>CM038669.1:376152098-377503764 GCA_021605145.1 Aegilops bicornis | reverse complement strand
TGAGGCGGGGTGTGCGGACTTGGGCGCTGGAGCTCGAGTGCGCGAAAATGGATAAGCGAAGGAGGAAGAAGGCGTAGATGGAAAAGGTGGATCCTTATCCCCTTATATGGTAGACGAAACTATGTGCCCCCACCAGCACAGTAAAACTTCGCTTATCTCCCAAGCGCCGTAAATTAATGGCGGCGATTGGGTTCTACGCCCGTATTGATGAGAATCCGGAATAAGGGGACACGATCTCTGCTTCAACAAGACGTGCCAAGGAAACCGCCTCGCTAAGGGCGCTGAGGTGGGACAGTAAAAACGATTCAAATAAAGGCTTGGCCGCGGTGTCACGCTGCGAAATACGTCAGCAGATTGGATTTGTGTAAATATTATTCTCTCTACGGTGGTATGTGGAAATTATTTTTTGCAGAGCCGGACACTATCCTTGTGTTCAAAATCTTCTATGAAGTATTCGGAGGAGGAACCTGCCTTGCGATGCTGAAGACAATCTGCGCGCCGGACTCGTCGTCATTGAAGCCTGGTTCAGGGGCTACCGAGGAGTCTGGATTAGGGGTGTCCGGATGGCGGACTATGACCTTTGGCGGACTCTGGACTATGAATATACAAGATTGAAGACTTCGTCCCGTGTCCGGATGGGACTTTCCTTGGCGTGGAAGGCAAGCTTGGCGATACTGATATGTAGATCTCCTCCTATTGTAACCGACTCTATGTAACCCTAACCCTCTCCGGTGTCTATATAAACCGGAGGGTTTTAGTCCGTAGGACGAACAACAATCATACCATAGGATAGCTTCTAGGGTTTAGCCTCCTTGATCTCGTGGTAGATCTACTCTTGTACTACCCATATCATCAATATTAATCAAGCAGGAGTAGGGTTTTACCTCCATCGAGAGGGCCCGAACCTGGGTAAAAACCTCGTGTCCCTTATCTCCTGTTACCATCCGCCTAGACGCACAGTTCGGGACCCCCTACCCGAGATCCGCCGGTTTTGACACCGACAGAGACTTTCACATCAAATAATATGCGGAAACGAACACTCCGCAGCCTTGCCGAAGTCTACCAAGTAGCAACAATAAACCCATGGAGTGACACGGCTATTATCTTTAATGCCAGTGATGAACCTAAATTCGAACAGCCCGAGCACCGGCCGCATTGGTCCTCAGTCCAATAGTGGGCGGCTTCCGCCTTACCAAGGTACTCATGGACGGTGGCAGCGGATTGAACCTCATTTACGAGAAACCCTTGAAAAATGGAAATAGACTGGAGCTGCATTGAGCGAAGCAGCACAACCTTTAGAGGAATAATCCCGATCGGAAGCGTCTTTGTCAGGAAAAATCACACTGGATGTGGTGTTCGCACGCGGATAATTACAGGTCGAGGAGGTCACGTTCCAAGTGGCCCGTTCGAGCGGATACCACGCTCTATTAGGGCGAGAGGCATTCACAATTTTTCAAGCTATACCCCATTACGGGTACATGAAGCTCAAAATGCCCGGGCCCAACAGAATCATCACTCTTGCTAGTGACCCGGACATAGCACACTCCGCGCCGAAAATAAGACAGCCGCACTGGCCCTTGAGGCACTATCTGAAGCCCTAGCGGCCGAGGACCTGATCGCTGCGCCCACGATGAACAGGAACGACGTGATACTCGATAAAAGATCCAAGTCCACCTCCTTTAAACCGCGGACGAAATAGTCAAATTCCAAGTCCATCCAATGGACCCTACAAAACGGCCTCCATCGGGCGCAATTAAACCCTGATGTAGACGCCAGACTCACGAGAATTCCTACACGAAAATTGGGACATTTTCTTTGGCACCCTTCAGACATGCCAGGAATCCACGCCCGGTGGCGAGCACAGCCTAAACATCCTAAAAGATTCAAGCCGATCAAGCGGGCTCTTGGCGCTTCTCCGAACCTAAGAGGCAAGCCATGGGAGAGGAGCTAGCCAAACTCGGAGGCCGGATTCATCGAGAGATATAAAACATCCGGATGGCTAGCAAACCCGGTGATGGTACCAAAGAAGGACAAATCCACAGGCGCCTATGCGTCGATTTCAAGGACCTCAACAAGGCTTTGCAAGGATCCCTTCCCCTCCCCGCATCGATCAAATTATCGACGCTACCGCGGGACACGATTCATTGTGTTTCCTTGACGTATACTCCGGCTACCATCAAATTAAGATGGCAGAGAGCCAGACCAAGCATAACGGCATTCATCACCCCATACGTCCCATTCTGCTTCAACACAATGCCCTTCGGGCTCAAAAACGCCGGCGCAACATATCAGCGCATGATTCAGACATGTCTGGCAAACCAGATCGGCAAAACAGTGGAGGCATACGTAGATAACGTGGTCGTCAAAACCAAGCATGTCGAAACTCTATTAGATGACTTGAGGCTCACATTCGGTAACCTCCGAACATATGACATCAAGCTTAACCCGGAAAAATGCGTTTTCGGCGTACCAGCCGGAAAGCTCTTGGGCTTCATTGTATCCGGTAGAGGAATTGAAGCAAACCCAGCCAAGATCCGAGCTCTGTCACAATTGGATATCCCAAAGGACCTCAAACAAATACAAAATTTGACCGGATGCGTGGCGGCTCTAAGCCACTTCATCTCCGCTTGGGAGAAAAGGCATTACCCTTTATCGCCTCCTCTGGCGCACGAACACTTCGAGTGGATGGATGCCGCCAATACGGACTCGAAGAAATAAAAGCCATATTGGCAACAAACCCGGTCCTGGCCGCGCCTAACATCGGCGAACCAATGCTATTATACATCGCGGAAACTCATCAAGTTATAAGCGCAGTGCTCGTCGTCGAACGAGAAACGGATGGACACAAATTCCCCCTTCAAAAGCCAGTTTACTACGTGTCCACTGTCCTCACTCCATGCAAGTCGCGGAACCCGCATTATCAAAAGATAGCGTACGCGGTATTTATGGCATCCCGGAAGCTGCGACACTACTTTCAAGAGTGTTCGATAACAGTAGCCTCCGAAGTACCTCTTAACGATATTATAAACAACTGCGACGCGACAGGCCGGATTGCTAAATGGTCCATTGAGCTCCTCCCGTTCTACATAACCTATAAGCCACGGAGAGCTATTAAGTCACAAGTTTTGGCCGACTTCGTCGCCGAATGGACTGAAGCCGAACTCCCTAAAGAGTACGACACATATTCCAACTGGATCATGCACTTCGACAGCTCCAAAATGTTGGCTGATGCGAAATTTGGCGTCGTTACAGCGTCCCCAACATGAGATACAGTTCAATACATACTCCGTATATGGACTCCAACAACGCAGCCGAATACGAGGCCCTTCTACATGGTCTCCGCATGGCAGTCTCCATGGGCATCCAACGCCTAGAGGTGCGCGGGGATTCGAACCTCGCGATATCCCAAATAAATGGAGATTTTGATGCCAAGGATCCAAAAATGGTAGCTTACCGCAACGCCGTCCTAAAAATGTCAGCTCGGTTCGAGGGGCTCCAATTTCACCATATAGCCCGGGAAAACAATCAGCAATGAGCGTCTTGGCGCATTGGCGCAAAAGCGCGATGCAGTCCCCAACATTTTCTTGGAGATGCTATTCAAACCATCCGTATTATGGGAATTGGAGTCCGGAAATAACAGCACGGACCCAACCGCATTGCCCGACAACGAACATTACGACACAATGGGAGGCTCGCCAGCAGTAACATCCTCATTACGTAATAATGGCAGTCATTGCCCCGTGGACAGAACCATTCCTAGCCTACCTAACCAGGCAGGAACTTCCCGAGGACCAAAACGAGGCACGCTGCATAGTGCGGCGATCTAAAGCTTATAAAGTCCACGAGGGAGAGCTTTATAAGAAAAGCACCACCGGAGTCCTTCAAAGGTGTATCTCCGAAGAGGAAGGGCGGAATCTTCTAGCTGAAATTCATGCCGGACTCGGCGGGCACCACGCCGCAGTCCGGGCCCTTGTAAGCAAGGCCTTCCATAAAGGATTTTATTGGCCGACGGCCCGAACGATGCGTCAGTTGCCAGCTCTTTGCTAACCAAAGCCATATGCCACCCACCGCCCTCCAAACTATACCCATCACCTGGCCCTTCGCGGTCTGGGGGCTTGACATGGTTGGACCCCTTTAAGGAGGAACCCACAAGCAAAAATACCTACTGGTCATGGTGGATAAGTTCACCAAATGGATAGAAGCCAAGCCTGTTAAGACGGCCGAATCCGGACCGGTGATAGACTTCATATCCAGGGTCGTAGACCATTACGGCATCCCCCACAACATCATCACTGATAATGACACGAACTTTACGGCCGACGAGGTCAAACTCTGGTGCAAAAACATGGGCATCAAGCTCGACTATGCTTCAGTCTATCACCCACAAACTAACGGTCAAGTCGAGCGAGCAAATGGTCTAATCATGAGCGGCATCAAACCCAGATTAGTGCGGTCCCTAAAAGAATCTAACACGCACTGGGTAGAGGAGCTCGACTCCGTGCTCTGGGGGCTGCGGACCACGCCGAATCGCACCACCGGATACACACCATTCTTTATGGTATCTGACGCAGGCGCGGTTACGCCTGCGACATAATTCATGACTCATCTCGCGTGCGCATGTACGAAGAAAGAGAAGCCGAACTCGATCGGCAGGATAGTTTGGACACATTGGAGGAGGAGCGTGATGTGGCAAAAGCCCGTTCCGCATTCTATCAACAGCTGGCTCGAAGATACCAAAGCAGAGAAGTATGGGCCAAAACTTACAATGTTGGCGAGTTAGTTCTATGCCTGCCGGACAAGAAAAAAGACAAACTCAAGCCCAAATGGGAAGGTCCCTTTATTTTTGACCAAGTCCTGACCGTGGAGGCGTACTGCGTCTGCGAGATGCATCGGATAACCGACTCGAGCCGAACCCATGGAACGCAGCCCGTCTCCGAAGATTCTATGCCTAGCGCCGGACTCTGTGTTCGTCTCCTTCCTCTGTCTATTTTTTACACATTAGTTGTCTTATATTTCTCTTCTTCTCCCTCCCTTTCTCTTACAGCCTTTAAGGGCTTGTCCGCGCCTTGTTCGCACACAACTGAAGCGCTATCCGCACTCATTATACCTGGGGGCTTCTTTAATAGAAGCTTATTTATACGGGCTTCATGCCCAACACATGTGTCACACTTCCGCATGTACGTTTTATTCACCATTATATGCATCGATATGACTTAAGTTTTGGCCAAGCTGGGTTGCACGGCTCTGTGCTTACCCCTCGTTCCCGATTGTTCGGCTAGGCGGTAAAGGGAGCACCTCTGCGATTATTCTTGCGGGTCAGCCGGATGTGTACCTCAGACTGGGTGAAGCCGAAAGCTAGCGTTCTTAAGGGAATATTCGGTCGGTGAACTAAAGATGATTTCTCACTTGTTTATTTATCCGCCCCAGATGCTTTTCTGCTTTTTTCGCAGTCCGGACATGCACTTTAGGGCATGCCTCCCAGGGAAAGGAACCCCTAACGGAACTATTCTCCCTTGAAGAAGTTTCTTACTAACCATGTAATATAACATAACTAGTTGGGCACTTGTCTGTTCAAGCACTAATGACCCCTACGCCTGGTCTCCACGCATGCCCCGGTTCTTACATAACCGAGAGGGTATTCGGACACACTCAGGACTATCGGGTCCCGAGGTTGAAGCGAAAAGGTCCGCCATGACAAACGATCTACAATCCGGCTAGAAAACATTTTACATGTCATATTAAATTACATAGTCAATTTGATCAGTATATTCCTCTTCAATACCATCCAACATGCTGTCTAGTTTACTGATCTGTTGGGAATATTTGTGATCAACTCTACCTGGCCGTACACTAAGCTCACGGGATCTCCTTCCCATCGGGCCCCACAGGTCCGACCTCGGCCATGTGGTTTGGGTCAACAACCGTGTACCGCGTCTTCACCATGGCCCGAGCCTCCTGGCGCCTTTGACGGCAGCCGATATCTTCCATAATCAGAAGCGCCGCGCTCCCTTAAGCCTCTCTGCAAGCTCTCCAAGGCCTTCGGGCATGGAGGCAGATAGCCACAAGGCACAGGCGGCGCCTTTCATCACTGCCGAACTTCGTTCGTGTAGTTGTAAGACCTCGGGAAGAAGGTCACCCGTAGAACCGGGCATTTCCTCTGCAGGGGCGACTGTGAGCATACCTCTGAGACATAACTCTGTTAGTCGACTTCCTCGCCGAACTCTTTTTCAAAGTTCGTTCAAGCACTTACTAAACATGCTGCGTCAAAGCCGCCGATTCTCCTTAACGGAGTCCGACAGTTGGGCACGGACATCGTTTAGTTCCATGCCCAGCTGGGTGTTGGCATCTTGGAGATCATTCTTCTCCTGCCTCACCTTTGTCAGCACGCTCTCACCAGCCTCTAGCTGGCGTAGGAGTTGCTGCTTCTCCGGATCTAATCCGGCGCCATCTGCAATTTTATTGTCAGACTTGCCTACACGCCGCACTCTACATAATACTTATCAATTTAGGCATATAATACCAGAGGGGGTCTTCTTGGGCTCCCCTGCTGCGGCTAGTCTTGACTGAAGTTGGGCTTTGCACTCTTCCAGCTCTGGCGATAGGGTATTCTTTTACGTAAGAACACTGCATAATAAATGATCCTTAAATCAGTTATTCTAATTGTTTCAAGTCTCGGAGCTCTTGGTATATATATATATAATCATTAAATTTTCTCACCCGTATGTCTTTTACATCTTTGCTCCGTGTACAGCTAGACCATTTTGAGCGGCACGGAGGTACGCATCTCCCGAGTTGAAGGCATCCAATGCCTCTTGGGAGAAATAAGCGTTGCGAAGAATTGTCCGGCGGCGCATGCGATTCATGGCACTCTCCACCTCGGAATTGGTGGCGGGCAGTCTGTCCGCATCCTCTGTCGGGAGGCGTCCGGCCTTGACGCCTCGTGTTCGCCTCTGCTTCTGGACCGGGCTTTGGAGCCTGGCTGGTGCAGGCGCGATTGGCAACCTCTCCGGATATAGTCCGGCAAGCCCTCTTTTTCCTAAAAAGAGCACGGGCGTTAGCATGCATCGCAAGAATAATACCTTGGAATAAGGCGGCACGCCTTACTGTTGCGCCGGTGCCTCGACCCGGACTGCATGTCTCTTTAGCTTGCCCGCCCTCGCGGTCCATTGTTGGCTAGTCGCCGCAGGCTCGGCATTCCGCCTCGAGATCCTCCCCTGCGAAACACCATTGGTATACAGTGATAAAAAATAAGCACGGACGGATCATCTTTGAAGTATTGGGACTTCGGTCTCGGTTACCTGTGAGGCGGGGAGCAGTCCGGGATAATCGGCTGTAATAGCTACCAAGGCATTGTCGATGCTCAGTTGGTAAAATACCCCATCGATCAGCTCCACGAATATGTTCAGATCCTCTTGGGAGGCCGGATCGAGGGACCGTTTCGGGTCCTCGGGTTGTGGAGGAGGGCTGTTTATATCCTTTACGGCCTGGCGCAGTTCCTGCGTCGAAATCACAAGATGAGATACTTAACCACGGGAATATGGAACAGATGGGCAAAAAGAAGTGTCCGCTTACCTAGTTTGGGGGATTGTGCATAGAAAATCCGCCATGTGGATTGACGCGGAGAAATTCCTCCTCTTCTCCCTTGTACAATGCGGACAAGATCTTCGTCAGAGCGGCAACCGATTCCGGCCCCTTACGGCCGCAGCGGGTGGCATCATCCTCCCCGTTGAAATCCCACATGGGGTGGCCTCTATACTGAAGCGGCTGCACCCCCCGCATAATGCATGTGGCCACGACCTTGATCATGGTCAGTCCGGAATGAGCTAACAACCTTATCCGGCTCATCAGGTGAATGACGTCCTTGTCATTTTCCTTCTGAGGGCTCCATGGACGCCTTGACTTAAGGCGCTTCTTCAAAGGAGCATTATCGAACTTCGGGGAGGCCGATCCGAATAGGGCCCGCGAAGGACATCTTCTATATAAAACCATTCTGAAGGCCAGTCTTCGGACGCCTTCTTTGGGGTTCCGGATAGATATCCGGTCCCGGCGATGCGCCATAGTTCGGCTCTGCCCACTTGATATATCGACCCCTCCTGAGAACAGGGCACGAGGCAGAACATCTTCTTCCACAGCGCAAAATGAGCCTCACAGCCCAAAAACAGCTCGCAAAGGGCTACGAAGCCCGCGATATGCAATATGGAGGCTGGCGTAAGGTTGTGCAGCTGGAGGCCATAAAACTCCAGCAGCCCCCGGAGAAACGGATGAATTGGAAATCCGAGCCCTCTTATCAAATAAGGGATAAGGCATACCCGCTCTCCTTTTGAGGGATTAGGGACGCTCTCCGCTTGCTCTCCGCCATTATAGGTGGCAAGTCCGGCTCGAACCGGGACCATATAGGCTGGGGGAAGGAATCCCTTGGCTTGGAGCGCCTTGATGGCTTCTTGCGGGATGGAACATCTCTTCCAATCTCCAAGTTGAGGACTGGGAGGGCGAGAGGAGGAGCTACGACGACCGGCCATGATGGAATGATCTCGGTCGGGTGTGCTATGATGAAAGCTCGCGAAGGGAAGGTGGTGTGATATTGGATCTAAATCCTCGTCTCTTTAATAGACAGCTCATTTGCTCAGCTAGGGGGGTAAATGTAAAACACCCTGGTTTTTCGCATTCATTTGACACGTGGAAGATGGCCATTATTGGGCGCAGAAGCCAAGGAGCGCAATATTCACGAGGAGCCGGACACTATTCAACAGGTACACGGAATTTGGAGAAGAACCCGCCTTGCAATGCCAAAGACAATCCACGCGCCGGACTCGCTGTCATTGAAGCCTGGTTCGGGGCTCTTGAGGAGTCTGGATTAGGGGGTGTCCGGATGGCCAGATTATGACCTTTGGTCGGACTCCCGGACTATGAAGATACAAGATTGAAGACTTCGTCCCGTGTCCGGATGGGACTTTCCTTGGCATGGAAGGCAAGCTTGGCGTCTGGATATGTTGATCTCCTCCCTTTGTAACCGACTCTGTGTAACCCTAGCCCTCTCCGATGTCTATATAAACCGGAGGGTTTTAGTCCGTAGGACGAACAACAATCATACCATAGGCTAGCTTCTAGGGTTTAGCCTCTACGATCTCGTGGTAGATCTACTCTTATACTACCCATATCATCAATATTAATCAAGCAGAGTAGGGTTTTACCTCCATCGAGAGGGCCCGAACCTGGGTAAAAACATCGTGTCCCTTGTCTCCTGTTACCATCCGCCTAGATGCACAGTTCGGGACCCCCTACCCGAGATCCGCCGGTTTTGACACCGACACTAGGCCTTACCTCTAAGGAAGCCTGCAACACAGGACCCCCGGACTCGTATCCGGCTGTAGGTACCAGTCCGCGCGCTCCCGAGCCCGCCGAGCCTGGTTGGGCTCCGGTAATGGAGTTTACCACCGCGGACATCTTCCAGCACTCGCCCTTTGGCAACATGCTGAACTCGTTAAAATCTCTCTCTTTGACAGGAGACTCTCGGCAGAACTATGTCTGGCTCGAGTGGGAAGCATGCGACGAAGGAATTCATTGCCCACCCACCACCCATTTCATTGCCACGGTCGATGAATTAACCGATGTGATTGACTTCGACTCCGAAGACATCGACGGTATAGACGACGATGCTGGAGAAGAAGAGGAACCACCACTCACAGGGCGGTAGACAGCCACCCCGTCGTACGATATATACATGGTGGATACACCCAAGAAGGACGACGGCGACAATCCGGAAGATAAAACCCCCGGGCAAAAATCAAAACAACGGCGCAGACGCCGCTCCAAGTCCAGCAACAGTAAAAATAGCGACAAGAGCGCCAGAAAGATCGACACACCAGTCAACCCCGAAGGCAACAACGACCATACGGACCCAGCGAAGGAGCAGGATGAGCCAGGTCACGTCGAACATAGCTCGGAGCAGACGCCCAACCACAACGACCTCGAGGGACGAGATCATCCAACCGCCCCAGGACAAGAACATAATCCGGACGATGATGCATTCACCGTCCCGGAAACACGTGGGGAACGAGACAACCTCCACAGAAGGCTTATGGCCACCGCGAGAAGTCTGAAGAAGCAGAAGCAAAGGCTAAAGGCCGCACAGGAAACGCTCAATCACAGATGGAATAAAGTGCTAGACACTGAAGAAAGATACGGCGGCGATCGCCATACAAAGAGCTATCCAAAACACAAGCTGCTGCCAGAATTCGACGACGAGGCCGTTCCACCAAAGAACAACACGACCAAGAGGCCGAACGAACCACTTCATAACCACGACAGAGCAGCTACCGATACCGCGCATGATCTACGTGAGCACCTGGATAAGAAATCCGGCGCGGCTAGGTCCATCTACGGATCTAAAGGACACACCCTGGCGCAGGACTACGGTCACCAAAACGATCATACCGATCGGATATCAGTTCAGAACAAACACCGGACACAACAACAGCCGACGGCAGGCCACAGTACATCCAGATACAGAGGGGCTGCTCACCCCCTGTGCTTCACCGAAGAAGTACTGGACCATGAATTTCCACAGGGTTTTAAACCTGTGAACATAGAAACATCTGACGGAACAACAGACCGAAGTGCGGATAGAGGATTTTATCCTGCATATACACATGGCTCGTGGGTAAGACCAACACGCCATCAAATACCGTCCCCTCAAGCTGAAGGGACCAGCTCGACACTGGTTGAAAAGCCTCCTCGAAAATTCAATTGGGAGTTGGGAGGAACTCGAGGACGCTTTCAGGGCCAATTTTCAAGGGACTTAATACCGGCCTCCGGATGCGGACGATTTAAGCCACATAATCCAATAGCCCGGAGAGTCCGCCCGCAAGCTTTGGAACAGATTCCTCACTAAGAAGAATCAAACTGTCTATTGTCCGGATGCCGAAGACTTAGCGGCATTCAAACACAGCATCCGCCATGAGTGGCTCGGCAGACACCTCGGCCAAGAAAAGCCAAGGACAATGGCAGCCTTAACAAGCCTTATGACCCGCTTCTGCGCGGGTGAAGATAGCTGGTTGGCCCGTAAAGGCACCAGCGACCCAAGCACATCCGAAATAAGGGACGGCAACAGGAAGCCACGGCATAATAAAAACAAACGTCAAAACAAGGAAGAGAGCCTGGACAACACAACTGTCAACGCCGGATTCAGGGGCTCTCGACCCGATCAGCAAAAGAAGCGATTGAAAGGCAGTAAAGAGGGACCGTCCGATGCAGAGCGAGTCCTGGACAGACTGTGCCAAATTCATGGCACCCACGACAAACCCGCGAACCACACTCACAGAGAGTGCTGGGTCTTCAAGCAGGCCGGCAAATTAAATGCCGAACACAAGGGAAGGGAAACACCAAGTGAAGATGAGAATGAACCTCGCCAGCCGAACACTGGGGGACAGAAAAAATTCCCACCAGAGGTTAAAACAGTAAACATGATCCACGCAACTCACACATCCACGAGAAGGCACGAACGCGCGCTCAGAGATGCATACACTATAGAGCCCATCGTACCCACACCTAACTACTGGTTGACTTGTCCGATCACCTTCGATCACATGGACTACCTGACTAGTATTCGGCGTGGAGGGTCAGAGGCCTTGGTGCTTGACCCAATAATCGACGGATACCATCTTACCCACGTCCTCATGGACGGCGGCAGTAGTCTCAATTTAATATACCAGGACCTTTATCCGCAGGATGAGATAGACCCATCCAGAATTATCCAAAGCAACACCACCTTTGAAGGGGTAATACCAGGCGTTGAAGCCTACGGTAGGGGCTCCGTCGTACTGGAGGTAACATTCGGCTCCCCAAGCAACTCCAGAAGCGAAGAACTAATCTTCACCATCGCACCCTTCCAAAGCGGCTACCACTCATTGCTTGGAAGAATGGCCTTCGCCCGCTTGAACGCAGTACCGCACTATGCCTACCTTAAAATCAAGATGCCCGGTCCACTTGGCGTCATCACCGTTAACGGAAACACAGAGCGCTCTTCACGCGCGGAGGAATATGCGACGGCTCTAACGGCCGGATCCTAAGCGGCCTCCAATACCAGAAAGCACGACTGGTCGTTAAGACCACGGACACGGTTAGACGAGTCCGGCAGTCCGGATGAAACTGATCCAGGGCGCCATGTACGTAATCCCATAGAGGACACCAGGGGCTATAGATATTTAATACAGCCCCACCCTTGGCTCAAAGTTATTTGCAGGCATATGTTTTACTCTTCTTCTATCAATCGCATGCTTACGTTGTACTCTTCTACACGAGTTTTCTTTTTTACAGACAACATTCGTGCGATACCCTTCCAGGACACGACACAACAGAGACAAAGGCGCAGAGGTGCAGCAGGGCCCCGCTCAAAGGTTTCTTTTTAGATTAAGTCCCTGTGTAAACCTTTTCTATTGCCTCTTGTTGTTTACACATCCCATGGGTGCTATACCCATAGTGGACACTGCCGTTATTGGCATTTCGCCACGGCGGACTAATGCACGTGCCTGGAAATACAGGGTTTATAACGAAAGGGCATTCTTCAGCCTATTTTCTGTCATAAAGTCCAAATACCTTCGGGGGTGTTCGGCGTCATGAGTTTGGCCTTATATGCATCAGCTCCGAATCATGTCTTTGGTCAAATGTTGGGTTTGCCGGCTCACAGGTTTGCCGCCTTATGTTCCGTTCTTATCGGCTAAGGCGGACAAAGGAAGAACTTCTGCGATTGTGCCTGGTTATTCGGATGAGCACCTCGAGAGAAAGCCGAAAATTTGTCATGATACAACGAGAGACTGTTCAACCACTCGAGACTTACCGAAATCTTTAGGGTTCCTCCGCATTAACGAAGGACCGTTTCGATCATGTACACACGCGCCCGTATTCGGATGCACGCAAAAGTACTAGGGGCTACATAGTAGCCCCACCGTCAAACTCTTATGGCTAAGTGAAAGTGTTACAGCTATATAGTCCGGTTGCCTTGTTCGACGTACGATCACCTCCTTAATGGACCACGACGTTGGATCAAGTGTGATTATGCATATTTTTCGCGAACACCCCCGCATTGTATGCGTGGGGGCTGAAATAACGATCGCTAACTTTCGTAATTACATATATACAAAAACGGCCACAGGAGGTACAAATAATACTTTCGGGCACAAAGTATAAATATAGCCTCATAATCAAAATAACATTGTTTTTACAATGACACGATTTGTCACCGAACATGACATTCTTGAGCACCAAGCCTCTATTGCGAGCACCTTCATTACTGCTCCAAGTAGTGCTCGGCGGATCCTGGCCTTCCGCCGGATTTTGGGTCGCAATGAGGGTGGCCTTCATATCTGTCCAATATGCTTTAACGCGGGCAAGTGCCATCCGTGCACCCTCTATACACGCCGACCTCCTCATGGCATCAATCTGACAGACGACACCGAGGAATTGTTGCACCAAACCAAAATAAATGTCCGGCTTAGGCCCCTTAGGTCAAAGATGGTCTATTACAGACCACATGGCAAGCCCTGACAACCTATGAAGCTCCGCCAAAGCAGCCATCTTCTCATTCAATGGCAATGGACGCGCAGGAGCACTGAATTGGGACCAGAATAGTCTCTCCACTTCTTTATCACCTTGATCCTCGAAAAATTTGGCGGCATCAGCGGTACTCTTCGTCAAGTTCGCATAAGCGTCTGTAGGACTCCAACATCGATCCAGGAGAGCATACTTCGGATCCAAGAACTTCATCCGCAACAAGTAGGGACTCCCAGCCGTGATTTTTCCGGCTTGTCAAAGCTCGTCCCGCGCATCCCTAACCTCGGTCCGCATCTCCTTGGACGCATTAAGTGCCTTGCTCAGGTAGCCGAATTAACTTGATTCTCCTTTTCAAGGAGCTCATACCGGTCGGCGGCATTTTTCAACTCCACAGCCATTTCGGCTATCTTGTCTTCGCTTCGGCGATGAGCAGCCTGTTCGGCTCTCAACTCTTCGGCCGCCTTTAGGGCAGCCGCATCGCTAGCCCGAGCTTGTTCCTTAGCACAGGCAAGTTACGCCTCGGGGCTTCCACGGCAGCAGCACCGTCTGCAGTCCAAGCATGTCGCATTAATATTATGCCCCTCTCATATTTTCCTATACAACATAATAAGGAAAGCAGATCACATACCTTGTGACTCGTTCAGCCGTTGGTTCACCAGCGTGATATCGGCATCAATAGATCCAATTTGCCTCCTTAGTTCGGCAACTTCAACGGACTGTTCAGCGGCCGGATACTTAGGTACCTGCGCATATGTACAGCGCAATCAGTACTTACACAATATGATCCTCCGCTTGCCGCCTAAGGCGGGCAACCAGAGTCTCAGGGGCTACTATCCATATGGAGCACACCTAGCGCGTGCCTCACAACCAAAAAACTGTGTATTTCTCACTACATACCTCAATGCCTCTGAGCAGGCTCGTAAATGCTTCATTCAAACCGCTTGTGGCGGATGAAATCTTCTTGAGCACCGAGCTCATTAATGAGCGGTGCTCCTCCGAGAGCGGAGCTCGCTCCAGAAGGCCTGTCAGTATGTCCGGCCGGACACCGAACTGTGCTGGACCCTTCTCATCGCCCCCCGTGGGAGCCAAACGCTCCGGGCTCAGGGCGGCGGACAGATTAGCCTCGGCCCGGCAAATCTGGACTCCTCCATGATGACACCTCGGTGTCGCCCGCCTCAGGAGACGGAGAGGCTGGTGGGGTCTCACTCTCCATCATCTCCGGAGGAAGATCCCCCGAAGACGAACTCTGTTGAGAAGAGCTGCTAGTCGGACTGCAAAGAATGGATCCTGGTTAGTGTACTCGGAGATATGTAGTACCTTTGAATTTACAGTTAACTTACAACTCGTTGGAGGGCTGGCCCGTTGGCGGGCATGGCGCGGTGAGGGTGCCCGTCGGGGCAGAGCCCCCTGGTGATACCTTTTTCCCTTGCTTGGGCATCTCCGGCTCCAAGTCTTCGGAGGCGGCCCTCTTCTTCCCGCGCAGGGAGGAGGCTTTAGACTCCCTTCCGACTATCCTCCTTAGGGAGGTAGCGATTCCCAGTTTGGATGCGCAGTGTGTGAAGTTCGGCTTCTCTGTTCTTCCCTTCGTCTTTCCACGAGGGCATTTCTTTGAGCACCCGGCCAAGCGTCTTGGCAATGGTTGGGGCAGGCGAGCCTTCAGGAAGTGGCGCCGGACACCTGATTCTCTCCGCCTTGCTGAGCCATTCCTGGCCACGGAGGATTTTCAGAATAATGACTACCACAAATATGAACGATGTGTCCGGTTTCAAGGTTACTTACTTGGGTATCTAGTCGATTGCAACTTAGGCCCGCATCCTCGATGGTATCCGGACACTTTACTTGTGGTCCGAAGAATAATTTACACATACCTTCGAGCTTCAGGCCGAAGAAGTGTTTAATAGTCCGCGGACCCTCCGGATTGAACTCCCACATCCGGAGAGGCCGACATTTGCACGGCAACATCCGTCAGATTAGCATTACTTGAATTATGCTGACAAGGTTAATGTCCTTCTCAAGAAGCTCCGGACACGGCTCTGCGATATTGGTACATCACTAGCGGGCCCCAATTCCGTCCCCACGCCGGTCCACGACGGCCTTGACGGAGGGCCCGAGCGGAACTCGGGGGTGGCCACCCACTTTGTGCCTCTAGGAGCCGTGACGTAAAACCACCTCCGCTGCCATACATCGGATACTTCTGGGAAAGAACCCACTGGGCATGGGGCATCGGCGTTCCTGCTTGTTATGGTACCTCTCCCCTCTGCATGTCGCCCCTCGATCATCTTCGGCGTCACATTGAAGGTCTTGAGCCATAAGCCGAAGTGTGGAGTGATGTGGAGAAAAGCCTCGCACACAATGATGAACGACGGGATATGGAGGATGGCGTCCGGGGCTAGATCATGAAAATCTAGCCCGTAATAGAACATGAGCCCCCTCACAAAGGGATCAAGGGTGAGGCCCAAACCTCGGAGGAAGTGAGGAGAAAATACGACGCTCTCATTGGGATCGGGTGTAGGGATGACCTGCCCTGGAGCAGGAAGCTTTGTCTTTGGATGTCGGCGATCGGATATCCAACCTCCCTAAGCCTCGCAATGTCCTCCTCTTTGATCGAGGAGGCCACCCACCGGCCCAGAGAGTTGGATCCGGACATATTGGAGGATCTGGGGCGTTCGAGTTTGAGTCTCGGGTGCTAGAACTCGAGATGCGGAAGGGCGCAAGGGTGGTGGAGAAGAGGTATAGGCCTCGACCCCTTTATAAGGGGGGTGAATATCAAGAGTCCTCAGCGTGACCGCTTGAGACTTATCTAAAAATCACTCGGAGTCATACCAACAGTCATCATGGGGTGGCGCGCCCGTATTGATGGAAGATCCCGTAATAAGGGAAACACGACCTCTGCTTTGGCGGGGCGTGCCAATAAAACCGCCTCGCAACGCGAGTTGAGGTGAGCCAAGAAACACCAGCCCGTGTTGGGCCGGGCCACGATGTAGGGGCACGACGTACGAAAATTGCCAACAGATCAGATTTATGTTATGCCCCCTATGACGGCGTGTGAAGATCATTTTGTAGATCCGGGCACGGTTCAAGTGTTCGGTAATTACTTTGGAGTATTCGGAGATGGAACCCGCCTTGCAATGCCGAAGACAAGACTGCACGCCGGACTCATCGTCATTGAAGCCTGGTTCAGGGGCCACTGAGGGAGTCCTGGATTAGGGGGTATCCGGACAGCCGGACTATGTACTTTGTCCGGACTATTGGAGCGTGAAGATACAAGACTCAAGACTCCGTCCCGTGTCCGGATGGGACTCTTCTTTGCGTGGAAGACAAGCTTGGCGATCCAAATAATATATTTCCTTCCTTGTAACCGACTCCGTGTAAACCCTAGTCCTCTCCGGTGTCTATATAAACCGAAGAGGTTGGTCCTTAGAAGGCCGATCACGATCACAACCATAATCATCATAGGCTAGCTTCTAGGGTTTAGCCTCTACGATCTCGTGGTAGATCTACTCTTGTACTACTCGTATATCAATATTAATCAAGCAGGAAGTAGGGTTTTACCTCCATCGAGAGGGCCCGAACCTGAGTAAACATTGTGTCCCTTGCTTTCTGTTACCATCAGCCTAAGATGCACAGATCGGGACCCCCTACCCGAGATCCGCCGGCTTTGACACCGACACCAGGGCCAGACGCCAGGATCTCCGGCGTTTGGCCCCCTGGCCTCCGCAAAACTCCTTTTGCACTGACCTAAAGCCCCGTGGGCTTCACCCCTTGGCCGAACCATATCATCCTATATATCAATCTTTACCTCTAGACCATTTCAGAGCTCCTCATCATGTCCGTGATGTCATCTAGGACTTCGAACAACATTCGGTCACCAACATACATAACTCATATAGTACTATATTGTCAACGAACGTTAAGCGTGTGGACCCTACGGGTTCGAGAACTATGTAGACATGACCGAGACACCTCTCTGGTCAATAACCAACAGCGGAACCTGGATGCCCATATTGGCTCCTACATATTCTACGAAGAACTTTATCGGTCGAACCTTATGACAACATACGTAATTCCCTTTGTCTATCGGTATGTTACTTGTCCGAGATTCAATTGTCGGTATCTTCATACCTAGTTCAATCTCGTTACCGGCAAGTCTCTTTACTCATTCCGTAATGCATCATCCCGTAACTAACACATTAGTCACATTGCTTGCAAGGCTTATTATGATGTGCATTACCGAGAGGGCCCAGAGGTACCTATCCCATACTCGGAGTGACAAATCCTAATCCCGATCTATGCCAATCCAAAAAACACCTTTGGAGATACCTGTAGAGCAGTTTTATAATCACCCAGTTACGTTGTGACGTTTGATAGCACACAAGGTATTCCTCTGGTATCCGGGAATTGCATAATCTCATAGTTGAAGGAATATGTATTTGACATAAATAAAGCAGTAGCAATAAAACTGAATGATCAATATGCTAAGCTAACGGATGGGTCTTGTCCATCACATCATTCTCCTAATGATGTGATCCAGTTCATCAAATGACAACACATGTCTATGGTTAGGAAACTTAACCATCTTTGATTAACGAGCTAGTCTAGTAGAGGCTTTGAAAGTGCAACTATCCCTAGGTGGTTTTGGTAATTCCTAACAACATATAGCTCATTGAGCTAACACTATTTCAAGACTAATATTTCAGGAAAGCTCAATGATTGGCATGGCATGGACTAGAGGATGTGGAACCCCTTCAAGATGCTAAGGACAAAAGGATTGGCTCAAGCTCAAAGCTCAAGACTCTACATTTTCTATTTTAGTGATCCAAGATCACATTGAGTCTATAGGAAAAGCCAATACTATCAAGGAGGGATGAGGTGTTGCTTAATGGCTTGCTTGCTCAAAGTGCTTAGTGATATGCTCCAAAGCCCTCAACCACTTTCTCACTTCCACATATGACCTAAACCAAAAGTCAAACTCGGCCCCACCGATTCTTTCCATCCGACGCCACCGAGTTCAGATATCATAGCCACTGCCACAAACCCTAGGAAAATAGGTCTCAACGATAGGGATCTCGGTCTCACCGAGATGGGATTGTAATCTCTCTGTTTCCCTTCGTAACGTTTCGGTTCTACCGAGATGAGCGATCGGTCCCACCGAGATTGCAATGTAAACTCTCTGTTTCCCTTTTGCAACATTTCGATCTCACCGAAATGAGCGAATCGGTCCCACCGAGTTTACCTGACCAACTCTCTGGTTAGCTTATTACCAAAATCGGTCTCACCGAGTTTGTGTAATCGGTCTCACCAAGATTACGTTATGCCCTAAACCTATCCATATCGGTCCTACCGAGTTGCATGTCGGTCCCACCGAAAATCCTAACGGTCACTAGATTTGCTGAGTCGGTCCGACCAAGTTTAACAATTCGGTCCCACCGAGTTTGGCAAGTTGTGCGTAACAGTTAGATTTTGTGTGGAGGTTATATATACCCCTCCACCTCCTCTTCATTCGTGGAGAGAGCCATCAGAACGAACCTACACTTCCAATACACATTTTCTGAGAGAGAACCACCTACACTTGTGTTGAGGTCAAGATATTCCATTCCAACCACATAAATCTTGATCTCTAGCCTTCCCCAAGTTGCTTTCCACTCAAATCTTCTTTCCACCAAATCCAAATCCTGTGAGAGAGAGTTGAGTGTTGGGGATACTATCATTTGAAGCACAAGAGCAAGGAGTTCATCATCAACACACCATTTGTTACTTCTTGAGAGTGGTGTCTCCTAGATTGGCTAGGTGTCACTTGGGAGCCTCCGACAAGATTGTGGAGTTGAATCAAGGAGTTTGTAAGGGCAAGGAGATCGCCTACCGTGAAGATCTACCGCTAGTGAGGCAAGTCCTTCGTGGGCGACGGCCATGGTGGGATAGACAAGGCTGCTTCTTCGTGGACCCTTCGTGGGTGGAGCCCTCCGTGGACTCGCGCAACCGTTACCCTTCGTGGGTTGAATTCTCCATCAACGTGGATGTACGATAGCACCACCTAACGGAACCACGACAAAAACATCCATGTCTCCAATTGCGTTTGAATCCTCCAAACCCTTACCTTTACATTCTTGCAAGTTGCATGCTTTACTTTCCGCTGCTCATATACTCTTTGCATGCTTGCTTGAATTGTGTTAAGATTGCTTGACTTGTTCTAAAGTTGCTAAAATCTGCCAAGAACTAAAATTGGGAAAAGGCTAGATTTTTATTTGGTCAAGTAGTCTAATCACCCCTCCTAGACATACTTTCGATCCTACAAGTGGTATCAGACCCTTGGTCTCCATTTGCTTTGATTTCCATAGCTTTTGGTGGTCATAGCCTTGGTTTCACAACCTAGGAGAGTATGGTCTAGCGAGGGAAATTACCACCGTAGAGGTCCTTACTTTGATGGTACTAATTTTGCTAGTTGGAAGCATAAGATGAAAATGCATATTCTTTGACATAACCCCGCCGTTTGGGCTATTGTGTGTATGGGCTTGCAAGGTGAATTCTTCGATGAGAAAGAACCGAACCGTGAAGCTACCGCGGAAGAGTTGAAGATGCCGCAATACAATGCTCAAGCTTGTGATATCCTCTTCAACGGATTGTGCCCCGAAGAATTCAACAAGATCAGCCATCTTGAGAATGCAAAGGAAATTTGGGATACTTTGATTGATATGCACGAAGGTACCGACTCCGTCAAGGAATCCAAATTGGATGTGCTTCAAAGTCAACTTGACAAGTTCAAAATGAAGGATGGTGAAGGTGTCGCGGAAATGTACTCTAGGCTTGCTCTTATCACAAATGAGATCGCCGGCTTAGGAAGTGAAGAGATGACCGACAGATTCATCATCAAGAAGATCCTAAGAGCCTTGGATGGAAAATATGATACCGTGTGCACATTGATCCAAATGATGCCCAATTACAAAGATCTCAAGCCAACGGAAGTCATTGGAAGAATCGTTGCTCATGAGATGTCACTCAAGGATAAGGAGGAGCTCCATAACAAGTCAAGTGGTGCTTACAAAGCCTCATGTGAAGATCCCACATCATCAAGTGAGAAACAAACCTTCAATGAAGAATTGAGCCTAATGGTGAAGAACTTTAACAAGTTCTACAAGAGTAGAAGCAAAGAGACAAGTTCCAAGTCAAGGTCCTACAATGACAAAAGATCTTCTAGTCGAGGCGTAATTGCTACAATTGTGGAAAACCGGACACTACTCAAATGAGTGTACGGCCCCCTACAAAAGAAGAGAAGATTCTCTCAAAAGAAGAAGTAGAAGAGAAGAATCACCATCAAGAGAGAGAAGGAGTAGGGATGATCGTTATGAACGAAGACCCTCACGAAGAAGCAAGGATTCGGAAAGGAAGGACAAGTCATCAAGGATCTACACAAAACGAAGACATCAAGCTCATGTTGGTGAATGGGTATACGGCTCTGACTCCGACAATCACTCTGAGAGAAGCTATCACTCCGACTCCGAATATACTCAAGATGAAGGTGTTGCCGGTCTAGAACTTGTCTCAACCAACTCCTACGACATATTTGATTCACCAAACGAAGGAATTGGAAGATGCTTCATGGCCAAAGGTCCAAAGGTATCACACCCCGAGTATGTTGATTTCAATAGTGATGAAGATGACTTGTTAGGTGATGATGATTTACTTGTTGACAAGTCTAGTGATGAATACTATGATGAAACGTCAATTAATCATGATAATCAAGATAAAACGAATGACAATGATAAGGAGAAGATTGAGTCTCTAACTAAAGAACTAAACACTCTTAAGTTAGCTCATGAAACTATCTTAGGAGATCATCGAGAACTTTTAAGGACTCATGAGAAATTACATTTTGAAAAGCTCAACCTTGAGCAAGAGCATGAGTTCTTAAAGTCAATCAATGATGATCTTCGCAAGAAAAGTTCTTCTTACATTGCCAAGCGTTTACTCTTATCCACTTACATGCCTCAAGTCAAGTCTAGTAACAAGAACAAGAAAGATTCTTCCTCTAGTAGTAACAATAATCATGCTAAATCCAATGTTGTTGCTTCTAGTAGTTCTCTTGATTCCACTAATGATTCTCTTAGCCAAGTTACACTTGAGCAAGAAAATAGCTTATTGAAGGGAATTATAGAGAAAGGTGTCTACAAGAGCCTTGCCGGGAGTAAGCAATTCGAGGAAATTGTACGCAAGCAAGGAAGGCATCGGAAGAACCAAGGTGTTGGTTTTGAATGAAAGTTCAATGCCAATGGAGTTGAGTGGGAAGAATATCAATACCCTAAGACGAAGTTTTTTCCTCAACAAGAGAAGTATGATCCTACTTCTTTCAAAGGGACACAAGCTCAAGATGATCTTCCACCACAAGACCACAAGGAAAAAGGCAAGGACAAGCTTCAAGAAGAAATTGATGCATTTGAAGAAGCTCCTAAGGCCTTGGTCAAGTGGGTTCCCAAGACTACATCAAGTTCCACTTCATCAAGTACGACTACAACTCCGAGGATTCCCATCAAGATGGTGTGGATCCCAATGAAGAAGAACTAGAGAGTTCTTGAGGGTGACTCCGCCAACATACTTCACTCTTATCATTTTGGCAAGAACAAGTGCAATCAACCTCCACATCTTGCACTAGTTCAAGGAGTCACAAACCCTCTTGTTGGTAAGACAAGGGACAAGGTAACCAAATGCTTTCATAGACATCATCTTGTGTATGCATCACTCTATGTCTATGGATATTCCTTGTTTGTTCCTTGTGGGACTAACCTGTAGGTATTGAAAGTGCAACTCACTCCAAAGGATTGCTCCAAATGATCTACATCAACATTGAGCATCTACATCTTCAACACCTACATGAAGTCATCATCGACAAAACCCAAGGTTAGTTCATCCCTCTTAGGGGGATCTCACATCTAGGGGAGCTTTACTCTAAGAATTGAGCTAAAGCAACTCTAATGGTGTGAACACAACAACGCTTTATGTAAAAGTGGTAACCCCACTTGTGCTTAAACGATGAGTATGACCTATGATCAAATGTTCTCATTTGACTCCTAACTCAATATATTCATATATAGATGACCTAGTCATCGCCAATTGCTTGATAGATGCTAGAATTGTTTGTGCATGCTTTGCCACATATTTCATTTGCCATTTTATTGGGTGAGCATGTTGGTTGCATAATTTACTCATTCGAGGACATCCACCTATTGTTTTGTTTGTTTGGCTCCTCTTTTTCTTTTGGCAAGTGGATGGACAAGAATGCCTAAGAACCTTCTCTAGCTATCTATGCTCTTCTCATCTCAAACTCTATTCATGCTGCATCACAAAGTTTGATCAAGTCAGATTCGAACCACTCTGTGTGAGGAGCACTCGGAGTCCCCGATTCGTCATAGACTTAAACTTCCAAAACTTCTTTGTGCGTTTCGGTCTGACGATTCATCCATTTCGGTCTAACGGGATAGACAAGGCTGCTTCTTCGTGGACCCTTCGTGGGTGGAGCCCTCCGTGGACTCGCGCAACCGTTACCCTTCGTGGGTTGAAGTCTCCATCAAAGTGGATGTACGATAGCACCACCTATCGGAACCACGACAAAAACATCCGTGTCTCCAATTGCGTTTGAATCCTTCAAACCCTTCCCTTTACATTCTTGCAAGTTGCATGTTTTACTTTCCGCTGCTCATATACTCTTTGCATGCTTGCTTGAATTGTGTTAAGATTGCTTGACTTGTTCTAAAGTTGCTAAAATCTGCCAAGAACTAAAATTGGGAAAAGGCTAGATTTTTATTTGGTCAAGTAGTCTAATCACCCCCCTCTAGATATACTTTCGATCCTACAGGCTTAATAGGGACACGGTGTTTTGTCTATGTATCCACACATGTATCAAGTCTCTGGTTAATAACATTCTAGCATGAATAGTAAACATTTATCATGATATAAGGAAATATAAATAACAACTTTATTATTGCCTCTAGGGCATATTTCCTTCAGTCTCCCACTTGCACTAGAGTCAATAATCTAGTTCACATCGCCATGTGATTTAACATCAATAGTTCACATCGCCATGTGACCAACACCCAAAGGGTTTACTAGAGTCAATAATCTAGTTCACATTGCTATGTGATTAACACCCAAAGAGTACTGAGGTGTGATCATGTTTTGTTTGTCAGAGAAGTTTAGTCAACGGGTCTGCCACATTCAGATTCGTATGTATTGTGCAAATTTCTATGTCTACAATGCTCTGCACGGAGCTACTCTAGCTAATTGCTCCCACTTTCAATATGTATCCAGATTGAGACTCAGAGTCATCTGGGTCAGTGTCAAAGCTTGCATCGACGTAACCCTTTACAAATAACTCTTTGTCACCTCCATAATCGAGAAACATTTCCTTAGTCCTCTTTAGGTACCTAAGGATAATTTTGACCGTTGTCCAGTGATCTACTCCTAGATCAGTATTGTACCCCCTTGCCAAACTTATAGCAAGGCACACATCAGGTCTGGTACACAACATTGCATACATGATAGAACCTCTGGCTGATGCATAGGGAATGACTTTCATTTTCTCTCTATCTTCTGCAGTGGCGGGCATTGAGTTTGACTCAACTTCACACCTTGTAACACAGACAAGAACCCTTTCTTTGACTGATCCATTTTGAACTTCTTCAAAACTTTACCAAGATATGTGCTTTGTGAAATTCCAATTAAGCGTATTGATCTATCTCTATAGATCTTGATGCCCAATATATAAGCAGCTTTACTGAGGTCTTTCATTGAAAAACTCTTATTCAAGTATCCTTTTATGCTATCCAGAAATTCTATATCATTTCCAATCAACAATATATCGTCCACATATAATATTAGAAATGCTAAGAGCTCCCACTCACTTTTTTTGTAAATACATGCTTCTCCAAAAGTCTGTATAAAACCATATGCTTTGATCACCTCATCAAAGCATATATTCCAACTCCGAGATGGTTGCACCAGTCCATAAATGGATCGTTGGAGCTTGCACACTTTGTTAGCACCTTTAGGATCAACACAACCTTATGGTTGCATCATATACAACTCTTCTTTAAGAAATCCATTAAGGAATGCAATTTTGATGTCCATTTGCCAGATTTCATAATCATAAAATGCGGAAATTGCTAACATGATTTGGACAAACTTAAGCATCGCTACGAGTGAGAAAATCTCATCGTAGTCAACACCTTGAACTTGTCGAAAACCTTTCGCGACAAGTCGAGCTTTGTAGATAGTAACACTACCATCAGTGTCCGTCTTCCTCTTGAAGATCCATTTATTCTCAATGGCTTGCCGATCATTGGGCAAGTCCACCAAAGTCCACACTTTGTTCTCATACATGGATCCCATCTCAGATTTCATGGCCTCAAGCCATTTATCGGAATCTGGGCTCATCATCGCTTCTTCATAATTCGTAGGTTCATCATGGTATAGTAACATGACTTCCAGAACAGGATTATCGTACCACTCTGGTGCGGAACATGCTCTGGTTTACCTACGAGGTTTGGTAGTAAATTGAGCTAAAGTTTCATGATCATTATCATTAGCTTCCTCTCTAGTTGGTGTAGGCATCACGGGAACGGTTTTCTGTGATGAGCTACTTTCGAATTTGAGAGAAGGTACAGTTACCTCATCAAGTTTTACTTTCCTCCCACTCACTTCTTTCGAGAGAAACTCCTTCCCTGAAAGTTTCCATTCTCGGCAACAAAGATCTTGCCTTTGGATCTGTGGTAGAAGGTGTACCCAATTGTTTCCTAAGGGTATCCTATGAAAAAGCACTTCTCCGATTTGGGTTCGATCTGATCAGGCTGAAGCCTTTTGATATTAGTGTCGCAACCCCAAACTTTAAGAAACGACAACTTATGTTTCTCGCCAAACCACAGTTCATGCGTTGTCGTCTCAACGCATTTAGACGGTGCCCTATTTAACGTGAATGCAGTTGTCTCTAATGCATAACCCCAAAATGATAGTGGTAAATCGGTAAGAGACATCATAGATCGCACCATATCTAATAAAGTACGGTTACGACGTTCGGAGACACCATTACGCTGTGGTGTTCCAGGTGGCATGAGTTGTGAAACTATTCCACATTGTTTTAAATGAAGGCCAAACTCCTAACTCAAATATTCGCCTCCGTGATCAGATTGTAGAAACTTTATTTTCTTGTTACGATGATTCTCCACTTCACTCTGAAATTCTTTGAACTTTTCAAATGTTTCAGACTTGTGTTTCGTTAAGTAGATATACCCATATCTTCTCAAATCATCTGTGAAGGTCAGAAAATAACGACCGCATACATTGGTATGTATTCTTTCCAATAAGTCATTGGCTCACTCCATTGTTCCGGAGAACGGACTTTTAGTCATCTTGCCCATGAGGCATTGTTCGCAAGTATCAAATGATTCATAATCAAGTGATTTCCAAAAGTCCATTTGCATGGAGTTTCTTTATGTGCTTGACACCAATATGACCTAAACGGCAGTTCCACAAGTATGTTGCACTATCATTATCAACTTTGCATCTTTTGGCATCAATGTTATGAATATGTGTATCACTACAATCGAGATTCAATAAACCATTCACATTGGGTGTATGACCATAGAAGGTTTTATTCATGTATATAGAACAACAATTATTATCTAACTTAAATGAATAACTGTATCACAATAAACATGATCCAATCATATTCATGCTCAACGCAAACACCAAATAACATTTATTTAGGTCCAACACTAATCCCGAAAGTAGAGGGAGTGTGCGATGGTGATCTGATCAACCTTGGAATCACTTTCAACAC
Organism: Aegilops bicornis; assembly: GCA_021605145.1. Classification (NCBI taxonomy): domain Eukaryota; kingdom Viridiplantae; phylum Streptophyta; class Magnoliopsida; order Poales; family Poaceae; genus Aegilops; species Aegilops bicornis. The sequence goes on along the minus strand of CM038669.1, from coordinate 377,477,393 downwards.
ACATCGTCACCTTTCCCTTAACTAGTGTCTGCTCATTTTGCAACTCCTGTTTTGAGTTACTAATCTTAGCAACTGAACCGGTATAAAATACCCTGGGGTTACTATGAACACTAGTAAAGTACACATCAATAACATGTCTATCAAATATACCTTTGTTCACTTTGCCATCCTTCTTATCCATCAAGTATTTGGGGTAGTTCCGCTTCCAGTATCGTTCCCTTTGCAGTAGAAGCACTCAGTTTCAGGCTTTGGTCTAGCTTTGGGCTTCTTCACATGAGTGGCAACTTGCTTGTCATTCTTATTGAAGTTCCCTTTCTTTTCCTTTGCCCTTTTTCTTGAAACGAGTGGTCTTGTTAACCATCAACACTTGATGCTCTTTCATTATTTCTACCTTCGCCGATTTTAGCATCGCAAAGAGCTCGGGAATCTTTTTCGTTATCCCTTGCACATTATAGTTCATCACGAAGTTCTAGTAGCTTGGTGACAGTGACTAGAGAACTCTGTCAATCACTATCTTATCTGGAAGATTAACTCCCACTTGATTCAAGTGATTGTAGTACCCAGACATTCTGAGTACATGCTCACTGATTGAGCTGTTCTCCTCCATCTTGTAGGCAAAGTACTTGTCAGAGGTCTCATACCTCTCGACATGTGCAAGAGTCTGAAATACCAATTTCAAATCTTGGAACATCTCATATGCTCTGTGGTGTTCAAAACGTTTTTGAAGTCCTGGTTCTAAGCCGTAAAGCATGGCGCACTAAACTATCAAGTAGTCATCATATTGAGCTTGCCAAACGTTCATAACGTCTGCATCTGCTCCTGCAATAGGTCTGTCACCTAGCGGTGCATCAAGGGCATAATTCTTCTGTGCAGCAATGAAGATAATCCTCAGATCACGGACCCAGTCCGCATCATTGCTACTATCATCTTTCAACTTAGTTTTCTCTAGGAACAATAGAAAAACATAGGGGAGCAACAACGCGAGCTATTTATCTACAACATAGATATGCAAATACTATCAGGACTAAGTTCATGATAAATTAAGTTCAATTAATAAAATTACTTAAGAACTCCCACTTAGATAGACATCCCTCAAGTCATCTAAATGATACGTGATCCAAGTCAACTAAACCATGTCCGATCATCACGTGAGATGGAGTAGTCATCAATGCTGAACATCTCTATGTTGATCATATCTACTATATGATTCATGTTGGACCTTTCGGTCTCCAGTGTTCCGAGGCCATGTCTGTACATGCCAGGCTCGTCAAGTTTAACCCGAGTAATCCGCATGTGCAAAACTGTCTTACACCCGTTGTACGTGAATGTAGATTCTATCACACACGATCATAATGTGGTGTCTCAAAACGAGGAACTGTAGCAATGTAGCATACTTAGGGAGAACACTTTGTTGGGAACGTAGCATGCAATTTCAAAAAAATTCCTACGATCACGCAAGATCTATCTAGGAGATGCATATCAACGAGAGGGGGAGAGTGTCTCCACATACCCTCGTAGACCGAAAGCGGAAGAGTTAGATTAACGCGGTTGATGTAGTCGAACGTCTTCGCGATTCAACCGATCAAGTACCAAACGTACGACACCTCCGAGTTCAGCACACATTCAGCTTGATGACGTCCCTCAAACTCTTGATCCAGAAAAGTTTCGAGGGAGAGTTTTGTCAGCACGACGGCGTGGTGACGGTGATGGTGATGTGATCCGCGCAGGGCTTCGCCTAAGCACTACGACAATATGACCGGAGGAGTAAATGGTGGAGGGGGGCACCGCACACGACTAAGAAACAATTTATGTGCCTAGAGGTGCCCCCTCCCTCGTATATAAAGGAGGAGAGGGGAGGAGGCCGGCCTAGGCGCGCCCCGAAGTGGGGAGGAGTCCTACTAGGACTCCAAGTCCAATTCGGACCCCTTTCCTTTTACTGGAGAGGGAAAGGGGGAAGGAGATGGAGAAGGAGAAGGAAAGGGGGGCGCCGCCCCCTTCCCCAATCCAATTCGGACCCCTTCCAAGTGGGGGGTGCGCCAGCCCCTTGTGGGCTGGTGTGCCTTCCTCCCAAGGCCCATGTGGCCCATAACTTTCCCCTGGGGGTTCCGGTAACCCCCGTACTCTGATATGTACCCAATACATTCGAAAACACTTCCAATGTCCAAATACTATCGTCCAATATATCAACATTTACATCTCGACCATTTCGAGACTCCTCGTGATGTCGGTGAACTCATCTTGGACTCCAAACAATCTTTGATCACCAAAAACACATAACTCATAATACAAATCGTCATCGAACGTTAAGCGTGCGGACCCTACGGGTTCGAGAACTATGTAGACATGACCGAGACACATCTCCGGTAAATAATCAACAGCGGAACCTGGATGATCTTATTGGTTCTTACATATTCTACAAAGATCTTTAACGGTCAAACCGCAATGACAACATACGTCATTCCCTTTGTCATCGGTATGTTACTTGCCTGAGATTCGATCGTCGGTATCTTCATACCTAGTTCAATCTCGTTACTGGAAAGTCTCTTTACTCGTTCCATAATGTATCATCCCACAACTAACTCATTAGTCACATTGCTTGCAAGGCTTATCATGATGTGCATTACCGAGAGGGCCTAGAGATACCTCGATACTTGAAGTGACAAATCCTAATCTCGATCTATGCCAACCCAACAAACACCTTCGGAGATACTTGTAGAGCATCTTTATGATCACCCAGTTACGTTGTGACGTTTGATAGCACACAAGGTATTCCTCCGTTATCCCGGAGTTGAATATGTATAAGTCATGAAGAAAGCAATAGCAATAAAACTTAACAATCATTATGCTAAGCTAATGGATGGGTCTTGTCCATCACATCATTCTCCTAATGATGTGATCCCGTTCATCAAATGACAACACATGTCTATGGTTAGGAAACTTAACCATCTTTGATTAACGAGCTAGTATAGTAGAGGCATACTAGGGACACAATGTTTTGTCTATGTATTCACACATGTATCAAGTTTCCGGTTAATACAATTCTAGCATGAATAATAAACATTTATCATGATATAAGGAAATATAAATAACAACTTTATTACTGCGTCTAGGACATACTTCCTTCAGTCTCCCGCTTGCACTAGAGTCAATAATCTAGATTACATTGTAATGATTCTAACACCCATGGAGTCTTGGTGCTGATCATGTTTTACTCGTGGAAGAGGCTTAGTCAACGGGTCTGCAACATTCAGATACGTATGTATTTTGCAAATCTCAATGTCTCCCTCCTTGACTTGATCATGGATGGAGTTGAAGCGTCTCTTGATGTGTGTGGTTCTCTTTTGAAATCCGGATTCCTTTGCCAAGGCAATTGGTCCAGTATTGTCACAAAAGATTTTCATTGGACCCGATGCACTAGGTATTAAACCTAGATCGGATATGAACTCCTTCATCTAGACTCCTTCATTTGCTACTTCTGAAGCAGCTATGTACTTTGCTTCACACGTAGATCCTGCTACGACGCTGTGCTTGGAACTGCACCAACTGACAACTCCACCATTCAATATAAATACGTATCCGGTTTGCGACTTACAGTCATCCGGATCAGTGTCAAAGCTAGCAACGATGTAACCATTTACGATGAGCTCTTTGTCACCCCCATAAAAGAGAAACATATCCTTAGTCCTTTTCAGGTATTTCAGGATGTTCTTGACCGCTGTCCAGTGATCCACTCCTGGATTACTTTGGTACCTCCTGATACGTCTCCAACGTATCTATAATTTTTGATTGTTCCATGCTATTATATTATCCGTTTTGGATGTTTAATGGGCTTTACTAAGCACTTTTATATTATTTTTGGGACTAACCTACTAACCCAAGGCCCAGTGTAAATTGTTGTTTTTTTGCCTATTTTAGTGTTCCGCAGAAAAGGAATATCAAACGGAGTCCAAACGGAATGAAACCTTCGAGAGAGTGATTTTTGGAACAAACGTGATCCAGAGGACTTGGAGTGGACGTCAAGAAACAATCGAGGAGGCCACGAGGCAGGGAGGCACGCCTGCCCCCTGGGCGCGCCCCCACCCTCGTGGGGCCCCTCGCAGCTCCACTGACATACTTCTTCCTCCTATATATACCCATATACCCTGAAACCATCCAGGAGCACCAGAAACCCTATTTCCACCGCCACAACCTTCTGTACCCGTGAGATCCCATCTTGGGGCCTTTTCCGGCTCTCTACCGGAGGGGGAATCAATCACGGAGGGCTTCTACATCAACACCATAGCCTCTCCGATGATGTGTGAGTAGTTTACCACAGACCTTCGGGTCCATAGTTATTAGCTAGATGACTTCTTCTCTCTCTTTGGATCTCAATACAAAGTTCTCCTCTATCTTCTTGGAGATCTATTCGATGTAACTCTTTTTGTGGTGTGTTTATCGAGATCCGATGAATTGTGGGTTTATGATCAAGCTTATCTATGAACAATATTTGAATCTCCTCTGAATTCTTTTATGTATGATGTGTTATCTTTGCAAGTCTCTTCGAATTATCAGTTTGGTTTGGCCTACTAGATTGATTTTTCTTGCAATTGGAGAAGTGCTTAGCTTTGGGTTCAATCTTGCGTTGCTTGATCCCAGTGACAGAAGGGGAAACACCACATATTTTATTGTTGCCGTCGAGGATAAAAAGATGGGGTTTATATCATATTGCTTGAGTTTATCCCTCTACATCATGTCATCTTTCCTAATGCGTTACCCTGTTCTTATGAACTTAATAGTCTAGATGCATACTAGATAGCGGTCTATGTGTGGAGTAATAGTAGTAGATGCAGGCAGGAGTCGGTCTACTTGTTGCGGACATGATGCCTATATACATGCTCATGCCTAGATATTCTTATAACTATGCACTTTTCTATCAATTGCTCGACAATAATTTGTTCACCCACCGTAATACTTATGCTATCTTGAGATAAGCCACTAGTGAAACCTATGGCCCCTGGGTCTATTTTCCATCATATAAGTTTCCAATCTATTTTACTTTGCAATCTTTACTTTCAATCTATACCATAAAAATATCAAAAATATTATCATCTCTATCAGATCTCACTTTTGCAAGTGGCCGTGAAGGGATTGACAACCCCTTTATCGCGTTGGTTGCAAGGTTCTTACTTGTTTGTGTAGGTATGAGGGACTTGCGTGTGGCCTCCTACTGGATTGATACCTTGGTTCTCAAAAACTGAGGGAAATACTTGCGCTAGTTTGCTGCATCACCCTTTCCTCTTCAAGGGAAAACCAAGGCATGCTCAAGAGGTAGCAAGAAGGATTTCTGGCGCCAATGCCGAGGAGGCTTACACCAAGTCAAGTCAAGTCAAGATTTGATCTCCCGTCAACGAGCCATTTTTCGCGCTGTTGCCGGGGAGTCTACGCACAAGTCAATACATACCAAGTACCCATCACAGACTCTTATCCCTCGCATTACATTATTTGCCATTTGCCTCTCGTTTTCCTCTCCCCCACTTCACCCTTGCTGTTTTATTTGCCCTCTCTTTCCGTTCGCCTCTTTTTCGCTTGCTTCTTGTTTGCTTGTGTGTTGGGTTGCTTGCTTGTCACGATGGCTCAAGATAATACTAAATTGTGTGACTTTGCCAATACCAACAACAATGATTTTCTTAGCACTCCGATTGCTCCTCTTACCGATGCCGAATCTTGTGAAACTAATGCTGCTTTGCTGAATCTTGTCATGAAAGATCAATTCACCGGCCTTCCTAGTGAAGATGCCGCTACCCATCTAAATATCTTTGTTGATTTGTGTGATATGCAAAAGAAGAAATATGTGGACAATGATATTGTTAAATTGAAGCTATTCTTTTTTCGCTTAGAGATCGTGCTAAAACTTGGTTTTCGTCTTTGCCTAAAAATAGTATTGATTCTTGGAATAAGTGCAAAGACGCTTTTATCTCTAAGTATTTTCCTCCCGCTAAGATCATCTCTCTTAGAAACGATATTATGAATTTTAAGCAACTTGATCATGAACATGTTGCACAAGCTTGGGAGAGAATGAAATTAATGATACGTAATTGCCCTACACATGGTTTGGATCTATGGATGATTATACAAAAAAATTATGCCGGATTGAATTTTGCTTCTAGAAATCTTTTAGATTCGGCCTCGAGAGGCACTTTTATGGAAATCACTTTAGGAGAAGCTACTAAACTTCTAGATAATATTATGGTAAATTATTCTCAATGGCACACTGAAAGATCTACTAGTAAAAAGGTGCATGCAATTGAAGAGATTAATGTTTTGAGTGGAAAGATGGATGAACTTATGAAATTGTTTGCTAATAAGAGTGTTTCTTCTGATCCCAATGATATGCCTTTGTCTAATTTTATTGAGAATAATAATGAATCTACGGATGTGAATTTTGTTGGTAGGAACAACTTTGGTAACAACGCTTATAGAGGAAACTTTAATCCTAGGCCGTATCCTAGTAATTCCTCTAATTATTATGGTAATTCCTACAACAACTCTTATGTAAATTTTAATAAGATTCCCTCTGATTTTGAGACTAGTGTTAAAGAATTTATGATTTCTCAAAATAATTTCAATGCTTTGAATGAAGAAAAATTGCCTAAGATTGATGAGTTGGCTAGGAACGTGGATAGAATTTCTCTTGATGTTGATTCTTTGAAACTTAGATATATTCCACCTAAGCATGATATCAATGAGTCTCTCAAGGCTATGAGAATTTCCATTGATTAGAGCAAAGAAAGAACCGCTAGGATGCATGCTAAGAAAGATTGCTTTATGAAAGCGTGTTCTTCTAGTTTTCATGATAATAAGGATGAAGATCTAAAAGTGATTGATGTGTCCCCTATTAAATCTTTGTTTTGCAATATGAATCTTGATAATGATGTAACTGGAGATGAGTCAACTTTAGTTAAAAGGCGTTCCAATGATTCAGAGTTTTTAGATCTTGATGCAAAAATTGGTAAAAGTGGGATTGAAGAAGTCAAGACTTTACATAGCAATGAACCCACTATTTTGGATTTCAAGGAATTTAATTATGGTAATTTTTCTTTAATATATTGTATTTCCTTGTTGCAATCCGTGCTAAATTCTCCGCATGCTTATAGTCAAAATAAGGCTTTTACTAAACATATCGTCGATGCTTTAATGCAATCTTATGAAGAAAAGCTTGAATTGGATGTTTCTATCCCTAGAAAACTTTATGATGAGTGGGAACCTACTATTATAATTAAAATTAAAGATCATGAATACTATGCTTTGTGTGATTTGGGTGCTATTGTTTCTACGATACCAAAAACTTTGTGTGATATGTTAGGTTTTCGTGAATTTGATGATTGTTCTTTAAACTTGCACCTTGCGGATTCCACCATTAAGAAACCTATGGGAAGAATTAATGATGTTCTTATTGTTGCAAATAGGAATAATGTGCCCATAGATTTCATTGTCCTTGATATAGATTGCAATCCTTCATGTCCTATTATTCTTGGTAGACCTTTCCTTAGAACGATTGGTGCAATTATTGATATGAAAGAAGGGAATACAAGATTCCAATTTCTGTTAAGGAAAGGCATGGAACACTTTCCTAGAAATAAAATTAAATTACCTTATGAATCTATTATGAGAGCTACTTATGGATTGCATACCAAAGATGACAATACCTAGATCTATCCTTGCCTTTATGCCTAGCTAGGGGCATTAAACGATAGCGCTTGTTGGGAGGCAACCCAATTTTTTTTCTTGCTTTTTGGTTATGTTTAGTAATATTTCATCTAGCCTCTGGTTACATGTGTTTTCATGTTTTAATTAGTGTTTGTGCTAAGTAGAACCTTTGGGAAGACTTGGGTGAAGTCTTTTTGATCTTGCTGTAAAAAAACAGAAACTTTAGCGTTCGCGAGATTAGCTACAACATTTTACTGGAGAGTTCTAGTTAGTTGATTATTTTTGCAGATTATTAATAGATAAATTCCTCACTTCCAGCAATTTATTTTAGAATTTTTGGAGTTCCAGAAGTATGCCTTTGATACAGATTACTACAGACTGTTCTGTTTTTGACAGATTCTGTTTTTCGTGTGTTGTTTGCTTATTTTGATGAATCTATGGCTAGTATCGGAGGTTATGAACCATTGAGAAGTTGGAATACAGTAGGTTTAACACCAAGATAAATAAATAATGAGTTCATTACACTACCTTGAAGTGGTGTTTTGTTTTATTTCACTAACGGAGCTCATGAGATTTTCTGTTAAGTTTTGTGTTGTGAAGTTTTCAAGTTTTGGGTAAAGATTTGATGGATTATGGAACAACGAGTGGCAAGAGCCTAAGCTTGGGGATTCCCCGGAAGGCATCCCCTCTTTTGTCTTCGTCCATCGGTAACTTTACTTGGAGCTATATTTTTATTCACCACATGATATGTGTTTTGCTTGGAGTGTCTTGTATGATTTGAGTCTTTGATTTTTAGTTCACCACAATAATCCTTTCTGCACACACCTTTTGGGAGATACACACATTAATCGGAATTTATTAGAATACTCTATGTGCTTCACTTATATCTTTTGAGCTAAACAATTTTGCTCTAGTGCTTCACTTATATCTTTTAGAGCACGGTGGTGGTTTTATTTTATAGAAATTATTGATCTCTCATGCTTCACTTATATTATTTTGAGAGTACTTTAGAATAGCATGGTAATTTGCTTTGGCTATAAAATTAGTCCTAATATGATAAGCATCCAAGATGGATATAATAAAAACTTTCATATAAGTGCGTTGAATACTGAGAGAAGTTTGATACTTGATGATTGTTTTGAGATATGGAGATAGTGATATTAAAGTTGTGCTAGTTGAGTAGTTGTAAATTTGAGAAATACTTGTGTTGAAGTTTGCAAGTCCCGTATCATGCACGTATGGTAAACGTTGTGTAAGAAATTTGAAACATGAGGTGTTCTTTGATTGTCATCCTTATGAGTGGCGGTCGGGGAATGACGATGGTCTTTTCCTACCAATCTATCCCCCTAGGAACATGCGCGTAGTGCTTGGTTTTTGATGACTTGTAGATTTTTGCAATAAGTATGTGAGTTCTTTATGACTAATGTTGAGTGCATGGATTATACGCACTCTCAACCTTCCATCATTGCTAGCCTCTTCGGTACCGTGCATTGCCCTTCCTCACCTTGAGAGTTGGTGCAAACTTCGCCGGTGCATCCAAACCCCATGATACGATATGCTCTATCACACATAAACCTCCTTATATCTTCCTCAAAACAGTCACCATACCTACCTATTATGGCATTTCCATAGCCATTCCGAGATATATTGCCATCCAACTTTCCACCGTTCCGTTTATTATGACGCGCTTCATCATTGTCATATTGCCTTGCATGATCATGTAGTTGACATCGTATTTGTGGAAAAGCCACCATGCATATTATTTCATACATGTCACTCTTGATTCATTACCCATCCCGGTATACCGCCGGAGGAATTCATATAGAGTCATATTTTGTTCTAGTATCGAGTTGTAATCATTGAGTTGTAAATAAATAGAAGTGTGATGATCATTATTAATAGAGCATTGTCCCAAATAAAAAAAAAGAGAGAAAGGCCAAATAAAAAAAGAAAGGCCTAAGAAAAAAGAGAAAAAAGAGAGAAATAAAAAGGGACAATGCTACTATCCTTTTTCCACACTTGTGCTTCAAAGTAGCACCATGATCTTTATGATAGAGAGTCTCTTGTTTTGTCACTTTCATATACTAGTGGGAATTTTTCATTATAGAACTTGGCTTGTATATTCCAACAATGGGCTTCCTCAAATGCCCTAGGTCTTCGTGAGCAAGCAAGTTGGATGCACACCCACTTAGTTTCTTTTGTTGAGCTTTCATACATTTATAGTTCTAGTGCATCCGTTGCATGGCAATCCCTACTCCTTGCATTAACATCAATTGATGGGCATCTCCCTAGCCCATTGATTAGCCGCATCAATGTGAGACTTTCTCCTTTTTTGTCTTCTCCACATAACCCCCATCATTATATTATATTCCACCCATAGTGCTATATCCATGGCTCACGCTCATGTATTGCGTGAAAGTTGAAAAAAGTTTGATATTACTAAAGTATGAAACAATTGCTTGGCTTGTCATCGGGGTTGTGCATGATGAGAGCATTCTTGTGTGAAGAAAATGGAGCATGACCAAACAATATGATTTTGTAGGGATGAACTTTCTTTGGCCATGTTATTTTGAGAAGACATGATTGCTTAGTTAGTATGCTTGAAGTATTATTATTTTTATGTCAATATTAAACTTTTATCTTGAATCTTTTGGATCTGAATATTCATGCCACAATAAAGAGAATTACTTAGAAAATTATGCTAGGTAGCATTCCACATCAAAAATTCTGTTTTTATCATTTACCTACTCGAGGACGAGCAGGAATTAAGTTTGGGGATGCTCGATACGTCTCCAACGTATCTATAATTTTTGATTGTTCCATGCTATTATATTATCTGTTTTGGATGTTTAATGGGCTTTACTAAGCACTTCTATTTTATTTTTGGGACTAACCTACTAACCCATGGCCTAGTGCAAATTGCTGTTTTTTTCCTATTTCAGTGTTTCACAGAAAAGGAATATCAAACGGAGTCCAAACGGAATGAAACCTTCGGGAGAGTGATATTTGGAACAAACATGATCCAGAGGACTTGGAGTGGACGTCAAGAAACAATCGAGGAGGCCACGAGGCAGGGAGGCGCGCCTGCCCCCCCTGGACACGCCCCCACCCTCGTGGGCCCCTCGCAACTCCACCGACCTATTTCTTCCTCCTATATATACCCATATACCCCGAAACCATCCAGGAGCACCACGAAACCCTAATTCCACCGCCGCAACCTTCTGTACCCGTGAGATCCCATCTTGGGGCCTTTTCTGGCGCTCTGCAGGAGGGGGAATCGATCATGGAGGGCTTCTACATCAACACCATAGCCTCTCCGATGATGTGTGAGTAGTTTACCACAGACCTTCGGGTCCATAGTTATTAGCTAGATGGCTTCTTCTCTCTCTTCGGATCTCAATACAAAGTTCTCCTCGATCTTCTTGGAGATCTATTCGATGTAACTCTTTTTGCGGTGTGTTTGTCGAGATCCGATGAATTGTGGGTTTATGATCAAGATTATCTATGAACAATATTTGAATCTCCTCTGAATTCTTTTATCTATGATGTGTTATCTTTGCAAGTCTCTTCGAATTATCAGTTTGGTTTGGCCTACTAGATTGATCTTTCTTGCAATGGGAGAAGTGCTTAGCTTTGGGTTCAATCTTGCGTTGCTCGATCCTAGTGATGAAGGGAAGCGACACGTATTGTATTGTTGCCATCGAGGTTAAAAAGATGGGGTTTATATCATATTGCTTGAGTTTATCCCTCTACATCATGTCATCTTGCCTAATGCGTTACTCTGTTCTTATGAACTTAATACTCTAGATGCATGCTGGATAGCGGTCGATGTGTGGAGTAATAGTAGTAGATGCAGGCAGGAGTCGGTCTACTTGTTGCGGACGTGATGCCTATATACATGATCATGCCTAGATATTCTCATAACTATGCACTTTTCTATCAATTGCTCGACAATAATTTGTTCACCCACCGTAATACTTATGCTATCTTGAGAGAAGCCACTAGTGAAACCTATGGCCCTCAGGTCTATTTTCCATCATATAAGTTTCCAATCTATTTTACTTTGCAATCTTTACTTTCAATCGATACCATAAAAATACCAAAGACATTATCATCTCTATCAGATCTCACTTTTGCAAGTGGCCGTGAAGGGATTGACAACCCCTTTATCGTGTTGGTTGCAAGGTTCTTATTTATTTGTGTAGGTACGAGGGACTTGCGTGTGGCCTCCTACTGGATTGATACCTTGGTTCTCAAAAACCGAGGGAAATACTTACGCTACTTTGCTGCATCACCCTTTCCTCTTCAAGGGAAAACCAACGCATGCTCAAGAGGTAGGACCTCCCTGCTAAACTTATAGCAAGGCACACATCAGGTCTGGTACACAGCATTACATACATGATAGAACATATGGATGAGGCATAGGGAATGACCTTCATTTTCTCTCTATCTTCTGCAGTGGTCGGGCATTGATTCTGACTCAATTTCACACCTTGTAACACAGGCAAGAACCCTTTCTTTCACTGATCCATTTTGAACTTCTTCAAAACTTTATCAAGGTATGTGGTTTGTGAAAGTCTAATTAAGCGTCTTGATCTATCTCTATAGATCTTGATGCACAATATATAAGCAGCTTCACCAAGGTCTTTCATTGAAAAATTCTTATTCAAGTTTCCTTTTATGCTATCCAGAAATTCTATATCATTTCCAATCAACAATATGTCATCCACATATAATATTAGAAATGCTACAGAGCTCCCACTCACTTTCTTGTAAATACAGGCTTCTCCGAAAGTCTGTATAAAACCATATGCTTTGATCACACTATCAAAGCGTATATTCCAACTCCGAGATGCTTGCACCAGTCCATAAATGGATCGCTGGAGCTTGCACACTTTGTTAGCACCTTTAGGATCGACAAAACTTTTTCGTTGCATCATATACAACTTTTCTTTTAGAAAACCATTAAGGAATGCAGTTTTGACGTCCATTTGCTGGATTTCATAATCATAAAATGCGGCAATTGCTAACATGATTCGGACAGACTTAAGCATCACTACGATGATAAGGTCTCATCGTAGTCAACTCCTTGAACTTGTCGAAAACATTTTGCAACAAGTCGAGCTTTGTAGACAGTAATATTACCATCAACATCAGTCTTCTTCTTGAAGATCCATTTATTCTCTATGGCTTGCCGATCATCGGGAAAGTCAACACAAAGTCCACACTTTGTTCTCATACATGGATCCCATCTCAGATTCCATGGCTTCAAGCCATTTCGCGGAATCTGGGCTCATCATCGCTTCCTCATAGTTTGTAGGTTCATCACGGTCTAGTAACATGACTTCGAGAACAGGATTACCGTACCACTCTGGTGCGGAACATACTCTGGTTGACCTACGAGGTTCGGTAGTAACTTGATCTGAAGTTTCATGATCATCATCATTAGCTTCCTCACTAATTGGTGTAGGCATCACGGGTACTATTTTCTGAGATGAACTAGTTTCCAATTCAAGAGAAGGTACAGTTACCTCATCAAGTTTTACTTTCCACCCACTCACTTCTTTCGAGAGAAACTCCTTCTCTAAAAAGGATCCATTCTTAGCAACAAAGATTTTGCCTTCGGATCTTTGATAGAAGGTGTACCCAACAGTTTCTTTTGGGTATCCTATGAAGACGCACTTCTCCGATTTAGGTTCGAGCTTATCAGGTTGAAGCTTTTTCACATACGCATCACAACCCCAAACTTTAAGAAACGACAGCTTAGGTTTCTTGCCAAACCACAGTTCATACGGTGTCATCTCAACGGATTTAGATGGTGCCCTATTTAACGTGAATGCAGTTGTCTCTAATGCATAACCCCAAAAGGATAGTGGTAAATTGGTAAGAGACATCATAGACCGCACTATATTGAAGGCGAGGACTACTTTTGTTGGGATAACTAGTACTAGTTGTCTCCCTTTGAATTTGGCCGTTGTGGAATCCCTTCCCGCCTACATTTGGGAAGAGGACCAAGGCCACTATAAATACGACTTAGCCACTACCATAGATAGGGGAGACGGAGATCAGATCCATTCCGCCCTGACCAACTCACCAGCTCTTTGATCTCAAGAACACCTCACCTCCTGAGGCTGTTCTACCACTGAACCAGTTCATCCAGCCCCTCGAGGCAATCCACCACAAAGCTGGAGTAGGGTATTACACCGCAAGGTGGCCCGAACCAGGATAATCTGATGTGTCTCTTGTTCATTAGGTTCGTCTAGCTAGGTCGTGGATTCGGTGAGCAGGCAGATTCGGGAGGACGAGTTCTTCGCATGCACCCTGTCGGGGTGGCTGATCGTACCCGCGGACACCTATGGGGCCGGCGGAGCAGGCCCCTTGTGGTTCGGAGGGGGGCGGAGATCGCACGAAGAGCGGATCGAGGCGATGCACACGAGCAGTTTACCCAGCTTCGGAGCTCTCCGGAGAGATAAAACTCCTCCTGCTGCTTGTTTGATCTATTGTGTTCTTGCTAGGGAGCAATGAGAGCTACAAAACCTAGCGTGAGTCTATCTGATCTCGAGTGGGTCGAATGAGCCGAACGAGGCGAACCCTGCGAACCAACCAGCGGAACCAACGAACCCTTTTCACGTTGCACTCGGGCCTCCTTTTATACGCTCAAAGGGGTCTCCGGCGGTGGCAACATAGGCGGGGTACAAATGTAAAAACAGGAGTTGGTACACCTACTTGAGCGATTATGCGGTGCAAAATACCTAACTCGACGGCAAGGGACAAAAGCAATAAATGCCCGTCATTGTCGCCCAAAGCGATTACAGAGGCCGTCAGTGCGCCTCCGCCGCCACGATGGCGAGCCTGTCAGCCGCTTATCGCTGCTCTCCGCTGGCTGCACCGCCGACACGCCGCCCATGGAACGGTCCCATGGCGACACTTCGCTGGGTGAGCTGGAGCGGAGACGGAGAGAGGTTGCATGCATGACAAGCGCCTTGCCGTGGCTGAATCCTGTCGCGCTCGGAGACTTGTCGCGCCGAGCCTTCCGGCAAGCTCCTCTTGCGGGGCCTTGTCTTCTGCGTGCTGGGCGGCCTTCCCGACAAGCTCTTCTTGTCGGGGCCTTGTCTGAGCCTAGAGAGGCCTTCCCGGCAAGCTCCTCTTGCCGGGTCTTGTCTTGAATGGCTGCGGAGGGTCTTGGCGGACGCCTTGGCGAGGCTTGCCACGGGGGCCGCGACTGCCCGTGCACAAGTTCGGGTGCTAAGGTACCCTACTTTAGTACACCGGCAGGAGCCCCGGTGCAGGCCATACACGGTGCCGAAGCTGTTGGGCCAAGCCCAAAACAGAACGGCACGCTGCCACGGGTCCAAACCAAACCCACTCCGTATCCGCGCGTTCCCCGTGAACGGCCGCGCGTCAATTGCGGCGTCGTGGGGGAAGTGGGCGGCGTGCGGGGTCGCTTCACCCGTCGCCTCAGTTCTGCATCCCCGCCACGTGGTTCCCATGCTCTTGGGGTCGCGGACGGTGGAAGTGGAAAACTGGGCCGTTACGAGCAGAGGCAGCAGGTTGGCCCCGATTCCTGCTCTTCCTATGCCCTGATTTGTCGGCGAGGCGGTCGAGCCCCCACCTTGCTTCCTTAAAAGAGCGGAAGGAGTCTGAAGCCCGCACTCTCCCATCTCCTCCTTTCCTCGATTACGCTCCCTTTCTCTCATTCGTCATGGAGAAAAGGAACCTTGGTCCTTCATCGGTGGCGGCGAGGGTCGCCGCTAGGCAGCGCTCCCCTCCCAACCCCACGCCCGGGGTGGCAGAACCGGCCACAAGGGGAAGAGGGAGGGGGCGAGGTCGTGGACGAGGTCGAGGCGCTCGGGGAAGAGGCGAACGGGGCGGCGTGCTATATCCGCTTCCGCCGGCGGTTCCCCTCCCTGCGGCGGTCCATACAGGGACGACCCTTGCGAGTTCTTCGTCAGGCTGCGCCGGGCGCCTCGTCGTCGCCTCCGGCTTCCAGCTCCGTTCGCGAGCGCAATGGAGTCGGAGCCGCCTGAGACACTAAGACTGCACATGAGGGGCTGTGGAATCAGCGGCATGCGAGTCCGGGTTGTATTCCCAGCCCCTAATGTGATGGATCTTGATCGCGGGTGGAAGACGTTCACTCGCATCCACAGCCTGAGGGCGGGGTTTACCCTCCATTTTATGTTAATGGAGGGTGATCTCCTCTCCGTCAAGGTCTTCGGGGATCTCGGTACTCGGGCGAAGTGCTGCGTGGATAGCTCCTCCGACAGCGAAGATCCCTCGGCGAGAGTAGCGAGGAGGAGGAGAGCGGCGGCGACGAGGGTAGCAGGCCCGATTAGTTGTCGGGCGCCGCTTGGCGTCACCGGCGACCCCATCATCCGTCGCCCGGCTCCTTGAACTCCCGGGGTCGTCTCCTTGGCGTGGCGTGGGGAGGCTGCGGAAGGGAAGAGGGATGGCGACAAGGCCGTCAAATCGAGTACGAGGCGT
Organism: Aegilops bicornis; assembly: GCA_021605145.1. NCBI lineage: Eukaryota > Viridiplantae > Streptophyta > Magnoliopsida > Poales > Poaceae > Aegilops > Aegilops bicornis. Next base: position 377,461,226 of record CM038669.1, on the reverse strand, counting down.
AGTGCCCTCGGCAGCGTCTTGACGTCCTGCCGCCCGTCTTGAGCCCGCTTCCGGCGCTGCCATCTCCGTCAAGCCCTCGGGAGCTCCGGGATGTTCTCTTGGTGCCTTCGGCACTGTAGCTCGCCTAGGCGTTTCTTTTGCCCTTCTCGCCTCCTTGACCTACCTCGACAAGAGGGACAGGAAAAGGATTACGGGCATCTTATCTTTTTAATTTGTAAGCCTTGGGCCTTATCCGCATTTAAAACTTGTAATCTTCTCTTTCATGTTTTTCATTCCCCACGGATTGTATCCGAGTAGAATGTTTTAATGAAAAAGGATGCTTGAAAAGGGACAAAGGGCTTATCTGATATCGCAGCCCCGGCAACTCGGCTTGCCGCGGCCCCGCAACTCTGGCTTGCCGCAGCCCCGGCAACTCTGGCTTGCCGGGGCTTGGGTCTTGCACGCCCTTCTTCTCCTCTTATTTGTTATTTCAGTTCTCGAGAACGATTTAGCTTGATGCCGCAATAAGTTATTTTGTAATATAACTTTATTCAGGCAACATTTGCTACATTACTTCCTTTACTCGACTCTTGGCTTTGTATGTTATTGCCCTCGCTTTTGGAAACTTGCGGTGCAGGCACCCTTGCCTTGGCGCCGAGTCTTGAACTTCAATGACTTCTGGCGGGTCGCTACCGACAAGCAACCTTGTCGCGGACTAGCCGCAGCTCACTTAAGTTGTTGAGCGGACTTGAAACAAAGTAAGGGCGACCCGATCACGACTTGGTTCCTCTGCGCATGTGTTCTCCATACAAAGTACTATCGTTCGAGGAAGATAACTTAAAAATTTAAAAATTGATTGCTCAAACTTTGGCAACTTACCTTTTCGGTCTCTTGCTTCCCGATGAGGTGAATCTTCCTCGAGCGGTGTCTGGTCCATAGTATTATCTCCTCCTCCCCCCCTGGTTAACTTGTGCGCGAGGGAGCTTTTCTTTCTTTGAGAAGAGAAAAAGAAGAGGAAATAACGTTATGGAGCCTAGCGGCTCGATTCTGCTTACCGGGTGTGGTTGCTGCACAAAGTGTTAGCCAAAGCATGCAATAAATTGATGAAAGCATGAACTTAAGAAGCTGTGCGCAACACATGAGCTTCTTGCGATGCACGGGTCTGCGCCCGGCTTTGTCTGAAGGATTACATGCAACAGCGGAAGACTTGTACAAAAGGTGGTTGCGGGCGGATTCGACAACCGCGCCTTATGGGTAAAACTTATGAAGATGCTCAATGTTCCAGGAGTTGCTCACGGAATGCCATCTTAGGTGTCAAGGCGGACAGCGAGCCTAGTGACTCGTTTCACCCGATAAGGGCCTTCCCACTTCAAGGCGTCAACTTGTTTGAATTCTTGGCGGACTGAGCAGCGAAGAACAAGGTCGCCTTCCTCGAGACTTCGGCACTAACCCTGCGGCTATGGTAGCGACGCAGAGCTTGTCGGTAGCGGCGGCTCGCATAACGGCTCGAAGAGGATCCTCCTCGAGGAGCAGCGCGTCATCTTGTCGCAGCTGCTCTTGCTCAAGCTCATCATAGCGAGTACTCGAGGCGATCCGTATCTGAGTTCCGTGGGGAGAACTGCCTGCTCCATAGACTAGAGCAAAGGGTGTGCGGCGATGGCTCGATTTGGCGTCGTTCGGATCGACCAAAGAACCACCGGCAGCTCCTCGATCCAGTTTCTTCCGCACTTGTGCAGCTGTCGAAAGTTACGGTCTTGAGCTCGCGCAACACTTCAGCATTTGCCCTCTACCTTGACCGTTGCTTCTCGGGTGAGCAACGGAAGCAAAGCGAACCTTGGCGCCAAGGTCTTGGACATCTTGCATGAAGGTGCGACACGTGAATTGTGTGCCGTTGTCGGTGATGATCCGGTTAGGGATTCCGAAACTACAAAAAATTGACTGAAGAACTTGACTGCTTGTTGTCTTGTCACCTTCCTCACTGCTTCCACTTCCGGCCACTTTGTGAACTTGTCGATTGCGATGTACAAGTACTCAAAGCCCCCGACAGCTCGGGGGAAAGAGCCGAGGATGTCGAGCCCCCAGACCGAAAATGGCCAGGATAAAGGGATCGTCTGGAGAGCTTGAGCTGGCTGGTGTATCTGTTGAATGGAACCGCACACTTCACACTTGGTTACTTGTGCAGTTGCATCACGGAGGGCTGTCGGCGGAAGAAACCTTGCCGAAAGCTTTGCCGGCAAGTGCTCTTGCGCCAATGTGGTGACCACATATGCCTCCGTGTATCTCTGCCAACAGCTTCGTCCATCTTCCACAGGAATACACTTCAATTTCACACCGTTGAGTCTTCTTACATGCAGTGTCTTTGTCGACAAACTGGTACATACTTGACTGCCGGGCTACTCTTTCCGCTTCTTCTTGCTCTTGGAAGTTCTCTGTCTGGAGGAAATGGACAATCTGCTGCGCCCATCTTTGGAGCTTGTGGCTCGACAACGAGGACTAAAGGCACATCTGTTGCTGCGGGAACATCAGCTTCCACGGCAAGAGCCTGCGGCCCTGCCGGAGCTAGATGCTCCCCAACAAGCTTGCCGGAGCAAGACTTGTCGGGAGCGTCTGCTTCAATGAAACAAACCACAGGGTGCAGCCGGAGCAGCATCGCTCCTCGGCCTTTGTTGGTGTTGATCTTGGGGACCTTTGCAACGACGGCTTCAGGAAGCTCTGTCGGAAAGTAGTCACCAGAGGCCAACTTCCTCTTCTTGCTTTGTCCTGTTGATGGTGTTACGGTTGGCTGAGTCAGCTTGAGCACGAAAATCCCTGGTTCCACAGGTAACTTAAGCGCAGCGCACTTTGACAGGCCGTCAGCAATATCATTCTGAGCTCTTGGAACATGTTCCATTTGCGGCCGTCAAAGTGCTCTTCTAGCTTCCTCACTTCATCAACGTAGGCTTCCATCAACGGACTCTGGTAATCTTTGTTGACTTGGCGGATGACGAGTTGCGAGTCACCCCTGACAATAAGCTTCTTGATCCCAAGGTCCACGGCGATCCTGAGACCGGCAAGCAAACCTTCATACTCTGCGGTATTGTTTGTCGCTTGCTCCTTGGGAAAGTGCATCCGGACGACGTGCTTGAGGTGCTCTCCGGTGGGTGCGATAAGCGACGCCGCACCGGCGCCTTTGCAGCGAGAAGGCACCATCAAAGTACATCAGCCACTCTTTGCTGGCTTCTTTGACGGGAATGCTCGTCTCGGAATCTCTTCATCCGGCGTTGGCGTCCATTACGCTATGAATTCTGCCAATGCTCGCTTTGGATAGTTGATGTGCTTTCAAACTTAAGACCAAAGCTTGACAGCTCCAAAGGCCCCACTCGACAATCCTGCCCTGCCGCTTCGGATTCTGCGGTATCCTCTTGAGAAGCGAGTGACAAGCTGTGGATCTCATGTGCTTGGAAGTAATGGCGCAGCTTTCGAGGCCATGAGGAGGCGAAAAGCAATTTCGCACACCGTAATACCTTGACCTAGCCCCTTGCGGAGGGAGTCGACAAAATAGACTGGTAGGCGCTGCACCATCCTTTTACATGTATCTGTTCATGTGTCTGCAGCGGACTCGTCCTTGTCGGGACCAGAGCTTGTCGTGAAGCCCCATGCTTGTTGTCGGATGTGCTTGCATGGTTCTTTGGCTCGTCATCCGCCTCCCTCTCCGCCACTAACGCAACACTAACCACTTGATTGGTTGCCGCTATATATAGCAGCAACTTCTCTTGTGGCCTAGGTGCGACAAGTGTTCGAGTGGAGGACAGGTATCTCTTTAGGTCCTGCAGCGCAGCCTCCGCTTCGGGAGTCCATTTTACTGGACCTGCCTTTTTCAAAATCTTGAAAAATGGTAGGGCGCTCCAGCAGACCTAGAAATAAACCTTGAGAGCAGCCACGCAACCGGCAAGTCTTCGTACATCCTTGACGCGCTTTGGTGCTTCAATCTGCTCAATGGCCTTGATCTTGTCGGGATTTGCTTCAATCCCTCATTTGAGACCACGAAGAACCCGAGAAGCTTGCGGAAGGGACTCCAAACACGCACTTCTCGGGGTTGAGCTTGAGGTTGATCTTGCGCAGATTTGCAAAGGTCTCGTCCAAATCTTGAACCAAAGTTGCTTTGTCCTTGCTCTTGACCACTATGTCATCCATGTAGATCTGATGGTATCCTGAGTAGGCATCAAGAAACGAAAGCAAAATCACATCCAGCCGTGGAGTCAACAATCTGGTCAATGCGCGGCAAGGGAAATGGATCTTTGGGACAAGCTTTATTAACATCCGTGAAGTCAATACAAAGTCTCCATTTCCCATTTGCCTTGCGCACAACTACAGGATTGGCCAACCACGTAGGATGGAGCACTCCTCTGACAAGGCCTCTTGCTTCCGGTTTCTTGATCTCTTGACTATGAATTCTTGGCGCTCCTTTGCTTGCTTCTTGACTTTTTGCTTGACGGGCGCATGAGGACAAGCGGCGGGCGGTGCTCAATCACTTTCACAGGAACACCGGGGATATCAGACGGTTGCCATGCAAACACGTCGACATTCGCCCAGGAAAGCAACGAAGCGCCGCTTTCCTATTTGGGGTCGAGAGGCAGCGATGGTGAAGGTACCACCAGCGCCGTCCTCCTTGGCGGGCACCTTCTTGGTCTTGGTAGAGCCACCATCTTCTTGCACTTGCGGTGGAGCTCGATGGTGCGTCGTCGTGAGTAGCGCAGCACTCCCAAGAGGTGCGCTTGCGGAGTGAGCATCGAGCCCTTCTTGGACTTGGACTTGGTCTTCTTCCCCGGGAGCTTCAGCGGCAAGTGTCTAGCAATCTGTCGCGAGCACGCATCCGGAAGATCTTGTCGGCACATATAAGGGCATCCTTCTTGTCGCCATGGACAGAGATGACGCTTATCGGGCCCGGCATCTTGAGTAGGTTGTAGGCGTAGTGAGAGGCTGCCATGAACTTGGCGAGTCTTTGGGCGGCCAAGTATCCCATTGTAAGGCAATGGGAAATCGGCTGACGTCAAACGTAACCCTCTCGATCCTGAAGTTCAGCTCACGCCAAATGTGACCGCAACGTAATCTTCCCTTCGCTTGCTCCTTCCGGATTAATTCCTTGGAAGGTTCCGGTCTCTTCGAGCTCATTGTCGAGGATTTGAAGCTCGGAGCACCAGATCAGATTCAAGTCGGCCCGCCGTCAACTAACATTTTGTGACCTTGAGGTTGCGGATGGTTGGTGAGACCAACATCGGCAAGCACCCGACCGCGATTATGCGATCAGGGTGGTCCTCAATATCAAAAATGATAGGCGTCTTTGGACCACTTGAGAGGCTTGCGTGACTCTACGGATGGCTTCGCTGCATTGACCTCCGCATCCGTTGCTTGAGTTGGCGGTGGGAGGTATGCGAGAAGCACCTCCGTCAACGCAGAGAACCTCCGTGGCTTTCTGAAACTCCTGCTCGTCGGCGTCGTCGTCTTCCATATCTTCATCGTCGTCATCATCTTCATCCTTGTCGCGGCCGCGGGGAGGTCTATCTCCTTGCCGCTGCTTGGCCTTGCCGCGGCGTCCTCCCTGGCCGGGACGTTTCTTGCTTGCTCCCCCAGCACCTTCCTGGGCCTTCTCCTTGTCGCGCCGCTCGTACTCAGCTCTCTGTTGTTCGACAAGCTGCTTGACTTTCTTGCAGCTCACGGAGATCGTGGCCCTTGGTGCGGTGGATCTTGCAAGATCGCTTGCCGGAGCCGTCCTGCTTGTCGGCGGCCGCCACCGACTGGTGGTTGGCGTCAGCGGCAACCTCCTTGGCGGAGCCACCAGCCTTGGCGTTCTTGTCGCCGCCTCCGTTGCCAGACTGCTCGACAGCTAGCACTTCTCTGCTTTTCTTCTTCCTATTGCCTCGCCGCCGGCCCTTCTTTGCCGGGGCGGTGTCATCTTGTCGAGACCCTGCTTCGCATTCTCTCGTGGAGTCTCCTCCCTTCCTCGGTAGCGTGCACACACACCGGCCGGGGCGTACAGCTCAGCGACGTCCTTGACTTTGCACATCACCATCTCCTCCCTCATCCTGCGGTTCCGCACATTACGATGAAATGCGCTGATCACCGTGGCGGGGTGGACGTGCGGGATGTTGTAGTGCACGCGGTGAATCTCTGAATGAACTTGCGCAGGACTCTCCTTCCTATACAGGCAAGCAAATGAAGGTCGCTCTCTTGGCCATGAGGTTTGTGGCCACCGTGAAGGCGCCAACAAACCGATGGCATGAGATCTGCCAAGAGGATATGGAGCTGTCCGGCAAGTGCATGAGCAAAGTTCTGAGTTTGGGATTGAGGTCTTGCGGGTAGTAGTTGGCTAGGATCTTGTCGTCCCGTCCCCCGCAGCTCGCACCGCGATGGTGTAGATGCCGAGGAACTCCGACGGATGCGTCCGACCATCATACTTCTCCGGCACGCGTCGGGTTTGAAGTTTTTCGGCTGGGCATCGGACTTGCCGCAGCTCACGAGTGAACGCAGGGCAACCTACAGCGTCTGACAAGTCGCCTGGCTCCTCCGGGCGCGCATGTCAGCAGAAGGCCCAGTAGCGCTTGTCGAATCGACGTCAAGCGCTTCTCTTGGCGCTTCGATGCGAAGTTCGGCGTCCTCTTGTTGTCGCTCATGAAGAACTTGGCGCTGATCGCGGCGGCCTTGGATCTGACGGCCTTGATGGGAGTCGCTGTCGAGATGGATCCGTTGGCTCGGCGATCTCGGCCTTCTTGGCGGAGAGTGCACGGTGGTTGCACCTTCGACAGTCTCGTCGCCACCGGCTCGTGCCTTGTCGTCTCGCCGCGGCAACGATGGGGTTGGTTGCCGCGGGGCGTCGCCGTTGGCAAAGCCGATGAGGCTCTGGATAGTGGCCCTCCACTCGTCGACCTTGTCGGCCGTTGGAGGGTAGTCGAGAGCAGCTGAGCTCTCGCCGTAGCTTCTGCTAGAGTAGTAGGCGGCATTGGAGAAGCGGTGCGAGGCGGGACACGCCGGACTTCTAACTATGTTAGAAGGAGCCGCACCCGTCCGGCGACCGTATCTCACTCGTGCCCGGCATGTTGGCGCGCATGCCGATCTTGAGGGTCCCGATCCAGCGAGCGTATGGCGTTGTGAACGCCATGACGTTGTTGGTCAGCGTCTCTGAGATGGGCGCGGGGATGCGCGACGCCGAGGTTTGCGGTGCCTTGTCCTTGGACTTGGCAGCGTTGCAGCACCTTCGTCGGCGCCCGTTCCTCCGCCGGCGTCTGCTCCACCACCCGTTTGCTGCGGTGAGGGTGGGTACGCAGCGACGGCTCTGCTGCCGCGAAGCCTTCTTCTTCGGTGGCATGTTGAGGAAGATGTTGATGACGCTGCTCGTGTGAACGCCGGATCAGATTCACACGGCCTCGACGCCCCCTACCTGGCGCGCCAAAGATGTCGGGGTGGCTGATCGTACCCGCGGACACTTATGGGGCCGGCGGAGCAGGCCCCTTATGGTTCGGAGGGGGGCGGAGATCGCACAAAGAGCGGATCGAGGCGATGCACACGAGAAGTTTACCCAACGGAGCTCTCGGAGATAAAACTCCCTCTGCTGCTTGTTTGATCTATTGTGTTCTTGCTAGGCAGCAATGAGAGCTACAAAACCTAAGCGTGAGTTCATCTGGTCTCGAGTGGGTGAATGAACCCAACGAGACGAACCTGGCGAACCGAACGAGCGGAACCAACCAACGAACCCTTTCACGTTGCACTCGGGCCTCCTTTTATACGCTCAAGGGGTCTCCGGCGGTGGCAACATAGGCGGGGTACAAATGTAAAAATAGGAGTTGGTACACCTACTTGAACAGTGTACAGTGCAAAATACCTAACTCTGACGGCAAGGGACAAAAGCAATAAATGCACGTCATTGTCGCCCAAACAGTGCAACAGAGGCCGTCAGGTGCGCCTCCGTTCGCCACGATGGCGAGCCCGTCAGCGCCGCTTATCGCTGCTCTCCGCTGGCTGCACAGCCGCTCGACACGCGCCCATGGAACGGTCCCATGGCGACACGTCGCTGGGTGAGCTGGAGCTGAGACGGAGAGAGGTTGCATGCCGCGGCAAGTGCCTTGCCGCGGCCGAATCCTTGTCGTGCTCGGAGACTTGTCTTCTGCGTGCCTGGAGCGGCCTTCCTGACAAGCTCTTCTTGTCGGGGCCTTGTCTGTGCCTAGAGAGGCCTTCCCGGCAAGCTCCTCTTGCCGGGGTCTTGTCTTCTGAATGGCTGCGGAGGGTCTTGGCGGACGCCCGGCGAGGCTTGCCACGGGGACGCTGCGACTGCCCGTGCACAAGTTCGGGGTGCTAAGGTACCCCTACTTTAGTACACCGACACACCCCAGAGTTCGAACCTCTCAAAGGTCTGCGGAACCCGGAATCCGACATATTGCTTCTACAACTATCGCTAACACATAGTGATAAAGTAAAGCAATTACATGATGATTGCATTTCATACAATAAAGCGACAACCATAAGGCTCCTGCCAGTTGCCGATAACTTTTACAAAACATGATCATCTCATACGATAATGTATATCATATCATGTCTTGACCATATCACATCACAACATGCCTTGCAAAAACAAGTTAGACGTCCTCTACTTTGTTGTTGCAAGTTTTACGTGGCTGCTACGGGCTTCTAGTAAGAATCGTTCTTACCCACACATCAAAACCACAATGATGTTTTGTCAAGTTTCCTATTTTAACCTTCAACAAGGACCAACCATAGTCAAATTCGATTCAACTAAAGTTGGATAAAATGACACCAGCCAGCTACCTTTATGCAAAACAAGTTGCATGTCTATCGGTGGAACCGGTCTCATGAACACGGTCATGTAAGGTTGGTCCGGGCCGCTTCATCGAACAATACTGCCGAATCAAAATAAGACGTTGGTGGTAAGCAATATGACTATGATCGCCCACAACTCTTTGTTTTCTACTCGTGCATATCATCTACGCATAGACCTGGCTCGGATGCCACTATTGGGAACGTAGCATGCAATTTCAAAAAATTCCTACGATCACGCAAGATCTATCTAGGAGATGCATATCAATGGGAGGGGGAGAGAGTGTCCACATACCCTCGTAGACCGAAAGTGGAAGCATTGGATTAACGCGGTTGATGTAGTCGAACGCCTTCGCGATTCAACTGATCAAGTACCGAACATACGACATCCCCGAGTTCAGCACATATTCAGCCTGATGACGTCCCTCGAACTCTTGATCCAGCAAAGTGTCGAGGGAGAGTTTGTCAGCACGATGGCGTGGTGACGGTGATGGTGATGTGTGATGTCTACTATGCAACTTTATTCTTGTAGACACGTGTTGGGCCTCCAAGCGTAGAGTTTTGTAGGACAGTGGCAATTTTCCCTCAAGTGGATGACCTAAGGATTATCAATCCGTGAGAGGTGTAGGATGAAGATGGTCTCTCTCGAACGACCCTACAACCAAATACAGGAAATCTCTTGTGTCCCCAACACACCCAATACAATGGCAAACTGTATAGGTGCACTAGTTCGGCGAAGAGATGGTGATAAATGGTAGAAATATATTTTTATAATCTGAATAAATAAAAACAGCAAGGTAGCAAATAGTAAACGAGCACAAAAACGGTATTGCAATGCTTGAAAACAAGGCCTAGGGTCCGTACTTTCGCTAGTGCAATCTCTCAACAGTGCTAACATGTTGGATCATATGATTATCCCTCAAAGTGCAATAAAGAATCACTCTCGAGTTCCTATTAGCAGAGAACAAAAGATAGAAATTGTTTGTAGGGTACGAAACCACCTCAAAGCTATTCTTTCCGATCAATCTATCCTAGAGTTCATACTAAAATAACGCAAGCTATTCTTTCTGATCGATCTAATCAAGAGTTCATACTAAAATAACACCATATGTCACACATCAACCAACTCTAATGTCACCTAGATACTCCAATGTAACCACTAGTATCCGTGAGTTAATTCTATGATATGCATCAAACAACTTCATGATCATAATATTCCATCCACACAAAGAACTACGAAGAGAACCCAAAGTTTCTATCAGAGAAAAGATAATAAAAACATGCATCAACCCCTATGCGTAGATTACCCCAATGTCACCTCGGGAATCCGCAAGTTGAGTGCCATAACATTCATCAAGTGAATAAATATGGTACCCCATTGTTACCTCAAGTATTCATACCACAAGACATACATCATGTGTTCTCATATCTGAACATTCAATCCGACAAGACAAAACTTCAAAGGGTAAAGATTCAATTCATCACAACAAGAGTATAGAGGGGAGAAACATAATATGATCCATCTATGTTAACAAAGCCCATGATATAGACCACGAGAGAGAGAGAGAGAGAGAGAGAGAGAGAGAGAGAGAGAGATTAAACACATAGCTACTGGTACAAACCCTCAGCCTCGAGGGTGGAATACTCCCTCCTCATCGTGGTGGCCGCCGGGATGATGAAGATGGCCACCGGTGATGATTCCCCCCTCCGGCAGGGTGCCGAAATGGGTCTAGATTGGTTTTCAGTGGCTATAGAGCCTTGCGGCGGCGGAACTTCCTATCTAGGTTAACCCCGAAGGGTTTTGGAATATTTGTGAATTTATAGGGTAAAGAGGGGGTGCGGGAGGCCACCGAGGTGGGCACAACCTACCTGGGTGCGCCTGGGCCCCCAGGCGCACCCTGGTGGGTTGTGCCCCCCTCGGGGCACCCCCTAGGTGCTGCTCTGGCCCATCTTAAGTGTTCTGGTCCATAAAAATCTCCAACAAGTTTCGCGGTGTTTGGATTCCGTTCGATATTGATTTCCTGCGTTGTGAAAAAACAAGCAAAAAACAGCAATCGGCCTTTGAGCCTTTGGGTCAATAGGTTAGTCCCAAAAAATGATATAAAGTTGCCATAAAATGATTGTAAAACATCAAAGAATGATAAAATAATAGCATGAGTACTTCATAAATTATGGATACGTTGGAGACGTATCAGCATCCGCAAGCTTAATTCCTACTCGTCCTCGAGTAGGTAAATGATAAAAGAAATAATTTATGAAGTGTGCTAGCGAAGTGCACAACTTTGATCAATGACAATTTCAATCACTTCTCCTAGCATCATAACAACAATTCTTTCTTATATAACTTCTCATGTTATAATAGCAACCAATTCACATGTTAAGGTTCAAGCAATGACTCTCTTGAAACTCAACAACCTATGTTCTTAGTCACAAAGCAATTGCAATTCAACTTATTCAACAGAGTTTAAGTAAGAGCTCCACATACTCAAACATCATATAGTCTTCTATGATTGCTAACACACACCGCATACACATGAGGAAAATGTTTCAACCGGACACATAGAAAGATAGGGGCTTATTGTTTTGCCTCCCAACGTATTCACCACAAGGGTGATGTCAACAATAATAACTCATGCTACTCATATTCAACTTGAGATATGTGCCTAGATCTTTCCTCACCACATGATGCTTGCCAAAAGAGAAAAATAAAAGGGAATAGAGAAAATAACTTTGACTCTTTGCATAAAAATAAATACTGAAAATTAAAGATAGGCCCTTCGCAGAGGGAAGCAGAGGTTGCCATGCGCTTATTGTTGGTATGCTCAACCCCTTAGTGCAAAATAACGTCACATTATATTGCCCCTTATGATAGCAACCTTTATTATGCAGTCTGTCGCTTTTATTCTTTGCCATCACAAGTTCGTACAACGCTCAATTTTCTCTTACACTAAATTATCTAACACTTTTAGAAGCAATTTTTATTGCCTTATTGCACCGATGACAACTTACTTGAAGGGTCTTGCTCAATCCTTAGGTAGGTATGGTGGACTCTATAAAATAAGATTTGGGTTTAAGGGTTTTTCGATGCACAAGTAGTATCTCTACTTGGTGCGGAATTTTTGTCTAGCAAAGATGGGGGGTAAGCACCAGATGTTGAAGGATCTATGACAATATAACTTCTATGTGAATATGAACAAACATAAATCATTGCGTTGTCTTCCTTGTCCAATGTCAGCAATTTTGGCATATAATATTTTGATGGGGGCTCACAATCACAAAAGATTTCCAGGATAGTGTATTTGCATGTGAAAGTTCTCTTCCTTATACTAATTATTCGTGAATTGCTTGTATGACCAATATTTTGATTATCAAGCCTCAAAAGATTTCACTTTATGAACCCAATGTGAAGCTACCACTAGGCATGATATGATTTCAACTTCATGACATTCAATTTATCCAACAATTTACTCATAGGATATAAGTGAAGCACAAGAACAATTCCAAAGAAAAGAGCTTCGTTGACGGGATGTGAATGCCGCTTACTTAGACTCCTTGGCAACTATTTGAGGACCCTATTTTATTTAAAAAAATTCAGATCTAAGTATTTTATTAAAACATCAAGTAAAACAAAAATAAAATGACATTCCAAGAATATCACAACTCATGTGAAGAAGCAAAACTTAGGCTCAACCGATACTAACCGATAATTGTTGAAGAAGAAAGGTGGGATGCCTACCGGGGCATCCCCAAGCTTAGATGCTTGATACTTCTTGAATATTATCTTGGGATGCCTTGGGCATCCCCAAGCTTGAGCTTTTGTGTCTCCTTAATTCCTCTCATATCACGGTTTTCCTAAATCTCAAAAGCTTCATCCACACAGAACTCAAAAAGAACTCATGAGATAAGTTAGTATAAACCAATGCAAAAGCTTTATCATTCTCTACTGTAGCAAATTACTAAAATTATTATTCAACATTGCATACTAAATTCCTCTGCATATTTAATACTCCTATCCTCAAATAGAATCATTAAACAAGCAAACATATGCAAACATAACAACAATCTGCCAAAACAATACAGTCGGTAAAGAACGCAAGAGTATAAATACTTATTCAACTCCAAACATTATGAAATTCTACCACACTGTAGAAAATTTATCAGAGATTATTTTGCAGAAAGTTTCAACATTTTATCACATTCTGAATTTTCTAGGGAATTTTTGCAACATCGATAAACTTTCTGTTTTGAAACAGCAACATGTAGACTTGCAAAATAAGCATAGTAAAGGTTATCAATGCCACTTTTTATTGAAATAAAATACGCAAAACATTATTCTAAATAACAACAAGCAAATCCTAGCAAAATAAAATGATGCTCCAAGTAAAACTCATATCATTTGAAGAATGAAAACATAGCTCCAAGTGAGGTTACCGATGATGTTGGAGACGAAAGAGGGGATGCCTTCGGGGCATCCCCAAGCTTAGTTTCTTGGATATTCCTTGAATATTACCTTGGGGTTACTTGGGAATCCCCAAGCTTAGGGTCTTGTCACTCCTTATTCTCCTCATATCGACATCTAACCCAAAACTTGAAAACTTCAATCACACGAAACTTAACAAAACTTCGTGAGATAGGTTAGTATGATAAAGAGCAAACAATTTCACTTTGGTACTGTCAAAGACAAGATTCATAATTGTTTCCACACAATGCCTACTGTAGCATATCATTTTCACAATTTATATTGAGCAATATAAGCCATAGAAACTAGAAAGCAAGCAAACTATGCATTGAAAACAGAATCTGTCAAAAACAGAACAGTCTGTAATGATCTGGATAACTACCATACTTCTTCTACTCCAAAAATTATGAAAAAATTAGGAACACGTGAGCAATTTATATATTAAACTTCTTCAAAAATAATTAACTCAAAATCACTCTTTTGTTAAAAATGAGACTTATTTTCGTGAGCACAAAAGTTTCTGTTTTTCAACAAGATCAAATCAACTATCGCCCAACATGATCCCAAAGGCTTTACTTGGCACTTTATTGAAACAAAAGCAATAAAAATGATCAATACAGTAGCATAATCATGTGAACACACAAAAACAGTAAGTAAAAGTGTTGGGTTGTCTCCCAACAAGCGCTTTTCTTTAATGCCTTTTAGCCAGGCATGATGAGTTCAATGATGCTCGCATAAAAGATAAGAATTGAAACATGAAGAGAGCATCATGAAGCATATGACTATACAATTTAGGTCTAACCCACTTCCTATGCATAGGGATTTTGTGAGCAAACGACTTATGGGAACAAGAATCAACTAGCATAGGAAGGCAAAACAAGTCAACTTCAAAACAATCAACACATAGACAAGAAACTTGATATTATTGAGATATGTAAGAGCATAAGTTCCTTCCTCATAATAATTTTCATAAACATCATGAATGGATTCAACAATATAACTATCACATACAACACTCTTTTCATGATGCACAAGCATAGAAGATTTATCACTCTTTATGGCATACATGTCATCATAATAATCATCATAGATAGCAACTTTATTGTCATAGTCAATTGAAACCTCTTCCAAAATAGTGGATGTATCACTAAATAAAGTCATGAACTCTCCAAATCCACTTTAATCAATATTGTAATAAGATTCAACACTCTCCAAAATAGTGGGATCACTACTACCTAGAGTTGACACTCTTCCAAACCCACTTTTATCAATGTAATCATCATAAATAGGAGGCATGCTATCATCATAATAAATTTTCTAATCGAAAGTAGAAGCAATCAAAGGATCATATTCATTAAGCAAAGCATCCCCAAGCTTAGGACAAGCATTCTTTCCAGCAAATAAATCTTCAAACATGTCATACTCATTAAACATAGCATCCCCAAGCTTGTGGTTCTGCATATCATCACAATCATTCTTATCAATAGCATGAATGGCACCAATAGTATAGCAAACATTATTATCGTATTCTTCCAAGAAAGTGCTAAAAAGATTTTCAAGATCATAAGGGATATCGTTGTCTTGCGAATCATAATCATTACAAAAAGTAGTAGGTATCACAAAATCATACTCAATATCATCATCCTCCATCAACATATTTCATTCACTTTCATGAGGCACAATGGTGATAGGAGCAACATTATTTGGGAGAGATACCTTTTTACCTTTATTATTTCTTCTTTTCTTCTTCTTCACCACATCATGTGTGGGTTTAATTAATTTTTTCAAGCTTGTTGTTGAAGAGATTGATTGGATAGGAAGCTCCTCCTTGTTGCCCGATTCATCATAATAAACACTAGCAGGGTATTAGGAAACATTTTCCCTTTCATTAGTACTCTCTTCATATTCCATTTGTTTTCTTGTCTTTTGGTAGTTGGAAATATAAGGATTCTCAATGCAATTTACCGCACAAAACATATAAATTTCTTCTAGATCAAAATCAAGAAATCTCTCGGGATTTGGAAAAATCTTAGTTATATGTTTCATTTATTCATACCCCAAAAGAAGACTAAGCTCTTTATGATGCTCAAGGGTAATCAAGTTATCACAATTTTTGGACATGATTTGATCATGAAATAATTTCCATTGGAGATTTAAATGACCACGTTCATTGCAAAGTTCACAAGGATGGCGAAAAAAATTACATCTTCCAGCACAAGCATCTAGCCTCTCTTGCAACTTTTTCATTTCTAAATATTTATGCTTCTTACAAAATCTATCTTCCCTTTTTGGTGTGCAATTGCACTCCCAATTCACTCCGCAAAAAGTGACATACTTATAAGAAACAATTTTGTCATGACTTGTGCAATCATCATTAGCATTTTGGATATTCAAATAATTCATACTAACAACATTGCAATCATGCTCATCGTTCAAATATTTTGTGCCAAGCATTTTATTGACTTCTTCTTCTAACAACTGAGCACAATTTTCCGAACCATCATTTTCAAGAAAGATATTATAAAGATGATCAATAATATGATGCAACCTAAATTCCATTTTTTATGTAGTTTTCTTTTATGAACCAAACTAGTGATAAAACAAGAAACTAAAAGATTTAATTTCAAGATCTAAAGATATACCTTCAAGCACTCACCTCCCCGGCAACGGCGCCAGAAAAGAGCTTGATGTCTACTACACAACTTTATTCTTGTAGACACGCGTTGGGCCTCCAAGCGCAGAGTTTTGTAGGACAATAGCAATTTTCCCTCAAGTGGATGACCTAAGGTTTATCAATCCGTGAGAGGTGTAGGGTGAAGATGGTCTCTCTCAAACGACCCTGCAACCAAATACAAGAAATCTCTTGTGTCCCCAACACACCCAATACAATGGCAAATTGTATAGGTGCACTAGTTCGGCGAAGAGATGGTGATAAAAGTGTAATATGGATGGTAGAAATACATTTTTATAATCTGAATAAATAAAAACAGAAAGGTAGCAAATAGTAAACAGGCACAAAAACGGTATTGCAATGCTTGAAAACAAGGCCTAGGGTCCATACTTTCGCTAGTGCAATCTCTCAACAGTGCTAACATAGTTGGATCATATGATTATCCCTCAAAGTGAAATAAAGAATCACTCTTGAGTTCCTATTAGTGGAGAACAAAAGATAGAAATTGTTTGTAGGGTACGAAACCACCTCAAAGCTATTCTTTCCGATCAATCTATCCTAGAGTTCATACTAAAATAATGCAAGCTATTCTTTCCGATCGATCTAATCAAGAGTTCATACTAAAATAACGCCATATGTCACACATCAACCAACTCTAATGTCACCTAGATATTCCAATGTCACCACGAGTATACGTGAGTTAATTCTATGATATGCATCAAACAACTTCATGATCATAATATTCAATCCACACAAAGAACTACAAAGAGACCCCAAAGTTTCTATCAGAGAAAAGATAATAAAAACATGCATCAACCCCTATGCATAGATTACCCCAATGTCACCTTGGGAATCCGCAAGTTGAGTGCCATAACATTCATCAAGTGAATAAATATGATACCCCATTGTTACCTCAAGTATTCATACCACAAGACATACATCATGTGTTCTCATATCTGAACATTCAATCCGAGAAGACAAAACTTCAAAGGGTAAAGATTCAATTCATCACAACAAGAGTATAGAGGGGAGAAACATCATATGATCCATCTATGTTAACAAAGCCCATGATATAGACCAAGAGAGAGAGAGAGAGAGAGAGAGAGAGAGAGAGAGAGAGAGATTAAACACATAGCTCTTGGTACAAACCCTCATTACGAGGGTGGACTACTCCTGTGGCCAGGGATGATGAAGATGGCCACCGGTGATGATTCCCCCCTCCGGCAGGGTGCCGGAACGGGTCTAGATTGGTTTTCGGTGGCTAGAGAGCCTTGCGACGGCGGAACTTCTGATCTAGGTTAACCCCGAAGGGTTTTAGAATATTAATGAATTTATAGGGTAAAGAGGGGTGCATGAGGCCACCGAGGTGGGCACAGCCCACCTGGGCGCGCCTGGGCCCCCAGGCGTGCCCTGGTGGGTTGTGCCCCCCTGAGGGCACCCCCAGGTGCTGCTCTGGCCCATCTTGGGTGTTCTGGTCCACAAAAAATCTCCAACAAGTTTCGCGGTGTTTGGACTCTGTTTGATATTGATTTCCTGCGATGTAAAAAACAAGCAAAAAATAGCAACTGACACTGGGCACTAGGTCAATTGGTTAGTCCCAAAAAATGATATAAAGTTGCTATAAAATGATTGTAAAACATCCAAGAATGATAAAATAACAATATGAATACTTCATAAATTATAGATACGTTGGAGACGTATCAATGTGATCCGCGCAGGGCTTCGCCTAAGCACTACGACAATATGACCAGAGGAGTAAATGGTGGAGGGGGGCACCGCGCACGGCTAAGAAACAATTGATGTGCCTAGAGGTGCCCCCGCCCCAGTATATAAAGGAGGAGAGGGGAGGAGGCCGGCCTAGGCGCGCCCCCAAGTGGGGAGGAGTCCTACTAAAACTCCAAGTCCAATTCGGACCCCCCTTTCCTTTTACCGGAGAGGGAAAGGGGGAAGGAGAGGGAGAAGGAGAAGGAAAGGGGGGCGCCGCCCCCTTCCCCACTCCAATTAGGACCCCTTCCAAGTGGGGGGCGCGCCAACCCCTTGCGGGCTGGTGTGCCTCCCTCCCAAGGCCCATGTGGCCCATAACTTTCCCCCGGGGGTTCCGGTAGCCCCCCGTACTCCGATATGTACCCGATACATTCCGAAGCACTTCCGATGTCTGAATACTATCATTACTCATTCGTCATTCCCTTTGTCATCGGTATGTTACTTGCCCGAGATTCGATCGTCGGTATCTTCATACCTATTTCAATATCGTTACCGACAAGTCTCTTTACTCGTTCCATAATGTATCATTCTGCAACGAACTCATTAATCACATTGCTTGCAAGGCTCATCATGATGTGCATTACCGAGAGGGCCCAGAGATACCTCTCCGATACTCAGAGTGACAAATCCTAATCTCGTGTCGGGGAGGCTGATCGTACCCACGAACACCTATGGGGCCGGCGGAGCAAGCCCCTTGTGGTTCGGAGGGGGGCGGAGTCGCGCGAAGAGCGGATCGAGCGAGGGACACGAACAGTTTACCCAGCTTCGGAGCTCTCCGGAGAGATAAAACTCCTACTGCCGCTTGTTTGGTGTATTGTGTTCTTGCTAGGGAGCAATGCAGGCTACAAAACCTAGCGTGAGTGTCTCTGGTCTCTGGTGAGTCGAATGAACCGAACCAGCCGAACCCTTTCTACGTTGCACATGGGCCTCCTTTTATATGCTCAAGGGGTCTCCGACAGGTGGCAACATAGGCGGGGGTACAAATGTAAAAACAGGAGTTGGTACACCTACTCGAACAGTGTAAAGGCGAAATACCTAACTCTGACGGCAAGGGACAAAAGCAATAAATGCCCGTCAGTGTCGCCCGAACAGTGCAACAGAGGCCGTCAGGTGTGCCTCCGCTCGCCACGATGGCAAGCTTGTCAGCGCCGCTTATCGCTGCTCTCCGCTGGCTGCACAGCCGCTCGACATGTGCGCATGGAACGGTCCGATGGCGACACGTCGCTGGATGAGCTGGAGCGGAGATGGAGAGAAGTTGCATGCATGGCAAGCGCCTTGCCGCGGCCGAATCCTTGTCGCGCCCGGAGGCTTGTCGCGCTCCGGGCCTTCCCGGCAAGCTCCTCTTGCCGGGGCCTTGTCTTCCGTATGCCTGGAGTGGCCTTCCCGACAAGCTCCTCTTGCCGGGGCCTTGTCTTCTTAATCTAATACTTTGTTCTTGAATGGCTCCAAAGGAGCCACGGAGGATCTTGGCGGTGACGAGGCAAACCCTGCCGCGGGGTGCTGCAACTGTCCGTGCACGAGTACGGGATATTAGGGTACCCCTACTCTAGTACACCGACAGGAGCCCCCGGGCCTGGGCATACAGTGCCGAAGCGCTTGTCGGGCCAGGCCCAAAAGCGTGCACGGACACACGCGGCCTTGACCACGTCGCAACTTCGCCCGGACCCACCACGATCCCCACTAACGACACGCATGCGGACGTGGGCGTCGTGCGAGAGATCGTGGGCGCGGTCGTGGGGGTTCTTTATTAGTATAAGCGGGCGTCCGCCCTCTCCCCTCTTTATAAGCGGAGAAACAGAGGCAGACCGCCCCCTCCTGCCATTGCTGTCTTGTCAAGAAAACCACCGCCGCTCCCCTCTTCTTCTCCGGTGCGAAGAGAGCAGCGCCCCGCCCCCTTTCGCCACAAGCACGCTCACCGCCATCGGCCTCCCCCGCCCCCCTCGCCATGGCTCCGAAAGCCGACAAGGAGAAGGGCGTCAAGTCGGCCGAGGCGCAGTGGCTCGCGGCGCTGCGCAAGGAGCGGGCCATCTTCCCCCCGCAGCTCGGCGCAAGGGAGCTGCGGGACGTCTTCTACCTCTTCTGGTCGACGGAGACGCGTGCGCATCCGCGCACGAGGGTACTCCCCGCCTCCGCCGCTGATTTGGGCTCAACAGGTACCCCTTTTTCGCTTCTTTTTTCTATTATGCGGGCTTTGGCCCCGCCTTTTCCGAAGTTCTTTGCGACATCATGAACACCTTTAGCCTCCGCCTCCTTGATTTCACCCCCAACGCCGTTTTGACCATGGCAGTTTTCGGCGCATTTGTGCGAAAACTTTGTCGGAGTCCACCGAACGTGGCACTCTTCCGCCATTTCTTTGTTCCCAGCGTCGAGAGAGGAGAGCCACTTGGGAGGGATAGCACAGGTCTCTAGGATCGGCAAGAAAGAGGCCTACCTAGAGGGAGAGTTCCGCAACAAGTGGGAGGAGTGGAGAGCCAATTGGTGCTGGGTCGTGAGGAGAACCCGCAGCCCTTCACCGCCAGGCGCCAAACTCCAATAGTCGCGGCGGATATTGGAGCAACTTGGCGCCGGAGGATGCGAAGTTGAAGATAGTTGTGACCAATTTTGCGCCTCGGGCTTGCCGGGTTGACCGTAAGGCGCGGTTGGCGCTGATTTCCTTCGCCGCATCGCTTCCCTTGCAGGAAAGGAGGAGGCCTGCCTGGGAGTTCCAAAATGCGGCAGACATCATGAGGTTGCGCCCGGGTCTGAACTGAAACTTCACCGTCTTGGAGCTGGACGCGGTGCTGCTCGAGCTGTTCAAGAACGACCCCGACCACACTGAGTGGTTTAGGTTGCCGCGGGGGGTCGTCCCATTGTGCAACAACTCGGCGCTCGACCGCATCCGCGCCATGATGCCACTTTGCGACTCCCACGGGATCGTCCCAACCTGGCAGGAGCCCCCCGACGAGGTCGTGCAGCAATTCTTGACGATTTGCAAGAAGTGCCGATCCGCCCGACGAGCGAGAAAAAGGCTCACCCGCGACACCACCGACCGTGAGATGGCGGATTGCCACCAGTGGAGGAGGCGGCAGCAGCCGCTGCCGCTGGAGCCTTCGGGTTCACCGTGGAGGAGGCGGACGCGGCGATGGCGGCAAGCCTTGCCGAGCGTGGGGAGGTCGCCGGCGAGGACGAGCTTGTCGAGCCCGAGGCCGGGTCGAGTGGACCCGCCGAGGGCGCTTCTTCCCCACCGCCAAGCGACTTGTCGCTAGCGGAGCCCCCGGCTCCGCCGAAGAGGCGTCTCCGCAAGGCTGGAGACAAGCCGGGGCGACAGACCGGCCCACAGCAGCAGCGCCGCGCGACGCGCTCCACCGCGACAAGCGAGGTTGCCGCGGGAGCGCCCCACACTGCCGCGACAACTGGGGCGGGATCTTCTCAGGCCACCGCCGACGCCTCCGCCTAAGCGGCCAAGAGAGCCCACTCCCGCCTTTGTCGCACGGAGGCGAGGCGGAGTTTGACTTCTCCGCTCGGCTTGAGGAGGAAGGCGAAGAGTAAGCTCTTGAGATTGTGCTTGTATTTCTTCAATTTTTATTGCTTCATCTTGAATCTGATTTGCTTCGTTCTGGACTCTTTCCTTTTCAGGACGCTGGCCCAGAGAGCGTCGAAGAGGGCCAAGATCCCGACGGTCGTCGTTGAGGACGATTCTCCCGTGGCGACGGGGGACGCGTCCGAGACTCCCTTGCCGGACCCGGCAACCCTTCCTCAGAGCAGCCCCCAAAGACAGCCCCTGCAGTAAGTGCGCAGTTTTCTTCTTACTATTAGGTGTGCAGGCGCTCCTTCTTCGTTGATACCGATCGTGTGCTTGTGTAGGAGCAGAGCAGCCTCATCGGGAGGGCTCGGAAGCCGCCCGAGATCCTGTCTCACGACACTATGCCGCCAAGGGAGGAACCTCCCGGCAAGGAGCGCCCTCCGACAAGGGAGGCCACTCCGACAAGGAGGCCACTCCGGCAAGGGAGGCTACTCCGGCAAGGGAGGCGCCCGGTGACCCTCCGGTGGTCGAGGCCATGGCTGCGGACCCGTGCCGCAGTAATCGCCTTACACGAAAATCTCCCTTGGGCTTGCTTTCTTTTGTTTCTCTTTTGAACATTTGCTTGACTGCTCTTTCTTCGTCCTCGACGCAGCCGATGGAGGTCGAGGCCGCGGCGAGGAGGAAACGCAGGCAACACCGGCAGGCCCGTCGAGGAAGAAGAGGTCGTGGTTGTGGAAGAAGAGGTTGCCGCCGACGAGCCTGATGCAGGAGGCCACCGAGGCTGCCGACGCAGAGGCCGGGCGAGGGGTCGGGCGATCAGCACCGACGGCCCTCGAGGCCGCAGGAGCGGCAAGCGCTACACCGACCGACTTCGCCGCTGCGGCGGCGGCTCCGAGGAGCCCCAGCCCGGTGCCTACCTGAAGGCCGGCGAAGGCGTCTTCATCAAGCTCCCCTGGGAGCCGAGCTCCAGGGCGCCGGTCGAGGGCGAGACCTTCGACGGCGAGCTACTCGCCTCCGCTGGGCTGGCGCTGGTGGATGCGCCAAGCAGCAGCAGCGGCGAGTCTGAGGAGGAGCAGCTACTGAAGAAGCTGATGTCGCTCTACCGCACCCGGCAGGCCAAGTTAGAGACCTGGGAAGCCCTTGTCGCGAGGGCAGGAGCGGACATGGAGAAGCGCGCCGAAGAGCTCCGGAGCGCCAGCCAAGAGACCCTCCGCGACGTAGCAGAAGCGCTGGGGCAACTTCATGAAGAGCGCACGTCCTTCATCCTTGAGAAGGCCGCAACTGAGGAGGAGCAGCGGCTGGCTGCCGAGAAGCTCGCCGCGCAGGAAAGCGAGTTGGCGCAGCGGAAGGTCAACCTGGACAGCCACGAAGAGGACATTGCCACGCGCGAGGAGTCACTTGGCGGGGCGCTTCAGGAAGCAAAGGACGCTGCCGCAGCTGCCGAGGCCGCCAAGGAGGAACTGAAGGTGAAGGTGGCACAACTGGAGGCCAGCCTCAAGAAGAGCGGTGAAGAGCTTGCCGTGCTCAAGCGTGAGCGCGAGAAGGACGCTTACACCCTTGGTGAGCTGCAGAGTCGTCTCGCTGATAGAGGCAAGGAGCTCGACGCTGCCAAGGATTCGAAGGCGGATCTTGAGCTGAAGCTGACCACTCTGACGCAGACGTTGGACGGCGCCAGAGAGCGGGAGGTGGGCTTGTTGGAGGCGATCAAGACCAAGGAGGAGCTGCTGGCGAATGCTGCCTCCATCCAGAGCACCTTGAGGGAGAGCGTGGAGCACTGGACCGAAGGTCTTGTGGACACCGCCGCCGACATCCACAACGAGCTGATGGAGCTGGGGATGGCGGACCTCGCGTACTCCTCCGACGAGCATCTCCAACCCAGCGCCAAACTCAGCTTATTCTTTAAAGGCGTGGTGACGGGTCTCCAGCGTCTCCGGGAAGAGGTCCCATAGCAGCTGGCCGAGGAATCACGCCAGTCTGCAGGAGCCCTCGAGAAGGTCTTGATAAAGGTGGCCTTCCGCAATCCGGGCCTCAACCTTAATGGCGCCCTCGGATCCTTGCCGCCAGACGCCAACGTGGAGGAGCTTCAAAGCCCTTGTCGCACCCATTGTGGACAAGGTGAACAAGATCAAGCGGATTGAGGCGACCGCGTAGACTAGGCCGCTAACTTTATCTTTCCTTGTCGCTGCCGATCATGTTTAGAACACTTTGTTAGATCAGCGACAAGTTATTTTGTAATATACTCTATCTTAGGCGATCAATGCAACGTTATTTCCTCTACTTGATTCCTTCTTTTGCATGTTTACGCCTTTACTCATTTGGGGACTGGTCAGCGGGCACTTTTTGTCATGAAAGTCTGAAAAGTGAACGTCGACAGCCTTCGCCGGCAAAGGCCGCCACCGACAAGCAACCTTGTCGCGACTGGCTGCAGCTCACTTAAGTTGTTGAGCGGACTCGAAACAAAGTAAGGGCGCGACCAGCCCGGCGAGTTGGTTCCTCTACTCACATGTTTTCCATACAAATTACTATCGTTCGAGGAATATAAATTGAAAATTTAAAAATTGATTGCTCAAACTTTGTCAACTTAGCTTTTATGTCTCTTGATTACCGATGAGGTGAAACTTCCTCGAGCGGTGCCTGGTCCATAGTATTATCTCCTCCTCCCCCCCTGGTTAACTTGTGCGCGAGGGAGCCTTCCTTTCTTTGAGAAAAGATAAAGAAGAGGAAATAATGTTATGGAGCCTAGCGGCTCGATTCTGCTTACCGGGTGTGGTTGCTGCACAAAGTGTTAGCCAAAACATGCAATAAAATGATGAAAGCATGAATTTGACTAGTTGCGCGCAACACATGAGCTTTACTGATGCACGGGTCTCGCCCGCTTTGTACAAAGGATTACATGCAACAGCGGCAAGACTTGTACAAAAGGTGGTTGCCGAACGGGTTCCGACAACCGCGCCCTATGGGTAAAACTTACGAAGATGCTCAATGTTCCAGGAGTTGCTCACCGAATGCCATCTTCGGTCTCAAGGCGACAGCGCCTTGAGCCTAGTGACTCGTTTCACCCGATAAGGGCCTTCCCACTTCAAGGCCAACTTGTTTGAATTCTTGGCGGTCCGAACGCGTCAAGAACAAGGTCGCCTTCCTCGAGACTTCGGCATTAACCCTGCGGCTATGGTAGCGACGCAGAGCCTGCTGAAGCGAGCAGCTCGCCGCGGCTTTGAAGACGATCCTCCTCAAGGAGCAGCGTCATCTTGTCGCAGCTGCTCTTGCTCAAGCTCATCATAAGCGAGCACTCGAGGCGATCCGTATACGAGTTCCGTGGGGAGAACTGCCTCTGCTCCATAGACTAGAGCAAAGGGTGTCTGGCGGGTGGCTCGATTTGGTGTCGTCCTGATCGACCAAAGAACCACCGGCAGCTCCTCGATCCAGCTTCTTCCGCACTTGTGCAGCCTGTCGAAAGTCCTGGTCTTGAGCCCGCGCAACACTTCAGCATTTGCCCTCTCTGCTTGACCGTTGCTTCTCGGGTGAGCAACAGAAGCAAAGCAGACCTTGGCGCCAAGGTCTTGGACGTATTGCATGAAGGTGCGACTCGTGAATTGTGTGCCGTTGTCGGTGATGATCCGTTAGGGATTCCAAACGGAAAACAATTGACCAAGAACTTGATTGCCGATCGTGCCGCCACCTTCCTCATCGCTTCCACTTCCCGCCACTTTGTGAACTTGTCGATAGCGACGCATACAAGTACTCAAAGCCCCGACGGCTTCGGGGAAGGGGCCGAGGATGTCGAGCCCCGTAATCAAAAATGGCCAGGATAAATGGATCGTCTGGAGAGCTTGAGCTGGCTGGTGTATCTGTTTGGAATGGAACCGCACGCTTCACACTTGGTTACTTGTGCGATTGCATCACGGAGGGCTGTCGCCGAAGAAACCTTGCCGGAAGCTTTGCCGGCAAGTGCTCTTCTTGCGCCAATGTGGTGACCACATATGCCTCCATGTATCTCTCGCCAACAGCTTCGGCCCATCTTCCACAGGAATACACTTCAATTTCACACCGTTGAGTCTTCTTACATGCAGTATGCTGTCGACAAACTGGTACATACTTGACTGTCGGGCTACTCTTTCCGCTTCTTCGTGCTCTTCGAGAAGTTCTCCTGTCTGAAGGAAATGGACAATCTGCTGCGCCCATGCTGGAGCTTGCGGCTCGACAACAAGGACTAAAGGCACATCTGCTGCTGCGGGAACATCAGCTTCCACGGCAAGAACCTGCGGCCCTGCCGGAGCTTGATGTTCCCCGACAAGCTTGCCGGAGCAAGACTTGTCGGGAGCATCTGCTTCAACGAAACAAACCCTGGGGCCTGTCGGAGCAAACTGCCCCTCAGCATTGTTGGTGTTAAGCTTGGGGACTTTTGCAACGACGGCTTCGGGAAGCTCTGTCGGAAAGTAGTCACCAGAGGTCAACTTCCTCTTCTTACTTTGTCCAGTTGATGGTGCTACGGTTGGCTGAGTCAGCTTGAGCACGAAAATCCCTGGTTCCACAGGCAACTTAAGTGCGGCGCGCTTTGACAGGATGTCAGCAATATCATTCTGAGCTCTTGGAACATGTTCCATTTGCAGGCCGTCAAAGTGCTCTTCTAGCTTCCTCACTTCATCAACATAGGCTTCCATCAACGGACTCTGATAATCTTTGTTCACTTGGCGGACGACAAGCTGTGAGTCACCCCTGACAATAAGCTTTTTGATCCCAAGGTCCACTGCGATCCTGAGACCGGCAAGCAAACCTTCATACTCTGCAGTATTGTTTGTTGCTTGCTCCTTGGGAAAGTGCATCTGGACTACGTACTTGAGGTGCTCTCCGGTTGGTGCGATAAGCAGCACGCCGCACCGGCGCCTTTGCAGCGAGAAGGCACCATCAAAGTACATCAGCCACTCTTTGCTTGCTTCTTTGACGGGAATGCTCGTCTCCGGAATCTCTTCATCCGGGCGTTGGCGTCCATTCGCTATGAATTCGCCAACGCCCGCTTTGGATAGTTGATGTGCTTTCAAACTTGAGACCAAAGCTTGACAGCCCAATGCCCACTCAACAATCACATGCTGCTATACGGATTCTGCAGTATCCTCTTCAGCGGAAAGCGAGTGACAACTGTGATCTCATGTGCTTGGAAGTAATGGCGCAGCTTTCTCGAGGCCATGACGAGGCCGAAAAGCAATTTTTTCACACCAGAGTACCTTGACCTAGCCCCCTGCAGGAGGGAACTGACAAAGTAGACTGGGCGCTCCACCATCCTTTTCTGCATCTGGTCATGCGTCTTCGTGGACTCGTCCTTGTCGGGACCAGAGCTTGTCGGCGAAGCCCCCTGCTCGTCGCTGGATGTGCTTGCCGTGGTTCTTTGGCTCGTCATCCGCCTCCCTTTCCGCTACTTAACGCAGCACTAACCACTTTGATTGGTTGCCGCTATATATAGCAGCAACTTCTCTTGTGGCTTAGGTGCGACAAGTGTTGGAGTGGAGGACAGGTATCTCTTTAAGTCTCGCAGCGCAGCCTCCGCTTCGAGTCCATTTCATTGGACCTGCCTTTTTCAAAATTTTGAAAAAGCGGCATGCCAGCAGAACCTAGAAATAAACTCCGCTGAGAGCAGCCACGCAACCGCAAGTCTTCGTACATCCTTGACGCCGCTTTTGGTGCTTCAATCTGCTCAATGGCCTTGATCTTGTCGGGATTAGCTTCAATCCCTCGTTGAGACACGAAGAACCCGAGAAGCTTGCGGAAGGGACTCCAAACACGCACTTCTCGGGGTTGAGCTTGAGGTTGATCTTGCGCAGATTTGCAAAGGTCTCGTCCAAATCTTGAACCAGAGTTGCTTTGTCCTTGCTTTTGACCACTATGTCATCCATGTAGGCTTCTACATTCCTGTGCATTTGCGGCTCAAAAGCGTCGTGGACTACCCTTGCAAACGTTGAACAGCATTCTTCAAACCGAAAGGCATCCGTATGAAAAAGTATGTGCCACATGGTGTAATGAATGCGGTCTTCTCCTCATCTTCTTCAGCCATGAAGATCTGATGGTATCCTGAGTATGCATCAAGATACGAAAGCAAATCACATCCAGCCGTGGAGTCAACAATCTGGTCAATGCTCGGCAAGGGAAATGGATCTTTGGGACAAGCTTTATTAACATCCGTGAAGTCAATACAAAGTCTCCATATTCCGCTTTGCTTTGCGACGACTACAGGATTGGCCAACCACGAGGATGGAGCACTCCTCTGACAAGGCCTGCTGCTTCCAGTTTCCTGATCTCTTAGGCTATGAATTCTTGGCGCTCCACTGATTGCTTCCTGAATTTTTTCTTGACGGTCTGCGCATGAGGACAAACGGCCAGGAGGTGCTCAATCACTTTCACAGGAACACCGGGGATGTCAGACGGTTGCCATGCAAACACGTCGACATTCGCCCGCAGGAAAGCAACGAGCGCGCCTTCCTATTTAGGATCGAGAGAGGCACTGACGGTGAAGGTACCACCAGTGCCGTCCTCCTTGGCGGGCACCCTCTTGGTCTTTGGCGGAGCCACCATCTTCTTGCACTTGCCGGTGGAGCTCGATGGTGCGTCCTCGACGGTAGCGCAGCACTCCGAAGAGGTGCGCTTGCCGGAGTAAGCATCAGAGCCCTTGCCGGACTTGGACTTCGTCTTCTTCCCCGGAGCTTCAGCGGCAAGTGTTGGGCGATGTCATGGGCCGCTGCATCCCGGTAGATCTTGTCGACGCAGATAAGGGCATCCTTCTTGTCGCCATGGACAGAGATGATGCTTATCGGGCCAGGCATCTTGAGTAGGTTGTAGGCGAGTGAGAGGCTGCCATGAACTTGGCGAGTCTTTGGGCCAAGTATCCCATTGTAAGGCAATGGGAAATCGGCAACGTCGAATGTGACCCTCTCAGTCCTAAAGTTCAGCTCACGCCAAATGTTACCGCAACGTAATCTTCCTTCGCTTGCTCCTTCCCGGATTGATTCCTTGGAAAGTGCCGGTCTCTTCGAGCTCGCCGTCAGGATCTGAAGCTTCTGGAGCACCGCGGAGGAGATCAGATTCAAGCCGGCCCCGCCGTCAACTAACATTTTGGTGACCTTGAGGTTGCGGATGGTTGGTGAGACCAACATCGGCAAGCACCCGACCGCAGTTATGCGATCAGGGTGGTCCTCAATATAAAAAATGATAGGCGTGCTGGACCACTTGAGAGGCTTGCGTGACTCTACGGATGGTTCCGCTGCATTGACCTCCCGCATCCATTGCTTGAGTTGGCGGTGGGAGGTATGCAGGAAGCACCTCCGATCAACGTAGAGGACCTCTGTCGCTTCGAAACTCCTGCTCATCAGCCGCCGTCTTCCACATCTTCGCTGCCGTCATCATCTTCATCTTTGTCGCGGCCGCTGGGAGGTCTATCTCCTTGCCGCTTGCTTTGCCAAGGCGTCCTCCCCGGCCGGGGCGTTTCTTGCTTCCTCCCCAAGACCTTCCTCGGGCCTTCTCCTTGACGCGCCGCCGTACTCAGCTCTCTGTTGTTCGACAAGCTGCTCGACCTTCTTGCAGCTCGGAGGTCGTGGCCCTTGGTGCGGTGGATCTTGCAAGATCGCTTGCCGGAGTTGTCTCGCTTGTCGTGGCCGCCACCGACCGTGGTTGGCGTCGTGACAACCTCCTTGCCGGAGCCACCAGCCTTGGCGTTCTTGTCGCCACCTCCGTTGCGGACTGCTCAACCGCTAGCACTTCCCCGCCTTTCTTCTCCATGTTTCCTCGCCGCCCTTCTTTGCCGGGCGGTGTCCTCACTTGCCGATCCTGCTTCAAAGATTCTCTCCTCGGGAGTCTCCTCCTTCCTCAGCGTGCACACTTGTCGGCCAAGGCGTACAGCTCACTAACGTCGTTGACTTTGCACATCGCCATCTCCTCCCTCATCCTGCGGTTCCGCACATTCTCGATGAAATGCGCCGATCACCGCGGCAGGTGGACGCCCGGGATGTTGTAGTGCACATGGCTGAATCTCTCGAATGAACTTGGCGCAGGGACTCTCCTTCCTTCCGGGCGGCAGATGAAGGTCACTCTCTTGGCCATGAGGTTTGTGGCCACCGTGAAGGCGCCAACAAACCGATGGCACATATCTGCCCAAGAGGATATGGAGCTGTCCGGCAAGTGCATGAGCCAAGATCTGACGTTGGACTTGAGCACGGCGGGAAGTAGTTGGCGAGGATCTTGTCGTCCCGTCCCCGCAGCCCGCACCGCGATGGTGTAGATGCTAAGGAACTCCGACGGTGCGCCCTGCCATCATACTTCTCCGCACGTCTGGTTTGAAGTTTTTACGGCTGGGCCACCGGACTTGCCGCAGCTCACAAGTGAATGCAGGGCAACCTAACGCGTCTGACAAGTCGCTGGCTCCTCCGGCGCGCATGCCAATGAAGGCCCAGCGTGCTTGTCGGATTGACGTCGCGCTTCTCTTGGCGCCGATGCGAAGTTTGAGCGTCCTCTTGTTGTCGCTCATGAAGAACTTGGCGCTGATCGCGGCGAAGCTCGGCGGATCCGACGACGCGGTGGAGTCGCTGTCGAGGTGGATCCGGTGAGTCGGCGATCTTGGCCTTCGTGGCGGAGCGCGTGCACGGTGGTTGCACCTCCGACAGCCTCGTCGCCACCGGCTTGTGCCTTGTCGTCTCGCCGCGGCAATGATGGCGTTGGTTGCCGCGAGCGTCGCCGCTGGCAAAGCCGATGAGGCTCGGATAGTGGCCCTCCACTCGTCGACCTTGTCGGCCGTTGGAGGGTAGTCGAGCAGCTGAGCTCGCCAGAGCTTCGCTGGAGTAGTGGGTGGCATTGGAGAACGGTGCGAGGAGCGGGACACGCTCGGACTTCTAACCACGTTAGAAGGAGCAGCACCCCGTCCGGGCGACCGTATCTCACTCGTGCCAGCATGTTGGCGCGCATGCTGGTCTTGAGGGTCCCGATCCAACGAACGTATGGCGTTGTGGACGCCATGACGTTGTTGGTCCCGTCTCCTAAGATGGGCGCGGGGATGCGCGACGCCGAGGTTTGCGGGGCCTTGTCCTTGGACTTGGCAACGTCGCGAGCACCTTCGTCGGCGCCCGTTCCTCCGCCGATGTCCGCCCCACCACCCGCTTGCTGCGGTGAGGGTGGGTACGACGCGGACGGCTTTGCCGCCGAAGCCTTCTTCTTCGGTGGCATGTTGAGGAAGATGTTGATGACGCTGCTCGTGTGAACACCGGATCAGATTCACACGGCCTCGACGCTTCTACCGGCGCGCCAAAGATGTCGGGAGGCTGATCGCACTGCCACGAACACCTATGGGGCCGGGCGGAGCAGGCCCTTGTGGTTCGGAGGGGCGGAGATCGCCAAGAGCGGATCGAGGCGAGGCACACGAGCAGTTTACCCAGCTTCGAGCTCTCCGGAGAGATAAAACTCCTCTGCTGCTTGTTTGGTGTATTGTGTTCTTGCTAGGGAGCAATGCAGGCTACAAAACCTAAGCGTGAGTGTCTCCGGTCTCCGGTGAGTCGAATGAACCGAACCAGCCGAACCCTTTCTACGCTGCACATGGGCCTCCTTTTATATGCTCAAGGGGTCTCCGGCGGTGGCAACATAGGCGGGGTACAAATGTAAAAACAGGAGTTGGTACACCTACTCGAGCAGTGTACAATGCGAAATACCTAACTCGACGGCAAGGGATAAAAGCAATAAATGCCCGTCGTTGTCGCCCAAACAAAGGCAACAGAGGTCGTCAGTGCGCCTCCGCCGCCACGATGGCAAGCTTGTCGGCCGCTTATCGCTGCTCTCCGCCGGCTGCACTGACCGGCCGACACGCCGCCGCATGGAACGGTCCCATGGCGACACGTCGCTGGATGAGCTGGAGCGGAGATGGAGAGAAAGTTGCATGTCAGCGGCAAGCGCCTTTGCCGCGGCGAATCTTGTCGCGCCCGGGAGGCTTGTCGCGCTCGGGCCTTCCCGCAAGCTCCTCTTGCCGGGCCTTTGTCTTCCGTATGCGAGGTGGCCTTCCCGACAAGCTCCTCTTGCCGGGGCCTTGTCTTCTTAATCTAATACTTTGTTCTTGAATGGCTCCAAAGGAGCCACGGAGGATCTAGGCGGTGACGAGGCAAACCCTGCCGCGGGGTGCTTCAACTGTTCGTGCACGAGTACGGGATACTAGGGTACCCCTACTCTAGTACACCGACATCTCGATCTATGCCAACCCAAAAAACACCTTCGGAGATACCTGTAGAGCATATTTATGATCACCCGGTTACGTTGTGACGTTTGATAGCACACAAGGTATTCCTGCAGTATTCGGGAGTTGCATAATCTCATAGTCAAGGGAATATGTATAAGTCATGAAGAAAGCAATAGCAATAAAACTTAACGATCATTATGCTAAGCTAACAGATGGGTCTTGTCCATCACATCATTCTCCTAATGATGTGACCCCGTTCATCAAATGACACCACAAGTCTATGGTTAGGAAACATAACCATCTTCGATTAACAAGCTAGTCTAGTAGAGGCATACTAGGGACACAATGTTTTGTCTATGTATTCACACATGTATCAAGTTTCCGGTTAATACAATTCTAGCATGAATAATAAACATTTATCATGATATAAGGAAATATAAATAACAACTTTATTATTGCCTCTAGGGCATATTTCCTTCACACTTATACCTTGAAATTTTAGTAAGGGATCATCTTATAATGCTATCGCTGTACTAAGCAAAATAAGATGCATAAAAGATAAACAACACATGCAATCATAATACGTGACATGATATGGCCATCATCATCTTGTGCCTTTGATCTCCATCTCCAAAGCGTCGTCATGATCTCCATCATCATTGGCTTACACCTTGATCTCCATTGTAGCGTCGTGGTCGTCTCGCCAACTATTGCTTCTGCAACTATCGCTAACACATAGTGATAAAGTAAATCAATTACATGGCGTTTGCATTTCATACAATAAAGATACAACCATAAGGCTCCTGCCGGTCGACAGTAACTTTTACAAAACATGATCATCTCATACAATAATGTTTATCACATCATGTCTTGACCATATCACATCACAACACCCTGCAAAAACAAGTTAGACATCCTCTACTTTGTTGTTGCAAGTTTTACGTGGCTGCTACGGGCTTCTAGCAAGAACCATTCTTACCTACGCATCAAAACCACAACGGTGATTTATCAAGTTTGCTGCTTTAACCTTCAACAAGGACCGGCCGCAGCCAAATTCGATTCAACTGAAGTAGGAGAAATAGACACCCGCCAGCCACCTTTATGCAAAACTAGTTGCATGTCTGTCGGTGGAACCAGTCTCATGAATGTGGTCATGTAAGGTTGGTCCGGGCCGCTTCATCCAACAATACCGGCGAATCAAAATAAGACATTGGTGGTAACCAGTATGATGATCACCGCCCACAACTCTTTATGTTCTACTCGTGCATATCATCTACGAATAGACCTGGATCGGATGCCACTATTGGGAAACATAGCATGCAATTTCAAAATTTTCCTACGCTCACGCAAGATCTATCTGGGAGATGCGTAGCAACGGGAGGGGAGAGCATCTTCATACCCTTGAAGATCACAAAGCGGAAGCGTTTATCAACAAGGTTGATGTAGTCATACACCTTCATGATCCATCCTGATCAAGTACCGAACGGACGACACCTACGCGTTCAGCACACGTTCAGCTCGATGACGTCCTCGCCTTCTTGATCCAGCAAGACGGGCGAAGTAGTAGATGATTTCCGGCAGCATGACGGTGTTGTGATGGTGTTGGTGAAGAATAATCTCCGCAGGGCTTTGCCAAGCACAACGAAAACTATGACGGAGGATAAACTAGAGGGGACGGGGTTGCCGGCACACGGCTTGGTGATTCTTGATGTGTTCCAGGTGCTAGCCCTGCCCCTCTATTTATATGTTGAGCCATGGGGTCGAAACTTGGAGTAAAAGCCTCCTCAAAGTCGGTTTTGCCCGCAAGGAAGAGTCCTTCTCAGACTTCCAGTAGTAGACGCCATAGTTAGGTATGGTGGACTCTTGAAAATAAGATTTGGGTTTAATGGTTTTTGGATGCACAAGTAGTATCTCTACTTGGTGCGGAATTTTTGGCTAGCAAAGATGGGGGGTAAGCACCACATGTTGAAGGATCTATGACAATATGACTTCTATGTGAATATAAACAAACATAAACCATTAAGTTGTCTTCCTTGTCCAACGTCAACAATTTTGGCATATAATATTTTGATGAGGGCTCACAATTACAAAAGATTTCTAGGATAGTATATTTATATGTGAATCGTCTCTTCCCTTATTAATTCTTTCATGAGTTGCATCATTGAATAATGCTATGTTTGTCAATCTCTAATAAAAATTTCTACTTATACTTTTCCTTATGTGGTGCCATCACCTACCATAGGACTAGTATATGATCTCATTGATTTATTTCCTTTCTTTTATTTACTTCCTTTCTCTTTTTCCGTTCTTATTTCTTTTCTTTATTTGCAACTTGGGAGTAAAGAAAGCAAAAACTCACACTAAAATTTATTATATAACTTGCACACGATTTCAAGGATAGATCACCAAGCAAACTTTCAAAGAAGAAAGGATCGAACTAACTTTTATTCATCTAACAAAAATATCGAACTAAAATAAATAAAAGCAAATAGATAGTGGGATAATATGATACCGGGGCACCTCCCCCAAGCTTGGCGGAAGCCAAGGGGGGTGCCCATACCCGATACTCAATTCTCCTTTGGTGGTGAAGAAGATGATGGTGGTGATGAGGCGATCCTGTCCTTAAGGATCAAGAGATTCTCCAATCGACGGATGATGCTCCAGAGATGGATGATATGCTCTTGATGCAGTATATTTTCACGAGTGAGATACTTATTTTGTATGTGAACTATTTCAATGATGCGAAAAGCCTCAATCTCAGCAGGAGTAAGGTGAGTAAGGTAGGGCTTAAGGATATCTTCTTCCTCCTCTTCGGCCAGCAGTGCTTGTGCTGCCACCGGGGATGGATCTATGGTAGCTTCCTTGCCCTTATCTCCCTTGACAGCGTCCATAGGCTCCTCCCTCTTTGTCTCGATCTTCATCAACCAAGCATCTTCTTCCATGTTATTGGAGGAGCAGGAAGACATGATGCCTGGCTTGATAAATCTGACCGGAAATAGCAAGAAAAGAGAACAGAGGATTTCTTCGCGATACGGGGGTCAATAGGTTTGGGAAGTATATATAGATTTTTTTTTATCTTGGGGGACAAGCATACGGAAGAAAAACGGAGTCCGGAAGGTGTCCCAGGTGGGCACAACCCACCTGGGCGCGCCAGGAAAGCCTTGCCTGGCGCGCCCTGGTGTCTTGTGCCCCCAGGGGACGCTTCCTGGAAGTTTCTTTATTTCCTAAATTCTTAAATATTCCAAAACTGATAAAAAATATTTTTGCAGATTTTCGGAGTCCGTTTACTTACCGTATCACGTACCTCCTTATTTTCACAATTCTGGAGTGTTCCGGAAGGACTCTTTTATGTGTTCTTCCGGTGTCAAAGTTTGGATAATATTACTTTCAACATTAATGGGCATACCTGAGATATAATGCTTTATTTGTTGCCCATTGACAACCTTCGGGTTAGTACCTTCGGGATTATTTATTTTGATGGCTCTAGACCGATAAACCTCCTTGATGACATATGGGCCTTCCCATTTTGAGAGGAGTTTTCCCGCAAAAAAACTAAAACGAGAGTTGTACAAAAGAACGTATTCTCCGACTTTAAACTCACGCTTTTGGATTCTTTTGTCATGCCATCTTTTAACCTTTTCTTTGAATAATTTTGATTTTCATAAGCTTGGGTTCTCCATTCATCTAATGATCTAATATCAAATAACCTCTTTTCACCGGCAAGTTTGAAATCATAATTGAGTTCTTTGATTGCCCCAAATGTTTTATGTTCTAACTCAAGAGGCAAATGACAAGCTTTTCCATAAACCAGTTTATATGGAGACATACCCATAGGATTTTTATATGCTGTTCTATAAGCCCAAAGTGCATCATATAATTTCTTAGACCAGTTTTTCCTGGACCTATTAACAGTCTTTTGCAAATTTAATTTTATTTCTCTATTGCTAAGTTCAACTTGACCACTAGACTGAGGATGATAAGGTGATGCAATTCTATGGTTAACATCATACTTGGCAAGCATTTTACGGAAAGCACCATGAATAAAATGTGAACCACCATCAGTCATTAAATATCTAGGGACTCCAAACCTTGGGAAAATAACTTCCTTAAGCATTTTAATAGAGGTGTTGTCATCAGCACTACTGGTTGGAATAGCTTCTACCCATTTAGTAACATAATCAACAACAACCAAAATATGTGTATACCCATTAGAGGAAGGAAAAGGTCCCATGTAATCAAATCCCCAAACATCAAATGGTTCAACAGCAAGTGAATAATTCATAGGCATTTCTTGACGCTTACCGATATTACCTATTGTCGGTGTCAAAACCGGCGGATCTCTGGTAGGGGGTCCCGAACTGTGCGTCTAGGCGGATGGTAACAGGACACAAGGGACACGATGTTTTTACCTAGGTTTGGGCCCTCTCGATGGAGGTAATACCCTACTCCTGCTTGATTAATATTGATGATATGGGTAGTACAAGAGTAGATCTACCACGAGATCAAGGAGGCTAAACCCTAGAAGCTAGCCTATGGTATGATTGTTGTTCGTCCTACGGACTAAAACCCTCCGGTTTATATAGACACCGGATAGGTTAGGGTTACACAGAGTTGTTTACAATGGTAGGAGATCTACATATCCGTATCTCCAAGCTTGCCTTCCACGCCAAGGAAAGTCCCATTCGGACATGGGACGAAGTCTTCAATCTTGTATCTTAATAGTCTTGGAGTCCGGCCGTGACGATAGTCTGGCTGTCCGGACACCACCTAGTCCGGGACTCCCTCAGTAGCCCCTGAACCAGGCTTCAATGACGACGAGTCCGGCGCGCATATTGTCTTCGGCATTGCAAGGCGGGTTCCTCCCCCGAATACTTCATAGAAGGTTTTGAACACAAGGATAGTGTCCGGCTCTGCAAAACAAGTTCCACATAACACCGTAGAGAAAATAACTTTTGGACAGATCTGCTGACGTATTCCGCGGCGTGACATCACACCACGACCAGGCCTTTATATGAATCATTTTTTACCGTTTCACCTTAGCGCGTTTAGCGAGGCGGTTTCCCTGGCACGCCTTATCAAAGCATAGATCGTGCCCCCCTTATTCCGGGATTCTCATCAATACGGACGTGGGTAACCCAACCGTGCCCATTGGCACGCCTCCTCTATCAAAGGCGAGTCCTAATCGATCACGGGGTGGGCTCTTGGTATTCAACCTCTTTATAATGAGACCAAGGCCCTCTTCTTTTTACACCCGCCATCGAAGTTCGCCTCGTGCTTGAAGTTCCAACAACCAAAGCTTGATTCAGCGCTTTGGACTTTCGACGATGTCCGGCTCCGACCCGGCACGGCGATGGATGTCTTCCTCCGTCACGAGAAGAAGATGTGCTAAAAGCTGCGAGGCGCCAGGTATCTAACGGCGAGATCTCGCACAGCTGCCCGCCTGAGGGCAGGTCATTCCCACTCTGAGCCGGCGAGAACGTGGTGTTCGTGTCTCACTTCCTTGAGGTTTAGGCTTCCCGACGGATCCCTTTGTGCGGGGCTCATGTTTTATTATGGGCTTGATTTCCATGACTTGAATCCGAGTCCATCCTCCATATCTCGTCATTCATTGTCGTATGTGAGGCCTTCCTCCATATTACCCCCACTTTGGATTGTTGCTCAAAACCTTCAAGGTGGAGCCAAAAGATGATCGAGGGGCAACAAGCGAGTCTTGGAGGGCGGTCATAAGCAAATGTGCTGATGCTCCGTGGCCCGAGGGCTCTTTTCAAGAGGAGCTTGGTTTGTGGCAACGGGAGTGGTTCTATATCACCGCTCCCAGGGGCACCAAATGGGTGGCGCCTCCCGCCTTCCGCTCGGGTCCACCACAGCGGTTGGCTTCATGGGTCAACAAGGGGCTCGACGGGGCCGCCAAGGACGTTCCCTTGCTGCGGGGCCGTATTGAGACCTCCGGAAAGAGAGATCAATCTGGTTGCGATGGCGCAGGTTATGGTGATCCGGCGTCTTACGCCTGCAAGCGTCGCCCCCTCCGCCTGTGGGAATTTAATCCGAAGGGACCACGAGCTCTCCAAAATTTTATGGGCACGTCGCCCGTGGAGATGTATAAACTATTCTTCGGATCACAAGAGAAGTGTCCGGACCTGACTGAGGATGCAGGACTAAGCTGCAATCGCCCAGATACTCAAGTAAGTAGTCCTGTAACCGGACAAGCTGTTCATTCGTTTATCATATATATATGCCCTTTTAAAGGAGCCGTTTCTTGAGCAGTGGATAGCCAAGGCAAAGTTGATAAGGTGTCCGGCTCCCCTCCGGAGACCACGCCGGATCCCATCTTGACCAAGATGTTGAAGGTCCCGCCTTTTGAAGAAGGCGAAGGGGGCGGGGAAGCAACCGCCTCTGAAGGAGGCTATCAAGGAAGGAGGGATTAAAAGTCCCGTCTTTCGAGGAGAGAAGAGGACTGCTTCGGAAGATCCGGAGGTCAAGGCCTCAAAGAGGGGAAGGGAATCTTCGTCGGAGAGTCCGGCTCTGGGAAGTAACCCAGCCGCACTATTTCCCCAAGGGGATCAGCCCTCTAGCGAGCCGTAAGTAAAAAGAAGGGGTCTTGTAAATAAGGAACATCCCTGTATTTATTTATGAACATAACCAAAATTGTACCTTGTAGTTCGGACCTCAGCGCTTCTCGTGAGCTCGTCTTGAGGATCTTCTTCTGGAGATGTTGGAGAGCGAAACGCCTCCACCTGTCGCACCCTCATGTGAAGCGGACGACCCGGAAGTGTCGTCGCGGAGGGTTCCCCCAAGTCCGGCGGGGCCGGAAGGTCCGGCGCCAAGTGGTGTGCGGTCGGAGGATCTGAAGGATCTTCTCGGGCGAGCGGCTATCTCTGAAGATCACCGTGCTCTAATGGGTACGGTGATTGAAAGAATTGCATCCGCGGAGAGCGGATTGCATGAAGCCGTCAGAAGCTTACTGACGGGGTTTGTGGTACGCACAAAATGAGGTACCTTTTCCGGCAGCTTATGCATATAAAATGCGCC
Source organism: Aegilops bicornis (assembly GCA_021605145.1). Taxonomy (NCBI): domain Eukaryota; kingdom Viridiplantae; phylum Streptophyta; class Magnoliopsida; order Poales; family Poaceae; genus Aegilops; species Aegilops bicornis. The sequence continues at coordinate 377,422,819 of CM038669.1, read as the reverse complement.
CTGTATAGATAGTAGCCCCTGAGACTCGGTATGTTGTCAAAATTGGCAACGTGCCGAGGATCAAATTTTCAGTTATAACATATCGCCGCTCCTAAACAGGTGGCGGGGCGTCCGGTGGCTAGCCGGACTGATGAATATGCCGAACTAAAGCGGCAACTTGACGAGGCGGATGCGGACATCACGCTGGTCAATAAGTGGTTTGACGAGTCACAAGGTATGCGACTCCTATGCGGACACCTGGTAAGGGAGCTTGACGCCCATGTCTTACTATTCGTATGCTTATTGCGAGATGGTGCCGCTGCCGTGGAGGAGCTGGGCGGAACTCGCCGAAAAAAGAGCAAGCCAGAATTAGTAATGCGACCGCTTTAAGGGCGGCCGAAGAGCTAAAAGCCGAACAGGCTGCTCACTGCCGAAGCAAGGAAGAAATGGCTGACATGGCCAAAAAGTTGAAGGATACTAGAATGCCCAGTCGGCTTTGCGAGCTGCCAAGGAGGAGCTGAGTCAGGCCGGGGCAATTGCGGCTGGAAAACCGTTTCTGCTGCGGAGAAAATATACGGATCCAAGGTATGCTCAGTTGGATAAGTTGTGAAGTTCGGAGGATGCTTATCTGGACTTGGCGGCGGCCTTCGCAGACCTTGATTGAGCACTTCCGGTCGAAGGGGCACGAAGGGAAGAGCTATGTTTATCTCAATTCCATAGTCCGGGCATCCTTCGCCATCGACCGATCGATTGGCGAATGGGCGAGCTGAATCGATTATCTGGATTGCCATGAAGCATGTCTTGACTCACTTGTGGCGGGCGGACCCCAGCCGAAGAGCTATTTTGGTTTAGTGCGGCAGTTCCTTGGTGCGGTACCGCGTATCGACGCAATGAAGCGATCGGCGTGTATTGAGGGAGCGCGGATGGCTCTGGCCCGTGTTAAGACATACAGGGCAGAGATGAAGGCCACCGACATTGCATCCCAAGATTCGGACAAAAGCCGAGTACCTACCGAGCACTACTTTGAAGAAGTCCTGCCGGGCGCTCGTTTAATAGAGACGCAATAATCGAAGGATATTATGTTTAAATGACATGTATGATTTGTGAAAACAATATTTCAATATAATATAAGAGCATTTTATACTTGTGCGTTCAAGTAGTAAACTACTCCCTGTGCGGCCGTTTATGTATATGCGTATATAACCTGAAAGATGGCAGTCCTTGGCTTCAGCCCCCACGCACATAGTGTAGGGGTGTTTGCAAAGAAAGCGCTTTTTCACACTTAATCCAATGTCTTGGTCTGTTAAGGAGGTGATAGCGTAACAAACCAGGCAACGGATTATAATGCTTTATCACTTTCACTTAGCCATAGGAGTTCGAGGGTGGGGCTACTATATAGCCCACGGGGCACCGCACTCTCCCGAATTGAGTGCGTATGTGCTGGCTGAAAACCGGTCTTCGTTAATGCGGAGGAATCCTAAACATTCGATTAGTCATCGTAGTGGTTGACCAGTCTCTCGCTATATCATGATGATCAGATTTGGCTTTCTCTCGAGGTACTCGCCCGACCGAACCAGGGCACAATCGCAGATAGTTCTCCACAGTGCCGCGTTAGCCGTGAAAAGCGGAACATAAGGCAGCAAAACATAGGAGCGAGCAACCCAACATTTGACCAAAGACATGATTCGGAGCTGATGCATATAAGGCCTAACTTTCGAGGCGCGAATACTCCCTAAGGTATTCGGTCTTATGAAAATGGGCAGAATAATGCCCTAAGCCCACAGTGTCCAAATGCAGCGAAAATTCAGTGCGGCCAATGCCAAAACGCCTTGACCTCCTCATGGTTATAGTAAGGAACCGGGGATGTATATCAACAAGAGACAGTAAAAAGGTTTACGCAGGTCTTAATCTGAAAAGAATCCTTGCAATGGGTCCCTCTTGCGCGTCTGCGCTGTGTCTCCGTTGTGCCGTATCACGGGCCGGGTGTAGCACGTTGTTCATCTGTAAAAGAGAGGAACTTAGTTTGAAAGGAAAAATACCGTGCGAAAGATGTACTTTACATTAAATAAACAGAGTACGATTTGAAGAGGTGAAAAGAATTTGAGCTTTATTGTCTCTTGTTGTACATGCATGAAGCCCCTTGTATGAGGGTATGCCGCTAGTAGGCGCCGGACTCGTCTAGCCGTGTTCGGGGTTTGAATAACCTAGTCAGTTTCTTTGACTAGCGGAGCCGGATAGGTGTGGGGTTGTCGAGGCAGTCTCACATTCTTCCGTGCTAGGGTAACACTTACTACTTCCTCTTAACGAGATGATGCCGCGTGGACCGGGCATTTTAAGTGTTAGAGATGCATAATGCGGTATTGCGTTAAAGCGGGCGAAAGCTTCGCGTCCCAATAGTGCTTGATGGCTACTTTTAAACGGGGCGACGTGGAAGATTAACCTTTCGCGACGGAAGTTGTCGGATGAACCGAACACAACTTCGAGCAGTATGGAGCCCGTACAATGGGCATATGGGCCTGGCATTACTCCTTTAAAGGAGGTGTTGCTACGGCGAATTTTGGTTGGGTATATCCCCATCCTGCGGATTGTGTCACGATATATCAGGTTTATGTCCCTGCCGCCGTCCATGAGGACTTGTGTAAATTGGAATCCGTCGATTATAGGATCCAATATCAAGGCAGTCCATCCTGCGTTCGGATATTTTGGAATAGTCACGATGGTCAAAGGTGATTGGTTTCGACAACCCGGTGTGCGGCGCGCCTTTTAGTGGGTGCCGCTCTGTTTTCCTTTGATCACGTGAAGTGAGTTTACTGTTTTAACCTCTTGTGGGAAAGTCTTTTGTTTTCCGGGGCTCGCTTGTGGTGCTCGTCATCATCTTCACTTGGTGTGTCGAGCCCCTTGTGTTCGGGCGTTCGATGCAGCCGGACTGTTTGAAGACCCAACAATTTCTGTGGGTATGGTTAGCAGGCCTCCCAGGAGTACTGTGGATTTGACATATCTTGTCCAAGATTTTGTTGAAGTTGGATAGCTCATCGCTATTGCCTTTGAGGGGCAGTTTTTTGTTGTTCTGCCGTGAGCTTTTGAATCCGGTGTTGACCGCCGCGCTCTTTGGACCGTTCCCTTTAATTCGGCGTTGGTCCTTGTTGCGCCGTGGTTTCCCGTTTCCATCCCTGACTTCGGATGTACTTGGGTCGCTGGTACTGCATCTTGCCAGCCATTTGTCCTCTCCAGCATAAAAGCGGGTCATGAGGCTTGTTAATGCGGCCATTGTTCTTGGTTTTTCTTGGCGAGGTGTCTGGCGAGCCATTTTCTTGGACGTTATGTTTGAAAGCTGCTAAGGCTTGGCGTCCGGACGATCGACTATTTGGTTCTTTTAGTAAGGAACCTGTTCGAAATTTCCGGGCTGACTCTCCGGGCTGTTGAGTTATGTGACTTAGGTAAATGCATCCGGAGGGCGGACATAGGTCCCCTGAAAATTTGCGAAACGCATCCTCGAGCTCCTCCCAGCTTCCAATGGTATTTTCGGGAGGCTTTTAAGCCAATGCCGAGCTGGCCCTTTGAGTTTAAGGGTAAGTATTTTATGGCGTGGAGATCATCTCCTCTAGCCATGTGTATGTGGAGGATGTAATCCTCAATCCAGAACTCTGTGGTCTACATTGTTCCGTCGTATGACTCTATGTTTACGGGTTTGAATCCGCTGGAAATTCATGATCCAGCACCTCATCGGTGAAACATAGGGGTGTCTGGCGCCCAGATTTGGGTGTGCCGTGATCTTCGGAATTTTGGCGTGTTGCATTGCTTTGACGAGCCTGCTTTCTTGGCCCATAGATGGACCTAACTGGGCCATCCTTTTGATGTGAATCCTTATGTGGATCGCATATTGACTTGTGTGCGGCGCCATTCGCTGCTCTCTTTTTGCCGTGGGGTCGTCCATCCGACCGGGTGGCCTTCTTACTTTTTAATTGTGGGGCTCTAAGGCCTCCTCGTCGAATTCGGGCAGTAGCTTTCTTTTCGGGTAGCTCTTTGTTGTTGTTGTCGCCGTACTTGTCCGCATGATGCTGAATACTTTGCTCCATCGATCTGAGTGCATCTTCCGCTGTTTTGAGCTTCCGCTTACGCTTTTTCAGGCTACACGATGGCGACGAGCCTTTTACGGAGGTCATTTTGCTCCAATAGTTTGTCCGGCATGAGATCGTCCGGACTGTTGCCTTCGCCGGGGACAGATTGTTTATCCAAGTTGTCTTGTTTGGACGATTGCTCGGCAGCGTGTTCGTCGTCCCCCGGTTCGACCTGCTCTATGGCTGGGTCTCTGTTGAGGCGAGACTTGGTTCGGCGTTTACGTTGCCGTTTTACTGCTTTTCGAGGGATTTATCCTTCCTAGCGTCCCGTTGTTCCTCATCTTCATTTCCTTTAGGTGTATCCACCATGTATACATCGTGAGATGAGGTGGTTGTCCAGCATCCTATAGGTGCTGGTTCATTGTTGTCTCCTACATCGTCGTCCATACCGTCGATGTCTTTGGAGTCGAAATCGAGCACGTCGTGTAAGATTTCGACGGTGGCTATGAAGTGGGTGGTGGGTGGGCGTTAAATTTCTTCGTCGTCCGTATCCCAACCTTCCTGACCGTAGTCCGGCCAGGGCTCTCCGGATAAAGAGAGAGACTTTAGCAAACAGAATGTCGCCAAAGGGCGAGTGCTGAAAGATGTTCGCGGCAGTGACCTCCATAACGGGCGCCCAATCGGATTCGATTGGCAGGGGCGCGAATGGTTCGGAGTCCGGAGAGGAGTCCGGCACCCTGGAGTCGAGGTCTTCGCAAAGGACAGGGATGGAGTTCGGCTCGATCGCCGTAGAGATTGTAGCCCCGGCGGTGTCCAACCACTCGTCCTCGATCGGGAATCCGGCTCGGATTAAGGGTCGAGCGGATCTTTGGTGCGGCCTCGAGGCCTTTGTTTGGCTGCAGAGCTAGATCATGCCCATCGAGACAGTGAGGCACGCTTGGCTGCGGCTCGAATCCGTCGAAGATCAAGTCTCCGTGAACATCGGCCGTATAGTTTAAACTTCCAAATCTGACCTGATGGCCAGGGGCGTAGCTTTCGATCTGCTCCAGATGGCCAGCTTAATTGGTCCCAGCGATGCAAAGCCGCGAACACGAAGTTCTGTCCGGGAGAAAAGTCTCACCCTGGACCGCGTCGTTGTTGATGATCGAAGGAGCCATCGGGCCTATCGGTGGCGACTACGGAGGAACTCTCAATGAAAGCACCAATGTCGATTGTCAAAACCGGCGGATCTCGGGTAGGGGTCCCGAACTGTGCGTCTAGGCGGATGGTAAAGGAGACAAGGGACACGATGTTTTTACCCAGGTTGGGCCCTCTCGATGGAGGTAATACCCTACTCCTGCTTGATTAATATTGATGATATGGGTAGTACAAGAGCAGATCTACCACGAGATCAAGGAGGCTAAACCCTAGAAGCTAGCCTATGGTATGATTGTTGTTAGATCCTCTGGACTAAAACCCTCCAGTTTATATAGACACGGATAGGTTAGGGTTACAGAGTCGGTTACAATGGTAGGAGATCTACATATCCGTATCGCCAAGCTTGCCTTCCACGCCAAGGAAAGTCCCATCCGGACACGGGACGAAGTCTTCAATCTTGTATCTTAATAGTCTTGGAGTCCGGCTGTGACGATAGTCAGGCTGTTCGGACACCCCCTAGTCCGGGACTCCCTCACCTATTCTTTGACATTCATCACAAGATGAGACGTACTTACGGGCGTCCTTGAAGAGAGTACGCCAATAAAATCCAGACTGCAATACCTTATGAGCAGTTCTATCTCCAGCATGATGCCCTCCAAAAGCTTCGGAGTGACATTTCCGTAGAATTTGTCCACGTTCATGCTCAGGTACACAACGTCTAATAATACCATCTACTCCTTCTTTATAAAGATGTGGGTCATCCCAAAAGTAATGTCTCAAATCATAGAAGATTTTTTTAGCAACAATGTAATTAGCATAGTCAACATACCAAGGAGTACTATGAGAAACATTTATTGCAACTAACTGCTCATCAGGGAAACTATCATCAATAGGTAGTGGGTCATCAAGCACATTTTCAATCCTAGATATATTATCAGCTACTGGGTTCTCAGCTCCTTTTCTATCAATGATATGTAAATCAAATTCTTGTAACAAGAGAACCCAACAAATAAGTCTAGGTTTAGCATCTTTCTTTTCCATAAGATATTTAATAGCAGCATGGCCTGTGTTAACAGTTACTTTGGAATCAACAATATAAGGTCTAAATTTATCACAAGCAAACACCACTGCTAAGAATTCTTTTTCAGTAGTAGCATAGTTTCTTTGAGCATTGTCTAGAGTTTTGCTAGCATAATGAATAACATTAAGTTTCTTATCAACTCTTTGTCCTAGAACATCACCAACAGCATAATCACTAGCATCACACATAATTTCAAAAGGCAAGTTCCAATCAGGTGGTCAAACAATAGGTGCGAAAATTAAGGCGTTCTTGAGTGTTTCAAAGGCTTCTAAACAATCATCATAAAAAACAAAAGGAATATCCTTTTGCAAGAGACTAGTGAGAGGCCTAGAAATTTTAGAAAAGTCTTTGATAAATCTCCTATAGAAACCATCATGACCTAGGAAACTAAGAATACCTTTTATATCTTCAGGACACGGCATTTTCTCAATTGCATCAACCTTGGCTTGGTCCACTTCAATACCTCTTTCAGAAATTTTATGACCCAAGACAATGCCTTCATTAACTATAAAGTGGCACTTCTCCCAATTCAAGACAAGATTTTGTTTGTTCACATCTCTGCAAAACTCGCTCTAGATTGCTTAAGCAATCATCAAAAGACTTCCCATAAACAAAAAAGTCATCCATGAAAACCTTAACAATCTTTTCACAAAAATCAGAGAATATAGCAGTCATACATCTTTGAAAGGTAGCAGGTGCATTACATAAACCAAAAGGCATACGTCTATAAACATAGTTTCCAAAGGGACAAGTAAAATTGGTCTTTTCTTGATCAGGTTGAGAAACATGTATTTGTGAAAAGCCAGAATATCCATCAAGGAAGCAAAAGTGTGTGTGCTTAGATAATCTTTCAAGCACTTGATCAATAAAAGGCAAAGGTTTATGATCTCTTCTAGTTGCTTTGTTTAATTTTCTAAAATCAATCACCATTCTATAGCCTATAACAATTCTTTGTGGAATAAGCTCATTCTTATCATTAGGAACAAAAATTATACCTCCTTTCTTAGGGACACAATGAACAGGACTTACCCATCTACTATCAGCTATGGGATAGATTATACCTGCTTCCAGAAGTTTTAATATTTCCGTTCTCACCACTCCTTTCATCTTCGGATTTAACCGACGTTGGTGATCAACAACGAGTTTAGCATCAGGTTACATATTAATTTTGTGCTGACATAGAGTGGGACTAATGCCCTTTAAATCATAAAGAGTATATCCAATAGCAGCTTGGTGCTTCCTTAGAACTTTCAATAATCTTTCTTCTTCATGTTCTGAAAGGTTAGCACTGATAATAACAGGATATATCTTATTTTCATCAAGATAAGCATATTTCAAAGTGTCTGGCAATTGTTAACTCAAACACAGGATCACCTTTAGGTGGAGGTGGACCTCCTAGAGTTTCAATAGGCAAATTGTGTTTAAGCAAAGGACGTTGTTCAAAGAAAATTTTATCTATTTCATTTCTTTCATGTATATGTAAATCATTTTCATGGTTTAGCAAATATTGTTCTAAAGGATCAGTAGGTGGAACAGCAATAGAAGCGAGACCAATTAATTCATCCTTACTAGGCAATTCTTTTCCATGAAGCTTTCTACTAAACTTGGAAAAATTAAACTCATGAGACTCATCACCAAAACTAACACCGACAGTTTGCTTCTCACAATCTATTCTAGCATTAACGGTGTTCAAGAAAGGTCTACCAAAGATAATGGGACAAAAGTCATCTTGCGGGGAACCAAGAACAAGAAAATCAGTAGGGTATTTTATTTTCCCACACAAGACTTCAACATCTCTAACAATCCCAATCGGTGATATAGTGTCTCTATTAGCAAGTTTAATAGTAACATCTATGTCTTCTATTTCTGCGGGTGCTATGTCATTCATAATTTCTTGATATAAGGTGTAAGGAATAACACTCACACTAGCACCTATGTCACATAAAACATGATAACAAAGTGATCTCCTATTTTAGCGAGATGACAAGCATGCCAACAACAGGTCTATGTTTATCTTTTTTATCAGGTTTGGCAATTCTAGCAGCTTCTTCACAGAAGTAAATAACATGCCCGTCTATATCTTCTTCTAAGAGATCTTTAACCATAGCAATGCTAGGTTCTACTTTGATTTGTTCACCAGGTTTAGGTGTTCTAATATAGCTTGTTGCCGGGAAACAATGTTTATCTTAGAAATAACAAGGATTCGTCCTTGGCATGGGCCTCGCTCACGCACAAAGAACCCGACAAACACCCTTTTTCATTAAAAACGTCCCACTCTGATACAGTTAAATGCGGAATAAAAAACATGAGCAAGGGGACTACAAGTCTTAAAATTAACACAGTGCCTGCAGGCTTACAAACTAAAAAGAGATAAGGTGCCCGTAATCCCTTTCTTGTCCCTCTCCTCAGAAGGTGAAACAAGACAGCAGGAGGGCGAAAGGAGCGCCTAGGCGAGGTGCGAGAAGTAGAAGGCACCAAGAGAGCATCCCGGTGCCGGCGGAGGGGCTGGAAGATGAGGCAACGGCCCGGCAATACGTGACGAAGGCGTCGGTGCCCGCGTACTCTGAGTTGACGGCCACCGCTCGCCTTCTTTGCCTTCTCCGGCTCTCCTACGCCAGCCACCCAAGGAGGCGATGGGGAACGCGCCGATGGAGAGCTTGATGAGGAAGGCCCACGGCAGGGCGCCAGGCCGAGGGAGGGACGACGCGATCAGTCAAAGTCGGAGTAGGCATCCTGCCGCTCGACTCCCTCTCATCGCTATCGCTGTCCTCATCGTCACTCCCGATCGAGGAGGAATCTTCATCATCGGAGGAGCTCTCCACGAAGCACTTTAGACGAGTTCCAAGATCTCCAAATACCTTGACGGAGAGCAGGCCGCCCTCCATTAACTTGAAATAGAGGACGAGCCCTGTCGTCAGGCTATGGATGCGGGCGAACGTCTTCCATCTATGGTGGAGGTACATGACGTGAGGAGCGGGGAAGTCGACGTCGACCCTCGTGCCGCCGCTCCCGTGGCCCCTCATGTGCAGCATGAGGGTCTGGGGCGGATCGAGCTCCATCTCCTGAGCAAAAGGGGTGGGGAGGCGGAGACAACGACGCGGTGGCCGGTGCAGCCTGATGAAGAACTCACGGGGCTGGTCCCCAACGTGGCCCTCCATCACAGGAGACACCGCTGGCGGAGGCACGGCCATCGTGCCGCCTTGTACCCCTCTCCCCGACCGCCGCGGCGACCTCGACCTCCCCCCTCCCCCTTCCTCTCGTAGCCGGCTCCGCCGCCGCGAGCTCGTGGGGAGGAGGAACGCGCTGTCGAGCGGCGACCCTCACCCCCACCGTCGAAGGACCTGCGCCCCCTCTCGCCATGACGGATGGAAGGAAGAAGCGGAAGTAGAAGACGATGGATGCTGGGAGAATGTGGAGGTGACATCCCCCTCCCCCTCCTTATAAAGAGGCGGGGTCGAGGTGCGGCTGTCCCGCTCGGCCAATCCAGCCATCAGAGGCGCAGGGAATCAGGACCGACCCGCTGCCCCAATCAGCGATGGCCCGGATTCCCGCCCCCACCGCCTGCCACCTGCATGGAGGACGCGTGGCGAGTGAGCAGAATCGAGGGGACGGGTGAGGCGACCGTTCTCCGCCCCGTGATCATGGGGCATGGGCGCCTTGAAGACTATGACCCGAGTCCACTCAGTAAATGAGCCGCGCCTCCACGCCTCCCTCTTTTTATGGGGAAGGCACGAGCCGTCTCTCTACTGTGACGTGACGCATGCGAGCGGGAACCGCCCCACGCATGCCCTCCCATGTCACGCACGATCCTCCATGATGCGTGTTCAGCGCGGGTCGTGGGGAAGCGCAGCAGACGAAGACTTACTGCGGTAAAATCTGCCCCGCCTACCCGCGCACCGTTCTGGGCTTGGCCCAACAATGTGTCGCGCTTATGTGTGGCCCAGGCCCGGGGGCTCCTGTCGGTGTACAAAAGTAGGGGCTCTCCTTTTGACCCCTTTACTTGTGCACGGGCAGTCAGAGCCGCGCGCCACGGCCACACGTAGCAATGCAAAGGGGGGAAGCTGGAGAGAAGCCGAAGCACAAGATGGCCAAGGCAACGCCAAGACCTGAAACACAAAGAGCAAAGGGGGCAAGGTGGACTCCCCCCCGGCAAGAGCCTTGCCGGAGTGGCCTCCGCGGCCCCGGCAAGAGCCTTGTCGGGGCAACTTGCCCAACACCCGCAGAGCGAGCCACCCTTGAGCCCAAAGGTTCCTAACACCGTCAACAACTACGTTGGGACCAGGGCTCGGGAGGCACCTCCGTGGTGGCATACAGATCTTTGTCAAGACCATAGGTATATGAGATCAGATGAGAACCAGAAGACGGCGACCCTCGGCCGAGGAGATCCACAAGACCCCTGGAAAGCGCCTTGCCGGGGACGACTAAAACGCCACGATAAGACCCTTGCCGAGGGCGTCAACGGGGCCACAGCCAGGCCCACGTCGACCAAGACTCCACCGCCATCCCCAAGCAGCTGCTAGCTCAACCAGCTGGGCAGGCATCTGCGTGGCAACGGGCAGCCTCTACGCCAACTCGGCAAGCACCTGCGTGGTGGCATGTAGATCTTCATGAAGACCCTGCCATCGCGCCACCTCAGCTGCCTGCCTGCCTACATGGCGCCGCATGCATCGCTGGCCTGGGCGCGTGTCGAAGCAAGGCGAGGGGCGACAGATGGGACGGGCCCCGTTCCCGTCCCCGATAAAGCTAAGGGACACCTAAGTGATGCATTAAATGTGTCGTGTCCTGTAATACGGGCGATAAGCTCGCAACACTGTAGACCTTTCCACCTCCTGTGTGCCACTGTTGCGACCCCTTTTGCCTATAAAAGGAGGCCCGAGGTGACCAGGAGAGGGATTTGGCTTTTTTGGGCAAGTTGCACCCCGTAGCTAGCTCAAGAACACGAGAACACTCAATACACCCACCAAAGCAGGACTAGGGTATTAAGCACCTTTGCGGCCCGAACCTGGGTAAATGATCTGTGTGCTTCCTGTTAGACCTGCTCTTCTCACGACCCCGCGCCCGCCGACCGTAGAAGGGATTCCGGTGATCCCATAGGTGTCGTTTCCACCAACACCCATGGATCCGACAGCCGATAGAAGGCCCATGGATCCAACAGCCCATAGAAGGCCCACGGATCCGACGGCCATAGAAGGCCATGGATCGTCCGTCCCGTAGATGGCCCATGGATTGTACGGCTTGTGGAGGGCCATGGTCACTACAATGTTTGGGCGAGTTGGCCCCCGTTTGAACAATATAGCATATTCAAAGAATTATCCTACTCTATACTATCACCTCTAAAAAACATACACTATACAATAAAGAGACTAAGGCATAGAAACGTAGAATAATCCTACACTATACAATAAAGAAATTACAGCCGATTATACCCATTGGGCATTATGGTTCGGCACCAGTGATAATAAAGCATACACAAATAGCAAATTACATACACTGGGCAAATACATCTCATACATCATGGACGCGCATCAACATAACTTACCATTTGAACTATAATCTCTTCAGAAAATAGGATTGTCCGGATTTAGATAGCACAAATTTCAGTCTACAAAATCTCCAATTCCTTCGTTGTTACCTCAGTGTCTTGTTTCATTTTTTTGACTCCTGCATCTAATACCTGCATGTCCAGTGTCAACTTGTTGATTGTACGTTGAGAATCATGTACATGTTGTCTTGCCACCTCTAGTTGATGCTCGAGAACATCAGCACATTCCAATTCCAATCCATAATCATTCGGTAATGGCCATGCCGCACTGCTCGTAGATCTTTGTGTTGATGTCACTTCATCCTGAAATGTTTCTGTAAGTACACATGACTAGGGAAAAAATATAGTTACAACAATGAAGCGAGCAAGACAGACTATTTTGTACATGGCAAAACAGGACTAACAATAATGTTACATGTCATGAAGCATAAGCAGGTGATATTTTAAAATTATAAAAAGGTAGTGCATGCAGCCTGCATACAGAAATCTCTCTTAGCTCACCAGAGGAGCATGATGTTGGGGCCCAATCCAAAACACAGACAAGTTACAAATTTAGACAACACGTTGCGTAGAAGTAAGCAAGCAGTTGGCCATTCTGTAGCTCAATTAAAGTCTTATGGAGCATAATGAACAACAGAGGGTTTCATCCAAACATACTACAGTAAGCAAAACTATGCAATCACTAGCCTAGTATAAACTAGATTGTGAGCCTCATGCAATAATAGTTGGTTAATAGACTTCAAAGCTTCAGGCACACTTCGGCGGAGTAATTAAATGGTAAGGCCTTTAATTATGTCAACTAATAGTTATACAAGTACCCAACATCAGGCATCATTCTTTGGGCATCTCATTAACTGAAGACAAATAAAGCAATTGAAAAGAGCAAATTAACTATGCCTGAAACAAATAAGGAATTGAATTGTCGAGTTGGATACAGTGACTTACCTTAACAGGAAGAGGCTCAGCGCAGCTCCTACTTCTCTTGCAAGGCTCCTTCCTAACATCTTGTACTTGGAGATCCTCAATCTTATCTTCATTGCACCCCCTCTGCAAGGTGACACAAACTAGTTACTCGTCTCCTTGGAAGATAAATATGCATACTTTTCAGTCTGTGAACACAAAAGGATGAGATTCTAACAAAACAACACCACATAATGAAACATGCCGCATCTCTTGCACTTGCACACAATGAAATGAGCATTTACTATGTCTGCACTATGTAAAAACTAGGCATACCTTGATTTGGATCTCCGTGTACTCTTGGAGAGCCTACTTTAGTGTCTGTACCAAACCTTTATGTCACCTATGAGTTAGAAAAGGCCCCACTATAGCAGCCCTTAGTGTTTAAATCATTGACAAGCTCTGTTAGAGTGTTAGGTCAAGGACAGCGAGTAATCAAAGCAAACAGTCCTAGTATGGCTGGCTGATGCAAACAAGCAATTGAACAGATGTGTGAGAATATCTTACATATCAAGAAAAGAAGCAAAGAAGGAGGCTTAAAGACCATCACTTGACTGAAAAGATTTAAGGGGCATTTAAACATCGTGTGCAACGTATGAACTAACATAAACATTGCATATTCCAGATTCTACAATGGAATGCACATGTATTAGGTTATGCCATGTATGATGATGCCTGAATGTACACTATAGTAGGCAGGAGTGATTCATCATTGCACGCACAATTGAATTGCAGGTTAAGGGCCAGTTCTATTCCGCCTTTTCAGGGCTTATTGTCAAAATAAGCCATAAAGATGTAAAGAAGTCATTTTTGAGTTATGGCCTTGGGCTTAACTAATTCGCTTTGGAGGGGGTGTTTAGCGTAGAACCTCACTAAAAATTGAAGGAAGGGAATAGTGAAATGAATACATTTATGCGCCTATATTACACTCAAAATGCAACTGCTGACGCCCGCATCACACCTCACCCTCAAGTAAAAACAAACACACAAGCGTTCATTGCCCTGCCCGCTTGCATCTCCTCTCCCCTTTCCCTCTACCTCGATCCCCTGCCCGCAGCACTAGGGTTCCTCGAGCGAGCCGTCGCCACTGGTCCCATCTGGCCTGGTCCTCAACGATGCTCTGTCCAGATAGGCTACATGGCCGGCAGGTAGGGGCAAATCTCCCTGGCTGCTCCTCCCTCTGGCGCCGCCCCTCATTGTCATGGTCTCCAGCAGCTGCTCCACTGTGGTTCATCCAACACACTACTCCGGCAGGCGCTGCACAACTATGGCTGATGCCACACGGCGGCAGAAGGCACCTTATTCCCCCTCCCCACCTCCTAGGCCGTGGCCTTGAGGTGCTGTTGAAGGATGAGCTCATCCAACAAGGTGAGGATCTCCTCTGATTTTCTGCCAAATTTTCATTCTGATCCACTATACGATAAATTGCTATGAGCTGCTTCTGCTGCTGCTATAGGATGCATTGCTATGAGTTGCTCCTGTTGCTGCTATATGATGAATTGCTATGAGCTGCTACTGCTATATGATGAATTGCTATGAGTTGCTGCTACTGCTATATGATGAATTGCTATGAGCTGCTGCTGCTGCTGCTATATGATGAGTTGCTATAAGCTGCTCCTGCTGCTACTGTGTGATGAATTACTATGAGCTGCTCCTGTTGATGCTATATGATGAATTGCTATGAGCTGCTCCTGCTGCTGCTATATGATGAATTGCTATGAGTTGCTCCTGCTGCTGCTATATGATGAATTGCTATGAGCTGCTCCTGCTGCTGCTATATGATGAATTGCTATGAGCTGTTGCTGGTATATGATGAATTGCACACTGCTGCTGCTGCTGTATGATGAGTTGCTATGAGCTGCTGCTGCTATATGATGCTTTCAGGTGGTGCTGCTATATGATAATAACCAGCCACTAATGTGGGTCATGCATTCTTCGTCTAAATTGGGCAATGGGATCTCTATGGAAAACATTGACCAAAGTAGATTGTGCCAAGTAGATGGTATCTTTGTATTTGCATTTTGAGCAAATAGTGATGGTCTATTTTCCTATCATATTAATTACTGCACTGGCTTCAATTTGTGATGTTTGCAAGTCAAATTAATTTTCATATGGGCAGCAAAATGAAAAAAATATAATGCAATCTAGACTTTTCACTGATCATACCAAAGATAAGCTGAAAATGCAATGAAAAGAAGTGGTTGGCTTATTACATGGAGCTTATATTCACAGGTGCTTATTTTCTTAGGATAACTCGTAATAACTGTCCCTAAGAAACTTGGCCAATAGAACTGACATACAAATAACATGTCACGATGATTGCAATGGAGTGACGTACCATAGCACACTGTATAGGCTCACCGTTGGCTCTCCTTTTTTTGCGATGTTCCATGAAATTGCCACATACATCTTGTATTTTTTCATTGTGTAACCCCATCTGCAAGTTGACACGGCTAATTTCAGACATCTCTACATGATAATACATTGCATATCCCTTGCACATATTTAAACCACCAACTAATGATTGTGTGCGTAGCATAAACTAGCCATGACTCTGTGTGCTGGACTAGCAGGCACTCAAAGGGAGCCTAATGTAGTGCCTTTGGAATTCCTACATGCCACCTATGATTTTGTGTAATGTCTTGCCTCTGTTCCTAAATATATGTCTATATAGAGATTCCAAGTATGGACCACATACAGATGTATATAGATGCATTTTCGAGTGTAGATTCACTCATTTTGCTCCGTATGTAGCCTATAGTGGAATCTCTAGAAAGACTTATATTTAGGAGTGGAGGTACGAGGTAGTATCATGTATGACATCTACATATCTAATTTAGCGACCCGATAGTAGAAATCATTGTACGCACAAAGGGATTCTTGGTCAAAAATCCTAGCAAAGCACATTTGGCGAGCCTGAGAACAATACAAGAGAGAGAGGGACACACTTTCAAGATCATAGCAATGCCTCGTTACAGGATCTTGGTTTGCCAAGCTGTTAGATCCATAAGAAACATCGTCCTTGTAGTTTTGCTATAGCATAACAATGTAATGACTGTTAGTATATTTGAAGTACATCGGGCAGGAGATGCTGGACGGGTTTAAAGGTGACAAGTACCTAGGCCGTGGCGGGTGCTTGGCATCTTGCCAGATGGTGGGAAACACGTTAGAAATGTCAAGGGTGATGATGCTACGCTGGCTGTCGGGGTCCGGTAAGGAGATCTAGAACCGTCGAGTAGGGTGTTTGTGGAGCGGCTACGATAGGGTGGACTACGGTGTGGGCGAAGTGGATCTGCGGCCGTGGATGAGGGCGTAGGTGAAGCTGCTCCGGTGGTTGGGTTAAGGATGGTGTCGATGATGCGGATCTACTGACGTGTACGTGGAGTAAGCAGATGCTCAGGTAGGTTGCATGAGGGTGGGAGGAAGCGGATCTGAGGCCGTGGACTTGTGAGTTGGCAAAGCGGACAGTGTAGGGTTGAAAATGGTATAGGCGAAGCTACTCCGGTGGGGTTGTGATGGTGTCGTGAAGCGGCTCCGGTAGGGTTGAGGAAGGTGTCGGCGAAGAGGATCGGAGGCCGTCGGCCAGAAGCGTCGGTGGGGGCGGCTCCGGGGGGTGTGGACGGCGTCTCCGGTGGGAATCTGAATGAGCCGCTTCTGAGATGTGCATGATTGTGAGAGTACCAATGAAGCAGATTCGCACCGTGGACAAGGCTGGCACCTTGAATGGGCTATAATGCAGTGGTGGATGAGTAGTCTACTAGTTTCTAGGGGAGGTGGGAGGGTAGATGCACGGCGCGAAGAAGATTCGGCGAGGTGGGCCTTGTTGGCGATGAATGGGCTCTGAATGCGCGGTGGATGAGCGATCTAGGGTTTCGAGAGGGAGGAGAAAGGCCGATGAAATGCAGACGGCGTGATGTGAGATGCCCACGGTGTTGTGGAGTTAGTCGTTTTGCGGGAGGAGAGGAAATGGGGGTGCCGTGTAGTGGGGGAAGGAAGCTACCAAAGCAGCCCGACCTATTATGTAGATGAGGCGGTATTGTAAGTGTTGGTCTCCGTGCACCAAGGACAAAGGGAATTTCGCATGCTAAAGACTAAGGTGGTGGAAATTTTAGAAGGAGGCGGGAGATTTTGCCGCTTGGAGATCGTTCGTATCTAGTTTCAACTAATTTTGGACCGTGCTAGCGGGAAGGTCATCTTGAGACTGTGTACACGGGGCACACGTCGTGATTAATAACTGGTGTGAAGTCCACCCGGAAAAAGACAATAACTCGGGATGATGCGCCGATAACTTGGGCGTTCACACGGCGCGGCCAATCGTCGGGTGTAGTGGCGCGTTCACAAAAAAAAGGGATCAAACGTTCATCCTATGTATTTCTCATGTAAATACATAATTTAGTGCAATTGGTTATTTACTTTAAACATAATGCATTGACGTGTTAGTGTAGAGGCGCACAAAAAGAAATGGATATTGTAGTCCGCTACTTAAAAGTGTTACCTCATATGATTACATAGCCTCCATTTCATAAATTGCGTACCCGTTAAATTCATATATGCATATTACATATATTACTTCATAATAGAACCTTAAATCATCCAAGACTAATGATTTTGAATGCAAGAGTAACAATGGTGCATGTACATGATAGATACATTGGTTGTTTGAAGAAACATCACTGTAACTTTGGCATGCACAACTGAAAAGGTTTATTTAAATAGAAAAAATGTGATATGTGAGTGTCCAATCTTTATAGCATTGAATCAATATTGTACCTTTGGCCACGATACGAAGTAGATATTGATTTATGTTCAAGCGATGCACGTCCACGATCGCTAGATAGTGATACGTGAATGAATTGTGCAATCTCTCTCATACGCATACATATCTCATTTCCCTGTGAGCATCGGAATCACACACGCGCACTTCGTGTATTTCTCTCCCTCCGTCAAGGTTAGAATTCGTCTTTCTACCCCATCCTACAAGTCTCTCACACAGAAACACACACGCTCTCTCTGTCGAACACGCCCACCCCTTTAATTCCGCCCACCCACAGCCACTAATGTCTCAAAGTATAATAATGTCTCTCACACATATGCCTAAGGTTAACTCGAGTTCCGGAACCATATGAATACATACAATGGGATTCCAGCAGAGCACCTTTTGTTTTGAGATTTCGCTCTCTCTCTCCCTCTCTCCCTCTCTCTCTCTCTCTCTCTCTCACACACACACGTGCGTGCGTGCACACACACATTGTTTCTCGCTTCATTTTTCCGGCACTTGCATGCACACAATTTTGTTTATCTTCGTGAGGCCAACTCCACCGCGCGACCCCAAACGGACGTCTGCTTTGTCCGGTTTCTGTCCGTTTGGGTAGGGATTTGGGGTCGTGTCCGGGCCTGTCCTGGGATTCGGTGGCCGTGCGCCTAGTGCGCGGCCGCATCCATTTGCCCCATCCTGTCCGTCAGGGCCAAAAATGCCCAAATTTGCATCAAAACTAGTTTCCAACCCAAATATTTGTCTGAAAATTAAAATAGTTTTACAACCCAATTGAAATTATCTTTAATAAAATAGTTTTACAACCAAATCGAAATTGTCTAAATGAACATAAATTAGACCAATACATTATTGGTTGCCAATGTGATCCCAGACGTGCTCAACCAAGTCATTTTGAAGATTCAAATGAGTGTGCCAATCACGCATCTCACGGTGGAATTGGACAAACTGTTCAAATGTGGCCGGGTCTTGGTGCAGGGGCTCAATATTTTCACCTTGATAATCAAACCCTTGGTCGAAGATACTCTCATCACGCTCGTCCTTGACGATCATGTTGTGCATGATCACACAAGCAGTCATCACCTCCCAAAGCTTCCTTTCATCCCATGACGGTCAGGGGTTTGAGCGATACCCCACCGGGATTGAAGCACACCAAAAGCACGTACCACATCCTTTCTAACACTCTTGCATTTGGGCAAATCTCTTTCTCTTCTCACCTTGGGGTTTCGAGATTGTCTTCACAAAAGTTGACCACTGAGGATATATACCATCTGCTAGATAGTATCCCTTGTTGTAATGGTGGCCGTTGATCTCAAAGTTGACAGGTGGGGAGTGGCCTTCTGCAAGCCTCGCGAAGATTGGAGAACGCTGCAGCATGTTGATATCATTGTGAGAACCTACCATGCCGAAGAAAGAATGACATATCCAAAGATCTTGTGATGCCACCGCTTCTAATATGACAGTGCACCCGTTAACATGCCCCTTGTACTGGCCCTGCCAAGCAAATGGACAGTTCTTCCACTCCCAATGCATACAATCTATGTTGCCAAGCATGCCTGGAAAACCTCTAGCTGCGTTGGTCGCCAACAATCTCTCTGTATCAGCGGCAGTTGGCTGCCTTAAGTACTCAGGGCCAAACACCTCGATCACAGCCTGACAGAACTTATACATTGACATCAGACTTGTTGTCTCACTCATACGCACATACTCATCCACCAGATCGTCTGGAATACCATATGCAAGCATGCGGATGGTCAGCGGTGCATTACGGTAAGGGAGAATCCAAGCTTGCCAAGGGCATCCGTCTTGCACTCGAAGTATGGGCCATGAGCAACCACTCCCTCTCGGATACGATTGAACACATGCCTTGCCATACGAAAACGGCGACGAAATTTATCCGGCTTGAAGAGCAGGGTGTTGGCAAAGTAATCGGCATAGAGCAGGGCGTGGCCTCTCTCCCTGTTGCGGTTCAGGTTGGGAGCACGGCCAGTGAGTGACCCCCTGTACCGAGGAAGCTGCCGTTGAATATGGTCGTGAACGACCAGTGCAGCCACCACAAGATCTTCATCATTCGACGACGAATCGTCCGATGAACAAAGGAAGTGATGGAAGAAAAACTCGTCTCCACTATCCATACCTTTATTGGCAAAAGGTCGAACACCTTGTGGTCGTGGTGGCGAAGAGGCCGCGATGATCACCTCGACGCAGCAGGGGTGGTTGTCGGCCGGCTACTGGACGATCTGGAGCTCTCTTCGGAATCTGCCTCGGCCGCCGTGGTCCGTCGCCGGCAGTCATGTCCCCTCCGCCACCGGCAAGGATGGCGACGGCCAAACCTCCCCCGATAGACGACCAAAACTACGGCGAAAGCACGGGTGTGGTGGTGGCCATGTCGAGACGTGGTTTGGTATGGACGGCGTGCGGCTGCGCGGTGAGGAGGCGGCCGGAGAATAGTGGCAGGGCCAGCGGCGGGGTGGGGCGGGGAGAGAGGGTGAAGCGTTGGGAGCGGAGGGACTGCTAGTGTCCCCGGCAAAGGGCCCGCAGGGGGGACAGAGCGTCTTGTCGCGGCCGTCATGGCGTCCATTTCACCCCAAACCGGCGCAAGTTTGGGCGGGGATGGGTCAGCAGACGGAATCCGGACATTTGTCTGTTTGAGGTCGTGCGCTGGGCCGCCTCTTTTGTTCCTTTTACCCCAAACGGACGGAGCCGGACAGGATAGGGTCGCGCGGTGGAGTTGGCCTGATGCTTTAAGTATGCCTCGCACAAATGCTATCTACCTATCCCTTTATATAGCTAGATATGTGTCACACAAACTCCTTCTCCCTACTAGCAAGATGCCCATGCGTTGCATGGAACATCAAGATGCATTTGTATGAGTAGTTTATCTTGTGGGAGAAAAGGATGAACGAGGGAATGCCTTATTTGCAAATGCAGAGAGGGGTGTGGGTATCTTTTTGCAAAATTGCCACAGTTTCCTTCCTATCAATTTGATATAAATCGGATGGCCTATATTGCAGGATGGCAGGAACACCATCATCACCAACTCACACCCACACCCACACAACCACACACACACACTTCCCAACACCGAAGGAGTAGGGTGACACCTCGATCTTGATACTAATCTATCGACTGGATTCTCTCTCAAACACACACACACACACACACACACACACACACACACACACACACACTACCCGACACCGAAGGATTAGGGCGGCACCTCGATCTTGATAGTAATCTATCTACTCCTCTTTCAAACACACACACATACACATACACTCGCTAGTTGTGCCTCTGTGCCTACTGCGCACACTCTCGATACGTCTTTCTCTCCCTCCCCCTCCCCCCTACCCCAACAATGACAGCAGAAGGGTGACAACTCGATCTGAACGTAATCTGCCAATTGGTTTCTCTCTCGAACATTTTGTCTTTGTGCCTCGCTCAGTAGCCCCCTCGATATGTAGACTTCTCGCACGCGCACAGCTGTAGTGACGATGACGCTGAACCCAGTGTGCCTCGTTTTTACCGGCCTCATGTGATAGTTTTCACCCTATTTTCTGTTAATTAACAAGGCAACCTTTTCTTTGTTACTACTAGTGAATCTGAAATCATTCGGGGCAGACATAAAATATATCACTTCAACCCAATTATCGCAGTATTTAAAAGAAAGTAGCTAGATGCCCGTGTGTTGTACGGAACATCAAGATGCATTTGTACAAGTAGTTTATCTTTTGAGAGAAAAGGATGAATGAGGGAAGGCCATATTTGCGAACGTGGAGAGGGGTGTGGCCATATTCTTGCAAAATTGCCATAGTTTCCTTCCTATCCATTAGATATAAATCCGACGGCCTATATTGCAGGATGGCACACACACCATCATCACCAACTCTGTTTTCTACTCCCTCCGTTCCTAAATATTTATGTTTTTAGAGATTTCAACAAGTGACTATATATGGAGCAAAATGAGTGAATCTACACCCTAAAATATGTCTACATACACATCTGTATGTGGTAGTCCATTTGAAATCTGAAAAAGACAAATATTTAGGAACGGATGGTGTCATAGCCCTAGAGCTTGCTTGTAAATAGTGGCAATGCATCCATGCATCATGTTTAATTTTCATGAAATTTGAAATGGGGATGACAAACCCTAGCACTAAATGAAATGCATTTAGGATCAAATAAAAATATTCTCAATGAACCCAAAATGCCCTTGAGAAAGTTTATCATTTTGGATTGGTTTAAAACCTCTTGCCAAAAATGGTGCACATATTTCTAGGCCATTACGGATTTTTGAATTAAGTCATTACTTATTTGCATTTGGGCATTTAAATTATATAAAATATTTCAAATGCCCAAATATTCCCAAACTAAAATGTTTCATGTTGGAAATATTCCAACTATGGACCAGGGGCAGTTTGGTTATTTTTGAAACTGTTTAAGTATTTTTTAAAACTCCACAAAGCTGCAGAAAAATAGAAAAAGAAAAAACAGAATGCAAATATTTACCTGGCGCCTCCTAACTTGGCCCACTGTCGGCCCCTTTGCCAGCGCCGTGGCTTGGCGCTTTCGGCCAGTAGCGGCAGTGCTCGGCGGCACCGCATGCATGCCAGCGCTGGCCGCCTCGCCGCTCCCCTCATCGAGCCGCCCGGCCTTGAGAACCCGTCCATTCTCTCCCCGAACCCCTCGGACACCTCTCTTCCTCCCGGCTCCTCTCCCTCGCGCTCCCCGCCATGGTCGGCGCCATCGGCCCACGCCCGTCGCCGTAAAGACGCGCTCCCGCCGTCCGTGCTCCTCCCCGCCCGTGTCTAGTAGCTCCGCCACCCTCCTCTACCCCGAGCTAGCCGAGCCCGCATGCTCGAGTGACCCGAGTCCACCACACCGACCTCGCCCGGTCCCGTAAATGCCGGAGATCCCCTTCAACGCCGCCCGTCCTCCGGCCCGTCCCGACCCCAACGAGTTTCTCCGAGTTGCCCGTGAGCCCATCTATCTTCCCTCCCTTCCTCTCTCGCTCTCGAGCTGTGTAGCGACCAACGGAGATCAACCGCACCACGCCGCATGAGCTCATCGCCGACGTGCTCCCGGCCACCCTCCGGCCACCTCTCGGTGTCTAACGCACTCACCGCACTGCGCAGCACCTAACCATGCACTCCACGCACTTCACAGAACCCCCTAGCCTCGAGTTCGCCTTCGGCCGAACTCCGGCGGCCGCCTAGGTCATCGCCGGCGCCGATTCCGGCCGCCCCGACCCCAACTGACTCCACCAGAAGCTGCGGCTCGACCCCAGCTACCCATAGCCACCCTCCGCGGCTCGTTTGGTTGCCGAAACGGCCAAACTCACTTCCGCCGGCGTCGGGCTCGCCGGCGGCTTGACGCCGGCAGACGACTTTGACTTTGACCACGGGTGGGCCCTGGTTGACCTGTTGAGCCTATGGCGGGTGGGGCCCGGCCACATTAACTATCTAGGATTAGTTTTAATTAATTTTAGTTAAACTAATTACTCGACACGCAGGACCTTTGTCGAGGTTTGACCCGGACCATGTCCCGTTGATTGACCGACGTCCTCGACGGCCTTGGTACGCAAATAATTGATTTTCTGGATTTTTTATAATTCAGGAAATTTCAGAAAATACCCCAAACTTCTAAAATTCATAGAAATTCAACCGTAACTCCAAATCAAATAAATAATATATGAAAAATGATCAGAAAAATATGAAGAATCTGTTTATGCCATGATCATGCATGTTTGAACAAATTAACCTCACTGAATAGGATGAATCATGATTAGGGCAAATTATGAAATAACATTTGGAGTTGGAATTTGTTCTTGTTTGAGTTCCACTTCAATTAACTTGGCTAGATATTGCATTAGGTCAATTCAGTTCTTTAACATGACATGTCATTCATGTGAATGTGCATTGCATTGGTTGTGTTCTCTCTTGTTTGCCGGTAATTGTCCCTCTCGATGAGCGATGTATTGATGATGAATTCGATGACACCGATGAAGAACTATATTATCTTCAGAAGTGCCAGGAAAGCAAAACCCCCTTGCTCATTCCGATATAATCCCACTCTCTCGCTCCTGCTCTATATTACTGCATTAGGACAACAACGATTCATGTGTTACTTGCTGCGGTAGCTGAACCCCTTTATCCTCTGCATGACTGTCATTCCTTGATAATTAGATGAAACCCACTAGCATGAGTAGGAGTTGCTTGAGCCATGTTGTGCCTACTCATTCATGCTTGTATGTCTTGTCTGCTACTGCTTAGAGTTGAGTCAGGTCTGATTCATCGGGAATGAATCGGAGGTGTGTGAACTAAGTGTGTGAACACGATTTGGTAAAGGTAGCGGTGAGAGGCCATGTAGGAGTACATGGTGGGTTGTCTCATTGCAGCCGTCCTCGGGAACCGAGTTCTGTGTTTGTGATCCATGATCAGTTACTACCACACATTGGGCTCCGAAACCAATGGACCCTCTCGGCTTCTTAACCACTCTTGTCCTCGGTCAGGAGTTGCAAGTAGTTTACGGTGTTTGTAGCATGTTGGGGGCCGCATGCATAGCCGACCATAGGGGTGGGTTGTGTTGCGGTAGGCACGTGGCCCGGTGTCTTGATTCGGTTTGGTGTCTCGGGAACCCTGCACACATCGTTCGGGCTGTATGGGAAACCTCGGCGGACTCCACAGGGGATGGAACCCGAATAGGCGATAAACTGGACTAGGGACTTGAGTGTTTAGGTAGGCCGTGGCCGACACCCACGTTGGGCTTCCGCTTGAAGGTTGCCGAGTACATGTCGTGTAAACGGCGGTAAGTGGTGAGCGTGTGTGAAGAAGTACACCCTGCAGGGTTAATATGATCTATTGAATAGCCGTGTCCGCGGAAAAGGACTTACGGGTTGCCTATATCGGTTCATAGACAAGTGAAAGTGGATACTCTAAAATGCGAAGATAAGCGTGAGTGCTATGGATGGCGTTCTCGTGAGGGAGGCGGGAGCGGATCCATAGTGGTGCATTGATATGGAGAATATGTGGACTCGTGTGCGCCACCTCAAAAGAGTTACTTGCGGTCATAGTTCGGGATAGCCACCGAGTCAAAGCTGGCTTGCTGCGGTTAAACTCCACCACCCCTTTTGATAATGATGCATATGTAGTTAGTTACGATGTAAGTCTTCTTTGAGTACGTTTGTACTCACGTTTGTTTATTTTATGTTTTGCAGAGAGGCGTCGGTCTACGCTAGTAGTTCCGCTTGGACTTGACGTTTAGCTTGTTACCTCGGCTACGATCTTGTGCCTCGGCAGGATCTCGGTAGATAGTTAGACTTCTCGACCCTTTTCATTTATAGTTATGCGTACTCGAGACATGTTTAGCTTCCGCTTGTGCTTTGACTTGTATGCTCTGAGTGTTGGGTCATGAGACCCATGTTTGTAATATCTCGCTCCTCGGAGCCTAATGAATAAATATTTGAGTCGTAGAGTTATGTTGTGATGCCATGTTGTATTTACACATATTGAGCATATTGTGTGTATGTTTGAAATGCTTGGTATGTGTGGGATCCGACAAACTAGTTTTTTATCCTTGGCAGCCTCTCATATGGGGAAATGTAGTCTCGTGCTTACGGCGATAGTAGTCCGCTTCAGCCCGGTTCACGGAGTCCTGCTAGCCCAGCACTACTTGCTTGGACACTTGACTGGCCGGCATGTGTTTCACCGTTCCTATATACGTCCCTTCGGGGAAATGTCACGCGGTGATATTCGGAGTCTGCCTAGCCTGCTACAGCCGGGATACCGGAGTCTGTTAGCCCAGTGCTACAGCCGAATTCATACGTTGATGACCGACATGCTCGATGTGATTCATGTATGCCTGTCCCCATGGGTTAAGCGCCGCTTTGGGTTCACGACTAGCCATGTCGGCCCGGGTTCTTTGTCATATGGATGCCAACGACACTATCATATACGTGAGCCAAAAGGCGCCAAAGCGGTCCCGGGCCATGGTAAGGCGACACCGTGGGAATACCGTCGTGAGGCCGCAAAGTGATATGATGTGTTACATGCTAGATCGGTGTGACTTAGGATCGGGGTCTGACAGCATTGGTATCGAGCTTTGTTGCTCAGGATTACCAAGCCAAAGCGGTCGAAGTTGTGTCTAGAAATGCTTTAGTTATGTAAGGGAATTGATTGTGGAAGGAACGTAAGGCTCTTTTTACTCCTTATACCTCATGGCCTTACGATATGAGTCAACCTCTTCTCTTCTCTGAGGGGTTAAGAACTAGGCTTCTCATCTATCTATCAGGATGACGTGTTACTAAACCGTAGAGTATTAAGATTGTTGGTTTAAGCCCCAGTTTAGTTCCTACTATTTCTGTATGTTAATTGTTGATCTCGGAACCTTGATATTGTGATGTTGAGTGGTTATGCGACCATTTTTGCAGGATGTCTCAAATCATTTTGAGCATTTACAGCCGTTATCTTGTCCGAGTCATCGAGTCTCTAAATAGTCGATGCATTTGCAAATCCTTTTCTTCCGTTCGATGTCCTTTTGATCGAATAAGCACACTAATCGGTAAGTTGAGGTACTTTGTTGCCTCGGCATAGATGTTGGAGCTATTATTATGACCCTAGTTGTTTAGGAAGTCATCTAGCAATTTAGCAATGCTTTTGTATCCCCAGTGTGATGATTCTGACCATTATTCTTGAAAGCATCCCGTGATGCCATTTAGTAATAGGTATTCTATTCCTGGGTTCTTGAACTCGAGATTCACCTTACCTCATGTTGTTAGTATTTGCTAGCTCCTTTAGGATACTAGTAACTTTGCGATAGTCCTCGAGGTCCGTGGTATTTCCTTCTTCCAAATACTACGAACCGCTTATGGCAGAAGTTCCTTGTTGAACCAAAACATCACAATAAGTGTGCTCTTGAGGAGTACTCCATTCTATATTGTGACTCTGCCAGTTCTACTTTCCTGCATGGGTTATCCAGAAGAAACCTGTTGAACTTGGTTCGACATACTAATCTAAGCATCCACAACTCGAAAAGTTATATGTTCCTTTGAGTTGTCCCTCTTGATTGTATTACGACCTTCGTCTATCAATTGATAGTCGAGTAGTCGTGCATTCGTCATCGATGCCTATTATCCTTGTGGTCCGTCAAGCCATTCTATTTGAATGACTAGGAGAAACAAACTCCGATACCTCATCCATTTCTAGGATTGGGTCAAAGTAGTTGTATCCCGCAGATCAAAATGCCAATTCAGCTTTGTTCTGTTCTACCTTGGAGTGTTACCCCCTTTATGTCAAAATTGTCATGAGAACTGCACCAACTCTCATGAATTCTTGACGTAGTGATACTTCTCGCTATCATTATTCATTCCTCGGTCCCGTGTTGATGCAACCGGAATGCCGACAAGTGAATTGTGATGTGTGAAATCGATACTCCTAGCAACCTCGTTGCTTGGTAGTAAATGGACAATATTATCATTCTTAGCGTGTTGGTTATTAAATCATCATCCTAAGATTAATCGTGCTACCTAGTCCTTAGTTCTGGTGCACTCTTGATCTATGAGTTAGGATCTTGTCAAGTCCTCACTCATTTGATCATGTCGTCTTGCCCTCAAAAGCAAGATTGTTCTCGAGCTTAGTAACATACGGTGGTTCGTGATTTTCCAAATATCTTCTTGGAAGTGTTACGGGTTGTCTCCTCGACTGTTATGTTGAGCTCGTGATCAAGTTGGTTTCTTGTGAACCACCCTTTCCCCAAGAATCTGTGTTGGATATCCCTGAGCTAGTTGGTTAAGCTAGACAACAACTTGGAGAGTTGGAAGATAAAAGCTTGCCTGACTTAGTTCGTTCCAAAGGGATATTCTTGTCTAGTGTGTGTTGAAGAAAGATTATATTTTCATCGATTGGTCCCTGTGATCAGTTGTGGGATCTATTGCTTTGTCAAAACTTTGACTTGAGTATGGGCCATCGTCAAGTCAAATCAGAACCAACGATGCTCGTAATGTTGTCTTACCCGTGGTTGATCCCTCGAGCATACACCATTACATCTTTTGGTGCGACCGATTACTATCACCGTGTTCACATGATGGTGGAAGTCGATGATATGGAAATTCCGATGAGTTGATGTTGAGCCCATCGGCAGACATTTTGTCTCCCCATGAGTCATGAAGAACATCAACCTAGTGCTGGAAACTTTGTAAGCATTTCTTCGTGTTTCGTTCATGAAGCATATGTTTGGATGAAAGTAGTGACTTCCTCTAATTCACGTGCATTAGGTGCAAGTTGCCGCCATGAATTTGAGGAAGGTTTGTTTTGTTTCCTTTGGAATCATTCCAAGTCAGTCATGCCTGTGCAAAGTATTCTATGGTCTGATAGACTGATCATCTTCATTCCATATGCAATTCCTAGCACCCCAAGCCTTTGATTGATTTGTTCAAGGAGAAGAAGTTCCTTCCTAAGAGCTAATCCGGACTTATGTAAGGACTTCGTTATCCTCGATGATGGTTCCCAACAAGAACTTCGGTAGTGTTTTGTTATAAGACTACTACGTGGTCATACTTGTCTTGGGCGGTGTGTTCACGAGGTTTGTAGCGGAACCAGCTCATATTTTGGAGCCTGCTATCGTAGTTCATATCCGTGAATCTCATAGCGCCATCTCGTCGAATTGTGTTGCAAACTTTCTTTTCGAGACATCTTTGAGTCTGAAGTATCCTATTAACAACCAGATCTGAATCTCAGGCAGATATGATGGTTGGAGCATTCCCAACAGTTGCGTCTTGTTCCAGCTTGCACCGCTATTGTGCCAATTCCCCATGGGCTGCCTTTTGTCGGTAGTTGCTGTCCGATATTATCTTCCAAAGTGGAATTACCATGGGTCCCCTCCACCTCCGATGATAAGCAAAAATCATCCATTGTGTTGTCTTCAACAAGGTAGTCCACATCATCCATTCTAGTCCGAGTATGTCATCCTTTCGAACTCTTTCAAATGATCGCTTGTGATTGCCTTAGGCTGGTATAAAGAGTTCCAATGATCTATGGATCAAAAGCAATTCTTTTTGCCACTTAAGGGAACAGCTCAACGATTCATTTTTTTCCAAGGTGTCCCGTTATGGAATCATGGCAACCATCTCCTTGTTACTTTGAAACCATGCACCATTTTACTTAAGCATGGAATAGTTGCCTACCAATTTGAACCTTCGTCATCCATTTCTTTACCATCATTCCTAATGTGTGCTTGGTGTCTCAACTCAAGAGTTGTTCTTACGTCTCTCCATGAACTGATCTTGAGTTGCTCGATCTTCAAGAAGATTAAATCATGTAGGGTTTCCCCCTCTTTCTGTTATCGTGTCGAGTGAAGATCTCGAAAGCGAAGACGTCAAGACCAAGATGATGGAATGAATCAACCTTTTCGAGAAGGGAAATGGATCATGAAGATTGTGATAAGTTTGTGACTTCCCCTTTTCCTCTTACCTCACGTCTTGAATCTCGGTAGGATTCTTGTTTAGTGGGGTGAGTTGTCACTGACCCTAGAGCTTGCTTGTAACTAGTGGCAATGCATCCATGCATCATGTTTAATTTTCATGAAATTTGAAATGGGGATGACAAACCCTAGCACTAAATGAAATGCATTTAGGATCAAATAAAAATATTCTCAATGAACCCAAAATGCCCTTCAGAAAAGTTTATCATTTTTGGATTGGTTTAAAACCTCTGCCAAAAATGGTGCACATATTTCTAGGCCATTCTGGATTTTTGAATTAAGTCATTACTTATTTGCATTTTGGCATTTAAATTATATAAAATATTTCAAATGCCCAAATATTCCCAAACTAAAATGTTTCATGTTGGAAATATTCCAACTATGGACCAGGAGCAGTTTGGTTATTTTTGAAACTGTTTAAGTATTTTTAAAAACTCCATAAAGCTGCAGAAAAATAGAAAAAGAAAAAACAGAATGCAAATATTTACCTGGCGCCTCCTAACCGGCCCACTGGCTTGACCCATTGCTTGGCTCGGCAGGCGGCGGGCAGTGCTTTCGGCGGCGAGCACCGCATGCATGCCACGCGCCTGGCCGCCGCCTCGCCGCTCCCCTCATCGAGCCGCCGACGCAGAACCCGTCCATTCTCTCCCCCGAACCCCTCGGACACCTCTCTTCCTCCCCGGCTCCTCTCCCTCGCGCTCCCCCGCCATGGTCGACGCCACCGCGGCCACGCCGTCGCCGTAGACGCGCTCCCCGCCGTCCGTGCTCCTCCCCGCCGTGTCTAGTAGCTCCGCCACCCTCCTCTACCCCGAGCTAGACGAGCCCCGCATGCTCTAGTGCCCCGGGTCCACCACACCGACCTCCCCCGATCCCGTCGTCGCCGGAGATCCCCTTCAACGCCGCCGTCGCTCCGGCCCGTCCCCGACCCCAACGAGAGTTTCTCCGAGTTGCCCGTGAGCCCATCTATCTCCCCTTCCCTTCCTCTCTCGCTCTCGAGCTGTGTAGCGACCGAACGAAGATCAACCGCACTTTGCGCGGGCTCGTCGCCCGGCGTGCTCCCGGCCACCCTCCGACCACCTCTCGGTGTCTAACGCACTCACCGCCTTCGCGACACCTAACCATGCACTCCCGCACTTCACCGAACCCCTAGCCTCAAGTTACGCCTTGGCCGAACTCCGTGACCGCCTAGGTCGTCATTGGCGCCCGATTCAAGCCGCCCAGGCCCTAGCCCGACTCCACGGAAGGCTGCGGCTCGACCCCAGCTACCCATAGCCACCCTCCGCGGCTCGTTTGGTTGCCGAAACGGCCAAACTCACTTCTGCCGCCGCGTCGGGCTCGCCGACGGCTAGACGTCGGGCAGCCGACTTTGACTTTGACCATGGGTGGGCCCTGGTTGACCCTGTTGAGCCTATGACAGGTGGGGCCCAGCCCTGTTAACTATCTAGGATTAGTTTTAATTAATTTTAGTTAAACTAATTACTCTGACACGCGGGACCGACTGTCAGGTTTGACCCGGACCATGTCCCGTTGACCATTGACGTCACACTGACGCCAAGCTGACGCGGTAATTGATTTTCTGGATTTTTTATAATTCAGGAAATTTCAGAAAATACCCCAAACTTCTAAAATTCATAGAAATTCAACCGTAACTCCAAATCAAATAAATTATATATGAAAAATGATCAGAAAAATATGAAGAATCTGTTTATACCATGATCATGCATGTTTGAACAAATTAACCTCACTGAATAGGATGAATCATGATTAGGGCAAATTATGAAATAACATTTGGAGTTGGAATTTGTTCTTGTTTGAGTTCCACTTCAATTAACTTGGCTAGATATTGCATTAGGTCAATTAAGTTCTTTAACATGACATGTCATTCATGTGAATGTGCATTGCATTGATTGTGTTCTCTCTTGTTTGCCGGTAATTGTCCCCTCTCGATGAGCGGCGTCACAAGCGATGAATTCGATGACACCGATGAAGAACTATATTATCTTCAGAAGTGCCACGCAAGCAAAACCCCCTTTCTCATTCCGATATAATCCCACTCTCTCGCTCCTGCTCTATTTTACTGCATTAGGACAACAACGATTCATGTGTTACTTGCTGCGGTAGCTGAACCCCTTTATCCTCTGCATGACCTGTCATTCCACAGTAATTAGATGAAACCCACTAGCATGAGTAGGAGTTGCTTGAGCCATGTTGTGCTTACTCATTCATGCTTGTTTGTCATGCCTGCTACTGCTTAGAGTTGAGTCAGGTCTGATTCATCGGGAATGAATCGGAGGTGTGTGAACATGTCCTACTATGTGTGAGCGAAGTGTGTGAACACGATTTGGTAAAGGTAGCGGTGAGAGGCCATGTAGGAGTACATGGTGGGTTGTCTCATTGCAGCCGTCCTCAGGAACTGAGTTCTGTGTTTGTGATCCATGAAACAGTTACTACCATGCATTGGGCCAGAAACCAATGGACCCTCTCGGCTTCTTAACCACTCTTGTCCTCGGTCAGGGAGTTGCAAGTAGTTTACGGTGTTTGTAGCATCTTTGGGGGCACGCATAATCTTGACCATAGGGGTGGGTTGTGTTGCGGTAGGCACGTGGCCAGTGTACCGGTCGCCCGTTTGGTGTCTCGAGAACCACTGCACACATCGTTCGGGGCTGTATGGGAAACCTTGGCGGACTCCTGCGGATGGAACCGAATAGGCGATAAACTGGACTAGGGACTTGAGTGTTTAGGTAGGCCGTGGCCGACACCACGTTGGGCTTCCGCTTGAAGGTTGCCGAGTACATGTCGTGTAAGCGGTGGTAAGTGGTGAGGCGTGTGTGAAGAAGTACACCCTGCGGGGTTAATATGATCTATTGAATAGCCGTGTCATGAAAAGGACTTACGGGTTGCCTATATCGGTTCATAGACAAGTGAAAGTGGATACTCTAAAATCGCATAAGATAAGCGTGAGTGCTATGGATGGCGTTCTCGTAGGGAGACGGGAGCGGATCCATAGTGGTGTATTAATATGGAGAATATGTGGACTCGTGTGCGCCACCTCAAAAGAGTTACTTGCAGTCGTAGTTCAAGATAGCCACCGAGTCAAAGCTGGCTTGCTGCAGTTAAACTCCACCACCCCCTTTTGATAATGATGCATATGTAGTTAGTTTTTATGTAAGTCTTGCTGAGTACATTTGTACTCACGTTTGTTTATTTTATGTTTTGCAGAGAGACATCAGTCTCGCTAGTAGTTCTGCTTGGACTTCGACGTTTAGCTTGTTACCTCAGCTACGATCTTGTGCCTCGGCAGGATCTGGTAGATAGTCAGGCTTCTCAGCCCTTTTCATTTATAGTTATGCGTACTCATACATGTTTAGCTTCCGCTTGTGCTTTGACTTGTATGCTCACGAGTGTTGGGTCATGAGACCCATGTTTGTAATATCTCGCTCCTCGGAGCCTAATGAATAAATATTTGAGTCGTAGAGTTATGTTGTGATGCCATGTTGTATTTACACATATTGAGCATATTGTGTGTATGTTTGAAATGCTTGGTATGTGTGGGATCGACAAACTAGTTGTTTATCCTTGGCAGCCTCTCATATGGGGAAATGTAGTCTCGTGCTTACGGCGATAGTAGTCCGCTTCTGACCCGGTTCACCGAGTCCTGCTAACCAGCACTCTTGCTTGGACACTTGACTGGCGGCATGTGTTTCACTTTGTTCCTATATACATCCCTTGGAAATGTTACGCGGTGATATTGAGTCTGCCTAGCTTTGCTACAGCACAGGATAAGGAGTCCTGTTAGCCCGGTGCTACAGCCCGAATTCATACGTTGATGACCGACATGCTCGATGTGATTCATGTATGCCTGTCCCCATGGGTTAAGCGCCGCTTTGGGTTCACGACTAGCCATGTCGGCCGGGTTCTTTGTCATATGGATGCTAGCGACACTATCATATCGTGAGCCAAAAGGCATAAGCGGTCCCGGGCCATGGTAAGGCGACACCCGTGGGAATACCGTGCGTGAGGCCGCAAAGTGATATGATGTGTTACATGCTAGATCGGTGTGACTTAGGATCGGGGTCCTGACAGATGGAGTATAAGAGTAGACATGGAGATATATCTCCAGCGCGGTCTACAACAAAAATGTGGTGGACTGGTTAGCGCCTGATGCTCACAACGCGATGATATGAGTTCGAATTATGTCTTTAACTTCAGATTTTTATATTATATATTACTTATTTAATATATACTTCTTTCGCTACTGTACTGACAGTGGAACCCACATAGTACTTATAATACAAGATTAAGGATGGACTTGTTTCTTTTTAACTTTACATCTGAAGGCTGTAGCCACCACTGCAAGTCACGTGTACCTTTGTACATGCAATTAACTTTTATAGAGGGACAATCATACTGCATAATTAACTCAAATGGATTGGATGTCACTCTATTATTTCAACATAAGAGCATCTCCAACGGCAGTAAGCAAATTTCCTCCGCTTCCTTCCATGGAGGGCGACATCAAACGCTAGTGGCATACATTTTCACAACTCAAACCAACCAGATGAAATTCGTGCAAAGACGGACTGATTTCATATAAGCATGAAGGATTTCGTATAAAAAAGCCGGATCTTCATATAAACATGATGAATTTCATTACATTTACATGAACTAAGCGGTGCCAATCCGGCTCTCTTGGTATAATTAATACTCCCTCCGTCCGGAAATACTTGTCCTAGAAATGGATGTATCTAGACTTATTTTAGTTATAGATACATACAGTTTATCCATTCTTAGAACAAATATTTCCCGCCAGCTGGAGAGGGAGTACATAATCTAAATGGTCGCCCGAGGATCCCTTTGTTTTCCTCATGTCCGGTAGACACTTGCAGGGTCGACGAAGGTCCTTGGAAGAGACGAAGAAGCAAAGAAACCACCTGAATGCGCAGTCGTCGCCTCGGCGGTGGCCTTCATGGGACCCAAGTGGCGGTGGCCTCCCGTGTTCTACTTCTCCTTGATGATGGTGGCGGACACGGAGAAGCTGGCCACCGACTCGTCGCTCTCCACGCACCCGGCCACATCTCTTCCTGCATGCGCTGCCTTGAGCACAGGAAGTCGGCACCGCGCGGCCCAGTGGCCTTGATACGGCCAGCGGCAGCGGCAACGCGCTTTACCGGTGTGCTCGCCCGCCCGTCTTTGGCGTGGAGCAACTTCGCCACTCCTCATCGAGCTGAACTAGGCGGCGAGTTGCCGAACCAACGCTTGCTTAGGCGACAAGCCCCAGCTCCCGTCGACCAGCGAGTTTGGTGAAGCACCAGCGGCCTCGCCCGTATTCGGAGGCTCGGCGGGCCACCGGCGGGTAATATGCGGGCGGCTCCTCGGAAGACATCGGAAGAGTGGATAAAATGGTGAAGGAGGAGATAGGGGAGTGGCGGAGGGTGCGATTCTTGCCCGTCTGCATGCGGCCTCGTGTAAATAGAGGCGGACGGTAGGAGCTGGGCGGCGTCAGCCTCGTTTAAGCGAGGCGGACGGGAGGAGCTCGACAGGTGTTGCGTTTAATTCCGGCCCGCTCATGAACGGACATGTGGCCGGAGTAGGTTTCTCGGTTTGCATGCGGGTTTAACGGAGGGGTTTGATGGAGGCGAGGAGGCGTGTTCATCCGGGCGTGCAGCGGGCGGCACAGTTCCTGATACAGCTTTAATGCAGACGATGGTGGGAATAGCGGTTCCCGAAATGTTGAACGGCCAATGCATCCTCCTTCAATTAATGCATGAGGAAAGTAATGGGAGGAGGACCGGGAAAAGAGGCTGCATGATCTGAATGCAACGCAGTTTGCCCTCATATAAAGGCGCCCCTCCATTCCAATGCATCTACCACATCGTACGCACCTAAGCATTTCCCTAAGCACCTACACTAAGCGCAAAAGAGCTCACTCTAGACCCATGGCAGCGATGTGCGCGAGCGGCCAGCGGCTGTGCCAGATGGTCCACTACGTCGGCTTGAGGCTTGGCGCCGAGGATCATCTCCAGATGGTGTTGGAGACCAGCTGGTGGATGGCCGCCGTCGACGCCAACTATGACTCTCAGTTGGAACAGATGATCGTTGCCACCACCAACAAGTTCACCGTCCTCAAGAAGCTCGCGGATGACATCGCCGTACTCCTCCAGACCGCGCGCCTGGGCTCGTCATTGCCTGCTACCCTAATCGGCCTCCATGGCCGGAACCTCTTTCAAGCACTAGTGGCCCTGCGACTTCCCGCCGACGCCACGAAGAATGTCCACTTGGAGGTCACGCTCACCGTGAGGCGCCTCGCCCTGCAAGAATTCGTTGACATACACATCCATGTGTACGAGCAAATCGTGTACATAGGTATCTACAAGGCCAGTGAGGATGCTACGATGTTGGCCTTCCTCAACCAGCTGGAAGCCTTGGATGCCTTTGCTGAGAAGCACCTCGACCTCGCCACAAAAGCCGCGCTCATGGCCGCGGTCGGTGGCCCAGCACTAAGTTGAGGAGGAGGAGGTAAATGCGTTGATGGATGCATCTTTCTTTTTGCATACCTTAACCACCACTGCGATCAAATCATCATCGTGGCCTTAATTCTTATTGTGTTGTTGCATTCTCGTTCCAGTCAATACCGGCATGTGCGATCCCTTTGCTTAATTATATGCATCACTATAACTAGTACTCCATCCGTCAATTTATAAGTTGTGCTTAACTTCTCCATCAACCGTTACAGCAGCGGGCATCTTGCTAGAAACACTAGAACATGTCGGACCGCATGTGACCAAACCGATGATGCGCCAACCTAGCTACTACACGTACCCTGCTTATCTGGCGGAAATAGCCCCATCCTAGCGTTTCCAATCGTTATTTCGATCTATCGATCGTGCCAAGGAGCAGAACCAAAATGTTACAATTGATACATGTTTCTCTACTCCTACTCATATAAAAGACTCAGTTGGTGATGGTGGTGTGTCTGCCATCCATCGTTTCTGACCATTAGATCTGCATCTAACGGCTGTGAGGTAAGTTGTGGCATTTTTGCAACAATAGCCCGCTTCTCTGCTCCAATTTGCAAAAAACCCCTTATTATCTTGTAAGAAACCACATCCCTCCCTCACCTCATCAAAACAGCCTGAGAAATATATTTTGAGTGAAAAGTACTCCCTCCGTTCCTAAATATTTGTCTTTCTAGAGATTTCAATAAGTGACTACATACGGAGCAAAATGAGTGAATCTACACTTCAAAATATCTATATAATCCGTATGTGATAGTCCATTTGAAATCTCTAAAAAGACAAATATTTAGGAACGGAGGGAGTAATATATTAGGAGTATATCAAAACAAGAGTGATTTGTTTCAAGTTTGTGAACAAGTACTACTATTCTACTACTTTGGATCCATCGCAACACACAGGCACATTGCTAGTAAAAGGAAAAGGCTTGCCGCGTTCGCGTCGCACTCCCCCACAAGCAGGGAATCCGGAATGCATGACCCGTCCGGCATGACACATAGCTTAGGGAAGGCATGTTGCCTAGCATTTTCACTTTCATGTGGGACCGCCATTGAGCAAACCGACTATTGGCAAACCGCACCCGCCCTTGCCGGGTTGGAAAAGCAGAAGCTTGAGGGAAGATCTAGGCTGTAGCAGGCCAAGAAATTTGGTGTCAGATGGGGCTCGTTGATAGAGTAGGAGCTCTACTCCTACTAGTACCAAGTTTGTACTATACAACTAGTACTACCACTATACAACAAGTAAATGCGTGCCGCGGCACGACATCGTAGGAACAAAAAAGGAAGATCTTGTTTTGGGTGATTTATCTTTTTTTTAGTCAACATAGTATGAATAATATGATGTGGGGGGCACCCATGAAGCTTATGTGGCTTGGTTGCATGGCTACAAAAGGTCAGAGAAAAATAAATAAATAATGTATTTAGAGTGCACTCCACTAAACAGATATACTTTGGATCCATTGCAACGGGCCGGCACATCTATATCTATACCCCCTATATAGTGTGTGAATAACTTTGAAAGTTGGTCATTAGATGAAGCCAATCCAACGGTACAATGATGGCAAATCCGAGCACTACTGGCCGTTGGATATCATCTACATTCCACCAGATTCTGCCACATGTAGAATCTAGAAGACTCCATGGTTGAACTTCATTCATGACTAACTTTGCCACAACTAAGCTTAGGTAAAGTGTATATGCATACAAAAATGTGGCTAACAAAATGGCCACCACAAGTGTGGCAAGATTTGGCAAGAAGTTGAGTCTATGACATGTGGACGATGTAGCTAGAAAAGTGTGGCAAGCCACAAGTGTAGCAATGAACCAAACACATGCCTGGTGTGTTTGGTAGGGTGTATGAAGGGTGCATGATCCCAAGAGTTCCCTTCTCGGACCACTTTTGGGTGTTTGGTAGAGTGTATGGAGGGTGCAGGAGTTCACACTAGATTAGCACAAATACACTAGAAGCATGCATGAAGAGAGCATACATGAAGAGGGGTGTTGAGTTGAGCATGCATGAAGAGGGAACAACTATCTTTGAGGCGAGCATGACCAAACACACTTGTGGTACGCCTAAGCTTAGGCGTGGCAACCTTAGGCTGCAAACCAAAAATCTATACCCCTATATAGTGTGTGAACATAATTGGTTTGATGCCAAAAATTGGCATTGCCAATATTTGGCAAAATCACAAATTTGCCAAATGCTGGCAACTTTTTGTGAGGTTGAGAAGAAAAGTTGGTAGCCAACCAATCACTAGCCAACATTTGGCATTTGCCAAATATTGGCATGCCAACTTTTGGCATCAAACCAATCATGCTCTAACTTTGAAAGTTGGTCGTTGGATGAAGCCAATCCGACGGTACAAAGATGGCAAATCCGAGCACTACTGGACGTTGGATATCATCTACATTCCACCAGATTTTGCCACATGTAGAATCTAGAAGACTCCGCATGTAGAAGCATAATGCACAAACCACCAGAATATCATGTATGCAATGCACGTGTACCTTACTAGTAGTTGCTAGTAGTAAGAAACAAATTCCCGGTTTGGCACGAGCTTGTCTTGCAGGGGAACACCTAAGGCTGCAGCGGGAGTTACATTTCCCTCTCGGGGCCCACGGGACCGAACTTCAGTGGCTTAGTGCCCGGCCTATGAGTCAATGACATGCAGACCTTAAATGCGGCTGGCCCACATGTCATTCTCTTGGTGGTGGTGTGGTTCGCAACTCACTCGTTCGAGATGAACCGGCCCGTGGTGGCGTGCCGTGGCGAGGGTGCCATAGCTGGGCGTCGGGGCGTTCTGGCGTAGATAGCCCTGGCAGCAGGTACTACGTAATCTGAAAGTACTCGGTGAGGATTGATGCGGGGACGAAATGTGTCACGGCCATTTGGATGAAAATTCGATGGTGCGGAGATGCGGATCGAACTGTGATGGAAGCGGGCAAACGCGTCCAATCGGGTGTGGCTGTGGTAGAAAGTTGATGGTCGCCGCAGATCGGTGGCCCGCATGTCATGCACACAAAAGCGGAAGGCGGTGGGGCCGAGAAGGATGACGCGCACGTCCGGGGACGTCGTGCTTACAGGTAGGGTTGGAGCGGCGTCGTGGGAATTGCGTGTGGGTGTGGCAGTGTTAGAAACAAGAAACGTGATGGTCGTCGTGGTTCAACTTCCATGGACAAGCTGTCATGTCTGCTGACACATGTATATCAAAACTAGAGTGTTTATATTTCAAGCACGTGAACAAGTATTATTCTACTACTTTGGAACCATTGCAGCATACGGGCTGACACATTGGTAGTAGTAGTGTCTATCTCTATCTCTAGAGGCCTTCCCTCATTCATCCTTTTCTCTCACAAGATAAACTACTCATACAAATGCATCTTGATGTTCCGTGGAACACGAGGATGTTTCCTTGGGGGTCTCTCCGGTAGCGGCATGGCCGTAGTTGCAAGTTGACGCCCCTTGAGATACCGACGTTGAGGGGCACTCGAATTTCCTCCGATGAGCAGGTAAGATGAGTTTTATCACGTAGTAAATGCATTCTAAAGACTACTCTCGTGTCCATTTCCTAATTCTCCCCCTACCCACCGTTTCACAGGTTAGGCTTGGTGCAAGTGGAGATTGGCTTGCATATGTACGGGAGGGTACCAACATCAATTTGCACAACATTTACAACGGTGACACCGTTCTCGTAGAACCTTTGTCCAACATTGGGATCACCCATACAGCAGACCCCTTTGCATGAATTGGTACGATGGAACCACGGTGAGATTGAATAAGATAGCACAAACCTTGCACATGGCGGTCAAAGGTGGACCATGCTGTCTGCGGCCGATTTGTTGCCGTACAAGTACGAAGACGTTGTGCTTCTGTCTAACCGCATCTTCGCGGTGACAAACCAAGGACTTGTTTCATATGGGACACATCCTACGATATACTCCCTCTCTCCCAGTTTATTTGTTTTGAATCTTTTTGTTTTATAAGTTTCAAATTCAAATTTAGAGCTCCCCATCACATGTTGAGATTACAATGTCCATTAAATTGTTGCGTGCATGTATAGTAAAGAAACAAATCTCGAGTTTGTACGAGTTAGGTGCAGCGGTAGCACCGACTGGCCAGGAGTTACATTTCCCTCTCGGGGCCCTCGGGGTGAGCTTGATATATACTACACCTGCCTTTGAGTCAATAACATGTGGACCCGATAGGTGGCTGGTCCACATGTAATGCTCCCGAAGGCAGAGGGGCAGTGGGGCCGAGAGGGGTGAGCCGCAGGTGGGGGGACGTGTGGTGTCATGGGTTTGTGCGGTGTCGTGGGAATCGTGTGTGGCCGTGGTAGAAACTTGATGCTCGCTGCATTTAAGGTGGCCCACATGTCATGCACACAAAGGCAGAGGGGCGGTGGAGCCGAGAGGGGTGAGGCGCACGTCGGGGGACGTGGTGCTATGGGTTGGAGCGGCGTCGTGGGGATCGCGAGTGGCAGTGGATGAAACGTGATGGTCGTTGTAGTTGAACTTCCATGGACAAGCTGTCATGTCTACGGACACATGCATTGCATACCGATCACTGGAAGGAGTAGTAGAGAAAGCTAGGCGGATAAATAGTTCCTTATAGTCAAGCGGACCCACGCTACTACTTGTTCCAAAGACATGCACACCATCGAAATAGTCCATCTATATCAATATACACCGAGAGGGAATGTTTTTTTTACAAGAGAGGAAATAGTTCATCCATCCATAATGCCCTACTGCTGGTGCAGCCTTATCTTCTTCTTCTTCTTCTTCTTCTTCTTCTTCTTCTTCTTCTTCTTCTTCTTCTTCTTCTTCTTCTTCTTCTTCTTCTTCTTCTTCTTCTTCTTCTTCTTCTTCTTCTTCTTCTTCTTCTTCTTCCTCTTCTTCTTCTTCTTCTTCTTCTTCTTCTTCTTCTTCTTCTTCTTCTTCTTCTTCTTCTTCTTCTTCTTCTTCTTCTTCTTCTTCTTCTTCTTCTTCTTCTTCTTCTTCTTCTTCTTCTTCTTCTTCTTCTTCTTCTTCTTCTTCTTCTTCTTCTTCTTCTTCTTCTTCTTCTTCTTCTTCTTCTTCTTCTTCTTCTTCTTCTTCTTCTTCTTCTTCTTCTTCTTCTTCTTCTTCTTCTTCTTCTTCTTCTTCTTCTTCTTCTTCTTCTTCTTCTTCTTCTTCTTCTTCTTCTTCTTCTTCTTCTTCTTCTTCTTCTTCTTCTTCTTCTTCTTCTTCTTCTTCTTCTTCTTCTTCTTCTTCTTCTTCTTCTTCTTCTTCTTCTTCTTCTTCTTCTTCTTCTTCTTCTTCTTCTTCTTCTTCTTCTTCTTCTTCTTCTTCTTCTTCTTCTTCTTCTTCTTCTTCTTCTTCTTCTTCTTCTTCTTCTTCTTCTTCTTCTTCTTCTTCTTCTTCTTCTTCTTCTTCTTCTTCTTCTTCTTCTTCTTCTTCTTCTTCTTCTTCTTCTTCTTCTTCTTCTTCTTCTTCTTCTTCTTCTTCTTCTTCTTCTTCTTCTTCTTCTTCTTCTTCTTCTTCTTCTTCTTCTTCTTCTTCTTCTTCTTCTTCTCATTTTCTGTGGGAGATGGCTTCGCAACAAGCTCTTTGGACCTTGCAGCTATCTCAAAACTCACATGGGCATCGAGGGCAACATATTTTATCTGCTCGTACGTCAAGGGATAATACTCCCATCCAGACGACCTTAATGCCACCATCTCGTCACCCTTCTGAAGATTTGTACCGAGCACAAAATTTGCTACTTTGAATAGGGATGGTGTCTGTTTATCACAATCTTTTGATTCTGGTTTGTAGGTCAGCAATGCTTTTCAAATCAAGGTTGTACGGATCCAGCTTCTGTTTGTCCCCTTCGATGGCTGCCCCACAGAAGTATATGTCCTTCCGAGACAAGAAATCGTGAAGCTCACCTGGTATGGAGGGCGCGTGTATGATGTGGTACACCAAAACATCATCGTCGAGGCACAGCTGAAGGACGGTGGTGCGTTGGATCTTCCCAGTGGCACGCTCCGTGTACTCTGCGTCGAGACCGATGACCCTCGTCTCTACCTTTTCAAGGGAGTTGGATACATGTTGATCCACTTTCGAACAACCCTTGGGTGGACGGTGACGGTGGCAACTATGCTCAACGAGCCTTCGACGAGGACATGTTGGACGCTAAAAACCTGCATCTCGATCTCTTTCGCCATTTGGAACCGCTGGAACGGAGGGCTATGGTTTGTATAATTAGGATTAGATGGCTAGTCTAACTGAAGTAGTAGATGATTATTTAAAGAGGTTAAAACAATGTGAACGCAGTGGGGTTTGGATGCAAATGAAGATGAAGAGAGGTGAAGAAGCCGAGGAAAATCGCGTGCATGCAGTTGATTAGACGGCTAGGTAGACTAAACGAAAAGGCTATGCGGGTAGACTGAGGAGTCGTACCTGTTCGTGTACGTGCCCATCCTTCCTGATAGGTGGGACCTATGCAAACAGATAAAAAATGTGTCGTAGCTAGTTCAGATGGATATTGGCGCGTACATGGGAGACACAACATTCTCTGGTTATGGAATACACGATTATCCTCATCAAAAAAGAAAAGGCCCATCTTCGCGCTTCCGCATGCACGAGAATTTGGTTCTGCTCACAATATGGATGATACTTGGAGGATGAAGTGAACAGGCATGCTAGCACAGGAGACCTATTTCCGCTATACAGTACTGGAGTACTCATGTTCCTACTAGTAGTAGTAGTAGTACAACTATGGTACACTTGATGGTCAAAATACTATTCATCCGGTCCTCACAGTGAAGTGACAACACCCTGCGCCTGACACTAGTCCAGGCGGCGTGTTCGGGTTACCAAAGTCAGCCTCACCCAGTGCACTATGCAGTCTGTCACTGCTGATGTACAACACATTAGCATGCCTCGCCTCGTCTCCTTCTCCCCTCCCATAGCACCACTCCATCTCCATCTCCATCTCCGTCTCCATCTCATTGTGCCCCATGTACCGTCACCTCGCTCGCCTCCCCTAGTACCACTATTCCCTCGCTAGCCACTCCAGCACCTACAGCCTTCCCCCGTAAATCAAGCCCCCCAAAACCCCCACCTTCCAAACTCCACCATGGCCGAATGCGAACCGCGCAGCATCCATATGAGCCGCGATTGGAGCAATCTCGCCAGTGACATCCTCGACCTTTGTTGTTCGTGTATGGATATGCTGAGCGCCATGCAGCTGGCTGCATGCTCGAGGGACATGCACATGGCCATCGTCGAAGCGAGGCCTAAGCTTTTCAAGACACCCTGCTTGCTGCTATCTGGTCTTGTGAGATTGGCTCACCATGATACGGAGGCGTACATGATGCCCCTCGACTTCAATCCGACCTCCATTAGCCGAAACTTCTTTGCAGGTATGTAGTGGGTCGTCGTACATCATTTCCCTCGACTTCGATCTGATCACCATCGCCCGAAACTTCTTGGCAGGTATGTACTGGATCGGTATGAACTCCCACTGGATGGTTGCCTTCAGAGAAGACGGTAAAAAGTTGGTGCTCGTGAACTTCCAGACCTCCCATAAGATTATCCTTCCTCCGTTGGATTATATAGAGTTTTACCATCGCGGTCCTAGTCATCTAGATTACCACGTCAGTTGGACGGACCTTGTTTTGCAGAAGATTGTAATCTTCCAAGTGCCCACACGACATGCGAATTACACAGACTTCAAGCTAATTGCCTTGTTCGACCGCGGACTCGCCTATCTTTATGTCGGTGCCTTCTTTAGCTGGAGACAACTCAGCTCGCAGTGGATCATCGTCAAAGCTGATACACACTTCTGTGATGCTATTGAACACAATGGCATCATCTACGCGATCGACAAAGCAGATGGCACCACGTATTGCTGGGACGGCACGTGTAAGTTGTTTCCTTCTCATGTTAATGATGACGCCATGACACTGTTTGAACTTTTTGTGATGATCGGCATATCCCTGTTTGAGCAGAATTTGAGTAGAACTATGGCAATGTATTAGAGACGCCGTAAATCAGCTATATTTGGAATGAGTTAATTCATGCGATTGTGACCATGTCATTACAGCCAATTTGTACCCCTAAATAATCAAACGATTAGGAATATATGGATATTCTCCTTATTTTACAGTAATCTATATACTACTACTAAATATGAGTGTGTATCAATGGCCATGTTAGTTTCCTCATTTTCATGATGTAGAAACATGCACAACACTGTTGGTCATCTAACCATACATTAGGGAAGTAAATGTCCATATGGAGAACTCTATATTTGGAAGTAGTGAAATCATGTAATGCTTACCATGTGTACATACCTATATTCGCCCTTCAGCAATCAATGGCTAGAATAATATCCTCACAAAAATTTGCCCACAGAACACGAGTATATAACAATGCATGGTCCGTTAGTTACCTTGAAGAATTTGTTTGTGACGACAGACCATGATTACATAACATGCATGACATGGTAGTTTCCTGTGAAGAATCGATTGCGAGATAACATGAGTATAACCATGCATGGCACTTCTATATTTTCAAACCCAGTATACATTTCCCTGTATTTTCCTCCCAGTTCCAATAGGGACATATCAATGTTGTTTCTTGCATCATCCTACTCATACTCCGAACAATGTTGATCTTACATTAACAATGCCTGTCCTTTTTGATATGATGCAGTGTCACGGCGATTCATCGCCCTTTGTAATCACACCACCTTTGCCAAAAACAGGGAAGCACAACTGGTTCCTTGCTCAATCAGACGACGGCAAAAGACTGATGATCATTCGGACACATGAGCCGGAAAAGTTGTATTGCAAAAACCCCACTGTATACAAGCACCGTGAAATACATGAGTATCCGGACAGTGGCTGTTACGTCTATGAGCAGGATACCCGACATTGTTGGGGCCTTGAGGATTTTTTAGTTGGAGGCGGGTAAACAGCCTTGGTTCACACTCTACATTTCTCGGACTCAATTATTCGATTAACCAGGAGATCACCGTTGGCAAGGAC
Organism: Aegilops bicornis; assembly: GCA_021605145.1. NCBI lineage: Eukaryota > Viridiplantae > Streptophyta > Magnoliopsida > Poales > Poaceae > Aegilops > Aegilops bicornis. Next base: position 377,378,291 of record CM038669.1, on the reverse strand, counting down.
CTTGATGGCAGAGAGGCTCTGTTTGCTCTGGAAAACTGTGTCTACACGGCGAGCCCTAGGAGTTCGGGAGCAAACTCCCCTGATTGTCAACAATACAACCTGCAGCCAAAAGAAGGTGAGAATGACAAAGGCATCCGGATTAACTTTGATCCTTGGATGTCTCAATTATGACAGGCAGTGTTGTGGTTCAAGCCGTCAGGTTGATAGGTAATTGGGCTGTTGCATCGAAAGGGTGGAGTACTGGTGTCTCCGGATCATTGGTCGCTGAAGTGGGGCTAAAAATTATGATGGTGTTGGATCATCTCTTCGAATGACTTTGTTGTCTTTGCTACTTGTTCTGGATGGGTAGTTCTTTCTTTTGTTATGCATATTCCTTGTCATTTGGTCATCCTCGTCTATGTCACTCTTACTATGTAATAGTTGCCTCTGTTTAGAATGTCATTCTCATACGGATCACGAGAGTGCGGCGATGTAGATGGGTGCGTTTTGGTGGTGTAGCAAGACTTCTTATGAACTATCATGTCTTGCTGTTTATGTCAGTAGTAGTCACTAGTCAGTGTTTGAATGTTGTATATATCATTGTTTTGAACTGTTTATTGTCTCGAACTACTAGTGGGCTAAACGAGGGCATCAGCATTCTCAAGTGTTCTGAGTGTATCTCCTTTTTTCAAGTTATATAATTTGAGCTCAATGTCTTTTCGATGATGTACACTTGTTTGGGCCAGTGAGGTGTCGTTGAATATGGGTCGAGTAGTAACGCAATGCCAAATAGGTCAATTATGACTCTCAGGCCGGGCTCTCAAAAGATCCTAAAAAAGGTCGGGCTCACAAAAAAAGAAAGAATAAGGACTCTTAGGCCGACATGTGGGTGCCACCAGTGTTTTCAGCTTCTATGCGTCGAGAGCATATTGGCGCGTCTTCGAAATTCAAGCTACCTTTTCATCCCCAATCTCCCGCCCCTCCCCCACCTCTGGAATCTCGATTCCTACTCTAGTTCCCCCAAATACCCCTCATGTACTCCCTGTACTCAAGCTCACTATCATGTCTCCGGTCAACGCGGATCTCCGAGCCGGAGATCCTGAGGTCCGTCCTACCTTCGGTCGCTGCGTGTTGTCGCTCAACAGTGGCATGGCGGCGCTTGCGACCAGGTTGCCAAAGAAAGTCTTGATGGTAACCACCAACGGCGACCGGCCTCCCGTCTCGCCGGACGACCTTGTCAAATCTCTTGGCATTGCACACGGCATCCAAATAAGTGACTTGCTCGTCGAAGTCTGTCCGCCACCGGCTGATTTCTTCGTCAGGTTCCGGACAACTTTCGACTGCAGCCGTGTGTTTGAATCTTCCCGGCATTTGTTCTGCGATGGCGCGCTGGTGAGCTTTGATCGGTGGCACCCAGGATGGGGCTCGGTGCCCTCTGAGCTTGAGTTTTTAACAAAGCTTACCTTCCACGTCATGCCTCGACGTGCTTGGAACAGCGAGTCCATGAATGAGCTTATCAACGACCTTGGAGGTGAGCTCGTAAGTATGTTTGTTCCTCCAGACAGCTGGGCTCTGACGGTTATGGCATGGATGAAGAAGCCGTCCACCATACCGAAGGTGATTGGTGTTGAGATACCGGTGCAGGAACCGGGGTTGTACTATTTGTCGCCACCAAGGCCGCCGCGGACCACGTTAGGGATGTACCTGTATCGAGTGTTCGTGCATGTCGAAGAAGTGGTCAATCCATCAATCAAAGTCCTGCCGCCGCCGCTGGTGCTGTGGTCCGTCGACGACGTCCATTACAGGAGTCAACGTCGGACTTTCCTGTGTTGCTTGGAGCGATGGATGGCACAGGTTTACTCCATCGCGGCGGAGGCCACTGCTTCTCTGGGAGAAGAGGCAGGGCTGGCTGCCTGGATGTGCTCTAATTTGAGGTAACAACTGAATCTTGTCAGATACTAGTTAAATCCGAGCTATGGGTGTGAAGCACTGATGTGCTAGTACATTTTATTGTGACCTGTTCTAATTTTGTACCTGAACTTTTTTTAGAAAGGGATGTACGTCAACTTAATGTGCTAGCAGAACTTATTGTGTTGTTTGTCTGTTTTCTTTGCACAGCATTCAAGATATTTCCCCGTCGTTGATAAAGATGATGAACCGATATGTATGAGTTCGTTGGTTTCAACATAGCCCTACCCATAGCAATCCACTGCTTCCATCCTGATTGTGCCGCCTACGTGAAATTTTTGTATGCAAGTTCAGTGTGCTATGATGTTCTATATGATTGTGTCAACTATATAAGTTTTTACTAAGCATCAGCAATGCATATGGCTAAAAGATGTATTTACGAGCATCGACTGATGGGTCTCTCTCTCTCTCTCACACACACACACACACACAAACACACACACACACACGCGCACACACGCACAAGTGGGACCTGTTGAATTATTTCTTTGCTCGTGACAACTTTTAATTAGGATCCACTGTAATCTAACTTTTTTCTTAAGTTATTAATTGAGCTCATGACTTCAAAAAGTTGTACATAAGCCTTGTTTGGGCCTTTCCGGCGTCGCTGAATGTGGGCTGAGTAGCCATGTTAGGTTGTATTGTACTACACAGGCCTTTTTTTAACATTTGTACACAATATCTGGGTCAACTTGTTATTCTCCGCCCCACTGGGCTGCAAACTTTCCTAGGAGGTATGCATTAGGCTTAACAAGAAAAGGGACTTTAAGAAATAATAAATGGGATGTAATTATAATAACTAGGCAGTAACTATAGAAAAATGCACCAAAAACGTAATTAGTTTAAAAAATATATTATTTTTGGAATTTGAAATTTTTTAATTTCATTACTTGTTGCGCGCGCAATATTTCGTTGGATTTTAACGTAATATTTAATCTGACTAGTTTGAGCGGATTATATTTTTTTGGATTTTGAAATTATATTTAATCTGACTAGAGATTTCGGATAAAAATATTTTGGATCCCATAAAAATGTGGGAATTTTTTTGAATTCTGGGTTGAGCGGTTGGTTGAAATTATTAATCGTTGTTCTAGCTAGAAAATGGGTTGTACTTTTAACAAACTGTAAATGGGCTGTAGTAAATTCCATTAGAATTAAAAAATGGGTTGTACATTCTTACAAATCGCAAATGGGCTATATGTTCTCTGCCACACACTTGTGGGCCTTCTAAGTTGATGCGTCCCCTAAAAAAACTAAGTTGACGCGTATGCAAGGCTTTGTCAACACAAACGGTTCTGGCAGTTGTGGCCGTTGGATGTCCATCCAACGGATGTCGTGCTTCCTCTTCAATCTCGGATATTCTTTCTTCAGCCACCCAAAAAATGATTCCTTCCCCTGACATCTGGGGCGCACCATTTCGGAGGCTGACTTGTGGGCCTACTAAGTTGACGCGTACCAAGGGCTTTCTCAACTTAGTAAATATAAACGATTCTAGCTGCAGTGACCGTACGATGTCCATCCAACGGCCGTAGTGCTTCTTCAACCTCTGGTCTTCTTGCTCCAGCCGCCCAAAGCACGCCGGTCGTACCGCATGCTCCTGCCTCCCGTGGCCGGCTGTGATGCCGCAGAGGCCTCACCGCCCCCTACTACTCCCACCGCAGGCCAAGCCATCCCTCTACTTACCCACACCCCCTGTTATTCTGCGGTGACGGTAGCCTCACACCGCAGCCGAACCAGTGAACCCTCAGATTCTCTCCGCCAGGCTTCCACCATCGTGCCTTCCCGGCTCCGCGTCGTCCCCTTCCTAGGCCTCGCGATCGTCCACCGCCGTGGTGCTCTCGGTAGCAGTGTGGTCAATGTGGTCAACGACCGACTTCCATCGGAAGAGTATCAGACGTGGAGAGGCCGATACCGGTCCACGGCAGCCGCAAGGAAGTGCCTCCTTATTACGCGCAAAATAATTATTCCTCCACCTGACAGCGGGGACCCACCAGACGGGCCACCGTATTTCACGAAAAAATGTTTCCCCTGACTGCTGGGACCCACCAGCTACATCTTCACATGCAAGGAAGTGCGTCTGGGGAAAAGAACGATTCGCCCCTGACTGCTGGGACCTGCCAGCTACATCTTCGCACGCAAGGAAGTGCCTGACAGTCGGGACCCACCTGGTCGAAGCGTACGTAGCATTGTCGTTACGGTTCTTGACGGTATGCGTACATCTTGGTTGATGTAGAGGCGCGCACGTAGCATGTACACGTACGTACAGCGGCCAGTGTGCAAGAAAGAAAATAAGGCCACGTACGTACATACGGGCGGGGTCTCGAATGCCTGCTCACGCATACGTACGGCCAGGGCTCGTGTACATGGCTGGGTCGGACCAGAGAAACTGCATCGTCGTTGTGTTCATGGGGAGCCAACCGGCTGGGTCGGAATGGAATGCGTCGTCGTGTTCATCAGGAAGGCTTGGACGGAACAGCCGATGGAAACGAGGCCTGGCATACCGCGGAATGGAGGAAATGGCCTTGTGTTCAACCGGCCACGGTCGAAACGGGATCCTATTCATCGGGAGGGGTCTGGCGTACCGCAAAACAGAGGAAACGGGCCTCCTACAGTCGAAACGGGGGTCCTATTGATCGGGGGGTGTGGCGTACCGCAAAACGGAGGAAACAGACTTGTGTTGGAGCGCTACGGTCGAAACGGGGGTCCTGTTCATCGGGAGGGCTGTTGCTTACCGCAAAACGGGACTCGACGGGATACTGTTCATCTCCACCGTCGACCCCCTACAGCCTCCACGGGCTACTGTTCATCCACCGGTTACCTCCTCTAGCCTCCACCTGCGACTGTTCATCCACGGGCTCCTGTTCATCGAGCCTCCACCGCGCGCTACTCCACCGGCTACTGTTCAACCAGCCCTCTCCACGGGCTCCTGTTCAACCACCCCTCCATGGGCTACTGTTCATCCAGCCCTCCACCATCTACTATTCATCCAGCCCTCCATGGGGTGGTCCTGTTCATCCAGCCCTCCTTGGGTTCCTGTTCATCCAGCCGCAACCGGCTCGATCAATCGGGGTCTTGTTCATCCAGAGGCAACACCACGGGGTCCTGTTCATCCACCCCCACCGGGAACTGTTCATCCAAACCCCCAGCGCTCCTTTGTTTCATCCCGAGGCAGCATCGATCGCCTTGATTAGCAGCAGAGCGGCGAATCGCTCAATCGGGTTCAGTTAACAGCCATCGATCGATCGCTCGGGTTCCGTAACGCGTAGCCTACAGTGCAATCGCTCGGGTTCAGTTAGAGCCCAACACCTCGCTCGGGTTCTGTTAGAGCCCAATGCCTCGCACCCACGCGCATGCGTGTATGAGAGAAACGCGCATCGCTCGGCCCCGACCACCCACCGTAACCGGGAACACCGCGATATTTTCCTAGCCCTCGCTTCTACCACGGGTTTTTCTGTCATGGACGACCCAAAGAATGTCATGCAGCTGCATCTCCGGCCCACCCAGGACGAAAAGCCCATTTTCTGTCATGATTTTTTGTCATAGAAGTAGGAGCCCACCACATCTATGATGATACCGGGTTTTTTCACAATTATCATCATAGAAGTGTCATAAGTATGACAGGAAAAAAATTCGTTCCGCCCAAAATGTCACGGATGTGTATTTTTTTTGTAGTGTAATCTTCCACCAAATAAAACATATAGTAATCAACTACAAGATGAAATCAACACTACTAGTCACCCACAAGCACCAATCTATAGTTCCGGTAACAAGATTGAACACAAGAGATGAACTAGGGTTTGAGATGAGATGGTGCTGTTGAAGATGTTGATGGAGATTGCCCTCCCCAAGATGGGAGAGTTGTTGGTGATGATGAGGACGGTGATTTCCCCCTCCGGGAGGGAAGTTCCCCCGGCGGAATCGCTCCGCCGGAGGATAAAAGTGCCCCTGCCAAAGTCCCGCCTTGAGATCGCGGCACTTTGTCCCGAAAGTCCTCTCCTCATTTTTTAAAATGACATATATATCAGAAGATGGGCACCGGAGGTGTACAGGTGAGCACAACCCACTGTATGCGTGCTCGGGTTCCTGGCGTGCCAGTGGGTTGTGCCCACCGTGTGCCCTCTCGTAGTTATTTGCTGCAATAATTCTTAAATATTCCATAAAAAATCTCTGTGAAGTTTCAGCTTGTTTGGAGTTGTGCAGAATAGGTAGCCTGACGTAGCTTTTCCAGGTCCAGATTTCCAGATGCCGGAATTCTCCCTCTTGGTGTGTACCTTGCAAATTATGAGAGAAAAGCCATTAGAATTACTCCAAAAAAGCATTATTATGGATAAAAACATCATAAATAACATTAAGAATACATGATGCAAAATGGACGTATCGAGTGTGTCCACGTACCCTCGTAGACCGGAAGCGGAAGCGTTAGATTAACGCGGTTGATGTAGTCGAACGTCTTCGCGATTCAACCAATCAAGTACCGAACATACGGCACCTTCGAGTTCAGCACACATTCAACTTGATGACGTCCCTCGAACTCTTGATCCAGCAAATTGTCGTGGGAGAGTTTCGTCAGCAGGACGGCGTGGTGACGGTGATGGTGATGTGATCCGTGCAGGGCTTCGCCTAAGCACTACGACAAATATGACCAGTGGAGTAAATGGTGGAGGGGGGCACCGCACACGGCTAAGAAACAATTGATGTTCCTAGAGGTGCCCCCCCCCCCCGCCCCCGTATACAAAGGAGGATAGGGGAGGAGGCCGGCCTAGGCGCGCCCCCAAGTGGGGAGGAGTCCTACTAGGACTCCAAGTCCAATTCGGACGCCCCCTTTCCTTTTACCGGAGAGGAAAGGGGGAGGAGAGGAAGAAGGAGAAGGAAAGAGGGGCGTCGCCCCCTTCCCCACTCCAATTTGTACCCCTTCCAAGTGGGGGGCGTGCCAGCCCCTTGTGGGCTGGTGTGCCTCCCTCCCAAGGCCCATGTGGCCCATAACTTTCCCCCGGAGGTTCCAGTAACCCCCCGGTACTCCTATATGTACCCTATATATTCCGAAACACTTCCGATGTCCAAATACTTTCGTCCAATATATCAATCTTTACCTCTCAACCATTTTGAGACTCCTCGTCATGTCCGTTTTCGGATTCGGGGTTCTGCAGACCCTTGAGAGGTTTGAACTTTGGGATGCGTGCGAAGAACTCGTCCTCCCTAGTCTGCCTGCTCACCGATCCCATGGCGTAGCTCGATGAACCCAATGGACAAGAGACACAGCAGTTTATCCTGGTTTGGGCCACCTTGCGGTGTAATACCCTACTCCAGCTTTGTGGTGGATTGCCTCGAGGGGCTGAGGATGAACTAGTACAGTGGTGGAACAGCCTCAGGAGGTGAGGTGTTCTTGTGCTCGATGAGCTGGTGGATGTGAGGTTGGTCCGAATGATCCGTCCTCTATGGTGGTGGCTAAGTCCTATTTATAGTGGCATTGGTCCTCTTCCCAAATGTAGGCGGGAAGGGATCCCACAACGGTTAAATTCAAAGGGAAACAACTAGTACAAGTTATCCTGACAAAAGTAGTTTCCGCCTGCAAAAGCATGTGGTGGCGACGTTGCGGTGGGCTCCGCGATGACCTCCATCCTGTCGTCTTGGCGGTCTTGGTCTTGTTGCACCGGAATGGAAACCTTTGCTTGATTCCTCGGGACTCCGCGCCTGCGCTTGCCTCCTTAGCACCAAAGAGGAAACTGGTACATTGCGCCCGCTGGCGCCCGCCTGGCCTTGGTCGTCATGGCTCACGTCATATGAGCCTTGTGAGGTGCAGTTTGCATAGATATCTCCGCTCCTCGGGAGCCAGCCTGGGGAGGCCGCCCCCAGGGAGGTCTTGGTGTAGTCCGCCTCACGAGGCTTGGCCCCTCGCGAGGGTCTTCGGTTGTTATTGTCGAAGCTGGGTCGTACCAGGCCGTTGACGGAGCCACGTCGTGGGCCACAAGAAGGCAATTTTGGGTACCCCCGTTCCCAGGACGCCGACAGTAGCCCTCGGGCCTAAGGCGCGCTCGGACTTGGCTTCGAGGCGAAGCCAAATGGAAAGTACGGAGCGCCGCGGGCCCTAACTGCATGTGGCCTCGATTGACGTGTGGCGATTGATGGGACGTGGGCATCCCCACTTCCCCATGCTGCCTCAGCAACCGTCCTTGCCTGACAAAAAGGCTGGAGCCTACTGTGGAGCTTTCATTGCCTTTCCTTCGTCTTGCTCCAGATCCCCTTCTCCTTCTGCCCGGAAAACCTCCAGATCCATCGAAACTCATCCCAAATCAGCGATCGATGGCCGCTGATAAGACGAAATCCTCCGCCGCGGCCGGGCGTCAAGCCTCCTGGCTCGAGCCCACCTTGAGCGCGTCCACCCTTGCCGAGGAGAAGCACCTTGCCACCATGCTCCAACTGAAGGCCGACAACAGCAATGAGGGGGAGAGATGGCGCTCCAGGACAACTCTGCCAAGCCGGAAGCCTTGGGTGGCACCTTCTACCCCTTCTTCCAGCACAACGTCTTCGCGGGGCTGGTCCCCCTTTCTCCGGCTTCTTCTACACCGTTCTTCGCCACTACAAGATCCACGCTCTCCATCTTCACCCCAACTCCGTCCTCCTCCTATCAATCTTTGCTTTTTACTGCGAGGCGTTTCTGGGGGTGATGCCTTCCGTGGCGCTCCTCCGCCACTTCTTCTACCTTCGGGTTAATGGCACCCAGTGATCGGGGTGCGCCAACTTCATCACGGCCAACGACAGCAATGCGATCTGATGGGTCGGGAAGAAGTTGGACGACTTCAGGAACAAGTGGATCTTGATGGACGCCAAGCGCTCCCACCCTCGGCTGGAACTGCCGACCTCGCAGTTGATGCCCCTGGAAGGATGGGCTCACGAGAAGCTCACCGATCCCAAGGCGGAGCTGTTGCTGGAGAAGATGGCGGCAGACCTGAAGACCAATGACACGAGGGCGGAGAAGCTGATGGGGGCCATGGTCGTCAAGGAATTCCTGACGCGGCGCCTGGCTCCGCTCCAGGCGCACTTGTCACGCCCAAGATGCGACCCTATCCTAAAGGAACTCGAAGGTCCCACAAAGGATAGAAGCGCATCTTGAAGACGCTTTTGCAAGGTGGATATCATTACATCAACATTACATAATAGTGGGTATACATACATAAGGCACAAATGCCACAAGAATACATCAACATCATACATGATAACAACATCCGCCTACGGATGAAACATAAACAGAAACTCAAACGACATCCACCCTGCTAGCCCAGGCTGCCAACCTGGAACCTATCCCCTGACCGACGACGAAGAAAAAGAACACCAAAACAAGTAAACATCGCTCTCGCGTCATGAGCATCGCATAACCTGTACCTGCAACTGTTGTTGTAGTAAACTGTGAGCCACGAGGACTCAGCAATCCCATTACCATGGGTATCAAGACTAGCAAAGCTTAATGGGTAAGGAAGGGGTAAAGTGGTGAGGATTCAGCAGCGACTAAGCATGTATGGTGGCTAACTTCCACAAATAAGAGCGAGAAGAGAAGCAAAGCAAGCGGTCGTCAACTAGTGATGATCAAGAAGTGATCCTGAACTCCTACTTGCGTCAAACATAACCCAAAACCGTGTTCACTTCCTGGACTCTGCTGAGAAGAGACCGTCACGGCTATACACGCGGTTGATGCGTTTTAATTCGAATTTGGTGTCAAGTTCTCTACAACCGGATATCAACAAATTCCCATCTGCCACATAACCGCGGTGTCGTGGAATTGTCATGGCAGATGTCCTCTTGCAAGGACTTAATCGTGGAGCCATCGCCACTAGGAAGCTTAAAGTGGTTAATCGGGACAAAGGACACGAGAGGTTTATACTAGTTCGGCCCCTTACGATGAAGGTAAGGCCTATGTCTAGTTGTTTTGGTATTGCTTGAGGTTTCGATGACCAGGGAGCGAGATACGCTATGCCTGGTTCACGATTGGTTGTTTCTTGCCCTAAGCCGCCGGCGGGTCGTCCCGTTATATACACGGGTTGACGCCCTGCGGCTTACAGAGTCCCGGCCGGCTCATAAACAGTATCCGGCTCGGTGACTAGTCAAGCTGAAACGCCCCCGATGCGGCTATATCTCCCACGTGTCGAGGCACGACTTAGAGGCATAACCGCATTGAAAGCAATGTCGCAAGTGAGGTAATCTTCACACAACCCATGTAATACATAAGGGAAAGAGATACATAGTTGGCTTACACGCCACTTCACACAATACATAAATAAACATCCATCATTCAGAGTACACTCAAGGTCCGACCACGGAACCAAAATAAAGAAGATACCCCAAATGCTACATAGATCCCCGATCGTCCCAAGCTGGGCACCACTCACGATCATCGTGAAAAGACACATAGTAACGACCACGTTCCTCGTCGAACTCCCACTTGAGCTCGGTTGAGTCACCTGACCGGCCTCGTCGGCACTCGCAACTGTTTTGGAAGTATCTCGTGAGTCACGGGGACTCAAAGCAATCTCACACCAGCGAGATCAAGACTATTTAAGCTTATAGGAAGGATGAGTAGTAAAGTGGAGCTGCAAGAAGTTTACTAGCATATATGGTGGCTACTTCGCAAAAGAGAGCGAGAAGAGGAGCAAAGCACGGTCGTGAAGCTAGTAGCGATCAAGAAGTGATCTGAACTACTTACGCCGACATAACTCCAACACCGTGTTCACTTCCCGGACTCACGAGAAGAGACCATCACAGTTACACACACGCGTTGATGTGTATTTTATTTGAGGTCAACTTCGGGTTTTCTACAACCGGACATTAACAAATTCCCATCTCGCCACATAACCGCTGAGCACGGCTTTGAAAGATATTACCTGCAGGGGTGTCCCAACTTAGCCCATTATAAGCTCTCACGGTCAACGAAGGATATTCCTTCTACCGGAAGACCCGATCAATCTCGGAATCCCGGACTACAAGACATTTCGACAAAGAATAAAACAAGACCAAAGAAGCCGCCGGATGTGCCGACAAATCCTGATAGGAGCTGCACATATCTCGTTCTCGTGGCACACCGGATGAACACTACGACGGCAAACCGACGATACCCCAAGTTGCCTCGGGCGGCACCGCAAGTGGCTCTAGTTTGGACCGCACTTTCGGAGGAGCACCGCCCGGGGGGTTAAAATAAAGATGACCCTTGAGTCTGCAGAACCCAAGGGAAAAAGGCTTAGGTAGCAAATGGTAAAACCAATGTTGGGCCTTCTTTGGAGGAGTCTTATTCAAAGCGAATCGTCAAGGCGGTCCCATAAATCACCCAACCGTGGAAGGAACGCAAAATCAAGGAACATAACACCGGTATGACGGAAACTAGGGTGGCAAGAGTGGAACAAAACACCAGGCATACGGCCGAGCCTTCCACCCTTAACCAAGTATATAGATGCATTAATTAAATAAGATATATTGTGATATCCCAACAAGTAAACATGTTCCAACAAGGAACAACATCTCCATGTTCCAACAAGGCACAAACTTCATCTTCACCTGCAACTAACAACGCTATAAGAGGGCTGAGCAAAGCGATAACATAGCCAAACAACGGTTTGCTAGGAAAGGATGGTTAGGGGCTTGACATGGCAACATAGGAGGCATGATAAGCAAGTGATAGGCATCGTAGCATAGGCATAGCAAAAGAGCGAGCATCTAGCAAGCAAAGATAGAAGTGATTTCGAGGGTATGGTCATCTTGCCTGAAATCCCGCAAGGAAGAAGAACGAGTCCATGAAGAAGACAAACGGACGTAGTCGAACGAATCCTCACAACTCCGGAACGAAACCGAAGCTAAGCGAGAAGCAAACCGGAAAGAAGCAAACAACATAGTAAACAACCATCACATACATATGGCATGATGCTCAAACAAGTATGATGCATGTCCGGTTTAATGAGGCATGGCATGGCAATATGCACAAACAACACTACAAGTTAAGTGAAACTCAATATGCAACGAGTTGCATATTGACGAAACACCACATCAATTATTTAGTTCACTCCCGGTTTGGTACTCAACAATATTAAATGTTGTTAAACATGGCAAGAGGTGAGGCATAATTAAACTATCTATTTAGGCAAGTTTAAATGAGGCCGGAAATAACAAACAACAATTCCGGATAATCCTCACGAGCAATATTTTAGATTCGGTACTGTTCTGCCCTAAACACAATTTTAGAGTTATTAAACAGCAAAATAAAGTGCACCATGATAATCTATGCATTTTTCCACCCCATTTACATATAAAGCTTATTAAAAACCGAGTTACGGTTAATTAGTTATGAAATAAATCATTTTAACATGGCATTTATGCAAATTTAAACAAACAGCAAGTTAAACATTTTAACAGGGATGAAAGTTGCATATTATGAAACTAGACAAAATTCTAAGCACTTTACATATATAATGTGTTTAGTTTGGATGCATGCATATTTAGCTATAGACAATGTAAAAGCAGTGGCAATTACAGAATAAGAATGCATTGGAAAATGGTAAACTCGATTGGGAAAAAAATATGCACGGGCCGGATTGCAGCAACCTGCAATGCCCGGGAAGATTTGGCCCGAGTGAGCGCCGAGTGTGTGTGTCTTGTGCAGCAACAAAGACAGGAAAAAGCAGAGCAAAAATTGGGGCCCCTAGGGATCGAACCTGTGTCCTCCTGGATTTGTGCACGAGGGAGGAACCATTGGGCTAGGTTAGTGTTTGTGATACAAAGGGGGATCGACAGCAGATGAACATTGCTCTTATGCGGCTGGGAACAGAAGAACATCAAAACAAACTAATGAAACAAAAGGGGTTTGCACAGGATTGAACCATGCTCTCCTGGCCGCAAGCAGGGTAGGCCAACCAATACGACATCAAGTAAATTGTGTTCAAAGTGCAGACCAGATCTAAGCGAACAACAACCGGAGCGAACCTGACTGAAAACAACAGAAACGAAGGGCGGCCTTGGCTGTAGTCGCGGTGGAGATCAACGAAGGCGTGGGGTTGCGGTAGCGTGCGGGAGGAGGCCGCGTGAGTGCTTGCGAGCATGCAGACGGTCGCGTCGTGCATGCGGCGAGATGGCGAGTGTGTGCATGTGACGACGCAGCTGCGGAAGTGGGCAAGCTCGGCCATGGCCTCGGCTACTGAACGGACCGGGCGAGGCCAGCAGGATGTCTTAGCAAGGTGTGCGTGCGTGTACAACAAGCTAGGACATCGGTGATGCAAAGTGGACTCGGCTGAGGATGCATGCTCAGGTGAGACGAGCAAAGGCTAGAACACGAGTTCGAGCTCGTTGCCATGGTCGTACATGACGGACATGGCCTCGGACACCATGGGATCGGCGGCTACCGCGACGAATCAAACCAGAGAGAGAGATGGGGAGGAGCGGCTGCTCACCGGGGGCTCGGGACAAGAAGACGAGGTCGGAAGCGCGACCACGGAGGCGCGAGGAGGCACTGGTTGCGGAGGTGATCGGCTCCGCGGAGATTAGGAAGCAGAGCAGACGACGTCGAGGAACTTGGCGTCCCGTGGCGATGAAGAGGAAGAAGACGACGACGTGGACGACGGCGACGACGAGCTGCTGATCCGGCGCGCCGCGGCTCCGGGAAGCAGAGAGCGAAGACGACGAAGGGGAAGGAGCTCCTGGGACCGTGTGGACGCGTGCGTAAGCGAGGAAGACGGCGGTCGACGCGCTGGTTCTCCTAACGGAAGAAGATGCACGGAGACGGGCGGATCAACCCGAGCTCGAGCTCAAGCTCAGTTCGGCCATGGCGGCAACTTGGCATGGAGAGGCTTACAGGTGGCGGCGAAGGCAGGAGAGGAGGGAATGGAAAGAGGTGGTCTAGGGCAAGGCACGGGGCGTGCTAAATAGGGCTCTCGGGCAGTCTCCGGCCGTCAAATCACCGCGGATGTCGACGTGGAGGCTCTCGGCGCGCCCGTCTGATGGGAGGACGAAGCTCCTATGGAGATGGGCTGTAAGTCTTGTGGGCTGAAGTGAACAGGTAAGATAGGTGGGCTTCACTAGGCTGCTCTTCCTTTGTCCCTCATTTCTTTTCTTTAATTCTTGAGCAGAATAACAAGAGCGTAAATGCAGGGACATCTGGAAGGAAGTAGACTGAGGCAGAAATAGATCTGAGATCCTGAATTTATGAACAATTTGAATAAAATTATTTGGACATTTTTAGAGATATAAAAATAATTCAAGTTTGAATTAAATTCAAACTTGAACCATTTTTAAACCCAACCAAAAGATATTCATATGAGCCGAAAATTGGCATAGAGGGTGTAGGAAATGAGCAGGATTTATAGGAAAAGAATGAACATTTATGGAGGATGAAAATGGCACTAGCAAAAATGAAAGGAATAAGAAGGAAGAAGGAGGTGTTGATGCATGGGCATGGCTTGAGAGAGAGATATCAAGGGCTGATGCACACCAACATGAAGAATGCAACCCACATGATGAGCATGATGAAATGTAAAATGACAAGGGTACAATGCAACATACCAAGTGAGAAGCATGGTGCAAGAAGCAAATATATGACAAGGCACTCAACATGATCATGGCATAAACATATAGGAATGAAATATGCAAAACAATTATGATAGTGCAACAAACATAATAAACACATGGCAACAACTAAAATAAATAGAAGGCATCTAGAGCATCGGTCTCGGGGCGTTACAACACTCCACCACTACAAGAGGATCTCGTCCCGAGATCTAGGATGGCACCGGAGAGAAAAGGAAGAGGAAGATAAGAGGTAAACTAAGTTGCTTCTTTGACGAACGAGTGAAACCACGAACCTTGAGAGGTTGAGCAATTTAAAAGAAAGAGTACATCAGAGATGAACGAGATTGCAAACAATCCGGTAGAAAAGAGGAACAAGGAGTATTACGAGAACTTGAATGTTGCAAAGACATGAATCAAGAGTTTAATGGACAAGATAGAATTCGAAACCACTCCGGTTAAAACAAGATGAGAGAGGAAGAATTCGGGCAGCACTCTGGTTGAAAAGAGATGCAAGACTTGATAAGATGAAAAGAACTTGAAGAGATGACACAACACTCCGGTTAAATGGATAATGCAAGAAAAAGAACATGATCTTGACAAAACGAGACGGTGGGTCGAAGAGAGCAACATCACAATGCCTTCGGAACGAAAGAATAGAATCTAGATTGTTGGGATAAAGGGACGGAGAAGAAAATGACAACTTCTACCACAAATGAATTTGAAAGAAACATCCTTACGAGGAAGGCTAGAACGTAGTTGTTGAAAAATCAACAATGAAAAGAATAAACTTGTAGTGGGCTTATGGAAACAACTCAAAATTATGAGGTGAAATTCTGCCACTAATGAAAACAATTGCTTGCTTGAGATCAACGAAGAGATGAAAACTGCTTTCGCCGAGAGGATAGTTAAAAACTTGATCATTGATAAGCACCACAATATCAACATTCCTTAGGAAGGCTTTAGGTGCAATATGACACAAGATAACTCCAACGAAGAGATTGATGGATTTAAAAATACCTCGTTCTTGACAACATGTGAATCATGAAGCATGAAGGAAATTGTCAAGAATGACATAACACCACCTCAAAAGATAATGATAGAAAGAATTGCACTTTGGAATGCAAGATGAAGAATGCTTGAACTCCTCAAAACAAAACATGTGTTGAACACCATGCTTATTTTAGAGTATAGCTTGGCGGATCTTAACTCCGAGAGAAATCTTGAAGAACAATTGAAGAATGAAAAGAATCCTTGATGAACCACCATGTAGAGCCTCCATGAAGAACTCCGGTAAGAAAAGGATGATAAAAGAAAGAGAAGTTGAAAACACAAGGTGAAGCCTTGCAGTGATAAGAAGAAGCTTTGAAATGATATAACCGAGAAAAACTTTGAACTCCGGAAAGAAAAGATGAAGCATCTCGGACCGAGAATGTGATATGATGAACAAACTCCGGAAAGAAGAGATGAACAACTTAGAACTGAGAAATTGATACCATTACGAACTTCGGAAGAATGAATCAATCACTTGGATGAAACAAGAACAAGAATTATGTTATGCGTATCCTTCACCAATTTAGATTGATGACAAGCAACGGATTTGGCATACTACTTATTCCCGTAGAAAGGATTAAGATAGATATGGCGCAAACTTGAGAAGGTATTGATGGAACCACCAGTGGGATTTGGAAACAACAAATGAATTGATATGATAATAAAGGAATAGGAATGTTGAACAAACCACCGGTAGGATTATGAGAGAACAAATGAATCTATATGATAACGAAGGAAGAGAACTCTTGAATGAACCACCGTAAGAATTAAAGAAAGCGAACAAAGAAAAGATAGCGAAACCTTGGGAAGAATTAGAAAATGAACGAAGATACTTGAGGGATTTAGATACATGAGAACGGAGAGATCATGAACTGATTAGTGAATACTTCGACGATGCACCGGTGAGATTTGGAAAACAAGAGTTGAACGCTTGAATGAATAATTCTGAGATGATGGGCTCCGGAGAATCGAACTGAAAAGACTCCTGAAATGCTCCGGGTGGGTTAAAAGAATTCTCACAATCAAAAATAATTATGAGAGGATGGCATCAAGCTAGAACCATGAATCTTGAAGAGAATGGAGCAAGATTAAAGAGAAACTCTTCTTCGGTCTTCAAAATTCGAGAATGACGACGAGAAACACCACCATGAATTGTTGAGGCACTCCGGAATGAAAATTAGAAAGGTTGAACCAACGATGAAAAGAATTTGAAAGATCTTGGAGAAAGCCATGATTGATGATAATTCATTCTTACGTCAAACTTCGAAAATAATTTTTAGAAGATCCGGGAAAATTAGAATAGTCAGGTAAGATCCTGGGAAAAGACCTGTGGGTTAGGGCCCACTCAAAAGAAACACCATTGAACGATTGCTTGAAATAAAGATTGCACCGGTAGAATTAAATGGCTTGAATGAGATAACAACCTCAAAATAACTTGAACGGATCTGGAATGAAAAGATGAGCCTTCCAAGATATCTTCAACACTCCAGAACAAATGAATAGCGAGAAGTGAATGATTAAGAGGTGCGTCGGCAAGAGAAAGCATTTGCAACAAGGAAAGGAATATGGTCAACACTGAAAGCTTGAGTTAAATCCACCAGAAAAGAATACGAGGATGAAGAATGATGAACTTGGAGCTGTTGAGCATCTTCATGAGGGATCACTGGATCAGAACATTGATTGAAAAGAGTGAAGAGACTTCACATGAATAAATGGATACTTGATTAAAATATATAAGTCCTTGAAGAAAAGGGTGGGAGGGTGGGAAAACAAAAACAACTTGGGACGGATGAAACAAACACCGTTGAGAAAACTTAGAATTGATCTCGCGAATGTTGAAATGATCGGATCCACTTAAAGAGAAGCACGCCGGTTGGAAAAGAATTAACATGACGACCTCGATGATCAAGAAGGATTAGTATTCACATAGCAATATGAGAACACCATTTAGGAAAGGTATGGAATCAACACTTGGCATTGAAGCAACTTGAATACCACAAAACGGAACAAACACAAAGAATTTGGCGTGCAGTATATGACGGAACAATTACATATGATAGAGATTTACCCAATCCCATATCATGCATCATCGAAAAGATATTCTAGGAGCTACTTGAATTCCCACCTATAAAACTCCCGAAACTTTCTGGTTATGCAATCTGGTGTTGGGGATACAGGGGACACAAAATATATCACCCAAACTAACAATACCTAGATCCAGCTGTATCCATCCGTCAACACATAACCAAGAAAACTCCGGAAATCGTGTACCTCGACCTTCGAAAAACATCCGTTATACAAGTCATGGCAATACTCCCTTTTCGCCTCGATGCTTTGAGCTACGGGGTTATCTCACCAACAACTGCACAAAAGAGATTTCGATGTCGGCAAAACTCAGTATTCCAGAATCGCAACGATAAAATTGTGACGACAAAACCTCGGAGCTCAACTCCCGGGACACCGCCACAACCCCTAAATGTCGGGAGGCACCAAGAACAATGTTCTCGTCACAAAACCATCGGAACGATTCCAAGATACCCACGTGATCCTAAAAAAATTTTAGTGAAATTTGAGGAGAGAAGAGTCAAAACTTCACGTCAGGATACCTCACCAGAGCTGACGAAGGGACCGGGAAGTAAAAGAATCCTACTCTCCGATATATATAATCCTAAGACTCAAAACATTTTTCCATTCTAGACTCAACAACGCCGACAAACAATCAAGTAGGGGGGCTCCTAAGTCGGGGAAGGCTCTGATTACCAACTTGAAATGCCCCCGATGCGGCTATATCTCCCACGTGTCGAGGCACGACTTAGAGGCATAACCGCATTGAAAGCAATGTCGCAGGTGAGGTAATCTTCACACAACCCATGTAATACATAAGGGAAAGAGATACATAGTTGGCTTACAAATGCCACTTCACACAATACATAAATAAACATCCATCATTCAGAGTACACTCAAGGTCCGACTACGGAACCAAAATAAAGAAGATACCCCAAATGCTACACAGATCCCCGATCGTCCCAACCGGGCACCACCATCGATCATCGGGAAAAGACACATAGTAACGACCACGTTCCTCGTCGAACTCCCACTTGAGCTCGGTTGAGTCACTGCACCGGCCTCGCCGGCACCGCAACTGTTTTGGAAGTATCTGTGAGTCACGGGACTCAGCAATCTCACACCAGCGAGATCAAGACTATTTAAGCTTATAGGAAGGACAGAGTAGTAAAGTGGAGCTGCAGCAGCGACTAGCATATATGGTGGCTACTTACAAAAGAGAGCGAGAAGAGGAGCAAAGCACGGTCGTGAAGCTAGTAGCGATCAAGAAGTGATCCTGAACTACTTACGCCGGACATAACTCCAACACCGTGTTCACTTCCCGGACTCCGCCGAGAAGAGACCATCACGGTTACACACGCGGTTGATGTGTATTTTATTTGAGGTCAACTTCGGGTTTTCTACAACCGGACATTAACAAATTCCCATCTGCCACATAACCGCGGGCACGGCTTTCGAAAGATATTACCCTGCAGGGGTGTCCCAACTTAGCCCATTATAAGCTCTCACGGTCAACGAAGGATATTCCTTCTACCGGGAAGACCCGATCAATCTCGGAATCCGGACTACAAGACATTTCGACAGCAATAAAACAAGACCAGCAAAGCCGCCGGATGTGCCGACAAATCGATAGGAGCTGCACATATCTCGTTCTCGTGGCACACCGGATGAACACTACGACGGCAACCGACGATACCCCAAGTTGCCTCGGGGCGGCACCGCAAGTGGCTCTAGTTTGGACCAGCACTCGGAGGAGCACTGGCCCGGGGGTTAAAATAAAGATGACCCTTGAGTCTGCAGAACCCAAGGGAAAAAGGCTTAGGTAGCAAATGGTAAAACCAATGTTGGGCCTTCTTTGGAGGAGTCTTATTCAAAGCGAACTGTCAAGGGGTCCCATAAATCACCCAACCGTGTAAGGAACGCAAAATCAAGGAACATAACACCGGTATGACGGAAACTAGGTGGCAAGAGTGGAACAAAACACTGTGCATACGGCCGAGCCTTCCACCCTTAACCAAGTATATAGATGCATTAATTAAATAAGATATATTGTGATATCCCAACAAGTAAACATGTTCCAACAAGGAACAACATCTCCATGTTCCAACAAGGCAAAAACTTCATCTTCACCTGCAACTAACAACGCTATAAGAGGGCTGAGCAAAGCGATAACATAGCCAAACAACGGTTTGCTAGGAAAGGATGGTTAGGGGCTTGACATGGCAACATAGGAGGCATGATAAGCAAGTGATAGGCATCGTAGCATAGGCATAGCAAAAGAGCGAGCATCTAGCAAGCAAAGATAGAAGTGATTTCGAGGGTATGGTCATCTTGCACGAAATCCCGCAAGGAAGAAGAACGAGTCCATGAAGAAGACAAACGGACGTAGTCGAATCGAATCCTCACAACTCCTAACGAAACCGAAGCTAAGCGAGAAGCAAACCGGAAAGAAGCAAACAACATAGTAAACAACCATCACATACATATGGCATGATGCTCAAACAAGTATGATGCATGTCCGGTTTAATGAGGCATGGCATGGCAATATGCACAAACAACACTACAAGTTAAGTGAAACTCAATATGCAACGAGTTGCATATTGACGAAACACCACATCAATTATTTAGTTCACTCCCGATTAGGTACTCAACAATATTAAATGTTGTTAAACATGGCAAGAGGTGAGGCATAATTAAACTATCTATTTAGGCAAGTTTAAATGAGGCCGGAAATAACAAACAACAATTCCGGATAATCCTCACGAGCAATATTTTAGATTCGGTACTGTTCTGCCCTAAACACAATTTTAGAGTTATTAAACAGCAAAATAAAGTGCACCATGATAATCTATGCATTTTTCCACCCCATTTACATATAAAGCTTATTAAAAACCGAGTTACGGTTAATTAGTTATGAAATAAATCATTTTAACATGGCATTTATGCAAATTTAAACAAACAGCAAGTTAAACATTTTTAACAGGGATGAAAGTTGCATATTATGAAACTAGACAAAATTCTAAGCACTTTACATATATAATGTGTTTAGTTTGGATGCATGCATATTTAGCTATAGACAATGTAAAACAGTGGCAATTACGTAAATAAGAATGCATTGGAAAATGGTAAACTCCATTTGGGAAAAAAAATATGCACGGGCCGGATTGCAGCAACCTGCAGCCCAGAAGATTTGGCCAGTGAGCGCCGAGTGTGTGTGTGCACGCTGCAGCAACAAAGACAGAAAAGCAGAGCAAAAATTGGGGCCCCTAGGGATCGAACCTGTGTCCTCCTGGATTTGTGCCTGAGGAGGAACCATTGGGCTAGGTTAGTGTTTGTGATACAAAGGGGATCGGCAGCAGATGAACATTGCTCTTATGCGGCCGGGAACAGAAGAACATCAAAACAAACTAATGAAACAAAAGGGGATTGCTCGATTGAACCATGCTCTCTCGGCTGCAAACGGGTAGGCCAACCAATACGACATCAAGTAAATTGTGTTCAAAGTGCAGACCAGATCTAATCGAACAACAATCGGAGCGAACCTGTTGAAAACAATGAAGCGAAGGGCGGCCTTGGCTGTAGTCGCGGTGGAGATCAACGAAGGCGAGGGTTGCAGCTGCAGCGTGCGGGAGGAGGCAGCGTGAGTGCTTGCGAGCATTTGACGGTCGCGGCGTGCATGCGGCCAGATGCGGCAGTGTGTGTGCATGTGACGACGCTGCAGGGCTGGGCAAGCTCCTCGCCATGGCCTCGGCTCTGAACGGACGGGCGAGGCCCGGCAGGATGTGCGCGAGCAAGGTGTGCGGCGTGTACAACAAGCTAGGACATCGGTGATGCAAAGTGGACTCGGTGAGGATGCATGCTCAGGTGAGACGAGCAAAGGCTAGAACACGAGTTCGAGCTCGTTGCCATGGTCGTACATGACGGACATGGCCTCGGACACCATGGGATCGGCGGCTACCGCGATTTAATCAAACCAGAGAGAGAGATGGGGAGGAGCGGCTGCTCACCGGGGCTCGGGACAAGAAGACGAGGTCGGAAGCGCGACCACGGAGGCGCGAGGAGGCTTGGTTGCGGAGGTGATCGGCTCGCGGAGATTAGGAAGCGAAGCAGACGGCGTCGAGGAACTTGGCGTCCGTGGCGATGAAGAGGAAGAAGACGACGACGTGGACGACGGCGACGACGAAGCCGCTGATCCGGCGGCCGCGGCTCCGGGAAGCAGAGAGCGAAGACGACGAAGGGGAAGGAGCTCCTGGGACCGTGTGGACGCGTGCGTAAGCGAGGAAGACGGCGGTCGACGCGCTGGTTCTCCTAACGGAAGAAGATGCACGGAGACGGGCGGATCAACCCGAGCTCGAGCTCAAGCTCAGTTCGGCCATGGCGACGGCTTGGCATGGAGAGGCTTACCTGGGTGGCGGCGAGGCAGGAGAGGAGGGGAATGGAAAGAGGTGGTCTAGGGCAAGGCACAGGACGTGCTAAATAGGGCTCTCGGGCAGTCTCCGGCCGTCAAATCACCGCGGATGTCGACGTGGAGGCTCTCGATGCGCGCCCGTCTGGTGGGAGGACGAAGCTCCTATGGAGATGGGCTGTAAGTGCGCTGTGGGCTGAAGTGAACAGGTAAGATAGGTGGGCTTCACTAGGCTGCTCTTCCTTTGTCCCTCATTTCTTTTCTTTAATTCTTCAGACAGAATAACAAGAGCAGAAATGCACAGGGACATCTGGAAGGAAGTAGACTGAGGCGTAAATAGATCTGAGATCCTGAATTTATGAACAATTTGAATAAAATTATTTGGACATTTTTAGAGATATAAAAATAATTCAAGTTTGAATTAAATTCAAACTTGAACCATTTTTAAACCCAACCAAAAGATATTCATATGAGCCGAAAATTGGCATAGAGGGTGTAGGAAATGAGCAGGATTTATAGGAAAAGAATGAACATTTATGGAGGACAGAAAATGGCACTAGCAAAAATGAAAGGAATAAGAAGGAAGAAGGAGGTGTTGATGCATGGGCATGGCTTGAGAGAGAGATATCAAGGGCTGATGCACACCAACATGAAGAATGCAACCCACATGATGAGCATGATGAAATGTAAAATGACAAGGGTACAATGCAACATACCAAGTGAGAAGCATGGTGCAAGAAGCAAATATATGACAAGGCACTCAACATGATCATGGCATAAACATATAGGAATGAAATATGCAAAACAATTATGATAGTGCAACAAACATAATAAACACATGGCAATAACTAAAATAAATAGAAGGCATCTAGAGCATCGGTCTCGGGGCGTTACAACACTCCACCACTACAAGAGGATCTCGTCCCGAGATCTAGGATGGCACCGGAGAGAAAAGGAAGAGGAAGATAAGAGGTAAACTAAGTTGCTTCTTTGACGAGCAGGTGAAACCACGAACCTTGAGAGGTTGAGCAATTTAAAAGAAAGAGTACAACAGAGATGAACGAGATTGCAAACAATCCGGTAGAAAAGAGGAACAAGGAGTATTACGAGATCTTGAATGTTGCAAAGACATGAATCAAGAGTTTAATGGACAAGATAGAATTCAAAACCACTCAGGTTAAAACAAGATGAGAGAGGAAGAATTCGGGCAGCACTCTGGTTGAAAAGAGATGCAAGACTTGATAAGGTGAAAAGAACTTGAAGAGATGACACAACACTCCGGTTAAATGGATAATGCAAGAAAAAGAACATGATCTTGACAAAACGAGACGGTGGGTCAAGAGAGCAACATCACAATGCCTTGAACGAAAAGAATAGAATCTAGATTGTTGGGATAAAGGGACGGAGAAGAAAATGACAACTTCTACCACAAATGAATTTGAAAGAAACATCCTTACGAGGAAGGCTAGAACGTAGTTGTTGAAAAATCAACAATGAAAAGAATAAACTTGTAGTGGGCTTATGGAAACAACTCAAAATTATGAGGTGAAATTCTGCCACTAATGAAAACAATTGCTTGCTTGAGATCAACGAAGAGATGAAAACTGCTTTCGCCGAGAGGATAGTTAAAAACTTGATCATTGATAAGCACCACAATATCAACATTCCTTAGGAAGGCTTTAGGTGCAATATGACACAAGATAACTCCAACGAAGAGATTGATGGATTTAAAAATACCTCGTTCTTGACAACATGTGAATCATGAAGCATGAAGGAAATTGTCAAGAATGACATAACACCACCTCAAAAGATAATGATAGAAAGAATTGCACTTTGGAATGCAAGATGAAGAATGCTTGAACTCCTCAAAACAAAACATGTGTTGAACACCATGCTTATTTTAGAGTATAGCTTGGCGGATCTTAACTCCGAGAGAAATCTTGAAGAACAATTGAAGAATGAAAAGAATCCTTGATGAACCACCATGTAGAGCCTCCATGAAGAACTCCGGTAAGAAAAGGATGATAAAAGAAAGAGAAGTTGAAAACACAAGGTGAAGCCTGGCGGTGATAAGAAGAAGCTTTGAAATGATATAACCGAGAAAAACTTTGAACTCCGGAAAGAAAAGATGAAGCATCTCGGACCGAGAATGTGATATGATGAACAAACTCCGGAAAGAAGAGATGAACAACTTAGAACTGAGAAATTGATACCATTACGAACTTCGGGAGAATGAATCAATCACTTGGATGAAACAAGAACAAGAATTATGTTATGCGATCCTTCACCAATTTAGATTGATGACAAGCAACGGATTTGGCATACTACTTATTCCCGTAGAAAGGATTAAGATAGATATGGCGCAAACTTGAGAAGGTATTGATGGAACCACCAAGGATTTGGAAACAACAAATGAATTGATATGATAATAAAGGAATAGGAATGTTGAACAAACCACCGGTAGGATTATGAGAGAACAAATGAATCTATATGATAACGAAGGAAGAGAACTCTTGAATGAACCACCGTAAGAATTAAAGAAACGAACAAAGAAAAGATAGCGAAACCTTGGGAAGAATTAGAAAATGAACGAAGATACTTGAGGGGATTTAGATACATGAGAACGGAGAGATCATGAACTGATTAGTGAATACTTCGACGATGCACCGGTGAGATTTGGAAAACAAGAGTTGAACGCTTGAATGAATAATTCTGAGATGATGGGCTCCGGAGACTCGAATCAAAAGACTCTGAAATGCTCCGGGTGGGTTAAAAGAATTCTCACAATCAAAAATAATTATGAGAGGATGGCATCAAGCTAGAACCATGAATCTTGAAGAGAATGGAGCAAGATTAAAGAGAAACTCTTCTTCGGTCTTCAAAATTCGAGAATGACGACGAGAAACACCACCATGAATTGTTGAGGCACTCCGGAATGAAAATTAGAAAGGTTGAACCAACGATGAAAAGAATTTGAAAGATCTTGGAGAAAGCCATGACTGATGATAATTCATTCTTACGTCAAACTTTGAAAATAATTTTAGAAGATCCGGGAAAATTAGAATAGTCGTAAGATCACAGGAAAAGACACGTGGGTTAGGGCCCACTCAAAAGAAACACCATTGAACGATTGCTTGAAATAAAGATTGCACCGGTAGAATTAAATGGCTTGAATGAGATAACAACCTCAAAATAACTTGAACGGGTCTGGAATGAAAAGATGAGCCTTCCGAGATATCTTCAACACTCCAGAACAAATGAATAGCGAGAAGTGAATGATTAAGAGGAAAAGGCCGGCAAGAGAAAGCATTTGCAACAAGGAAAGGAATATGGTCAACATCGAAAGCTTGAGTTAAATCCACCAGAAAAGAATACGAGGATGAAGAATGATGAACTTGGAGCTGTTGAGCATCTTCATGAGGGATCACTGGATCAGAACATTGATTGAAAAGAGTGAAGAGACTTCACATGAATAAATGGATACTTGATTAAAATATATAAGTCCTTGAAGAAAAGGGTGGGAGGGTGGGAAAACAAAGACAACTTGGGACGGATGAAACAAACACCGTTGAGAAAACTTAGAATTGATCTCGCGAATGTTGAAATGATCGGATCCACTTAAAGAGAAGCACGCCGGTTGGAAAAGAATTAACATGACGACCTCGATGATCAAGAAGGATTAGTATTCACATAGCAATATGAGAACACCATTTAGGAAAGGTATGGAATCAACACTTGGCATTGAAGCAACTTGAATACCACAAAACGGAACAAAAACAAAGAATTTGGCTTGCAGAATAAGCCGGAACAAATACATATGATAGAGATTTACCCAATCCCATATCATGCATCCGAAAAAGATATTCTAGGAGCTACTTGAATTCCCACCTATAAAACTCCGAAACTTTACGGTTATGCAACTGGTGTTGGGGATACGGGGACACAAAATATATCACCCAAACTAACAATACCTAGATCCATTTGTATCCATCCGTCAACACATAACCAAGAAATCCTCGGAAATCGTGGTACCTCGACCTTCAAAAACATCCGTTATACAAGTCATGGCAATACTCACTTTTCGCCTCAGATCGGGCTACGGGGTTATCTCACCAACAACTGCACAAAAGAGATTTCGATGTCGGCAAAACTCAGGTATTCCAGAATCGCAACGATAAAATTGTGACGACAAAACCTCGGAGCTCAACTCCCCGGACACTGCCACAACCCCTAAATGTCAGGAGGCACCAAGAACAATGTTCTCGTCACAAAACCATCGGAACGATTCCAAGATACCCACGTGATCCTAAAAAAAAATTTTAGTGAAATTTGAGGAGAGAAGAGTCAAAACTCTACGTCAGGATACCTCACCAGAGCGTATTTAAGGACTGGGAAGTAAAAAGAATCCTACTCTCCGATATATATAATCCTAAGACTCAAAACATTTTTCCATTCTAGACTCAACAACGTCAGCAAACAATCAAGTAGGGGGGCTCCTAAGTCGGGGAAGGCTCTGATTACCAACTTGAAATGCCCCCGATGCGGCTATATCTCCCACGTGTCGAGGCACGACTTAGAGGCATAACCGCATTGAAAGCAATGTCGCAGTGAGGTAATCTTCACACAACCCATGTAATACATAAGGGAAAGAGATACATAGTTGGCTTACAATGCCACTTCACACAATACATAAATAAACATCCATCATTCAGAGTACACTCAAGGTCCGACTACGGAACCAAAATAAAGAAGATACCCCAAATGCTACACAGATCCCCGATCGTCCCAACTGGGCACCACTACCGATCATCGTGAAAAGACACATAGTAACGACTCACGTTCCTTGTCGAACTCCCACTTGAGCTTGGTTGAGTCACCTGCACCGCCTCGCCGGCACCGCAACTGCTTTTGAAGTATCTCGTGAGTCACGGGGACTCGGCAATCTCACACCCGCGAGATCAAGACTATTTAAGCTTATAGGAAGGACAGAGTAGTAAAGTGGAGCTGCAGCAAGCGACTAGCATATATGGTGGCTACTTCAAGAAAAGAGAGCGAGAAGAGGAGCAAAGCACGGTCGTGAAGCTAGTAGCGATCAAGAAGTGATCCTGAACTACTTACGCCGACATAACTCCAACATCGTGTTCACTTCCCGGACTCCGAGAAGAGACCATCACGGTTACACACGCGGTTGATGTGTATTTTATTTGAGGTCAACTTCGGGTTATCTACAAACGTAAATTAACAAATTCACATCAGCCACATAACCGCATGGGCACGGCTTTGAAAGATATTACCTGCAGGGTGTCCCAACTTAGCCCATTATAAGCTCTCACGGTCAACGAAGGATATTCCTTCTACCGGAAGACCCGATCAATCTCGGAATCCCGGACTACAAGACATTTCGACAAAGAATAAAACAAGACCAGCAAAGCCGCCGGATGTGCCGACAAATCCTGATAGGAGCTGCACATATCTCGTTCTCGTGGCACACCGGATGAACACTACGACGGCAACCGACGATACCCCAAGTTGCCTCGGGCGGCACCGCAAGTGGTTTAGTTTGGACCGACGCACTGGAGGAGCACCGCCCGGGGTTAAAATAAAGATGACCCTTGAGTCTGCAGAACCCAAGGAAAAAGGCTTAGGTAGCAAATGGTAAAACCAATGTTGGGCCTTCTTTGGAGGAGTCTTATTCAAAGCGAATCGTCAAGGGGTCCCATAAATCACCCAACCGTGTAAGGAACGCATAAAATCAAGGAACATAACACCGGTATGACGGAAACTAGGCGGCAAGAGTGGAACAAAACACTGTGCATACGGCCGAGCCTTCCACCCTTAACCAAGTATATAGATGCATTAATTAAATAATATATATTGTGATATCCCAACAAGTAAACATGTTCCAACAAGGAACAACATCTCCATGTTCCAACAAGGCACAAACTTCATCTTCACCGCAACTAACAACGCTATAAGAGGGCTGAGCAAAGCGATAACATAGCCAAACAACGGTTTGCTAGGAAAGGATGGTTAGGGGCTTGACATGGCAACATAGGAGGCATGATAAGCAAGTGATAGGCATCGTAGCATAGGCATAGCAAAAGAGCGAGCATCTAGCAAGCAAAGATAGAAGTGATTTCGAGGGTATGGTCATCTTGCCTGAAATCCCGCAAGGAAGAAGAACGAGTCCATGAAGAAGACAAACGGACGTAGTCGAATCGAATCCTCACAACTCCGGAACGAAACCGAAGCTAAGCGAGAAGCAAACCGGAAAGAAGCAAACAACATAGTAAACAACCATCACATACATATGGCATGATGCTCAAACAAGTATGATGCATGTCCGGTTTAATGAGGCATGGCATGGCAATATGCACAAACAACACTACAAGTTAAGTGAAACTCAATATGCAACGAGTTGCATATTGATAAAACACCACATCAATTATTTAGTTCACTCCGATTTGGTACTCAACAATATTAAATGTTGTTAAACATGGCAAGAGGTGAGGCATAATTAAACTATCTATTTAGGCAAGTTTAAATGAGGCCGGAAATAACAAACAACAATTCCGGATAATCCTCACGAGCAATATTTTAGATTCGGTACTGTTCTGCCCTAAACACAATTTTAGAGTTATTAAACAGCAAAATAAAGTGCACCATGATAATCTATGCATTTTTCCACCCCATTTACATATAAAGCTTATTAAAAACCGAGTTACAGTTAATTAGTTATGAAATAAATCATTTTAACATGGCATTTATGCAAATTTAAACAAACAGCAAGTTAAACATTTTTAACAGGGATGAAAGTTGCATATTATGAAACTAGACAAAATTCTAAGCACTTTACATATATAATGTGTTTAGTTTGGATGCATGCATATTTAGCTATAGACAATGTAAAAGCAGTGGCAATTACGTAAATAAGAATGCATTGGAAAATGGTAAACTCCGATCGGGAAAAAAAATATGCACGGGCCGGATTGCAGCAACCTGCAGCGGCCCAGGAAGATTTGGCCCAGTGAGCGCCGAGTGTGTGTGTGCACGCTGCAACAAAGACAGAAAAACAGAGCAAAATTAGGGCCCCTAGGGATCGAACCCAGGTCCTCCTGGATTTGTGCACGAGGGAGGAACCATTGGGCTAGGTTAGTGTTTGTGATACAAAGGGGGATCGGCAGCAGATGAACATTGCTCTTATGCGGCTGGGAACAGAAGAACATCAAAACAAACTAATGAAACAAAAGGGGATTGCTCGATTGAACCATGCTCTCCGGCTGCAAACGGGTAGGCCAACCAATACGACATCAAGTAAATTGTGTTCAAAGTGCAGACCAGATCTAACTGAACAACAAGCTGGAGCGAACCTGACTGAAAACAACAGAAACGAAGGGCCGGCCTTGGCTGTAGTCGCGGTGGAGATCAACGAAGGCGAGGGTTGCAGCAGCGTGCGGGAGGAGGCCGCGTGAGTGCTTGCAGGCATGCAGACGGTCGCGTGCGTGCATGCGGCCAGATGCGAGCGAGTGTGTGCATGTGAGGCACGCTGCAGGGGGCTGGGCAAGCTCCCTGGCCATGGCCTCGGCTACGAACGGACCGGGCGAGGCCAGCAGGATGTGCGCGAGCAAGGTGTGCGTGCGTGTACAACAAGCTAGGACATCGGTGATGCAAAGTGGACTCGGCTGAGGATGCATGCTCAGGTGAGACGAGCAAAGGCTAGAACACGAGCTCGAGCTCGTTGCCATGGTCGTACATGACGGACATGGCCTCGGACACCATGGGATCGGCGGCTACCGCGACGAATCAAACCAGAGAGAGAGATGGGGAGGAGCGGCTGCTCACCGGGGCTCGGGACAAGAAGACGAGGTCGGAAGCGCGACCACGGAGGCGCGAGGAGGCACTGGTTGCGGAGGTGATCGGCTCCGCGGAGATTAGGAAGCAGAGCAGACGACGTCGAGGAACTTGGCGTCCCGTGGCGATGAAGAGGAAGAAGACGACGACGTGGACGACGGCGACGACGAAGCCGCTGATCCGGCGCCGCGGCTCCGGGAAGCAGAGAGCGAAGACGACGAAGGGGAAGGAGCTCCTGGGACCGTGTGGACGCGTGCGTAAGCGAGGAAGACGTCGGTCGACGCGCTGGTTCTCCTAACGGAAGAAGATGCACGGAGACGGGCGGATCAACCCGAGCTCGAGCTCAAGCTCAGTTCGCCATGGCGGCAACTTGGCATGGAGAGGCTTACCTGGGTGGCGGCGAGGCAGGAGAGGAGGGGAATGGAAAGAGGTGGTCTAGGGCAAGGCACAGGACGTGCTAAATAGGGCTCTCGGGCAGTCTCCGGCCGTCAAATCACCGCGGATGTCGACGTGGAGGCTCTCGGTGCGCGCCGTACAGTGGGAGGACGAAGCTCCTATGGAGATGGGCTGTAAGTGCGCTGTGGGCTGAAGTGAACAGGTAAGATAGGTGGGCTTCACTAGGCTGCTCTTCCTTTGTCCCTCATTTCTTTTCTTTAATTCTTCGCATGTAATAACAAGAGCGGAAATGCAGGGACATCTGGAAGGAAGTAGACTGAGGCGTAAATAGATCTCGAGATCCTGAATTTATGAACAATTTGAATAAAATTATTTGGACATTTTAGAAATATAAAAATAATTCAAGTTTGAATTAAATTCAAACTTGAGCCATTTTTAAACCCAACCAAAAGATATTCATATGAGCCGAAAATTGGCATAGAGGGTGTAGGCAATGAGCAGGATTTATAGGAAAAGAATGAACATTTATGGAGGACAGAAAATGGCACTAGCAAAAATGAAAGGAATAAGAAGGAAGAAGGAGGTGTTGATGCATGGGCATGGCTTGAGAGAGAGATATCAAGGGCTGATGCACACCAACATGAAGAATGCAACCCACATGATGAGCATGATGAAATGTAAAATGACAAGGGTACAATGCAACATACCAAGTGAGAAGCATGGTGCAAGAAGCAAATATATGACAAGGCACTCAACATGATCATGGCATAAACATATAGGAATGAAATATGCAAAACAATTATGATAGTGCAACAAACATAATAAACACATGGCAATAACTAAAATAAATAGAAGGCATCTAGAGCATCGGTCTCGGGGCGTTACACAAGCCTACCTTATGATACAAGTCATGCCATTATGACGGTTTTCTACAACGGGCCTTAAGTCGCCTGTGGGCCATAGGCCCCTTGTTGAGACGCCATCTTCATGCTTGGACTTGGGCTTCCTCTGATGAGTCTTCTTTGTGTAACCCGGCCCCTCCTGGGCGGCTTACACAAATAGTCATATCCCCAACATTAGGCCCCAGATTGATCTGAACCTGTTCATGTCAATCTAAAAATATATTTAAAGAATAAATCTTCAGTCTACTGACTATCCAAAGGGTTTTCTTTAACCCGCCATGACGTCATCTTCTGGATCAGTCTTAACCCGGCGTGACGTCATCCTTTCCTTAATTCATTTTCTATTCCATCGTATTATTTAACGGATCTCTGCTTTTATTGATTGTTTCGAAAATCGAGGAGTCGGGGCCGCTGGATAGTAATTCTTATCTCCTTGTTTCCCGCTCGATCTCGGTTATCTTCTCCCTATAAATAGGCGCGACTTCAGGTCTTTCATTCTTCTCCTTCCAGTCGTCTTCTTCCTCTCTTCTGTCACTCAAGCTCCGCCTTGCTTGCCGTCGAACCCCTCGTCTTCATCGACTCAGGCCGCTGCCTCAGCCTGACTCAGACCAGAAATCGACGGCGAACCTCCGCAGCTCGAGTTCATCCGTAAGTTCCTCTCCTTTCCTTTCTTTAGATCTGCATTAGAACTTTCCTGAGTTCGTCGGCGTTCATCACCGCCCGACGCAAACCCTTGCTAGCTTGCACCTCCACAGCCTACTTAGATCGTAAAAACTGTGCAGAACTGCTGCGGTAGTTGTTTGTGTTGATCTTGCATAAAAACAGATCTCATCTCCCTTGTTTGGGAACTTTCTTCGAAAAGCGTGAACTTCTCTGCTTTGTTTTAGGTCTAGAAAAAATTTCTTTCAGAACAATAATTTGATCCAAAATAATAGCTGTCATCTGTGAACCTTGTTTCTATCACCCGGAAAGCTTCTTCTGGTAAATGCCCTTAAACACAACCGTCCAGGTGTCCGGTTTAAATAAGTGATACTGAGCTGTAATCCTTGCCGTCTTCTCATGACTTTAAAAATTTTGAATCGCTCTTGATGTTTGTAGCGGCTTAAATATTGTTGCACAATCACCCTTATATCATTAGGCCCCTTCGTAAGCCGCTACCTTGATAATTTGGATATTTTCCTCCGGGTTAAAATTCAACCGGAACTTCTTATTTTGTAATAGGCCAACTGTTGTCATGGCACCTAAGGCGGCAAAGGTTCCTGTAACCTGCAATCGGGTCCCATCCACAAATACTAAGAGTAAATCGGCGAATTTGTGAAGTCTAGCCATCTGCCAAAAAAGGAGGTCATGTCTTATCGTGTTCCTGACCCATCCGAAGAAAAGCCTCAACCAAACGACGGGGAAGTGATAGTCTTCACGGATCACATGAACCGGGGATTTGCCCCTCCCGGCTCAAAAATTTTCAGAGAAGTTCTGAATTTCTTTGACCTTAGACCTCAAGACATCGGGCCCAATTCCGTGTCAAATCTCTGCAATTTTCAAGTTTTCTGCGAAGTGTACCTGGGAGAAGAACCAAATCTGCTTTTGTTCAGAGAACTTTTTTATTTGAACCGACAAAACGAACGTGCCAACGGGCCTAGTCTTGAACTTGGCGGCATCTCCATCCAGCGGCGAAGAGATTGTCTTTTCCCTTATGCTGCGCTGCCAAGTCACCCGAAGATCGGAACCAGACGTGGTTCTATCGCCAAGATACATCACCGGCTGATGAGAAGCCACTGCACGGCTTTCGCGCCCTGCGTCTCGAATCCAATCATCCGCTGGCAGATAAGTCATCCGCATTTGAACGCCTGCCTCTCAACCCCACCATCAAGAAGATCAAAGCTCTTCTAGGGAACGGTTTAAATGGCATCGATCTGGTTCGAGTCTGGGTCACCTAGCGGATACTACCATTAAGCCGCCGCTCCGGCTTAATGTGTACTTATACAGGTGAAAAGGATGACTCGATGCGCCATAGCTCTGATGATTTATCAGACGATGCGGTAGATGCTACCGTCCAATCTCTGTTGAAGGAAGGCACTATAACCAGTAATGCCTTCGGCTTACTTCCCTTCTGTAAAAAGAACCCGGCTCCTGCGGTAAGTTACTAGTCTTCACAAATACTCTTTTATATGTTACCTTCTTATACTTATGATTCTTTATATGTTTCCACAGGCCGGCGATGATTTCTGGAAGGTCAAGTATGACCATGAGGCTGCTAAACAGGCCAGGGCAGCCAAGAAGACTGAAAGAAAAGCCGTCAGGACGGGCACCTCTAAGAAGAAGAAACCCAACGCCTCTGATATGTTTAAATTGGATGACTCTTCTTCGGATGAGGAAGAGGTAATCTTTTTCAACTTTCTTTAACTCCTTTGCCATTACTTTACTGACATTTGATCCTTTCAGGAGGATACTGGAAACTGTCAAGCAGCTGGCAAAGAGGTAACTATAATTTCCTCCGACTCAGAGCCTTTGCCAACACAAAAAATCCGAAGGGTGACCCGGAAAGTAAGGTTTTCACACCCTCTAGCTTACCAAGATCCTCAATTTCTTTTGAAGCAACAACAACTTGAGAACCGGAGGCAAACTCGGGCCACTCAAGACGAGAACTCTCCTCCGGCTTACCCGATATAACCAGGAAGCGCCAAACCGAGGTCATCTCCGCTTATGCTCTGTTTATCCTTTGGCGGGTTTATTTCACGACCTCTCAATTCATCTGACTCCAATTATCAGGATACCTCTCCTTCTTCTGGCGAGTCTATGCAATCCAACATGCCGACTTTCAAGACTACCCCTGGGTAACATACCTTTGTTATCCTCATGCTTTGCTTTACTCATATTCTGTACTCATCCCTTTATTTTATTCACAGTGTGCAGGCGAAGCCTAGTAAGAGGGCAAAGAAAAATAAACCAATTGAAGACCCGGTAGCGACGGAACCGGAACCCGGAACCACTGCCCCTGAGGCTTCTACTCATCAACCTCCTTCTGAGCCGGCCCATGAACTTCCGATACCATCTTCCGACTCGCTTCAAGAAAACACTCTTGATAATTCTGATAAACTGGAAATTTCTAGCCCGGTCCGGACGGCTGAACCGGAAGTTGAATACTTGAAAAGCCAGTATGTTGAGCCGGGGCGGCCTACTATTCTTGTCAGGTGTACCGCTAAGGAAGAACTTGTCAAAAGCCGGAAGACCAAACAGGATATTGCTGACTATGCTCACCTAAGCATTGGTGATATAATCTCGGGCTATCTGAACCAAGTGCACAATAGCCGTGACCTGGAAATTGACATGGTGAAGCAAATACAACATAAATTTGAGGTATAACTTTTTCCTGAACCTTACTTACTGTATCAGCCCCCAAGTCTATTTCTTATGAATGAATATGCTGTAGACTTAGAAATCTACTTACTGTTAGTTTTGTCCGGCTTAAATTGAATATATTTAACTTGGTGATAGCATGAAACTTTGAATTTGGGTTACACATTAGCCCCCAAGTGTCAAGTGCCTTTACTTGTAAGGTGCTTGAGACTTAATATACATGACCCGGTAAAATAGGTTAAGAAATTCTTTAAGCATACATTAGCCCCCAAGTGCCAAGTATCTTTACTTGTAAAGTGTTTGGGACTTGAATGTAATCTTCTTGTGATTCTTACCATAACCTGATGTCGATGCAGGCCACCATAAGTCAATTTGAGGCGGAGATTGCTGATCTGAAGAGTCAGTTGAAAACCCAAGAGCTTGAAGCTCAGAAAGCCAACTCCAAGTTTGAATTCAGTGTCTCCGAACAAGAGAAACTGAAGAAAATTTTTGAATCGGAGAAGAAAACTTGGGTTGAGGAGAGGGCTTCACTGGTGACTCGGGCTGAAACAGCAGAGGCATCTCTTGCCGAGGCAACCGCCGAGCTGTCCAGCTTAAAGCACCAGATATCTCAAATGGTCTCAGCAATCTTGATGAAGTTACTATGTATAACTCTGAATATCACAATGGTTCCTTTGATGTCTATTTTAATTGTTAACTCCGCTCACCTTATATGTATAAACGCAGGCCCTGTGAGCACGAACCTCAAGCGTAATATGTCGGTCAAGCTTAAGGCGGTGTACACTCTGGTGGAACAACTATACACCGGGTCACAACGTGCTTTAGCCGTTGTGGCTTTACCAAATGATGCTCCTTATCTCCTGCAAGATGTACTCAAGCGGCTTGCCGTGTTACCTCAAAAGATTCAGGAGTTAAGGCGAGCATCTGGTAGAGCCGGGGCCATAGCCGCCTTAAGCCGGGCCAAAGCATTGGCTCCAGAGCTAGACTTAAACGATGTTGCTCTTGGATACCCCAGCTTAAAGGAGGACGGCTCTGCATTCAGTCAATTAGACTTCACCACCTGTGTGAGAGTCGTACATCCTGTGGCCACCATCATCGGCAACGATATTGATCTTACAAAGTACCAACCGGGTTATGACAACGAGAACCGGAGGATTCCAACTCCGCATTATGGTGATGTCAGCCTGATCCCTCCAACTCGTAAGCATACCTTTGCTCCTGAAGTTGACCCGGCCAGTTTAATAGATGATGAAGCTGAATTTGAAGCCTTAAGCGGCATTGGTGGACCTCGTCAACCTTCCAGACAAAGCAGCAGAACGAAGAGGCGGAGAAGGATAACCCGAGTCGTCAAGTCCACCAAAGGAGTAATCCGCTTTGGCACTTAAGTTTTTAAAGAAAACAATACTTCATTATTCAGACTCTTGGAGTCTTGTAATAGGGTAGAAAAACTTCTTAACTCTGTCATGCCTTGGCGCATGTTTTGCGGTGTTAATAACAATGTCTCAAGCCGCCAAAGAATGTGCACTGCCGGCTTGCTTGAATCATCCAAAAGCTTTCTGCTTTACTCTGTGTATAAAACAAAAACTTCCTTTGGCATCTCACCACATCCGGGGTCATGTAAAATAACGTTAATCCGGAGTAGGAACCAAAACATCATAAGTATCAGCCGGTTTAAGGCGTACCTTACCGGCTTACTTGATCCCAAAAAAGCAGACAGTTATACTTAACTTCTGAAAATTGGCACATATAATGTTTACCTGGCCCTTAGTATTATTTACTCTTATAGAATAAAGTAAACCTGATTTTCAAAGGCCTCTCGATTGAATACGATC
Organism: Aegilops bicornis; assembly: GCA_021605145.1. NCBI lineage: Eukaryota > Viridiplantae > Streptophyta > Magnoliopsida > Poales > Poaceae > Aegilops > Aegilops bicornis. The sequence goes on along the minus strand of CM038669.1, from coordinate 377,341,950 downwards.
AGTAGAACCGTTCAGAGGGGTTAAGCTAAGATTCGGATACGATCATATAGCCCCCAATGGCTTTGGCGATGCCGATCAAATGGGTATCGACAGCTATGTTCTCTTTGGTTCGAATATGACCTATGTTTGAACAGGAAGCCCCCAAGTGACCATGAGACTTGTTTAATGATGCTGATTCGAATACGATCCACGTCAGGCCCAAAGAGGTTAAGCTATGATTCAAATATGATCAAGAAGCCCCCAAGTGGGTTAGGCAGTGTGCCAATCAATTGGGTATCGACAGCTATGTTCTCTTTGGTTTGAATACGACCTATGTTTGAACAGGAAGCCCCCAAATGACTATGGCTTGATTCAGATATGATCATAAGCCGGACCAAAGGGAAAACCAGATTCAGATATGATCTGCTCCCTGTTAGTCGTTTCCATCACCTGGTAAAGAATACACATAAACCTTGTAGGATGAAAAAGAAAGAGGTCCTGCTTTATTGCTTTATATAAATATACATTGCTAAAAAAGAAAAGATAGATATACTCTGAAAGCCAGCGGGTTAAGTATAGTAGGGCCGGAGATGCGCTATGTTCCACGGCCGGCGGGTCTCCTCTTCCGACTTAGGTGAGTCTTTGTGCTCTCGAACATCGGTGAGGTAACATGACCCGTTGTTAAGATTCTTGCTGACCACGAAGGGTCCTTCCCAAGGAGGGGACAGCTTGTGCATATCAGTTTGATCCTGGATGAGCCGGAGCACTAAATCGCCTTCCTGGAAAGTTCTGCTTCTAACCCGGCGGCTGTGATAACGGCGCAGGTCTTGCTGGTAAATCGCCGAGCGGGCTATGGCCAAGTCTCGCTCTTCATCCAACAAGTCAAGTGCATCCTGACGAGCTTTTTCGTTATCAGCCTCAACGTAAGCCGTTACCCGGGGTGAATCATGCCGAATGTCACTTGGCAGAACCGCCTCTGCTCCGTACACCATGAAGAAAGGTGTAGAACCAGTAGACCTATTAGGCGTTGTATTGATGCTCCATAGCACAGAAGGTAATTCCTCCACCCAACAACCCGGAGTTCGTTGTAAAGGAACTAAGTGCCGGGGTTTGATACCTTTCAAGATCTCTTGATTAGCTCTCTCTGCCTGACCATTAGACTGGGGGTGAGCAACAGCCGAAACATCAAGCCGGATGTGCTCTTGTTGACAGAACTCTTCCATGGCACCCTTGGAGAGATTAGTGCCATTATCAGTTATAATACTGTGTGGAAAACCAAAACGAAAGATCACCTTTTGATGAACTGAACCGTCGTGGCTGCATCACACTTCATCGACCGGCTCGCTTCAACCCACTTGGTAAATTCATCCACCGCCACCAACAGGTGTGTCTTCTTATCTTTAGACCTTTTGAAAGGTCCAACCATATCAAGCCCCAGATCGCAAACGGCCAAGTAATTGGAATCATCCTCAATTCTTGAGCGGCACATGAGCTCGTCGTGAAAAATTTTGACATCCGTCGCATTTCTTGACGGATCCTCCGCATCAGCATGAGCCGTCAGCCAATAAAAACCATGACAAAAAGCCTTGGCTACCAGAGACTTTGAACTGGCATGATGACCGCAATCACCTTCATGAATCTCATGAAGTATCTCCTGACCCTCCGTAGGTGACACACAACGCTGAAACGCCCCAGTGACGCTGCGGTGATCTAACTCACCTTGAACAATCATCATGGATTTAGACCACCTGACGATTTGTCTTGCCAAGGTCTCGTCCTCAGGCAATTCTCCCCGGGTCATATAGGCCAAGTATGGGACCGTCCAATCCGGGATGGCATGGAGAGCCGCCACCAGCTGCGCCTCTGGGTCTGGCACTGCGAGTTCTTCCTCTGTAGGCACTCTGACAGAAAGGTTATGCAAAATGTCAGGAAAAGTATTAGGCGGCACCGGCTTACGCTGAGACCCCAGCCGGCTTAAAGCATCAGCCGCCTCATTCTTCCTTCAATCAATGTGCTCTACTTGTTAACCTTTGAAGTGCCCAGCCACCGCATCAACCTCACGACGATAAGCCGCCATGAGGGGATCCTTAGAATCCCATGTGCCTGACACCTGTTGAGCGACGAGGTCTGAATCGCCCAAGCATCTTACTCGGCTCAAATTCATCTATTTGGCCATCCGGAGGCCATGGAGTAAAGCCTCATATTCAGCTGCATTGTTAGTACAGGGAAACATAAGCCGGAGCACATAACAAAATTTGTCACCTCGGGGGGAAGTTAAAACAACCCCAGCCCCCGAGCCCTCCAACTGCCTGGACCCATCAAAGTGAATAGTCCAATACGTGTTATCCGACTTCTCCTCTGGTGCCTGCAACTCCGTCCAATCATTGATAAAGTCCACTAGGGATTGAGACTTGATAGCTGTGCGCGGCATATATTTCAAACCGTGAGGCCCAAGCTCGATGTCCCACTTGGCAACTCGTCCTGTGGCTTCCCTATTCTGGATGATGTCTCACAAGGGGGCTGAACTAACCACAGTTATAAGATGACCCAGGAAGTACTGTTTTAGCTTCCGGCTCGCCATGAACACCCCATAAACCAGTTTCTGCCAATGCGGATACCTTTGTTTGGACTCTATGAGCACCTCACTGATGTAATAAACCGGCCGCTGAATCGGATGCTCCTTGCCAGTCTCCTTACGCTCCACCACAATAGCCACACTAACAACACGTGAGTTAGCAGCAACATACAATAGCAATGGCTCTTTGTCAATCGGATCTGCGAGAACCGGCGGCTCAGCCAATTGTCTCTTTAAATCTTCAAAAGCAGCATCAGTAGCCTCACTCTAGACAAAGGTGTCTGCTTTCTTCATCATCTGATACAATGGTAAAGCCTTCTCCCCTAGCCGGCTTATGAATCGGCTTAAAGTAGCAACGCCGACCATGATCGTTGAACATCATTGATGCACGCCGGCTTAGCGGAGAGGTAATCGCCTTGATCTTCTCCGGATTAGCTTCAATGCCCTGTTTGAGACCAGGAATCCCAAAAGTTTGCCTCGCAGTACACCAAATACGCACTTGTCCGGGTTAAGCATCATCTTGTAGACCCGGAGATTATCAAAGGTTTCTTTTAAATCGGAGATCAAGGTTTCCTTCTCTCTGGACTTTACCACAATGTCATCCACATAAGCATGAACATTGCACCCAATCTGATTGTGGAGACACCGCACACACACGATAAGTCGCTGGGCACTCTTGAGCCCAAACGGCATAGACACATAGCGAAGGCTCTAAATGGAGTAATGAAAGCCGTCTTCTCCTGGTCCTTAATCGCCATCTTGATCTCGATGATAACCGAGTAAGCATCCAAGAAGCTCAACCGCCGCAACCCGCAGCGGGCATCGATGATTTGATCAATGCGGGCAGAGCAAAGGGATCAGCCGGACAAGCTTTATTTAGGTCCGTAATCGACACACATCCGCCAGATGCCGTTTTTCTTGAGCACAAGCACCGGGTTAGCCAACCACTCCGGGTGAAAAACTTCCACGATGAACCCTGCCGCTAAGAGCCGAGCGACCTCTTCCCCTATAGCCTTTCGCCTTTCCTCATTGAATCGCCGGAGAAACTGCCTAACCGGCTTATACTTTGGATCAATATTAAGAGTGTGCTCAGCGAGTTCTCTCGGGACACCCGGCATGTCAGAAGGTTTCCATGCAAAGATGTCCCAATTCTCACGGATGAACTCGATGAGCGCGCTTTCCTATTTGGGATCCAAATTGGTACCGATCTTGAACTGCTTGGAAGAGTCACCGAGTGAAGTCAACCAGTTTTGTCCCGGCGGCCGACTTAAATTTCAAAGCCGAGTCTTGCTCTATGGTTGGCTTCTTCAAAGAGGTCATATCTGCCGGGTCAACATTAGTTTGATAAAACTTCAGCTCTTCAGCACAAATGGATTCAGCATAAGCCGCATCTCCTTCCTCGCACTCCAAGGCCACCTTTCAACTCCCATGCATAGTGATGGTGCCCTTGTAACCCGGCATCTTGAGCTGCAGATAAACATAACACGGCCATGCCATAAACTTGGCATAAGCCGGCCTTCCAAACAGAGCATGATATGGGCTTCTGATTTTGACTACCTCAAACGTCAGCTTCTCAGCCCTGGAATCGTATTCGTCTCCAAAAGCCACGTCCAGCTCGATCTTTCCAACAGGATACGCCGACTTACCGGGTACCACCCCATGGAAAATAGTGTTAGATGTCCTCAAGTCTTTATCAGTCAGAACCATACGGCGAAAGGTCTCATAATAGAGAATATTGATGCTGCTTCCGCCGTCCATGAGCACCTTAGTGAATTTATATCCACCAACCTGAGGGGCCACCACCAAGGTTAATCGACCCGGGTTATCAACCCGGGGTGATCTTCTCTACTCCAAATGATAGGCTGTTCTGACCACCTCAGATAACGGGGAACCGCCGGTTCAACCTAATTCACAGCCCTTTTATGAACCTTCTGGTCACGTTTACACAAGTTAGTGGTAAACACATGGTATTGCCCACCTTTAACTATTTTGGATGGCTCTGATAACCTGACTGCTGCTGCTGCTGTCCTCCTTGACCGGACTACTGCTGATTATAGCCACCTTGACCACCTTGAAAACCGGAACTTGAGCCGCCACCCGGGCCATGGAAACCACCGCTCCTCGAACCGCTCAATTCGGGTGATTGCCATCAAACATGTTTGAATTCTTGAAAGCCTTCATGATCGCGCAGTCCTTCCATAAGTGGGTGGCAGGATTTTCTCGAGTACCGTGTCTTGGACAAGGCTCATTCAGAAGCTGCTCAAGAGATGGACCTGAGCCACCAGATCGAGGAGGTCCTCTCCCCTTACGCTTCTTGTTATTACCTTGGGCATTAGCATTGGCCACAAACGCCGGGTTACCGTCCGGCTTACGCTTGTTACCACCTTGACTTACCGGCTGTTGCTGCTGACCCTTTTCGTTGCCGTTCTTCTTTCCCTTCCCTGTCTTTTCCTCCTCAGACACGGGATCATCAGTAGTATCAGAATTGGCATATTTAACCAAAGCCGCCATCAGCGTACCCATGTCATTGCAATCACGCTTAAGGCGCCCCAGCTTCGCTTCAGCCGCACAAAACGACAATTACGATGGAGCATAAGTACCTGAGCGGCATCCATCTTATCAGATGAATGTATTATTTCTTTGACCCGGCGCACCCAATGAGTTGTGGACTCACCCTCCTCCTGCTTATAATTGGTCAAGTCCACAATGGACATAGATTGCTTGCAAGCATCTTTAAAGTTCTGGATGAACCGGGCCTTTAACTCGGCCCATGAACTGATGGAATTGGGAGGCAAGCTTTTCAACCAAGTTCGGGCCGTTCCATCTAACATCATGGTGAAATACTTAGCCATTGTCGCGTCGCTGACTTCCAATAATTCCATGGCCATCTCGTAACTTTCAATCTATGCCCCCTGCTGTAAGTCACCGTGTAATTCGCACCTTCGAGGACCCTTGAAATCCTTGGGCAGACGCACATCTCGCAGGCGGCACCGGACAAAGGGACACCACCGGTTCTAGTGGCCACCCCGATCCAACGAAGTCATTGGATACTACGGGAAACCATCATACGCCGTCTGCTGAGCCGCTTAATTGAGCCGCCTGTTCATCCTCCCCGACGAATTGATCCTACACCGGGTTATAGCCGCCGGGTTGGTTGCGACGCTGGGCATTACTTGATAAAGCCTCTGACTCCATGTGTCTGCTGTAACTCGGACTCCGGTTTGGTCGAGGTGCTCCCCAAGGCTGAGGAGTGGAATGAATCATGTCCCCGCTGTAAGAATAGGCCTCTTGCTGTGCCAAGGCCGTCTGAAGAAGCTCCCTAACCCTCCGGGTTTCCACCGCCGTCGGGTCATCACCATCCACTGGAAGAGCCGCCAGACGCGCCGATGCTGCTATCAGGTTCTCCATGGGGTTGGAAAAGTGGCCCGGAGGTGTTGGTATGTATCGGGGCGGGGCCATGCTCCCGTGAAGAGGTGCCGTCTCTCGAGGCTGAACCGGCCCTCCTACTCCGGGTGTCATAAATTGATTGGCTTCGGGCGGATTGCTAGGACCAGCTCCGGGTGTCGTGAAAAGATTTCGAGGATCGTAAACCGGAGGCGACGGTTGGGTTTTCTGATGTCTCCTTCTCATCACCTCATTGGATGCATTCAGACTCATGTTAAGCTGGAAAGCCTCTGACTGAAGTCGCTGCGCCCGTGCATCCAAAGCCGCCCGCTGTGCAGCTAGCCTGGTGTCCTCAGCCGCCAAGGCCTCCTTGGCCTGGGCTATCTCCTCATGCACCTTTGCCACCTCCACGTTATGCTCATCTGGATTTGCAGGAATAACCGTGGAGGTCAACAAGGCTGTCAACTTGTCCATAAGATCTATCAAAGACCGAGCCGGGCGGGCTCAAGGGCCTCCTGCCCCGGTCGCTCCTAACCCGGACGTTATTGTTGTCGCAGCCATCGAGTTTTGGCCGGGTTGGGTACCAGCCATGAAGACTCCTGCCCAGCTTGGCGGCTCATAGCAATCCGGAATGCTAGAGCCGTCAGAACAGCCCCCTAGCATGCCTTCTTGGACCTCGATCTGAGAGAATCTGTTGAGCCGGAGGACGAATCATCATCTGATGGGACGGCCATCTCTTCGCCATCTTTAGATCCTTCCGAAAGTGCCTCTCCATGAACAAAGCCCACAAAGGCACGCTTCATCACAGGTTGAATCTGAGCGGGTCTCGCACGCTGAGTTGTCTCAATGAGGTCGGTACAGCTGTCCGGCTCTGGGCCCGGCTCACCAATCCGGCCGATAAAGACGTGAATTCCGCCAAAGGGGACCCGGTACCCGTACTCAATTGAGTCGGCCTCGGGGCCCCAGCCTTCGTTGTCGATGTAGATCTTGCCGCGACGACTCTTGGACATCCGGCCCATTGCGTATCCCTTGAGCCCTTGAAGCTGCCCTTCAAGAACTCAAATCCACCGTCGCTGGCCCCCACGGTGGGCTTAACTGTCGTGGAATTGTCACGGCAGATGTCCTCTTGCAAGGACTTAATCGTTGAGCCATCGCCACTAGGAAGCTTAAAGGGGTTAATCGGGACAAAGGACACAAGAGGTTTATACTAGTTCGACCCCTTACGATGAAGGTAAGGCCTATGTCTAGTTGGTTTGGTATTGCTTGAGGTTTCGATGACCAGGGAGCGAGATACGCTATGCCCGGTTCTCGATTGGTTGTTTCTTGCCCTAAGCCGCCGGCGGGTCGTCCCCTTATATACATGGGTTGACGCCCTGCGGCTTACAGAGTCCCGGCCGGCTCATAAACAGTGTCCGGCTTGGTGACTAGTCAAGCCTACCTTATGATACAAGTCATGCCATTATGGCGGTTTACTACAACGGGCCTTAAGTCGCCTGTGGGCCTTAGGCCCCTTGTTGAGACGCCATCTTCATGCTTGGACTTGGGCTTCCTCTGATGAGTCTTCTTTGCGTAACCCGGCCCCTCCTGGGCGGCTTACACAAATAGTCATATCCCCAACACGCGGGCACGGCTTTCGAAAGTTCAAACCCTGCAGGGGTGTCCCAACTTAGCCCATGATAAGCTCTCGCGATCAACGAAGGATATTCCTTCTCCCGGGAAGACCCGATCAGTCTCGGAATCCCGTTTACAAGACATTTCGACAATGGTAAAACAAGACCAGCAAGACCGCCCGATGCGCCGACATCCCGATAGGAGTTGCACATATCTCGTTCTCAGGGCAACACCGGATGAGCACTCCGTACAACTAAAACCAGCCCTCAAGTTTCCCCGAGGTGGCACTGCAAAGGACTCTAGTTCGGACCAACACTTAGAGAAGCATTGGCCCAGGGGGCTAAATAAAGATGACCCTCGAGAGAGCGACTCCAAAGGGAAAAGTAGGTGGTGGTGAGGCAAATGGTAAAACCAAGGTTGGGTCTTGCGGGAGGAGTTTTATTCAAAGCGAACTGTCAAGAGGGTCCCATAAATCACCCAACTGCGTTAGGGACGCAAAATCCGGGAACATAATATCGATATGACGGAAACTAGGGCGGCAAGAGTGGAACAAAACACTGTGCATAAGGCCGAGCCTTCCACCCTTTACCAAGTATATAGATGCATTAATAATATAAGAGATATTGCGATATCCCAACATAAACATAATCCAACATGGAGCAATCTTCATCTTCACCTGCAACTAGCAACGCTATAAGAGGGGCCGAGCAAAAGCGGTAAAATAGCCAAACAACGGTTTGCTAGGAAGGGTGACAAAGATTAGAGGTTCATGGCAATTTGGGAGGCTTGATAAGCAAGTGGTAGGTAACGCAGCATAGCGGTAGAATGAAGCAACTAGCATAGCAATGATAGTAATGAGATCCAAGGTGACGGTCATCTTGCCTGAAATCCCGCAAGGAAGAAGAACGAGTCCAGGAAGAAGGTGAAGCCACGAAGAAGGACCAAGCGTAGACGAATGAATCCTCATAATCGCAACGAAACGGGAACTATCGGGAAGAAGCACACACCATGGTAAACACACCACACATGAACAAGGCATGATGCTCAACCAATTATGATGTATGACAAGGCTACATGAAGCTACTCATGGCAAGAGATGATGTATACAAGAACAACACATCAAAGCAAGTTTAAATGAGGCCGGAAGCAACATACAACAATTCTGGTAAGTCCTCATATGCAAATTTCGAAATTGGTCCAGATCTGAATAAATCTTAAGTTCAAATTGTTAAACAACAAGTTAAGATGCACCAAGATGATCTACACGAAATTCTAGTCAAGTAGCACATAAAGTTCATTAGATTCGGAGCTACGGCCTAGAAGATATGAGCAAAACAAGATAAGCATGGCATTGATGCAAAATGCATTCAAACATCAAGCAAACACATCAAAACATGGATGCAGCAAGGTAACATGAAACTACAAGCAAAACTAAGCAAGTTTCGTATAGAGCACACTCAAAACGGACCAACGGTTCAACACATACACTCTATACAAGTTCAAAGGGCATGCTGTCCAAAACAGCAACTAGTCATATAGCGAGCATTAAAACAAAATGCTACAGGATCACAACATGAAAACAAAAGGCATGGCCACGATGTACATGTGAAGCATGACAAAACATGAGCACTGGGCTATCCCCAGAAACTACTAGAACATGCTCAAAAACACATGGCGAGATTGCAAATAATATTCACAGACTTAGCAGAATTCACAGGACATGGCAGAAATAACATCAGGTTACAATGTTTAGAGCTATCAGACAACATGCTACAGGAACTTATCGTGGCAACCAAAGGCACGGAATGAATCTACTAATTGCATATAACAAGAGTCCCTTAATGACCATGAGCCAAAAGGGCACATAAAATATGATGGCACCCATGTAAACATAGCAAGTTTCGTAAACAGATTCAGACTTAATAGCAAAACTGAGCATGGCATAAACAGCAGCATGAAGGCAACTTTGCGAGCTCGAATCACTCAACACAAAGCATTGCATGACAAGGTAAGCATAATACCAGCAAGAAGACATGTTCATGAAGCTAAGCATGGCAAGAACAAGTTCATAGCATGTATGGATCACTAGCAACAACCTTGGCAAAATTGAATAACATGTAAACAATCTGCCAGGAACATTTTATAGCAAAAATAGACCAAGATTAAGACATGCTAGAGCACTCTATGAATACAAACAGGGGAATGGATGGATAGAGCATAACCATATGTCCAAAACATCCTTACTGAACATACTCAAAAGAGGCATGGATCTCACTGTAGCAACATGAATACATGGCATGAAAATAACAGCAGAACAAAGACTTGGTGAAATTCTTAAGTCCCTGAAATCAGCAACATCACGGAGACTACTTTGCAAGCTTGACACAAACAATACATGGCATATCATGAAGAGTGGGTTGCACCACAGAAAATATGGCATGTTGTAGCTCGTAACACATGTAGACTTCATGCTCAAAAGAAAATCACACAAAAATATGAAAAAAATGACAAATGAGCAAGTCCTGTTAACAGATAGCAGACAACATTATATAGCACTCCTGCAACGATGGTTGGGGCATCAAGATGAACTCAAATGAACATGGCACAATGGAACAAAATGTAGAGCACATCCTGATGAACATTTCGATATATTGTGCATTCAAAACGGAGTAGTATGCTAGGAGATATGGTGCGATGAACATGAGCTAAAAATATCTCAGAAAAAGACTTGGAAGGAATCGGGATCGACCTCTGGATCCAGATCTAGGGTTTGACCCAGGGGCGCGCAGATCGAGGTGGCCGGTGGATCGCGCCGGAGAACGGCGGCCGGAGCTGGAGAGGGCGATGGAGAGGTCGCCGGAGCTGGGGCGGCGGTGCCGGACGACGAGGGCGGCAGCTGCATGGCGGGCGGCGCCATGGCTGGCGCGACAGGCACCGGCGATGAGGTTCGCCATGAAGCTCGGGAGCCTCTCCCCGGAGCTTGGCGTGGAGGGGGCGACGGAGGAAGCCGGGCTGGAGCGGGCTCCGGGCGGCACGGGTCGCCGGCGGGAGGACTTGGCGGCGGGGCGACGGGGAGCTTGGGATCCGACGACGGAGAGCCTGGGCGGCAGCGCTCTCGGGCGGTGGGCGGCGGAGCACGGGGTCCGACCCGGGCCCCAGATGGGCTCGGCGGGCCCCGGATGGGCCTGCCAGGGCCGCGGCGGCTAGAGGCGGGCAGGGGGCGCGCTGGGGACGCGTGGCGCCTCCTGGGAGGCTGCAGACGGCGGCTCGGGTGGCGGCTGACCTATAGGGCAGCGCCAAGTGGCGGAAGGGGCTTGGGGCGCGCCGGATCTGGAGGGGAAGGCGGCAGCGCGGCCCTCGAGGTGGGAGGAGGTTGGCGGCATGCGGATTTCGAGGAGGGGGTTTGGCTGCTGCCAAAAATGGAAGGGAGGCTTCCTTTTATAGGTAGGGGCTAGGGTTTGAGGGGTTAGGAGGAGTTTTCGGAACCTTCGATCGCGATCCGACGGATCCGATCGCGAGGGGGGTTAGGCAGGTCTAGGTGGGCTGCAGGTGGGTTGTGTAGATGGTGGAAGAGAGGCCCGGCGGCAGTTCCGGAGACCGAAACGTCCGGCAAAAATAACGGTAACGGTGCCGCTATATGTTTAACGGTTGGGCCATCAAACGAGCTCCGAATGCGATTTAAACTTGACAAAGCGCTCTGTCTACACTATAATAAGAACGCACGCCAAGTTTCAACCCATTCCGAGAACATTTTTCGGCCACTCGCGAAACGAGGTTAAAGGGGGCGCCGGAGGACATAGGAGTGTCGAATTGCAAAACGGACAACGGGGAAAATGCTCGGATGCATGAGATGAACACGTATGCAAAATGAGATGCACATGAAGACATGGCAAAATGCAACACACAAGCACATGACATGGCAACAATGGCGAATAACTGGAAGACACCTGGCGCATTGAATTCGGGGCGTTACAGCACTCGCGACCTCTATGGGAGTTCAAGGGTGCAGGAGATGACCTCCGGCTGCGCCCGGCTGACTTGTCCGAGGAGGAACTGGACAAAATTTTGCGCACCCTGCTCGGGAAGGATCAGGGCTGCCCCCCAGACTCCGATCTTCCGCTGTACCGCCACCGGGATGGGGAGAAGATCGCCGACGCCATGCCTGTCCTCGACGAGCGCGGGCTCGTACCTCTGGGGACTTCCCGGCCCCCAGGCTCCCTGGTGCCGGTGTCCTCCGGCGAGTCTGACCAGGAGGAGAGGGCACTCGGAGGTGACCTCGGAGGGGGCAGGGGAGACCTCTCCCCCATGCCAGACCGATCTCCTTCGTGTCCTCTCTGACGACGACGACACCGGCGAGCACCCGGTCCGGGAGTCTCCACGCTCCGCCGGGGTCACCACGAGGTCCAAGGGCACCCCTCCGAAGAAGATGAATCTAGGGGTCCCGAAGAAGAGCAGATCGGTGCTGATCCCCCGAGGCGATGCCTCCGCCTCGTCGCTGGTGGGCACAACTGCAGACCCGGGCTTTGCGCCCTTGCCCGCCCCTGGGGCTCGCGCGCCAGCGCCCATGCCTGCGAAGCCTACGGGCATGGTGCTTCAGAAGAGGGTGAGGGATTACTCTGTCATGGACCAGTAAGCACGCCGTCTTGGTCTTTGTTTCCTGCTCTTGTCGTACTGTCTTGATGCTTTCCTGTTGCACGGCTAGGCCAACGCCGGTGGTGAAGAAGAAGGAGACGACCGGGACCATCGAGGCCCAGCAGCTTGCCGCGGCAACGCCACCTCTGGCATGGAAGGACGGGGCCGGCCTGCGCGCTCCTGCGGCTGGGTCGCCCTCCCGGGGCTCTGAGGCCCGGCCTTAGGAGGAGGCGATCTCCGCGGCCAAGCCGGCTCCGGAGGCGGCCGCCCTCAGCTCGCCTGCTAAGGTCCCGAAGGCCTCGGAGCCCCTGGTCCCTTTTATTGTTGCTACTTCACCGATCCTGGCGCCGGTGCCGCTTCCTCCCTCGTCCATCACGCCGCCGGTCCGTGGCTCTTCTGCCGCACCTGGTGCTCTGGAGGAGGCTCTTTTCGCGCTGAATCAGCTTCGTGATGACCTTCAAGGCGCTGACCGACGCAAGTCGTCCGGGCGCCTGGAGCTGATCTTAGGATGGCTCTGGGCCGATGCGTCTGTCAGGGCGGCCTGATGCCAAGCCGTGGCGGCCTCGGAGGAGGGCCTGCAGGCAGCCGGCCTAGCCACGGCCGTCTGCGACACGACGGTGAAGGACGCCAAGGCCACCGAGGAGCGCTGCCGAGAGGCGGAGGCCGAGCTGAAGACTCTCCGTGACAGGCAGGCCACCGAGGCCCACCAGCGTGAGGTATAGGAGGAGGAGCTGAAGGCCCAGGAAGTTGCAGTTGCTGATCGCGACAACGAGCTGGAGCAAGTAGCACAGAAGCAGGCCACACAACGCGGCCGCCTGGAGAAGTTGAAGGAGGAGGTGGAGGCGGATAAGGCCCAGCTAGAGGCCAAGGCAAAAGTTCTTTCTGAGGGGCATGCCGCCTTTGACTCCCTTGAGTAGAGGTCCCGCAAGGCACTGCGGGAGCTCTACGGAAGGGGGTTGAAGGAGCCGTTGGTGACTGCCGAGGAAGGCCCCACCGAGCTGCTCCCCTAGCTTGTCACGGCGCTCGAGGGCGTTGTCGTTAGAGTTGGCCCCATGGTGGAAGGAGAAGCCCGTGCGCTCTCCGCTTCGGCTGTGACGCGCGTCTTCAGCCACCTAGCTTCGACTTCGAAGCCTTGCTTGAGCCTGTGGACCTGGAGCACTGCACCGCCACTGCTGAAACCGTGAAGGACCAGGTGGAGGCCCTGCTGCGGAAGTTCCTCGCCATCGACCCCGTGACCACAGCTGATTGCGTCGCCGACCCTACAGCCACCACTACAAAAAAAGACACATCCGTGACATTTTGGGCCGATCGAATTTTTTTTCTGTCATACATATGACACTTCTATGACGATAATTGTGACAAAACCCGGTATCATCATAGATGTGGTGGGCTCCTACTTCTATGACAAAAAATCATGACAGAAAATGGGCTTTTCGTCCTGGCCGGGCCGGAGACGCAGCTGCATAACATTCTTTGGGCCGTCCATGACGGAAAAAACCGTGGTATAAGCGACGGCGAGGAAAATTTCAGGGAGTTGCCAGTTACGATGGGAGGTCGGGGCGAAGCGAGCGCGCTGCTTTCTCAGACGACGTCTGCTGCGTGTGTGCAAGGCATTGGCTCTAATCGAACCCGAGCGAGGCGTTGGGCTCTAATCGAACCCGGCGATTGCACCGCAGTTACGCGTTCTATCGAACCCGAGCGATCGATCGATGGCTGTTAACTGAACCCGATGGAGCGATTCCTTTGCTGCTGCTGCTAACTAAAGCCGATCGATTGGATGAACAATGAGCGTTGCGGGGGGGGGGGGGGGGTTGGATGAACAGTGGGCGGTGGCATTGCCTCTGGATGAACAGGACCCCGTGGTATTTAGGGCTGGATGAACAGTAGACAGTGGAGGGGTGGCCGTGGAGGGGTGGTTGAACAGGACCCCGTGGTGTGGAGGGCAGGATGAACAGTAGACGGTGGAGGGGTGCCCGTGGAGGGGTGGTTGAACAGTAGCCGGTGGAGTAGCGCGCGGTGGAGGCTGGATGAATAGGAGCCCGTGGATGTTGGAGGAGGTCGACGGTAGCCCCTGGAGGCTGGAGGAGGTTGACGGTGGAGATGAACAGTATCCCGCGGAATCCCGTTTTGCGGTACGCCACACCCCTCCCGATGAACAGGACCCCCATTTCGACCGTAGGAGGTCCGTTTTGCGGTACGCCACACCCCTCCCGATCAACAGGACCCCCGTTTCGACCGTAGGAGGTCTGTTTCCTCCGTTTTGCGCTACTCCAAGCCTCGTTTCCATCGCCTGTTCCGTCCAAGCCGGTTGGCTCCCACGCGTTCCGTTGCCTCCCGATGAACACGACGCATTTCGTTGCCTCCCCATGAACACGACGCATTCCGTTGCCTCCCCATGAACACGAGCCCTCGCTGTACGTATGCGCGACTAGGCGTTCGAGACCCCGCCTGTATGTACACATACGTGGCCGTATTTTCTTTCTTGCACCCTGGCCTATGTACGTACGTGTACATGCTACGTGCGCACCTCTACTACGACACGTGCGCGTCTCTACTACGACACGTGCGCGCCTCTACATCGACCAGTATGTACGTACACGTTCGCGACCAGGATGACAATGCTACTTCCTTGCGTGCGAAGGTGTAGCTGCTGGGTCCCAGCAGTCAGGGGGGCGAATCATTTTTTTTTGCCCGGACGCACTTCCTTGCGTGCGAAGGTGTAGCTGCTGGGTCCCAGCAGTCAGGGGGCGAATCGTTTTTTTTTGCCCGGACGCACTTCCTTGCGTGCGAAGGTGTAGCTGGTGGGTCCCAGCAGTCGGGGGCGAATCGTTTTTTTTCGGACGCACTTCCTTGCGTGCGAAGATGTAGCTGGTGGGTCCCAGCAGTCAGGGGGGCGAATCATTTTTTTTCGGATGCACTTCCTTGCGTGCGAAGATGTAGCTCGTGGGTCCCAGTTGTCAGGGGGCGAATCATTTTTTTCGCAAAATACGGTGGCCCACTCGGTGGGTCCCTGCTGTCAGGTGGAGGAATAATTATTTTGCGCGTAATAAGGAGGCACTTCCTTGCGGCTGCCGTGGACCCAGCTGTCAGCCTCTCCACGTACAGTCCACGTCCGATGGAAGTCGTTCCTTGACCACGTTGACCACGCCGCGCCGAGAGCACCACGGCGGTGGACGACGGCGAGGCCTAGGAAGGGGACGAGCGGAGTCGGGGAAGACGTGGCAGTGGATGCACACGCGGAGAGGAGTACGAGGGTTCACTGGTTGTTCTTGTTTGTCGTCGCCCTTGAGAATAACAGGGGTGTGGGTGAGTGGAGGGATGGCACGCCGGTGGGGAGTAGTAGGGGCGGTGAGGCCTCCGCGGCAGCACAGTCGGCCACGGGAGACAGGAGCAGGCGGCACGACCAGCGCTGCTTTGGGCGGCTGGAGCAAGAAGACCAGAGGTTGAAGAAGCACGATGGCCGTTGGATGGACATTGTATGGTCACTGCAGCTAGAATCGTTTATTATTGACTAAGTTGACAAAGCCCTTGGTACGTCAACTTAGTAGGCCCACAGGTCAGCTTTCGAAACGGTGCGCCCCATATGTCAGGGGGAGGAATCATTTTTTGGGCGGGTGAAGCTAGAATATCCGAGATTGAAGAAGAAGCACGGCATCCGTTGGATGGACATCCAACGACCATTGCTGCTAGAACCGTGTGTTGACTATAAATTGACAAAGCCTTGCATATGCGTCAACTCTGTTTTTTAGGGGACACGTCAACTTAGTAAGGCCAGAAGTGTGTGGCAGAGAACTTATAGCCCATTTGAGATTTGTAAGAATGTGTAGCCCATTTTTTAATTTTAATGGAATTTACTACAGCCCATTTACAGTTTGTTAAAACTACAACCCATTTCAACCAACCGTTCAAAACATAATTCAATAAAATTTCCCACATTTTGATGGGATCCGAATATTTTTATCCCGAAATTTCTAGTCAGATTAAATACAATTTCAATATAAATTTATATTACGTAAAAATCCAACGAAACATTGCGCCCGCACAATTAATGAAATTAAAATTTTCAATATTCCAAAAATAATATTTTATAAAGTAATCACTGTTTGGTGCATTTTTTAATAGTTACTACCCAGTTTTTATAATTACATCCCATTTATTATTTCTTAAAGCCCGTTTTCTTGTCAAGCCTAATGCATCCCTCCTAGGAAAGATTTGCAGCCCAGGGCGGTGAATAACAACTTGACCTTGCTCGGTATTCCTAAAAAAGTATAGCTGGGCTAGCCATTTTCAGCTTGAAAAAAATTAATATCCTGGCTAGATATCTGCGGGCTAGACGGGCCACAGCCCGATTAATACACCTGCAGCGATGTTTTCATTGTTGTTCAGAGGAGAAAAATTAATATCTGGGGTAAACATCAAAAAGATCTGCAGTGCTCACCTAAAAAACACAAATACTGCTCGAGCTGATTGGTCCCAGCTGTCGGCCGCTTCTTGTGCAATTATCTCGTTTATTGACTAGAGTACATAGGTTGATGATGGTGTGGGACCGTGATGTCAGGAAACCAGGAGGAAGCAAAATAAATTATAGTTATATATATAATAAGGACGCACTTGCGTACGTGAGGCTATGGACCTGGTGGGTCCCCATTGTCATCCTATCCAAGTAAAGTCATCTCCTCGCCGACGCGCCCTTTCCGCCCGAAATAGTCAGCGCCCGGCCGCTTCCTTCGGTGCAGGCGATTGTTCGCCTTCAAACAACACAAGTGTCGTCCGTCCGTCCATCTGCCGCACACAGTAATGATAGGCGGTTGCCGAGGCGGCTACTTCGGCGCCACACGGCCGTCCCTCCGCCACCCACCATTGCTATATAAACTGCTGCGCCGGCCATAGCCGCAGTCATCCGCATCCGTTCCCTTTCTCATGTCCACACCACTACTGCCCACCATGGCTTCCTCGCGCTCCAGCGCTCTTCAGGACGGGCGGACAATAGACCACAAGGAGATGGCAGCCAGTACTCCTGACCGGCTGGCCGGCAGGCAGCCGGAGGACGACGACGTCCTAATGGAGAACATGGTAGTCGATGATCCAGCGCCAACCCCCTCCTCCGCGCCATCCTCGCCGATGCACTGCACCATGACCATCGGCGAGGCTCGTGCCCAATATATGGTCAGGGTGAGGCCGATGCGTGAGGAGCAGTTCCGGGAGGCGCAGGCCGACGCCGCCTACAACCACCATCTCCTCCAGGAGCACCTACAGGCAGAGGAGCAGATTGCCGCGGAGCGGGCAGAGCAGGAGGCGCTGCTCGACTTGTACCGCTCCGCCCGCAAGGGCCGCCTCGAGCGCTGACGGTACCGCATGCGGGTGGCGGAGGCTGCGGCCGCCTACAAAGAGGCTAGCAAAGAGGGCGATGAAGCGGGCGAGGCGTTGTTTGGCGAGACCGAGGATGAGGCAGAGGACAATGTCGGCTCTGACGAGTCCCCGCTCCGCTGGCGTCGACTATGCCCTGCTCTGCTGAGGTCCCGCGGCGCCAACAACGAGGCAGAGGACACCGCCGGCTCCACCGAGGCCCCGCCCCGCTAACAACGAGGCAGAGGACATCGCCGGCTCAGCCGAGGCCCCACCCTACCATCAATGTGGGGGAGGATTTCCACCGCTCCGCTGTGGCGCCGCCCGCCGGCAACGAGACAGAGGAAACGAGGAAGAGTAGAACACGGTAGGTCGCCACCGCTCGGGTCCAAGTAAGGCCACCGCTGCTACCCTCCGGTTGAAGCCAAGCTAGGCGGGTTGACCATTGACGGCCGGTTAGCTTCTTGGCGGCGACGTGGAGTCGGAAAGCTGCGCTGGAGAAGAACGCTGCTTCTACTTAACTGCTGGTGCAGTTGGCTTACTGACACGTGGGCCCAACAGTCCACATGTCAGTTATGCAACTGCACCTGCAATTAAGTCACTGAAGCTTCTGTTCGGCTCAGCGGGACACAGGTGGGTAGCTTCGGTTAATTAATTATACCTCCAAGACCCCCTTTTTAGTTTTTTTTGAAAAGGAGGATGACCCCCGGCCTCTGCATCTGGGAGATGCATGCGGCCACAAACACCCCTTTTTAGTTGAAGAATGTATGAAATGTAATGAAATCCGGCATGTTTATATGAAATCCGACCGTGTATGAATGAATTTATTTCGGTTAGTTCGAATTCCTATATCACTGGCATTGGATGAACATGCAAAACAATATGTACTAGCATTATTCCCAGGGTGATCACCACGTTTGCAGTAGTTTCACATGTACTCCCTCCGGTCCTTTCTAGTCTACATACAAGTTTTGTCTGCAGTCAAAGTATCTCTACTTTAACCAATCTTAAACAAAAAGTATGCACTTTCACAGTGTGCGAAGTAAAAAGGAATAGAAGGAGTACAAAGAGTTTGAGCAGCTTTTTAGCATTTCTGGTCATTGCAATCAAACACACAGGCCTGGCAATTCATAGAGAACATTCAAAACAATCGATGATTATGCATATCAGCGACTCACATGTCAGAGGCAATATTTACTTCACAACTAAAGAATAAAGAAAAAATTAATCGCATTACCGACAAAGAAAGGCGTCCCATTCGAAAATATCAAGCGATATCTTGCTAAAATCAATGAGCAAAATTTGACAAGGTTGTCCCATTCCAAAATATCAAATGCCTACGATTGTGGAATGGGCAGGGTTTGCCATCGATTCGGACATTGACATGGCACCTCGTGCTAAATAAACCAGCTGTTCTTTTTGTGCAGTTCCACCAAAATCAACCAAATTCGGCAGCGTAGCTTGTATGATTTCTCCCTTATATGTTGCAACGCCTTGAACTTATGGGTGCCTCCTTTCTTGTGGTGGAAATGAATGATTCGATATATTCATGAACATTTTGTGCAGTTCCCGTTGAAATCAAGCTGAGCACCCCTGTTTGCACAAATACAATAAAGTGATTAGTATAAAGCAAACTATACTATGAATTGACAGTTTCAACAGGCACATATATGGTCCATGTAGAGCACACTTTTAGAAAAATGGAACTCACTAGAAAGAATCCTAGAATAACATTGTACTCAAGCATCACAAAGAAAAAAATGGAGATTTGTCGGTCATACGAAATGAAGTTAGTTTGGTCTTGTGGGGAGTAATGTAACCATCCTTCAACTGCTCCTTCCGATGAGAAGATAGACAGGCTTCTTCATCACAGCATAATCGGAACTAGTCACTTCACGTACTCCATATTCTTCTTGAGAGGAAGATGATCCTGTTTGCTTTCGAAAAAGGAAAGGAAATATTTAAAACAGCATAGATGAAGCACTTCTCAAGGACAATACCAATTTTTCATGACAGTATCTAAACAGTAGCACAACACCAATAGAGATGACAAAGCTCAATCATATGGATGAAATCAGTGGGTGAGTACCAACATTTGTGAGGAGGCTGATTGTGTAGAGCATACAGATGAAGCACTTCTCCAGAACCATTTGTTGCTATCTATGGGGGTGGCCATGCTTACTATATACTCCTCGATTAGTTTAATATTTTCCAACATCTTCTTGTGCAGTTCCACTAAAATATATGGTATCTTCAAAGAAGATCCCTGTTTGCACAAGTAGAGATAATTACGTATGGAATCAAATCAGTGGCAAAACAATTGCTCGTTCCAGCCATAGCAATAAATTAAGATGCAAAACTATATCATTACTTGTGTCATCACAGCTCCAAAGGTTTCATTACAAAGACCGCAGTTGATTTTGTTTTTCTTCCGCTTGTTCTTCCCCTTCATCACTTGGTTCAATAATGAGACAAGCTTCGCCTTCAATGTAAGATTTGGCATGCCAATTAGGGAGCAAAAGTATAGTACTAAACTTAATTTTCTCGATGAAAGTGGCAAAATACAGGCGGCGGTTGTGAAATATCCTTATCTTACCTCAGTGGGATATTACGGTGCACATACAGATTGGAAGTCTTGTCTCCATTTGTGCAGTTCACTAAAATCAAGCAAAATTATCGTACAAGTAGCACAACATATGAAAGCACACTGCAGAATCATGTGAAAGAAGGCTAGTAATCTTGACCTCTCATGATGCGGAATTCAAACAACTCACAAGAAGAAGATCTGAACCAAATTTGCCTAAACTGATTGGAAGTAAGATCTCCTATTGTGCAGTTCCACTAAGATAAAGCAATCAAGCAACGTTTTCATTGTTACATTTTGGTTGAACTGCACAAAACACACTTAAAACAAAAGTGTTTTGTGCTGTGCAACAAAAGGTCACAATGGCAACGAGGTGAAGTAGATAACCCTGTTTACACAGAGGTGCAAAGGAAACAATTAGTGGTCAATAATGGTGGATGACATGAAGCCAACAAAAAGAAGCATCTACCTTATCTAAATGGGAAAGAAAGCAAGACAGTAGCATTTCTCAAGCGGTGGCATTGATTAATATTAACATAGAGATTATATTAACAATAAAATTCGTTAAACATGTAATTTGCTTTTAACTATGGCATTACATCAATTTTCGGTAGCATTATTAGAGGGTGTTTGTTTACAGGGACATTTTGGTGTAGGGACTAAAAAACTCCGTGTCAGTCACATCTAAACCAAACATGAGGGGCTTTTCGGGACTAAAAGTGGGCATTTGGGACTAAAGAAAGAAGACCCCGAGGGAGTTTTTGGGACTTTTCCAACGATTGCCCTCGCCACGCATCGCACCTTGTTTCTATTAGTTCATTACTAGGGGTAACATGGTCTTTTATCATGTCATTTAATAACCTCTAGTCCAGGTTTAGTCCACCGGAACCAAGCAGGTAGGGACAAGGGAGTTTTTTACCAAACAGGCCTTAGATTAACAACAGCTCTTGAGTTGCATGGGACGGTGGACGACCAGCACCATGTGCATCTACCGATGTCTTGTGGTCATGCAGATCTGTTGCAACAAAGAACAAACAACCAAGGAGCATATTTGTGTTGGTCCCAGTTTTGTTATCTTTAGACACCTTTCCCTATGTGAGCGCAGCAAATCTAGTCTGCTCAAACTCTATAGCCTTGTCCCTTCCTTTCCTTTTTGAACTAGTACTTACGCCCCTTCCTTTCCTCTTTGAACCACGTCCTAGATTTATGCGATACAACTTTCCCCACTACTTTCCCCCATTCCTTTCCTATTTGAACCACGTCCTAGATTCATGCTATACAACTTTCCCCCTTCATTTCCTCTTTAAACCACGTCCTAGATTCATGATATATACAACTTTTCCCACTACTTTCCCCCACTCCTTTCCTCTTTGAACCACGTCCTAGATTCATGGTATACATGAAGCTAGAGCAATGCATGTGGAGTAAGTAAAATATACCTTAAGGTTCTTGGGGCGTGGTTCGGTGGGAGACGGGACGGCTGCGAAGAAGAAGGGGTCGGAGGCCCTCCCGCGCTGCTGCTGGGTGGAAAGTGAACAGCAGCGCTGGTAGTGGATTCCCTCCCTCGCCGACGGCGACAACGTTAAGCCTCCTTCCCTTCCCGGCGGACGGATCCTGCCGGCTCTTTGAGCAGCAGTGAGGGGAGAGAGAGGCCAACGAAGTCTTGTTTAGATCTGGAGAGGGCGAGAGAGTGTGAAGAGAGCAACTACAAGCGCTGAGGCTCCAGCGGGAGAGGGCGAGAGAGTGTGAAGAGAGCAACTACAAGCGTTGAGGCTCCAGCTTGTATATATATATACTGGAGAGAGAGTGTGAAGCGTGCAAACCCTAGAAAACATTTTGACCAGTCAAAGAATCCTCCTGGCAAAAATTATGCTCAAGTGTAGTTATCGAACCCGAGACCTCAAGTTTGATGAGCGAACAGGCTAACCAGCTACACAAACCTCCCGTTATGTTCAACAAGAGGAAAATAACCTTTTATACATTCCTGCGTTCGTGTAGCGGGCATGCCGTGTTTTTTTGTGTGTGGGAGTCATTAGGATTTCAATCATAATCGTGTCATGTGGCTTTGGTGGTAAGACTATCCACAGTGGTGTAGAAATAATGCAGCCTTAGTCACCTTACCTCTCTCCACGTAGTACATTGGGTCCCACCAGTAAGAGGGTGAAACAAACAAATTAATAAGAAAAATTAAAAGCGCCATCGGTGTATCTTACTACCTCACACATCTCAAGCATCTGCCAGAACACTGTCCCAATTGTTCCCTATGTTCGATTAGGTACTATTTTAAGTGAATCCTTATTATAACATGCACACAAATTTTGGGCACTTGTATTCAACTTAAGTCAGTGTGCCACCGTATCTCGTATACTTACTACGCCCTCCGTCTAGGTGTAATAAGTCACGTTAGAAGGTGCAACAGGACCAAGGTGCGTGCATGTGCGTGTGTGTGTTTAACAGCATGTGTGTGTTAGAGAGTGCGACAGATCGACCTACTCCTACAGAGATATGGTGTGTAGTGTACGATTTTAGCGCGAGAGTCGGTGCATCCTCTCGTTTCTGGGCGTGTCCGGTAGGGACATGCGGACAGCTGCCACGCCCGCTCCTCACTAGCCTGGCCCACCCAAAGCCCCTCCATCGCCCGCGTGCGCTTCCCGCCCGAAACGGTCAGCGCCTCTCCAAAGAATCGGTGCCGCATTCATGCCCGGGCAGAGCGGACGCGACCTCTCACTGGCGCAAGAGTGATGGTTGCTTCGTCCGTCCAACTTACTGTTGGGTCTATGTGATTTGATGGCTCATTGGTCTTTATTACGAGGTGGTAGGACTGCTGGATGTCCCACACTTTCGGCGAAAGGAGGTAGTAGATTACAATTTTCTCCATTCTTACTGGAGGAATGCAAGAAGCGATTGAAAACGCACAGGCTCGGTGATTACATGGCCCACCTCACACTATCACCGCTGACACCTAACTCTTTACATAGTACTCCCTCCGTTCCTAAATATTACCAGATGAGTCCTCGCGTTGCCATGAACAGCGGTATATCTCTCTGCGCAAAATTATCGATTTCATAGAACTAAAAAAATCTATAACCGCATGACAAATGTGGTAGCCAAACTAAATAAACTCCCATCATCATTTAGATCATCCCACGTAAGGAAAAAAAGATCAGCCAACTCCTACTGCATAATGGGATTATATTTTTCTTTTTGACATGTTAATGGGACTTAAAAGCTCACTTACATGCATGCTACCGGTGCATGCTTGCATGCAGACATGTTGATGTGATTTAAAACCCACTCACATGCATGTGCCACAGTATTTCTGCATGCTTGCATGTGGCTTAGTGCGAGCCTCTCAACGTCTAGATCAGACGGCTATTATGACTGATTTACTTCATCTAACGACTACGTCAATTTCGATGATGTGGCTCAAGGAGAGGATAGAGAATTCCTAGTAGTGGGGCTAGCTATTACTAGTAGATAAGTCTTTGTAGAGATTCCACTAGGTGAACTACATATGGAACAAAATGAATAAATCTACACTTAAAATGCATCTATATACATCCGCATGTGGTTAATGGTGATATCTCTACAAAGACTTATATTTAGGAACGGAGGAAGTACTAGTATAGTACTAGTACATACTGTAATTTATTAGCGAGATAAATTTGTACAATGCTATGAAGCTTCCAGCTCCTGTTACATGTATCTTGCGTCCAAGGTTGCTCGTTGCAACATTTCATTAAATACAAAGGAGACTAACATGCATGCTATTGCATCTCAATGATTGGCAGATCATAGCAAATATGTACTCTCTCCGTTCCAAAATAAGTGTCTCAACTTTGTGCAAACTTTAGTACAAAGTAGTAGTACTACTAAAGTTGACACTTATTTTGGAACAGAGGCAGCTAAAGAAAAAAAGATCCATGCAGTCCCTAGCCCTTGAACCGTGAACCCTGACCAGGCTTCAATTTGCTGGCACGTTCGAGCTTCCTAATATTTGAAGTTTGCAACCTTTTGACCATCGGATCATTTTGTGCAGTTTCACCAAAATCGAGATGAGCATCCTGTGGCAAAGAAATTGAAGAAGCGTGATTAGAATAAGATTACTAGGACTAGTTGATGAGACATAAACTCATCACAAATACAGTACATAGAAGCCAGTAGAGGTATCAGGTATGTGCGGGGCAAAGAAGTAGAGAAATATCCACATGGAGTGATGTGGGCAGCTGGAGCAGTGGTGCAAGCCGGCTGTAAAGGGAGTTGTACCTGAGGGACGTAGCTCAACCTTGAGGAGGGCGGCGGGAGGCGGCAACTGCCCACGTCGCGGCAGTGAGCAAGGGACGAAGGCAACCTCACCGGCTTTGTGAGAGAGAATGGCGGGGACCCCTGATCAGGACGTGCCGACAGTGGGTTTTCGCCGTCGGCGATGGCCACCGCATCTACACTAAGCATCCACCCCTTCCCCAAGCAGACGTGATCCACCGGGATGTTAGAGACGTGGCCACAGTCGTTTTGTGCGTGAGAGAGTGTGAAGAGAGCAACCCCAGCAAGCAACCATGTAGGCTGGCCTGTCCTGACTATGTATATAGTGGAGCGGTTTCCTTTTCTCTCCATATGAACCTATCATATTGTGTACGTGCATCAAGAAGAAAAAAACTATTTATAAATGACGCGGCACATACTAACCTTGCGCTTGGCATCTCCAAAATATTAACCTTGCGATTGGCTCTTCGCCTCTTCGGGAAGTCGAGCAATAATGGTAGTGCAGTATATATCGTTCTGGCTATATGAGACCAAATGAATTGCTGCACTTCCACCACGTGGGCAAGGGTCGAGGGGCGAGGGAGAGTGCTACTACATACGGAGCAAAATGAGTGAATGTAAACTCTAAAATACATCTATATACATCAGTGTTTGGAGTATGTACTAGTAGTTCATATTGAAATCTACTAAAGGACATATATATTCCAAACAATATGATATAATCTCTATAAGCAAGGTAGTAGGGACGAGGAGTAAGCGGAGGAGTAGTAATTTTCTCCTCGCCCTGCGAGCCACACAAGGCGCATGGACGAGGGAGGAGCAAGCTTCACCTCATCCTGCGAGCCACCGCGCCCGTGGGCGGGGGAGACGGCGTACTAAGCAAGCTTCTCTTCATTCTGCGAGTTGACGGGACACATCAAAGTACTCCAGTGTATAGAGCCTTGCCTCTAAGGTAGGCCCCCACATGGTTTGCCTCTTTTTTTAATTTAACAGAACGCGTCAAGTCGCAATTTGTTTGCTCACCCGTGGTAGATGATCCTCCCTCCACCAAGTGGACAACTAGTACACGTGCCAAATTACCACGTGGGCTGCCTTTTTCGTACAGAAATGAGCTCCACCGTGTACCCGCGCGGGTGTGCTTGGGAAAGAGATGGGAGTACGTATACTGCATGCACCTCTTCTCTTCGTGCATGTCCCCCACCTACGTGGGTGTGTGTGAGAGATACAAACTGTGTTCGTGAGTGTTTTTTGTTTTGTGGTGGGGGTGGGGGTGGGGTGGGGGTTGATTTCGTGAATTATTCGTGGGAATATGTGTCGATGACATCTCAAACAAAAAATTTCATGCAATGTGTGTGAAATGGAGGCCTATCCATATCATACATAGAGGGTCGAGCAATCAACGAGAAGAGAGGGAGGGGTCATAGCTACGGATAGAGTCGAAGAGAGGATCAAGTGGGTGGGTGCGAGATCGATGAAGAGAGCAATCGAAATTGTGTGTGTGTGTGTGTGTGTGTGTGTGTGTGTGTGTGTGTGTGTGCAAGTCAAAGATATAGGGCGACTGGCCTACCGGAACGTTAGAGGGCACATGTCAAGCTTGTGTGTGGCAGGGAGACATGACTAGAGCGCTTGATGTATCGGGTGTGTGTGCGAGGGGGTGGGGGAGGGGTGGGCAGAGGCCTAACTATAGAGGTAGAACGACTCGTATATGTGTTGAGAAGGAGAGACCCAGCTATGTCTTGAGGGAGATCAGTCGACATCCATACATAACTGAAGGACGGGAGATATGATGGGACGGAGAGAGAGAGAGAGGGAGGGAGAGGGAGGGAGAGGGGTAGAGTGTTGGATGGGTGATGGAGTTGCTTCTCGGGGATGTTGGGAGAGGCCTACTAGACAAACTGAGGGTGGAACTGCAATGTTATCAATAAGAGTGGGGATGTGTTTATTTGTGTGCCTGTGCGTGATAGATCTGTCGGGACGCATCCATTGATGATGAAGGGGAACCATGTGTTTGGTAAGCAAACCTAACTAGATCGGTAGATCAATTGTTGTTTGTCGGAGGAAAGGGAGAGACACAACTAATGAGGTAGAACAATCGATGTGTGGGTAAAAACGAGTTATAAGGACCTAGCTGGCTATATGTATAGCGAGAGATCGGTCGGTGTACGTCCATTTGTTAGAGGCAAATAAGGCCCAGCGAGACGGATAGACAGAGAGAATGGAGCTAGGAGGTGGTGCGAGAGGCCCAACTACTAGCTAGATAGGGGAAGGAGTGTGCGGTTGTGAGATCGATGAAAAGAGGGTGAGAGTTTACACGTGTGTCTGACCATATGAGAGACACGAGGCAAGGACACATAAAGGAGGAGATTGAAGCTGTGTGTGTATGTTGTAGGCAGGCATCGCTGGAGAGGTTTATCGATCGGTGTGTGTCGGAAAGGAGTTGTGGAGACTCTGGGAGAACGACCTAAAGAAAAAAATGAATGTGCCCGGTGGATAGAATGCCGAGGGAGGAGGAGGGCGAGGAGGGCATGTCGGTGTACTAGAGTAGGGGTACCCTAGTATCCCGTACTCGTGCAGACGATTCTTGACAGCACTACTTGGGCAGGGTTTGCCTGGTCACCGCCAAGATCCTCCGTGGATCCTTTGGAGCCATTCAAGAACAAAGTATTTGACTAAGAGGACAAGGCCCCGGCAAGAGGAGCTTGCCGGGAAGGCCACTCAAGGCATGCAGAAGACAGGGCCCCGGCAAGAGGAGCTTGTCGGGAAGGCTCAGTCGACAAGCCTCCAGACGCGACAAGGATTCAGCCGCGGCGAGGCGCTTGTCATGCAAGCAACCTCTCTCCATCCCCGCCCAGCTCATCCAACAACGTGTCGCCATGGGACCATTCCATGCGCAGCGTGTCAAGAGGCTGTGCAGCCAGCGGAGAGCAGCGATAAGCGGCGCCGACAAGCTTGCCATCGTGGCGAGAGGTGGCGCTTGACGGTCTCTGTTGCCTTTGTTTGGGCGACCTGACGGGCATTTATTGCTTTTGTCCCTTGCCGCCGAGTTAGGTATTTTGCATGCATAATCGCTCGAGTAGGTGTACCAACTCCTGTTTTTACATTTGTACCCTCGCCTATGTTGCCACTGTCGGAGACCCTTGAGCATATAAAAGGAGGCCCATGCATAGCGTAGAGGGGTTCGGTTCATTCGACTCACTCGAGACCAGATACGCTCACGCTTAGGTTTTGTAGCTTGCATCGCTCCCTAGCAAGAACACAATACATCAAACAAGCAGCGGTAGGAGTTTTATCTCTCGGAGAGCTCTGAAGCTGGGTAAACTGCTCGTGTGCCTCGCCTCGATCCGCTCTTCGTGCGATCTCCGCCCTCCGAACCACAAGGCCTGGTCCGCCGGCCCCATAGGTGTTCGTGGGTACGATCAGCCTCCCCGACATCTTTGGCGCGCCAGGTAGGGGGAGCGTCAAGGCTGTGTGAATCCGATCCGGCATTCACACGAGCAGCGTCCTCGACATCTTCCTCAACATGCCACCGAAGAAGAAGGCTTCGGCGGCAGCAGAGCCGTCTGCGTCGTATCCACCATCACCGCAGCAAACGGGTGGTGGGGCAGACGCTGGCGGAGGAACGGGCGCCTACGAAGGAGTTCGTGACGTTGCCAAGTCCAAGGACAAGGCTCCGCAAACCTCGGCGTCCGCACATCCCCCGCGCCCATCTCAGGAGACGCGGGACCAACAACGTCACGGCGTTCATAATGCCATACGTTCGTTGGATCGAGACCCTCAAGACCAGCATGCGCGCCAAAATGCAGGCACGAGGGAGATACGGTCGCTTGGGCGGGGTGCTGCTCCTTCTAACATAGTTAGAAGTCCCGCTCCTCGCACCGTTCGCCAATGCCACCCACTACTCCAGCAGAAGCTCTGGCGAGAGCTCAGCTGCTCCTCGACTACCCTCCAACGGCCGACAAGGTCGACGAGTGGAGGGCCACTATCGAGCCTCATCGGCTTTGCCAACGGCGACGCTCACGGCAACTAACGCCCGTCATTGCCGGCAAGACGACAAGGCACGAGCAGCGGCGACGAGACTGTCGGAGGTGCAACTACCATGCACTTCTCCGCCCGAAGGCCAAGATCGCTGACTCACCGGATCCACCTCGACAGCGACTCCACCGCGTCGTCCGGATCCGGCGAGCTCGCCAGCGATCAGCGCCAAGTTCTTCATGAACGACAACAAGAGGGCGCCGAACTTCGCATCGAGCGTCGGAGAGAAGCGCGACGTCAGTCCGACAAGCGCGCTGGGCCTACTGTTGACATGCGCACGCCGGAGGAGCCAGGCGACTTGCCGTACGCGGTAGGTTGCCCTGCGTTCACTCGTGAGCTGCGGCAAGTCCAGTGGCCCAACCAGAAAAACTTCAAACCAGACGTGCCGGAGAAGTATGATGGCAGGACGCATCCGTCGGAGTTCCTCAGCATCTACACCATCGCGGTGCAGGCTGCGGGAGGACGGGACGACAAGATCTCGCCAACTACTTCCGCCGTGCTCAAGCCCAACGTCAGATCTTGGCTCATGCACTTGCCGGACAGCTCCATATCCTCTTGGGCAGATCTCGCCATCGCTTTGTTGGCGCCTTCACAGTGGCCACAAACCTCATGGCCAAGAGAGTGACCTTCATCTGCTCGCCCAGAAGGAAGGAGAGTCCCTGCGCAAGTTCTTTCAGAGATTCAGCCGTGTGCACTACAACATCCCAGATGTCCACCCTACCGCGGTGATCAGCGCGTTTCATCAGAACGTGCGGAACCGCAGGATGAGGGAAGAGATGGCGATGTGCAAAGTCAAGGACGTTAGTGAGATGTACGCCTTGGCCGACAAGTGTGCACGCGCTGAGGAAGGGAGGAGACTCCCAGGAGAGAATGTGCAAGCAGGATCTGACAGTGAGGAGACCGCCCCGGCAAAGAAGAGCCGGCGGCGAGGCAACAGGAAGAAAAAAGGCAGAGAAGTGTTAGCTGTTGAGCAGTCCGGCAACGGAGGTGGCGACAAGAACGCCAAGGCTGGTGGCTCCGGTAAGGAGGTTGCAGCGACACCCACCACGGTCTGTGGGCGGCCGCCGACAAGCGGGACAGCTCCGGCAAGCAAGATTGCAAGATCCACCGCACCAAGGGCCACGACCTTGAGCTGCAAGAAGGTCGAGCAGCTTGTTGAGCAGCAGAAGGCTGAGTACGAGCGGCGCGACAAGGAGAAGGCCCAGGAAGGTGCTGGGGGAGCAGGCAAGAAACGTCCCGGCCGGGGAGGACGCCGCGGCAAGGCCAAACAGCGGCAAGGAGACAGACCTCCCCGCGGCCGCGACAAGGATGAAGATGATGACGGCAGCGAAGATATGGAAGACAGCAGCGACGCTGATGAGCAGGAGTTTGAGAAAGCCACAGAGATCCTCTGCGTTGACGGAGGTGCTTCTCGCATACCTCCCACCGCCAACTCAAGCAATGGATGCGGGAGGTCAATGCAGCGGAACCATCCGTAGAGTCACGCAAGCCTACGAAGTGGTCCAAAGACGCCTATCATCTTTGATATTGAGGACCACCCTGATCGCATAACTGCGGTCGAGTGCTTGCCGATGTTGGTCTCACCAACCATCCGCAACCTCAAGGTCACCAAGATGCTAGTTGACGGCGGGGCCGGCTTGAACCTGATCTCCTCCGCGGTGCTCCAGAAGCTTCAAATCCCTGACAGCGAGCTCGAAGAGACCGGCACCTTCAAGGAATCAATCCGGGAAGGAGCAAGCGAAGGGGAAGATTACGCTACGGTAACATTTGGCAGCGAGCTGAACTTTAGGATCGAGAGGGTCACATTCGACGTTGCCGATTTCCCATTGCCTTACAATGGGATACTTGGTCGCCCAAAGACTCGCCAAGTTCATGGCAGCCTCTCACTACGCCTACAATTTACTCAAGATGCGGGACCGATAAGCATCATCTCTGTCCATGGCGACAAGAAGGATGCCCTTATTTGTGCCGACAAAATCTACCGGGATGCAGCAGCCGCGACAGATTGCCAAACACTTGCCGCTGAAGCTCCCGGGGGGAAGAAGACAAAGTCCAAGTCCGGCAAGAGCTCTGATGCCCACTCCGCAAGCGCACCTCTTCGGAGTGCTGCGCTACCGTCGAGGACGCACCATCGAGCTCCACCGGCAAGTGCAAGAAGAAGATGGTTGCTACGCCAAAGACCAAGAAGGTGCCCGCCAAGGAGGACGGCAGACCGGTGGTACCTTCACTATCGCCGCTCTCTCGACCCTAAATAGGAAGGGCGGCCGCTCGCTTTCTGCGGGCGAATGTCGACATCTTTGCATGGCAACCGTATGACATCCCCGGTGTTCCCAGGAAAGTGATTGAGCACCGCCTGGCCGTTTGTCCTCATGCGCGGCCCGTCAAGCAAAAAGTCAGGAAGCAAGCAGTGGAGCGCCAAGAATTCATAGCGAAGAGATCAAGAAACTAGAAGCGGCAGGCCTTGTCGAGGAGTGCTCCATCCTACGTGGTTGGCCAATCCTCAGTAGTCGTCATAAGAAAGCAAATGGAAAATGGAGACTTTGTATTGACTTCACGGATGTTAATAAAGCTTGTCCCAAAGATCCATTTCCCTTACCGCGCATCGACCAGATTGTTGACTCCACGGCCGGATGTGATTTGCTTTCCTTTCTTGATGCATACTCGAGATACCATCAGATCTTCATGGCTGAAGAAGATGAGGAGAAGACCACATTCATTACACCATGTGGCACATACTTTGTTTTCATACGGATGCCTTTCGGTTTGAAGAATGCTGGTTCAACATTTGCAAGGGTAGTCCATGACGCTTTTGAGCCGCATAAATGCACGAAATGTAGAAGCCTACATGGGCGACATAGTGGTCAAAAGCAAGGACAAAGCAACTCTGGTTCAAGATTTGGACGAGACCTTTGCAAATCTGCGCAAGATCAACCTCAAGCTCAACCCCGAGAAGTGCGTGTTTGGAGTCCCTTCCCAAGCTTCTCGGGTTCTTCAGATCTCAATGAGGGATTGAAGCCAATCCCGACAAGATCAAGGCCATTGAGCAGATTGAAGCACCAAAGCGCGTCAAGGATGTACGAAAACTTGCCGGTTCGCGTAGCTGCTCTCGGCGGAGTTTATTTCTAGGTCTGCTGAGCCTCGCCGCTTTTCAAGATTTTGAAAAAGGCAGGTCCAATGAAATGGACTCCCGAAGCGGAGGCTGCGCTGCAGGACTTAAAGCGGTACCTATCCTCCACTCCAACACTTGTCGCACCTAAACCACAAGAGAAGTTGCTGCTATATATAGCAGCAACCAATGAAGTGGTTAGTGCTGCGTTAGTAGCGGAGAGGGAGGCGGATGACGAGCCAAAGAACCACGGCAAGCACATCCAGCGACAAGTGGGGGCTTCACGACAAGCTCTGGTCCCGACAAGGACGAATCCACGCAGACGCATGAACAGATCTGAAAAGGATGGTGCAGCGCCCAGTTTACGTTGTCAGTTCCCTCCTGCAGGGGTCTAGGTCAAGGTACTCTGGTGTGCTGAAATTGCTTTTCGGCCTCCTCATGGCCTCGAGAAAGCTGCGCCATTACTTCCAAGCACATGAGATCACGATTGTCACTCACTTTCCGCTCAAGAGGATCTTGCAGAATCCAGAGGCAACAGTGTGATTGTCGAGTGGGCATCGAACTATCAAGCTTTGGTCTCAAGTTTGAAAGCACTTCAACTATCCAAAGCGAGCATTGGCAGAATTCATAGCGTAATGGACGCCAACGCCAGATGAAGAGATTCGAGACGAGCATTCCCGTCCAAGGAAGCAAGCAAAGAGTGGCTAATGTACTTTGATGGTGCCTTCTCGCTGCAAAGGCGCCCGGTCTTGCGGCGTCTTGCTTATCGCACCCACCGGAGAGCACCTCAAGTACGTAGTCCAGATGCACTTTCCCAAGGAGCAAGCAACAAACAATACTGCAGAGTATGAAGGTTTGCTTGCTGGTCTCAGGATCGCCGTAGACCTTGGGATCAAGAAGCTTATTGTCAGGGGTGACTCGCAGCTTGTCGTCCGCCAAGTGAACAAGGTTTATCAGAGTCTGTTGATGGAAGCCTACGTCGATGAAGTGAGGAAGCTAGAAGAGCACATTTACGGACAGCAAATAGAACATGTTACAAGAGCTAATAATGATATTTCTGACGGACTGTCAAAGTGTGCTGCACTTAAGTTGCTGTGGAACCAGGGATTTTGGTGCTCAAGCTGACTCAACCAACCGTAACACCAATCAAGCTGGACAGAGAGCAAGAAGAGGAAGTTGCTCTCTGGTGACTACTTCGGCAGAAGCTTCCGAAGCCGCCGCCAAGGTCCCCAAGATCGACACCTTGATCTTTGAGGGGCAGTCTGCTCCGACAAGCCCTGTGGTTTGTTCGTTGAAGCAAACGCTCCCGACAAGTTTTGCTCGGCAAGCTTGCCGGGGAGCATCAAGCTCCGGTGAGCCGCAGGTTCTTGCCGTAGAAGCTGATGTTCCGCGGCGGCAGAATGTGCCTTTAGTCCTCGTTGTCGAGCCGCATAGCTCCGGCATGGGCGCAGCCGATTGTCCCTTTTCCTTGACGGAGAACTTCCCGAAGAGCAAGAAGAAGCGGAAAGAGTAGCCCGGCAGTCAAGTATGTACCAGTTTGTCGACAGCATACTGTACAGAAGAAGACTCAACGGTGTGAAATTGAAGTGTATTCCCAGGGAAGATGGACAGAAGCTGTTGGCAGAGATACACGGAGGCATATGTGGTCACCACATTGGCGCAAGAGCACTTGCCGGCAAAGCTTTCCGGCAAGGTTTCTTCTGGCCGACAGCCCTCTAGGATGCAACTGCACAAGTAACCAAGTGTGAAGCGTGCTAGTTCCATTCCAAACAGATACACCAACCAGCTCAGGCTCTCCAGACGATCCCTTTATCCTGGCCATTTTCGGTGCGGGGCTCGACATCTCGGCCCCTTCCCCGAAGCTGTCGGGGCTTTGAGTACTTGTACGTCGCCATCGACAAGTTCACAAAGTGGCCGGAAGTGGAACCAGATGAGGAAGGTGACCACGGTCGTGATCAAGTTCTTCAAAGTCGATTGTTTGCCGTTTGGAATCCCTAACAGGATCATCACCGACAACGGCACACAATTCTGAGCCGCACCTTCATGCAAAGACGTCCAAGATCTTGGCGCCAAGGTGCGCTTTGCTTCCGTTGCTCACCCGAGAAGCAACGGTCAGCGAAGAGGGCAAATCTTTGAAGTGCTGCACGGGCTCAAGACCGTAACTTCGGCTGTGCTGCACAAGTGCGGAAGAAACTGGATCGAGGAGCTGCCGGTGGTTCTTTGGTCGATCAGAACGACGCCAAATCGAGCCACCGGCCAGACACCTTTTTCTCTAGTCTATGGAGCAGAGGCAGTTCTCCCCACGGAACTCGTATACGGATCGCCTCGAGTGCTCTCTTATGATGAGCTTGAGCAAGAGCAGCTGCGACAAGATGACGCGCTGCTCCTTGAGGAGGATCGTCTTCAGGCATTGTCGCGAGCTGCTGCTTCTGACAAGCTTTGCGTCGCTACCATAGCTGCAAAGTTAGTGCCAGAAGTCTCGAGGAAGGCGACCTTGTTCTTCGGTGCGTTCGGTCTGCCAAGAATTCAAACAAGTTGACGCCAAAGTGGGAAGGCCCTTATCGGGTGAAACGAGTCACTAGGCCTAGCGCTGTCCGCCTTGAGACCGAAGATGGCATCCCGGTGAGCAACTCCTGGA
Organism: Aegilops bicornis; assembly: GCA_021605145.1. Classification (NCBI taxonomy): domain Eukaryota; kingdom Viridiplantae; phylum Streptophyta; class Magnoliopsida; order Poales; family Poaceae; genus Aegilops; species Aegilops bicornis. The sequence goes on along the minus strand of CM038669.1, from coordinate 377,307,800 downwards.
ACATTGAGCATTTTCGTAAGTTTTACCCATAAGGCGCGGTTGCGGGAACCTGTTCCGACAACCACCTTTTGTACAAGTCTTGCCGCTGTTGCATGTAATCCTTTGTACAAAGCCGGGCGCAGACCGTGCATCGATAAAGCTCATGTGTTGCGCACAACTTGTCAAATTCATGCTTTCATCACTTTATTGCATGTTTTGGCTAACACTTTGTGCAGCAACCACACCGGTAAGCAAAATCGAGTCATTTGGGCTCCATAACTTTATGTTCTCTTCTTTCTCTTTTCTTAAAGAAAAGAAGGCTCCCTCGCGCACAAGTTAACCGGGGGGGAAGGAGAAGATAATACTATGGACCAAGCATCGCTCGAGGAAGTTTCGCCTTATCGGGAAGCAAGACAGAAAAGCTAAGTTGCCAAAGTTTGAGCAATCAGTTTTTAAATTTTTAAGTTATCTTCCTCGAACGATAGTACTTTGTATGGAAAACACATGCGCAGAGGAACCAACTCGTAGGCTAGTTGCGCCTTACTTTGTTTCGAGTCCGCTCAACAACTTAAGTGAGCTGCAGCTAGTCGCGACAAGGTTAGCAGCCTGGGGCGAAAAACGCGCCCGGCAGGCTGACGGCGTTCCGCACTCAGCGCTCGCGGCAAAGGTGCCCGCACCGACAAGTCCCCCAAATGCGTAGGGCAGAAACATACAAAGGAAGGAATCAAGTAGAGGAAATAACGTTGCATTGATCGCCTAAGATAGAGTATATTACAAAATAACTTGTCGCTGATCTAACAAAGTGTTCTAAACATGATCAGCAGCGACAAGGGCTTTGACTCCTCCACATTGGCATCTGGCGGCAAGGATCTGAGGACGCCGTTAAGGTTGAGGCCCGGATTGCGGAAGGCCACCTTTATCAACACCTTCTCGAGGGCTCCTGCAGAGATCTGGCGTGATTCCTCGGCCAGCTGCTTTGGGACCTCTTCCCGAAGTCGCTGGAGACCCATCACCACGCCTTTGAAGAATAAACTGAGTTTGGCGCTGGGTTGGAGATGCTCGTCGGAGGAGTATGCAAGGTCCGCCATCCCCAGCTCCATCAGCTTGTTGTGGATATCGGCAGCAGTGTCCACAAGGCCCTCAGTCCAATGCTCCACACTCTCCCTCAAGGCGCTCTGGGTGGAGACAACGTTCGCTAGCAGCTCCTCCTTGGCCTTGATCGTCTCCAACAAGCCCACCTCCCGCTCTCTGGCGCCATCCAACGTCTGCGTCAGAGTGGTCAGCTTCAGCTCAAGATCCGCCTTGGAATCTTTGGCGGCGTCGAGCTCCTTGCCTCTATCGGCGAGACGGCCCTGCAGCTCGCCAAGGGTGTAAGCGTCCTTCTCGGCTCGTGCTTGAGCGCCGCAAGCTCCTCGCCACTCTTCTTGAGGCTGGCCTCCAGCTGTGCCACCTTCGCCTTCAACTCTTCCTTGGCGGCCTCGGCAGCTGCGGCAACATCCTTCGCTTCCTTAAGCGCCCCACCAAGTGACTTCTCGCGCGCGGCAAGGTCTTCTTCGTGGCTGTCCAGGTTGACCTTCCGCTGCGCCAGCTCGCTTTCCTGCGCGGAGAGCTTCTCGGCAGCCAGCCGCTGCTCCTCCTCGGCTGCGGCCTTCTCAAGGATGAAGGCCGTGCGCTCTTACGCAAAGTTGCCCCAGGCTTACGCTACGTTGCGGAGAGTTTCTTGGTTGGCGCTCCGGAGCTCTTCTGCGCTTCTCCATGTCTGCTCCTGCCCTCGCGCCAAGTGCTTCCGGGACTCCAGCTTGGCTTGCCAGCGGTAGAGCGACAATGAGCTTCTTCACGGCTTGCTCCTCCTCGAACTTCGTCCCCGCTGCTGCTTGGCACGTCCTGGCGTCCAGCCAGCCGGAGGCGAGTAGCTCGCCGTCAAGGTCTCTCCTTTGACCGGCGCCTGAGCTTCGACTCGGGGAGTTTAATGAAGACACCTCGCCGCCTTGGTGTAGGCGCTGGCCGGGCTCCTGGAGCTGATCTGCAGCAACAGCGGGAGTCGGTGTCGGTGTAGCTCTGGCGCTCCTGCGGCCTCGGGGCCGTCGGTGCGATCGCCCGACCCTCGCCAGCTTCTGCGTCGGCAGCCTCGGTGGCCTTCGCCATGTGAGGCTCGTCGGCGACCTCTTCTTCCACAAAGAACGACCTCTTCTTCCACGACGGCGGCCTCGTCGGTGTTGCCGCGCGCTTCCTCCTCGCCGGCAGCCTCGACCTCCATCGGCTCTGCGTTAGACGAAGAAGGAGCAGTCAAGCAAATGTTCAAAAAGATAAACAGAAGAAAACAAGCCCAAGGGAGATTTTCGTGTAAGGAAATTACCTGCAACGGGATCCGCGGCCATGGCCTCGACCACTGGAGGGTCACTGGCTCTATCCCTTGCCGGGTAGCCTCCTTGCCGGGAGTGGCCTCCCTTGTCGAGGGCGCTCCTTGCCGGAGAATCCTCCTTGGCGGCGAGTGGCAGTGAGACAGGGGTTTGAGGCGGCTTCCGGGCCCTCCTGACGAGGCTGCTCTGCTCCTACACAGGCAAACGATCAGGTATCAACAAAGAAGGAGCACCCCTGCACACCTAATAGTAAGAAAAAAAACCGCACACTTACTTTGGGGGTTGTGCTGGGGGCTGCTCTGAGGAAGGGTTGCCGGGTCCGGCAAGGGGGTCTCAGACGCGTCCTCTGTTGCCACGGGTGGATCGTCCTCAACGACGACCGTCGGGATCTTGGCCCTCTTCGACGCTCTCTGGGCAGCGTCCTGAAAAGGAAAGAGTTCAGAACGAAGCAAATCAGATTCAAGATGAAGCAACAAAATTGAAGAAATACAAACACAATCTCAAGAGCTTACTCTTCATCTTCCTCCTCGGAGCTGAGCGCGGAGAAGTCAAACTCCGGCTCGCCTCCGGTGCGACGAGCGGGGAGTGGGCTCTCTTGGCAGCTTAAGCGGAGGCGTCGGCGGTGGCACAGGAAGATCCCGCCCAGCTTGTCGCAGCAGTGTGAGGCGCTCCGGTGGCAACATCGCTTGCAGCGGTAGAGCAGCATCATGTGATCTTCTTCTTGTGGGCGATCTGCCGCCCGATTCGTCTCCGGCCTTCCGGAGACGCCTCTTGGCGGAGCCGAGGGCTCGGCCCAGCGGCAAGTCGCTGGGTGGTGGAGAAGAAGCGCCCTCGGCGGGTCCACTCGACTTCGGCCTTGGGCTCGACAAGCTCGTCCTCGCCCGGCGATCTCCTTCGCTTGCAAGGCTTGCCGCCGCGCGTCCGCCTCCTCCACGGTGTGCAGAAGGCTCCGGCGGCGGCAGCTGCCGCCTCCTCCAGCTGGTGGCAATACACGCCATCTCCTCGTCGGTGGTGTTGCGGTGAGCCTTTTTCTTCGTCGGGCGGATCGGTACTTCTTCCAAGTCGTCCGAAGAACTGCTGCACGACCTCGCCGGGAGGCTCCTGCCAGGTTGGAACGATCCCATGGGAATCGCTGGCGGCATCATGGCGCGGATGCGGTCGGCGCCGAAGTTGTTGCACAATGGGGCGACCCCTCGGCAACCTAAACCACTCAGGGTGATCGGGTCGTTCTTGAACAGCTCTAGCAAAGCATCGCATCCAGCTCCAAGACGGTGAAATTCCAGTTCAAGCCAGGCGCAACCTCATGATGTCTGCCGCATTTTGGAACTCCCAAGCAGGCCTCCTCCTCTCTTGCAAGGGAAGCGGCGCGGCGGTGAAGGAAGTCTGCGCCAAGCTGCGCTTACGGTTAGTCCGGCAAGCCCGAGGCGCAAAATCCGGGTCACGACTATCTTCAACCTAGCATCCTCCGGCGCCAAGTTACTTCCAATCTCCGCCGCGCACTATTGGGGTTTGGCGACGCAGCGATGAAGGGCTGCGGGTTCTCCTCACGACCCAACACCAATTGGCTCTCCTCCTCCCACTTGTTGCGGAACTCCCCTTCCAGATAGGCTTCTTTCTTGCTGATCCCGGAGACCCAAGCTATCCCTCCCGGCAAGTGGCTCTCCTCTCTCGACGCAGAGGCACGAAGAAGTGGCGGAAGAGTGCCACATTTGGGTGGATCCGACAAAGTTTTCGCAAAGGTGTGCGAAAACTGCCATGGTCAAAACAGTGTTGGGGGTGAAATCAAGGAGGCGGAGGCCATATGTGTTCATGATCTCGCAGAATAACTCGGAAAAGGGCGGGAAAAGCCCGAAATAGAAGAAAAGGGCAAAGAAGGGGTACCCAGTTGGGGCCAAATCAGAAGCGGAGGCGGGGAGTACCTTCGTGCGCGGATGCGCACGCGTCTCCGTCGACCAAAAGAGATAGAAGAGCTCCCGCAGCTCCTTTGCGCCGAGCTGAGGGGAGAAGATGGCCCGCTCCTTGCGCAGCGCCGCGAGCCGCTGCGCCTCGGCCGACTTGACGCCCTTCTCCTTGTCGGCTTTCGGAGCCATGGCGAGGGAGGCGGAGGAGGCCGACGACGGTGAGTGCGCTTGTGGCGAAAGGGGGCGGGGCGCTGCTCTCTTCGCACTGGAGAAGAAGGGGGGAGCGGCGGTGGTTTTCTTGACAAGACAGCAATGGCGAAGTGGACGGACTGCCCCTGTTTCCCCCGGTTATAAGGAGGGGGAGGGGGCGGACGTTCCGCTTTTCCTAATAAAGAAACCCCCACGACCACGCCCACGATCTCTCGCGCGACGCCACGTTCGGTGCGTGCCGTTAGTGGGGGTCGTGGTGGGTCCGGGCGGTTACGGCGTGATTGAGGCGCGTGTGACCGCACTGCTTTTTGGGCATGGCCCGACAGCGCTTCGGCACCGTGTCTGACCTAGGCCGGGCTCTGTCGGTGTACTAGAGTAGGGGTACCCTAGTATCCCGTGCTAGTGCCGCAGACGATTCTTGACACCCGTGGCAGGGTTTGCCTGGTCACCGCCAAGATCCTCCGTGCCTCCTTTGGAGCCATTCAAGAACAAAGTATTTGACTAAGAAGACAAGGCCCCGGCAAGAGGAGCTTGCCGGGAAGGCCACTCAAGGCATGCAGAAGACAAGGCCCCGGCAAGAGGAGCTTGCCGGGAAGGCTCGGAGTGCGACAAGCCTCCAGACGCGACAAGGATTCAGCCGCGGCGAGGCGCTTGCCGCGGCAAGCAACCTCTCTCCATCCCTGCTCTAGCTCATCCAACAACGTGTCGCCATGGGACCATTCCATGCGCGCGTGTCAAGAGGCTGTGCAGCCAGCGGAGAGCAGCGATAAACGGCGCTGACTAGCTTGCCATCGTGGCGAGCGGTGGCGCACCTGACGGTCTCTGTTGCCTTTGTTTGGGCGACACCACGGGCATTTATTGCTTTTGTCCCTTGCCCGTCGAGTTAGGTATTTTGCACTATACAATCGCTCGAGTAGGTGTACCAACTCCTGTTTTTACATTTGTACCCTCGCCTATGTTGCCACTGTCGGAGACCCCTTGAGCATATAAAAGGAGGCCCATGCATAGCGTAGAGGGGGGTTCGGTTCATTCGACTCACTCGAGACCAGACACGCTCACGCTTAGGTTTTGTAGCTTGCATCGCTCCCTAGCAAGAATACAATACATCAAACAAGCAGCGTAGGAGTTTTATCTCTCCGGAGAGCTCCGAAGCTGGGTAAACTGCTCGTGTGCCTCGCCTCGATCCGCTCTTCGTGCGATCTCCGCCCCCCTCCGAACCACAAGGGGCCTGGTCCGCCGGCCCCATAGGTGTTCGTGGGTACGATCAGCCTCCCCGATAGGGCATGTGCATGCACGAGAGAAAGTTAGTGGTAGCTACAAAGGCTAGAGGATTGTGTGGGTGTAAGAGACTAACAAAGATCATAATTTGATATGAAAGCGGATTCATATATTTGTATAGGAGACCATAGTGTTTTAAACATTGCATGCATGAATATAGCGGTGATACACATGCTGTGCACATGTTATACCATAATGTGATAATGCATGGCGTTTGCAACTCACAGCTAAATGTTGAACAATCTAAACCATACTATACATCAAACAATCTCACGTTTTATTTGAATTTGTGATAATGTGCAGCGTTTGCAGCTTACAGCTAAATATCGAGCAATCTAAACAATACTATATATTGAACATTCTCACATTTTATTTGAATTTGTGGTAATGTGTGGTGTTTGCAACTCACATTTGAATACTTGTAGGCGTAGGGGGCGGGGCACCATACATAATGTGATAAACACATTATACATATGAGACATGGTTTAGATTATGAAGATCTAGCTAGAGCTAGAAATGTAATGTGTTTTGAAATCAAAATAAAGTGGATTCAAAAAATCTAGTTCGAGTTCATATAGTACACGTAGTTCATATGTAACTCAAGACTAATCATGTGGTGTCTTTGTGAAGATAATACACAAGCGATGGTTTAACTTGACAATAATGATGATTGTAGATCTTATTAAAGCAGATAAGCGAATTCAAATGCTTTGACTTCACAACAATCATTCTTGTAGATCTTATTCAAATTTAGTTCATATTGAAGCGGTAGTATATCGTTTGGAATGCACTAAAACGTTCATTTGAGTAGTAGGTTGCATGCATTATACACGTGGCGAAATATTTTAATTGAACATAACATGAATTCAAAGTTTTGAATGACATTTGTAGTGCGCATTGATTTGGTACGATTGCATGTTAGGCTTGTCCGTAAATTTCAACCAGCGCCTTTGTTAGCCGAAATATTTAAGATATATCTTTGTCTCGTTGTGCTCGGCAACTCCCTCCATCTCAACCTCGCCTTGCTATTCGAAATTACAACGCTGCATAAAAACTCCCACCTCTTGTGAAATCCGACACGCGAAATGCCCGTGGTACCCTGAACCGAAAGAACCGCCTCAAATCGGTGGGGGGTACTTTCGTAACTTACCCCACATTTCGGACAAGCGCGTCTCTAAGCCATGGTTCCCCACTGCCATCCCATCCGCCCACCCATACGTACACCGAGGCCACGAAAACCCGCGAGGAAACCCCACACCCTGCTCCGTCCGCCACCCAGCCGGAGCCTCTTCCCCGACGACGTCGTCCACAGCAACAGCTCGACGTCCCTCATCCACCGTACCGGATGAGGATCCATCGTCGATCTCATTGTCCCGCCTGTTCAGCCACCCCGTCCTCCACCTCCAAGGATCTGCCCCGACGTTCCCCTCGTCTTTCACGCCACCTCCATTCCCACACTGTCGTCTTCACCTACACCACCAGAAGAGCATCATCATCACCGTTTCCTCGGATGAAGTTGCGGCCTAACCGGCACCACCAAAGAGGTTGTACACTAATCGCCGCATTTCCTTCTTGATTCGATCTCACGGTGCTGCCGGCGCTCGGTCCCGAGCCGACACGGCGCGGCTCCATCCATGGCAGCGTCGCCGACCGCTTCCTCCACGGCGTCGCTCCCTCGGCGGCGACGTCCACATCAGTAGGAGCTGCTGCTGCTTTAGCTCTCGCTTGCGCTGCTACTCTGATCTTGCTCTCGGTCCCCTGCCTGGTCTGCTCTTGCTATTGCTCTTGCTCGTGATACTGCTCTCGCTCTTGCTCTTGCTTGCGATGCTGCTCCGATTTGGCTACACTTGATCTGAATCGACTTTTGGGTCGATCAATTTTCAAGGGTGGGCTCGCCGGGGTGAAGGAAGAACCAGCAGCAGGAGGGGGGCTTGGAGAGGTACCCACTATCTATCTTAGGGTTCGGGATGGGGTGGTGGTGATGCGGCGGTGGCGGGGCATTAGCGGGACGGTGGCGTGGGGATCGCCGGAGAAAAAAGCTCGGCACGTGGGGGCCTAGAGGAATGGCAGGCGGCGGACGGCGGTGGGGAGTGTTTTTCGGCGGGCGGGCGGCGCACCGCGCCGACCCGCAGGCGTGAGGCGGGCTGCTGTTTGGCCGGTGGTCTTTGGCGGCTCGAGGCGTGGAGGTTGAAGATGAACCACAGGCCCTTGATTTCGTATCCAACGGCTGCAAAATCGACCGACCAGAGATGAAAATGTCGATCGACCGACGTGTAACCTCACCTTGCTAGTGCGTTCAATTTCGACAAAGAAAATTCAGTTTCGACAAAGAAAATTCAGTTTAAGCGATTAGGTTCAGTTTGACGATTAAGTTTAGTTTGATAGTTAAGTTCTGTTTTGACGATTAAGTTCAGAGATGAGCGGCGGTGTATTTTACATCTAGCACTTTGTGGTTATATATTTTACGACATGTATTGGAGATGCTATTAGAACTCCACTCGAGTTAACGTTGTTCGTTGTCTCTCTTGTCTGCTTGACCTCGGCGTCGTACAACTCACCGGAGCTGCTCCAACGACGAAACCCTCCATCACAGTGAGAAGTACCTCGGCTCCATCTCCAGACGCCTAAGACCTTCTTCCCCACCTTCGACAAAGAAAGTCAGCGGAGCATCCTCACCGCCAACCCAATCACGCTGAGATCAACATGGCTTCGCCAAAGAGGTTGTACACTTGTTGCATCTCTTTTTACTCTACATGTTATATATATTGTCCAATCGAGCACACGGATTTGTTCCTTTAGTGTCTCCTTGAAAGAAAAAAACGTAGGAATTTTAATTTTCACTTGTCCTCCTTTTCAAATTCCTATTCATGAAGCACAAGACTAAGAGATAGTAGCATAATAGCATTATAACCGTACATTTTTTGTGGTTTGACTTAATCTCACCATGCTTCTTTGCATCATGTGATCTTCCAATTGTTGTGAATCAAACACCCAGATTGGCAGAAATCCTGTGTTTTTAAATTCTCTGTTTTGCACGTGCATTCCTATCCTATTCTAGTCTATTTCCTATCCCTGCATTGTTGGAATCCTCCAATTCAAACGAGCCCTTACAGAATTACTTCTCTTACAGATAGTTGTAAAAGAAAACCTTGCGTGGTTTGTCCCGCTCCTTCTCAAGGCCGTCATTCACCCATTTCACCTGCTCCAATGATGAAGGGTCTAGCAATGAGGGATCCAGCCTCCTGTCTTTCGCCGCCTCGAGATCTTCTTCCCTTACCGGCAGCCATGAAAACTGCATTACCATCATCAACCAAGCAGATAACCTCGAGAACTACACGGGTCGGCAAGAGAGGTCGCACTCTTTCGTGTCTGCTTACGTTATGCATCGCTTAATATTACATGCTACTTTATCGTCCTGTTCACCGATTAGACTCCGAGTCAGCTCCAAACTAATGGTCAAACTTGAGTTTTTAAATGGTTGTGGGGTACATATCGGGGCCGCTATCAATAGTATATATCTACTATCTGGTTAATCTCTGGTGTCTACAATGAGTTCCATGTTGGGTGGGAAACAGACAGTAAAGAAGCCATTATCTGTATTTATTAACTGAAGCCATTATCTGCCTGCTATTATTGGTTTTGGGTCTATCCACAGGTTGCTACCATCACTCTGGATTTCTGCATGCACTCCTTACATAATCTCACTATGTTTTATTCCTATGCACAACAGTTATTGTAAACAATGGAACTGAACATGTAGAGCAAAAGAGATGAGCCTTGCGTGGCAATATAATTTCATGCAGACGTCGCTCCATGGTAGGCGCAAAGGCAGCCCCCCCTCCACGCATTTCGGATTGTAATCGAGAGGAAGATATCTGTTCTGAGGGGGATTCAGAAGGAGAAGATAACTCCTATTTACCCCCTGAGGTCTTCGCTCTAACTTGGCATGCCGATGTTGGTTATATCATGCATATGGTGTCTTGCATTGCTTACTTTATACATCAAATATGTCATCTCGCTTAGTTTAGACATCCTTTGTGCGAATGCCATCTGCTTAGTTTATTCATCGTTTATGTGAATTATGCAACGCCACCTTGTTTAGCCAGCATCATATATGTGAATTTTGCAATGCATCCTGCTTAGCCAGTCATCTTATATGTAAATTATATCAGGCCATCCTTTTTCGTTACATATTACATTTGTCAACAATGTTAGTACATTCAATCGCTCTTCGTGGTGCATCAGCCATTTGACACGGTGATGGCAAATTCTCGAGTGAAAACAAGGTCTTACGAGCAGACTATGCTATCTCGACGAAGCGCATATCTCGCTGGTTACGGATAGCTCCTCGGAGGAGGATTCGAGAGAGATGACCAGTCCTATTCCCCGAGGTGTATGCTCTAACTTGGCGAGGTTATGTTGCTCATATCGTGCGTATGGTGTCTCGCATTGCTATGCCATTTGATTAGTTTAGACATGTTTTGTGTGAATGCCAATTGTTAGTGTCTAATTACCATATATGTGAATTATGCATTGCCATCTTGTTGCAAGACATTATATATGTGAATTATACAATGCTATCTTGTTGCAAACGCATTATATATGTGAATTATGCAATGCCATGCTGTTTAGCCAATCATCATGTATGTGAATTATATCATGCTATCATTTTTTCGTATTACGTGTTCCATTTGTCGACAACGTTTGTATATTCAACTACTCTTCCTGTGCATCAGCCATTTGAAGTGGTGATGGAAGTATCTGGAGTGAAAACAAGGTATTTAGAGCAGACAATGCTACCTGCTGAAGTAGACATCTTGGTGGCTACAGAGAGCTCCTCAGAGGAGGATTCAGAGACTGATGACCAGTCCTATTTCCCCGAGGTCTATGCTCAAACTTAGCGAGGTTATATTACCCATGTCATGCATGTTGTCTTGCATTGCTTAGTTTTTACATCATATATAGATTGCCATCTGCTTACTTGCTTACTATATAAATCATATATTTGAATTATATCATGCCATCATGTTTACATAGTACATACACATCATCTATCTGAATTATGGCATGGCAACCCATTTAATAAAGACATCATATAGTTATATCATCTCATCCTGTTTAGTGTTTACAGTCATCATATTTAGAATTATGGCATTCTATCCATGAATGTATGTGAAATATGGCATGCCAACCTATTTAATAAACACATTATATAGTTATGTCATGTCATCCTGTTTACATAGTCTCATATTTTGAACTATGTCTTTCCATCTTTTTTAGTTAGCCATCATAATGTGAAATTGTGTCATGTTATCCTGTTTAGTTAGCCATCATATATGTGAAATTGTGTCATCCTATCCTGTTTGGTTAGACAACATAAATATGAATTATTTCATGCCCTCTTTTATTCCCCATTATCCATTGCACCTATCTATCATACAATGTCTATACTTTCAATTAATTTTCTTGTTTATCAGTCATTTGAATTGGAGAGCGTGATGGCAGTATCTAAGGGAGTAATAACACGGTCTTCAGAAAAGATAGTGCTACCAGTTGATGCAGATAGAACCACGGTTGTACTTGCCCAAGGACCAGATCCACCACACATAACCCAGACTCTCGCAGATTGTACACCTACCATGTTGGACAGAGATCCTGCTTCACCCTTCTAACCCCAACCCCGACAGATAGTAACCTGGTTCCCAGTTGACACAAAGACCGTCTCCACCACAGAGCACCCAAACACGAGCGGTTAGTAAGGGAACTGCAGTGCCCAAAGCACGAGGACCACCACTCTGAATCCCAAATCAACGCTTAAAGGAGATGAAGATTTGTTCTCAGGTCAGGTTCTGTAGCTATGGTTCATACTCCTTTGCTCTTGCATTACTGTATTTACTCATACCAACTATTTTCAAATTTGAAGGATGGAATTTGAACTCCAATGGCACAACAGGTATGTTTTAAACATGTTTTTTAACTGGTTTGCTGTTGTAACCTGCTCTATGTTGATTTCAGTTTCAATTGAATAAACAGTTATGTTCTCATGTCATGCACATTACAAGTGTTGTTATTGCTCTATAGTTACCCACACTTATATTCTGTCTATTCTGCTTTGTCTTGAACAAATATTATTTGAACTGTGTCTCTATCTTGATTTGGCAACAAAAAGTAGAATGATATAGACCATAAAGTGACCATGGTACATAGATATATCTTTGTTTCATGATGTTATCCTGTCCACTTTACTACTGAACTCATTTACCAAAATGAGTTTCATATACAACATGGTAAACATGTGATGTGTCTGCTTGTTTCTCTTTTAGAATGCGGATAAAATATTGGAGAACAGTACCGCGTTATCCAATGGTAAAGGAAGTAATGCAGATAAGGTTCAAGATAGTGAGACATACCTGTTGGTGTCCAAGAAATCTGATAAAAACTATCTTGACGACAGTGAGGGAACCCAAAAGTCCTGTCTTGATGTAGTGTTCGAGTTACTGGCCACTACTACTGGCACAAGCTCTTCAAACTCGCTGCCTAAATCAGTTCGTCTTCTTGAGTCTCAACTTCAAGTTGAAAGACATCGATCAGATGTGCTGCGACAGGAAGCTGAAGGACTGAGGAAGTCCCTGCAGAATTCAGATGCATATTTTACGGTGCAACAAAGAAGTTACTGGAGGATTTAAGCGCCAAACAAGAGAAAGTTAATAAGCTTGCTAAACATCTTGCCACATTATGGGTACCAGGATATTGTTTCTTGAGATCTTCTAAAGTGGTTTCAGTTCTGGATTTGTTTCTTTGCGGCGTTTATTTGCGCTGGTCGCCAACTTTGACAACCAGTGTATATGATATGCTGCTTTGTTCCCTATTTGCACTGGTGGCGAACTTTGATGCCCAGTGGATGTAATATGTGTAACAGCCGTGATAGCCTAGCATAAGTTGCTTGCTTATTTATTTCCTTGTTGTCTTGATTATTTGTTTGCTTGTATTCGGTGCAGTTATTTTTAAAACTAGGCCACAATAACCATGGGCTAATATTTACTGTAGTGACACTAGGCCTCCCACGGTCAGTAGAAACAGTGGGCCTTCTACGGGCCATAGAAGCGATAGACCTTCTACGGGCCAGAGAAACAATGGGCCTTCTACGGGTCAGAAAACAATGGGCCTTCTACGGGCCATAGAAACAATGGGGCTTCTACGGGCCGTATCATCAATGGGCCTTATACGGGCCGTATGACCATAACGGGCCATCGTCAATAGGCCGTATTTGATGATGCTATGAAAACGGCCCAACGTATTAACGGACCACAAACGGGCCGATGTAACCATGGGCTGAATTTGGCCCACAAGCAGAAAATGACAGTAACGGGCCGTAAGTAAACGAATCTTTGAAATGAGCCCAAGAATAAATGGGCTCGATAAGGCCGAAAGATAACATTTGTTGAAACGGCCCAACTGAATAACGGGCCCTTAATGGGTATAAAGTGATATACCGTTCATTACGGGTCGATTTCACCACGGGCCGTTAATGGGTGTAAAGTGATACCTCGTTCATTGCGGGCCGCTTTCACCACGGGCCGTTAATGGGTGTAAAGTGATACCTTTGTTCATTGCAGGCAGTTCACCACGGGCCGTTAATAGGCCAAGAGTTACATAGGGCCTCATATGGGACGAAGACGTCATGGGCCATACATGGGCGGAAGTGAAAGCAATTTGGAATCATATTGGATGGGCGGATGACGCTATTGGGCCTAATTCGGATAGGGCGTAACGGGCCTTGGGTTAGCGGGCCATAAATGGGCTATATGCGAACAGGTCGTTAACTGGCTTTCCATGGGCCGGCCCGCCATCTTTTGACCAAGTCAAACGGGTCGGCCTTTTCACAGGAATGGGCCTCTGTTGGGCCTGCCACGTGTTGACGTATCATAGGCGCCTTCTGTCCATTGAGTGGATGACATCTGTCCCAACGATGAGTCGACACGTGTTTCCTCCAGCCAATGATGATTTTACACGTGGAAAATCCCCATTGGTCGGGGCTGTTAACGGGTTATCGGATCCAAAACCCGACCCGATAGCTTAACGGCATTCCGTTACGGTGGATGCCACGTGTCGGTCACCCTTGACGAAAAGCACTTCGTGACGGCGATTTATCGTCATGGAAGTGGACACTTCCGTGATGATAATTTTGGTAATGTCATGGAACACTTCTCACGATGACACGGTATGACTATCTTTATTCTGTCATAAATTTGTCATGGATGTACATGCATGACAAAAAACGCGACCTACTGTGACAAACATGTATCATCATGGAAGTGTATTTTTTGTAGTGCACGGTTGACGGCACGGGTGACAACAACGTTGTCAATGATGGAGCACTCCTCGCGGGCGATTGCAGCACCCAAGGTTGAAGAAGAAGCTCGATGGTGGCGCTCCCCTCCATTTCGTTTCCTGCAACATGCACCGTGCCTCGTGGAGGTGTAAAAACTTATATGCTTTGCACCTTTGAGAGACAGTATGTTTTGTAATAATTTGCTAGGGTTCTGTGATTTCCTTCCCGTTTGCTTTAATGTTCTGCATTGGCAGGGCCCGGCCCCGCGCATACCTCAGCCGCCGCTGGGTCATCCGGATCACCAAGACGAGACCATGGGGTGAGGGGCTACGTGACCAGTTAGGCTCCCGAGTCGCGATGCTCAGGAGTCCCCCTTGACATACAAACAGCCCTCGGGAAGGAGATGCGAGAGTAGGCCTTAGCATTCTACGTCGGCAAGGCCCGGCCCCGGGCATACGTCAGCCATTGTTGGGTCGTCCAGATCGCCAGGATGAGACCAAGGGGTGAGGGGCTACGTGACCAGTTAGGCTCCTGAGTCGCGATGCTCAGGAGTCCCCCTTGATGTACGAACAGACCTCCATTCCTTTCCTCGCCGAGGTCTAGCTCGGGAGGGGCGCGCGACGACCAGGTCCGAGGGACCTGGCAGGGATGCGTACGCTAGGCGTGACCTGAGCGTAGCCCCCGTGCCCAGCCCCCTCGCACGACTCTCCCAAAAGGAAAGTGTTGCAATGAGGCTGAACACCGAGCCTAGCGGCTCCCTGAGGTTAATGCGGCCGTGGGGCCGCCCCCAGTTGTTTATCACCAGCACGGAGCATGGCGCTTTCGCACTTGCACAGGCATAGCCTCTCCTTGACCGTGTCGACTGCCAGCGCAGAGCATGCTGCTTCCACTGGTGCGTGGGTGCGGGCTCCCTTTGAGTGGATCCCCCGGGGCGTGTACAGCCCCGCCCTGGCATGTGCCTTGCATGGCAGGGCTAGAGGAGGTGTGTCTAGGCACTCATGAGCCAGCGCGGGATTCACGAGGCCCTACCTCAAGGCGGGTTGCGCCTGAATTTGATTCAGAACACTTGTGATTGCCCTGCGAGATGGTTAGACAACCTGCGTCGAATGAATCTCCTGAGGTTATCACATGAGAAGGCCATAAACCAATGACCCCAGGAGGTGACGTGGACGGGGCCGGCCCGCCAAACAGAGCTCATTCATTGGAGGGACGGACCCGAGCACATATGCCGTACCCAGTCTTCTCATGTGAAAATCCTGAAGAAAGACAACCGACGCGCGGCTCCCGTGGTGGCGAGGCACCGGGTCGCGCGCCCTAGCTCATCTGCCCGCGATTAGCTCATGCGAGAACAAGGCACCAAGGGCCATGGGAGGTTGACGCACATGGGAGCTGGCCCGCGAGCCAGAGATCAGCCTCTTGGGTTTAGCGACGCTGTAGGGACGGACCCGAGCACAGACGTCGTGCCAGTCCTTAATCATGAGGCGGTCATGGGTGGGTTTGCAAGGGCGTATGACTTTCATGGCAATGAAGTACCAGACAGGCAGATGATAACCATAAGGCGACTCATGGAAGTAGGTAAAGCTAGTTCTGATAGATGCAAAACGATACATGTTGTAGGGACGGACCCATGCGGCTTGGGGATGATACAGCCCGAGGGGCGCCCCCAACTGAATAAACCAGAAAATGTCACCTCGCACCGTTGTTGAGGAGATGTTGAAGTAGCTGAAGACGCGTGCTGAAGAAGTCGCTCCTCACGAGCTATCCAGGTCCTGAACCTCGGGAGGCTCTAGGGGCCCGGGAGGCTCGCGAAGAACCGTCACCATTTCCGCCAGGACCGCCTGGTACCTGGCCTCCTGAGCCGCCTGAACGCTCTGCAGGTGGCGCTGAGATGCAGCAGCCGCGTTCGGCAAGCCAAAGGGCATGCAAACGTAGCTGTGAGGGGGGCCCTCGCGCCGGCCAACACGCGACGGCCAGTAGAGCCGCTGGGAGGCGACCCTGTTGAGTCCTGGGATGTTGACTCAGACGCGCAACTCGCTTTCCTCGCCAGGACAAGGAGCCGCGTCAGGTGGTGGGCGGCGGTCGCCGCACATGGCTCTCGCCTCTTGAAACTCCTTGGTTGCCTTGGTGATGAACTCCTGAGCACCTGGCGTCCCACACCTTGTGCTCTCATGGGGGAAACGCGCGCTGAAGCATGCCTCCATGTGGTGCACGAGCGCCTCCCTCGTCACATTGGCTAAGTCAGAGGCCCTCCAGAGGAGAGCCCCTGAGCCCAGCCTGAGAGGGGCGCTGGGTGCGCCTTCCTATGCAAGAGAGGTAGGCGCCCAATCCCTGGGTGCAGGTCCTGAGGTGGTGCCGCTGGACACGCCGCTCTCCTGAGGCTCTTGGCGGAGCAGCTGCTTCTTCTTCTTGGGGACAACCTCAGGAGGGTAGACGGTGCCTTTATCGTCTGGGTTCTCGACCGCCGCAGCCTGGTAGGTGCGCTTGAGAGAGCACACCGCGTCCTTCTCCTCACAGGCGATCGTGATGATCGTGGTTCCCTGGCATCTTGAGGACATTGTAACCATGATGAGTCACCGCCATGAACTTGGCCAGGGATGGATACCCAAGGATGGCATTGTACGGAAGGCGGATGTGGGCGACATCGAAGTCGATGAGCTCTGTGCGGTAGTTGTCGCGCTGGCCGAAGGTTGCGGGGAGGCGGATCCGCCCTATCAGGGTGGTGGAGCCGTTGGTCACTCATGAGAAAGGCTTGGTGGGCTGCAGCTGATCATAGGGCACTTGAAGGCGGTCGAACATCTCGATGGAAAGAAAATTGAGCCCCGCACCGCCATCGATGAGGGTTTTGGTGATGTGGACATTGCTGATGACGGGTGAGCAGAGCATCGGGAGCGCGTCGGCAGTTGCCGCACACTTGATCTAGTCGGACAAGCTGAAGGTGATGATGCACTTGGACCACCTGAGCGGGCGCATGGCCTCGAGCCTGGGGAGGGCCGCATTCACCTCACAGGCAAACTGCTTGAATATGCGAAGAGAGGCTGGGGCCTGAGCACCACCCAGGATGCAGGTGATGGCGTAAGGCTCCTGGAAGCCCACGGCCCCCTCGTCCTGGAGGTGGTTGTTGGGGAACGTAGTCTTTCAAAAAAATTCCTACGATCACGCAAGATCTATCTAGGAGAAGCATAGCAGGGAGACTGTGTCCACGTACCCTCGTAGACCGAAAGCGGAAGCATTTTATCAACGTGGTTGATGTAGTCGTACGTCTTCACGATCCGACCGATCTTAGCACCGACGTACGACACCTCCGTGTTCAGCACACATTCAGCTCGATGACGTCCCTCGTACTCTTGATCCGGTTGAGGCCAAGGGAGAGTTCCGTCAGCACGACGGCGTGGCGACGGTGATGATGAAGTTACTGGTGCAGGGCTTTGCCTAAGCACTACGACGATATTACTGAGGTGTGTTTCTATGGAGGGGGCACTGCACACGGCTAAAAGATCAACTTCTGTGTTCTAGGGTGTGCTACCTCTTGAGCATGCGTTGGTTTTCCCTTGAAGAGAAAGGGTGATGCAGCAAAGTAGCGTAAGTATTTCCTCAGTTTTTGAGAACCAAGGTATCAATCCAGTAGGAGGTTACACGCAAGTCGCCTTGTACCTGCACAAACAAATAAGAACCTTGCAACCAACGCAATAAAGGGGTTGCCAATCCCTTCACGGCCACTTGCAAAAGTGAGATCTGATAGAGATAATAGAATAAATATTTTTGGTATTTTATGATATAGATTGGAAAGTAAAGATTGCAAAATAAACAGCGGCAGAAATAGCAAATTGATAGGAAAATAATATGATGGAAGATAGACCCGGGGGCCATAGGTTTCACTAGTGGCTTCTCTCAAGATAGCATAATCTACGGTGGGTGAACAAATTACTGTCAAGCAATTGATAGAAAAGTGCATAGTTATGAGAATATCTAGGCATGATCATGTATATAGGCATCATGTCCATGACAAGTAGACCGAAACGATTCTGCATCTACTACTAGTACTCAACACATCGACCGCTATCCAGCATGCATCTAGAGTATTAAGTGCATAAGAACAGAGTAACGCATTAGGCAAGATGACATGATGTAGAGGGATAAACTCAAGCAATATGATATAAACCCATCTTTTTATCCTCGATGGCAACAATACAATACGTGCCTTGTTGCCCTAACCATCCTTGGGAAAGGACACCGCAAGATTGAACCCAAAGCTAAGCACTTCTCCCATTGCAAGAAAGATCAATCTAGTAGGCCAAACCAAACTGATAATTTGAAGAGACTTGCAAAGATATCAAATCATACATATAAGAATTCAGAGAAGAACCAAATATTGTTCATAGATAATCTTGATCATAAACCCACAATTCATAGGATATCGACAAACACACCGCAAAAAGAATTACATCGAATAGATCTCCAAGAGAATAGAGGAGAACTTTGTATTGAGATCCAAAGAGAGAGAAGAAGCCATCTAGCTAATAAATATGGACCCGAAGGTCTGTGGTAAACTACTCACACATCATCGGAGAGGCTATCGTGTTGATGTAGAAGCCCTCTGTGATCGATTCCCCCTATGGCGGAGCGCCGAAAAAGGCCCCAAGATGGGATCTCACGGGTACAGAAGGTTGCGGTGGTGGAAATAGGGTTTCGTGGTGCTCTCGAATGTTTTCAGGGTATATGAGTATATATAGGCGAAGGAAGTAGGTCGATGGCGAGGGTGGGGGGCGCGCCACCCTGCCTCGTGGCCGCCTCGTTGCTTCCTTGACGTCCACTCCAAGTCTCCTGGATTGCGTTTGTTCCAAAAATAATTCTCCCGAAGGTTTCATTCCGTTTCTATTCTGTTTGATATTCCTTTTCTGCAAAACACTGAAATAGGCAAAAAAAACAACAATTTGCACTGGGCCTTTGGTTAGTAGGTTAGCCCCAAAAATAATATAAAAGTGCATAATAAAGCCCATTAAACATCCAAAACATATAATATAATAGCATGGAACAATAAAAAAATTATAGATACGTTGGAGACGTATCAGGGTGCCCCCTCCCCACGTATATAAAGGAGGGAGGGAGGAGGCCGGCCGGCCCTAGGGGGTGTGCCCGAGGAGGGGAGTCCTAGTAGGATTCCAATTCCTAGTAGGATTCCTCCAAGAGGGAGAGAGGGGGAAGGAAGGAGACTGAGAGGGAGTAGGCAAGGGGGGCGCCCCCCTTCTCTTGTCCAATTAAGACTCCAAGGGGGGGCACGGCCTGCCATGGCTGCCCTATTCTCTCTCCAATAGGGCCCATGGTGGCCCATTAGTTCCCCCGGGGGGTTCCGGTAACCCTTTCGGCACTCCGATTTTACCCGAAACTATCCGGAACACTTCCGGTGTCCGAATAACATGGTCTAATATATCAATCTTTATGTCTCGACTATTTTGAGACTCCTCGTCATGTCCATGATCTCATTTGGGACTCCGAACAACCTTCGGTACATCAAATCATATAACTCATAATACAAATCGTCATCGAATGTTAAGCGTGTGGACCCTACGGGTTCGTGAACTATGTAGACATGACCGAGATATCTCTCCGGTCAATAACCAATGGCGGAACCTGGATGCTCATATTGGCTCATACATATTCTACGGAGATCTTTATCGGTCAAACCGCATAACAACATATGTTGTTCCCTTTGTCATCGGTATGTTACTTGCTCAAGATTCGATCGTCCGTATCCTCATACCTAGTTCAATCTCGTTACCGGCAAGACTCTTTACTCGTTCCGTAGTGCATCATCCCGCAACTAACTCATTAATCACATTGCTTGCAAGGCTTATAGTGATGATCATTATAGAGAGGGACCAGAGATACCTCTCCGATACACAGAGTGACAAATCCTAATATCGATCTATGCCAACTCAACAAACACCATCGGAGACATCTGTATAATCACCCAGTTACGTTGTGACATTTGATAGCACACTAAGTGTTCCTCTGGTATTCAGGAGTTGCATAATCTCATAGTCAAAGGAACATGTATAAGTGCTACCTCTTGAGCACTGCATTGGTTTTCCCTTGAAGAGCAAAGGGTGATGCAGCAAAGTAGCGTAAGTATTTCCCTCAGTTTTTGAGAACCAAGGTATCAATCCAGTAGGAGGCCATGCACGAGTCCCTCACACCTACACAAACAAATAAATCCTCGCAACCAACGCAATAAAGGGGTTGTCAATCCCTTCATGGTCACTTACGAGAGTGAGATGTGATAGATATGATAAGATAATATTTTTGGTATTTTTATGATTAAGATGCAAAGTAAACAAAGCAAAATAAAAACAGCGCCAGAAATAGCTTGTTGTCGGGAAATTGATATGATGGAAAATAGACCCGGGGGCCATAGGTTTCACTAGTGGCTTCTCTCAAGAGCATAAGTATTACGGTGGGTGAACAAATTACTGTTGAGCAATTGACAGAATTGAGCATAGTTATGAGAATATCTAGGTATGATCATGTATATAGGCATCACGTCCGAGACAAGTAGACTGACTCATGCCTGCATCTACTACTATTACTCCACACATCGACCGCAATCCAGCATGCATCTAGAGTATTAAGTTCAAAAGAACAGAGTAATGCTTTAAGCAAGATGACATGATGTAGAGGGATAAACTCATGCAATATGATATAAACCCCATCTTGTTAACCTCGATGGCAACAATACAATACGTGCCTTGCTGCCCCTCATCCTTTGGGAAAGGACACCGCAAGATTGAACCCAAAGCTAAGCACTTCTCTCATTGCAAGAAAGATCAATCTAGTAGGCCAAACCAAACTGATAATTCGAAGAGACTTGCAAAGACAACCAATCATACGTGAAAGAATTCAGAGAAGATTCAAATATTGTTAATAGATAAACTTGATCATAAACCCACAATTCATCAGTCTCAACAAACACACCGCAAAACAAGATTACATCGAATATATCTCCACGAGAGAGGGGAAGAACATTTTATTGAGATCCAAAAAGAGAGAAGAAGCCATCTAGCTAATAACTTGGACCCGAAGGTCTGAGGTAAACTACTCACACATCATCGGAGAGGTGTTGACGTAGAAGCCCTCCGTGATCGATGCCCCCTCCGGCGGAGCTCCGAAAATGGCCCCAAGATGGGATCTCACGGGTACAGAAGGTTGCGGCGGTGGAATTAGGTTTTTGGCTCCGTATCTGGTAGTTTGGGGTACTTAGTTATATATAGAAGGAAGAAGTACGTCGGTGGAGCAACGTGGGGCCCACGAGGGTGGAGGGCGCGCCCAGGGGGTAGGCGCGCCCCCCTACCTCGTGCCCTATTGGTTGATGTCATGACGTAGGGTCCAAGTCCTTTGGATCACATTCGTTCCGAAAATCACGTTCCCGAAGGTTTCATTCCGTTTGGACTCCGTTTGATATTCTTTTTCTGCGAAACTCTGAAATAGGCAAAAATACAGCAATTCTGGGCTGGGCCTCCGGTTAATAGGTTAGTCCCAAAAGTAATATAAAAGTGTATAATAAAGCCCATTAATGTCCAAAACGGAATATAATATAGCATGGAACAATAAAAAATTATAGATACATTGGAGACGTATCAAGCATCCCAAGCTTAATTCCTGCTCGTCCTCGAGTAGGTAAATGAGAAAAACAGAATTTTTGATGTGGAATGCTACTTGGCATAATTTCAATGTAATTCTCTTAATTGTGGTATGAATATTCAGATCCGAAAGATTCAAGACAAAATTTTAATATTGACATAAAAATAATAATACTTCAAGCATACTAACTAAACAATTATGTCTTCTCAAAATAACATGGCCAATGAAAGTTATCCCTACAAAATCATATAGTGCAGCTATGCTCTATCTTCACCACACAAAATATTTAAATCATGCACAACCCCGATGACAAGCCAAGCAATTGTTTCATACTTTTAGTGTTCTCAAACTTTTTCAATCTTCACGCAATACATGAGCGTGAGCCATGGACTTAGCACTATATGTGGAATAGCATGGTGGTTGTGGAGAAGACAAAAAAAGGAGAAGATAGTCTCACATCAACTAGGCGTATCAATGGGCTATGGAGATGCCCATTAATAGATATCAATGTGAGTGAGTAGGGATTGCCATGCAACGGATGCACTAGAGCTATAAGTATATGAAAGCTCAACAAAAGGAACTAAGTGGGTGTGCATCCAACTCGCTTGCTCACGAAGACCTAGGGCATTTTGAGGAAGCCCATCATTGGAATATACAAGCCAAGTTCTATAATGAAAGAAATTTCCCGCTAGTATATGAAAGTGATATCATAGGAGACTCTCTATCATGAAGATTATGGTGCTACTTTGAAGCACAAGTGTGGTAAAAGGATAGTAACATTGTCCCTTCTCTCTTTTCCTCTCATTCATATTTTTTTATTTGAGCCTTTTCTCTTTTTTTATGGCCTCTTTTTTTAGTCCGGAGTCTCATCCCAACTTGTGGGGGAATCATAGTCTCCATCATCCTCTCCTCACTTGGGACAATGCTCTAAAAGATGATTCTCATCACACTTTTATTTACTTACAACTCAACAATTACAACTCAATACTTAGAACAAAATATGACTCTATGTGAATGCCTCCGGCGGTGTACCGGGATATGCAATGAATCAAGAGTAACATGTATGAAAGAATTATGAACGGTGGCTTTGCCATAAATACGATGTCAACTACATGATCATGTGAAGCAATATGACAATGATGGAGCGTGTCATAGTAAACGGAATGGTGGTAAGTTGCATGGCAATATATCTCGGAATGGCTATGGAAATGCCATGGTAGGTAGGTATGGTGGCTGTTTTGAGGAAGGTTTATGGTGGGTGTATGATACTGGCGAAAAGTGTGCGGTATTAGAGAGGCTAGTAATGGTGGAAGGAAGAAAAGTGCGTATAATCCATGGACTCAACATTAGTCATAAAGAACTCATATACTTATTGCAAAAATCTACAAGTTATCAAAGCAAAGTATTACGCGCATGCTCCTAGGGGGATAGATTGGTAGGAAAAGACCATCGCTCATCCCCGATCGCCACTCATAAGGAAGACAATCAATAAATAAATCATGCTCTGACTTCATCACATAACGGTTCACCATACGTTCATGCTACGGGAATCACAAACTTTAACACAAGTATTTCTCAAATTCAAAACTACTCAACTAGCATGACTCTAATATCACCATCTTCATATCTCAAAACAATTATCAGGCATCTAACTTCTCATAGTATTCAACACACTCATAAGAATTTTTTTACTAATCTTGAATGCCCATCATTGTCAAAGCAAACTACCATGATGTTTTGTAGGACTCTCAAAATAATCTAAGTGAAGCATGAGAGAACAATAGTTTCTATAAAACAAAATCACCACCGTGCTCTAAAAGATATAAGTGAAGCACTAGAGCAAAAACTATATAACTCAAAAGATATAAGTGAAGCACATAGAGTATTCTAATCAATCCCGAATCATGTGTGTCTCTCATCGAAAGGTGTGTCCAGAAAAGATGATTGTGGTAAACTAAAAAACAAGGACTCAAATAATACAAGACGCTCCAAGCAAAACACATATCATGTGGTGAATAAAAATATAGCTCCAAGTAAAGTTGCCGACGGAAGTAGACGAAAGAGGGGATGCCTTCCGGGGCATCCCCAAGCTTTGGCTTTTTGGTGTCCTTAGATTATCTTGGGGTGCCATGTGCATCCCCAAGCTCAGGATCTTTCCACTCCTTTTTCCATAATCCATCAAATCTTTCACCCAAAACTTGAAAACTTCACAACACAAAACTTAACAGAAAATCTCGTGAGCTCCGTTAGCAAAAGAAAACAAAACACCACTTCAAGGTACTATAATGAACTCATTCTTTATTTGTATTGTTGTTAAACCTACTGTATTACAACTTCTCTATGGTTTATAAGCTATTTTACTAGCCACGGATTTATCAAAATAAGCAAACAACACACGAAAAACAGAATCTGTCAAAAACAGAACAGTATGTAGTAATCTGTAACTAACGCAAACTTCTGGAACTCCAAAAATTCAGCCAAAATAGGAATACCTAGAAAATTTGTTTATTGATAAGCAGACATTGGGATCAATATTTTATCACGTTCTGGTGATTTTTAACAATTTTCGTGAACAGAAAGTTTATGCAATTTTCAGCAAGATCAAATAACTATCATCCAAGAAGATCCTATAGGTTAAACTTGGCACAAACACTAAATAAAACATAAAAACACATCTAACCAAAGGCTAGATCAAAGATTTATTCCTAAACAGAAGTAAAAAAGCAAAAAAAAAACTAAAAATAAAATTTGGTTGCCTCCCAACAAGCGCTATCGTTTAACGCCCCTAGCTAGGCATAAAAGCAAGGATAGAACTAGGTATTGCCATCTTCGGTAGGCAATCCTTCTATGAGACATCTCTCATCCTCAGGAGTTTCTTTCTTTTTATTAATTATCAAACTTCTAGGCACATAAGCAAAAAATTCATTTGTAGCAAATGGTTCCTTAATGGTAGCAAAAAGATTGGGATGAATACTTATAGATTTGAGATCAGCAGTTTCCTTACTAGAGGATTCACCCTTATTTTTAGGAACATACATAAGCTTGGCAATTTTAGTTGGAGGACTTGGAGTATTCTTTACGGAAGAAAAAGCACTTCCCAAGTTGGTAATGATACCCTCTAGTTTATCAATTCTAGTGGAATCCTGATTTATTCTTTCATTAACTATGGGTTCCTTCTCCTTAATATTTTTCAAAGTGACTCCTACCTTAGATCCATATTGGGTAATTTGGTTGTGGATCTTTTTATCCAAATTTTCAATTAACTCTACGGTAGCAACTTTATTTTCAATAATTTCAAGTCTTTGAATTACATGCTCCAAAGTTAACATAGTTCCATTAACCAAAAGAGGTGGTGAGCCAAACAAATCTATCATAGCATTATAAGAATCAAAAGTATGGCTACCCAAAAAATTCCCTCCGGTAATGGCAAGGATATATCTGTACCAAGGAGTAGCGCCTACATAAAAATTGCGGAGAAGAACAGAAGTAGATTGCTTCCTGGTAGATCTATTTTGAGCATTGCAAATTTTATACCAAGCGTCTTTTATATTTTCTCCCTCCCTTTGCTTAAAATTAAGAACTTCATTCTCGGGAGACAACGGAGAAGATAGAGGACTAGTCATAACGACAAGCAAGCGAAAAAGAGGCGAACGGTAAAGAGAGGGCGAATAAAATGGCAAGGGTGAAGTGGGGGAGGAAAACGAGAGGCAAATGGCAAATAATGTAATGCGGGAGATAAGTGTTTGTGATGGGTACTTGGTATGTTGACTTTTGCGTAGACTCCCCGGAAACGGTGCAAGAAATCCTTCTTGCTACCTCTTGAGCACTGCGTTGGTTTTCCCTTGAAGAGGAAAGGGTGATACAGCAAAGTAGCGTAAGTATTTCCCTCAGTTTTTGAGAACCAAGGTATCAATCCAGTAGGAGGCCACGCACGAGTCCCTCGCACCTACACAAACAAATAAATCCTCGCAACCAACGCAATAAAGGGGTTGTCAATCCCTTCACGATCACTTACGAGAGTGAGATCTGATAGATATGATAAGATAATATTTTTGGTATTTTTATGATAAAGATGCAAAGTAAAGAAAGCAAAATAAAAACGATGCCAGAAATAGCTTGTTGTCGGGAAATTGATATGATGGAAAATAGACCCGGGGGCCATAGGTTTCACTAGTGGCTTCTCTCAATAGCATAAGTATTACAGTGGGTGAACAAATTACTATTGAGCAATTGACAGAATTGAGCATAGTTATGAGAATATCTAGGTATGATCATGTATATAGGCATCACGTCCGAGACAAGTAGACCGACTCCTGCATCTACTACTATTACTCCACACATCGACCGCTATCCAGCATGCATCTAGAGTATTAAGTTCAAAAGAATAGAGTAACGCTTTAAGCAAGATGACATGATGTAGAGGGATAAACTAATGCAATATGATATAAACCCCATATGTCTTGAGCTTGCGTTGGTTTTCCCCAAAGAGGAGAGGATTATGCAGGAGAGTAGCATAATTATTTCCCTCAGTTTTTGAGAACCAAGGTATCAATCCAGTAGGAGGCCACACGCAAGTCCCTCGTACCTACACAAAGCAAATAACACCTCGCAACCAACGCGAATAAGGGTTGTGAATCCCTTCACGGTCACTTACGAGAGTGAGATCTGATAGAGATGATAGATAATATTTTTGGTGTTTTTGGTATAAAGATGCAAGGTAAAATAAAAGGCAAAGTAAAAAGTAAAACAATAATAAAGCGTAGGAAGATTAATATGATGAGAATAGACCCGGGGGCCATATATTTCACTAGTGGCTTCTCTCAAGAGCATAAGTATTCTACGATTGGGTGAGCAATTCTTGTTGAGCAATTGATGAATTGAGCATAGTTATGAGAGTATCTAGGTATGATCATGTATATAGGCATCACGTCCGAGACAAGTAGACCGACTCACCTGCATCTACTACTATTACTCCACTCATCGACCGCTATCCAAAGATGCATCTAGAGTATTAGGTTAATGAAAGCAGAGTAACGCCTTAAGCAAGATGACATGATGTAGAGGAATAAATTCATGCAATATGATAAATACCCCATCTTGTTATCCTCGATGGCAACAATACAACACGTGCCTTGCTGCCCCTCATCACACCGGGAAAGGACACCGCAAGATTGAACCCAAAGCTAAGCACTTCTCCCATTGCAAGAAAGATCAATCTAGTAGGCCAAATCAAACTGATAATTCGAAGAGACTTGCAAAGATAACCTATCATACATAAAAGAATTCAGAGAATATTCAAATATTGTTCATAGATAAACTTGATCATAAACCCACAATTCATCGGTCTCAACAAACACACCGCAAAAGAAGATTACATCGAATAGATCTCCACGAGAGAGGGGGAGAACATTGTATTGAGATCCAAAAAGAGAGAACAAGCCATCTAGCCAATAATTATGGACCCGAAGGTCTAAGGTAAACTACTCACACATCATCGGAGAGGCTGTAGTGTTGATGTAGAAGCCCTCCATGATCGATGCCCCCTCCGGTGGAGCTCCAGAAAAGGCCCCAAGATGGGATCTCATGGGTACAGAAGGTTGCGGCGGTGGAATTAGGTTTTTGGCTCCGTATCTAGTAGTTTGGGGTACTTAGGTATATATAGGAGGAAGAAGTACGTCGGTGGAGCAACATGGGGCCC
Organism: Aegilops bicornis; assembly: GCA_021605145.1. Taxonomy (NCBI): domain Eukaryota; kingdom Viridiplantae; phylum Streptophyta; class Magnoliopsida; order Poales; family Poaceae; genus Aegilops; species Aegilops bicornis. Next base: position 377,280,407 of record CM038669.1, on the reverse strand, counting down.
ACGAGGGTGGAGGGCACGCCCAGGGGGGTAGGCGCGCCCCCCTACCTCATGCCCTCCTGGTTGATGTCTTGACGTAGGGTCCAAGTCCTCTGGACCATGTTCGTTCCGAAAATCACGTTCCCGAAGGTTTCATTCTGTTTGGACTCCGTTTGATATTCTTTTTCTGCAAAACTCTGAAATAGGCAAAAAAACAGCAATTCTGGGTTGGGCCTTCGGTTAATAGGTTAGTCCCAAAAATAATATAAAAGTGTATAATAAAGCCCATTAATGTCCAAAATATAATAGAATATAGCATGGAACAATAAAAAATTATAGATACGTTGGAGACGTATCAATAAGTCATGAAGAAAGCAATAGCAATAAACTAAACAATCATAGTGCTAAGCTAACGGACGGGTCTTGTCCATCACATCATTCCCTAATGATGTGATCTCGTTGATCAAATGACAACACATGTCTATGGCTAGGAAACTTAACCATCTTTGATTAATGAGCTAGTCAAGTGGAGGCATACTAGGGACACTCTGTTTGTCTATGTATTCACACATGTACTAAGTTTCCGGTTTATACAATTCTAGCATGAATAATAAACATTTATAATGATATAAGGAAATATAAATAACAACTATATTATTGCCTCTAGGGCATATTTCCTTCGGTCTCCCACTTGCACTAGAGTCAATAATCTAGATTACATAGTAATGATTCTAACACCCATGGAGTCTTGGTGTTGATCATGTTTTGCTCGTGAGAGAGGCTTAGTCAACGGGTCTGCAAACATTCAGATCCGTTGTATTTTGCAAATCTCCATGTCTCCCTCCTTGACTTGATCGCGGATGGAATTGAAGCGTCTCTTGATGTGCTTTGTTCTCTTGTAAGATCTGGATTCCTTTGCCCAGGAAATTGCACCAGTATTGTCATAAAAGATTTTCATTGGACCCGATGCACTAGGTATGACACCTAGATCGGATATGAACTCCTTCATCAAGACTCCTTCATTTGCTTCTTCCGAAGCAGCTATGCACTCCGCTTCACATGTACATCCCGCCATGACGCTCTATTTGGAAATGCACCAACTTACAGCTCCTCCATTCAATTTAAATACGTATCCGGATTGTGACTTAGAGTCATCCGGATCAGTGCCAAAGCTTGCATCGACGTAACCATTTACGACGAGCTCTATGTCACCTCCATAAACGAGAAACATATCCTTAGTCCTTTTCAGGTATTTCAGGATGTTCTTGACCGCTGTTCAGTGATCCACTCATGGATTACTTTGGTACTTCCCTGCTAAACTAATAGAAAGGCACACATCAGGTCTAGTACACAACATTGAATACATGATAGAACCTATGGCTGAGCCATAGGGAATGACTTTCATTTTCTCTCTATCTTCTGAAGTGGTCGGGCATTGAGTCTGACTCAACTTCACACCTTGTAACACAGGCAAGAACCCTTTCTTTGCTTGATCCATTTTGAACTTCTTCAAAACTTTGTCAAGGTATGTGCTTTGTGAAAGTCCAATTAAGCGTCTTGATCTATCTCTATAGATCTTGATGCCCAATATATAAGCAGCTTCACCGAGGTCTTTCATTGAAAAATTCTTATTCAAGTATCCTTTTATGCTATCCAGAAATTCAGTATCATTTCCGATCAACAATATGTCATCCACATATAATATAAAAAATGCTACAGAGCTCCCACTCACTTTCTTGTAAATACAGGCTTCTCCAAAAGTCTGTATAAAACCATATGCTTTGGTCACACTATCAAAGCGTATATTCCAACTCCGAGATGCTTGCACCAGTCCATAAATGAATCGCTAGAGCTTGCACACTTTGTTAGCACCATTTGGATCGACAAAACCTTCTGGTTGCATCATATACAACTCTTCTTTAAGATATCCATTCAGGAATGCGGTTTTGACATCCATTTGCCAAATTTCATAATCATAAAATGTGGCATTTGCTAACATGATTCGGACGAACTTAAGCATCGCTACGGGTGAGAAGGTCTCATCGTAGTCAACTCCTTGAACTTGTCGAAAACCTTTCGCAACAGTCGAGCTTTGTAGGCAGTAACATTACCGTCAGCGTCAGTCTTCTTCCTGAAGATCCATTTATTCTCGATGGCTTGCCGATCATCGGGCAAGTCAACCAAAGTCCACACTTTGTTCGCATACATGGATCCCATCTCAGATTTCATGGCCCCAAGCCATTTCACGGAATCTGGGCTCATCATCGCTTCCTCATAGTTCATAGGTTCGTCATGGTCAAGTAACATGACCTCCAGAACAGGATTACTGTACCACTCTGGTGTGGATCTTACTCTGGTTGACCTACGAGGTTCAGTATTAACTTGATCTGAAGTTTCATGATCATCATCATTAGCTTCCTCGCTAATTGGTGTAGGAGTCACAGGAACAGATTTCTATGATGAACTACTTTCCAATAAGGGAGCAGGTACCATTACCTCATTAAGTTCTACTTTCCTCCCACTCACTTCTTTCGAGAGAAACTCCTTCTCTAGAAAGGATCCATTCTTAGCAACGATTATCTTGCCTTCGGATCTGTGATAGAAGGTGTACCCAACAGTTTCCTTTGGGTATCCTATGAAGACACATTTCTCCGATTTGGCTTCGAGCTTATCAGGTTGAAGCTTTTTCACACAAGCATCACAACCCCAAACTTTAAGAAACAACAACTTGGGTTTCTTGCCAAACCATAGTTCATATGGTGTCGTCTCAACGTATTTAGATGGTGCCCTATTTGACGTGAATGCAGACGTCTCTAAAGCATAACCCCAAAACGATAGCGGTAAATCGGTTAGAGACATCATAGATCGCACCATATCTAATAAAGTGTGGTTACGATGTTCGGACACACCATTACGCAGTGGTGTTCCGGGTGGCGTGAGTTGCGAAACTATTCTGCATTGTTTCAAATGAAGACCAAACTCGTAACTCAAATATTCTCCTCCATGATCAGATCGCAGAAACTTTATTTTCTTGTTACAATGATTTTCCACTTCACTCTGAAATTCTTTGAACTTTTCAAATGTTTCAGACTTATGTTTCATCAAGTAGATATACCCATATCTGCTCAAATCATCTGTGAAGGTGAGAAAATAACGATACCCGCCGCGAGCCTCAACATTCATTGGACCACATACATTAGTATGTATGATTTCCAACAAATCTGTTGCTCGCTCCATTGTTCCAGAGAACGGCGTTTTAGTCATCTTGCCCATGAGGAATGGTTCGCAAGTACCAAGTGATTCATAATCAAGTGATTCCAAAATTCCATCAGAATGGAGTTTCTTCATGCGCTTTACACCAATATGACCTAAATGGCAGTGCCACAAATAAGTTGCACTATCATTATCAACTCTGCATCTTTTGGCTTCAATATTATGAATATGTGTATCACTACTATCGAGATTCATAACAAATAGACCACTCTTCAAGGGTGCATGACCATAAAAGATATTACTCATATAAATAGAACAACCATTATTCTCATATTTAAATGAATAACCATCTTGCATCAAACAAGATCCAGATATAATGTTCATGCTCAACGCTGGCACCAAATAACAATTATTCAGGTCTAAAACTAATCCCGAAGGTAGATGTAGAGGTAGCATGCTGACCGCGATCACATCGACTTTGGAACCATTTCCATGCGCATCGTCACCTGTCCTTAGCCAATCTTCGCTTAATCCGTAGTCCCTGTTTCGAGTTGCAAATACTAGCAACAGAACCAATATCAAATACCCAGGTGCTACTACGAGCATTAGTAAGGTACACATCTGTAACATGTATATCACATATACCTTTGTTCACCTTGACATCCTTCTTATCCGCCAAATACTTGGGGCAGTTCCGCTTCTAGTGACCAGTCCCTTTGCAGTAGAAGCACTCAGTCTTAGGCTTAGGTCCAGACTTGGGCTTCTTCACTTGAGCAGCAAGTTGCTTGCCGTTCTTCTTGAAGTTCCCCTTCTTCCCTTTGCCTTTTTTCTTGAAACTAGTGGTGTTGTTGGCCATCAACACTTGATGCTCCTTCTTGATTTCTACCTCTGCAGCCTTCATCATCGTGAAGAGCTCGGGAATTGTCTTATCCATCCCTTACATATTATAGGTCATCATGAAGCTTTTATAGCTTGGTGGCAATGATTGAAGAACTCTGTCAATGACACTATCAACCGGAAGATTAACCCCCAATTGAGTCAAGTGATTGTGGTACCCAGACATTTTGAGTATATGTTCACTGACAGAACTATTCTCCTCCATTTTGCTTTGTAGAGAACTTATTGGAGACTTCATATCTCTCAATCCGGGCATTTGCTTGAAATATTAACTTCAACTCCTGGAACATCTCATATGCTCCATGACGTTCAAAACATCGTTGAAGTCCCGGTTCTAAGCTGTAAAGCATGGCACACTAAACTATCGAGTAGTCATCAGCTTTGCTTTGCCAGTCGTTCATAACGTCCGGCGTTGCTCCTACAGCGGGTCTTGCACCTAGTGGTGCTTCCAGGGCATAACTCTTCTGTGCAGCAATGAGGATAATCCTCAAGTTACGGACATAGTCTGTGTAGTTTCTACCATCATCTTTCAACTTAGCTTTCTCTAGGAATGCATTAAAATTCAAAGGAACAGTAGCACTGGCCATTTATCTACAACTACATAGACATGCAAAATACTATCAGGTACTAAGTTCATGATAATTAAAGTTCAATTAATCATATTACTTAAGACTCCCACTTAGATAGACATCCCTCTAATCATCTAAGTGATCACATGATCCATATCAACTAAACCATGTCCGATCATCATCTGAGATGGAGTAGTTTCCAATGGTGAACATCACTATGTTGATCATATCTACTATATGATTCATGCTCGACCTTTCGGTCTCAGTGTTCCGAGGCCATATCTGCATATGCAAGGCTCGTCAAGTTTAACCCGAGTATTCTGCATGTGCAAAACTGGCTTGCACCCGTTGTATGTGAACGTAGAGCTTATCACACTCGATCATCATGTGGTGTCTCGGCATGACGAACTGTAGCGACGGTGCATACTCAGGGAGAACACTTATACCTTGAAATTTAGTGAGAGATCATCTTATAATGCTACCGCCAAACTAAGCAAAATAAGATGCATAAAGGATAAACATCAATGCAATCAATATAAGTGATATGATATGGCCATCATCATCTTGTGCCTTTGATCTCCATCTCCAAAGCACCGTCATGATCACCATCGTCACCAGCTTGATACCTTGTTCTCCATCGAAGCATCATTGTCGTCTCGCCAACTATTGCTTCTACGACTACCGCTACCGCTTAGTGATAAACTAAAGCAACTACATGGCGATTGCATTTCATACAATAAAGCGACAACCATATGGCTCCTGCCAGTTGCCGATAACTGTTACAAAACATGATCATCTCATACAACAATTTATATATCATCACATCTTGACCATATCGCATCACAACAAGCCCTGCAAACACAAGTTAGACGTCCTCTACTTGGTTGTTGCAATTTTTACGTGGCTGCTACAGACTTAGCAAGAACCGTTCTTACATACGCATCAAAACCACAACGATTTTTCGTCAAGTGTGTTGTTTTAACCTTCAATAAGGACCGGGTGTAGTCACACTCGATTCAACTAAAGTTGGAGAAACAGACACCCACTAGCCACCTGTGTGCGAAGCACGGCGGTAGAACCAGTCTCATGAACGCGGTCATGTAATGTCGGTCTGCGCCGCTTCATCCAACAATACCGCCGAATCAAAGTATGACATGCTGGTAAGGAGTATGACCATTATCGCCCACAACTCTTTGTGTTCTACTCGTGCATATAACATCTACGCATAAACCTGGCTCTGATACCACTGTTGGGGAACGTAGTATTTCAAAAAATCCTACGATCATGCAAGATCTATCTAGGAGAAGCATAGCAACGAGCAGGGAGAGTGTGTCCACGTACCTCGTAGACCGAAAGCGGAAGCGTTTTAGCAACGCGGTTGATGTAGTCGTATGTCTTCACAATCTGACCGATCTTAGCACCGAACGTACGACACCTTCGTGTTCAGCACATGTTTAGCTCGATGACGTCCCTCGTACTCTTGATCAAGTTGAGGTCGAGGGAGAGTTCCGTCAGCACGACGGCGTGGCGACGGTCATGATGAAGTTACCGGCACAGGGCTTCGCCTAAGCACTACGACAATATGACCAAGGTGTGTTTCTGTGGAGGGGGCACCGCACACGGCTAAAAGATCAACTTATGTGTTCTAGGGTGCCCCCTCCCCACGTATATAAAGGAGGGAGCGAGGAGGCCGGCTGGCCCTAGGGGGCGCGCCCAAGGAGGGGAGTCCAACTAGGACTCCAAGTCCTAGTAGGATTCCTCCAAGAGGGAGAGAGGGGGAAGGAATGAGAGGGGGAGGGAGTAGGAAAGCCCCCCCCCCTTCTCTTGTGCAATTCGGACTCCAAGGGGGGAACGGCCTGCCCTGGCTGCCCTCTTCTCTCTCCAATAGGGCCCATGGTGGCCCATTAGTTCCCCGAGGGGTTTCCGTAACCCCTCAGGCACTCCGGTTTTACCCGAAACTATCCGGAACACTTCCGGTGTTCGAATAACATGGTCCAATATATCAATATTTATGTCTTGACCATTTCGAGACTCCTCGTCATGTCTGTGATCTCATCCGGGAATCCGAACAACCTTCCGTACATCAAATCATATAACTCATAATACAAATCATCATCGAACATTAAGCGTGCGGACCCTACGGGTTCGAGAACTATGTAGACATGGCCGAGACATCTCTCCGGTAAATAACCAATAGCGGAACCTGGATGCTCATATTGGCTCCTACATATTCTATGAAGATCTTTATTGGTCAAACCGCATAACAACATATGTTGTTCCCTGTGTCATCGGTATGTTACTTGCCCGAGATTCGATCGTCGTTATCCTCATACCTAGTTCAATCTCGTTACTGGCAAGTCTCTTTACTTGTTCCGTAATGCATCATCTCGCAACTAACTCATTAGTCACATTGCTTGCAAGGCTTATAGTGATGATCATTACCGAGAGGGCCCAGAGATACCTCTCCGATAAATCCTAATCTCGATCTATGCCAACTCAACAAACACCATCGGAGACACCTGTAGAGAATCTTTATAATCATCCAGTCACATTGTGATGTTTGATAGCACACTAAGTGTTCCTCCGGTATTCGGGAGTTGCATAATATCATAGTCATAGGAACATGTATAAGTCATGAAGAAAGCAATAGCAATAAACTAAACGATCATAGTGCTAAGCTAATGGATGGGTTTTGTCCATCACATCATTCCCTAATGATGTGATCCCGTTAATCAAATGACAACACATGTCTATGGCTAGGAAACTTAACCATCTTTGATTAACGAGCTAGTCAAGTAGAGGCATACTAGGGACACTCTGCTTGTCTATGTATTCACACATGTACTAAGTTTCCGGTTAGCATGAATAATAAACATTTATCATGATATAAGGAAATATAAATAACAACTTTATTATTGCCTCTAGGGCATATTTCCTTCGGTGGTCGTCATTCCTTCTTGGTGGTAGTGGCACCGGAGGGAGGCCGGCGTTGCCCTGAGGACGGTCCTCACGAGGCTGATCTCTCCAAGCGCCCTCACGAGGCTGGCCCTACCAGCGTTCCTCACAAGGCTTGTCACGCCACTCCTGGAGGGCCGCGATCATCCTAGCGTCCTCTATTTTGGCCTCCGCCGCGGCCGTAGCCTCGATCGCTGCGCTCGGGGCAACGACCAAGGCGCCCGTCACGGATGGCCCTAAGCTCCTGACAGTCATTGGCGTTGTGGTTGTCCACATTGTGGAAGACGCAGAACGGGCAGCTGCCCTTGGATGACTCTGGGTGGTCGCAGCCGCACTTCATCTCCGGTCCAGCCACAAGCACAGTCGGTCCCTTGCGCTTCATGTCCTTGACCTTGGCCTTCTTGTCTTCTGGGTCAGCCCCCGGGAGCTCCAGGAGGGAGAGGCGACCCTCCTCGACTCTCGCACACTTGGTCGCCATGTTGAACATCTCCAGAGCCATGCACGGGTCCTCGTGTATGGCGAGCTCCTCCTTCATCTTTATGTCGGTGACGCCATCAGAGAACGCCGAGATGATGGACTCGTATGAAACCTTGGGGATCTTGAGGCGAACGCTGTTGAAGCGCTGGATGTACTTCTGAAGGGTCTCCCCTGGATGCTGCTTGATGCAACGCAGGTCACCCGCAGCCGGCAGTTGGTCGCGGGTGCCCTGGAAGTTGGCGACGAAACACTCTCGCATCTCGCCCCAGGAGGAGATCGATCCCGTGGGCAGGTTCAGGAGCCACGAGCACGCGCCATCCTTGAGGGCCATGGGAAACTAGTTGGCAATGACCTTCTCCTCGCCTTTGGCCGCCTTGATGCTCAGCTCATAAAGCTGCAAGAACTCAACAGGGTCGGGGGTGCCATCGTAGCGTGGAGGCAGGTTGGGCTTGAACTTTCCCGGCCAGACGACGCTGTGTAGCTCAGGAGTGAAGGCACGACAGCCCGCGGTAGTCACTGGAGCCCGTCGTGGAGGCGGAGCCTGATCTTGGCGCTCACGCGCCACCACCGCAGGCGGCACGCGGTCTTGACATGGCGGTGCTGAGAGCACAGGAGCATCTTCTTGCGGCCGCTGGACCTCCTGGCAGATTTCTTCTTCACGCGCGGGCGCCCTGCGTGGCGGATCACGCTGCGGGGCCGCGCGCCTTGGTCCGAGGGCGACGTCTTGAATGGGAGGTGGAGGAGGTGCTCCATGGGCTACATCGCCCACGACAGGCGGCGGGCAAGGCAGCGAGAGAGGCGGTGCAGGAGAACCCCCAGCGGCACTGACAAGCTTGGCGATGCGGTCCGGCCAGTCTTCGTAGAAGTCGTCAACAGGGCTGTAGCGCAGGAGCTCGCGCGCCATGAGCAGCGCAGCCTGCGCGTCTGCCGGCCCACGACGAGCATGAGATGACGAACCGGCCGGAGTCAGCGACGGGGTGGCCGTGCGTCCATCACGCCACATGGAGGGGTGCAGCGACGAAGCTTGCTTCTCGTGCCCTACCGGGCCGATGGCGGCAGACGATGGAGAACAACGGGGAGGCCCGCCGGCGGGCGCCATCTGGGCGACACGAGCGGCGATGGTGGCTCGACGCTCAGCACGGGCTCGACGGGCGTCAGCCATGGAAGCGGTGGAGCGGTGGCGAATCGATCGGCGGATCGATCGTACCTGGCGCGCCAGATGTCAGATTCGAGGTTCCGCAGACCGTTGAGAGGTTTGAAATCTGTGGTGCGTGCGAAGAACTCATCCTCCCCAGTCTGCCTGCTCACCGATCCCATGGCCTAGCTCGATGAACCCAATGGACAAGAGACACAACAGTTTATCCTAGTGCGGGCCACCTTGTGGTGTAATACCCTACTCCAGCTTTGTGGTGGATTGCCTCGAGGGGCTGAGGATGAACTAGTACAGTGGTGGAACAACCTCAGGAGGTGAGGTGTTCTTGTGCTCGATGAGCTAGTGGATGTGAGGTTGGTCTGAATGATCCGTCCTCTATGGTGGTGGCTAAGTCCCATTTATAGTGGCCTTGGTCCTCTTCCCAAATGTAGGTGGGAAGGGATCCCACAACAGCCAAATCAAAGGGAGACAACTAGTACAAGTTATCCCGACAAAAGTAGTATTCGCTCGCAAAAGCATCTGGTGGTGACGCCGCGGTGGGCTCCGCGATGACCTCCGTCCTGCCGTCCTGGAGGTCTTGGTCTTGTTGCACCGGAATGGAAACCTTTTCTTGATTCCTCGGGACTCCGCGCATGTGCTTGCCTCCTTAGCACCAAAGAGGAAACAGGAACACTGCGCCCGCTAGCGCCCGCCTGGCCTTGGTCGTCATGGCCCACATCATATGAGCCTCGTGAGGTGCAGTTTGCATAGATATCTCCGCTCCTCGGGAGCCAGCCTGGCGAGGCCGCCCCCAGGGAGGTCTTGGTGCCGTCCGCCTCGCAAGGCTTGGCCCCCCGCGAGGGTCTTGGGATGTTATTGTCGAAGCTAGGCCGTACCAGGCCGTTGACGGTGCCACGCCATGGGTCGTAGGCAGGCAAGTCTGGGTACCCCCATTCCCAGGACGCCGACATTCGTGATCTCATCCGGGACTCCGAACAATCTTCGGTCACCAAAAACACATAACTCATAATACAGATCTTCATCGAACGTTAAGCGTGTGGACCCTACGGGTTCGGTAACTATGTAGACATGACTGAGACACATCTCCGTCCAATAACCAACAGCAGAACTTGGATGCACTTATTGGTTCTTACATATTCTAAGAAGATCTTTATCGGTCAAACCGCAATGACAACATACGTCATTCCCTTTGTCATCGGTATGTTACTTGCCCGAGATTCGATCGTTGGTATCTTCATACCTAGTTCAATTTTGTTACCGGCAAGTCTCTTTACTCGTTCAGTAATGTATCATCCCGCAACTAACTCATTAGTCACATTGCTTGCAAGGCTTTTCATGATGTGCATTACCGAGAGGGCCCAGAGATACCTCTTCAATACTTGGAGTGACAAATCCTAATCTCGATCTATCAACAAACACCTTCGGAGCTACCTGTAGAGCATCTTTATGATCACCCAGTTACGTTGTGACATTTGATAGCACACAAGGTATTCCTCCGGTATTCAGGAGTTGCATAATCTCATAGTTAAACGAATATGCATAAGTCATGAAGAAAGCAATAGCAATAAAACTTAACGGTCATTATGCTAAGCTAACGAATGGGTCTTGTCCATCACATCATTCTCCTAATGATGTGATCCCGTTCATCAAATGACAACACATTTCTATGGTTAGGAAACTTAACCATCTTTGATTAATGAGCTAGTCTAGTAGAGGCATACTAGGGACACAATGTTTTGTCTATGTATTCACACATGTATCAAGTTTCCGGTTAATACAATTCTAGCATGAATAATAAATATTTATCATGATATTAGGAAATATAAATAAAAACTATATTAGTGCCTCTAGGGCATATTTCCTTCAGTCTCCCACTTGCACTAGAGTCAATAATCTAGATTGCATTGTAATGATTCTAACACCCATGGAGTCTTGGTGTTGATAATGTTTTGCTCGTGGAAGAGGCTTAGTCAATGGGTCTGCAACATTCAGATTTGTATATAATTTGCAAAGCTCTATGTCTCCCTCCTTGACTTATCATGGATGGAGTTGAAGTGTCTCTTGATGTGTTTGGTTCTCTAGTGAAATCTAGATTTCTTCGCCAAGGCAATTGGTCCAGTATTGTCACAAAAGATTTTCATTGGACCCGATGCACTAGGTATTACACCTAGATCAGATATGAACTCCTTCATCCAGACTCCTACATTTACTGCTTCCGAAGCAGCTATGTACTCCGCTTCACATGTAGATCCTGCCACGACACTTTGATTGGAACTGCACCAACTGACAGCTCCACCATTCAATATAAATATGTATCCGGTTTGTGACTTAGAGTCATCCGAATCAGTGTCAAAGCTAGCATCGACGTAACCATTTACAACGAGCTCTTTGTCACCCCCATAAACGAGAAATATATCCTTAGTCCTTTTCAGGTATTTCAGGATGTTCTTCACCGCTGTCCAGTGATCCACTCCTGGATTACTTTGGTACCTCCCTGCTAAACTTATATCAAGGCACACATCAGGTATGGTACACAGTATTGCATACAAGATAGAACCTATGGCTGAGGCATAGGGAATGTTCTTCATTTTCTCTCTATCTTCTGCGGTGGTCGGGCATTGAGTCTGACTCAACTTCACACCTTGTAACACAGGCAAGAACCCTTTCTTTGATTGATCCATTTTGAACTTCTTCAAAACTTTATAAGGTATGTGCTTTGTGAAAGTCTAGTTAAGCGTCTTGATCTATCTCTATAGATCTTAATGCCCAATATATAAGCAGCTTCACCGAGGTATTTCATTGAAAAATTCTTATTCAAGTATCATTTTATGCTATCCAGAAATCCTATATCATTTCCAATCAACAATATGTCATTCACATATAATATTAGAAATGCTACAGAGCTCCCACTCACTTTCTTGTAAATACAGGGTTCTCCGAAAGTCTGTATAAAACTATATGCTTTCATCACACTATCAAAGCGTATATTCCAACTCCTAGATGCTTGCACCAGTCCATAAATGGATCGCTGGATCTTGCACACTTTGTTAGCACCTTTAGGATCAACAAAACCTTCTGGTTGCATCATATACAACTCTTCTTTTAGAAAACCATTAAGGAATGCAGTTTTGACGTCCATTTGCCAGGTTTCATAATCATAAAATGTGGCAATTGCTAACATGATTCGGACAGACTTAAGCATCGATACGGGTGAGAAGGTCTCATCGTAGTCAACTCCTTGAACTTGTCAAAAACCTTTTGCAACAAGTCGAGCTTTGTAGACAGTAATATTACCATCAACGTCAGTCTTCTTCTTGAAGATCCATTTATTCTCTATGGCTTGCCGATTATCGGGCAAGTCAACCAAAGTCCACACTTTGTTCTCATACATGGATCCCATCTCAGATTTCATGGCTTCAAGCCATTTCGCGGAATCTGGGCTCATCATCGCTTCCTCATAGTTCGTAGGTTCATCATTGTATAGTAACATGACTTCCAGAACAGGATTACCGTACCACTCTAGTGCGGAACATACTCGAGTTGACCTACGAGGTTCGGTAGTAACTTGATCTGAAGTTTCATGATCATCATCATTAGCTTCCTCACTAATTGGAGTAGGCTACACTGGAACTGTTTTCTGAGATGAACTACTTTCCAATTCAAGAGAAGGTACAACTACCTCATCAAGTTCTACTTTCCTCCCACTCACTTCTTTCGAGAGAAACTCCTTCTCTAAAAAGGATCCATTCTTAGTAACAAAGATTTTGCCTTCAGATCTGTGATAGAAGGTGTAACCAACAGTTTCCTTTGGGTATCCTATGAAGACACACTTCTCCGATTTAGGTTCGAGCTTATGAGGTTGAAGCTTTTTCACATAAGCATCGCAACCCCAAACTTTAAGAAACGATAACTTAGGTTTATTGCCAAACCACAGTCCATACGGTGTCGTCTCAACGGATTTAGATGGTGCCCTATTTAACGTGAATGCAGCTGTCTCTAATACATAACCTGAAGGAAATATGCCTTAGAGGAAATAATAAAGGTGTTATTTATATTTCGTTATATCAGGATAAATGTTTATTATTCATGCTAGAATTGTATTAACCAGAAACTTAGGACATCTGTGAATACATAGACAAAACTGAGTGTCCCTAGTATGCCTCTACTTGACTAGGTCGTTAATCAAAGATGGTTAAGTTTCCTGACCATAGACATGTGTTATCATTTGATGAACGGGGTCACATCATTAGAGAATGATGTGATGGACAAGACCCATCCGTTATCTTAGCATTATGATCGTTTAGTTTTATTGCTATTGCTTTCTTCATGACTTATACATATTCCTCTAACTATGAGATTATGCAACTCCCGAAAATCGGAGGAACACCTTGTGTGCTATCAAACGTCACAACGCAACTCAGTGATTATAAAGATGCTCTACAGGTGTCTCCGAAGGTGTTTGTTGGGTTGGCATAGATCAAGATTAGGATTTTTCACTCCATGTATTGGAGAGGTATCTCTGGGCCCTCTCGGTAATGCACATCACTATAAGCCTTGCAAGCAATGTGACTAATGAGTTAGTTGCGGCATGATGCATTACGGAACGAATAAAGAGACTTGTCGGTAACGAGATTGAACTAGATATGAGGATACCGACGATCGAATCTCGGGCAAGTAACATACCCATGACAAAGGGAATGACGTATGTTGTTATGCAGTTTGGCCGATAAAGATCTTCGTAGAATATGTAGGAACCAATATGAGCATCCAGTTTCCTCTATTGGTTATTGACCGGAAATGTATCTCGGTCATGTCTACATAGTTCTCGAACCCGTAGGGTCCGCACGCTTAATGTTCGATGATGATTAATATTATGAGTTGTGTGTTTTGGTGACCGAAGTTTGTTCGGAGTCCCGGATGAGATCAAGGACATGACGAGGAGTCTCGAAATGGTCGAGAGGTAGATATTGATATATTGGAAGGTTATATACGGACATCAGAATGGTTCCGAATAGGTTTGGGGATTTATCAGAGTACCAGGAGGCTATCGGACCCCCCCGGGGAAGTTAATGGGCCTCATGGGCCATAGTGGAGAGGAGGAGGCAGCCACATGAGGTGCCCCCCGCAAGCCCAATCCAAATTGGACAAGGGGTGGGGGGCGCGGCTGCTATGTCTTGAGCTTGCGTTGGTTTTCCCCGAAGAGGAGAGGATTATGCAGGAGAGTAGCATAAGTATTTCCCTCAGTTTTTGAGATCAAAGGTATCAATACAGTAGGAGGCCACGCGCAAGTCCCTCGTACCTACACAAAGCAAATAACTCCTCGCAACCAACGCGAATAGGGGTTGTCAATCCCTTCAGGGTCACTTACGAGAGTGAGATCTGATAGAGATGATAGATAATATTTTTGGTGTTTTTGGTATAAAGATGCAAGGTAAAATAAAAGGCAAAGTAAAAAGTAAAACAATAATAAAGCGTAGGAAGATAAGAGCATAAGTATTCTACGGTGGGTGAACGAATTACTGTTGAGCAATTGACAGAATTGAGCATAGTTATGAGAGTATCTAGGTATGATCATGTATATAGGCATCACGTCCGAGACAAGTAGACCGACTCCTGCCTGCATCTACTACTATTACTCCACTCGTCGACCGCTATCCAGCATGCATCTAGAGTATTAGGTTAATGAAAACAGAGTAACGCCTTAAGCAAGATGACATAATGTAGAGGAATAAATTCATGCAATATGATAAATACCCCATCTTGTTATCCTCGATGGCAACAATACAATATGTGCCTTGCTGCCCCTACTGTCACTGGGAAAGGACACCGCAAGATTGAATCCAAAGCTAAGCACTTCTCCCATTGCAAGAACTACCAATCTAGTTGGCCAAACCAAACGGATAATTCGAAGAGACTTGCAAAGATAACCAATCATACATAAAAGAATTCAGAGAATATTCAAATATTGCTCATAGATAATCTTGATCATAAACCCACAATTCATCGGTCTCAACAAACACACCGCAAAAAGAAGATTACATCGAATAGATCTCCACGAGAGAGGGGGAGAACATTATATTGAGATCCAAAAAGAGAGAATAAGCCATCTAGCTACTAACTATGGACCCGAAGGTCTGAGGCAAACTACTCACACTTCATCGGAGAGGCTATGATGATGATGTAGAAGCCCTCCGTGGTGGATTCCCCATCCGGCGGAGCTCCGGAACAGGCCCCAAGATGGGATCTCGTGGATACAGAAAGTTGCGGTGGTGTAATTAGGTTTTGGCCCGTATCCGATCCGTCGAGTGCGTGAGGTATATATAGGAGGAAGGATGCGTCGGTGGAGCAACAGGGGCCCACGAGGGTGGAGGGCGCTGGGGGAGGGCGCCCCTACCTCGTGCCTTCCTGTTGATTGCTTGACGATGGTCCAAGTCTCCTGGATCATATTCGGTGAGAAAATCACGTTCCCAAAGGTTTCATTCCGCTTTGGACTCGCTTTGATATTCCGCTTTCTTCAAAACCTTTGAAATAGGCAAAAAAACAGCAATTACGGGTCAAGCGTCCGGTTAATAGGTTACTCCCAAAAGTAATATAAAAGTGGAAAATAAAGCCCAATATAGTCCAAAACAATAGATAATATAGCATGGAGCAATCAAAAATTATAGATACGTTGGAGACGTATCGGGCATCCCCAAGCTTAATTCCTCGCCGTCCTCGAGTAGGTAAATGATAAAAAGAGAATTTTTGATGCGGAGAGCTACTTGGCATAATTTCAATGTAATTCTTCTTAATTGTGGTATGAATATTCAGATCCGAAAGATTCAAGACAAAAGTTCATATTGACATAAAAATAATAATACTTCAAGCATACTAACAAAGCAATTATGTCTTCTCAAAATAACATGGCCAAAGAAAGTTATCCCTACAAAATCATATAGTCTGGCTATGCTCTATCTTCACCACACAAAATATTTAAATCATGCACAACCCCAATGACAAGCCAAGCAATTGTTTCATACTTTTGAAATTCTCAAACTTTTTCAATCTTCACGCAATACATGAGCGAGAGCCATGGATATAGCATTATATGTGGAATAGAATGGTGGTTGTGAGAATACAAAAAGAGGGAAGATAGTCTCACATCAACTAGGCATATCAAAGGGCTATGGAGATGCCCATCAATAGATATCAATGTGAGTGAGTAGGGATTGCCATGCAACGGATGCACTAGAGCTATAAGTATATGAAAGCTCAACAAATGAAACTAAGTGGGTGTGCATCCAACTCGCTTGCTCACGAAGACCTAGGGCAATTTGAGGAAGCCCATCATTGGAATATACAAGCCAAGTTCTATAATGAAAAATTCCCACTAGTATATGAAAGTGACAAAACAAGAGACTCTCTATTATGAAGATCATGGTGCTACTTTGAAGCACAAGTGTGGTAAAAGGATAGTAACATTGTCCCTTCTCTCTTTTTCTCTTTTTTTTATTTGGGCCTTTTCTCTTTTTTTTATGGCCTCTTTTCTTTTCTTTTTTTTTATTTTTCGTCTGGAGTCTCATCCCGACTTATGGGGAAATCATAGTCTCCATCATCCTTTCCTCACTTGGGACAATGCTCTAAAAATGATGATCATCACACTTTTATTTTTCTTACAACTCAATGATTACAACTCGATACTTAGAACAAAATATGACTCTATGTGAATGCCTCTGGCGGTGTACCAGGATATGCAATGATTCATAAGTGACATGTATGAAAGAATTATGAATGGTGGCTTTGCCACAAATACGATGTCAACTAAATGATCATGCTAAGCAATATGACAATGATGGAGCGTGTCATAATAAACGGAACGGTGGAAAGTTGCATGGAAATATATCTCGGAATGGCTATGGAAATGCCATGATAGGTAGGTATGGTGTCTGTTTTGAGGAAGGTTTATGGTGGGTGTATGATACCAGCGAAAAGTGTGCGGTATTAGAGAGGCTAGCAATGGTGGAAGGGTGAGAAAAATGCGTATAATCCATGGACTCAACATTAGTCATAAAGAACTCATATACTTATTGCAAAAATCTACAAGTTATCAAAGCAAAGTATTACGCGCATGCTCCTAGGGGATAGATTGGTAGGAAAAGACCATCGCCGTCCCCGACCGCCACTCATAAGGAAGACAATCAATAAATAAATCATGCTCCGACTTCATCACACAACGGTTCACCATACGTGCATGCTACGGGAATCACAAACTTTAACACAAGTATTTCTCAAATTCACAACTACTCAACTAGCATGACTCTAATATTACCACCTTCATATCTCAAAACAATTATCAAGCATCAAACTTTTCTTAGTATTCAACACACTCAAAAGAAAGTTTTACAAATCTTGAATACCAAGCATATTATTAATTTAAGCAAATTACCATGCTATTTAAGACTCTCAAAATGATCTAAGTGAAGAATGAGAGATCAATAGTTTCTTTAAAACAAATCTACCACCGTGCTCTAAAAGATATAAGTGAAGTACTAGAGCAAAACTATAAAGCTCAAAAGATATAAGTGAAGCACATAGAGCAAAACTATAAAGCTCAAAAGATATAAGTGAAGCACATAGAGTATTCTAACAAATTCCAATTCATGTTGGCTCTCTCAAAAGGTGTGTACAACAAGGATGATTGTGGTAAACTAACAAGCAAAGACGCAAATAATACAAGACGCTCCAAGCAAAACACATATCATGTGGTGAATAAAAATATAGCTCCAAGTAAAGTTACCGATGGAAGTGGATTTAAAAGGATGCCTTCCGGGCATCCCCAAGCTTTGAATTTTGGTGTCCTTGGATTATCTTGGGGGTGCCATGGGCATCCCCAAGCTTAGGCTCTTGCCACTCCTTGTTCCATAATCCATCAAAAGATTTCACCCAAAACTTGAAAACTTCACAACACAAAACTCAACAGAAATCTCAGAAGCTCCGTCACAAAGAAAACAAAAGATCACTTCAAGGTACTGTAATGAACTCATTCTTTATTTATGTTGGTGTTAAACCTACTGTATTCCAACTTCTAAATGGATTATAAACTATTTTACTAGCCATAGATTCATCAAAATAAGCAAACAACACACGAAAAACAGAATCTGTCAAAAACAGAACAGTCTGTAGTAATCTGTAACTAACACAAACTTCTGGAACTCCAAAACTTCAGAAAACATAGGAAGATCTAGGCAATTTGTTTATTGATCAGCAGCAATTGGAATCACTATTTTATCACGTTCTGGTGATTTTTAACAATTTTTTTCGTGAACCAAAAGTTTCTGGAAATTACAGCAAGATCAAATAACTATTATCCAAGAAGATCCTATAGGCTTAACTTGGCACAAACACTAATTAAAACATAAAACCACATCTAAACAGAAGGTAGATGTATTATTTATTCCTTAACAGAAACTAAAAAAACTGAAAATAAAATTGGGTTGCCTCCCAACAAGCGCTATCGTTTAACGCCCCTAGCTAGGCATAAAAGCAAGGGTAGATCTAGGTATTGCCATCTTTGGTAGGCAATCCATAAGTGGCTCTCATAATAGATTCATATGGTAATTTTATATTCTTCCTAGGGAAGTGTTCCATGCCTTTGTTTAATGGGAATTGGAATCCAATATTCCCTTCCTTCATATCAATAATTGCACCAATCGTTCTAAGGAAAGGTCTACCAAGAATAATAGGACATGAAGTATTGCAATCTATATCAAGAAAGATAAAGTCTACGGGCACATAATTCCTATTTGCAACAATAAGAACATCATTAATTCTTCTCATAGGTTTCTTAATAGTGTAATCCGCAAGGTGTAGGTTTAGAGAGAAATCATCAAAATCACGGAACTCTAGCAAATCACACAAAGTTTTGGGAATAGTGGAAACACTAGCACCCAAATCACATAAAGCATAAAATTCATGATCCTTACTCTTAATTTTAATAGTTGGTTCCCGCTCATCATAAATTTTTCTAGGGATGGAGACTTCCAACTAAGTTTTTCCTCATAAGATTGCACCAAGGCATCAACGATATGTTTGGTAAAAGCTTTATTTTGACTATAAGCATGCGGAGAATTTAGCACGGATTGTAACAAGGAAATACAATCAATTAAAGAGCAACTTTCATAATTAAATTCCTTGAAATCCAAGATAGTGGGTTTAGCAACATCTAAGGTTTTACTTTCAATCCCACTTTTATCAATTTTAGCATCATAATCTAAAAGCTCCGAATTTTTAGAACGCCTTCTAGGTAAAGGTGACTCATATTCAATCTGATCATTATCAAGATTCATATAACAAAACAAGGATTTGATAGGGGACACATCAATAACTTTTAGATCTTCATCTTGATTTTCATGGGAATCGGAAGAACACGCTTTAATAAAGGCATCTTTCATAGCATGCATCCTAGCGGTTCTTTCCTTGCACTCATCAATGGAAATTCTCATGGCTTTGAGAGACTCATTGATATCATGCTTAGGAGGAATAGATCTAAGCTTTAAAGAATCAACATCAAGAGAAACTATATCAACGTTCCTAGCCAATTCATCAACCTTAAGCAATTTCTCTTCAAGCAAAGCATTAAAATTCTTTTGAGAATTCATAAACTCTTTAACAGTAGTCTCAAATTCAGAGGGAATCTTATTAAAATTTCCATAAGAATTGTTGTAGGAATTTCCATAATTATTAGAGGAATTACTAGGATAAGGCCTAGGATTAAAATTTCCTCTATACGCATTGTTACCAAAATTATTCCTACCAACAAAGTTCACATCCATAGATTCATTATTATTCTCAATCAAAGTAGACAAAGGCATATCATTAGGATCGGAAGAAACACTCCTATTAGCAAATAATTTCATAAGTTCATCCATCTTTCCACTCAAAACATTAATTTCTTCTATCGCATGCACTTTTTTATTAGTAGATCTTTCAAAGGTGCCAATGAGAATAATTAACCATAATATTATCTAGGAGTTTAGTAGCATCTCCTAAAGTGATTTCCATAAAAGTGCCTCCCGCGGCCGAATCTAAAAGGTTTCTAGAAGCAAAATTCAATCTGGCATAAAAATTCTGTATAATCATCCACAAATTTAAACCATGACTAGGGCAATTACGTATCATTAATTTCATCCTGTCCCAAGCTTGTGCAACATGTTCATGATCAAGTTGCTTAAAATTCATAATATCGTTTCTAAGGGAGATGATCTTAGCGGGAGGAAAATACTTAGAGATAAAAGCATCTTTGCACTTGTTCCAAGAATCAATACTATTTTTAGGCAAAGACGAAAACCAAGCTTTAGCACGATCTCTAAGCGAAAAAGGGAATAGCTTCAATTTAAAAACATCATTGTCAACATCTTTCTTCTTTTTCATATCACACAAATCCACGAAGCTATTTAGATGAGTAGCGGCATCTTCACTAGGAAGGCCGGCGAATTGATCTTTCATAACAAGATTCAATAAAGCAGCATTGATTTCACAAGATTCAGTATTGGCAAGAGGAGCAATCAGAGTGCTAAGGAAATCATTATTGTTGGTGTTGGTAAAGTCACATAATTTGGTATTATCTTAAGCCATAGTGACAAGCAAGCAATCCAACACACGAGCAAACAAGCAAACGAGAAAAAGGAAAACGGAAAAGAGAGGGTGAATAAAACGGCAAGGGTGAAGTGGGGGAGAGGAAAACGAGAGGCAAATGGCAAATAATGTAATGCGAGAGATAAGGGATTGTGATGGGTACTTGGTATGTTGACTTTTGCATAGACTTCCCGGCAACGGCGCCAGAAATCCTTCTTGCTACGTCTTGAGCTTGCGTTGGTTTTCCCCGAAGAGGAGAGGATGATGCAGCAAAGTGGCGTAAGTATTTCCCTCAGTTTTTGAGAACCAAGGTATCAATCCAGTAGGAGGCCATGCGCAAGTCCCTCGTACCTACACAAAGCAAATAACTCCTCATAACCAACGCGAATAGGGGTTGTCAATCCCTTCACGGTCACTTACGAGAGTGAGATCTGATAGAGATGATAGATAATATTTTTGGTGTTTTTGGTATAAAGATGCAAGGCAAAATAAAAGCAAAGTAAAAAGTAAAACAATAATAAAGCGTAGGAAGATTAATATGATGAGAATAGACCCGGGGGCCATAGATTTCACTAGTGTCTTCTCTCAAGAGCATAAGTATTCTACGGTGGGTGAACGAATTACTGTTGAGCAATTGACAGAATTGAGCATAGTTATGAGAGTATCTAGGTATGATCATGTATATAGGCATCACGTCTAAGACAAGTAGACCGACTCATGCCTGCATCTAGTACTATTACTCCACTCATCGACCGCTATCCAGCATGCATCTAGAGTATTAAGTTAATAAAAACAGAGTAACGCCTTAAGCAAGATGACATGATGTAGAGGAATAAGTTCATGCAATATGATAAATACCGCATCTTGTCATCCTCGATGGCAACAATACAATATGTGCCTTGCTGCCCCTATTGTCACTGGGAAAGGACACCGCAAGATTGAACCCAAAGCTAAGCACTTCTCCCATTGCAAGAACTACCAATCTAGTTGGCGAAACCAAACGGATAATTCGAAGAGACTTGCAAACATAACCAATCATACATAAAAGAATTCAGAGAAGATTCAAATATTGCTCATAGATAATCTTGATCATAAACCCACAATTCATCGGTCTCAACAAACACACCGCAAAAGAAGATTACATCGAATAGATCTCCACGAGAGAGGGGAGAACATTGTATTGAGATCCAAAAGAGAAAAGAAGCCATCTAGCTACTAACTATGGACCCAAGGTCCGAGGTAAACTACTCACACTTCATCGGAGAGGCTATGATGATGATGTAGGAGCCCTCCGTGGTGGATTCCCCTTCCGGCGGAGCTCCTAACAGGCCCCAAGATGGGATCTCGTGGATCTGAGAAAGTTGCGGCGGTGGAATTAGGTTTTGGCTCCGTGTCTGATCTGTCAGTGCGTACGAGGTATATATAGGAGGAAGGAGTACGTCGGTGGAGCAACAGGGGCCCACGAGGGTGGAGGGCGCGCCTGGGGTGGGGGAGGGCGCGCCCTACCTCGTGCCTTCCTGTTGATTGCTTGACGAGGGTCCAAGTCTCTGGATCATATTCGTGAGAAAATCACGTTCTGAAGGTTTCATTCCGTTTGGACTCCGTTTGATATTCCGTTTCTTCAAAACACCGAAATAGGCAAAAACAGCAATTTCGGGTTGGGCCTCCGGTTAATAGGTTAGTCCCAAAAGTAATATAAAAGTGGAAAATAAAGCCCAATATAGTCCAAAACAATAGATAATATAGCATGGAGCAATCAAAGATTATAGATACGTTGGAGATGTATCAGCGGCCCCCTTTCCTTTTCCCTCTCCACCTATTTCCCCTTTCCCCTCTCCGTTGGAAGGAAAGGGGGAGCCGACTAGGACTAGGAGTCCTAGTGGGACTCCCCGCACTTGGCGCGCCCCTAGGGCCGGCCGGCCTCCCCCTCCTCCTTTATATACGGGGGCGGGGGCACCCCAAAGACACACCAAGAATTCTCTTAGCCGTGTGCGGTGCCCCCCTCCACAGTTTACTCCTCCGGTCATAGCGTCGTAGTGCTTAGGCGAAGCCCTGCGTGGATCACATCACCATTACCGTCACCATGTCGTTGTGCTGACGGAACTCTCCCTCGACCCTCTACTGGATCAAGAGTTTGAGGGACACCATCGAGCTGAACGTGTACTGAACACAGAGGTGTCGTGCGTTCGGTACTTGGATCGGTTGGATCGTGAAGACGTTCGACTACATCAACCACGTTAACATAACGCTTCCGCTTTCGGTCTACGAGGGAATGTGGACACACTCTCCCCCTCTCGTTTATATGCATCTCCTAGATAGATCTTGCGTGAGCGTAGGAATTTTTTTGAAATTGCATACTATGTTCCCCAACAGTGGTATCAGAGCCAGGTCTATGAGTAGATGATATGCACGAGAAGAACACAAAGAGTTGTGGGCAATAGTAGTCATATTGCTTACCACCAGCGTCTTACTTTGATTCGGCGGTATTGTTGGATGAAGCGGCCCCAACCGACATTACATGACCGCGTTCATGAGACTGGTTCTACTGACATGCTTTGCACAGGTGGTTGCGGGTGTCTGTTTCTCCAACTTTAGTTGACTCGAGTTTGACTACGTTCGGTCCTTGTTGAAGGTTAAAACATCACACTTGACGAAAAATCGTTGTGGTTTTGATGCGTAGGTAAGAACGGTTTTTGCTAGAAGCCCGTAGCAGCCACGTAAAACTTGCAACAACAAAGTAGAGGACGTCTAACTTGTTTTTGCAGGGCATGTTGTGATGTGATATGGTCAAGACGTGATGAGATATAAATTGTTGTATGAGATGATCATGTTTTGCAAAAGTTATCGGCAACTGGCAAGAGCCTTATGGTTGTCGCTTCGTTGTATGAAATGCAATCGCCATGTAATTGATTTACTTTATCACTAAGCAGTAGCGATAGTCATAGAAGCAATAGTTGGCGAGACGACAACGATGCTACGACGGAGATCAAGGTGTCAAGCCGGTGATGATGGAGATCATGACGGTGCTTTGGAGATGGAGATCAAAGGCACAAGATGATGATGGCCATATCATGTCACATATTTTGATTGCGTGTGATGTTTATCTTTTATGCATCTTATTTTTCTTAGTACGGCGGTAGCATTATAAGATGATCCCTCACTAAATTTCAGGGTATAAGTGTTCTCCCTGACTATGCACCATTGCTACAGTCCGTCGTGCCGAGACACCACGTGATGATCGGGTGTGATAAGCTCTACGTTCACATACAACGGGTACAAGCCAGTTTTGCACGTGCAGAATACTCGGGTTAAACTCGACGAGCCTAGCATATGCAGATATGGCCTCGGAACGCTGAGACTGAAAGGTTGAACATGAATCATATAGAAGATATGATCAACATAGATATGTTCACCATTGAAAACTACTCCATCTCACGTGATGATCGGACATGGTTTAGTTGATATGGATCACGTGATCATTTAGATGACTAGAGGGATGTCTATCTAAGTGGGAGTTCTTCAGTAATATGATTAATTGAACTTTAATTTATCACGAACTTAGTGCCTGATAGTTTTTGCATATCTATGTTGTTGTAGATCAATGGCCTGTAATACCATTCCCTTGAATTTTAATGCGTTCCTAGAGAAAGCTAAGTTGAAATATGATGGTAGCAACTACACGGACTGGGTCCGTAACTTGAGGATTATCCTCATTGCTGCACAGAAGAATTACGTCCTGGAAGCACCACTGGGTGTAAGACCTGCTGCAAGAGCAACTCCAGACGTTAGAATCGGGACTTCAAAGACGTTTTGAATGTCATGGAGCATATGAGATGTTCCAGGAGTTAAAGTTAATATTTCAAGCAAATGCCTGAGTTGAGAGATATGAAGTCTCCAACAAGTTCTACAGCTGCAAGATGGATGGGAATAGTTCTGTCAGTGAACATATACTCAAAATGTCTGGGTATCATAACCACTTGACTCAACTGGGAGTTAATGTTCTTAATGATAGTGTCATTGACAGAGTTCTTTAATCAATGCCACCAAGCTATAAAGGCTTCATGATGAACTATAGTATGCAAGGGATGGAAAAGACAATTCCCGAGCTCTTCGCAATGCTAAAGGTTGCGGAGGTAGAAATGAAGAAGGAGCATCAAGTGTTGATGGTTAACAAGACCACTAGTTTCAAAAAAAGGCAAAGGGAAGAAGGGGAACTTCAAGAAGAACAACAAGCAAGTTGCTGCTCAAGGGAAGAAACCCAAGTCTGGACCTAAGCCTGAAACTGAGTGCTTCTACTGCAAAGGGACTGGTCACTGGAAGCGGAATTGCTCCAAGTATTTAGCGGATAAGAAGGATGGCAAAGTGAAAGGTATATTTGATATACATGTTATTGATGTGTACCTTACTAATGCTCGAGTAGCACTTGGGTATTTGATAATGGTTCTGTTGCTCATGTTTGCAACTCGAAACATGGGCTACGGATTAAACGAAGATTGGCTAAGGACGAGGCGACGATGCGCATGGGAAATGATTCCAAAGTTGATGTGATCGCCGCTACCTCTACATCTACCTTCGGGATTAGTTTTAGACCTTAATAGTTGTTATTTGGTGCCAGCGTTGAGCATGAACATTATATCTAGATCTTGTTTGATGCGAGACGGTTGTTCATTTAAATCAGAGAATAATGATTATTCTATTTATATGAGTAATATCTTTTATGGTCATGCACCCTTGATGAGTGGTCTATTTTTTGTTGAATCTCGATTGTAGTGATACACATATTCATAATACTGAAGCCAAAAAATGCAAAGTTAATAATGATAGTGCAACTTATTTGTGGCACTGCCATTTAGGTCATATTGGTGTAAAGCGCATGAAGAAACTCCATGCTGATGGACTTTTGGAATCACTTGATTCTTGCGAACCATGCCACATGGGCAAGATGACTAAGACTCCGTTCTCTGGAACAATGGAGCAAGCAACTGACTTATTGGAAATAATACATACTGATGTACGCGGTCCGATGACTGTTGAGGCTCGCGGCGGGTATCATTATTTTCTGACCTTCACAGATGATTTGTGCAGATATGGGTATATCTACTTAATGAAACATAAGTCTGGAACATTTGAAAAGTTTAAAGAATTTCAGAGTGAAGTGTAAAATCATCGTAAAAACAAATAAAATTTCTACGATTTGATCGTGGAGGTGAATATTTGAGTTATGAGTTTGGTCTTCATTTGAAACAATGTGGAATAGTTTCGCAACTCACGCCACCTGGAACACCATAGCGTAATGGTGTATCCAAACATCGTAAACGTACTTTATTAGATATGGTGCGATCTATGATATCTCTTACCGATTTACCACTATCGTTTTGGGGTTATGCTTTAGAGATGGCTGCATTCACATTAAAATAGGGCACCATCTAAATCTGTTGAGAAGACACCATATGAACTTTGGTTTGGCAAGAAACCAAAGTTGTCGTTTCTTAAAGTTTGGGGCTGCGATGCTTATGTGAAAAAGCTTCAACCTGATAAGCTCGAACCCAAATAGGAGAAATGCGTCTTCATAGGATACCCAAAGGAGACTGTTGGGTACACCTTCTATCACATATCCGAAGGCAAGATATTCGTTGTTAAGGATGGATCCTTTCTAGAGAAGGAGTTTCTCTCAAAAGAAGTGAGTGGGAGGAAAGTAGAACTTGATGAGGTAATTGTACCTTCTCCCGAATTGGAAAGTAGTTCATCTCACAAAACAGTTCCCGTGAAGCCTACTCCAATTAGTGAGGAAGTTAATGATGATGATGATCATGAAACTTCAGATCAAGTTACTACCGAACCTCGTAGGTCAACCAGAGTACGTTCTGCACCAGAGTGGTACGGTAATCCTATTCTGGAAGTCATGTTACTATACCATGACGAACCTCCGAACTATGAGGAAGCGATGATGAGCCCTGATTCCGCAAAATGGCTTGAGGCCATGAAATCTGTGATGGGATCCATGTATGAGAACAAAGTGTGGACTTTGGTTGACTTGCCCGATGATCGGCAAGCCATAGAGAGTAAATGCATCTTCAAGAAGAAGACTGACGCTGACAGTAATGTTACTATGTACAAAGCTCGACTTGTTGTGAAAGGTTTTCGACAAGTTCAAGGAGTTGACTACGATGAGACTTTCTCACCCGTAGTGATGCTCAAGTCTGTCTGAATCATGTTAGCAATTGCCACATTTTATTATGAAATTTGGCAAATGGATGTCAAAACTGCATTCCTTAATGGATTTCTTAAAGAAGAGTTGTATATGATGCAACCAGAAGGTTTTGTCGATCCTAAAGGTGCTAACAAAGTGTGCAACCTCCAGTGATCCATTTATGGACTGTGCAAGCCTCTCGGAGTTGGAATATACGCTTTGATAGTGTGATCAAAGCATATGGTTTTATACTGACTTTTGGAGAAGCCTGTTTACAAGAAAGTGAGTGGGAGCTCTGTAGCATTTCTAATATTATATGTAGATGACATATTGTTGATCGGAAATGATGCATAATTTCTGGATAGCACAAAAGGATACTTGAATAAGAATTTTTCAATGAAAGACCTTGGTGAAGTTGCTTATATATTGGGCATCAAGATCTATAGAGATAGATCAAGACGCTTAATTGGACTTTCACAAAGCACATACCTTAATAAAGTTTTGAAGAAGTTCAAAATGGATCAGTCAAAGAAACGGTTCTTGCCTGTGTTACAAGGTATGAAGTTGAGTCAGACTCAATGCCCGACCACTGCAGAAGATAGAGAGAAAATGAAGGTCATTCCATATGCCTCAGCCATAGGTTCTATCATGTATGCAATGTTGTGTACTGATACGTCCATTTTGCATCATGTTTTCTTACTATTATTTATAATGTTTGTATCCATAATGATGCTTTTTGGAGTAATTATAATGCCTTTTCTCTCATAATTTGCAAGGTACACACCAAGAGGGAGAATTCCGACAGCTGGAAATCTGGACCTGAAAAAGCTATGTCAGGCCACCTATTCTGTACATCTCCATATGAGATGAAACTCCACAAGGAATTTTTATGGAATATTGAAGAAATACTGGAGCTAATAAACACCAGAGGGGGCCACTAGGTGGGCACAACCCACCTAGGCGCGCCAGGCCCCCCTGGCGCGCCCTGGTGGGTTGTGGCCTCCTCGGCCCACCTCTGATGCCCATCTTCTGGTATATAAGTGATTTTGACCTAGAAAAATAAGGAGAAGACTTTTGAGATAGAGCGTTGCCGTCTCGAGGCGGAACTTGGGCAGGAGCACTTTTGCCCTCTGGCGGAGCGATTCTGCCAGGGAAAGTTCCCTCCCGGAGGGGGAAATCATCGTCATCATCATAACCAACGACTCTCCCATCTTGGGGAGGCCAATGTCCATCAACATCTTCACCAACACCATCTTATCTCAAACCCTAGTTCATCTCTTGTATTCAATCTTGTTACCAGAACTATAGATTGGTGCTAGGGGTGACTAGTAGTGTTGATTACATCTTGTAGTTGGTTACTATATGGTTTATTTGGTGGAAGATTATATGTTCAGATCCATGATGCTATTTAATACTCCTCTGATCATGAGCATGTTTATTGTTTGTGAGTAGTTACCTTTGTTCTTGAGGTCACGGGAGAAATCTGTTGCAAGTAATCATGTGAACTTGATGTGTGTTCAATATTTTGATAGTATGTATGTTGTGATTCCCTTAGTGGTGTCATGTGAACATTGACTACATGACACTTCATCTTATTTGGGCCTAAGGAATGCATTGTGGAGTAGTAAATAGATGGTGGGTTGTGAGAGTGACAGAAACTTAAACACCAGTTTATGCACTATTCCGTAAGGGACCGATTGGATCCTAGAGTTTAATGTTATCACTACAAAAAATACACTTCCGTGATGATACATGTTTGTCACAGTAGGTCACGTTATCTGTCATGCATGTACATCCATGACAAATTTATGACAGAATCAAGATAGTCATACATGTGCTGTCGTAGAAGTGTTCCATGACATTACAAAATTATCATCACGGAAGTGTCCACTTCCATGACGATAAATCGCGCGTCATAGAAGTGCTTTCATCAAGGGTGACCGACATGTGGCATCCACCGTAACGCAACGCCGTTAAGCTATCGGGTCTGGTTTTGGATCCGATAACCCATTAACAGCCCCGACCAATGGGGATTTTCCACGTGTAAAATCATCATTGGCTGGAGGAAACACGTGTCGGCTCACCGTTGGGACAGATGTCATCCACTCATTGGACCCAAAGTGCCTATGATACGTCGACACGTGGCACGGCCCAACAGAGGCCCATTCCTGTGAAAAGGCCGGCCCGTTTGACTTGGTCAAAAGGTGGCGGGCCGGCCCACAGCAAGCCTGTTAACGACTTGTTCGCATATAGCCCATTTACAGCCCGCTAACCCAGGGCCCATTTACGGCCTATCTGAATTAGGTCCAGTAGCGTCATCTGGGCCGTCCAATATAATTCCAGCCCATTTTAACTTCCGGCCCATGTATGGCCCATGACGTCTTTCAACCCATATGAGGCCCTTATTACTCTCGGCCCATTAACGGCCCGCGGTAAAACTGGCCCATAATAAACAGTGTATCACTTTATACCCATTAACGACACATGGTGAAACTGGCCCATAATGAACAGTATATCATTTTATACCCATTAATGGCCCATTATTCTGTTGGGCCGTTTCCAGCCCATGTTATCTTTCGGCCTTCTCGGGGCCCATTTATTCTTGGGCTCATTTACACATTCCTTTACTTACGGCCCGTTACTGTCATTTTCTGCTTGTGGGCCAAATTCAGCCCGTGGTTACAGTCGGCCCGTTTGTGGCCCGTTAATACGTTGGGCCGTTTTCATAGCGTCATCAAAATATGGCCGATTAACGACGGCCCGTTATGGTCGGCCCATGAACGGACGATTTCAACTCTAGCCCATTTACGGCCATAATGTGGTCTATTATTGGCCCATGTTTGGCCAACCGATCATAAGCCCGTAGAAGGCCCATTGATGATACGGCCCATAGAAGGCCCATTGTGTCTACAGCCCATATAACTTTTCTATGCCACGTAGAAGGCCCATTGTTTCTACGGCCCTTAGAAGGCCCATTGTTTCTACGGCCCATAGGAGGCCCATGTTAATGTCGGTGTTCTGGGAACGGGGGTACCCAGACTTGCCTGCCTGCGGCGTGGCTCAAGGGGTGGCCCAGTACGGCCCATCTTCATCAGCACTAGCTCAATACCCTCGCGAGGGGGCCTCATGCGGGTGACGACATGAAGCTTCCTCGAGCACGGCCTCGTCGGTGGCTCGCGAGGAGGCGGAGAGATCAAGGCGGGGTACCTCACGAGGTGCCCATGACGCAAGCCATGACGACCAAGGCGCCCGGTGGCGCCAGCCCGCGCAGTGTCCTCATTTCCTCTTTGGTGCAAAGGAGGCAAGCGCAGGCGAGAGTATCTAGCAAAGGCAACCATTTCGGTGCAACAAGACCAAGACCAACACAACGGCATGAAGGAGGTCATCGTGGAACCCAAGCCGGGGTCATCGACAGAGCCTTCGGCAGGCGAGGACCAACTTTAGTCAGGATAAGTGTACTAGATGTTCCCCTTCAAAATGGCCAATTGTTGGCGCCCTTACCGCTCAATATTTGGGAAGAGGCCCAGGGCCTTTGCCTATAAATAGGACTAGCCACCCACAGGGTAGAGAGGGATCCGGAATCCAGAACAGAGCTAGAGGCCAAGCAATCTAGAGAGAGAGAGCGACCGAACTCCCCCTAGCAGTTCGTCGCGCCGGCCAAGAACAGACCCTCGCGAGGTTGTTCTTCCTTGTACTGTTCATCATCAGCCCCTGAGGAAATCCACCACACCACACACTGGAGTAGGGTATTACACCACAACGGTGGCCCGAACCAGTATAAACCTTGTGTCCCTTGTGTTGCTCTTTGTGTAGTTTAGATCCTTGCGAGGCGACGAGGTGTAGGTAGGTAGGAGGTGAGATCTCCGCGTGCACCCCAGAGTTCGAACCTAGAGGGTCTGCCGGAACCCGAAATCCGACATTTGGCGCGCCAGGTAGGGGTGCACCAGAATCAGTCTTCCGCCGCCCTGTTCTTCGCCGCCCATTGTATCCATGTCGGACGCTCGTCGGGCCCGCGCCGAGCGCCAGGCCACTCTCGCCACTCGCGTTGCCCAGACGGCCCCCGTCGGCGGCCACCCCCGCTGTTCCCTGTCGCCTGCCGTCAATGCCTCCATCGGCCCGGCGGGGAACGAGCAGCAAGCATCATCCCAGCATCCATCCGTGAGGCGAGACGCCCGCACCGCTACTCCCTCGCTCGCCCCAGCTGGTTCTTCGTCTCGCGCGCTCCGCGTGCCCATGGAGGCTCGAGCCGCGCTCATCGCGGCAAACGAGCTCCTGCGCTACCGCCCCGTCGGCAGCGTCTATGAGAATGGCTCGACCGCGTCGCCGAGCTTCGTCCGGCGCGCGAAGGCTCCCCAGCGCCGTCCTTCTCATGCACCGCGCCCGCCTTTGCACAGCGATGAAGCTCCGGGGGCGCCTCAGCCGCCTCCCCCTCAAGAAGGCGCCTTGGCCCCAAGGCGCGCGGCCCCTGGGCGGAACCCGCTCCGTCCGGCACCAGCGCAGCAAGAGCAGAGCTGCCAAGAGGTCCCTCGCCCCCAAGAAGCTGCCCGAGTGCTCCCTGCACCGGCCCGTCACGACCGCGCTCCTGTTCCGGCACGCCAAGACCCCGCGCTGCTCCCAGCGGCGGCGCATGGGGATCCGCAAGAT
Organism: Aegilops bicornis; assembly: GCA_021605145.1. Classification (NCBI taxonomy): domain Eukaryota; kingdom Viridiplantae; phylum Streptophyta; class Magnoliopsida; order Poales; family Poaceae; genus Aegilops; species Aegilops bicornis. Next base: position 377,248,720 of record CM038669.1, on the reverse strand, counting down.
CAAGCCCTTCATCACCAAAGGCCTCCACAGTGGCTGCAGTGCCGGCGCCTTCACCGCCGAGCTACGCAGCGTCGCGTGGCCCGGCAAGTTCAAGCCAGACCAGCCTCCTCGCTACGACGGCACGGCCGACCCCGCGGAGTTCCTCCAGCTCTATGAGTTGGGCATCAAAGCCGCCAACGGGGACGAGAAGGTCATGGCGAACAGGTTTCCCATGGCGCTCAAAGACGGTGCCCGCACCTGGCTCCTGAAACTGGCTCCTGGCACGATCTCCTCCTGGGACGAGATGCGCACCCGCTTCATCGCCAACTTCCAAGGCACTCGCGACCGGCCTCCTGCCATGAGCGACATGCACCGCATCAAGCAACAGCCAGGAGAGACCCTGCAGAAGTACATCCAGCGCTTCAACAACGCACGCCTCAAGATTCCCAAGGTGACCGAGGAGGCCATCATCTCAGCGTTCTCCGACGGTGTGTGTGACGTCAAGATGAAGGAGGAGTTGGCGATGCATGAGGACCTGTGCACATCCCTGGAGCTATTCAACTTGGCGACCAAGTGCGCCAGGGCTGAGGAAGGACGCCTCTCCCTCCTCGAGCTGCCGGTTGTTGACCCAGAAGAGAAGAAGCCCAAGGTCAAGGACATGAAGCGCAAGGGGGCTGCCGTGCTCGCGGCAGAACCAGATACCAAGCGAGGCAGGGATCAGCACGAATCTTCCAAGGGCAGCCGGTACTGCGTGTACCACGACCTCCACACCCACAACACCAACAAATGCCAAGAGCTTAGAGCCGTGTGAGAAGGGCGAATCGGTCGACGCCCCGACCGCAGTGATCGAGGCTACGGCAGAGGAGGAGGAAGAAACGCAGGACGTTGGGAAGATCGTGGCCCTCGCCAAAGGTGGCGTGACCGACCTCACGAGGACCGCTGGCAGGATCAGCCTCGCGAGGAAGGTTGGAGGGACCCGCCTCGCGAAGGAGGCTGGAGGGATCAGCCTCGAGAGGATCGCCTGCAAGGCAACGCAGGCCTCCCTCCTCTTCCACCGCAGCCAAGGAGAATTGAAGACCATCATCAGGACGAGGGGGCTGGGGGCTTCCAGGAGCCGCGCGCAATTGCTTGCATCCTGGGCGGAGCTCAAGCCCCAGCCTCTCAACGCATCTTCAAGCAGTTCGCCCGCGAAGTGAACGCAGTCCTCCCCAAGCTCGAAGCCACACGCCCTCTCAGGTGGTCAGCGTGCGCCATCATGTTCATCTCGGCGGATCTGCTCAAGTGCGCAGCCACAGCCGGAGTCCTCCCGTTGCTTTGTTCCCCAATCATCAGCAACGTGCAAGTCACCAGGACCCTCATCGATGGTGGAGCAGGGCTCAATGTCCTGTCCGTCGAGACATTCAACAATCTCCAAGTGCAGTACAATCAGCTTCAACCAACCAAGCCTTTCTCCGGAGTCACTGATGGCTCCACGGTTCCGATTGGGCAGGTCCGCCTCCCTGTCACCTTCGGGGCGCGCGACAACTACCGCACCAAGCTCATCGACTTCAACGTCGCCCACATTCGCCTACCGTACAATGCCATCCTCGGGTACCCAGCTCTGGCCAAATTCATGGTCGTGACCCATCACGGCTACAATGTCCTCAAGATGCCAGGAAGCGGCGGAGTCATCACGGTGCCTTGCGAAGAGAGAGACGCAGTGTGTTCCCGGGAGCATGCTTTTCAAGCCGCAACAATTGAAGACCCAGATCACAGGAGTGGGAGGCTCACCGAGGCTGCTCCTAAGAAGAAGAAGACATCGCCTGGCCCGACCCCTCAGGAGGCAGGCCCTCGTGGTCCGCGCGCCCATCTGGGGGCACCTCCTTCTGTCGCATAGGAAGGCGTGCCCGACGCCCTCCTCGAGCAAGGCTCGGGGGCTCTCTCCTGGAGGGCCATCGACTTTGCTAAGATCACGAGGGAGGCGCTTGGGCACCACTTGGAGGCGTGTTTCAAAGCACGTTTCCCTCAGGAAGGAGTGAGGCAAGGAGGGCCAAACCCTCAGGAGTTCGTCAGCAAGATCATTCAGGAGCTGCAGGAGCCAAGAGTCATGAGTGGCAGCCGCCGCTTACCCGCCGTAGCTCCCCATCCAGGCGAGGATGGAGGGCTGCGCGTCTGCATCGACATACCAGGGCTCAACCGAGCCGCCTCTCAGGAGCGCCTCTGGCCCTCACGCGTGGGGCGCTGTGAAGGTCCACCCCACAGCTACGTTCGCATGCCTTACGGTTTGCCGAACGCGGCTGCCACGCGCCAGCGCCTCATGAGGAGCATCCTGGAGGCTCAAGTGGCCAGGCGTTCCATGATCTGGTGGAGATGGAGATGGTCCGCGAGGAGCCACCAGCGCCCCCGGAGCCTCCCGAGGCTCCTGGGCCTGGGGGCTCGTGAAGACCGGCTTCCGCAGCGCACGGCGCCCGCTCATCTTCAACATTATCAGGTGACATCCTTCCAGTTTCATTTTCAGCTGGGAGCGCCCCCCAGGGCTGCATCATTCCCAGGCCACGTGGGTCCGTCCCTGCGACGTGTATCCCTTTTGCTTCATGTTTCTAGTTTACCTTATTGGGGGCGCCTCTCGGGCTGCATCATCCCCAGGTCGCTCGGGCTAGACCCAGCGATGACTGCCTTCCCTGCACATATCTAAATGAACTTGCTCCTTTGTGATTAACGCGTTTGACCTAGTCGCCCGCTCGATTGACACCAACTGATGGAGCTGCTCCCTAACGGCACGACGCTTGCGCATGGGTCCGTCCCTGCAATGCCGACAAACCTGAATGGCTGAGCTCTGGCCGCGGCAGCCCCGCATGGCGCCACCTCGTCAAGCCTTCAGTGCCTCGTCACCCCTCCAGAGCAACCAACGGGTGACTGTCGATTGTCATGGCGAATTCTTGTTCTTCTTGTGATGTGCCTGCAGGATCTCTTCAAGGAGCAGCGTCAGGCGAGGCCCTCACGGCGTCTTCTTCACTCTCGTCGCCTGTGAACCGCTTGCATGTTAAAGGGGGTACCTGAGCATCGCGACTCATGGGCTCCCTTGGCTCTCCAGCCCTCACCCTCTGGCCTTGTCCACGGCATCACGACCTGGCATACCAGCGACGGCTGAGCCCCGCTCGGGGGCCGGGACCCGAGGACGTAGAGCAGAAAGGGGAGTAAAGGCGAGAGGGAAGAGGCACGCGGGGAACTCACCAGGCAACTCCTCATCTGCCGATGCACGGACCTAACGCCGCACCAAGAAGCGGTTCCTGACTCCTGAGATAAGTCATCCTCCGGAAACACTAGCAATCGCAGCACCGACCTCACACCTAAGGCAATCCCATGTTAGCAACGTCGCGCTCCTTTCTCACCGAACGATGGCTGCTTGAGTGCTAAAGGGGACCTCCTGAGCATCGCGACTCAGGGGCTCTTACTGGACCCCGGGCCGCTCACCTCCTGGCCTTGACCACGGCATCACGACCTGGCATACCAGCGACGGCTGAAGCCTGCCTTGGGACCGGGACCTGTCGGCGCAGAGCATCAAGCCCTCGTGAGGTTCGAAAGGAGGAACTAAGCTAAGATGGGATGAGCATCTCGCACTACTCCACGACAAGGATCATATTAACAAACAGAACCACAGGCACCTTACAAGCCCCCACGGGGCGCGTTTTTCGAGTCCTCGCAGGGAACAAATGGAGTAGACCCTAAAGAATGCTAACTACACGTGCCTCCACAAGAGACGCCATCATCAACAGTGGGCCGTCAGGCACCAGCGCCAACCTCATCCAGATCAGAGGCGACGGCGGCCTGACGAGCCCGCCCTGCTCCGAGAGCGACGCAAGCTCGGGGGCTCGTAGCTATCGTCGCTCGTCTCCGGAGTCGCGAAGAGCTCGGCGGAGTCGCTGGATCCTCCGACGCCTCCGCCGCCTGAGGAGCTGCTGAGGGAGCGATCGGCGAGCCTGGTCCTCGCCGCGGCAGGGCCCGACCACCTCTCTCGTGGAAGCACTCCAGCCGGGCGTCCTTCCGCGTCGAAGACCTTGAAGAACATCACGGAAGCGCCGTCGTACTCAGGTGGATCACGAGGCGCCCTCGTCCCGCAGACTCCAGCGATCTCGCCCCAGCCTCGAGTCATGAAGACCTTGCCCAGCAACGACCGCGACCTCCGCCTCCGGTCGCAAGGGTGTTGCAGCCGGCGTCCGCAGCGAGCTCCAGAGATCCCCTCTGCGGAATCGCGAAGGCGAATGAGGGAGGAAGGTGAATCCAAGACTGAGGAGGCATGGCGGCGTGGAGCACAAACTCTCGAGAGGAGCCCTCGGCATGGACTCCAGGGGGAACAAGGCGCACCGCCGTTACCCGCCGGCGCCGACGACGGCGTCGTCCATGGCGCTCGGTGTCGACTCCTTCAGGGCTCTCAATGCGGGTGAGGGAGTCCCGGATTAGGGGGTGTCCGGATAGCCGAACTATCACCGTTGGCCGGACTCCTGGACTATGAAGATACAAGATTGAAGACTTCGTCCCGTGTCCGGATGGGACTTTCCTTGGTGTGGAAGGCAAGCTTGGCGATACAGATATGTAGATCTCCTACCATTGTAACCGACTCTGTAACCCTAACCTATCCGGTGTCTATATAAACCGGAGGGTTTTAGTCCGTGGGGACGAACAACAATCATACCATAGGCTAGCTTCTAGGGTTTAGCCTCCTTGATCTCGTGGTAGATCTACTCTTGTACTACCCATATCATCAATATTAATCAAGCAGGAGTCGGGTATTACCTCCATCGAGAGGGCCCGAACCAAGGTAAAAACATCGTGTCCCTTGTCTCCTGTTACCATCCGCCTAGACGCACAGTTCGGGACCCCCTACCCGAGATCCGCCGGTTTTGACACCGATATTGGTGCTTTCATTGAGAGTTCCGCTGTGTCGTCGCCGTCAGGAAGGATGCCTCATCTTGTCTTTAAATACGATACTATCGCCAAAGAAGCCTTGGCCACCGGGTCGACTCTTGGCTAGGTGGTTTTCTCATGACCGCCAGTTCATTGCCAGCAAGCGATGACTTCTCGAGCCATCGAAACCAATCTTCATGTTAATTCGGAACTTGCCGAACAGTTAGATCCGATCGAGCTCTCCTCTGTAAACGATCTCTTGGATCGCATCGCCGCCCTGGGAGTCGCTACAGACTACGACCCGATCGGGCCTAAAACCGATCTGAGAGAAATCAACTCTCCCCAGGCTACCCATCATGATGCTGTGATAGAGGAGCAATGCGGCGATTCTTCTTCTATCTTAAGGACTAGCTACGTCCGGATTCTCGATCCCTCCATGCCGGATTCCTGCAGAGGGACGGATGTCGATCAAGCCCTGAACTTAAAGTCAGGCGGCGGGTTGGATTCATTGGATATCATTCAAAAATCCAAACTTCCGAGTTCGGAAACTTCTCGGCCCCTGAGTCTTAAATTGACGGGTTCGGATCTAGTTCCACCCGCCCACCCAAACATTAGCGATCTATCCCGAATTCGGCAAGAGCCAGCTGAAGCAAGTACATCTTCTTGGGCGATTCCTCCTGGTTATGGACAGGATAAAGGACTGCCGAGAGGAGGACGCATTCCCACCTTTTTGCAACAATTGCACGGACAAGGGAATCCTAAACGCCATAAGTCGCCGCGAAATTACACGCTTTGCTGACTTGGTGACCATAGTACAAAAGTACTGTGCGATGGAGAGTGCTTGGAAAACCAAAAGTAAATTTTGGGATAATCCGGCCCCGAATACATCCCTAGTCCGAAAAAAACGGTGCATCATCACCAAGCACCTGGGTTAAACACCAAAAAACCAAAAAACCCTAAAGGGTACGGAACCGTACTGGAGGGTTGGCTAAATGGACCCTGCAAAATTCATAGCACATAGGGCGCCACTCCAACTCATAGCCTTCGAGCATGTTTGATACTACGGCAGGTGGCCAAAAGTGGCGAAGAGCTTCTAACTCGTAATCCCAGCCCAACAATACCAAAGACGGTGCTAACAGGTCTTGAGACTTTCGCATCAAATAATATGCGGAAACGAACACTCCATAACCTTGTCAAGTCTACCAAGTAGCAACAATACATCCATGGAGTGACACGGCTATTACCTTTAATGCCAGTGAAGAACCCAAATTCCGAACAGCCTGAGCACCAGCCGCATTGGTCCTAAGTCCAATAGTGGACTTTTCGCCTTACTAACGTACTCATGGATGGCGGCAGCGACTAAACCTCATTTACGAGGAAACCCTCCGAAAAATGGAAATAGACTAGAACCGCATTGAGCAAAGCAGCACAACCTTTAGAGGAATAATCCCCAGTCGGGAAGCATGCTGTACAGGAAAAATCACACCGACGTAGTGTTCGGCTCACGGACAATTCTTGGTCCGAGGAGGTCACATTTCAAGTGGCCCTGTTCAGCAGCGGATATCATGCTTTATTAGGGCGAGAGGCATTCACAATTTTTCAAGCTATACCCCACTATGGGTACATGAAGCTTAAAATGCCCGGACCCAACGGAATCATCACTCTCGCTAGTGATCCGAACATAGCACTCCACGCAGAAAACAAGACAGCCGCACTAGCCCTCGAGGCCTATCCGAAGCCCTAGCGGCCGAGGAACTCACTGCGATGCGCTCCACGATGAACAGGGACGATGTGATACTTGATAAAAGATCCAAGTCCACCTCTTTTAAACCAGCGGGCGAAATAGTCAAATTCCAAGTCCACCCAACGGACTCGCAAAGACGGCCTCCATTGGGGCACAATTAAACCCTGATGTAGATGCCGTGACTACGAGAATTTCTCTGAGAAAATCGGGACATTTTTGCTCGCACCCTTCAGATATGCCAGGAATCCCACGTCGGCTGGCCGAGCACTGCCTACATATCCTAAAAGGATTCAAGCCAGTCAAACAGGCTCTTCGGCGCTTTTTCGAACCCAAGAGACAGGCCATGGGAGAGGAGCTAGCCAAACTTCTGGAAGCCGGATTCATCAGAGATATTAAACATCCGAACTGGCTAGCAAACCTGGTGATGGTACCAAAGAAGGATAAATCCTGGCGCCTATGTGTTGATTTCAAAGACCTTAATAAGGCTTGCCCAAAGGATCCCTTCCCCCTCCCTCGCATTGATCAAATTATCGACGCCTTCTGAGGATACCACGACTCATTGTGCTTCCTCGATGCGTACTCCGGCTACCACCAAATCAAGATGGCGGAGCCAGACCAAGCTGCAACAGCATTCATCACTCCATACGACCCATTCTGCTTCAACACAATGCCCTTCAGGCTGAAAAACACCGGCGCAACATATCAGCGCATGATTCAGACATGTCTGGCAAACCAGATCGGCAAAACACTGGAAGCATATGTAGATGACGTGGTCATCAAAACCAAGCATGTCGAAACTCTAGTAGATGACTTGAGGCTCACATTCGACAATCTTCGAAAATATGACATCAAGCTCAATCCGGAAATATGCGTCTTCGGCGTTCCAGCCGGAAAGCTCCTGGGCTTCATTGTGTCCGGTAGAGGAATTGAAGCAAACCCAGTCAAGATCCGAGCTCTGTCACAATTGGATATTCCAAAAGACCTCAAACAAATACAAAAATTGACTGGATGTGTAGCGGCTCTAAGCCACTTTATTTCCCGTTTGGGAGAAAAGGCGTTACCCCTTTACAGCCTCCTCCGCCGCACCGAACACTTCGAGTGGACGGATGCCGCAACGGCCGGACTCGAAGAGATAAAAGCCACATTGGCAACAAATCTGGTCCTGGCCGCGCCCAACATGGGCGAACCAATGCTATTATATATCGCCGCAACACATCAAGTTGTCAGCGCGGTGCTCGTTGTCGAACGAGAAACTGACGGACACCGGTTCCCTCTTCAAAAACCGGTCTCTTATGTGTCCACTGTCCTCACTCCATGCAAGTCCCGGTACCCACATTATCAAAAGATAGCATACGCGGTGTTCATGGCATCCCGGAAGCTGCGACACTACTTTCAAGAGTGTTCGATAACGGTAGCCTCCGGTACCTCTTAATGACATTATAAACAACCGCGACGCGATGGGCCGGATTGCTAAATGGGCCATAGAGCTCCTTCCATTCGACATAACCTACAAGCCACGACGAGCTATCAAGTCGCAGGTTTTGGCCGACTTCGTGGCCGAATGGACCGAGGCCGAACTCCCTAAAGAGTACGACGCATACTCCAATTGGATCATGCACTTTGACGGCTCCAAAATGTTGGCCGGCCTGGGGGCTGGCGTCGTCTTGACGTCCCCAACCGGGGACACGGTCCAATACGTCCTTCAGATAATGTATACGGACTCCAACAACGCAGCGAATCTGAGGCCCTTCGCACGGCCTCCGGATGGCGATCTCCATGGGCATTAAACGCCTAGAGGTGCGCGGGGATTCGAACCTCGCGATATCTCAAATAAGCGAGACTTTGATGCCAAAGATCCGAAAATTGCAGCATAGCGCAATGCGGTCCTAAAAATGTCAAGACGCAGTTGAAGGGCTCAAATTTCATCATATAGCCCGGGATAACAACCAGGCGGCGGACATATTGGCACGCATCGGTGCAAAACGCGATGCCGTCCCGCCCAACATCTTCCTGGAACGGCTGTTCAAGCCATCCGTACTATGGGAAGGGGAGTCCGGAAATAACAATCCGGACCCAACCGCACTGCCTGACGCCGAACACTCTGACACAATCGGAGGCTCTGCCACCGAGATAACACCCTCCGCCCATGAAATAATGGCGGTTATCGCCCCATGGACGGAACCATTCCTAGCCTACCTAACTAGGCAGGAACTCCCCGAAGACTAAAATGAGGCTCGCTGCATAGTACGGCGATCTAAAACCTATAAAGTCCATGAGGGAGAGCTTTATAAGAAAATCACTACAGGAGTCCTTCAAAGGTGTATCTCTGAAGAGGAAGGGCGAAACCTCCTGGCTGAAATTCATGCCGGACTGGGTGGGCACCACGCCGCAGCCCGGACCCTTATAGGCAAGGCCTTCCGTACAGGATTTTATTGGCCGACGGCCCGGGCAGAATCTTGCGCAGGACTTAGTCCAACGATGCGTCGGTTGCCAGTTTTGCTAACCAAAGCCACATGCCACCCACCGCCCTCAAAACTATACCCATCACCTGGTCGTTCGCATGTGCAGGGCTTGACATGGTTGGACCCCTCAAGGGAGGAACCCACAAGCAAAAATACCTATTGGTCATGGTGGATAAATTCACCAAATGGATAGAGGCCAAGCATGTTAAAACGGCCGAATCCGGACCGGTGATAGACTTCATATCAGGGGTAGTGCACCGTTACGGTGTCCCCCACAGTATCATCACTGATAACGGCACCAACTTCACGGCCGATGATGTCAAATTATGGTGCAAAAACATGGGCATCAAGCTCGATTACGCCTCACTCTATCACCCTCAAACCAACGGTCAAGTCGAGCTAGCAAACAGTCTAATCATGAGCGGCACTAAACCCAGACTAGTGCGGTCCCTCAAGGAATCTAACACGCACTGGGTTGAGGAGCTCGACTCCGTACTCTGGGGGCTGCGGACCACGCCAAATCGTACTACCGGATTCACACCATTTTTTATGGTGTGTGGCGCAGAGGCGGTCTTGCCCTGCGACATAATACATGACTCACCTCGCGTGCGCATGTATGAAGAAAGAGAAGCCGAGCTCGATCGGCAGGACAGTTTGGACGCATTGGAGGAGGAGCGCGGCGTGGCAAAAGCTCGTTCCGCATTCTATCAACAGCAGGCTCGAAGATATCAAAGCAGGAAATACGGGCCAAAGCTTATAACGTTGGTGAACTAGTTCTACGCTGTCGGACAAGAAAAAGCACAAACTCAAGCCCAAATGGGAAGGTCCCTTCATCATCGACTCAGTCCTCGACCGCCGGAGCATACCGTCTGTGAAACGCATCGGATAACCGACTCGAGCCGAACCCATGGAACGCAGCCCGTCTCACGAAGATTCTACGCCTAAGCGCCGGACTCCAAGTTCGTCTCCTTCCTCCGTCCCACATTTTCTATTTTGCTGTCTTTTATTTCTCTCCTTCCTCCTCCTTCTTCCTGAAGCCTTTAGAGGCCCGTTGGCGCTTTGTTCGCACATATTTGACGCCTTGACGCGTGCTCATTATACTGGGGCTTCTTTACCGAAGCTTATTTATCTGAGCTTCATGCCCAACACATGCGTCAAACTTCCACATGTACCTTTTATTCACCATTATATGCATAGATATGACTTAAGTTTTGGCCAAGCTGGGTTGCACGGCTCTGTGCTTACCCCTACGTTCCCGATTGTTCGGCTAGGTGGTAAAGGGAGCACCTCTGCGATTGTTACCGCCGGGTTAGCGGATGTGTACCTCAGACCGGGTGAAGCCGAAAGTTAAGCGTTCTTAAGGGAATATTTGGTCGGTGAACTGAAAGATGATTTTAACTATTTACCCATCTGCCCCGGATGATTTTACGCTTTCCTAGCAGTTTTGACATGCACTTTAGGGCATGCATCCCAAAAAAGGAACCCTTAAGGGAACTATTCTCCCTGGAAGATGTTTCTTACTATCCATGTAATATAACATAACTAGTTGGGCACTTGTCTGATACATCAATAATGACCCCTACGCCTTGTCTCCATGCATACCCCAGTTCTTATATAACCACAAAGGTATTCGGACACACTCCGGACTATTGGGTCCTGAGGTCGAAGCAAAAAGGTCCGCTATGACAAACGATCTACAATCCGGCTAGAAGACATTTTTCATGTCATATTTAATTACATAGTCAACTCGACTCATTGTATTCCTCCTCAATGCCATCTAATAGGCTATCTAATTTACAATCTTGCTTTGGGAATACTTGGCGGCCAATTCTACTTGGCCGTACACTAAGCTTTCTGAGGATCTCCTTCCCATCAGGCCCCACAGGTCCGACCTCGGCCATGTGGTTTGGGTCAACAACCGTGTACCGCGTCTTTACCATGGCCCGAGCCTCCTGGCGCCTTTGACGGCAGCCGATATCTTCCACAATCGGAAGCGCCGCCGTGCTCCTTGAAGCCGCTCTGCCAGCTCCCCAATGCCTTGAGCGAGGAGATAGATGGCCACAAGGCCTGGCCGACGCCTTTCATCACTGCCGAACTTCGTTCGTGCAGGTAGCCTTGGTCGGGAAGAAGATCACCCGAAGAACTGGGCATCTCCTCTTTAGGACGACCTGTGAGCAAACCTATATACATGTTTATGTTAGTCGCCTTCCTCGCCGAACTCTTTCAAAGTTCGCTCAAGAACTTACTGAAAATGCCGCGACGAAGCCGTCGATTCTCCTTTACGGAGTCAGACAACTGGGCACGAACATCTTTTAGTTCCTCACCCAGTCTGGTGTTGGCATCTTGGAGGTTATTTTTCTCCTGCCGCACCTTCATAAGCACGCTCTCACCAGCCTTTAGCTGGCGCAAGAGCTGTTGCTTGTCCGGATCTAGTCCGGCGCCATCTGCAATATTTTTTGTCAGATTTACACACCCGCTGCACTTCATAAACTATTTATCTTTTGAATCATATATTACCAGAGGGGGTCTCTGTGGCTCCCCCTGTAGCGGCTAATGTGGCCTCAAGTTGGGCCTTGCATTCTTCAAGCTCCTGGGACAGTCGGGTATTCTTTTTTGTAAGATCCTGCATAACAAATGATCCTTAAATCAATTATTCTAACTATTTTAAGTCTCGGGACTCTTGGCATATATAACTGTCAAATTTCCTTACGTATGTCCTTTACATACTTGCTCGTGGCTCTGGCTAGACCATCTTGAGCGGCACGGAGGTGCGCATCTCCCGAATTGAAGGCATTCAAGGCATCTTGGGAGAAACATGTGTCACGAAGAACTGTCCGGTGGCGCCTGTGATTCATGGCGCTCTCCACCTCGGAGTTGGTGGCGGACAATTTGTCGGCATCCTCTGTCGGAGGAGCATCCGACGCACGCCTCGTGCTCGCCTCCGCTTCCGGACCCGGCTTTGGAGCCTGGCCGGCGGAGGCTCGATTGGCAACCTCTCCGGACTCAGTCCGGCGAGCGCTCTTTTTCCTGAAAAAAGCACCAGCGTTAGTACACCTTCCAGGAATCAATCCTGGAAATATGGTGACACGCCATACCGTTGCGGCGGAGTTTCGATCCGGACCGCGCTTCTTTTTAGCCTGCGGGGCCGTACTGCCCCTTGTTGGCCAGTCGCCGCGGGCTCAGCCTCCTGCCTCAAAGGCGCCCCTGCGAAACACCATTGGTATACGGTGATCAAGAAATTAGCACGGATGGGTTATTATCAGAGTATTGGGGCCTCGGTCTCAGTTACCTGTGAGGCTGGAAGTATTCCGGGGTAATCGGCCGTAATGGCAACCAAAGCATTGTCGATGCTAAGTTGGTGGAACACCCTGTCGATCAACTCCACCTTTATATCCGGATCCTCTTCAGAGGTCGGATCGAGGGACCGCTCCGGATCCTCGGGTTGTGGGGCGGGCTGTGTATCTTCTCCTGATCCGGCGGTTCCTGCAGAAACCAAGAAATGAGATATTTAATCACGGGAACATGGATCGGACAGGCCACAAAGATGTTTGCTTACCCAACTTTGAGGATTATTCGAAGAAAACTCGCTCAGTGGGTTGACGCGGAGGAAATCTTCCTCCTCCCCTTTATACATGGTGATGTAGGGCGGAACCCTATGTTGACGATCTTTCACGTTTGGAGTGGATCCTACGGGGGAATCACGAAGAACACGCGGAAGAACAAAGGGAAACACGGAGGAAACGAGAGAGAGATCACTCAACCAACAAGGAATCAATCACACAAGTGCTAGGTCACTGAACACAAAGAGATACATATGATCCACAATCAACAAAGGTAAGGATACACGAGTAGTCGTTCTTCTCCGAGAGGAGGTCTTGATGGGGTCCACCCTAGAAGGGGGTCTTGAATCTGCTTGGGGGATCTTCTCCGTAGAGGTCCTGAGCTCCGAGGAGAAGTAACCAAGTGGATGAGCAAGGCTCTCACACAAACATGAGCTAAACCAATGCTGACCCTAGAAAAATGGGGAAGAAGGAGTATATATAGTCTAGGGGGGCGAAGGGGTACATGGGTTGCAGCCCAAGCAAAGTCAACACACAGGCGTCGGACGTCCGGAAGGCGTCGGACGTCCGGAGGCTCGAGAGGGTCCGGACGTCCGGAGGCCTTCGGATGTCCGTAAATCCGGCTCGGGCGCACATCGGTCGGACGTCCGGAGCTTTCGGACGTCCATAGATTCGGTTCGGGCGAGCGTCGGTCGCACGTCCGGAAGCCTTCGGACGTCCGTAGATTCGGTTCGGGTGCCCGGCTGTCGGACGTCCGGAGGACGTCGGTCGTCCGTGGCCTGGGAGTCCGGACGTCCGGACGGGGTCGGACGTCCGATGCCTGTAGCTGCAGCATCCTTTCTTCTTCTTCTTCAACATGCTTGGGGTCCTCGTCGTCTTGGCTCTTGTATGTAGTTATTCCGTGGCTCGTTTCCAGGCACCTGATCACACACATAGTTTCCGAATGAGGTAGTAGCCATGTCTCGTGAGTAGGAGAAGGAAGTTCGGAGAGGAGCGAGTTCACCTTATCTTCAATAGCCTTAGCTCGGGCTCGTGTCATGGGTCCGAGTTGTGTTGAGGGAGATGTAGGCACGTCCATGGGGATGAGTGAGGGATGCTCCGCATCACATGGCAGACAAGGTCTTCACCAGTACGGTGACCGATCCCGGCCCTTTGCGGCCATGGCGGGTGGTATCGTCCTCCCCGTTGAAGTCCCACATGGGGTGGCCCCTATATTGGAGAGGCTGCACTCCCCTCATAATGCAGATTGCCATGACTCCAATCATGGTCAATCCAGTATGATCCAGTAACCTTATTCGGCTCATCAAGTAAAGGACATCCCGGTCATTATCCCTCTGGGGGCTCCGCGGGCGCCAGCTTAGGGGCTTCTTCAAAGGAGCGTTGCTAAACTCCGGAAGGCCGATCCGAACAGGATCCGGCAGCGGGACGTCCTCCATGTAAAACCATTCTGAAGGCCAGTCTTCGGACGCCTTCTTCGAGGTTCCGGATAGATATCCGGTCCCGGCGATGCGCCATAGTTCGGCTCCGCCCACTTGATATATTGACCCCTCATGAGAACGGGGTACTAGGCAGAATAATCTCTTCCACAACGCAAAATGAGCCTCGACGCCCAAGAACAGTTCACAAAGGGCCACGAAGCCCGCGATGTGCAAAATGGAGGCAGGGGTAAGGTGGTGCAATTGGAGGCCGTAGAACTCCAAGAGCCCCCGAAGAAACGTGTGGATTGGAAATCCGAGTCCTCTTACTAGATAAGAGATAAAGCACACCCGCTCTCCTTTAGAGGGATTGGGGACACTCTCCGCTTGCTTTCCGCCCTTGTAGGTGGCAAGAACGGCTCGGACCGGAACCATAAAGGCCGGGGGAAGAAATCCCTTGGTTTGGAGTATAACTAGCTCGCTATGCGGGACTGAGCATCTCTCCCAATTTCCAGGCTGAGGGCTGGGAGCGCGAGAGGAGGAGCAGCGTCGACTGTCCATGATGGAATGGGCTTTGGTCAGAGGCGCTCCGATGAAAGCTCGCGAAGGGGGGATGGTGTGACTCAGATCTAGATCCTCGCCCCTTTTATAGGCAGCTCATTTGCGCAGCTGGGGTGGGGGGTAAGTGTAAAAATACCCTGGCTTTTCGCATTCATTCAAACAAGTGGAAGATGGCCATTATTGGGCGTAGAAGCCAAGGAGCGCAGCATTTATCAGAAGCTGGACACTATTCGACAAGTATATGGAATTTGGAGAAGAACCCGCCTCGCAATACCGAAGACAATCACCGCGCCGGACTCATCGTCATTGAAGCCTAGTTCGGGGCTCTTGAGGAGTCCCGTATTAGGGGTGTCCGGATAGCCGAACTATCACCGTTGGCCGGACTCCTGGACTATGAAGATACAAGATTGAAGACTTCGTCCCGTGTCCGGATGGGACTTTCCTTGGCGTGGAAGGCAAGCTTGGCGATACGGATATGTAGATATCCTACCATTGTAACCGACTCTGTGTAACCCTAACCTATCCGGTGTCTATATAAACCGGAGGGTTTTAGTCCGTGGGGACGAACAACAATCATACCATAGGCTAGCTTCTAGGGTTTAGCCTCCTTGATCTCGTGGTAGATCTACTCTTGTACTACCCATATCATCAATATTAATCAAGCAGGAGTAGGGTATTACCTCCATCGAGAGGGCCCGAACCTGGGTAAAAACATCGTGTCCCTTGTCTCCTGTTACCATCCGCCTAGACACACAGTTCGGGACCCCCTACCCGAGATCCGCCGGTTTTGACACCGACAGCGGGCGTACAAGGGCAGCGGGAACCCTGGCGGTGGCCGCTTGTACCAGGGCCTTGACACCTCCTGCCGGGCGCCCTCATCTCGACGGCAGAGGGCTAGCCGTTTCTTCGGCGGAAGCGGGTCGGGACCCTCTTGGGGGGCCTTTCCTTTCTCTTCTGCGGAGAACCGGCAGATCGGAGCCATTGCCGCGATATGGAGCAAGGGCAAGAAGGAGAAGCAAGAAGAGATGGACTAGAAGGGCACGCGTCGTTCCGTACTTATAGCCGGGGAAGGCCAACCGTCGACCTCCACGATCACAGGTAATCATGACCTGCTTTTCATGCAGGGACTTGTCAATTTGTGCCGTTGCTGAGGCGTCGTGGGGAAGTGGGGGCGCCCACGTCCAATCAACCGCCAAGCGGCGCCCAAGGCCGCAGGCTGTTAGGGCCCACGGGCTTCGCACTTGCCCCTTCGCTTCTCCGCTAAGCCAAGTCCGAGCGCGCCTTGGGCCCGGGGGCTACTATCGGCGTTCTGGGAACGGGGGTCCCCAGACTTGCCTGCCTGCGGCCTGCGGCGTGGCTCAAGTGGTGGCCCAGTACGGCCCATCTTCATCAGCACTAGCTCAAGACCCTCGCGAGGGGCTAGGCCTCGCGGGGCGGACGACAAGAAGCTTCCTCAGGCACGGCCTCGTCAGGCTAGCTCGCGAGGAGGCGGAGAGATCAAGGCGGGGTACCTCACGAGGTGCCCATGACGCAAGCCATAACGACTAAGGGCGCCAGGCGGGCGCCAGCCATTGATGTCCTCATTTCCTCTTTGGTGCAAAGGAGGCAAGCACAGGCGAGAGTATCAAGCAAAGGCAACCATTTCGGTGCAACAAGACCAAGACCAACACAACAGCAGGAAGGAGGTCATCGTGGAGCCCAAGCCGGCGTCATCGTCAGAGCCTTTGGCAGGCGAGGACCAACTTTAGTCAGGATAAGTGTACTAGATGTTCCCCTTCAAAATGGGCAATTGTTGGCGCCCTTCCCGCTCAATATTTGGGAAGAGGCCCAGGGCCTTTGCCTATAAATAGGGCTAGCCACCCACAGGGTAGAGGGATCCGGAATCCAGAACAGAGCTAGAGGCCAAGCAATCTAGAGAGAGAGAGCGCGACCGAACTCCCCCTAGCAGTTCATCGCGCCGGCCAAGAACAGACCCTCGCGAGGCTATTCTTCCTTGTACTGTCCATCATCAGCCCCTGAGGCAATCCACCACACCACACACTGGAGTAGGGTATTACGCCACAACGGTGGCCCGAACCAGTATAAACCTTGTGTCCCTTGTGTTGCTCTTTGTGTAGTTTAGATCATTGCGAGGCGAGAGGTGTAGGTAGGTAGGAGGTGAGATCTCCGCGTGCACCCCAGAGTTCGAACCTAGAGGGTCTGCCGGAACCCAAAATCCGACAGTTAACTACAGCCGGTGGGCATCAAAGTTCGCAACCAGTGCAAATATAGGGAACACCCTACACTATACAAAAATGGCTTGCTGTTTTCTTCAGCCGGTGGCTGCATGTTAAGAACAAATTTTGTATCGCACCAAAACAAATTACAACTATAAAACAAAAGGAAGGTTGGCATAAAAGTTAACAGTCTAGCAGATAAATGCACCACCGTGAAGTTCGTGGCTCAGTTCATCCGACCGATCATTACGTTTTCATGTTGTATTGTCCGATGGATCACCATAACCTTCGCCTTCAGTTCTCCTAGGCTCCTGAACAACATAGCAAATGTCTGATAGTCTGGTTTCAAAACCATGCATATCTTTGCAACATTGAACAATGTCTCTCCTTGTTTCACAAAGGGTCTCTGTTAGGGAATGGACTTGTGTCTGCAGCTGAATACAACATTGTTTTGAGCTTGCATATCTTGATCATGAGGCAGTTTGGACGAGATTGCCTTAACAACCAAGCCAGTATTACGCAGGAACGTGCTTTTGGCACTGTTAGTGGACAGGTACTGACCCACTGCAGCAAGAGCTGACATTGCGGTTATAGTTGCCTCGCCGAAGGTGGCGGTTCCACCATTTTTTCCATAGCTCATTGAAAAGTTGTGGTTTTACATTAGTAGTACCGAGCGGAAGATATTAAGGAGGCAGCAAAACCAAACAAAATAGCTTTGGTCTATATACAGAACTTATTCTGGTGAATCCATGTAAAATAATAGTTGTATTTTATTGCGAAGTACATAATTAGGTTCCAAACATATGGCCATGTACCATCGCTAATGTATTGTCTATTTCTTCACATTGTATTGAGGGCTAAGGATAAAGAGATGAAGTTTATAATACGGTAAGCATAGTATGACATCATTCATATCACAAAACATCTGAGAACAGACAAACAGGCAATTGTAACATTGTGTGGGCAAGTCCGACGCGGAACTAGATTACAGTCAAGATCAAAGGAACTTCACTCCTCTCTTTTAAACCTTGTAAGGTGCAATGATACGCTAAGACAATTGTGTATAAAATTGAAAAGAGTAATAGACATTGGCTGCAAACCATGCAGTTCAAGGCACAAGTCAGAGTAAGTAGTAGTCAAAAGGCATGAGGATTAAGGACTTACAACAGCGGCTTTGACTGGTGTAGTCATGCCCTTCTTCTTGCTGGTGTGACAGTCCTTGAAGATTTCCACAACATTTGGTTCAGGTACTTTTTGGTCCTTGCGGGCTTTCCTCTGCATTTGGAACAAGTCAATATACATCCGATAATATGGTACATCGAAAAGAGTGAAACAACAGCTAATTACAAGAGCCTCATGATGTGCAATATAGCTACGAGATCACGTTGCATTGGAATTTCACTTTCGTACGGTTGGCCTTATTCTTTGAACAGTTCACCTACAAGAAGATAGATTTGTATGGCACATGCGTAAATAGGACTTCAGCATGTGATCTTATGACATATATATAATGTACATGATACTTTGGATCGGACCAGTGTTTAACGAGGCCTCTCTAGTCTTCATCAGATATATTTTCCACTGGAGATGTTTGGGCAAGTTCACTGTTAGCCTTGCCTTCAAAGTGAGTTTTCCTCAAGTTCCGATCTTGTCATGAAAGCAGACTTGAAAACATGGGTGCAAGCTTGTCTGGTTGCATCATCTTGGCTATCCAACTTGAACCTCATCTGTTGAAAATTATGGGAGTCTCATTATCAGCAACCTAGAAAGTATTGGATAGAGCAATATTATATTACTAGTTTCCATACATAACCATACTTACAGATAAATGGTCGAGGAAGGTGTTGAACTGGGTTTTGTCTTTGTCATTCCTGTACCGAATCCATGTTGGGAGGATACGTACATGACACCTAACAGCAACCGCTGCCTCTGATACTAACTTGGCTGACTCAGCAGCATCAAGTGGCCTTATAAAACCTGCCTCAAAACAGATCTCCATTCTTCATCCTATAGATTTAGTTAACCTATCGAGCATTATCCCTGATGTTTGTTTCCTCTTGCGCCTAGGTGCTAGTCCAACAACAAACATAGGAAGTGTTAGTGTACATCAAACTGTGAGACTACACAAGCATGCAACTGTAACTTGACTCCAGCAACTACCTTCTTGATGTTGAAGCTCACAAAGTTCATCTGATCTTGCCAACTCATCTTGTGTCAAGAGTGCTTCAGAAGTAGTGTCATGTGGCAAGGGAGCTTGGGAACGTGCTGCTAGCTGAGTTGACGAACGAGTAAATCGTGCAGCTAGTGGTACTATGGAAGGTGTTGCAACAATTAGGGTTGTCTCTGCTTGTTTGGTGGCAGCTATTTGTTTCTGTTTGGCTTGTTCTGCAGCTCGTGTAGCATGGGATACCCTATCGGTACAATTTTCCGCTGGACATTGACCTTCTATTGCACCATCAGTACCAGCAGAATCTGCAGGATTGTTCTGCTTCCCTTTCCCTGTCGTTCTGTCTTGCTTCCTCTTTCTCTATGCCATGTTAAGTCAAGCCGACAAGAAAAATGAATAACAATTTAGTTCTTCAGAACAAATGTACTTTGATGTAAGAACATGGTGTGATAGACAGATATTGTATGTTCTAGAAACAGGAACACGTGTCTTGGTCACAAATATAATGTGTAAAGTAAGCAGATGAAATTCAACAAAATTAGAAGCAATACAAGCTAGACATCATACATAGCATGCAACCACATATAACAGTGCCAAGTTAGAGGGAGCACCTGTGATGGTGCACTAGGGGAGACGTGCTCATCACCAACACAGCTATGTTGAGTGTCTATGCATGTGTTGTCTTGGAAATCATCTTGGGGGATGGAGAAGTAGAATCTGTAGAGGCCCTCCATTTGGAAGGAGCACCTTCATCCGCTGCCTTGCTAACTTCCTTCCGCTTTATTGATTTTGAATTGTCAAGTAAAACCGACAAGAAAAAGCAATAAAATTCACTCTTCGAGAACTCATTCGTGCATGATCTTGACAATCACTACTTTGATGTAAGGCAAACACATGATTCGAGGATGGAATAATACGAAAACAGAGACGGCATGGCATATTCACAACTGCTGTTTGTGTAAACTAAGCGAAACCATTTCACCAAATAAGAACCAATGCAAGCTAGACACCACGTGAAAGATGCAACCAATATGACTCTGCTAAGTTAAAAGTGTCCCATCATAAATGGCATTTCAACAAATTAGAAGCAGCGCATGCTATAAATCATATCAAAGATGCAACTAATATCACACTGCATATACTGAAGGTGTCTCGTCATATTGATTTATGCGGGATACAAAAAAATAATAGTTTCATGTGAGGACATGCTTAATAGACAGATGTACTATGTACTAAATACAGGAAGGCATTTCACATTAACAGGTATAATGTATAAGCTAAGCAGAATAGCACATGCAGTTTAACCAGATTGGAAGAATTACAATCTAGACACCATATGCAACATGCAACCACATATCACGCTGCCAAGCTAGAGCAAGCACTGCGATGCTAGTGTAGAAATGCGGTAATCAACTACAGAGCTATGTTCACTATCTTCATCTAGCCTTGCTGTTTCTTGAGAATCATGTCGGGAGGCTCACGCTGCATTCTTTAAATGAGGAGTAATCCACTTGCCTGACTGCCTCATCATAAGTGATTGATGAGGGATACACAAGAACATTAGTTTGGTGTAAGAACATGGTTAATACACAGATGTACTAGTATGTACCAAAAACAGAAAGGCATGTCATATTCAAAGGTATAATGTGTAAGCTAAGCAGATGCAATTTAACCAAATTGGAAGCAATACAAGCTAGATATCCGGCTGGAGTGGTGAGCATGATCATGTAGGACACGAGAGCCTGGTGGGAGGCGGGCTGCTTCGCCACCATCGCGGCTTTTTAGTTGGCTTCGGTGATGCCTCTCTTTCTTTGGGCTTGTCACCGGCTCGTACGACTAGCTATTTGTCTTGGTGCTCACGGGATGGTGGTTCATGTAAAAATATCTTTCCTTATCTTAATAAAGACCGACTTCGGCCTTTCGAATACAAGTTAGACACCATATGGAACATGCAACCACACACGACACCGCGAAGTTAAAGCAAGCACCTGGGATGGTGGTTCATTGCGAGCGAGGTCATCAACTCTAGAGCTACGTTTACCATCTCCATCTGCTGACATTGCACCTATTATAAGGCTGAAACGTGTTTGGCCTATCCATGTACGACGCTGGAGCAACTTCTCTCTTTTCTTTTTTGCTTCTCTCATAGTAGCAGAGTCTGAAATACCCTTGCATAAAAACACAATAGTGAGAGTATGGGTGAAGTGTGTGCAGAACTAGTGCAATGTAAAAGTAGCAGATAGCAGGTGGCTGAAAAATAAATGACAGGAGACATATGATAGCTCTACAACATTGCATGGCAAACAAAATTAGATTCTACTCCGTATGATTTTGTAATATATGAGCACAGGAAATGCAGGTACTCCTCCAGCACACCACCACATGTGGTCATATCAAGATAACAGTCGACTGAAAATAAATAGGTCAGTCGATTTTTTTAATGAACCGTCCGATCTATAAGGAACGGGCAGATGGCCTTCGTCTACCTCCCGCCAGTCACTGTTGACGATCTTTCTCGAACCGCCAGCGACCACCGGCCCAGACCCCTGCCTCCGCCGCCCCACCCTTCCCTCGACCTCACACCACCGCTGTGCTTGGCAGCGCCCCCAGGCCATCCCTTTAATCCCGGCCAACCTCCAGATCGGGCGCCAGTAGCTAGGCCCCACACGCCCCTAAGATAAACACCGAGGCACTGCTTCCCCGGCGTAATAAGCGGACGAGCGCCTGTTACACCGGGGAATGCTTCCGTTAATTGGGAATCAACTGACCACGAATTGAAATTCGGAGGGGGGGCGACGGAGCTCTATCTAAGGTGAAATAGTATATGAGGAGAAACCTTGTGCATCGCGAGTTACTAGGAACATCTAGTATCAAGAAGAAGCGGTCAACTAGTGTCTTCTGTGGGATGAATACATGCAAGCAGACACGTAAGATTTGCACGAATAAGGGTACCATTTTCGGTTGCCGGTGTGGTCGCCTCCACATGTCGCGCCGATCTTCTTCTTTTTGCCGGGGAAACCGATGTTCTGGAGGGTGCAGGCTTGGACGAACCCATGGCCAAATTGTTGACTGTGTTGCCATGGCTGTATGTCGGCGGAGGGGAAGTAGATCCGAGGCAGCGAAGGACAGCATAGCAGCAACAGCTCTGGTGCGGTGGAGGGTGGCGAAGTTGGAGCGGCAGCGGTGAGGCGCAGGACGGCGTGGTTGAACTGGCTTGGGTACGGACGGCTCGGCCTCGGCTTCAACTACTAGCCGTGGAGAGCGTTGCGGTTGAGGTTGCAATGGACCACGACGTCGGGGTATCAGCTCCGGCGTGATGGAGGAGGGCGGCGGTTTATGGATGGAATGGGGTGGCGGACGGAGGACGCCGGGGTTTCACGGCTGGTGGAGAGGTAGTTTTTGCGCCCACGGAGTACGAATGGGGAATCGGACGGGTGGGCGGGGGGGGGGGGGGGGGGGGGGAGAACCATGTTTCGGGGTGGGACGCGCTTGTTTTTAGGGATGGCAATGGGTAGGGTATGGGTGGGTACAACCTCCTTCTACCCAAACCCATACCCATAGAAACTTTCTATACCGACCCACTTCAATACCCATGGGTATAAACTGACACCCATGCCCAAACCCATCGCGTATCCTATACCCAATGGGTATCCATTGGGTAGAATATATAGCATTCATATTCTTAAGAGGTAGAGACATGAGTTCGAAATTCAAGTGATCATGGTAGAGTAGTATAGCACGGATGCGGCCTCCTCGGGTGGGTGGCCTCTTGGAGGCATCAAGGGAGTATGAGCAGCGGTTGGTGGAACACCGACACAGTGGAAGGCGGTGGTGGGAATTGGGGATCGCTGGATCTAGAGTTCGACAAGAGTCTGGTAGCGAAGAGTCAATATTTCATATTTTTGAGGAGTCACATAGGACGTAGGAGTGGCAAGCAGGTGATTATGCGCTTACGAGCTATGACTTGTTTGAGGACTACAAGATTTAGGGTTGGACCATGTGAGTTTGATGTTAACCCCACATGTTATAGGAGTTATTTTCATTTATTAATTTTTTTCTGGGTATCCATTGGGTTACCCATGGGCCCAATTTCTTACCCATGCCCTACCCATATATTTTATGGGTATGGGTACCCATTACTCGTGGGTACAAAATCTCTCCAAGTCTTGCCCATACCCATTGTTTTCGGGTAGGGTACCCGCGGGTACCCATACCCATGGGCAAAACTGCCATCCCTACTTGTTTTTGGCTTTTTTGAATAGAAGATTGGACGCCCTTGTTTGAAATTTGGGGAAAGTACAAACTTTGCCCCCCTCTTAAATTTCGGACTCATCTTGGTCGGGGTAGGATGGTAATCCCAGTGTCCCAAATAGTGGGCGGGAGTGATTTGACACAGCATGTGTGCTTAGGCGGCTGTGTATGAATGTTTTTCGGAGGCGGTTGCATGGCTTCTAGATGAAGCTACAAACCTACCCCGGTTTAGACCTTTGGACGTCGGGCCAGTAGGTTTCACGGGTCGGAGTTATTAGAAAAGTAATTTCCTTATACTACCAAACATTGGTCTCACGCGGTTTCAAGTAGTAGAGGCTCTTTTAACGCTTTGTTCGAAATTTTGAAACACAAGCATTCACGTTTAGAGTACTCTTGAACTTTGAGGATTGACCTAAATAGACAACGTTAAATTGGACCTTGTATGTTTGAAAACCTCATTAAATTATCTGCTTCTTTTTGAAATTTTGACACTTTAAAATCCTATAACTACGATTATTTTGGAATGGAGGAGCTAAATTAGAATCTATTTTGTACACGACTACATATGCTATTATGTAGAAAATCAGAGCAAAGATTGGTACCCCCATAATTTAGGTATGATTTACAAATGCCATGATATCAAATTCAAATAATTGAATGTACTTCATGTTGAATTCGATTTTTTAAAACCACCTTAAGTTGAATTCAAATGTATGCTAGTTCATAGGTAGCTATTTATAATGTTCATTGTGTAACTTTCATTATGTATAATGTGCTTTACACACAACATGAACTATACTCATGTTTATATTCAATTGCTAAAGTGATGCATTGTCTGGAGTTCAAAATACTAACTATGTGGATCAATTGTGTCGAATGATAACATAGACATGCTCAAATTCAATAGAATCTAGATGTCTGATAGATCAATGACCGTTCCTTACGCGAATTGCAAATATCATGATCCCATCCTAATATTTGGATACAATTTATATCTTTAATCAATGTGTACAGCAGTTTTGTACGTGTAGTTTCACTCTCCATCGGTGGTCTCTCACACATGCTCACACACTCTCTCCCGAGGTGTCTTTCTCGCACACATGCTCTCGATATAACCCTCCCTCCCTCTCGTAACCATTTACGACTGTTTTCACTAACCTTTATCACAAGCACTCTTCCTCTTTTAAGCATACACACGCACAATCCCCATCGACCCTTTCTATATACATAGACCTGCCTACGTGTCTCATGTACGCACATTATCTTTAGGCCTGTCTCTCACGCATTGTCTCACACCTCTCTTCCTAATCGATGAGTACGATTCTAGCAGAGCATTCTGTAGGATGCCCCATAAAGTTAGGTTGGATGAATAGTAATATCAGAGATAAAGGGGTTACCTTAGTACGAGAACCTAGGGTTACAAATCCTAGCCTGCTTTGTCAGTGGACATAGAGTCCTTCACAATTATGCTATCTTTGTCTTGTATGACTAGTCATCCATGGGTCTCCCTAAATGCGTCACCGGCCGACCAATGTGGCGTAGGATGGAACCGAACGAAGGGCCTCACCTCGACCCACCGGACCTCACGCGGTGACACACCCTCTGCCCCCACGTCTCGTTATCTTATCACACCAACACATACCAACACAAACACCTGATGACCCACAAGTATAGGGGATCTATCGTAGTCCTTTCGATAAGTAAGAGTGTCGAACCCAACGAGGAGCAGAAGGAAATGATAAGCAGTTTTCAGCAAGGTATTCTCTGCAAATCTTGAAATAAGTGGTAACAGATAGTTTTGTGATAAGGTAAATTGTAACGAGCAACAAGTAACAAAAGTAAATAAGGTGCAGCAAGGTGGCCCAATCCTTTTTGTAGCAAAGGACAAGCGGAACAAACTCTTATAATAGGAAAAGCGCTCCGAGGACACATGGGAATATCGTCAAGCTAGTTTTCATCACGTTCATATGATTCGCGTTCGGTACTTTGATAATTTTATATGTGGGTGGACCGGTGCTTGGGTGTTGTTCTTACTTGAACAAGCATCCCACGTATGATTAACCTCTATTGCAAGCATCCGCAACTACAACAAAAGTATTAAGGTAAACCTAACCATAGCATGAAACATATGGATCCAAATCAGCCCTTACGAAGCAACGCATAAACTAGGGTTTAAGCTACATCACTCTAGCAACCCATCATCTACTTATTACTTCCCAATGCCTTCCTCTAGGCCCAAATAATGGTGAAGTGTTATGTAGTCGACGTTCACATAACACCACTAGAGGTTAGACAACATACATCTCATCAAAATATCGAACGAATACCAAATTCACATGACTACTAATAGCAAGACTTCTCCCGTGTCCTCAGGAACAAACGTAACTCACAAAGCATATTCATGTTCATAATCAGAGGGGTAATAATATGCATAAAGGATATGAACATATGATCTTCCACCAAGTAAACCAACTAGCATCAACTACAAGGAGTAATCAACACTACTAGCAACCTACTAGCATCAATCCCGGACTTGGAGACAAGAATTGGATACAAGAGATGAACTAGGGTTTGGAGATGAGATGGTGCTGGTGAAGATGTAGATGGAGATTGCCCTCTCCGATGAGAGGAGCGTTGGTGATGATGATGGCGATGATTTCCCCTCCCGGAGGGAAGTGTCCCCGGCAGAACAGCTCCGCCGGAGCCCTAGATTGGTTCCGCCAAGGTTCCGCCTCGTGGCGGCGGAGTCTCGTCCCGAAAGGTTGTCTCTGATTTTTTTCTCATCGAAAGACTTCATATAGGAGAAGATGGGCATCGGAGAGCCACCGGGGGCCCACAGGTAGGCGCGCCCCACCCTCTTGAGCAGGTTGTGGGCCCCCTGGCCTTCATCTTTGGCGACGATTTTTCTTTATTTATTTTAAGACATTCTGTGGAGTTTCAGGACTTTTGGAGTTGCATAGAATAGGTCTCCAATATTTTCTCCTTTTCCAGCCCGGAATTCCAGTTGCCTGCATTCTCCCTCTTCATGTAAACCTTGTAAAATAAGAGAGAATATCCATAAGTATTGTGACATAACGTGAAATAACAGCCCATAATGCGATAAATATCGATATAAAAGCATGATGCAAAATGGACGTATCAACTCCCCCAAGCTTAGACCTCGCTTGTCCTCAAGCGAAAAGCCGAAAACAATAAATATGTCCTCATGTTTAGAGGTAGAGGCATCGATAAAAATAAAATACGGACATGAAGGCATCATGATTATTCTCATAATAGCAACATATATAGATTTGTCATATGATTACTTATGTTCAAGTGATGATCTTTTCACAATGCAAAAGTATGAATCAGAAACGTTATTGGGTATCAGCAAAGTATAACCTCAGTCATTGAAGCAATTGCAATTTATCATAACATCGGAAAGAGTCTATGTCAGAGCTTAAAAGCAAGTCCGCATACTCAACTATCACTTAGTCCTTCATAATTGCTAGCACTCATGCAATACTTGTGGTTACGGAGTTTTAATCGGACACAGAGAAAGATAGGGGCTTATAGTTTTGCCCCACAACCTTTTACCTCAAGGGTAATGTCAACAATAATAATTCATGCTCCCCTACATCCAATTAGATATATATATCATGTTCTTTCCAACATGCCGGGCTTGCCAAAGGATAAAATGAAAAGGAAAGGTGAAGATCACCGTGACTCTTGCATAAGGTAGAAGATAATAATAAAAGATAGGCCCTTCGCAGAGGGAAGCAGAGGTTGCCATGTGCTTTTATGGTTGGATGCACAAAATCTTAATGCAAAAGAACGTCACTTTATATTGCCCCTTGTATGTGGAAATTTATTATGCAGTCCATCGCTTTTATTACTTCCACAACAAGTTCGTACAAAGCTTATTTCTCTGCACTAATAAGTCATGCATATTTAGAGAGCAATTTTTATTGCTTGCACCGATGACAACTTACTTGAAGGATCTTACTCAATCCATAGGTAGATATGGTGGACTCTCATGGCTAAACTGGTTTAAGGGTATTGGGAAGCACAAGTAGTATCTCTACTTGGTGCTGAGAATTTGGCTAGCATGAGGGGGAAAGGCAAGCTCAACATGTTAGAGGACCCATGACAACATACTTTATCTCAGATACAAGAAAACATAACTCATTATGTTGTCTTCCTTGTCCAACATCAACTCTTTAGCATGTCATATTTTAATGAGTGCTCCCAATCATAAAAGATGTCAATGATAATATATCTATATGTGAAACCTCTCTCTCCTTATTACTTCCTATTAATTGCAACGATGACCAAAGCTATATTTGCCAACTCCCAACAATTTTAATCATCATACTCTTTCTATGTGAAGTCATTACTTTCAATAAGATCAATATGAACTCTTTGTTTCTTTTTATTCTTTTCTTTTATTCACCCAAGATCATGGCAAAGTAATCAAGCCCTTGACTCAACACTAATCTTTATTATATATAGCTCGCGGACTCGATTACATAGAGGGATCATAAAGCAAAACTTCAAAACTAGATCATGCCACGACTTTATTCTACTAAATCAAGATACTACTAATAGGATCGAACTAAGGAAAATGGTAAAGATAGAAGTTGTGATGGTGATACGATATCGGGGCACCTCCCCCAAGCTTGGCGGTTGCCAAGGGGAGTGCCCATACCCATGTGATTATATCTTCTTCTTTGTCGGTGAAGGTGGAGGTGTTGTTGACTTAGTTGATGGCATAAACTTCTCCCTTAATTTGCGCTTGAGGACGGCATTTTGATCCCTCAGATCATCAATCTCCCACCTGTGGTTAATATCTTCTTGCATAGGTCCTGCTTATTTTCCTGCAAGAGACGAAAAGGGATAAACTCGAACTTTGGTTTCTTTACCCTATCAGGGAGACTTGACTTTTTGAACTCCACATGCATGTCCCCAGGTTGGGGTAATTGGACTTCATCTTCATCTGAGCTCGTCTCCTCCTTCCCCTTGGGTTCATAATCCTCTTTTTCCTCCGTAGTCCAACCATCGTGCTCCACGTCTCCATAGACCTTAGGATTTGCTAGGTAGTCATCCACATAGCTTTCTCCTTCCGAATCCTGGGACGACATGTTGATCTAATCTACAGCAGCATCAGCTTGAAACAAGGACAGGAGATATTTGCGTGATACGGGAGTCAAAACCTTCGGGAGAATATATAATGAATTTTTACCGACCAAAATACGTATCGTGCAAGAAAACGGAGTCCGGAGGGCACACGAGGTGCTCACGAGGTAGGGGGCGCGCCCTCCACCCTCGTGAAGGCCTCGTGTCCTTCCCGGGCTGCCACTTATTTTTCTATTTTTCTAAATATTCCAAAACGGAGAAATATTGCCTTAAAAATTGTTTTGGAGTCGGTTTACTTACCGTACCACATACCTATTCCTTTTCGGAGTCTGAAACGGTCTGGAAAGTGCTCCTTATGTATTCCTCCGGGGTTACGGTTTCAATAATATTGGTTTCAACATTTATGGGATTACCTGAGATATAATGTTTGATTCTTTGACCATTTACCACCTTCGGATTTGTGCCTTCGAAGTTGTTGATTTTTATGGCACCGGAACGATAGACCTCCTCGATAACGTAGGGACATTCCCATTTAGAGAGAAGTTTTCCTGCAAAAAATCTTAACCGAGAGTTGTATAGCAATACATAATCACCTACATTAAACTCACGCTTTTGTATCCTTTTGTCATGCCATCTTTTAACTTTTTCTTTAAATAACTTGGTATTTTCATAGGCTTGGGTTCTCCATTCATCAAGTGAGCTAATATCAAATAACCTCTTCTCACCGGCAAGTTTGAAATCATAGTTGAGCTCTTTAATAGCCCAATATGCCTTATGTTATAGTTCGAGAGGTAAGTGGCATGCTTTTCCATAAACCATTTTATACGGAGACATACCCATAGGATTCTTATATGCAGTTCTATAGGCCCATAATGCATCATCAAGTTTCTTGGACCAATTCTTTCTAGACCTATTAACAGTCTTTTGCAAAATTAATTTGAGCTCTCTATTGCTCAATTCTACTCGACCACTAGACTGTGGGTGATAAGGAGATGCAATTCTATGATTAACGTCATATTTAGCAAGCATTTTACGGAAAGCACCACGAATAAAGTGTGAACCACCATCAGTCATTAAATATCTAGGGACTCCAAACCTCGGAAAAATAACTTCCTTAAGAATTTCAATAGAAGTGTTATGATCAGCACTACTAGTTGGAATAGCTTCTACCCACTTAGTAACGTAATCAACAGCAACTAAAATATGTGTATATCCATTAGAGGCAGGAAAAGGTCCCATATAATCAAAGCCCCAAATACCAAATGGTTCAATAACAAGTGAATAATTCATAGGCATTTCTTGATGTCTACTAATATTACCAATTCTTTGACATTCATCACAAGACAAAACAAACTTACGGGCATCCTTGAAGATAGTAGGCCTATAAAAACCAGATTGCAATACCTTATGTGCAGTTCTATCTCCAGCGTGGTGTCCTCCATAAGCTTCGGAGTGACACTTGCGTAGGATTTGTTCCTGTTCATGCTCAGGTACACAACGTCTAATAACACCATCTACTCCTTCTTTATAAATATGTGGGTCATCCCAAAAGTAATGTCGCAAATCATAGAAGAACTTTTTCTTTTGTTGGTATGTGAAGCTAGGTGGTATAAATTTAGCAAGAATATAATTAGCATAATCAGCATACCATGGAGGGTTACGAGAAGTGCTTATGACATTTAATTGTTCATCAGGAAAGCTATCATCAATAGGTAGTGGGTAATCAAGAACATTCTCTAACCTAGATAAGTTGTCTGCAACAGGGTTCTCAGCCCCTTTCCTATCAACAATATGCAAATCAAATTCTTGCAGCAAGAGAATCCATCTAATAAGTCTAGGTTTAGCATCTTTCTTTTCCATAAGATATTTAATAGTAGCATGATCGGTGTGAATAGTTACTTTAGAATCAACAATATAGGGTCTGAATTTATCACAAGCAAACACAACTGCTAAAAGTTCCTTTTCGGTAGTAGCATAATTTCTTTGAGCATTGTCTAGAGTCTTACTAGCATAATGGATAACATTTAATTTCTTATCAACTCTTTGCCCTAGAACAGCACTACTGACATAATCACTAGCATCACACATAATTTCAAAGGGTAAATTCCAATCAGGTGGCTGAACAACAGGTGCAGAGACTAATGCTTTCTTAAGTATTTCAAATGCTTCTACACAATCATCATCAAAGACAAATGGTACATCTTTTTTGTAATAAATTAGTCAGAGGCCGAGAAATTTTTGAGAAGTCCTTAATGAACCTCCTATAAAACCCGGCGTGACCAAGGAAACTTCTTATACCTTTGGTGTCCTTGGGACATGGCATCCTTTCAATAGCATCAACCTTGGCTTTATCAACTTCAATACCTCTTTCAGAAACTTTGTGCCCCAAGACAATACCTTCATTAACCATAAAGTGGCACTTTTCCCAATTCAAGACAAGATTAGTTTCTTCACATCTCTGCAAAACTCGATCAAGATTGCTCAAGCAATCATCAAAAGAGGATCCATAGACGAAAAAGTCGTCCATGAAAACCTCACAAATCTTTTCACAAAAGTCAGAGAATATAGCCATCATGCATCTTTGAAAGGTAGTGTGCATTACATAAACCAAAAGGCATACGCCTATAAGCAAAAGTACCAAAAGGGCATGTAAAAGTAGTCTTTGATTGATCTTTAGCATACGGTATTTGAGAAAAACCAGAATAACCATCTAGAAAGCAATAATGTGTATGTTTGCATAATATTTCTAGCATTTGATCAATAAAAGGTAAGGGGTAATGATCTTTCTTAATAGCTTTATTTAATTTGCAGAAATCAATTACCATCCTATAACATGTGATAATTCTTTGCGGAATCAATTCATCTTTATCATTAGGGACAACAGTAATACCTCCCTTCTTAGGGACACAATGGACAGGACTTACCCACTGACTATCAAGAAGCGGGATAAATTATACATGCCTCCGTAAGCTTGAGTATTTCTTTTCTTACCACTTCTTTCATTTTAGGATTCAAACGTCGTTGAGGATCACGAACTGGTTTGGCATCCGCTTCCAAATTTATTTTATGTCGACATAGAGTGGGACTAATGCCCTTAAGATCATCAAGAGTATATCCAATAGCGGCACGGTGCTTCTTCGTAGTTTTCAATAATCTTTCTTCTTCATGCTCTGAAAGGTTAGCACTAACAAGAACAGGATATATTTTCTTTTCATCAAGATAAGCATATTTAAGATTATCAGCAACGGTTTAAGCTCAAACACTAGATCACCCTTGGGTGGAGGAGGATCCCTAGGATTTCAATAGGCAAATTGTGTTGCGAGAATAGGTTCTGTTTAAACAATACTTCATCTATTTCCTTCTTTCATTCATGAACATATCATTTTCATGGTCTAGCAAATAGTGTTCTAAAGGTTCACTAGGAGGTACGGCAATAGAAGCAAGACCAATAATTTCATCCTTACTAGGCAATTCTTCCTCACAATGTTGTTTACTAAATTTAGAGAAATTAAACTCATGAACCATATCATCCAAGCCAATAGTAACAGCATTCTTTTCGCAATCTATCCTAGCATTAACAGTGTTCAAGAAGGATCTACCAAATATAATGGGACAAAAGCTATCTTGTGGAGAACCAAGAACAAGAAAATCAGCAGGATATTTAGTTTTCCCACACAAGACTTCAACATCTCTAACAATTCCCACTGGCGATATGGTATCTCTATTGGCAAGTTTAATTGTAACATCAATATCTTCTATCTCAGCGGGTGCAATTTCATGCTTAATTTCTTCATACAAGGTAATAGGTATAACACTAGCACTAGCACCCATATCACATAAGCCATGATAACAATGATCTCCTATTTTAACAGAAATAACAGGCATGCCTACCACAGGTCTATGTTTATCTTTAGCACACGGTTTAGCAATTCTTGCAGTTTCACCATAGAATTGAATAACATGCCCATCAATATTATCAGACAAGAGATCTTTAACAATAGCAATATTAGGTTCTACTTTAACTTGCTCAGGGGGTGTATAAGTTCTAATATTGCTTTTATGAACAACAGTTGAAGCTTTAGCATGATCCTTTACTCTAACAGGGAAAGGTGGTTTCTCAACATAAGAGGTAGGAACAATAGGATCATTATAAGTGACAGTCTTTTCTTCAACTTTAATAGGTGCAGCTACTTTTACTTCTATGGGAGGATGATATTTAAACCACTTCTCTTTAGGGAGATCGACATAAGTAGCAAAAGATTCACAGAAAGAAGCCATTATCTCAGAGTCAAGTCCATATTTAGTGCTAAACTTACGGAAAATATCGGTATCCATAAAAGATTTAACACAATCAAACTTAGGTGTCATACCTGACTCCTTACCTTCGTCGAGGTCCCAATCTTCAGAGTTGCATTTAATTCTATCCAATAAATTCCATCTGAATTCAATAGTCTTCATCATAAAAGAGCCAAAGACAAGAAGTATCGAGCATGGTGCGATTGTTATCAGAAAGCCAAGCATAAAAATTCTGAAGAATTGTCACTTTTGAGAGCTCATCATTGGGGCATGAATATAACATTGATTTAAGCCTCCCCCAAGCTTCAGCGATGCTTTCTCCTTCACAAGGCCAAAAATTATATATATATAATTGCGATCACGATGAATAAGATGCATAGGGTAATACTTTTGATGAAATTCCAATTTCAATCTTTTATAGTTCCATGATCCCGTATCATCACATAGCCTATACCATGTCAATGCGTATTCCTTCAAAGATAAAGGGAAGACCTTCTTCTTAACAACATCATCGGGTATACCCGCAAGCTTAAATAATCCACAAACCTCATCCACATAGAGTAGATGTTCATCAGGATGCTTTGTTCCATCTCCTGTAAAAGTATTAGCCAGCATTTTTTCCATCATACCCGAAGGAACTTCAAAAGGAGTTTCATTTTCTATAGGTTCAGTAGGTTGAGGAGCAACTCTTTGCTCTACTGGACGGGGTGAAGATACCCCGAACAAGCCCCTTAGACAATTACTTTCCATAGTAACAAGTGACAGAAAATTTCAGCACACTATATAAATTTTTCCTTACCAAATTCCACTTACCAAAGGCGCTACATTCCCCGACAACGGCGCCAGAAAAGAGTCTTGATGACCCACAAGTTAGGGGATCTATCGTAGTCCTTTCGATAAGTAAGAGTGTCGAACCCAACGAGGAGCAGAAGGAAATGATAAGCAGTTTTTAGCAAGGTATTCTCTGCAAGTACTAAAATAAGTGGTAACAGATAGTTTTGTGATAAGGTAAATTGTAACGAGCAACAAGTAACAAAAGTAAATAAGGTGCAGCAAGGTGGCCCAATCCTTTTTGTAGCAAAGGACAAGCCGGAACAAACTCTTATAATAGGAAAAGCGCTCCCGAGGACACATGGGAATATCGTCAAGCTAGTTTTCATCACATTCATATGATTCGCGTTTGGTACTTGGATAATTTGATATGTGGGTGGACCGGTGCTTGGGTGTTGTTCTTACTTGAACAAGCATCCCACTTATGATTAACCTCTATTGCAAGCATCCGCAACTACAACAAAAGTATTAAGGTAAACCTAACCATAGCATGAAACATATGGATCCAAATCAGCCCCTTACGAAGCAACGCATAAACTAGGGTTTAAGCTTACGTCACTCTAGCAACCCATCATCTACTTATTACTTCCCAATGCCTTCCTCTAGGCCCAAATAATGGTGAAGTGTTATGTAGTCGATGTTCACATAACACCACTAGAGGTTAGACAACATACATCTCATCAAAATATCGAGCGAATACCAAATTCACATGACTACTAATAGCAAGACTTCTCCCGTGTCCTCGTGAACAAACATAACTACTCACAAAGCATATTCATGTTCATAATCAGAGGGGTAATAATATGCATAAAGGATCTGAACATATGATCTTCCACCAAGTAAACCAACTAGCATCAACTACAAGGACTAATCAACACTACTAGCAACCTACTAGCACCAATCCCGGACTTGGAGACAAGAATTGGATACAAGAAATGAACTAGGGTTTGGAGATGAGATGGTCTTTGGTGAAGATGTTGATGGAGATTGCCCTCTCCCGATGAGAGGAGCGTTGGTGATGATGATGGCGATGATTTCCCCCTCCCGGAGGGAAGTGTTCCCGGCAGAACAGCTCCGCCGGAGCCCTAGATTGGTTCCGCCAAGGTTCCGCCTTGTGGCGGCGGAGTCTCGTCCCGAAAGGTTGTCTCTGATTTTTTTCTCATCGAAATACTTCATATAGGAGAAGATGGGCATCGGAGAGCCACCAGGGGGGCCACGAGGTAGGGGTCGCCCAAGGGGGGGCGCCCCCCACCCTCGTGAGCAGGGTGTGGGCCCCCCGGCCTTCATCTTTGGCGACGATTTTTCTTTATTTATTTTAAGATATTCCGTGGAGTTTCAGGACTTTTGGAGTTGCACAGAATAGGTCTCCAATATTTGCTCCTTTTCCAGCCCAGAATTCCAGCTGCCGGCATTCTCCCTCTTCATGTAAACCTTATAAAATAAGAGAGAATAGCCATAAGTATTGTGACATAACGTGAAATAACAGCCCATAATGCGATAAATATCGATATAAAAGCATGATGCAAAATGGACGTATCAACACCACACACAAAAAATATATTATCCTGGTGCCTCTATCCACTCCCCCTTGCATATACACACTCAAGGGAATCTCTCGCCGTGACGTCATATTCGTCTCTCTCTCTAGACCACTCTCATTTCTCGTGCTACATCTCACACGCCCCCCCCCCCTGTCGGCCCCTCTATCCATGCCTCTCTCGAATACGTAATACACACACATACCTCTCTAGGCCCTGCAAAATGCATCAACTACACATTCACACATGTTACATCACGTACCCCATTGATCTAAAAAGCCCTCTGAGGGAGTCCTGGATTAGGGGGTGTCCGGATAGCCGGACTATAGCCTTTGGCCGGACTCCTGGACTTTGAAGATACAAGATTGAAGACTTCGTCCCGTGTCCGGATGGGACTTTCCTTGGCGTGGAAGGCAAGCTTGGCGATACGGATATGTAGATCTCCTACCATTCTAACCAACTCTGTGTAACCCTAACCCTATCCGGTGCCTATATAAACCGGAGGGTTTTAGTCCATAGGACGAACAACAATCATACCATAGGCTAGCTTCTAGGGTTTAGCCTCTCTGATCTCGTGGTAGATCTACTCTTGTACTACCCATATCATCAATATTAATCAAGCAGGAGTAGGGTTATACCTCCATCGAGAGGGCCCGAACCTGGGTAAAAACATCGTGTCCCTTGTCTCCTGTTACCATCCGCCTAGACGCACAGTTCGGGACCCCCTACCCAAGATCCACCAGTTTTGACACCGACATTGGTGCTTTCATTGAGAGTTCCTCTGTGTCGTCATCTTTAGGCCCGATGGCTCCTCCGATCATCAACAACGATGCGCCTGGGTGAGACTTTTCTCCCGGACAGATCTTCAGATTCGGCGGCTTTGCACTGCGGGCCAATTCGCTTGGCCATCTGGAGCAGATTGAAAGCTACGCCCCTGGCCATCAGGTCAGATTTGGAAGTTTGAACTACACGACTGACATCCGCGGAGACTTGATCTTCGACAGGTTCGAGCCACAGCCAAGCACGCCGCACTGTCACAAGGGGCATGATCTAGCTCTACCGCTGAACAATGTCCTGGAGGCCGCACCAGAGTCCGCTCTGACCTTTAGCTCGGAGCCGACCACGCCGATCGAGGACGGGTGGCTGGACACCGCCTCGGGGGCTGCGATCTCTACGGCGATTGAGCCGTACACCTACCCCGTCCTTTGCGAAGCTCGTAACTCCAAGGTGCAGGACTCCTCTCCGAACTCCGAGCCTTCCGCGCCCCTGCCAATCAAATCCGATTGGGCGCCGATCATGGAATTCACTGCCGCAGACATCTTTCAGCACTCGCCCTTTGGCGACATTCTGAATTCACTAAAGTCTCTCTCTTTATCAGGAGAGCCCTGGCCGGATTATGGTCGGGAAGGTTGGGATGCGGACGACGAAGAAAATCAAAGCCCACCCACCACCCACTTCGTAGCCTTGTCAATGATTTAACCGACATGCTCGACTTGACCAAGACATTGACGGTATGGACGACGATGCAGAGACGACCAAGAACCAAATACCATTGTGGAAATGGAAGGCCACCTCGTCATACGACATATACATGGTGGACATCCCAAAAGATGGGAATGGCGATGGAACAGGGAGGATGACCCTCCAAGAAACAGCCTAAGCGCCCGGCGTCGGCGCCGCTCTAAATCCCGCCACAAAGAAAAGCGGTGATTACGCACGGGAGACAATAACACCCTGCATAGTTCAAGACAACCCGCTCCAAAGCAAGATTCAGCGAGGAGGATGGAGAAGCCATCCTCATGAGAGAGCGGCAGAAAAGAGGTAGAGGACGATAATTACATGCCTCCCTCCGAAGATGAGGCAAGCCTCACGACGCATTTAATTTGTCGTGCCCGAGGATCTCGTCGAACAAGAGCGTTTCAAATGCAGGCTCATGGCCACGGTAAGCAGCCTCAAGAAAAGCAGCAATAGCTTAGAGCTGACCAAGATTTGCTAATGACAGATGGACTGAAGTCCTTGCGGCGAAGAGTATGAACTCGGCGCCCTCCAAGAGCTACCCAAGATGCAGGCTGCTACCCGATTAGAGGAGGAAGCACCCAAACCTACATCACCAAGCATGATATATTGACCGGCCACCTTGTGGCCGCGACAGAGAGGCCTCTCGGCCCTCAACTCAAGCCGCACCCCGGTGCCGCTCAAAAAATACAAAGGCGCGGGGAAATGCGCCAGACCAGCGAGATATATTGGAGGACAAGGCAAGGCAGTCAAGATCGATCTATGGATCGCGTGGGCGCCCCACGACACGTGACGATAACCATCACGCCAGATATGGCAATTCCGGCCGGGCCGAACGCAGTAGACAAAGCTCATTTGAGCTGCGTCGTGATATAGCCCAATCTGAGAGGCGCCAAGACACCCACTATGCTTCACGGATGAAGTAATGGATCATCAAATCCACGAGGGTTTCAAACCCGTAAACATTGAATCATACGATGGCACAACAGATCCTGCGGTTTGGATCGAGGACTATCTCCTTCACATCCACATGGCCCGCGGTGATGATCTACACGCCATCAAATACCTCCCACTCAAGCTTAAAGGACCAGCCCGGCATTGGCTTAACAGCTTGCCAGCAGAGTCAATTGGTTGTTGGGAAGACCTGGAAGCCGCATTCCTCGAAAATTTCCAGGGCACATATGTGCGACCACCAGACGCAGATGATCTAAGCCACATAATTCAGCAGCCAGTGGAATCGGCCAGACAATTCTGGACACGGTTCCTAACCAAGAAAAATCAAATTGTCGATTGTCCGGATGCCGAGGCCCTTGCAGCCTTCAAACACAACATCCGCGACGAGTGACTTGCCCGGCACCTAGGACAGGAAAAGCCGAAATCCATGGCAGCCCTCACAACACTCATGACCCGCTTTTGCGCGGGAGAGGACAGCTGGCTAGCTCGTAGTAACAACATGACCAAGAGCCCTGGTAATTCGGATACCAAGGACAGTAATGGCAGGTTGCGTCGCAACAAACACAAGCGCCGCATTAACAGCGATAATGCTGGGGATACGGCAGTCAATGCCGGATTCGGAGGCTCTAAACCCGGTCAGCGGAAAAATCCATTTAAAAGAAATACTCCGGGCCCGTCCAATTTGGACCGAATACTCGATCGCTCGTGCCAGATACATGGCACCCCCGAAAAGCCAGCCAATCACACCAACAGGGATTGTTGGGTGTTCAAGCAGGCAGGCAAGTTAAATGTCGAAAACAATGACAAGGGGCTGCATAGCAATGACGAGGAGGAGCCCCGCCACGAACAATAGAGGACGAAGGGCTTCCCTGCAAGTGCGGACGGTGAACATGATATATGCAACCCACATACCCAAAAGGGAGCGGAAGCGTGCACTAAGGGACGTATATGCGATGGAGCCAGTCGCCCCAAAGTTCAACCCATGGTCTTCCTGCCCGATCACTTTTGATCAAAGGGACCACCCCACCAGCATCCGCCATGGCGGATTCGCCGCATTGGTTCTAGACCCAATCATTGACGGATTTCACCTCACTAGAGTCCTAATGGATGGCGGCGGCAGCCTGAACCTGCTTTATCAGGATACAGTGCGCAAAATGGGCATAGACCCATCAAGGATTAAACCCACGAAGACGACCTTTAAAGGCGTCATAGCAGGTGTAGAGGCCAAGCTATGCAGGCTCAGTTACACTTGAAGTGGTCTTCGGATCCCGGATATCTTCGAAGCAAGGAGTTAATCTTCGACCGATCTCGTTCATAGAACGGCTATCACGCACTGCTCGGACGAACCGCATTTGCAAAGTTCAATGCGGTGCCGCACTATGCATATCTCAACCTCAAGATGCCAGGTCCTCGAGGAGTCATTATGGTCAATGGAAACACCGAACGCTCTCTCCGGACGGAGGAGCATACGGTGGCCCTCGCGGCGGAAGTACAAAGCAGCCTTTTAAGGCAATTCTCGAGTCCGGCTATTAAACGTCCGGACACCGTCAAGCGCGCCCGGAGTAACCTACAACAAGACCGCCTGGCACGCTCTAAGCACGCATAGCAACGCGGCCCAAGCCCCAGCCCTCGCGAAAATGCGAAACCAGTACTACGCGTACATAATTACGCTCTGGAAATACCATGGGCATAGGGGAAGGGGCACGACCACG
Source organism: Aegilops bicornis (assembly GCA_021605145.1). NCBI lineage: Eukaryota > Viridiplantae > Streptophyta > Magnoliopsida > Poales > Poaceae > Aegilops > Aegilops bicornis. The sequence goes on along the minus strand of CM038669.1, from coordinate 377,209,520 downwards.
GCATGCCCAGAATGCGGCTCAACCGCACCAGGGGCTCCCGATTGTGTCATTCTTCTCTTCTTTCTTTTTACTTTCAAGACTCCGTTCTCACGAAGCCTTGTCCGGCATTAGAATCGCCGAACACATGATGCAACAGCCAGGGAAGCAGAAAGCTACGTCGAGTGTCCAGGTGGTCTCTCTTACGAGCAATATATCTGTTTTACACACCATCCCGCGGCTTACCCCTGGAGGGAGACATGTTAAAAGTCCGTCCCTTGCTTATCGCACTATTTGTATCGTTCTGCTCTTCTGCAGCCCTTTTGAATAAACAATATATAGCTTCGCCTATTATTGAATTCCCTTTTTCTATATATATATGTTCATTTATGACATTGTGCAACCGTACACTTTGGTACGGGCAATACACCAGGGGCTTAAGTACCCCATAACATGGTGTGATAAGTCCGAACACTTCAACAAGTGCGGCACCCCGAACTTATAGCATTATATGCATCGGCTCCGAATCATGTCTTGGGTCAATAGTTGGGTTTGCCCGGCTCCCATGTTTTGGTACCTTACGTTCCGTTATATCGGCTAAGGTAGTGCTGGGAGAACCAACTGCGATTGTGCCCGGTTGAGCTGGGTTAAGCACCTCGGTGGAGAAAGCTAAAACTGACCCGTCATGATAGAGGCGAGAGCCGATCGTTGTTCGAGAGGTTTTCGAGTCCCTAAAGACTTATGCCGCTTAGAGCGAGGAGTCGGCATTGTCCGGCCTAGGCGTGGATAGCGCCCGAACTCGGTCTTCGAATACTAGGGGCTTCACGAAATTTAAAATTATAGAATTCTATGGCTAAGTGAGAGTGTTCAAGCATTATAGTCTGGTTGCCTTGTTCGTTGTGTTGAGCGCCTCCCTCGAAGGACCCAAGAATGGGAACAAGAGCGCTCAAGTTCATCCCAAACACCCCAGCACTCGTGGCATGGGGGCTGAAGCCGACGACTCGCCATCTCTCAAATTTAATACGGCCGCCTGAAGGTAATATTTTAAATTCAAAAGTGTTGCTTAGCGCATATGAACAAGTTTTCAGCGTACAGGATAACAAATGCGAGTCTACTAAAAAATTATATCTTTGGAGCATTCATCCGCTATAAGGCAGGCACCCTTCAAGACGCCCTCGTAATACATTTTGGGCTTGCGATGCTCCTTCTTCGGTGGTGGTTCGTCCGTCACAAGCTTCTCAGCGTCCATCTTGCCCCAGTGCACCTTAGCAAGGGCAAGGGCCCTACGGGAACCTTCGATGCAGACGGAGCGCTTGATGACTTCAACCCATGGGCACGCATCCACCAACCGCCTCACCAGCCCGAAGTAGCTCCCAGGAATGGCCTCCTTAGGCCACAGCCGAACTATGAGGCCCTTCATGGCCTGTTCGGCCACCTTATGGAGCTCGACCAGCTGCTTCAACTGGTCGCTTAAGGGCATCGGGTGTCCGGCCTCAGCATACTCAGACCAGAACACCTTCTCCGTCGATCTTCCCTCCTCGGCTCGGTAGGATGCGGCAGCATCAGCCACACTGCGAGGCAGATCTGCGAATGCTCCTGGAGAGCTCCAGATTCAGGTAAGTAACAGATAATTCACTTTCACATGCTTGCTTTGCATATAGAATGCCTTACCCGCTGCTATCTTCTTCATCGCCTCAATCTCCTGGAGGGCTTTTTGGGCTTCGGCCTTAGCGGCCTTGGCGCTCTCAAGGGCCGAGGCGAGCTCGGACTCTCGAGTCTTTGAGTCACGATCCAAACTCTCGTGTTTTTCCATGAGAGCCTGGAGCTGTAAGTGCATCTAGTGCCCCTTAGTGATTTTGGTGTATTGAAGACTTATAGGTTAAGGAACTAATGCGTTTGTAAGTGTACACAGGTCTATAAGTCTATGAGGAGTTTGATATTTACAGAGAAAGTCGACCAATAAAAATGAAGTTCTTCGACTGAAGACTTTGATGATTTTGAAGACTTTCTGAAGACTTTGAAAGTGAAGAAATTGGTGTGACCTTGAAGACTTGGTATTCATTTGAGGAACATGAAGCGTGAAGACTGTTGTTTTTGTAGTTTCATTTTCTCTTTCTTGAGTCATAGGAAACACCGTACTGTTAAAGGGGGTCGAGGAAATACTAAGGAAAAATTTCCATGTGATGCTCAACTCAAAATCCTACACCTACCAATCCCTTCGAATGAAGCCTTTGGAAATCTCATACGATTCAGTCAATTTCTTGGATGTGAGACGAAGCTCTTCCGGTCGCCGAGGAATTTGTTACTGACCGAGGAGTTAGGAATTCGCCAAAGGCGGATTGCCTACGATGAGGAACATGACAGCCACGAGGAATTTGAGATTCAAATTTCCGACCGTTGTTGTCTTCTTGGCCAGACTGTCCCAAAATATCTTATCCACCTAACGGTCATATCATTGAAGGGCATTTATGTCTTATCATGTCGGGCTGCTCCTAGGCTATAAATAGCCGCCCCTACAACCACTAGCTGGTTGGCTGCTCGAGAGAACGTGACACTTGTCATTTAAGAGCAACCCATCCTCCGAGGACTTTGAGCGAAAATCATCGTAGTGAGGAAAAACCCAAAACCAAACCCCTACAAACCCAAAGTGATTGAGCATCCTTTGAAGAAGTTGATCCTGCGTGGATCCGACGCTTGTTACCTTTGAAGACTGTGCTTCTTCCAGACGGTTAGGCGTCATGGTCTACAGCATCCAAGAGGAATTGTGGATCGCCGAGTGACCAAGTCTGTGAAGGTTTGGAAGTCACCTGAAGACTTACCACGAGTGATTGGACGAGGTCTGTGTGACCTTAGTTCAAGGAGAATACGGTGAGGACTTGGTGTCCTGAGCTGCGTGCTCAGCGATTGGGTGTCCGGGATTGTGTGTCCTCGAGTTTAAATACTCAGCCGCTCCAACCAGACGTACAACTGAGACAGCAGTTGGAACTGGTCTACCAAATCATTGTCTTCACCAACCTTACTGGTTCTATTTCCTCAACTCTTTCATTTCCTCATTATTGTGTTGAGGTTTGTTCATATATGTGTTTGAAGACTTTGACTGAAGACTTTCTCTATTTCCTCAGTTCAATTTCTTCAGTCTGTTTGTCTTCATCTTGTGCTATCCTGTGTTTACGCTTTCTGTACTCTTTGTTTGTCTTCATTTCATCATGATGACCATGCTCGCATTCTGTTATGCTTACTTACGAGTACTTATTCATGCAAGTAGTTCTTCGCTAAGGAATTACCTCACCGGCAAATTCCTCGATGAAGAATTCATAAAATCGCCTATTCACCCCCACTCTAGTCGATATAACGCACTTTCAATTGGTATCGAGCAAGGTACTCCCTTGTTACGTGTGATTTTGGTTTAACCACCGGAGTTTTAGTTATGTCGACCGCAGGTATGATCAAGGTCTCGGCAGGGTGTCCTACCTTTGACGGGACGGACTACCCCTCTTTGGAAGAACAAGATGCGAATGCATCTTGAGGCAATTGACAACGATCTACGGTATGTTGTGGAAAATGGTGTTCCCTCGGTCACACCTTCTCACGAATCTTGCCGATGTGAAGAGATTCAAGCAACTCGATTCTCAAGCGAAGAATATCATATGTGGTCATCTCGAGCAAAGGACAATATGGAAGAATGAGTGCTTTGAAACCGCCAAGCTCATCCGGGACAGGCTGTCCAAAGTAAATGAAGGAGTCTCAACTCAGCGTTACTCTCGAGTTGATGTTCTTCGTAATCTCTTCAACCGCTTCAAAAGGCTCGACAACGAAAATGTTCAACAAACCTTCGATCGCCTCATCGACATCTCAAATGAGCTTCAAGCACTTGGCGCCAATCGACATCACCGACCATGAGGTGGTGAAGAAATTGTTGAGATCGCTTGATTCCTCATTTGATACTCCGCATCGATGATACAAGAGCGTGCTTGACTACAAGTCACTTGATCCAGCTGATATCCTCGAGAGGCTAAATACTCATGAGTTCCGACTTCTTTGAAAAGAGAGATCTCTATGGTTCTAGCTATGGAAAAACACGTGCCACGAAGGCCAAGGCTGTATGCGAATCTGAGTGTGAAGACTCTGGTAGTAGCCTTGGAGATCCTGAAGAATTAGGCCAGGAGCTAGCACTGCTCGTGAAGAAATTCCAGAAGTTCTCAAGGCGTGGTCGCTTTGGAAAATCCTCAAGAAGCAGTGATTCCTCATCCAGTGACTATAAGAGAAGACTTTGTCACAAATGCAAGAAACCTGGTCACTACATCCAAGATTGTCCTCAGTGGGAAAAGGAATTAAAGAAGAAGAAACACAAGGATTACAGTTCTGATGACGCGAAGAAGAAGAAGAAATCATCAAAATCTTCATCATCAAAATCCTCAAAGCCTTCTTCTCACAAGAAGAGCAGCTCCAAAAAGGCTCGGGCATTCATTGGCAAGGAAATGGACTCTGAAGCTGAATCTAAGGAACATGAGGAAGAGGAGGCATCAGAAGAATCTGAGTCTGGTGTGGCGAGTCTAGCTCTCGCTACTGCTTCCGTCAGCAAGTCCATCTTCAACTCTGAAGAAAATGACCTCACCAACAAAGCTGATGAAGATAGTGATGACTACGCTCCCACCTATTGCTTCATGGCAAAGGGTGCCAAGGTACTCAAATATACCTCCTCTGAATCTAGTGAAAATGAATCTGATGAAGATCTGAAGCCCAGTTACTCAAAACTTGCTAAGATTGCGGTAAAACAACAAAGGGCTTTTGAAAAGGTTCAAAACATGCTAGATAAGAGTGATGATATGTTAGGTGAAGAAATGGATCGCACTAAAGCCACGGTGAAAATCTTGAAACTTGGTCTAGGTTTGACAGCCTTCAAGGTCATCATAACACTCTCTTGTGCGATCATGAGAAACTTTCTTATGAATTTCTTCAAAGAAAGCAAGATCTTGAGAAGCTAAGAGTGAGTTATGAAGATCTTCGAAGGAGCGCGATTCATTACTTGCTCAACAAATCAAGCGCTTCTCGGGAAGAATTTGTTCCTCCATGCTTAAAGTGCATTGAGCGTGAATCTGCTAATTCTTCACTGAATGTTCAAATGCTTCAACTGTTACAAATTCTTCACCTGCCTCTGGTATCACTAATTCCTCATCCGAGGACATTGCTAGTATCCTTGACGATGCAGGGCTGAAGGAATTGTATATGACAGGCATGTACAAAAGCCTCAAAGGGCATCAAACTCTTTGTGATGTGCTTAAAAAGCAGATCCTCAACAGGAACCCTAGGAAAGAGGGTATTGCCTTTGTGAGGAAACTCAAAGCTGATGGAACATATTGGAAACCTGAGCAGTATCCCAAAACCTCATGGGTCGCTGCAAAGGGACCTCCAGTTGATCCATCTAACTTATCTGGCTTTACATGTGAATCTCCTCATTCTTCTGATGAGTCATTAAACTCCAACTATAAACTGTTCAAAATCATAATGGTGAAGTATTTGCTAGATATGTTGGCACTAACTGCAGGAACGGTTCCCCTATGAAGAAAATCTGGATTCCCAAGAAATGCCTTGAAAGTCTTCAGGTGAATCTCCTCATGACACCACCTGTGAAGAACAGGAACTTCAGATCAAACTCTTCATATGGACCAAATTCTTCATATGGATCCAAGTCCTCATACGGACCAAATTCCTCACGTGGATCAAATTCCTCAAAAGGATCAAAGTCCTCATATGATTATCGTCGTGCTAACAACTCTGTTTCGCAGGGTAGAGCTAAGGGCTATGAATATGTGCATTATTCTTCAAACAAATATGTTCATAAGTCCTCGAAGAATTTCTCTGCTTATTCATATGCTTACCCTAACCCCTCTTATGTGAAACGAAATGGTTTGGCCTCTATGCCACCATTCTCATATGGTGCTCGCAGAGTGATGAACTCTTTGCCACCCCTTCAGATGTGGGTGGTCAAGAAAAAGAACTAACCTCTTCTGCAGGGTCAGGTCTCCAGACGTGTTTGAAACGTCTGAAGAATTTGCTGGGGGCCTGATAAAAGTGCTTGATAGGACGCAGGCTAATCATGAAGAAATGAACTTTCATTTCACACATCCTCATACCGCTTATACATTATCTTTGTCGATGAAATTCATCTGATGAACTTGATATCATATTCTTCAATGATGAAGTATATGAGATCGTAAGTTGCACTAATTCATCTGCAGGATGATCAACCCAAAGCCACTGAGTGGGTTCTCGATAGTGGATGTACAAATCACATGACTGGTGACAAGAATCTATTGATGGATGCTCCCTTATCACCGACTCATCTGAAGCATATCATCTTTGCTAACAAAGGCAAAAGTCAGGTATTGGGTCTTGGTAAGGTTGCGATCTCTAAGGACATACACATGGACAAAGTCATGCTTGTTGAGTCCTTAGGATACAACCTCATGTCGATCTCAATGCTTTGTGATCTTGATATGGTTGTTATCTTTGGCAAGTATCGTTGTGTTGTGATTATGGAAGTGACAATTCCAAAGTCTTGAAGGCTTTAGGAGAGGAGACTTGTATATTGTTGATTTCTCTACAGGACCACAACCAGCCGTGTGTCTACTTGCAAAAAGCTTGAGAAGGCTGGCTATGGCATCGGCGACTTGGTCACGCATGAGGCATGAGGAATTTGAACACGCTTGCAAAGAAGAAGCATGTCATTGGCATTGAGAATGTCAAATTCCTCAAGGATCACTTGTGTGGAGCTTGTGAAGCTGGAAAAATGACCAAGGCCAAGCATCCAGTGAAGACTATCATGACCACTACTCGTCCCTTGAATTGCTTCACATGGACCTCTTTGGTCCTAATCATTACTCATTGTCACTAATGACGCATCTCTATATGGCTTTGTTATTGTTGATGATTACTCTCGTTACACATGGGTACACATTGTTACTTACAAAAATGAAGTGCAGGAAGTCTTCAAGCGATTTTCCTCAAGGGCTTCAACTAACTTTGGTGTGAAGATCGGACACATCGGGAGTGACAATGGAACTGAGTTCAAAAATTACGGTCTTGATGCCTATCTTGATGAACTTGGTATTACTCATGAGTTATCTGCTCCCTATACTCCTCAGCAGAATGGCGTCGTGGAGCGCAAGAACAGAACTCTTGTTGAGATGGCTCGCACTATGCTTGATGAATACAAAACGCCTAGTCGTTTTTGGATTGATGCAATTGACTATGCGTGCCACATCAGCAACAGAGTATATCTTCACAAATTCTTCAAGAAGACTGCCTATGAACTCCTCACTGACAAGAAACCCAATGTAAGTTATTTCAAAGTCTTGATTGCTAAATGCTGGATTAGAGATCCTCATCACAATTCTAAATTTACACCGAAAGCACATGAAGGTTTTATGCTTGGTTACGGAAAGGACTCACACACCTACAGAGTCTTCAACATCGCTCTTCACAAGATTGTTGACACTGTAGATGTGCTTGATTCGATGAAACTAATGGCTCGCAAAGAGAGCACCTACCTTCATGTTAGATGAACCAGCACCGAGGAATCTATCAAGTTCAAGGCAACTGAGGATGTCATTCCTCTTGAAGAATCGCTGAAGAATTCATTCCAAAGACGCGAAGAACGTCGGTGATGCACCTAAAGATAATGTCGAAGACAATGGTGCCGAGGAAAATGATCAAATTCCTCGACGACAACCAGCTCATCCCAGCGTTGCAAAAGAAGTACAAGTTGACAAGATCATCGATGACATTGAAGCGCCGGGTCCTCTCACACGCTCAAAAGCTTCACATTTATCTAACTTTTGTGGGCACTATGCTTTTGTCTCTATCACAGAGCCCACCAAGGTAGATGAAGCATTTACGAACTGAGTGGATTCAGGCCATGCAAGAAGAATTACATCGATTCGAGCTCAACAATGTGCAGGGAACCGTCAAACGTCCAGATCCTCGCAAACATAATATCATTGGCACAAAGTGGATCTACCGCAACAAGCAAGATGAAAATGGCCTTGTGGTGAGGAATAAGGCACGACTTGTAGCTCAAGGCTACACACAGGTTGAAGGAATTGATTTCGATGAAACTTTTGCACCTGTTGCTTGACTTGAGTCTATTCGCATATTACTCGCCTATGCTAACCATCACAATATCACTTTATATCAAATGGATGTGAAAAGTGCATTCCTCAATGGTAAGCTTGAGGAAGAAGTATATGTTGCTCAACCCCAGGTTTTGAAGATCCAAAGCATCCCGACAAAGTCTTGAGACTCAACAAGGCCCTCTATGGTCTCAAACAAGCCCCCACAGGCGTGATACGATACATTGAAGGAATTCTTCGTGAAGAATGGCTTCACACCAGTTCACTCGACCCTACTCTCTTTACTAAATCATATGATGGTGAACTGTTTGTGTGCCAAATATATGTTGATGATATTATCTTTGGATGTACTGACCAACGTTATAGTGATGAATTTGCCTATATGATGAGTGAAGAATATCAAATGTCTATGATGGGAGAGTTGAAATTCTTCTTAGGTCTTCAAATTCATCAACAACACAATGGCATATTCATATCTCAGGAGAAATACCTCAAAGATGTCCTGAAGAAATTCGGCATGCAAGATTGCAAAGGTGTCAAAATTCCAATGCCCACAAATGGCCATCTATGCACTGATGAAAATGGTATTGACTTCGATCACAAGGTATACCGCTCCATGATTGGTTCTCTATTGTACTTATGTGCATCTAGGCCAGATATAATGCTTAGTGTTTGCATGTGTGCCCGGTTTCAAGCTACACCGAAGGAATCACACCATAAGGCCGTGAAGCATATTCTTCGATATCTAGCTCACACACCAACACTAGGATTATGGTACCCCAAGGGCTCTACTTTTGATCTCATTGGATATTCTGTCAGGACCCCGATCCTAAGTCACACCGATCTAGCATGTAACACATCATATCACTTTGCGGCCTCACGCACGGCATTCCCACGGGTGTCGCCTTACCATGGCCCGGGACCGTTTGCGCCTTTTGGCTCACGTATATGATAGTGTCGCTAGCATCCATATGACAGAGAACCGGGCCGACATGGCTAGTCGTGAACCCAAAGCGGCGCTTAACCCATGGGGACAGGCATACATGAATCACATCGAGCATGTCGGTCATCAACGTATAAATTCGGGCTGTAACCTTTGGGCTAACAGGACTCCGGTATCCCGGGCTGTAGCAGGCTAGGCAGGACTCGAATAACACCGCGTGACATTTCCCGAAGGAACGGACATAAGGCGAAGTGAAACACATGCCGGCCGATCAAGTGTCCAAGCGGTAGTCTTGGGCTAGTAGGACTCCGGTGAACCGGGCAGAAGCGGACTACTATCGCTCAGAAGCACGAGACTACATTTCCCCATAGGAGAGGCTGCCAAGGATAAACAACTAGTTTGTCGGATCCCACACATACCAAGCATTTCAAACATACACACAATATGCTCAATATGTGTAGATACAACATGGCATCACAACATAACTCTACGACTCAAATATTTATTCAATAGGCTCCTAGGAGGCGAGATATTACAAACATGGGTCTCATGACCCCACACTCGTGAGCATACAAGTCAAAGCATAAGCGGAAGCTAAACATGTCTCGAGTACAGACAACTATAAATGAAAAAGGCTGAGAAGCGACTATCTACCGAGATCTGCCGAGGCACAAGATCGTAGCTGAGGTAACAAGCTAAATGTCGAAGTCCAAGCGGAACTACTAGCGAGAACGAAGTCTCTACGCAAAACATAAAATAGGCAAACGTGAGTACAATTGTACTCAAAGAAGACTTACATCAGAACTAACTACATATGCATCATTATCAAAAGGGGGTGGTGGAGTTTGACCGCAGCAAGCCAGCTTTGACTCGGTGGCTATCTGAACTACATTTGCAAGTAACTCTTTTGAGGTGGCGCACACGAGTCCACATATCCACCATATCAATACACCACTATGGATCCGCTTCCGTCTCCCTACGAGAGCGCCATCCATAGCACTCACGCTTATCTTGCGTATTTTAGAGTATCCACTTTCACTTGTCTATGAACCGATATAGGCAACCCAGAAGTCCTTCTCCGTGGACACGGCTATTCGAATAGATCATATTAAACCTGCAGGGTGTACTTCTTCACACACGCTCTCACCACTTACCGTCGTTTACACGACATGTACTCGGCAACCTTCAGCGGAAGCCCAACGTGGGTGTCGGCCACGACCTACCTAAACACACAAGTCCCAAGTCCAGGTTTATCGCCTATTCGGGTTCCATCCGCAGGAGTCCGGCCGAGGTTTCCCATACAGCCCCGAACGATGTGTGCAGGGTTCCCGAGACACCAAGCAGGCGAATCGGTACACCCACGGTGCCTACCGCAACACAACCCACCCCTATGGTCAGCGTATGCGCGGCCCCCAGCATGCTATAAACACCAGAAACTACTTGCAATTCCCGGACTAAGGACAAGAGTGGTTAAGAAGCCGAGAGGGTCCATTGGTTTCGGGCCCAATGCGTGGTAGTAACTGTTTCATGGATCACAAACACAGAACTCAGTTCCTGAGGACGGCTGCAATGAGACAACCCACCATGTACTCCTACATGGCCTCTCACCGCTACCTTTACCAAATCGTGTTCACACACTTAGCTCACACACGAGGGACATGTTCACACAACCATTCCAATTCATTCCCGATGAATCGGACTGACTCAACTCTAAGCGATGGCAGGCATGACAACAAGCATGAATGAGTAGGCACAACATGGCTCAAACAACTCCTACTCATGCTAGTGGGTTTCATCTAATTACTGTGGAATGACAGGTCATGCAGAGGATCAAGGGGTTCAGCTACCGCAACAAGTAACAGTTGAATCGATGTTGTCCTAATGCAATAAAATAGAGCAGGAGCGAGAGAGTGGGATTGTATCGGAGTGAACAAGGGGGTTTTGCTTGCCTGGCACTTCTGAAGATAATATAGTTCTTCATCGGTGTCATCGAACAATCGTCGGAACGTCGTCTATCAAGAGGGGCAATTACCGGCAAACAAGAGAGAACACAATTAATGCAATGCACATTCACATGGATGACATGTCATGTTAAGGTACTGAATTCACCTAATGCAATATCTAGCCAAGTTAATGGAAGTGGAATTCAAACAAGGTTAAACTCCAACTCCAAATGTTATTTCATAATTTGCCCTAATCATGATTCATCCTATTCAGTGAGGTTAACTTGTTCAAACATGCATGAAAGTGCCATAAACAGATTCTTCATATTTTTCGATCATTTTCATATATAAATTATTTAATTTGGAGTTGCTGATTAAAAGTTATGAATATTTGAAGTTTGGGTTATTTTACGAAATTTCCTGAATTATATTAAATCCAGAAAACTAGTTATTGCGTCGACCGACGTCGATGTGACGTCGTGAAGTCAACTGGGTCATTTGTCCAGGTCAACTCGACGCTGGGGCCCATTGGTCAAGAGTTAGTTTAACTAACTAATATCGGTTAGTGTTAACCCTGTTTAGTTAGTGGCCGGGCCCACTCGCCGCTGACCTGTGGGGGTCAAATCCCTGGTCAACTGGCTAATCCACCGGCGCCGAGTCGCCGGGCGAGGCCGAGACGGCGGAGGCCTTCGGGTTTGCACTCTGAGGCTTGGTATTGGACGCGGTTTGCGGATTCGGGAGGCTAGGAGTCTCGCGCATCCAACGGAGGCAACAACTCGCGACGGAGTGGGCTAAATCGACGACGGCGACAACTTTTGCGGCGGCCGGAGTTCGGCGGGGAGGGGATAAGGAGCTACGGTGCACTAGAGGAGGCGGGTGGTGGCTACGAGCTCACAGGGGTGCACTGAGCACGGTGGCGCGCTTCGAGGCGGGGGCTGCGGTGGCCACAGCCACGGCGGTGAGGAACTCTGGCGGCGATGAGCTCTCGGGTCCGGTGGTTAGTGCGGCTACGGCATGCAAACGAGGAAGAGAGGAGAGGGAAGCAGCGAGGTGCTCACGGCGATGTCGTAGGGAGGCTCAACAAGGCCGGGACGCACCGGAAGGCGGTGAATCGTCGATGAAGTTGGCGGGTCCGAGAAGGAAAAGTGGCGGGGGGGCGCCGCGGGGCGCTTCGGTGTCGGGAAGCTCAGTGAGGAGGGGGAGGGATACTAGGCGGAGCTCGGGGGCATGTCGGGGAGGAGAGGGGGTGACGGTGGCCGCGAGGGCAGCGAGGGGCGGCGACGGCGGCGCTCGGTCCGGGCGAGAGAGAGGGAGCAGAGGAGAGGGAGGACGTTCTGGAGAGAGGAGAGGGGCCGGGGGTCCAAAGCGGCGCCGAGGAGGAGCTTCGAGGCCCTTCGGTGAGGCAAAGCAGGGGAGGAGGCGTGGCGAGGCTCGGCCAGGCGCCGTGTCCCTCCTCTGCCTACTGGCAGAGGTAGGTGACGACTGGCGAGGTGGTGGTGGGCTGGGCCAACTGGGCCAGCGAGGGGGAAGCTGGGCCGGTTGGTGGCGCCAGGTAAGTTATTCTCTCTCTCTCTCTCTTATTTCTGTTTTTCTATTTTCTGTAATTTTGTGGAGTTATTTAAAATACTAGAACAGCTCCAAAAATCACCAAACTGCTCCTGGTCCAATGTTGGAATATTTCCAACATGAAACATTTTAGTTTGGGAATATTTGGGCATTTGAAATATTTCATATAATTTTAAATGCCCAAACTCAAATACTTATGATTTAATTCAAGGATCCAAATGTCATGGAGAAATGTGCAACATCTCTGGTTACTGTTTCCAGCATTTTTCCAAAAATGGTGAACATTTTGAAGGCCATTTGAAATCACTGAAAATATTTATGGTTGAGCCTATTTGAATTCCTTTAATGCTAGGGTTTAGGCAATCCCCATTTCAAATTTCATGAAAATTAAACATGATGCATGGATGCAATGCCACTAGCTACAAGCAAGCTCTAGGGCTGTGACAACTCACCCCCACTAAACAAGAATCTCGCCCCGAGATTCAAGACGTGAGGTAAGAGGAAAAAGGGGAGTCGCAAACTATCACAATCTTCATGATCCATTTGCCCTTCCCGAAGATGTTGAATCATCCCATCATCTTGGTCTTGACGTCTTCGAGATCTTCACCTGACACGACAACAAAAAGAAGGGGGAAACCCTATATGATTCGATCTTCACGAAGATCAAGTAAACATGATCGACTCACGAACTAAGATGGTGACACATATCGAGTTGAGACACAAAACACATCGAAAGGGATGGAAGAACAAACGACGGGGTTTGATTGGTGGCAACAATTCCACGCTTTGAAAGATGGTGGATGGTGTCAGGGTGGCGAGTAAATAATTGTCATGATTCAATAGCGGGGCACCTCAGGGGAGGTGACGCGAGGAACTATTCCCTTAAGTGGCAAAAAGAATTACTTTTGATACAGAGATCATTGAAACTCTTCATACCAACCTAAGGCAATTCTAGCGATCGTTTGGTGGAATGCCAAGGAATGGTACACCGGACTAGAATGGATGATGTGGACTACCTTGTTGAAGACAACGCAATGGATGATTTTTGTTTATCATCGGAGGTGGAGGGGACCCATGGTAAGTCCACTTTTGAGGATGATCCTAGGCAAGAATTACTAAGAAGGCAGCCTATAGTGAAATGGCACAAGGACGGTGCAAGCTGGGAACGAAATGCAAGCTGTTGGAATGTTCCAACCATCATATCTGCACGAGATTCAGATCCGATTGGTGCGGGATATTCCAGACTAATCGGGTCCGGAAAGAAAAATGGAAGTTTGCAACACAATCGACGAGATGGCGTTGCGAAATTCTCGGGATATGAACTACGATAGCGAGCTCCAAAACATGAGCTGGTTTTGCTACAAACATGTGAACACGTTGTCCTAGACAAGCATGACCACATAGTAGTCTTATAATAAAACACTACCGAAGTTCGGTGGGAATCATCATCGAGGATGATGAAGTCTTGTGCATTACCATGGATTAGCACTTAACTCCTTTTCCTAGAACAAGTGAATCAGTGGCTTAGTGTGCTATGGAATTCATAAGGAATGAAGATGATCAGTCTATCAGACCATGGAATACTTCATGCGTGCATGACTGACTTGGAATGATTCTGAAGGAAACAAAACAAACCTTTCTCAAATTCATGGCGGCAACTTACACCTAAAACACATGAATTCGAGGAAGTCACTCTTTCATCCAAACATATGCTTCATGAACGAAACACGAAGAAATGCTTACACAAGTTTCCAATACTAGGTTGATGTTCAACATGACTCATGGGGGAGACAAAATGCTGCTGATGGGCTCAACAACAACTCATCGGAGTTTCCATATCCTTTGGACTTCCACCATCATGTGAACACGGTAATAGTATTGGTCAGACCAAAAGATATAATGTGTATGCCCGGGGGTCAACCACGAGTAAGACAACGTTACGAGCATCGTTGGTACTGATTTGATTTGACGATAGCCCACACTCAAATCAAAGGATTAATGAGACCATAGGTCCAAAGAATCGATCACGAGGACCAATCGATGGAGATATCATCTTTCTTCAACACACACTACACAGGAATAACCCTTTGGAACGAACTAAGTCTGGCAAGCTTTTATCTTCCAACTCTCCAAGTTGTTGTTTGGCTTAACCAACTAGCTCAGGGATATCCAACACAGATTCTTGGAGAAAGGGTGGTTCACAAGAAACCAACTTGATCACGAGCTCAACATAACGATCGGGGAGACAACCCGGTAACACTTCCAAGAAGATATTTGGAAAGTCACGAACCACCGGTATGTTACTAAGCTCGAGAACAACCTTGCTTTTGAGGGCAAGACGATATGATCAAATGAGTGAGGACTTGATATAATCCTAACTCATCAATCGAAGTGTGCACCAGAAATAAGGACTAGGTAGCACAACCAATCTTAGGATGATGATTTAATAACCAACACGCTAAGAATGAGGATATTGTCCATTAGCTGCCAGGCAACGAGTTGCTCGGAGTATTGATTTCACACATCACAATTCACTCGTCGGCATTCCGGTTTCAACAACTCGGAACCGAGGAATGAATAATGATGGCGAGAAGTATCAACGCATCAAGAATTCATAAGAGAAGGTGCAATTCTCATGATGTTCCTGACATAAAGATGGTAACACTCCAAGGTAGAGCAGAATCAAAGCTGGATTGACATTTTGATCTGCGGAATACAACTACTTTGACCCAATCCTAGAAATAGATGAGGTACTGGAGTTTGTTTCTCCTAGTCATTCCGTAATGTAATGGCTTGACGGACCACAAGGATAATAGACATTGATAAGCGAATGCGCACATACTCTTGGTTATCAAGCGATAGAGGATGGTCGGGTACAACTAAAGAGAGCAACTCAAAGGAACATATAATTTTTCGAGTTGTGGAAGCATGGATTAGTATATCGAGCAAGGCTCAACATTTCTCCCGGATAACCCATGCAGAAAGTAGAATTGGCAGATTCACAATATGGAATGGAGAACTCCTCAAGAGTACTCTTATTGTGATGTTTTGGTTCAACAGGGAACTTCTGCCATAAGCGGTTCGTAGTATTTAGAAGAAGGAAATACCACGGACCTCGAGGAATGTCGCAAGGTTACTAGTATCCTAAAGGGACTAGCAAATACTAACAACATGAAGTAAGATGAATCTCGGGTTCAAGAACCCCTGATTAGAATACCTACTAACTAAATTGCATCGCGGGATGCTTTCAAGAATAATGGCCAGAATCATCACACTGGGGATACAAAAGCATTGCTAAATTGCTAGGTGACTTCCTAAACACCTAGGGTCATAATAATAACTCCAACATATATGTTGAGGCAGCGGAGTACCTCCACATACTAATTTGTGTGGTTATTCTGGTCAAAAGGACATCGGAACGGAAGGAAAGGATTTGCAAATGCACCGGACTATTCAGGAGACACAGGATGACTTTGACAAAGATAACGGCTGTAAATGCTCAAAATGATTTGAGACATCCTGCAAAAAGGGTGGCATAACCACTCAACATCACAATATCAAGGTTCCGAGATCAACAATTATCATATAGAAATAGTAGGAACTGAACTAGGGCTTAAAACCAACAATCTTAATAGTCTATGGATTAGTAACACGTCATCCTGATAGATAGAAGAGAAGCCTAATTCTTAAACCCCGTAGAAGAGAAGAGGTTGACTCAGATCAGAAGGCCATGAGGTATAAGAAGTAAAAAGAGCCTTACGTTCCCTTCCACAATCAATTCCCTTACATAACTAAAGCATTTCTAGACACAACCCGACCAGCTTTGGCTTGGAAATCCTACAGCAACAAACTCGATACCAACGCTGTCAGGACCCGATCCTAAGTCACACCGATCTAGCATGTAACACATCATATCACTTTGCGGCCTCACGCACGGTATTCCCACGGTGTCGCCTTACCATGGCCCGGGACCGTTTAGCCTTTTGGCTCACGTATATGATAGTGTCGCTAGCATCCATATGACAAAGAACCCGGCCGACATGGCTAGTCGTGAACCCAAAGCGGCGCTAACCCATGGGGACAGGCATACATGAATCACATCGAGCATGTCGGTCATCAACGTATAAATTCGGGCTGTAGCACTTTGGGCTAACAGGACTCCGGTATCCCGGCTGTAGCAGAGCTAGGCAGGACTCCGAATAACACCGTGACATTTCCCGAAGAACGGACATAGGAACGAAGTGAAACACATGCCGCCGATCAAGTGTCCAAGCAGTAGTGCTGGGCTAGCAGGACTCCGGTGAACCGGGCTGTAGCGTACTACTATCGCTCAGAAGCACGAGACTACATTTCCCCATAGGAGAGGCTGCCAAGGATAAACAACTAGTTTGTCGGATCCCACACATACCAAGCATTTCAAACATACACACAATATGCTCAATATGTGTAGATACAACATGGCATCACAACATAACTCTACGACTCAAATATTTATTCAATAGGCTCCGAGGAGCGAGATATTACAAACATGGGTCTCATGACCCCACACTCAGAGCATACAAGTCAAAGCATAAGCGGAAGCTAAACATGTCTGAGTACAGACAACTATAAATGAAAAAGGCTGAGAAGCCTGACTATCTACCAGATCCTGCCGAGGCACAAGATCGTAGCTGAGGTAACAAGCTAAATGTCGAAGTCCAAGCGGAACTACTAGCGAGAACGAAGTCTCTCTGCAAAACATAAAATAGGCAAACGTGAGTACAATTGTACTCAGCAAGACTTACATCAGAACTAACTACATATGCATCATTATCAAAAGGGGGTGGTGGAGTTTGACTGCAGCAAGCCAGCTTTGACTCAGTGGCTAACCTGAACTACGACTGCAAGTAACTCTTTTGAGGTGGCGCACACGAGTCCACATATCCACCATATCAATACACCACTATGGATCCGCTCCCGTCTCCCTACGAGAACGCCATCCATAGCACTCACGCTTATCTTGCGTATTTTAGAGTATCCACTTTCACTTGTCTATGAACTGATATAGGCAACCCAGAAGTCCTTCTCCGTGGACACGTCTATTCGAATAGATCATATTAAACCCTGCAGGGGTGTACTTCTTCACACACGCTCTCACCACTTACCGCCGTTTACACGACATGTACTCGGCAACCTTCAAGCGGAAGCCCAACGTGGGTGTCGGCCACGACCTACCTAAACACACAAGTCCCAAGTCCAGGTTTATCGCCTATTCGGGTTCCATCCGCAGGAGTCCGCCGAGGTTTCCCATACAGCCCCGAACGATGTGTGCAGGGTTCCCGAGACACCAAACGGGCGAATCGGTACACCGGTCCACGGTGCCTACCGCAACACAACCCACCCCTATGGTCAGCGCTATGCGGCGGCCCCCAAAGATGCTACAAACACGAAACTACTTGCAACTCCGGACCGAGGACAAGAGTGGTTAAGAAGCCGAGAGGGTCCATTGGTTTCGGGCCCAATGCGTGGTAGTAACTGTTTCATGGATCACAAACACGTAACTCAGTTCACGAGGACGGCTGCAATGAGACAACCCACCATGTACTCCTACATGGCCTCTCACCGCTACCTTTACCAAATCGTGTTCACACACTTAGCTCACACACAGTGAGGACATGTTCACACAACCATTCCAATTCATTCCCGATGAATCGGACCGGACTCAACTCTAAGCGATGGCAGGCATGACAACAAGCATGAATGAGTAGGCACAACATGGCTCAAACAACTCCTACTCATGCTAGTGGGTTTCATCTAATTACTGTGGAATGACAGGTCATGCAGAGGATCAAGGGGTTCAGCTACCGCAACAAGTAACAGTTGAATCGATGTTGTCCTAATGCAATAAAATAGAGCAGGAGCGAGAGAGTGGGATTGTATCGGAATGAACAAGGGGGTTTTGCTTGCCTGGCACTTACGAAGATAATATAGTTCTTCATCGGTGTCATCGAACAATCATCTAACGTCGTCTCATCGAGAGGGGCAATTACCGGCAAACAAGAGAGAACACAATTAATGCAATGCACATTCACATGGATGACATGTCATGTTAAGGTACTGAATTCACCTAATGCAATATCTAGCCAAGTTAATGGAAGTGGAATTCAAACAAGGTTAAACTCCAACTCCAAATGTTATTTCATAATTTGCTCTAATCATGATTCATCCTATTCAGTGAGGTTAACTTGTTCAAACATGCATGAAAGTGCCATAAACAGATTCTTCATATTTTTCTGATCATTTTCATATATAAATTATTTAATTTGGAGTTCTGATTAAAAGTTATGAATATTTGAAGTTTGGGTTATTTTACGAAATTTCCTGAATTATATTAAATCCAGAAAACTAGTTATTGCGTCGACTGACGTTGATGTGACGTCGACAAGTCAACTGGTCGCTGTCCAGTCAACTCTGACGCTGGGGCCCACTGGTCAGTAGTTAGTTTAACTAACTAATATCGGTTAGTGTTAACCCTGCTTAGTTAGTGGCCGGGCCCACTCGTCAGTGACCCAGGGGGGTCAAATCCCTGGTCAACCGGGGCTAATCCACCGGCGTCGAGTCGCCGGAGAGGCCGAGACGGCGGAGGCCTTCGGGTTTGCACTGCAGGGCTTGGTTTTGGACGCGGTTTGCGGCTTCGGGAGGCTAGGAGTCTCGCGCATCCAACGGAGGCAACAACTCGCGACGGAGTGGGCTAAATCGACGACGGCGGCAACTTTTGCGGCGGCCAGAGTTCGGCGGGGAGGGGATAAGGAGCTACGGTGCACTAGAGGAGGAGCGGGTGGTGGCTACGAGCTCCTGGGGGTGCACTGAGCACGGTGACGCCAAAGCGGGGCTGCGGTGGCCACAGCCACGGCGGTGAGGAACTACGGCGGCGATGAGCTCTCGGGTCCGGTGGTTAGTGCGGCTACGGCATGCAAACGAGGAAGAGAGGAGAGGGAAAACGATGAGGTGCTCACGGCGATGTCGTAGGGAGGCTCAGGCGCTTCGGGACGCACCGGAAGGCGGTGGTCGTCGATGAAGTCCGCGGGTCGAGAAGGGAAAAGTGGCGGGCGGCGCCTCGGGGCGCCTCCGGTGTCGGGAAGCTTCAGTGAGGAGGGAGGGAGACTAGGCGGAGCTCGGGGCATGTCGGGAGGAGAGGGGTGACGGTGGCCGCGAGGGCAGCGAGGGGCGGCGACGGCGGGCGCCGGTCCGGGCGAGAGAGAGGAGCAGAGGAGAGGGAGGACGCCTGAGAGAGGAGAGGGGCCGGGGTCCAAAGCGGGCGCCGAGGAGGAGCTTCGAGGCCCTTCGGTGAGGCAAAGTAGCAGGAGGAGGCGTGGCGAGCTCGGCGCGCCAGGTGTCCCTCCTCTCGCCCTCTTGGCAGAGGTAGGTGACGTTGGCGAGGTGGTGGTGGGCTGGGCCAACTGGGCCCAGTGAGGGGAAGCTGGGCAGTTGGTGGCGCCTGTAAGTTATTCTCTCTCTCTCTTATTTCTGTTTTTCTATTTTCTGTTATTTTGTGGAGTTATTTAAAATACTAGAACAGCTCCAAAAATCACCAAACTGCTCCTGGTCCAATGTTGGAATATTTCCAACATGAAACATTTTAGTTTGGGAATATTTGGGCATTTGAAATATTTCATATAATTTTAAATGCCCAAACTCAAATACTTATGATTTAATTCAAGGATCCAAATGTCATGGAGAAATGTGCAACATCTCTCAGTTCTTGTTTCCAAGATTTTTCCAAAAATGGTGAACATTTTGAAGGCCATTTGAAATCACTGAAAATATTTATGGTTGAGCCTATTTGAATTCCTTTAATGCTAGGGTTTAGGCAATCCCCATTTCAAATTTCATGAAAATTAAACATGATGCATGGATGCAATGCCACTAGCTACAAGCAAGCTCTAGGGCTGTGACATATTCTGACTCTGACTATGCTGGTGATCGTGTGGACCGCAAGTCAACATCTGGTACTTGTCATTTCCTCGGACGATCTTTTGGTCCGTTGGTCCTCGAAGAAAGCAGAACTGTATCACCGCTCATCTGCGGAAGCTGAATACATTGCTGCTCGCTCGTGTTGTTCTCAATTGTTGTGGATGAAGCAAACTCTCAAGGACTACGGCATCAACGTGAAGAATGTGCCTCTCATCTTGTGACAATGAGAGTGCCATCAAGATTGCTCACAACCCAGTTCAGCACTTTCGAAGACAAAGCACATTCAAATTCATCATCATTTTCTTCGTGATCATGTGTTGAAGGGCTTACATCTCCATCGAAAGCATGTGAAGACTGAAGAACAGCTAGCCGATATCTTCAAGAAGCCCTTGGATGAGAAGAGATTTAGCAAGTTGCGATGTGAGCTAAATATCTTAGAATCTTGAACGTTCTTTGAAACGGACACACATCCTGACACTTATGCAAAAAAGATGACTTAGAAGTGCAACACATGAAGAAACGTTTTTCTTCAATCAATGAAGAATAACACTCTAAGTGTTAAGAAATTAATGAAGAATTTGATTCTCAGAACACTACGACAATTGTAAGCGGTGTCTGAAATCATCATTCTTATACGGTGGGTCACGCCACCACCAAAGTTGAAAATCTTCAATTTGAGTTTTTCCTCAGATTTGAAATTCTTCAGTTTTTCAAATTCTTCAACTTTGCAAAATCTTCACTTTGTTTCCGCTGCTTTTTCTTCATTGGCAATATATATATACATATGGGTTTATGTCCTCTACTGCATTCACTTATGGCTATTTCTTCAAGTCGCTTTTCGCTAAGTGAATGTGATCGGACCCTTCCCCTCTATGCTATACTCAACCCAATCTATTCACAAATTCTTCATGTGCGTTCTATTTGAAACTCGTTCAAAATCTTCACTGTGTCCTTGTCAGCTGAAGAAATTGCGAACGAAACTTTAAAACTGATCTTATCCAAACTTTCGGTTTTGCCGCTCAAACTGTTCCGGATCCCACGATGCATTATTTTACTCACCCACGATCGTACACGATCTCCACTACACAGTACGTGGGTGACACATGTTGTGAGAAGGAGAATGGTCAGGGGCACGTTCGTTCTAAATTTTCGGGCGAACAGTTTTTCACTGCCTCTATAAATACCCCTCTCTCCATCCTCACTTCTTTTACTCCGCTCGACCTCTCTCTCCGCCGAGCTCCTCAAACCCTAAGCGCCCGCTTCTCCATCGTCGCTGGTGAGGAAGAGCTTCGCTGCCTCGACCTCGTCGCCGACGTACTCGCGCCGACTGTGGAAATCCTCACTCCGCCGCCGCCGTAGCTGTCTTCCTCCGCCAAGTTAGGGCATGGAAGATCTGTACAGACGAGCTTCACATCTACAACACCCAGTTCGTCGTGTTCTTCATTTAGGGTAATTAAAAGTTACTTTTATCGCCTCGTTGATCCAAATTTTACACTACAAAATCTTCAAAGGTGTTTTATTCTTCAAATCCTCACACACAAACACCTCACTAGTTATATGCTCTTGATTCGCTTCTCTAAGCAATCATTTTTCTTCAAGATTCCTCAATTGTGTGGATCCTCGATCTGTACAACTCTGGAACCTAAGACAAAGAACGCTTAGTGAAATTCTTCAAGGCTCATCCGGTCAAAATCCTCAAAACTTGTTCTTTTGAAAAACCTTACGAGAACGCATATGACCTCTCCAAATTCCTCGCAACTATACTCTGTTCACGGTACTCATGTCATTGCTTTGAATCACTAGGTTCTCATCAACTTAACTCATTTGCAGCGTTCCTCGAAGAAAAGTTGCATACTTCTTGGAGAATTCGTTTGTTCAAATTCCTCAATTTGAAGAATATGGCGAAGGAAAGAAGCCACAGAAAGGAGGAAAGAGGCCTGAGGTCATGACTGCGTTTGAAATCCTCGAGGAAATATATGCTGATTATTGCACACCTGATGAAGCCGAGTTCGGCAAAGAGAACAAAAATCAGCGCAAGGTGCGCATCCAAAGGATTGAACGGAGATGGGCAAGGGAATGGAGGGAGTACAGATATGTAACTCCAAAGTACATGAAGAAATTCTCTCTCAATCCTCCATGCCCAAGAGCTCCATTGGCACCTGGTCAAGAAGTCGACCCCACGGACATCAAGCGTGGTGAGGACTTTCCTGAAGAATGGGCCAAGCGCCAAGCCAAATTGGCAAGACAAGCCAACAAGGCAGTGAGGAAATTTAATGAGGACTCTGCTACTGCTGCTGCCACTGAGGCCTCTGTCAAGCCAAGAAAATCTATGGCAAAGAAGCCCGCACACAAGCCAAGTGCTTCACCAACAGTGCCCTCACGGCCAAGTTCCTCAGCTGTGCCCTCACGGCCAATTCCTCATGCTGCTCCTGCTCCTCCAAAATCCTCAGCTCCTCCCAAGTCCTCAGCAGTTCCGACAAAGTCCTCAGCACCTGTGCATCTGGCCACGTGCCAAAGGACTGCAGGCTTCTCCATTGCCTCTGGTGTCTCAGCAAGTTCCTCAGCTGCACCAAAGTCTTCATCCTGCCCGACTGCTTTGAAGACTAAGGCCATACCGGACGAGGTCCTCGGCCAAGTCCCAAGAAGAAACAGGTCGCCTTCCAAGAGCCACCTGAAGATGATGAGGCTGATGATGATGAACTTGCGGAAATCATCAGAGACCGCCAAGAAAGGGCCGCTAGAACCAAAGGCACATCTGTGCCACTGCTGTTGGATCCGAGGAAAATCCTCGATTATATTGATCTCTAGCACAAGGATCCAAACACCCCTATGCCTGATTTTCATCTGACCCTTGGACAAAGTCATATGTTGACCCATTTCATCACCAAGAGAAATGGAAGTTTGAAAAGGCAAGAGAGATCAAGAAAGCTCAATACGAAAGGAGAAGTTCACGAAGAAAACGTTGTCGTAATGACACCGAGGAACTTCTCAAGGTCCAAAATGAAATCCAAGCCCTCAAAGAAAAAACTTTGATGCTTACTATGCTGATTGGCAAGGGGCCAAGGTCGATTCGTCAACCCGACGAAGAAGTTCACCAATGTTGCTGCTAACGCAACATGAAATTCCTCAGCCGGAGCCTCACCAGCCGATCGAAGAACATGCCAAGACTACCGATGAAGTTCAGGCTCTTTGAAGAAAATGCCAGTTCGGGGCTGATGATCCCATTCCACCAGAAGAAATTGCCGTGGCATCCACTAGTGGTGCGCTGAAGAAAGCGAACAAGTCGAGAACAATTTGCATCGATTGCGCTGAGGAAAATCATCCATATTCCTCAGCTCCTCCTGCGCCAACACCAACTCCAATCATTTCCTCGCCTATGCCTCAGTTCACAGCTGAAGAGGCCGGTGTTGAGGAACTTGAAGAAGATGTGGATATTGGAAGCACAACGCCAGTGATGAACGATGACTTTTGGGAAAGTCAGCATCCAAATTCTCCACTCTTCACCCCAATCCAACAGATACCTCAGTCCCCTGCTCCAACTATTCAAATGGGCTCTGAAGAAACTCATCCCACTTCATCTGTCCATGAAGAAATTCCAGCCACTAGCTGATGAACCTGCTTCGCTGATCCTCGGTACTTTTGTTGATGAACAAGAAATTCCTCAGCCTGAAGAACCTAAGATTGCGATTCCTGAGGTCGTGATGCAACTCACTGACACTCCATTGCCAAAGCCAAAGGATCCCTTCTCAACAAAGCAAAAGTTCAAGGCTGAAGACTTCTTCAATGAAAGCACGTATTCTTCATCGACATAATCCATATGATTACGCTTTCGCATAAGGAAGAGGCGTTTACGGACTGCCAGCCAAGCCAATTTCTATTCCTCGGTGCTCTTCAACAAAGACAAAGTCTTCGATCATGCTCATATTCCTCATGTGGACATGGAGTCTCTGCCAGCTTTGAGCCAGTCCTCGGTGTTCTTCATGATGCGGGACTTACGAATTTCTGCAGCGATATACGTGGAATGGAATGAAGAACTCATTCTTCAATTCTATGCAACGCTGCACATCACCGGAGACGTCAAGACGTGAACTCATGGGTATTAGACTGGATGTGCGAAAATACTCACTACAAGGCACCAAAGAACTGAATTGCTTCGTGCTCTACCACTCAGTCCTCCACTTGATGGTGCTTGTTGTATTTACAACGAACCAGAACTTTCAAATCACTATATGCAAGTGCTGATGAAGCCTTTGAAGCCAAGGCAGGCCCCAAGAACCAAATTCCTCGTCAAGGAATTATTGTATGTGCCTCGGATTGTCTATCGGATTCTGACAAAGACAATGAGTCCTATAAAAGGCCACGACTCAAATGATGAAGAAGTCGTTGGCATCATGAACAATATGCTTTTCAATATCATCCATGGTGTTCCCGTCAACTTCCATGATTTCTTCATGAGGACTCTGGCAAACATTGCTATGTCACCATTTGAGCTGAAGCCTTATCGCCTTTGGATAATGAGATTCATCAGGACAAGGTCTTTACTCAATTACAAGGCTGATACTCTTAACCACTGCAGCTACTTGCCCCCGATTGAAGTCCTCAAACGGACATTTACCTCAGCTGATGACAAGGGCAAGGCTACTGCTGTGATCGATGAAGGCATTCGTCCATTGGATGGACAGTTCATAGCAAAGCATCCTACTCCACCAATGATGACTCGCCACACATGACTCTGCCGCAAATACCTCGACCAAGCAAAATCCTCAAGCCACGGCACCTGTGGTGATGGTGATCGTGAGTTACTCCTCGCCTTCATCAGAAGGTTGTTCGCAATCATAAATGGGTCAAGCGTCAGTTTGGTTCTATTCTTCACAACATGACCTCTACACACAATGTAGTGAAGAAAAACCACTACTACCTCCATGAAACCTTCAAACACACCTGGGCTGTTCTTTCAAATGTCTACAGTGCGGAAGAACTGACGTCAATGGGACTCAAGGAAGAATTTGACTGGTCTGCACCTCCTCCGAAGAAATACAAGAAGGTCAAAGTTCCTTCCTTGGTGGCCAGCTCTTATTCTTCATCGCATGACACTGATGAAAATGAAGACTTGGACGACACCGCGGCACGCCCTACTTCAACCACCGACCCCAACAATGCTGGCGCTCCTTCTTCAACTTGAAATTCTTCAGGGGCGTTAGTCCTCAGTTTTGATCCTTTTGGTCATTTGATGACAAAGGGGGAGAA
Source organism: Aegilops bicornis (assembly GCA_021605145.1). NCBI lineage: Eukaryota > Viridiplantae > Streptophyta > Magnoliopsida > Poales > Poaceae > Aegilops > Aegilops bicornis. The sequence goes on along the minus strand of CM038669.1, from coordinate 377,183,760 downwards.
ATTTGAGTTAGTCTTCAAGCGGGTCTATTATATGGGCAAATTTTTTTGTTAAGTTACAACTCTCATTCTTCTGAAACTTTTATTGGATCGAGTTGTAATCTTAAACCCGATGGTGCTTTGATACTTTTGATGCACTGTGCTCTTGCACTATGCTCTGATACTTTTGATGCACTTAGCTCTGATTCTCTTGAGCTCTGATACTCTTGATGCGTTATTCTGCATGCTTATTCCTCATTAATGTTATCGCACGCATGCTGAATTACATCAAGCACCATATTTCATCATGCATTTCAAATTCTTCATACTATATGTCAAATGCGTGTATGAATTACAAGCTATAGGGGGAGATCTCCATGATTCAACTCTTCAAATGTGCACTGCCTCAAAAGCAAATTCCTCACTATGCACATCTTCAGGGGGAGTTCTTCTATATCTTGCAATCAAATTCCTCAATATCAGTATTTACACTTCATATTTTTATCCTAGTTGAAAACTTAACCTATATTGTCATCAATCACCAAAAAGGGGGAGATTGTAAGTGCATCTAGTGCCCCTTAGTGATTTTGGCGTATTGAAGACTTATAGGTTAAGGAACTAATGCGTTTGTAAGTGTACACAGTTCTATAAGTCTATGAGGAGTTTGATATTTACAGAGAAAGTCGACCCCTAAAAGTGAAGTTCTTCGACTGAAGACTTTGATGATTTTGAAGACTTTCTGAAGACTTTGAAAGTGAAGAAATTGGTGTGACCTTGAAGACTTGGTATTCATTTGAGGAACATGAAGCGTGAAGACTGTTGTTTTCGTAGTTTCATTTTCTATTTCTTGAGTCATAGGAAACACTGCATCGTTAAAGGGGTCGAGGAAATACTAAGGAAAAATTTCCATGTGATGCTCAACTCAAAATCCTACACCTACCAATCCCTTGAATGAAGCCTTTGGAAATCTCATACGATTCGGTCAATTTCTTGATGTAGACGATGCTCTTCTGGTCACCGAGGAATTTGTTACTGACCGAGGAGTTAGGAATTCGCTAGTGCGGATTGCCTACACAAATGAGGAACATGATAGCCACGAGGAATTTGAGATTCAAATTTCCGACCGTTCTTGTCTTCTTGGCCACTGTCCCAAAATATCTTATCCACCTAACGGTCATATCATTGAAGGGCATTTATGTCTTATCATATTGGGCTGCTCCCTAGGCTATAAATAGCTTCCCCCTACAACCACTAGCTGGTTGGCTGCTCCGAGAGAACGTGACACTTGTCATTTAAGAGCAACCCATCCTCCGAGGACTTTGAGCGAAAATCATCGAGTGAGGAAAAACCCAAAAACCAAACCCCTACAAACCCAAAGTGATTGAGCATCACTGAAGAAGTTGATCCTGCGTGGATCCGACGCTTGTTACCTTTGAAGACTGTGCTTCTTCCAGACGGTTAGGCGTCATGGTCTAGAGCATCCAAGAGGAATTGTGGATCGCCGAGTGACCAAGTCTGTGAAGGTTTGGAAGTCGCTCAAGACTTACCACAAGTGATTGGACGAGGTCTGCATGTGACCTTAGTTCAAGGAGAATACGTGAGGACTTGGTGTCATGAGCTGCGTGCTTTCAATGACCGGGTGTCCGGACTGTGTGTCCTCGAGTTTAAATACTCGGCCGCTCCAACCCAGACGCATAACCGAGACAGAGTTGGAACTGGTCTACCAAATCATTGTCTTCACCAACCTTACTGGTTCTATTTCCTCAACCCTTTCATTTCCTCATTATTGTGTTGAGTGTTTGTTCATATCTGTGTTTGAAGACTTTGACTAAAGACTTTCTCTATTTCCTCAGTTCAATTTCTTTAGTCTGTTTGTCTTCATCTTGTGCTATCCTGTGTTTACGCTTTCTGTACTCTTTGTTTGTCTTCATTTCATCATGATGACCATGCCCGCATTCTGTTATGCTTACTTCTGAGTACTTATTCCGATGCAAGTAGTTCTTCGCTAAGGAATTTCCTCACCGGCAAATTCCTCAGTGAAGAATTCATAAAAATCGCCTATTCACCCCCCCCCCTCTAGTCGATATAACGCACTTTCAGGAGCTCTTGCCGCACCTCCGCCACCCGCGCCTCCTGCTTCTCTCGCTCGGTGCGCTCCGCGGCCGCATTGCTTTCGGCCTTGGACCTTTGCTTCCTTCGTGGTCGCCACCTCGCTCGTGGCCCTGCAATATTCACGTTATTCCTGTCATTTTTGCAAACACATCTTTAAATACTCCCATAAGGTATTACTTACCTTCCTTGTCCTCGAGCTGCTTTTTGGCAAGTCTGAGCTCGTTCTCGGATCGCTCGAGGCTCTGCTTTATTGCATCAACCTCCGCAGTCAGTGCGGCAGAGGTCAGCAGCGCAGCCTGCATACCCATATTGACATACTTATGTTAGACTCCTGCGTATATCTTTTTAGATCCTCAGTTCGGCTATTTCTTTCCGAACACCAAACTGAGCATCAGTGGCTACTGTCTATGCGGTAATATTTTTACATATCTTAAATACATACCTAAAAGCCTGTTAGAAGGCTGGCACAGGCTTCAGTCAGCCCGCTCTTGGTGGACTCGAACTTTACGGATCACCGCACTCATAATAAAGTGCGGTGCTCCTCGTCGATGGAAGCGCATTAAGCGCCTCCATCAAATCATCCAGTGCCTCGGCTTGACAGAGGTCACCGGCGTCGCAGTCTTGCCCTTCTTATGAAGGGGTCGCCTGTCGGACTCCGGAACCACTGAAGGTTCCGGTACAGAGTCCGGCACAGGGCCGGACTTGAAGCCCTTCGTGGTTTTATCCCCTTTGAGCCCGGGTTTTGGGAGGTCGCCTTGCGGCGCCTCCAGGGCCACCTCCTCCTGGCTGGGCCCCTTTTGGGACTCCACCCTGGCGTCATCCGCGGCGAGAGGAGACGAGGCGGCCGGAAGTGAGGTGCTATTCACCTCAAGCGAATCCGAGGAGCCGCTCGACGAATCGTCGAGCCCGTCATAGGCGGGCTGCAGTTATACTTGGCATTAGAAGATCTTTGTCACGACAAATGGAACGCCATGAGTTATTCTGGTGTCCGGACACTTACGAATTCGCCAGGGGCTTGGTCCTTGGTGCCCACCCCTCTTCGCCGTCGTCGGCATTGGCGGTGTAGTCCGGAGGAATGGTCCTTCCCTTCTTGGACCCTCCGGCCTCCCAAGTTGGGGCGGCCTTCCTTTTCTTCTCTCCCCCCGCTGGGGGAGAGGCCTCTTTTTCCTCCTCCTCTTCTTCGCGGCGGGAGTCCGCCTCGGAGTCCTCAGACGATGAGTCCGACAGCACCTCGCGTCGGGAACTCCTTCGAGTTCCCGTGGCCTTCTTCTTGGCCTTCTTCTCCGGCACCACGTGAGGTGTCGAAACCAGCAGCGCCGTCAATCGGGCGTCCGCTGGGTCTTCTGGCAAGGGAGCCGGACAGTCAACCTGTCCGGACGTCTTCAGCCAGTCCTATCAAAGGTGAGGGAGTTTTAGATCCCGCAAAGAGTCATACTATGAAAAAAGAGTCCCGTAAAGGGTAAAATAACTTACCTCGCTGGCTTGATGTTGCGAGCTGAATCCGCGATCTTCGGTAGCGGATGCGGGAGCTTCGACGCCCTTGAACATCACCTTCCAGGCATCTTCGTACATAGTGTCGAAGAGCCGGCTCAAGGTTCGGTGTTGTGCCAGATCAAACTCCCACAAGTTGAAGGCCCATTGCTGGCATGGGAGAATCCGGCGGATGAGCATCACCTGGATTACGTTGACAAGCTTGAGATTCTTGTCCACCAGGTTTCGGACGCAGGTTTGGAGTCCGGTCAGCTCCTCCGAATTACCCCACGTCAGGCCCGTCTCTTTCCATGAGGTGAGCCGTGTAGGGAAGCCAGATCGAAATTCGGGGGCCGCCGCCCATTGAGAGTCGCGCGGCTCAGTGATGTAGAACCACCCCGATTGCCACCCCTTTATGGTCTCCACAAAGGAGCCCTCGAGCCATAGGACGTTGTCCATCTTGCCCACCATGGCACCTCCGCACTCCGCTTGGCGGCCGCCCACTACCTTCGGCTTGACATTGAAGGTCTTCAGCCATAAGCGGAAGTGGGGCTGGATGCAGAGGAAGGCCTCGTACACGACGATAAACGCCGAGATGCTGAGGATGCAATTCGGGGCCAGAACATGGAAATCTAGGCCGTAGTAGAACATGAGCCCCCAGACGAATGGGTGAAGTGGAAACCCTAGTCCGCGGAGGAAGTGGGGGAGAAACACCACCCTCTCATGGGGCCTGGGGTGGGGATGAGCTGCCCTTGTTGGGGAGCCTATCTGGCGATGTCATGGGACAAGTATCCGGCCTTCCGCTTTTTTGATGTGCCTCTCAGTGACGGAGGAGGCCATCCACTTGCCTCCCGCTCCGGACATAGTTGGAGAAGGTTGATGTGGGATGTGCGGACTTGGGCGCTGGAGCTCGAGTGCGCGGAAATGGATAAGCAAAGGAGGAAGAAGGCGTGTGTGAAAAAAGTGGATACTTATCCCCTTATATGGACGGACAAAGCTATGCGTCCCCGCCGGCCTGATAAAACTCGCTTATCTCCCAAGCGCCGTAATCAATGGCGCGGTTGGGTTACCCACGCCCGTATTGATGAGAATCCGGAATGAGGGACACGATCTGCTGCTTTGACAAGACGTGCCAAGGAAATCGCCTCGCTAAACGCTACCGAGGTGGGACGGTAAAAACGATTGAATAAAGGCTTGGCCGTGGTGTGATGTCATCTTTGCGAATCACGTCGCCAGATTGAACTTGTGTAAATATTATTCTCTCTACGGTGGTATGTGGAACTTATTTTGCGAGCCGGACACTATCCTTGTGTTCAAAATCTTCTATGAAGTATTCGGAGGAGGAACCCGCCTTGCAATGCGAAGACAATATGCGGCGCCCGGACTAAATCGTCATTGAAGCCTGGTTCAGGGGCTCTTGAGGAGTCCTGGATTAGGGGGTGTCCGGATAGCCGGACTATATCCTTTGGCTGAACTCCTGGACTTTGAAGATACAAGATTGAAGACTTCGTCCCGTGTCCGGATGGGACTTTCCTTGGCGTGGAAGGCAAGCTTGGCGATACGGATATGTAGATCTCCTACCATTGTAACCGACTCTGTGTAACCCTAACCCTATCCGGTGCCTATATAAACCGGAGGGTTTTAGTCCATAGGACAAACAACAATCATACCATAGGCTAGCTTCTAGGGTTTAGCCTCTCTGATCTCGTGGTAGATCTACTCTTGTACTACCCATATCATCAATATTAATCAAGCGGGAGTAGGGTTTTACCTCCATCGAGAGGGCCCGAACCTGGGTAAAAACATCGTGTCCCTTGTCTCCTGTTACCATCCGCCTAGACACACAGTTCGGGACCCCCTACCCGAGATCCGCCGGTTTTGAGACCGACACCCTCTCTTCACGTTTAGTTCACATACAACATTCCTTTTGAATAAAGTGTGGCCAAAAAATATTTTAGAATTTCTACATATATACAACATTACAAAGTTATATGGAGGAGTATGAACGCTTGCATTGCATGGTGCCCACAATGATATTTATTCCGCACTGTGAATTTGTATATTTTTATACTGTATATAAAGTTAGTCATAATAAAGAGAAACAAAGAGCATCTCTCTCTCCATCGCATACCCCCCCCCCCCTCTACGCCCCTTTCACGTACGCACACAAACTATCTCCAGGTCCTATAAAAGTAAGCCCCCAGCACATTCACGCGTGTTTCATCTTTCTCTCACGATATATCTGAAGGATTTATCATTGTATTTGAAGCGAAAGCACGATCATTACATTGGACTTGAGAATCCACTCATTACGGTCACCATTTACGCTTTTGTGGTTATTATACGATCACGGGCTCACCGTACAACTCTGTATTTGCTCAAGACACGACTAGTTGACTAGTTAAACGCTCCACGTGGCACCTCTAGTGTTGCATCACAGTATCTCACTACCATCGGGCCCACCTGTCGGCTTGTATCTACTCTACATCTACACTCTAATAAAATACTAGCAAGATGCCCATGCGTTGCATGGAACATCAAGATGCATTTGTATGAGTAGTTTATCTTGTGGGAGAAAAGGATGAACAAGGGAAGGCCTTATTTGCAAGTGTGGAGAGGGGTGTGGGTATCTTTTTGGAAAATTGCCATAGTTTCCTTCCTATCAAATGAGATATAGATCGGACGATGACCTATATTCGAGGATGGCGAGGCACACGATCATCACCGACTATGCTTTTATAAGAGTAGGGATAAAATACACTCTTATAAAAACAGAGTTGGTGATGATGGTGTGCCCGCCATCCTGCAATATAGGTCATCCGATTTATATCTCGATGGGTAGGAAAGAAACTATGACAATTTTGCAAAAAGGTACCCACACACCTCTCCACATTTGCAAATAAGGCCTTCCTCGCTTTCATCCTTTTCTCTCACAAGATAAACTAGTCATACAAATGCGTATTGATGTTACGTGCAATGCACGGGCATCTTGCTAGTAAGAATGAAAACAAACGACAAAAAAATATTGGACGGTGGTTCGAAGTCATGACCGCGGGCACAGCGGACAAGGTGGCCTTGTATTGGTATGCTCAGCCGTTTGTTTTAACACACAGGAGCTGGTGTGGTGATTATACACACACGCACGCATGCACATGAACTGCATGCACGCAACACTCACACGAACACATGCACCCACGCACACACGCAACACTCACACGTACACACGCAGCCACGCACGCACGCAACAGTCACACGCACACACACACGCATGCATGCACACACCAGTACACCACACGACCAATACACACTCTCACGCTCAAGTGCTCAACCTACACGTGCATGCGCACACATCAGGCCCTGACAGGCACATACACAACCAGGTGATTCCCGCACACGGGGTGGAGTCTTGTCGCGCCTGCGTAAATTTCTGTTTATCTGGCCTTTTCCCTATGCGAACTGACAGGTGGGACCCACAAGGAACGTGGTCATTTTAACTAGTCAACATGGTGCCACGCAGACTATTTGGCTAGTCAACAGAGTGCAATCCGATGCTGAACCGTGAGCAAGTGACCGTATAATCACCACAAAACGTATATAGTGACCGTAATCAGCTTATTTTGAAGTTCGGTGAACGTATTACGCTTTTCTCTCTGTAGGCCCTCCAAAACTACATCTCTAAACATTCTCACATGTTACATCTAACAACTATGCAATACAACACTACTACTACACTCTAACAGAATAAATCATATGTGTTTTTAGTTTTACTAGATATCATATTGTTACTTAATTATTCAGTTTGCATACATTAAAATTGCCTTTGAAATGTATGGCGAGTATCATATACCTCACGGGAAAAATCCCGCCCTTTCCTGTTTAATCGGTTCTGTATCGATGGATCGTGCGAAACAGCAAAACCATAGTACTATATACAGTACAAGTGACAGTTCACTGGGCCGTCGTGTCATGTACTCCTCCGTCGTAAGAGTGGAGCGCTCGCTTTCATAAATCTTCTAGTCCCTTTCGCCGACATGTGGGGCATCAAGCTACCGGGTCCACGTGCTATACCGGAATACAGTGAGAGCAGCCGGGGTGAAGCACCCAGCCATAGCACCGGCGTAGTAATGAGCAATGAGGCGTCAAATCACAAAGCTGCACCTTTCCCGCAGTTAAGTTGGAGGGACGAAGTAATAATGCTAAAAAATAAGTTGGAGGGACGAAGCAACCATCATTTCACTCGTTGCTGAATCCGCTTCTCTCTCATCTTCTTCAAGTTAACCACGTGTTGCTTCTGTCGTTGTTCTGCCTCATGTGGGAGGCGGATCGGCTTGGTAAAGCACTGACACGTGGGACCGCATGTTAGCAAACCGCCACGACAATGTCCTCTAAAAATAAGAAACCTCCCCCGCCATCCACGCGGCAAAATCACCTCCTTCTTACTAATCTTGATTCTATAATTTTTTAGATCAATATAATTGAGATTTGTATAGATAGCACACAGGAGCAAAACCAAGTGGTACGGTTAAGGGCATCCACAATGTGTAGCCAAATGTGAAAATAGCTTTTGGCATCGCGGGAACCATTGTGGATGGTGTTGCCAAAGCCAAAAGGATGGAACCGAAGCTCCCTGATTGATTGATTGATTGATTGATTGATTGAAGGAATAGAAAAATGCAACATCTCTCCTCTTTCTCCCGTTCTTGGACGCATGTACAGTATAGAGGACAGAGTCTACTCCCCTGTCCCTTCTATCACAAATCACAAAGCAGTGAGGCATCAAATCACAAAGCGCGGACGAAGCAACCATCATTTCACTTTTTGCTAACTCCGCTTCTCCATCGTCTTCTTCGAGAAACCATCTCACCGCACTAAGCTAGACAGACGACGCTATTGTGTACGAGTAGTACTAGTACATTTACGTGTTGCAGGTGGCACTTGCGAACGACTTACCGTGGTCTCCCTCAATGGTGTTCTCCGTCGAATGTACTTCGCCAAACCACAACGTTCGAGCTATCATCGACGTCACCGCAATGGGGAAGGAAGTCAAATATAGTTACTACCTCCATTTTTTTGTACACAAGGCCAGTATATCAAATTACAATTTGCAAAAGGCCACTAACACTAATCAAGGCAAAATTGATGGGGTTTGCCTCATACTAGCAACCAAGGACATTAATATCCCCTGCATGCATGCGGAAGTGAGAAGGTTGGTTTGCATGGTGCTGCATTAATCACGCGATGAGGACTGACATGGTTAGCTCTTTGAGGTTTGGAGAAAAAAATACGCATTAATTGACACGTGAAAAAAGGATTTGTATCAATTAATCCCGTGAAGGAAACCCTGTCTTTATTTTTTAACACTAGTACTCCTAGTACATAGTACTACGTACTTATCCTGTTTGGGTCTAGGCCTTGCATTGCCATACTTCGCCACACATTTTTGCCAAGCTTGCCTAAAGTTTTCAAAATGAAAAGGAGGTACACTTGCACCACGGTGGCCGACGCGTCACCGCACCCTCACACGGTCGCTCTTGCACGCCGCGGTGGCACCGCACCCTCACATGCAAAGTCGCTCCTGCACGCCGCAAACCCAACCAAGGGAACGCACCCCCACTAACATGTGCTGTCGCATGTGAACAAACCAAACTCAGCCATCCTACCGCTGACACATAATTTTCGTTCATAGAGTATGTTTATCCAACCGCATGTTGGGAAGTATTCGTACGGCCCCTGCGGTGGTCTGTTGGGGAAGAAGAAGAGGTGAGGAAGAAGGGTTAGGAGACGTAGGATATTAATCCAACCGCCTGAAATGGTAGACTGACCCAAGTCAGGCGACTTGCATAACAATATATGTTTTTACACAGCAGAAGATCCATAAAAACAACAACATAAAGAAAAACTATCACTGCTCGCCGAACGAGACGGCCTCGTCGTCTTTGGCTGCCAGCGCGAACCAGCCGTAGCTACTAACGTGTGTCTCCGCACAGTGGTTATCCTCGGTGTCGGTGTCAAAACCGGCGGATCTCGGGTAGGGGGTCCCAAACTGTGCGTCTACGATCGATGGTAACAGGAGGCGGGGGACACGATGTTTACCCAGGTTCGGGCCCTCTCGATGGAGGTAATACCCTACTTCCTGCTTGATTAATCTTGATGATATGAGTAGTACAAGAGTTGATCTACCACGAGATCGTAGAGGCTAAACCCTAGAAGCTAGCCTATGGTATGATTGTTATTTTTGTATATCTGATCTATCGACTAGCCTGGCCCTGGTTTATATAATGCACCAGAGGCCTAGGATAACAAGAGTCCTAGCCTAATACGCCGGTGGGGGAGGATTCCTTGTCTTGATCACCAAGTCTTGTGGAATCTTCCTTGTATGCGGCAGCTGTCCGGACTGGCCCATGAGTATACGGCCATGGGGGTCCTTGGCCCAATCTAACAGATCGGGAGATGACATGGTGAGTACCCCCTAGTCCAGGACACCGTCCAAGAGCCCCTCGAACCGGTCTTAAAGTTAGAACGCCTCGATTCTTCCGAACTGTTCTTCATCTTCGGTCGTCGGTCTTGAAAACTGGTTCAACAAATCTTCTCATCTTCGATCTTGAGGATCACCGAAGTGCATCCGAAGAGTTTACACGTTGGGCATCTGAGGAGCCCCTCCAAGTTTCCGGCCTTTATCAATGCCTTGTTATTTTTATGGTTTGAAGTTGTTCCCCGGAAGCAGTGTCCTCTTGCATCCGAGCAATAACGCCGGACTGCATTCGAGGTATCTTTTGCAGCCGAGCACCAATACCGGACTGCTTCCGAGCTCCAATGCCGAAATGTATCCGAGCTCCAACGCCGGACTGTGTCCAAGCTCCAACGCCGGACTATATCCAAGAAGTCATAGATCATATTGGTCCAAAAAATTTGAAGGAGTTTACCCGAGCTTAATGCCGGAAATGCCCTCTATGGAGCTAGCCGCTAGCGCCCGAGCTTTATGCCGGACTGCTTCCAAGGTGGTGCACCACCCCGACCGCGGGCTGATTTTTTGTGAATATTTTTAACTAGTGCAGTTTATTCTCTGCCGATGTATATCCAGTAGCCCTCAAGGTGTGTATCAGTCTAATACCCGAGATGCACCTGAAGGCAAGCATAAAAACTGTTGTTCCAGTAGCCCCTGAGAATCAGGTTGATGCGCGAAATCGGCATGAGGATCAATTCCTAGCTCGGCAGCATACATAGGAATAAAAACGCAGTGTAATATATTAGAGATAATAGTGATCGGCGAACAGGCCCCTGAGAGAGGGTCGTGAGAAGTCGCCGTGATATATAGCTTGATGCCAGATAGGTCCAGATGGTACTTATTGTTGTCCGAAGACGCGCTTTCCCATAGTTTGATCAAGCCGAACATCGAGCCCTTTTGAATTTTCTGCATTGAATAGGCAATGCAAGAGCCCCGAGACACCGGGTCGGGTGGCAACACCAGATAAGGGGATCGATGTGCCCTTTTAATATTTGTAAATAATGAGCGCAAAACCAGTAGCCCCGAGACTTAATGTGGGCACGGGTGGCGAATTAAGGATCGATATCCGTGAGTAAAATCACAGATTATGTGTAATGATTCTATGTATCCAAGTAATTTACATCATTATTTTGACTCCATTGTGACCGTTTATCGGTTGAAAGTGGCCCATCGTCGGCTTCTACCCCTTGGTAGATACTACGTAGGATGTTTCCGCAATAACAAAGCAACCCTTAGCCGACGTCTCGGTGCCCGAAGGCGGTTGTGTTCGCAGAAACGAGGCAATCAGATATGTGGGCTTTAAAACTTTTGCTTAGTCATAGGAGCTTTATACTGGGGAAGCTAGCTATGAGCCCCCGGTTAGTGTTCGGCGACAACCGAGGTCAAGCCGTAAACACTTCGGCCAATGTTATGAATGGCCCGTCATTTAACATAGTGATCGGATCGCTGACCAGTTTACGCCTATTGTGATAGTCAGTTTTCGGCTTTCTCCACTGAGGTGCTTGACCATGCGAGCTGGAAGCACAATTGCAGTGGTTCTCCCTTTGCACACCTAGCCGAACAAAGCGGAACGTAGGAGGCAAGCACAGGAGCCGGGCAACCCAACTATTGACCGAAGACACAATTCGAAACCGATGCATATATAGCAATATCCGAGATTGTTTTTGCCGAATCCCTAAAGGTGTCCGGCGTTGCACTGCGAGACTAATGCTGGAAACACACAAATAGTTTAAAAGTGCCGTAGGCTCGAAAAGCCAAAAAACTTATTCAAAAGTTTTATGTCCGGACTACTCAAGTGTTCGGTGCCAATCCGAAAATTGGACTTTAAAAAAAAGGTGCTTCTGTCGTGCTTTAACATGACACATCCTATCTCCAGACTTCAAGCGGGTCAGCCTACGGCTTCAACCTCCTATCCCGAAGGCGGAGTACTTCTCGTTAGGCCAGTTTAGCAAACTAAATTCTAACGGTTTTGAGAGAAAAATTAGGCTCCCCGGCTAGTGACCACACACTCGTGTCAAAAAAAGGAGTGATAAATAGTAATAATAATAAAAAAACTTTGCAATGACTAAGAAGAAAAACACTTATTATAAAACGGCTCAAATAAACTTAAGAGCCCCCAAGTGACTTGGGTAAAAGAATGATTGTATGTACCGGAGTACTTATATCATATCTATGTTCACCCGAACTTTAAACGCGTCTTAACCGACCTTCGGCTTCTCCCTCTTCGGTCAAGGACCGAAAAGTGTTATGTACTCCACCTGTCGAGAATATTCTTCTGGTGTTTCCAATAACCAGGCAATCAAGCCATAAGGCTGTAATGACATAAAGCGCTCAGGAACTTATGCTATATTCTTGGCGAAGTGTAAGAAGCATCTTCGAAGAAAATAGTACCCCCACCGATACTTTTCTTCGGTGCTCATTGTTACTATGAGACTTGTGCAATAGATTTTTTGTACTCATGAGTTCCGTTGTGTGCCGACCATCATCGAAAACAATAAGAGCGCTAGCTTTCGGCTTCACCTACCGAGGTCCGCTCGGATGACCCGATCGTGACAATCACAGAGGTGCTCCCTTTACTCCCTAGTCGAACAATCGGGAACGAGGGGTAAACACAGAGCGAGGCAACCCAGCTTGCAAATCGCTTAAGTCAATATGGTGCATATTGTGGCGTAATACGAACAAGGAATGAAGCCGTACAAGTATAATCATATGCAAGAGGAAAAGCTTCATAAAGGAAGCCCCCAAGTAAACGGGGTATTTGAATTTGTGCGTCACAAACAAAGTTTGGACAAGGAAATTTTTTACAAGCAACTTTTTTCCAAAAAGTATTATGCTTGGTCGAGCCGAACACAAGTTAAAAATTTAAAACTTTGAGCATGAAGGCAACTTAGCTGGTTAATGTGTTCGGTATTGATGACGCGGTCCGAGCTTGATGCGGGACAAGGTTCCATCCCCCAAGCCGGTCCCGAGGTGGCGGAGCAAAGAGCTCGGCACTCCGAAGTGGTGACATAGCACGGCCAATGCAGGCCTGCAGAGTGATGCCGAAGTCCCCGGCATGGGGTAATGATGTGTTGACGAAGCCCCCCGTCCAGCCGAGGTGACGCCAAAGGATATAGTCCGGCTGGATCATTTTCCTGTGCACAAAAAATAGTGCAAACCGGAGATAATAGTAATAATAATAAAAAAGCATTGCATAATAAATAATTTATGCAAAGTAAGTAATAAAAGAAATATGGCCTGGCGCCGAAGTCAATGTTGATGCAGGGCGTCAGCCTGATGCGGTAAAGGCGTGGCAAAGCCTGAATTCACAGGTCGGTCAGAGTTCCAGATGCGACGTTCGCCGGACTATGTATGGAAACTGAACAAACCACCATGCGATCGTCATTAATGCGGCCATCATTTGATAGACCTGCGTACATATGATGGACAAACCAGAGTAATAAGTCCTTGGGAAAAATGAACCCAAACAAACAAAAAATACTAGGATTAATAGCACCTGGTTTATTTGTTTTAGCAATCCGAAGAAAGGTGATTCCCAAAATTGGGACTCGATCCGCACACCCATTGCCTGATGGGCGATAAAGCGACGGCATGGCGATGCTTGCAAAGGTTGGCTCGCCGAGGCAAAGCCCTCGGTCCAGCTAACGTGATGGAGCTGGTCGGCTAGTGACGCCGAAGTCTCCAGAGTATAGGTTGATGAAGAGATGGCGAAGCCCCCGGTCCAGCCGAGATGTCGAATCCTCGATGTCAGGCGATGAGTCGAAGTAGGTCGGCATGATGGACACCGGCTTGAAGGAGCAACAGTGCGGCCCTGCCGATGCAGGTCGTGGCGTTGTCAATGCCGGCTTGATGAAGTGACCGTGCGGCGATGCCGGTGTGCCCGCTCCGTGTAATCCGTGGGGCAGCGATGTTGGTGATGATTTATCCTTTGCGATGCTGAACTCTTGTTCGGCTAGCCGAGATGATGATCCGAAGAAGTTGAGCTCGGCTCAACAAAGTGACAACGTGTCTAGCGCAGGTCGGCAGCCATGGAGCAATGTTGCCGGACTGGTTTGACACCAGCATGATGTTGAAGATCATGTTCAAAAGATTTTAAAGTTAGTGGGATGTGTTCGGGAACAAAGAACAATACCCCATACAAACCTTCCTTCAAAAAGGATGCCCGAAATCCCGTTCATAAAAAAGGCGAACTCGGGTCGGATTCGTTTTCGCGCAGAAAACATATCCGAAAAGCGATGCAGTAATCGGAAGGTTCCCAGAGTTTGGACGGTCGGATCGAGCTGAAATTTTGAGGGGTGGTAGATATAGGAATTCCGCAGCCGATCAACGGTTGGATCTTCCAGAGGAAGTCCAAGTTAGAAACTATACACCACGCCCTAAACTCGTCCAGATTTGACAGGGCTCCGGTATATCGTGAATTGCCAGAGATTCCTCAATCGGAACTCGACGAGATTTTCCAGGGTTGTTGTAGACTCAATTCCGCACAGTTCCACGAAAGCAATCGTTAAAATGACACTTGAGGAGGCGGTGGCGGCGGACAAAAGTTCGATGTCCAGAAAAACAGCACGGTCGCCCGAGGGCAATGTTGACGTTGAGCCCCCGGGCTCCCTGGATGATTCCTCCATGATCTGGATAGAGATCGGAGCTGATGTTGATGAAGTCCCTCATCTGAACATGACGATCGGAGGTAAGGCACAGTCCTTGGTCGAACCAAGGTGACCAGTCGAGCTGGTGACGAAGATGCCGAAGTCGCAGTTGATCTGCAGGCGAGCCATCGATCCTTTTGCCGATCACACAGTGGAACTCTCAATGAAAGCACCAATGTCGGTGTCAAAACCGGTGGATCTCGGGTAGGGGGTCCCGAACTGTGCGTCTAGGATCGATGGTAACAGGAGGCGGGGGACACGATGTTTACCCAGGTTCGGGCCCTCTCGATGGAGGTAATACCCTACTTCCTGCTTGATTGATCTTGATGATATGAGTAGTACAAGAGTTGATCTACCACGAGATCGTAGAGGCTAAACCCTAGAAGCTAGCCTATGGTATGATTGTTATTGTTGTATATCTGATCTATCGACTAGCCTGGCCCTGGTTTATATAATGCACCAGAGGCCTAGGATAACAAGAGTCCTAGCCGAATACGCCGGTGGGGGAGGAGTCCTTGTCTTGATCACCAAGTCTTGTGGAATCTTCCTTGTATGCTGCAGCTGTCAGGACTGGCCCATGAGTATACAGCCATGGGGGGTCCTCGGCCCAATCTAACAGATCGAGAGATGACGTGGTGAGTACCCCCTAGTTAAGGACACCGTCACTCGGCCTCCAGCTACTCGTTCACGCGGAGCCTGCGGGCGCTCTGCACGGATGAGAGCACCGCCCGGTTCAAGTCAAGGACGTCCGGTTTCGCCTGCAGGAGGGCCTCGATGGCAGTGGCATCCGCGCGCTCCGCGTCGAGTCGAGCCTCCGCCGCCCGGTTCAAGTCTAGGACGTCCGGTTCCGCCTGCGGGAGGGCCTCGATGAGAGCGGCATTCGCGCGCTCCGCGTCGAGTTGAGTCTCTTCCGCCCGGTTCAAGTCCAGGACGACCGGTTTCGCCTGTAGGAGGGCCTCGATGGCAGCGGCATCCGCGCCCTCTGCCTCAAGTTGAGCCTCCGCCGCCCGGTTCACATCCATGACATCCGGTTCCGCCTGCAGGAGAGCCTCGATGGCAGCGGCATGTGCACGCTCCGTGTCGAGTTGAGCCTCTGCCTCCCGGTCCTCCTTTAGTATCGCCAGGTTGAACCGCTGGTCCGCCTGCACCATGGGGGACTTCAGACCGCACGAAGTCGACGTCCATCATCTCATACCCATCGGGGGCCTTCTGCGCCGCGACCTCCGCCATGAACATTGGATCGGTTTCCTCCTCCTCGTAGCTTGGCTCCAGAGAACTAAGGGAATGGCTCGCCGCAAAGCGAGCTTGGGAACGGAGGTCTCTGGCGCCGACCGCCGCCGCGATTTCTGCGCGGTGCTCCGGCGTCAGCATCTTGTAGTACGTGATCTTGTGGCGCACCATGGCTTTCTGGTGAACTAGGGGACGCTTGATGCGGGCTAGGGGATCGAAAGGTGGGGGAAGGGGCTGGAGGTTAGGTGTGGTTTTAGGGCAGTGGCTGGCATAGGCCGGGCAGCAAAGGTTCTGGTGTGAACAGTGGTTCCGGTGACGACCGGTCAATCGGTTTTGACTGTACATCTCTCTTGTCGCGTTCGCGTTGCAGCCCGGCACGCTGGACCCTCCACGTCGCTCACCGAATGGAATGTGCTTCCTCTTGCGTTTTCGCTCGCTTGTGGGACCGCAGTTGAGAGCAAACCGACGTCACTCCCCCTCCCCCGCCTGCGTCATTTTATGCAGAGTAAATAAAAACAGAGGGAGTATACTATGGATGAGGATCCCCTGACGTGGCCGAACCCATTGAGTAACTGACATGCGGGGCCTTAGGTATCACACATGCCCCCACTCGTTCTCTCTCGATTTCATCTCGGGGTCCGGAGATCGATTGAAAGAGGACTACGGTGGGTACAATACGTTGTTTCGCTTATGAACGTACAATATACTCCCTCTGATCCCCACAGACCCCCCCCCCCCCCCGCGGGTCATTTCTATCATAGAAACAGACCAAACCTTTATCTCCTTGCATGACACGCAATTGATCTCTGAACATCAATCGATCTCGTCAACATGTGTCGGGGCATGAACCGAATGGGATGTCAAAACTAAGACGCGAAGCGACACGTTGTGGAGGCAAAGTGAAACTTCAAACGAACCATTTGTTTGTATGCATGTCGGACAAATTACAAATAAACATTGGAATACAAGCATGGTCTAGGTCTACATGCGAATGATACTCGGCGGAATGTTCAAATGAGGCATGCGGGAGGATGGACTCGACTGGAGGGCGACATGATCGATGGAGAAGAGGGTTGGAGAGGAATGAGAAATAAGCAAACGTCACATGATTATACTTGAACGGCTCAAATAAACAATAAGTTGTCTCGCTTGGCCTACATAGTGAAAGGCCTAATGCGCAACACGGAGCACTGACGCTCGAATACGGCCGGGAAAACAGGGAAACCGACATGTGGGGCACACCTGTCGGGACGACGTAGTGCAAACTGTCCAATGGAGGAGCTGGCCCATGACCTCCTCGCCACTGGCAACCGTTCATGTGGATCATGGGGGCCAACAACGTGGCGCAACTCCAGCACCGCCTCTGGACACGGCGACCGCGGTGAGCGACACGCTCATCGTCGCTAGACACGGTCGGTTTCAGTGTGCAAGGGTAGCGTTAGTGTTGTGGCACGACCAACAGTATGTTTGGTTTGTGCCCAAGGTTGCCCCATCAAAGCATTGGGTAGCCAAAATTTTGGTTGAGGTTTTGGTTGCCCATGATTTGGCCGACATCAGCAAGAAAAATGAACTAGAGTTGGCTAGAGTTCATTTGCATGCCAAAAAAAATGGCAACCATCCATTTTTTGGTCATGACCAAAACCTCAAAAAAAATGGCAACCATCCAAACAAAGACCAATCTTTGGGTCATGACCAAAATTTTGGTAAGGTGCACTTTGGCCACAATCCAAACACATCCCAACACCCGGCTCGTCGAGGATGCACGGGGCACCGGGACGCGTCCGCGGAGTGGTGTAGCGTGGCCAACTGCATCCTCAGGACCTGAGACCATGCCGGGTCGTCTTGCTTTTTCAATGACATGCGTCGATCGCATGTGAGCAAAGGGCATCTCCAACGTTGCCACGACCGCAGCTGACTACCCTGGCACACCAAAAACCCTCGTCCCTCACACCGTCGCGTGGTGCGTTCCCAGCCGGCGCCAGCTGCCTGCATTCATGTCGTCCCGCTCAGTATGCCGCCGTTAAGAGGCTCAAAGGTTCGAGGAACCAACTCCGGCGACTTAATGACGCACCAGGACGCTTGGCCTCACCGGAATGTGCTACTTAAAGCGGCAATGCCCAGCTAACCTCCACACCATAGCGCATCGTCCTCCTACCCGGAACCACATCCGCCATGACCGCAAGCACGAACGCTCTGCAGGAGAGCTTGTCTTCGGGGATGGAGCTCGAGGTCACCGCCCTCGCTCAAGTCGCCGCACAAGCGGTGGCCACGCTGGCGACCGACGACGGGAGCACCGTCAGCCACGCGTCCTTCTTGCCGTCGTCCAACGTCCGGCACCACCGAGGTCGGGGACTCCTCCGAGCATGAGTAGGGCATGGGAGGCGGCAGGGCATGGTGTGCCAACTGGACAGTCCGTCTCCCGTGTTCTACTTTTCCTCGGCGGAGACCACATCTTCACTTCACGGGTCTTGAACCCCGCCCCCTTACATGGAGATCGCAGATGGAGGACGTCGGTCGCCGTCGTAGAATAGGTTTAGGGTCGGGTTTCTTTTATTTTTCTGTCCTATAAAAGTTCGAAATGTAATGAAAATCTGCCGTGTTTGCATTAATCTCGGCCGGTGTATATGAACTTTCACAATAATATAGTATATTGTAGGAGTACTAGCAAGATGCACGTGCGTTGCACGGAAGATCAAGATCTTGTGGGAGAAAAGGATGAACGAGGGAAGGCCTTATATGCAAATGCACATTCACGCAGTTCACATCTTTCTACATCTACGAAACCTACGAAAGGGTTAACGTAAATTGCCTCTCTCTCCCCCTGATTTTCATGGTGGTGGGCCCTCCCTTCCCCCATTCTACAATCAACAGCTCACATGTTTCACATTATGTTAATTTCAGAATCATGCGACTAATGAGGCGTAGCATTACTCGTCCTAAAAACCCAACTAAGCCAACCTCCCAAAGATATCGCACGGGAAAGACTCGGCGGTGCCGCTTTAGTCGAGATTACCGGATTACTAGCTAGTATCGATGGATCGCGTGAAGCACCAAGTTTTTTTTTTGAGGGGCGAAGCACCTAGTTTAAAAGGAAAAAGGCGGTACACTCACAGCACTTCGTGGGTCGCATTGCACCCCACACACGTTCGGTCCTGCACACGGCTCACGAACGGAACACGCTCGCTTGCCTCTTCATCGACACGTGGACTGCACTTGGAGAAACCGACCATGCGCCAAACTCCCCGCCCACCGCGAAAATCCTTCCCCCACCCAAAAAATTCCCCAAATCCTAGATTCAATCGCCTTCGCCAACTAGCCAATAATATCCCCCTCCCCGTCCCCCTCCACTCCATTCGCTCCGCCAAAGCCGCCATCCCCGCCACGCTGATACATCGGCGCCGCGTTTCATTGAGGGGACGCACGGCAATCCTCTCACTCCCACAGTATGCTCTCGTAGACTGCCGTCCTCTAGCCGCGCCGCCACAGCTGGCGACGTTGTTGTGGAGGCGCACGGCGGTCAGCGCCGCCACCGTTGGCGATGTTCGTGTGGAGACGCATGGCAGTCAGCTTCTCCCATGGTACGTGCATTCTAGACTGGGGCCTCGTGCATGTCGGTGTAGCGCTGTATGTTAGCTGATAGACGCTGTTAATCTCACTGTTTGCCGAAGTAGTTTACAGTCAATATGCTCTGCTTAAGAAGCTTCCTTATCATGTTCTGCACTCAATCTGCTTAGCTGAGATGGCATGCCAAGGCCGATTAGTTGCTAAAATATCCTGCCATATATTTATTGTGACGTAGATTGCCATGGTCTAGTAGCCAATCTGTTAGGTGAAATAGCTCTACACCATTTTATACTCGATCTTTGTTGCTGCGATGGCCTTCGATAGTTTGATGGCTGTGTGATCGGCCTCATTGATCGCTAAAACAGCTCGCCATAATTTAGCACTCAAATCTGTTTGCTGAATTAGCTTTACATATATTTCGTTACTTAGATCTGCCGTCCAAATATCTTGCCATAGCTTTAGACATCGACCTAGGTATTTTCTTCTCGGACTTCATAAAAAGCATATATGTTTTTCCTGTAATATCTAGTAGAAGAACTAATTTGTATGTCTAATGAGATGGACAGAGACTTGGTTAACTTCTGCTCAAGATTCTCTCGATGCATATGTCGAGGGGTTGAAAACTTCATGAACTTTATCGAGCTGAGTACGGTGGTTCGAAATCATATGTGCTCCGCCTGTAGCAGTTGTATGAATTCAGTTACAAGACCCGATCAACTGTGCAAAATCATCTACACTTGTATGGGATGTCGGTCACATATACTAGGTGGGTTCATCATGGTGAAGTTGTGAACGTCAATGTTATTGACTACGTGGAAGCAGCAGATCACCATCTTGATCTACCTGATGCTCAGGTGGAAGAGGAGGAGGAGGAGGTGGTGGCGGAGCCAGTGACTTTGACCAACATTGAAACAATGCTACGAAATGCTCGTGCGTTCCGTGAACTTTCACCTGCAGAAGAAAAATGGTGGGCCCGCATGTTGGAACAATGCAACGTGGCTGTCACCCCAGGAAATAAGCTGTCAGTATTCTCAGCTATGGTCACTTTCTTTAGGTGAAGACATCTGAGCGGATGACCAACAAATCATTTGATGCGATGTTGGCTGCTTTCCGCAAAGCTTTCCCAGATGCGTCTGAGCTGCCACACACCTACAGTAAAATGAAGAATTTCCTTCGTGCAATTGGAACTGGATATGATATGATCTATGTTTGTAAGAACAATTGTGTTCTGTTCCGGAATGATTATGCCAACTTAAGTGAAAGCCCGAAATGCAAATCATCAAGATGGAAATATGGCGATGCTGTGAAGAGGATTCCTCATAACGTTCTGAGACATTTTCCAATTACACCAAGATTGCAGAGGTTGTTTCATGATGCTGAAACAAGAGAGGATGTACTGTGGCATTCTAGGAACCAGGAGTACAGAGATCAGAATGTAATGAGCCATCCATCACATGGTAGTGAGTGGAAAAGCTTCAATCAAAAAGCACAAACAGTTGTCTTTGACCCGAGAAACATTAGACTTGGCTTAGCTTCGGATGGATTTAACCTATTTGGCCACTGTGAGCGCCACATATAGCATGTGGCCAGTGCTTGTTATCCTTACAACATGCCTCCAAATATACGCACCAAAGAATCAAACTACATGATGGCCTTGCTCATCCCAGTCCAAAAAGTCTGGAAAGGATTTTGATTTGTTCATGGAGCCTCTTGTGGAGGAACTTCAATAGCTATGGAGGGTGTTCTCACTCGAGACCTATATAGCAGCCCACCAAATGATTTCTTTCTGCGTCTTTGTTATAATTTGGTGCATCCATGATTATCGGCTTTGGGCACTATGTCGGGCGAACTACACATGGTTACAATGCATGTGTTCGCTAGACAGAATCTCTGTCATATACAAAACTTAGCAAGATCTGTTACATTGGACACCGCTGCTTTCCTTGCCAAGGACAAGCCGCATCCTAGAAAATACCGAAGACATGTGTTCAATGCAAAGCATGAAAACCGTGATGCGCCAAAGAGGCTCACTGCCGATGAGTTGCAAGTGGAATTAGAGAAGGCCAAGCATATTACACCAGGAAACCATCCTAATAATGGTAGCGGGAAAAGGAAGCATGGCAGGGCAGAAGAGAGATTATTGTTTACCCGCAGGTCCACTTTGTGGGACTTGGAGTATTGGGAAGATTTGGATCTGTGGCATAATCTTGATGTGATGCACATCGAGAAAAATATATGTGACAGTATTATCAGCACACTTCTTAATATTGAAGGCAAGACGAAAGATACCTTAAAATCTAGGATTTATTTGACACACCTGGGTATCAGACAGGATTTGCATGTGGAAGATGAAGGTAAACCACGGGATATGGCACCACCGTGGTACGCCTTGGACAAGGTAAAAAGAAAAGAATTCTCAGAAGGTCCTGTCACGTGTGAGATTGCCACATGGATTTGCTTCCAACCCTGAAAGCAGAGTCAGTGCAGATGGAAACAAGGTACAAGGGTTGAAAACTCATGACCGCCACATCCTACTTCAAAGGGTTTTACCTGTTATCCTTAGAGGATTGGGCATACGACTTATATAGAGCGATTGCAGAGTTGGGACAATTCTTGAGTGGAACTTCTGCAGTAGAAATATCGGGATAGATGCTTTGGAGCGCCTTAGAGACAAGATACCAACTATCCTATGTGACCTTGAGAAGATATATCCTCCAGCCTTCTTTGATGTGATGGTGCATATTTGGCTGTTCATCTACGATGAGGCACTACTTAGAGGTCCAAAGACAAGATGGCTGGATGTACCCTATTGAAAGGCGGCTAGGCACTTTCAAGGGCTATGTTAGGAAACGAGCTAGACCCGAGGGTTCCATTGCGAGGCCTACATTGCTACTGAAGCATTGACATTACGCTCAAAATACATTGAAACAAAATTGATCAGCTTAGCAAAGACGTGGATGAAGACAATCCCGGCTCAATGTTTTCGATTATTACATTCGATTCTGAGGAAGAGTCGACAAGAGGACAAACCTAAAGATTTGGACAAAATGGTTTGGTATGTGTTGAATAACCGTCCCGAGATACTACCTTATATCAAGTAAGTGCTAGAAATCTTGCAACTTATACATCGTAATCTACTAAACTTGCAGCACATTCTTATATATTTAGATGTTTGATGCGATCACTATGTTTTGCAAAAGATCTACAAAAGGAGTTCTTGCCGCAAAATCCAAGAAACATTGACAAACTGGTTATGGCAGGATTTGCGAAATGGTTCAAGAGCCATTTAAGCTTTTGAATTACCGCCAGCTTTTTTTAACATATTGAGTACATAAGATGATCATTTGTCTATTTTCTAACCATAGGTTAAGAAGATGCGGGAGGATGGGCAGGCAGTTGATGATGCCCTTTACTCACTAGCAATGGGTCCCGATACTCGGGTAAGACATTATGAATCTTATGCTGTCTTTGGAGATGTGCGCTACAACACCCTTGCACAAGACGAAGGCAGGAAGACACAAAACAGTGCCATCATGAGCACGGATACGTATGACAAAGAGACAACTGAAATGTATGCTAACATAACAGACATTGTTCAGTTGCAGTATATCTCCAATTTCGAGAATCATCGGTGTGTGGTTTTGTTGTGCTGTCGTTGGTACAACCTATTTTCCAGGATCGCAAAACCCAGAGGTGATGATTATTTCAAGTCCATCAATGTCAAGGCGGCGTACCAGACCAACGAGCCTTTTATTTTGCCAAATCAAGCAACACAGATATTTTTCTTGGAAGACACATTTGCACGTATCGATGATTGGGGAGTAGTGCAAAGGTTTGAGCAGAGGAATTCGTTTAATGAAGTTGCACAACAAGATGATGCTTACACTGCTCCTGATGTACAACATAACTCATATGTTCCTAATATCTTTGAGAACCATCACGTCAATGACACCGGCGAAAAGATTGCATGTCGTGCTGTGGACATACAAGAGTTGATCAAGAAGAAGCCAACGTTCGAGGACATTGAGGACGAAGAAGAAGATGACACCGTGGGGAATTATGATTCAGACTGATACACATGGCGAAGATGTTGACGCTGCTGCTGCGGATGATGATTACATTGCTTTTGTCGTATTTGCCTGTCAAAAGATGTTTTCTTATCTACTATGTGAAATTGTGTTTTCTATGACAACTGAAACCTGATGAACATGTTGTTTAGTATTTTCCTGTGAGAACATCACTTGTTATGTATGCTGATTTGTGTTTGGTGATTGTATGACGACTAAAACATGATGACATTGTTGTTTAGTTGTAGTCATATTTGGCTGTGAAACTTGAATTTGATGACATAGTTTGCTGTTGGACTGCAATTTGCTCGATGTCTTCCAATGACAACAAAGCTGACCCGACAGGTCCTCTGCTAATTTATTTATTTATTACCAAAAGGGCCTCTGCTATTTATTTATTTATGAGCAAAAGGGGATACCCCCAGATTTTCGCTAATAGAAATAATTAGATGTTCACAACACTACGCCCAGCCTGCTACACAAGTTTCATTCATTACTAGTCTCAGCAAAGTGCTCATGTCATAGCCACTGAATACATCATGAGTGCTACATACCTTTGCAAATAAAGAGACAATCATCCTCTGAGCACATCTATTTTGCCCATTATCTTCACAAGCTCTTTCATCTCCTCATTGTTGTCAAGGTCGTTCAAAGCAATTGTTGCTTGGCCATGATCGAGGAACTGCATCCTTAACCTTCGCTCTGCATCTTCCTCTTCCGTCGTTCCTTCAGCCATTTGACCAACACCCCAACCTGGCCGGTATTGGGATTCCTCGGCTAACCAAATAATCAGCGTAGTTGCACTCCCCCACATCAAAGACCTTCCCGTAAATACAAATCACACGAATCAAATTGGAAGATCATCAACCAAACTATTAAAAAAATCAGCAACTGAAAGCAGCAGAACAACACTTAAACATATTATTACCCCATGATTCGGGCATTTGTAGAAGACTCGGCCAGGGTTGAGGATTATGGTTGAGACGCGACGGATGACTCTGCGTGATTTGCAGCAGTGGCACCACACCAACGGCAGCGGGTTGAGATGAGCAACCGGCTGTGGTGCGCGTGTTGGTGGGGGTGTGATGAGACCCACGGGCGATGGTACGGGTGGCGACTTGGCGCATATTTGGTCAAGTTTCTCTGAAGAAGCGGTGGACGACGAAACAGCCGGACATGGTTGCTGCGGCCAGAGCTTCTGATGCTAGGCAGAGTAAGTAGAGAAGAGGAGAAGCGAACGTTGGATATGTCAGTTTCTTTACTTGCAGAGTAGCATGGCACCATATATAGTTATAGTCTAGGTTTGTATTCGAACCAGCTACAGGAGCACGTCTCTCTTTTTTCTAAAACTCAGCAACGTCTCTTTACTGGTACACTAGCTTGTTCTGTACGCCTTCTCAAGTCTTTGATTCCACCACCTGACATCTGGGACCCACCGGAAGGGCCTCTGTATTTCACGAAAAAATGTGCCCCCACGATGTGTCGGACCCACTGACTATCTTCGCACGCAAGGAAGTGCCTCCTTATTACGCACAAAAATGAATACTCCCCAAATTGGAACCCGGCATCGTGGGAGGCTGACTTAGGGCCTACCAAGTTGACAGGACGGAGGGCTTTGTCAACTTAGTCAATATGAACGATTCTAGCTCCAAGCATCAGACGATATACATCCAACGGCAGTAGTGCTTCTTCAACCTCTGGTCTTCTTGCTCCAGCCGCCCAAACCAGCATTGGTCGTGTCGCGTGCTCCTGCCTCTCGTGGCCGGCTGTGATGTCGTGGAGGCCTCACCGCCCCCTACTACTCCCACCGCTGGCCAGGCCATCCCTCTACTCACCCACACCCCCTGTTATTCTGCGGCGACGACAGCCTCACACCGCAGCCGAACCAGTGAACCCTCGTACTCCTCTCCACATGGGCATCCACTGCCGCGTCTTCCCCGGCTCCGCATCGTCCCCTTCCTAGGCCTCGCCGTCGTCCACCACCTTTGCTCTCGGCGCGGCGTGGTCAATGTGGTCAACGACCGACTTCCATCGGAAGAGTACTGTACGTGGAGAGGCTGACAGCTGGGTCCACGGCCACAGCTGGGTCCATGGCCACAGCCCAGTTTTTTTGTGATTTGCCAAGTAAGTCGCTTTGTCAGGCCTGTTGGGCTGCAAATCTTTGAAGACGAGGAGAGCTTCATTCGGTTGGCCGAGAAAATGGCCTATCAGTAATGAGAAATGGGTTGTACATTTTTAAAACACATCAAACCGGCAATTAGTTTCAAATTTATTTTTTCATTTCAAGATTTTAAATTGCATTGATTTTTATTCGTGGACAATTTCTTGGATTTTATATTGATATACATTTATTTTTAAAATCAGTTTGAATGTGACTCAAAATTTCGGGATTAAAAACAGTTCGGACCGCACCGAAATATGCAAAATTTCGTATAATTTTTTAACCGTGGCCACAATATGGGTTGTAATGCTAACAAAAATAATATGGGCTCCAAAAAAACCTTAAGAATTAGTAAATGGGCTGTAAATTATTAGTAATAATGGCAGATGGGTTGTATGATGTTCTCCACAGATTTGAGGCTTTCCTAAAAAAAAGGTTGACGACAGCAAAGGATCGTTGGATGTCCATCCAACGGTCATGCTTCTTCAATCTCTGCTCTTCCTGCTCCGGCCGCTCAAACAAGCGCCCGGCTGGACTGCCTACTCTCTCCTCCTCCTGCCGGCTGTCTTTGCCAGCAGCCTCACCGCCCACCGTACTCCAATCGCTGGCCTAGCCATCCCTCTACTCACCCACACTGCTTTGTCATTCTCCGACGGCAGACGAACCAGTAAACCCTCAGACAACAGATTCTTCGCGTGGAAACAATCGCGAAGTCTTCCTCGCCTCCGTGTCGTTCCTTCCTAGGCCTCGCCGTCGTCCCTTTATACTGGTGCTCTCGGGCGGCCTGGTCAACGTGGTCAACAACCGACATGCATCTGAAGTGGACTATACGTGGCGAGGCTGACAATGGGTCCACGGCCGCACACAAGGAAATGCCTCCTTATTACGCCGCAAAATAATGATTCCTCCACCGACATCCGGGACCCACCGAAAGGGCCTCAGATTTTGGCGAAAAAACGTTATCAATACCGACAAATGGCTTGGACCCACCAGCTATATCTTCGCACGCAAGGAAGTGCCTCCTTATTACGCACAAAAAAATGAATACTACCCCTGCTAGCTGTGATCCAGTATAGTGGCAAGCTGACTTGTGGGACTACTAAGTTGGCGGGGATGGAGGGCTTTGTCAACTTAGTCAATATGCACGATTCTAGCTCCAGTGACCGTGCGATGTCCATCAAACGGCCGTAGTGCTTCTTCAACCTCTGGTCTTCTTGCTCCAGCCGCCCAAACCAGCGCCGGTCGTGCCTCGTGCTCCTGACTCCCATGGGCAGCTGCGATGCGGCGGAGGCCTCACCGCCCCCTACTACTCCCACCTCTGGCCAGGCCATCCCTCTACTCACCCACACCCCCTGTTATTCTGTGGCAACGGCAGCCTCACACCACAACGAACCAGTGAACCCTCGTACTCCTCTCCGCGTGGGCATCCACTGCCGCGTCTTCCCCGGCTCTGTGTCGTCCCCTTCCTAGGCCTTGTCGTCGTCCACCGCCCTAGTGCTCTCAGCGCGGCGTGGTCAATGTGGTCAAGGAACGACTTCCATTGGAAGAGTACTGTACGTGGAGAGGCTGATAGCTGGGTCCACGGCAGCCGCAAGGAAGTGCCTCCTTATTACGCGGAAAATAATTATTCCTCCACCTGACAGCAGGGACCCACCGGACGGGCCACCATATTTGGTGAAAAAAACGTTTCCCCCTGACTGCTGGGACCTACCAGCTACATCTTCGCACGCAAGGAAGTGCGTCCAGGCACAAAAACGATTCGCCCCCCTGACTGTTGGGACCCACCAGCTACATCTTCGCAGGCAAGGAAGTGCCCAACAGTCGGGACCCACCTGGTCGAAGCGTACGTAGCGTTGTCATTCTGGTCGCGAACGTGTACGTACATACTGGTCGATGTAGAGGCGCGCACGTGTCGTAGTAGAGGCGCACACGTAGCATGTACACGTACGCATGCCGCCGGTGTGCAAGAAAGAAAATACGGCCACGTACGTACATACGGGCAGGGTCTCGAACGCCTACTCGCGCATACGTACGGCCAGGGCTCGTGTACATGGGTGGGTCGGAACAGAGAAACAACGTCGCCGTTGTGTTCATGGGGAGCCAATCGGTTGAGGCGGAACGGAATGCGTTGTCGTGTTCATCGGGAGGGCTTGGACAGAACAGCCGATGGAAACGAGGCCTGGCTGTCGGGGCAGTCTCCTCACTATCAGATCCTCCTGCTTCAGTATTCTCTCCGGGGAGTCTCCTCCCTTCCTCAGCACGCGCACACTTGTCGGCCAGGGCATATAGCTCACTGACATCTCTGATCTTGCACATCGCCATCTCCTCCCGCATCCTGCGGTTTCGCACGTTTTGATGGAACGCGTTGATTACCACGGCAGGGTGGACATTCCGGGATGTTGTCAGACGGCTGAATCTCTGAATGTACTTTGCGAGGGCTCTCCTTCCTTCCGGGGCGAAGCAGATGAAGGTCGCTTTCTTGGCCATGAAAGGTCCTGAGGCGACACGTTAGTGGATGCGCTTGGAGCGTAGGTCTGAGAGGTGGCTCGCGGCAAGCGCCTTTGCCGCGGTTGTTGTCTTGTCGCGCCGGAAGCTTGTCGTGCACGGGCCTTCCCGGCAAGCTCCTCTTGTCGGGCCTTGTCTCCTAGGTGCCTTGGGTGGCCTTCCCGCAAGCTCCTCTTGCCGGGCCTTGTCTCCTTGGCTTGAATACTTTGTTCTTGAATGGCTCCACAGGAACCACGGAGGACTTTGGCGGTCACCCGGTAAGCCTTGCAGCTGAGGAGGGCTGCAATCGCCCGTGCACGAGTTCGGGATACTCGGGTACCCCTACTCTAGTACCCCGACAGGAGCCCCCGGGCCTGGGCCGCACAAGGTGCCGAGCGCTGTTGGGCCAGGGCCCAAAACAGGCATCGGGCACACGCGGCCTGGGTCACACCATAACTCACCCCGGACCCACCACGCCCTCCACGAACGGCACGCATCGAATGCGGCGTCGTGTGAGAGATCGTGGGCGAGATCGTGGGGGGTTTCTTTATTCGGAATAACGGAACGTCCGCCCCCTCCCTCTTTATAAGCAGGGGAAACAGGGGCAGGTCGCTCACCCTGCCAGTTGCTGTCCAATCTCGAGAAAACCACCGTTGCTCCCCCCCATCTCTTCAAGGCTGAAAAGAGAGCAGCGCTCCGCCCCCCATCGCCACCAACATCACCAACGCCGTCGATCCCCTCCACCGCCTCCGCCATGGCTCCGAAAGCCGACAAGGGGAAGGCCGTGAAGTCGGCTGAGGCGTAGCGGCTTGCGGCGCTACGGAAGGAGCGGGCCATCTTCCCCCCTCAGCTCGCCGCGAGGGAGCTGAGGGAGAACTACTACCTCTTCTGGTCGACGGAGATGCGAGCGCATCCGCGCATGAAGGTACTCCCCGCGCTGCTTCGGAATTGGCCCCGACTGGGTATCCCTTCTTCGCGCTCTTCTTCTACTGCGGGCTCTGCCCGCCTTTCTCTAATTCTTTTGTGACATCATGAACACCTACGGGTTCCGCCTCCTTGATTTCACCCCAATGCCGTTCTGACCATGGCAGTTTCAGACATCTCTGCGAAAAACTTTGTCGGAGTCCACCCAAATGTAGCCCTTTTCCGCCACTTCTTTTTACCCCGAGTCGAGAGAGGGGAGCCTCTTGCCGGAGGAATTGCTTGGATCTCCAGGGTCGGCAAGAAGGAGGCCTATCTGGAGGGAGAGCTCCGTAGCAAATGGGAGGAATGGAGGGCGGATTGGTGCTGGATTGTCGAGGAGAACCCGCAGCCATTTACCGCCCAGCACCAAACCCCAGTAGTGCGCGGCAACGATTGGAGCAATCTGGCCCCGGAAGACGCTAGGCTGAAGATTGCAGTCCACTGAATCTCGTGCCTCAAGCTTGCCAGGGCTCCTTTGTAGGCACCGTTGGCGCAGACTTTCTTCGCCACAGACGCTTCTTGCGGAGAGGAGGAGACCTGCTCGGGAGTTTCGTAACGCGGCAGATATCATGAGGCTGCGCCTGTGCCTCAACTTCAACTTCACCGTCTTGGAGCTTGACGCGATGCTCTTAGAGCTGTTCAAGCCCGATCCTGATCATCCAGAGATGTTTAGGTTGCCGAGGGGCGTCGTTCCGTTGTGCAACAATTCCACGCTTGACCGCATCCGTGCAATGATGCCGTCGTGTGACTCACATGGAATTGTCCCAACTTGGCAAGAGCCGGCAGATGACGTCGTGCGGCAGTTCTTTGACAATCTGGTAGAAATGCCGGTCCGCCCCGACGAGCAGAGGGGCCTCACCCGCGACACCACCGATGACGAGATGCAGCGCATCGCCACCAGGCTGGAAGAGGCGGCAGCAGCCGCTGCCGCGGGCGAGTTTGGCTTCACCGTGGAGGAGGCAGAGGCGGCAAGCCTTATCGAGCGAAAGGAGTTTGCCGGCGAGGAGGAGCTTGCCGAGCCCGAAGCTGAGTCGGGCGAGCCCACCGAGGGCGCATCCTCCCCACCTTCAAGCAGCTTGCCGCGAGCGGAGCCTCCAGCTCCACCAAGAAGGCGTCTTCGCAAGGCCGGAGACGTAGCGGGCGGCAGACGGGCTAACAACAGCCGCAGCATCATGACGCGGCTTCCAATCACAGCGGCAAGCACTGTTGTCGCTGGAGCACCTCACGCCAACGGCAACCGGAGCGGGCCCTCGCACCACCGGGTTCCGCTCCTCCCGCCAAGCGTCCAAGGGAACCCACTCCTCCGCCTCGTCGTACTGGAGGCGGGCCAGAATTTGATCTCTCCGCGCTCAGCTCCGACGAGGAAGAAGAAGAGTAAGAGTCTTTGCTGTACTTGTAGTTCTTTGATTTGTTGCTTTGTCTTGTATCGATTTGCTTTACTCGAACCCATTCTTTTTCGTGACGCCGCCTGTAGAATGTCGAAGAGAGCCAAGACCCCGGTGATCGCCGTTGAGGACGAACCCACTGCGACAGCCAGGAGGCGCGCCGAGACCACCTTGCCGGATGCGGCAACTCTTCTTTCAAAGCAGCCCCAGCGCAGCCCCAACAGTAAGTATATGGTCTACTTCTTGCTGTTCGGCGTGCATGGGTGCTCTTTTCTTTGCCGATATCTCGATCGTTGATTTGTGTAGGAGCAGAGCAGCCTCCTTCGCTTCGACCACGCCGCCAAGGGAGGATTCCCGGCAAGGAGGCGTTCTCCGGCAAGGGAGACTTCTCCGGCAAGGGGCAGTTCTCCGGCAAGGGACGGCACCAGCGATCCCTTGGCGGCGGAGACCATGACCGCAGAACCTGGCACAGGTAATCTTCTTGCCTGAAAACTTCCCTTGTGTTCTTCTTCTTCTGATTTTGTCTTTAAATATTTGCTTGACTTTCTTCATCCATCCGCCACAGAGCCAATGGAGACCGAGGTCGCTGGCGAGGAGGACGTGCGTGGCAACACTGATGACGCCGCCGCCATCGAAGAAGAAGCCGGCGCTGACGAGCCCGCCAGCGAAGAGGCCGCCAAAGCTGCCGCCGCAGGCCGGGCGAGGTGCAGCGATCGCAGCGACCACGAGGTCAGCAGGAGCGCCAGGCGCTATGCCGACCGCCGATCCCTCCGCCGCTGCGGCAGCACCGGGCTCCGGAGAGCCCCATCCCGGCGCCTATTTGATGGCCGGCGATGGCGTCTTCATCAAGCTCCCATGGGAGTCGAGCCCGTGGCGCCGCCAAAGGAGAAACCGATGAAGAGCTGCTTCGCCTCGCTGGATCGACGCTGGTCGACGCGCTAAGCAGCAGCAATGGCGAGCTCGAGGAGGAGCATTGCCGCGAAGCTGTTGTCGCTCATCATACCGACAAGCCAAGTTGGAATCCGGAGGCGCTTGTCGTGAAGGCGGGAGCAGACATCGAGAAGCGCACGGAGGAGCTCCGGGCCGCAACTGTGAAGCTCTCCGGTCCTTGGCAGGAGCGGAGTGGCTTGCCGAGAGCGCAAAGCCTTCCTCCTCGAGAAGGCTGAAGCCGAGGAGCAACAATGCTTGTCGCCGAGAAGTTGTCTGCGCAGGAAGGCGAGTTTGCGCAGCGGAAGGTTAACCTTGACAGCCATGAGGAGGATCTTGCCATGCACGAGCAAACATTTGGCGGGGCTCTCAAGGAAGCAAAGGATGCTGCCGCAGCTACCGAGGCCGCCAAGAAGGAGCTGGAGACGAAGGTGGCGCAGTTGGAGGCCAGTCTCAAGGAGAGTGGCGAGGAGCTTGCTGCACTCAAGCACGAGCGCGAGAAGGACGCCTACACTCTTGGCGAGCTGCAGGGCCGTCTTGCCGAGAGGAGCAAAGAGCTCAGCACCGCCAAGGACTCCAATGCAGATCTTGAGTTGAAGCTAACTACTTTGACTCAGGCGCTGGACGGCGCCAGGGAGCAGGAGGTGGCCTTGAAGGAGAAGATCAAGGCCGACGAGGCGCTTGGCGAGGTGCCGCCGCCAGAGTACCTGAGGGAGAATGTGGAGCACTGGACCGAGGGTCTCGTGAATGTTGCCGCAGCCATCGACGAGGAGCTGGCGCAGTTGGGGATGGTGGATCTTGGATATTCCTCCGACGAGCACCTCCAACCCAGCGCCAAGCTCAGCCTGTTCTTCAAGGGCGCCCTCCAGCGACTCCGGGAAGAATTCCCAAAACAGCTGGCCGAGGAGTCGCGCCAGATTTGCGCGGGAGCTCTTCAAAAGGTGCTGATGAAGGTGGCCTTCCGCAATCCAGGCCTCAACCTCACCAACGTCCTCAAGTCCTTGCCGCCGGATGCTGATGTGGAGGCGCTCAAGACTTTGTCGCACCCATCATGGACAGGTGGTGAGCGGGATCAAGAGGGTTGAGGCGTCGCATAGATTAGGCCGCCCGTTTTTTCTTTTTCTTGCCGCTGCTGGTCATGTCATAAGAACAATCCATTAGAGCTGCGGCAAGCTATCTTGTAATATAACTCTATTTTGGGTATCAATTGCATTGTTATTTCCTTTACTTGATTCATTCCTTTGTATGTTTTCGCCCTACGCTTTTAGGGAACTTGTCGGTGGCACTGAGCCATGGCCGAAATGAGTGCGGACGTCCAAGATCTGTCAAGGCGGTGCCGCTCGACAAAGTAACCTTGTCGCAACTAGTCGCAGCTCACTTAAGTTGTTGAGCGGACTCGAAACAAAGTAAGGGCGCAACTAGCTACGAAGTTGGTTCCTCTCACGCATGTTTTCCATACAAAGTACGGTCGTTCGAGGAAGATAACTTAAAAAAAATTAAAACTGATTGCTCAAACTTTGGTAACTTAGCTTTTCTGTCGTTTGCTTCCCGGTAAGGCTAGACTTCCTTGAGCGACGCTTGGTCCACACCATTATCTTCTCCTTTCCCCCCGGCAAACTTGTGTGCGAGGGAACCTTCCTTTCTTTGAGAAAGAGAAAGAAGAGAAAATAAAAGATATGGAGCCTTATGGCTCGTTATTGCTTACCGGGGTAGGTGCTGCACAAAGTGTCAGATAATGCATGCAAAATAGAAGTAAAAAGCATGAAATTGACAAGGTGTGCGAAGCACGCTAGCTTTACTTATGCACGGGGTCTCACCGGCTTTGTACAAAAAGGATTACATGCAACAGCGGCAAGACTTGTACAAAGGTGGTTGCCGGAATAGGTTCCGCAACCGCGCTTCACGGGTAAAACTTACGAAGATGCTCAATGTTCCGTGAGTTGCTCACCGGAATGCCATCTTCGGTCTCAAAGCGGACAGCGTCGTGCCTAGTGACTCATTTCACCCGGTAAGGGCCTTCCCACTTTGGCGTCAACTTGTTGGAATTCTTGGCGGACTGAACGCGCCAAGAACAAGGTTGCCTTCCTCGAGACTTCGGCATTAACTGCGGCTATGGTAGCGGCGCAAAGCTTCTCGGGTACCGAGCAGCTCGTCTGACAACTGAAGACGATCCTCCTCAAGGAGCAGCGCGTCATCTTGTCGCAGCTGCTCTTGCTCAAGCTCATCATAAGCGAGCACTCGAGGCGATCCGTATATGAGTTCCGTGGGGAGAACTGCCTCTGCTCCATAGACTAGAGCGAAAGGTGTATGGCCAGTGGCTCGGTTTGGCATCGTTACGATCGACCAAAGAACCACCGGCAGCTCCTCAATCCAGTTTCTTCCGCACTTGTGCAGCTGCCGAAAGTTACGGTCTTGAGCCCGCGAAGCACTTCAAAGATTTGCCCTCTCCGCTTGACCGCTGCTTCTCGGATGAGCAACGAAGCGCAGACCTTGGCGCCAAGATCTTGGACGACCGCATGAAGGTGCGGCTCGTGAATTGCGTGCCATTGTCGGTGATGATCCTGTTAGGGATTCCAAACGGCAAACAATCGACCTAAAGAACTTGACCGCCGACCGTTGTCTTTGTCACCTTCCTCATCGCTTCCACTTCCGACCACTTTGTGAACTTGTCGATTGCAACGCATAAGAACTCAAAGCCCCGACAGCTCGTGGAAAGGGGCCGAGGATGTCGAGCCCCTGCAATCAAAATGGCCAGGATAAAGGATCGCCTCGAGAGCTTGAGCTGGCTGGTGTATCTCGCTGAATGGAACCGCACGCTTCACACTTGGTTACTTGTGCGATTGCATCACGGAGGGCTGTCGGCCAAAAGAAACCTTGCCGAACGCTTTGCGGCAAGTGCTCGGCGCCAATGTGGTGACCACATATGCCTCCATGTATCTCGCCAACAGCTTTTGTCCATCTTCCCGTGAATACACTTCAATTTCACACCGTTGAGTCTTCTTCTATACAAAGTGTGTTGTCGACAAACTGGTACATACTTGACCGCCGGGCTACTCTTTCCGCTTCTTCTTGCTCTTCGGGAAGTTCTCCGTCTCAAGGAAATGGACAATCTCTTTGTGCCCATGCTGGAGCTTGCGGCTCGACAACAAGGACTAAAGGCACATCTGCTGCTGCGGGAACATCCGCTTCTACGGCGAGAACCTGTGGCTCAGCCGGAGCTTGATGTTCCTCGGCAAGCTTGCCGGAGCAAAACTTGTCGAGAGCGTCTGCTTCAACGAAACAAACCCTGGGGCTTGTCGGAGCAGACTGCTCCTCAACACTATTGGTGTCGATCTTGGGGACCTTCTTGGCGGCGGCTTTGGGAAGCTCTGCCGGAAAGTAGTCACCAGAGATCAACTTCCTCTTCTTGCTCTATCCGGTTGATGGCGTTGCAGACGGTTGAGTCAGCCTGAGCACAAAGATCCCTGGTTCCATTGTGTAGCTTAAGTGCAGCGCACTTGACGAAGCCATCGGCAATGTCGCTCGAGCTCTTGGAATATATTCCATCTCATGAGGCCTTCAAAGTGCTCTTCTAGCTTTCTCACTTCATCAACATAAGCTTCCATCAATGGACTCGATAACTCTTGTTCACTTGGCGGATAACAAGCTGCGAGTCACCCACGACAATGAGCTTCTTGATCCCAAGGTCTACTGCGATCCTGAGACCGGCAAGCAAACCTTCATACTCTGCAGTATTGTTTGTTGCTTGCTCCTTGGGAAAGTGCATCTGGACCACGTACTTGAGGTGCTCTCCGGTGGGTGAAACAAGCAGCACGCCCGCACCGACGCCTTGTAGCGAGAAGGCACCATCAAAGTACATCAGCCACTCTTTGCTTGCTTCCTTGACGGGGATGCTCATTTACGAGTTTCTTCATCTTGTGTTGGCGTCCATTCTGCTATGAACTCCGCCAATGCCCTCGCTTTGGATAGTTGAAGTGCTCTCAAACTTGAGGCCAAAGCTTGATGTTCCGATGCCCACTCGACAATCCTGCTGTTGCCTCTGGATTTTGCAATATCCTCTTCAGCGGAAAAGCAGTGACAAGCTGTGATCTCATGTGCACGGAAGTAATGGCGCAGCTTTCTCGAGGCCATGAGGAGGTCGAAAAGCAATTTACGCACACCGAGTACCTTGACCTAGCCCCTCGCAGAAGGGAACCGACAAAGTAAATCGGGCGCTGCACCATTCTTTTACGCATCTTCTCATGTGTCTGCATGCAGATCCATCCTTGTCGGGACCAGAGCTTGCGGTGAAGCCCCTCGCTTGTCGCCGGATGCATCTCGCCATGGTTGCTAGCTCATCATCCGCCTCCCTCTCCGCTACTAACGCAGCACTAACCACTTGATTGGTTGCCGCTATATATAGCAGCAACTTCTCTTGTGGCTTAGGTGCGACAAGTGTTGGAGTGGAGGACAGTATCTCTTCAAGTCTGCAGCGCAGCCTCCGCTTCCGAGTCCATCTCATCGGACCTGCCTTTTTCAAGATTTTGAAAAATGGCGAGGGCTAGCTTCAGCAGAACCTAGAGATAAACCCGCCGAGAGCAGCTACGCAACCGCAAGTCTTCGTACATCCTTGACGCCGCTTTGGTGCTTCAATCTGCTCGATGGCCTTGATCTTGTCGGGATTGGCTTCAATTCCCCGCTGAGACACGAAGAACCCGAGAAGCTTGCCGGAAGGGACTCCAAACATGCACTTCTCGGGGTTGATCTTGAGGTTGATCTTACGCAGATTTGCAAAGGTTTCGTCTAAATCTTGAATCAGAGTCGCCTTGTCCTTGCTTTTGACCACTATGTCGTCCATGTAGGCTTCCACATTTCTGTGCATTTGCGGCTCAAAAGCGTCATGAACTACTCTTGCAAATGTTGAACCAGCATTCTTTAACCCGAAGGGCATCCATACAAAACAGTATGTGCCACATGGGGTGATGAATGCGGTCTTCCTCCTCATCCTCTTACGCCACGAAGATCCGATGATATCTCGAGTACGCATCCAGAAATGAAAGCAAATCACATCCGCCGTGGAGTCAACAATCCGTCGATGCGCGGCAAGGAAATGGGTCTTTGGGACAAGCTTTATTGACATCGGTAAAGTCGATACAAAGCCTCCATTTCCGTTAGCCTTGGCGCATACAACTACAGGATTGGCCAACCACGTAGGGATGGAGCACTCCTCCGACAAGGCCTGCGCTTCCAATTTCTTGATTTCTTCCGTGATGAACTCTTGGCGCCCACCGCTGCTTGCTTCGACTTTACGCTTGGTGGGCGCGCGCGAGGACAAACGGCAAGATGGTGCTCAATTACTTTCCTGGGAACACCGGGGATGTCAGACGGTTGCCACGCAAACACGTCAACGTTCGCCCGCAGGAAAGCAACGAGCGCGCCTTCCTATTTAGGGTCGAGAGTGGCACTGATGGTGAAGGTACCACCAGTGCCGTCCTCCTTGGCGGACACCTTCTTGGTCTCTGGCGGAGCTGCCATCGTCTTCTTACACTTGCCGGTGGAGCTCGATGGTGCGTCCTCGACGGTAGCGCAGCACTCCGAGGAGGTGCGCTTGCCGGATCGGGCATCGAGCTCTTGCGGACTTGGTCTTCTTCTTCCCCGGAGCTTGACGGCAAGTGGCTTGCAATCTGCTGCATTCTTTGCTTCAGTAGATCTTGTCGGGCGCAGAGATAAGAGCATCCTTCTTGTCGCCAGGACGGAGATGACACTTATCGGGCCCGACATCTTCAAAGATGTTGTAGGCATAGTGAGAGGCCGCCATGAATTTGGCGAGTCTTTGGGCGGCCAAGTATCCCATTGTAAGGCAATGGAAAGTCAGCAACGTCAAAAGTGACCCTCTCGATCCTGAAGTTCAACTTCATTGCCAAATGTTACCGCAACGTGATCTTTCCCTTGGCTTGCTCCTTCCCGGGTTGATTCCTTGGAATGTGCGGTCTCTTCGAGCTTCGCCATCGAGGATCTGGAGTTTCGGAGCACCGCGGAGGAGATCAGTTCAAGCCGGCCCGCCGTCAACTAACATCTTGGTGACCTTGAGGTTGCGGATAGTTGGTGAAACCAACATCGGCAAGCACCCGACCGCGATTCTGCGATCGTGGTGGTCCTCAATATCAAAGATGATAGGCGTCTGGACCATTTCGAGGCTTGCGTGACTTCGATGGATGGTTCTGCCGCATTGACCTCTCGCATCCACCGCTTGAGCCGGGCGGTGGGAGGTATGCGCAGAAGCACCGCCATCAACGCACAGGACCTCTGTGGCTTTCTGGAACTCCTGCTCATCGGTCTCGTCATCATCCATGTCTTCATCATCGTCGTCGTCTTCATCCTTGTCGCGGCCGCGGAGGTCTGTCTCCTTGCCGCTGCTTGGCCTTGCCGCGGCGTCCTCCTCGGCCAGACGCGTTTCTTGCCAGCTCCTCCGGCATCCTCCTGGCCTTCTCCTTGTCGCGTCGTTCGTATTCAGCCTTCGCTGCTCGACAAGCTGCTCGACCTTTTGCAGCTCTGGAGGTCATGGCCCTTGGTGCGGTGGATCTTGCGATCTTGCTTGCGGAGCCGTCCCGCTTGTCGGCGACCGCCACAAGTGGTAGTTGGCGCCGGGCAACCTCCTTGCCGGAGCTACCAACTTTGGCTTTCTTGGCGCCACCCCCGTTGCCGGACTGCTCAACAACTAGCACATCTTTGCCTTTCTTCTTCCTGTTGCCCCGCCGCCGGCTCTTCCTTGCCGGGGCGGTCTCCTCACTATCAGATCCTCCTGCTTCAGTATTCTCTCCGGGGAGTCTCCTCCCTTCCTCAAAGACGCTGCGACACTTGTCGGCCAGGGCATATAGCTCACTGACATCTCTGATCTTGCACATCGCCATATCCTCCCGCATCCTGCGGTTTCGCACGTTCTGATGGAACGTGCTGACTACCACGGCAGGGTGGACATCTGGGATGTTGTCTTTGTCTGTGGCTGAATCTCAGAATGTACTTGCGCAGGGCTCTCCTTCCTTCGGGCGGCAGATGAAGGTCGCTTTCTTGGCCATGGGGCTTGTGGCGCTGTAAAAGGCGCCGACAAACCGATGGCATAGATCTGCCCAAGAGGATATGGAGTTGTCCGGCAAGTGCATGAGCCAGGATCTCGACGTTGGGCTTGAGCACCAGCCGGAAGTAGTTGGCAAGGATCTTGTCGTCTCGCCCCGGCAGCTTGCACCGATGGTGTAGATGCCGAGGAACTCCAACGGATGTGTCTTGCCGTCGTGCTTCTACGGTACATCCGCTTGAAATTCTTCTTGCTGGGCCTTTGGACTTGCCGCAGCTCATGAGTGAACGCAGGGCAACCTACCGCGACGGCAAGTCACCTGGTTCCTTCCGGGCGCATGCATGTCAACAGAAGGGCCCAACGCGCTTGTCGATTGACGCCGCTTCTCTTGGCGCCGATGCGCAGTTCGAGCATCTTCTTGTTGTCGTTCGTGAAGAACTTGGCGCCGATCGCGACTAGCTCGTGGATCCGGCGACGCCGTGGAGTCGCTGCCGAGGTGGATCCGGTGAGTCGGCGATCTTGGCCTTCGGGCGGAGAGTGCATGGTGGTTGCACCCCACCGCCCTGCCGCCACCGGCTCGTGCTTGGGGGTCTTGCCGCGGCAGCGATGCACTCGGTTGTCAGCGGAGCGCCGTTAAGCGGCCGATGAGACTACGAATGGTGGCCCTCCATTCATCGACCTTGTCGGCTGTTGGAGGGTAATCTAGAGCAGCAGTTGTGCTCTTGCCAAAGCTTCTGCTGGAGTGGTGGGTGGCGATGGCGAGCGGTGCGAGGAGCGGATATGCTCGGACTTCTAACTATGTTAGAAGGAGCAATATCCGTCCAGCGATGCGTTCGCTTCGCGCCAAAGATCTTTGGCGTGCCTGCTGGTCTTGAGCATCTCGAGATCCTCCAGCTCGATCTTGGTCCAACGAGCGTATGGCATTGTGAATGCCATGACGTTGTCGGTCTCGCGCCTCCTGAGACGGGCGCGGTGCATGTACGGACGCCGAGGTCTGCGCAGCCTTGTCCTTGGACTTGGCAGCACCGTGAGCTCCCCCGTCGCCGTCCATTCTTCCGCCGGCGTCTACCCCACCGCCCGTTCGACGCGGACGGAGCTTCTGCCGCCGAAGCCTTCTTCTTCGGTGGCATGTTGGTGAAGATGATGAAGATCTAGCTCGCATGGACGCCGGATCAGGTTCACACAACCTCGACGTCCCCCTACCTGGCGCGCCAAGAGAAGTCGGGGCAGGCTGATCTGGCCCACGAACACCTATGGGACCGGCGGACCGAGCCCCTTTCGGTTCAGCGGGGAGCGGAGGTCGCACGAAGAGCAGATCGAGGCGAAGCACACGAGAGGTTTACCCAGCTGAGCTCTCCGGAGAGATAACACTCCTACTGCTGCTTGTCTAGGTGTATTGCGTTCTTGCTCAAGAGCGCTGAGTGCTACAGTACACACGAGCTGCTAACGAGACTGAGCGTGGGGAGGGATCGACCGACCCCCTCTACGTTGCGCATGGGCCTCCTTTTATATGCTGAAGGGGTCTCCGACAGGTGGCAACGTCGACAAGGGTACAAATGGAAAAGTAGTGGTTGGTACACCTACTTGTACAAAGGTACACGATGTACGATGTATCATACCTAACCACGACGGCAGGGACAAAGGCATTAAATGCCCGTCACGTCGCCCTAACGGTGCAAACAGGGACCGTCAGAGCGCCACCGCTTGCCACGATGGCAATCTTGTCATTGCTTGCCACCTCGCACCACCGGCTGCCTGACTTCTCGCCACGCGCTACCGAAAGGTCCTGGGCGACACGTTAGTGGATGCGCTGGAGCGTAGGTACAGAAGGTGGCTGCCGCAAGCGCCTTGTCAGCGGTTGTTGTCTTGTCACGCCCGGAAGCTTGTCGCGCAGGGCCTTCCCGCAAGCTCCTCTTGCCGGGCCTTGTCTCCTAGGTGCCTTGGGTGGCCTTCGGCAAGCTCCTCTTGCCGGGGCCTTGTCTCCTTGGCTTGAATACTTTGTTCTTGAATGGCTCCACAGGAACCACGGAGGACTTTGGCGGTCACCTGGTAAGCCTTGCCGCGGAGGGCTGCAACTGCCAGTGCACAAGTTCGGGATACTAGGGTACCCCTACTCTAGTACACCGACACTGGCATACCGCAGAACGGAGGAAACGGCCTTGTGTTCGACCGGCCATGGTCGAAATGGGATCCTGTTCATCGGGAGTGGTCTGGCGTACCGCAAAACGGAAGAAACGGACCTCCTACGGTTGAAACGGGGGTCCTGTTGATCGGGAGGGGTGTGGCGTACCGCAAAACGGAGGAAACGGACTTGTGTTGGAGCGCTATGGTCAAAACGGGGGTCCTGTTCATTGGGAGGGGTGTGGCGTACCGCAAAACGGGACTCCATGGGATACTGTTCATCTCCACCATCGACCCCTCCAGCCTCCACGGGCTACTGTTCATCCACCGTCGACCTCCTCCAGCCTTCACCGTGGATCGCTCATCCACGGGCTCCTGTTCATCCAGCCTCCACCGCGCTACTCCATCGGCTCTGTTCAACCAGCCCTCTCCACGGGCTCTGTTCAACCACCCTCCATGGGCTCTGTTCATCCAGCCCTCCACCGTCTCTGCTCATCCTGCCCTCCACGGGTGGTCCTGTTCATCCTGCCCTCCACGGGTCCTGTTCATCCAGCCCCAACCG
Source organism: Aegilops bicornis (assembly GCA_021605145.1). Lineage (NCBI taxonomy): Eukaryota > Viridiplantae > Streptophyta > Magnoliopsida > Poales > Poaceae > Aegilops > Aegilops bicornis. Next base: position 377,142,536 of record CM038669.1, on the reverse strand, counting down.
GCTCGATCGATCGAGGTCTGTTCATCCAAAGGCAACACCACGGGTCCTGTTCATCCACCCCCACCGAAGCTGTTCATCCAAACCCCCCCAAAGCAATGCTCACTTTGTTCATCGAGCCACGCATCGATCGGCTTGATTAGCGGCGATAGCGAAGGAATCGCTCGATCGGGTTCAGTTAACAGCCATCGATCGATCGCTCGGGTTCAGTAACGCATAGCCGCAGTGCAATCACTCGGGTTCAGGTAGCGCCCAATGCCTCGCTCGGGTTCAGTTAGAGCCCAACGCCTTGCACCCACGCGCGTGCGTGTACGAGAGAAATGTGCATCGCTCAGCCCCGACCACCCACCGTAACCGGGAATACCCCGATATTTTCCTCGCCCTCGCTTCTATCACGGTTTTTTTCGTCATGGACGGCCCAAAGAATGTCATGCAGCTGCGTCTCTGGCCCGCCCAGGACGAAAAGCCCATTTTCTGTCATGATTTTTTGTCATAGAAGTAGGAGCCCACCACATCTATGATGATACCGGGTTTTGTCAAAATTAGCGTCATAGAAGTGTCATAAGTATGACAGAAAAAAATTTGTTCGGCCCAAAATGTCACGGATGTGTCTTTTTTTTTGTAGTGTATGGTTAGGATTTATCCTTAATACTTTTCTCGTAGTTGCGGATGCTTGCGGGAGGGTTAATCATAAGTAGGAGGTTTTTTCAAGTAAGAACATCACCTAAGCACCGGTCCACCCACATATCAAATTATCAAAGTAGCGAACACAAATCAAACCAACATGATGAAAGTGACTAGATGAAATTCCCGTGTACCCTCAAGAATGGTTTGCTTATCATAAGAGAACATTTTGTCCTGTCCTTTGCCTCAAAAGGATTGGGCTACCTTGCTGCATACTTATTGCTACTATCATTACTTGCTCGTTACAAATTATCTTGCTATCAAACTACTCGCTACTTATAGTTTCAGCACTTGCAGACATTACCTTACTGAAAACTACTTGTCATTGATACGTATCCAACGTATCTATAATTTTTTATTGCTCCATGCTACTTTATCTATTGTTTTGGACTATAATGGGCTTTATTTTCCACTTTTATATTACTTTTGGGACTAACCTATTAACCGGAGGCCCAACCTGTAATTGCTTTTTTGCCTATTTCAATGTTCCGAAGAAACGGAATATCAAACGGAGTCCAAACGGAATGAAACCTTCGGGAACGTGATCTTCTCACCGAACGTGATCCAGGAGACTTGGACCCTACTCCAAGAAGTGCCAGAGGCGGTCACGAGGGTGGAGTCCCCCCCTTGGCGTGCCCCCTGCCTCGTGGGCCCCCTGACGCTCCACCGACGTACTCCTTCCTCCTATATATACCTACGTATCCCCGAATAATCAGAACAGGAGCCAAAAACCTAATTCCACTGTCGTACCTTCCTGTATCCACGAGATCCATCTTGGGGCTTGTTCCGGAGCTCCGCCGGAGGGGGCATCCACCACGGAGGGCTTCTACATCAACACCATAGCCCCTCCGATGAAGTGTGAGTAGTTTACTTCAGACCTTCGGGTCCATAGCTAGTAGCTAGATGGCTTCTTCTCTCTTTTGGATCTCAATACAATGTTCTCCCTTCTCTTGTGGAGATCTATTTGATGTAATCTTCTTTTTGCGGTGTGTTTGTTGAGACCGATGAATTGTGGGTTTATGATCCAGCTTATCTATGGAAAATATTTGATTCTTCTCTGAATTCTTTTATGTATGATTGAGTTATCTTTGCAAGTCTATTCGAATTATCCGTTTGGTTTGGCCAACTAGATTGTTAGTTCTTGCAATGGGAGAAGTGTTTAGCTTTGGGTTCAATCTTGCGTTGTCCTTACCCAAAGGATGTAAAGGGTTGCAAGGCACGTATTGTATTGTTGCCATCGAGGATAACAAGATGGGGTATTTATCATATTGCATGAATTTATTCCTCTACATCATGTCATCTTGCTTAAGGCGTTACTCTGTTTTTAACTTAATACTCTAGATGCATGCTGGATAGCGGTCGATGAATGGAGTAATAGTAGTAGATGCAGAATCGTTTCGATCTACTTGTCACGGACGTGATGCCTATATACATGATCATACCTAGATAACCTCATAATTATGCTCAATTATGTCAATTGCTCAACAGTAATTTGTTCACCCACTGTAGAATATATATGCTCTTGAGAGAAGCCACTAGTGAAACCTATGGCCCCCGGGTCTATTCTCATCATATCAATCTCCATAACTTTATTTACTTGCTTTGCTTTTACTTTTCACTTTGCATCTTTATACCAAAAATACCAAAAATATTATCTCTATCAGATCTCACTCTCGTAAGTGACCGTGAAGGGATTGACAACCCCTAATCGCGTTGGTTGCAGTAGCTATCGCTTTGTGCAGGTACGAGGGACTTGGCGCGTGGCCTCCTACCGGATTGATACCTTGGTTCTCAAAACTGAGGGAAATACTTACGCCATTCTTGTCTGCATCATCCTCTCCTCTTCGGGGAAAACCAATGCAAGCTCGAGACGTAGCAAGAAGGATTTCTGGCGCCGTTGCCGGGGAGGTCTACGCAAAAGTCAACATACCAAGTACCCATCACAATCCCTATCTCCCGCATTACATTATTTGTCATTTGCCTCTCGTTTTCCTCCCCCCCCCCCACTTCACATTTGCCGTTTTATTTGCCCTCTCTTTCCCTATCTCCTCCTCCTTTTCCCTTTGCCTTTTTCCTCGTCCGTTTGTTTGCTCGTGTGTTAGTTTGCTTGTTCGTCGTGATGGCTCAAGATGCTACCAAATTGTGTGACTTCACCAATACCAATAATAATGATTTCCTTAGCACTCCAATTGCTCCTCTTTCCAATACCGAATCTTGTGAAATCAATATCGCTTTGTTGAATCTTGTTATGAAAGATCAATTCGCCGGCCTTCCTAGTGAAGATGCCGCTACTCATCTGAATAGCTTCGTTGATTTATGTGATATGCAAAATAAAAAAGATGTCGATAATGATGTCGTTATATTGAAGCTATTTCCTTTTTTGCTTCGAGATCGTGCTAAAGCGTGGTTTTCATCTTTGCCTAAAAATAGTATTGATTCTTGGAACAAGTGCAAAGATGCTTTTATCTCTAAGTATTTTCCTCCCGCTAAGATTATCTCTCTTAGGAACGATATTATGAATTTTAAGCAACTTGATCATGAACATGTTGCACAAGCTTGGGAGAGAATGAAATTAATGATACGTAATTGTCCTACTCATGGTTTGAACTTGTGGATGATTGTACAAAAAAATTATGCTGGATTGAATTTTGCTTCTAGAAATCTTTTAGATTCGGCATGGGAGGCACTTTTATGGAAATCACTTTAGGAGATGCTACTAAACTCCTAGATAATATTATGGTTAATTATTCTCAATGGCATCTTGAAAGATCTACTAATAAAAAAGTGCATGCTATAGAAGAAATCAATGTTTTGAGTGGAAAGATGGATGAACTTATGAAGTTATTTACCAAGAGTGTTTCTTCTGATCCTAATGATATGCCTTTGTCTACCTTGATTGAGAATAATAATGAATCTATGGATGTGAATTTTGTTGGTAGGAATAATTTTGATAACAACGCGTATAGAGGGAATTTTGATCCTAGGCCGTATCCTAGTAATCCTTCTAATAATTATGGAAATTCCTACAACAACTCTTATGGAAATTTTAATAAGATGCCCTCTTAATTTGAGAGTAGTGCTAAAGAGTTTATGAATTCACAAAAGAACTTTAATGCTTTGCTTGAAGAGAAATTGCTTAAAGTTGATGATTTGGCTAGGAATGTTGATAGAATTTCTCTTGAGGTTGATTATTTAAAGCTTAGATCTATTCCTCCTAAGCATGATATCAATGAGTCTTTCAAAGCTATGAGAATTTCCATTGATAAGTGCAAAGAAAGAACCGCTAGGATGCGTGCTTCCAAAGATGCCTTCATTAAAGCGTGTTCTTCTAATTCCTATGAAAATCAAGATGAAGATCTAAAAGTTGTTGATGTGTCCCCTATTAAATCTTTGTTTTGCAATATGAATCTTGATGAAACTGAATATGATCTTCCTTTACCTAGAAGGCGTTCTAAGAATTCGGAGTTTTTAAATCTTGATGATGAAATTGATAAAAGTGGGATTGAAAGAAATAGAAATCTAGATGTTGCTAAACCACTATATTGGATCTCAAGGAATTTAATTATGAAAATTGCTCTTTAATTGATTGTATTTCCTTGTTGCAATCCGTGCTAAATTCTCCTCATGCTTATAGTCAAAATAAGGCTTTTACCGAACACATTGTTGATGCCTTGATGCAATCTTATGAAGAAAAGCTTGAGTTGAAAATTTCTATCCCTAGGAAACTCCATGATGAGTGGGAACCTACTATCAAAATTAAAATTAAAAATTATGAGTTTCATGCTTTGTGTGATTTGGATGCTAGTGTCTCTACTATTCCCAAAACTTTGTGTGATTTGCTAGATTTCCGTGATTTTAATGATTGCTCTCTAAACTTGCATCTTGCGGATTCCACTATTAAAAAGACTATGGGAAGAATTAATGATGTTCTTATTGTTGCAAATAGGAATTATGTGCCCGTAGATTTTATCGTTCTTGATACAGATTGCAATCCTTCATGTCTTATTATTCTTGGTAGACCTTTCCATAGAACGATTGGTGCAATTATTGGTATGAAGGAAGGAAAAATTATATTCCAATTTCCCTTAAAGAAGAGTATGGAACACTTTCCTAGAAAGAAAATAAAATTACCATATGAATCTATCATGAGAGCCACTTATGGATTGCCTACCAAAGATGGCAATACCTAGATCTATCCTTGCTTTTATGCCTAGCTAGGGGCGTTAAACGATAGCGCTTGTTGGGAGGCAACCCAATTTTATTTTTAGTTTTTGTTTTTGCTTCTGTTTAGGAATAAATAATCCATCTAGCCTCTGTTTAGATGTGGTTTTATCTTTTAGTTAGTGTTTGTGCCAAGTTGAACCTATTGGATCTTCTTGGATGATAGTTATTTGATCTTGCTGTAATTTCCAGAATCTTTGTGCTCAGTGCCCGAATTGTTAAAAATCGCCAGAACGTGATAAAATACTGATTCCAATTGCTGATGATCAATAAACAAATTTTCCAGGTCGTATAATTTTGGTAGAATTTTTTGGGTTCCAGAAGTTTGCGTTAGTTACAGATTACTACAGACTGTTCTGTTTTTGACAGATTCTGTTTTGCGTGTGTTGTTTGCTTATTTTGATGAATCTATGGTTAGTAAAATAGTTTATAATCCATAGAGAAGTTGGAATACAGTAGGTTTAACACCAATATAAATAAATAATGAGTTCATTACAGTACCTTAAAATACTCTTTTGTTTTCTTTCTCTAACGGAGCTCACGAGATTTCTATTGAGTTTTGTGTTGTGAAGTTTTCAAGTTTTGGGTGAATTCTTTTGATGGATTATGGAACAAGGAGTGGCAAGAGACTAAGCTTGGGGATGCCCATGGCACCCCAAGATAATACAAGGACACCAAAAGTCAAAGCTTGGGGATGCCCGGAAGGCATCCCTCTTCGCCTACTTCCATCGGTAATTACTTGGAGCTATATTTTTATTCACCAACATGATATGTGTTTTGCTTGGAGCGTCTTGTATTATTTGAGTCTTTGCTTGTTAGTTTACCACAATCATCCTTGCTGTACACACCTTTTGAGAGAGCCATACATGAATTGAAATTTGATAGAATACTCTATGTGCTTCACTTATATCTTTTGAGCTTGATAGTTTTGCTCATAGTGCTTCACTCATATCTTTTGAGCTTGATAGTTTTGCTCATAGTGCTTCACTTATATCTTTTTGAGCGTGATAATTTTTGCTCTAGTGCCTCACTTAGATCTTTTAGAGCACGGTGGTGGATTTGTTTTAAAGAAACTTGATCTCTCATGCTCCACTTAGATTATTTCGAGAGTCGTTAATAGCATGGTAATTTGCTTAATGTTAATATACTTGGTATTCAAGATATGTGAAACTTTCTTTTGAGTGCGTTGAATACTAAGATAAGTTTGATGCTTGATAACTGTTTTGAGATATGGAGGTGATAATATCAAAGTCATGCTAGTTGAGTAGTTGTGAATATGAGAAATGCTTGTGTTGAAGTTAGCAAATCCTGTAGCATGCACGTATGGTTAAAGTTGTGTAACAAATTTGAAACATGAAGTGTACCTGGCTTGTGCATCCTTATGAGTGGCGGTCGGGGACGAGTGATGGTCTTTTCCTACCAATCTATCCTCCTAGGAGCATGCGCGTAGTACTTGATTTTTGATGACTTCTAAATCTTTGCAATAAGTATATGAGTTCTTTTGACTAATGTTGAGTCCATGGATAATACGCACTTTTACCTTTCCGCCTTTGCTAGCCTCTTCGGTATCGTGCATTGCCCTTTCTCACCTCGAGAGTTGGGGCAAACTTCGCCGGTGCATCCAAACCCCGTGATATGATACGCTCTATCACACATAAACCTCCTTATATCTTCCTCAAAACAGCCACCATACCTACCTATTATGGCATTTCCATAGCCATTCCGAGATATATTGCCATGCAACTTTCCACCGTTCCGTTCATCATCATCATGACATACATTACTTTTGTCATATCGCCATGGCATGATCATGTAGTTGACATCGTATTTGTGGCAAAGCCACCATGCATTATTTTTCATACATGTCACTCTTGATTCATTGCACCATCCCGGTACACCGCCGGAGGCATTCATATAGAGTCATACCTTGTTCTAGTTTCGAGTTGTAATCCTTATGTTGTAATCAATAGAAGTGTGATGATCATCATTCAATAGAGCATTGTCCCCCAAAAAAAAGAGAGATGCCAAAGAAAAAAAAGAAGGCCCAAAAAAAAAGGGGCAATGCTACTATCCTTTTTTCCACACTTGTGCTTCAAAGTAGCACCATGTTCTTCATGTAGCGAGTCTCATATATTGTGCTTCAAAGTAGCGCCTTGTTCTTCATGTAGTGAGTCTCATATATTGTGCTTCAAAGTAGCACCAAGTTTTTCATATAGTGAGTCTCATAAGTTGTCTTGTTCATACTAGTGGGAATTTTTCATTTTAGAACTTGGCTTGTATATTCCTACGATGGGCTTCCTCAGAATGCCCTAGGTCTTCATGAGCAAGCAAGTTGGATGCACACCCACTAGTTTTCTTTTGTTGATCATTTATAGCTCTAGTGCATCCGTTGCATGGCAATCCCTACTCCTCATGTTTTCATCAATTGATGGGCATCTCCATAGCCCATTGATTATCCTCGTCAATGTGAGACTTTCTCCTTTTTTGTCTTCTCCACACAGTCCCCATCATCATATTCTATTCCATCCATAGTGCTATATCCATGGCTCACGCTCATGTATTGCGTGAAGGTTGAAAAAGGTTGAGATTATTTAAGTATGAAACAATTGCTTGGCTTGTCATCGGGGGTATAGAAGTTGGGAACATCTTTGTGTGATGAAAATGAAGCATAACCTAACTATATGATTTTGTAGGGATGAACTTTCTTTTGCCATGCTATTTTGAGAAGACATGATTATTTTGATTAGTATGCTTGAAGTATTATTATTTTTATGTCAATATGAACTTTTGTCTTGAATCTTTCGGATCTGAATATTCATACCATGATTAAGAAGATTTACATTGAAATTATGCCAAAGTATCACTCCGCATCAAAAATTCTCTTTTATCATTTACCTACTCGAGGACGAGCAGGAATTAAGCTTAGGGATGCACCGATACGTCTCCAACGTATCTATAATTTTTGATTGCTCCATGCTACTTTATCTATTGTTTTGGACTATAATGGGCTTTATTTTCCACTTTTATATTACTTTTGGGACTAACCTATTAACCGGAGGCCCAGCCCGTAATTGTTGTTTTTGCCTATTTTAGTGTTTCAAGAAAGCGGAATATCAAACAGAGTCCAAACGGAATGAAACCTTCGGGAACGTGATCTTCTCACGAACGTGATCCAGGAGACTTGGACCCTACTCCAAGAAGTGCAGAGGCGGTCACGAGGTGGAGGGCGCCCGGGCGCGCCCCGCCTCGTGGGCCCCCGACGCTCCACCGACGTACTCCTTCCTCCTATATATACCTACGTATCCCGAATGATCGTAACAGGAGCCAAAACCTAATTCCACCGCCGTACCTTCCTGTATCCACGAGATCCCATCTTGGGGCACTGTAGGAGCTCACGGAGGGGGCATCCACCACGGAGGGCTTCTACATCAACACCATAGCCCCTCCGATGAAGTGTGAGTAGTTTACTTCAGACCTTTGGGTCCATAGCTAGTAGCTAGATAGCTTCTTCTCTCTTTTTGGATCTCAATACAATGTTCTCCCCCTCTCTTGTGGAGATCTATTCGATGTAATCTTGTTTTTGCGGTGTGTTTGTTGAGAGCGATGAATTGTGGGTTTATAATCCAGCTTATCTATGGAAAATATTTGATTCTTCTCTGAATTCTTTTATGTATGATTGAGTTATCTTTCAAGTCTTTTCGAATTATCCGTTTGGTTTGGCCAACTAGATTGGTAGTTCTTGCAATGGGACAAGTGTTTAGCTTTGGGTTCAATCTTGCGGTGTCCTTATCCAAAGGATGTAAAGGGTTGCAAGGCACGTATTGTATTGTTGCCATCGAGGATAACAAGATGGGGTATTTATCATATTGCATGAATTTATTCCTCTACATCATGTCATCTTGCTTAAGGCGTTACTCTATTTTTAACTTAATACTCTAGATGCATCTTTGGATAGCGGTTGATGAATGGAGTAATAGTAGTAGATGCGTAATCATTTCGATCTACTTGTCACGGACGTGATGCCTATATACATGATCATACCTAGATAACCTCATAATTATGCTCAATTCTGTCAATTGCTCAACAGATAATTTGTTCACCCTGTAGAATATCTATGCTCTTGAGAGAAGCCACTAGTGAAACCTATGGCCCCGGGTCTATTCTCATCATATCAATCTCCATCACTTTATTTACTTGCTTTGCTTTTACTTTTCACTTTGCATCTTTATACCAAAAATACCAAAAATATTATCTCTATCAGATCTCACTCTCGTAAGTGACCGTGAAGGGATTGACAACCCCTAATCGCGTTGGTTGCGAGTAGCTATCATTTTGTGCAGGTACGAGGGACTTGCGCGTGGCCTCCTACTGGATTGATACCTTGGTTCTCAAAAACTGAGGGAAATACTTACGCTACTATGCTGCATCATCCTCTCCTCTTCAGGGAAAACCAACGCAAGCTCGAGACGTAGCAGTCATTTCCTTCTGATCCTCGTTCGGTTCGACACTCTTACTTATCAGAAAGAGCTACAATCGAACTCCTATACTTGTGGGTCATCAAGGCTATTTTCTGGCGCCGTTGCCGGGGAGTGAAGCGCCTTTGGTAAGTGGAATTCGGTAAGGAAACATTTATATAGTGTGCTGAAATTTATTGTCACTTGCTACTATGGGGAACAATCCTTTGAGGGTCTTGTTCGGGGTATCTTCACCTCGTCCGGAACCACAATTAATTGCCCCTCAACCTACTGCACCTACTGAAAATATTGAATATGAAATTCCTTCGGGTATGACAGAACAACTGCTAGCTAATCCTTATGCAGGAGACGGGACAGAACATCCTGATATGCACTTGATATATGTGGAACAAATTTGTGGATTGTTTAAGCTTGCAGGTTTACCCGGAGATGAGGTGATGAAAAAGGTTTCCCTTTATCTTTGAAGGGAAAAGCGTTGCATGGTATAGGCTATGCGATGATATTGGATCATGGAATTGGAATCATTTAAAATTGGAGTTTCACCAAAAAAAATTATCCTATGCATCTAATTCATCGTGATCGGAATTATATATATAATTTTTGGCCTCGTGAAGGAGAAAGTATCGCTCTAGCTTGGGGGAGGCTTAAGTCAATGTTATATTCATGCCCCAATCATGAGCTCTCAAGAGAAATTATTATCCAGAATTTTTATGCTCGGCTTTCTCGTAATGATCAAACCATGCTGGATACTTCTTGTGCTGGTTCTTTTATGAAGAAAACTATTGAATTCCGGTGGGATCTTTTGGAAAGAATTAGACGCAACTCTGAAGATTGGAAACTCGACGAAGGTAAAGAGTTGGGTATAAAGCTTAAGTATGATTGTGTTAAATCTTTTATGGATACCGATGCTTTTAAAAAGTTTAGCACTAAATATGGACTTGACTCTGAGATAGTAGCCTCCCTTTGTGAATCATTTGCTACTCATGTTGAACTCCCTAAAGAGAAGTGGTTTAAATATCACTCACCTATTAAAGAAGAAATTAAAGAACCGGTACCAGTTAAAGAAGAAACTACTACACTCTATAATGTTGATCCAGTTCCTACTGCTTATATTGAGAAACCTCCTTTTCCTGTTAGGATAAAGGAACATGCTAAAGTTTCAACTGTGGTTATCAAAAGCTAAGTTAGAACACCTAAACCTGATGAACAAATTAGAGTGGAACCTAATGTTGCTATGGTTAAGGATCTCTTAGAACAAGATATAGATGGGCATGTTATTTACTTCTGTGCAGAAGCTGCTAGAATTGCCAAACCCGAAAAAAGGGATAAAAATAAGCCAGTTGTTGGCCTGCCTGTCATTTCAGTTAAAATAGGAGATCATTGTTATCATGGTTTATGTGACATGGTGCTAGTGTGAGTGCTATTACTTACACTTTGTATCAAGAAATTAGGAAAGACATAGCACCTACAGAGTTAGAAGACATATATTTTACTATTAAACTTGCAAGTAGAGACACCATATCACCTTGTGGGATTATTAGAGATGTTGAAGTCTTTTGCGGGAAAATAAAATACCCTACTGATTTTCTTGTTCTTGGTTCCCGACAAGATTACTTTTGTCCCATTATCTTTGGTAGACCTTTCTTGAACACAGTTAATGCTAATATAGATTGTCAGAAACAAACTATGGGTGTTAGCTTTGGTGATGAGTTTCATGAGTATAATTTTTCCAAGTTTAGTAGAAATCATCATGAAAAAGAATTGCCTAGTAAGGATGAATTATTTGGTCTTGCTTCTATTGTTGTGCCACCTACTGATCCTTTAGAACAATACTTGCTAGACCATGAAAATGATTTACATATGCATGAAAGAAATGAAATAGATAATGTTTTCTTTGAACAACTTCCTCTACTTAAACACAGTTTGCCTATTTAAACTCTAGGAGGTCCTCCTCCACCTAAGAGTGATCATGTGTTTGAATTAAAACAATTGCCAGACACTTTGAAATATGCTTATCTTTATGAAAAGAAAATATATCATGTTATTATCAGTGCTAACCTTTCAGAACATGAAAAAGAAAGATTATTGAAAGTTCTAAGGAAGCACCGAGCTGCTATTGGATATACTCTTGATGATTTAAAGGGCATTATTCCCACTCTATGTCGGCACAAAATTAATATGGAACCTGATGCTAAACCAGTTGTTGATCATCAACGTCGATTAAATCCGAAGATGAAAGAGGTGGTAAGAACGGAAATATTAAAACTTCTGGAAGCAGGTATAATTTATACTACAGCTGATAGTAGATGGGTAAGACATGTTCATTGTGTCCCTAAGAAAGGAGGTACAACTGTTGTTCCTAACGATAAGAATGAACTTATTCCACAAAGAATTGTTACAGGCTGCAGAATTAATTGATTTTAGAAAAAATTAAATAAAGCAACTATAAAATATCATTACCCTTTGCCTTTTATTGATCAAATGCTTGAAAGATTATCTAAGCACACACACTTTTGCTTCCTTGATGGATATTCTGGCTTTTCACAAATACATGTTTCTCAACCTGATCAAGAAAAGACCACTTTTACTTGTGCTTTTGGAACCTATGCTTATAGATGTATGCCTTTCGGTTTATGTAATGCACCTGCTACCTTTCAAAGATGCATGATGGCTATATTCTCTGACTTTTATGAAAAGATTGTTGAGGTTTTGATGGATGACTTCTCTGTTTATGGGAAGTCTTTTGATGATTGTTTAAGCAATCTTGATCGAGTTTTGCAAAGATGTGACCAAACAAATCTTGTCTTGAATTGGGAGAAGTGCCACTTTATGGTTAATGAAGGCATTGTCTTGGGTCATAAAATTTCTGAAAGAGGTATTGAAGTGGACCAAGCTAAAGTTTATGCAATTGAGAAAATGCTATGTCCCAAGGACATCAAAGGTATTCGTAGTTTCCTAGGTCATGCTGGTTTCTATAGGAGATTTATCAAAGACTTTTCTAAAATTTCTAGGCCTCTTACTAATCTTTTGCGAAAGGATATTCCTTTTGTTTTTGATGATGATGGTCTAGAAGCCTTTGAAACACTTAAGAAAGCTTTAATCTCTGCACCTATTGTCCAACCACCTGATTGGAACTTGCCTTTTGAAATTATGTGTGATGCTAGTGACTATGCTGTTGGTAATGTTCTAGGACAAAGAGTTGATAAGAAATTGAATGTTATTCATTATGCTAGTAAAACTCTAGACAGTGCTTAAAGAAATTATGCTACTACTGAAAAAGAATTCTTAGCAGTGGTGTTTGCTTGTGATAAATTTAGACCTTATATTGTTGACTCCAAAGTAACTGTTCACACAGACCATGCTGTTATTAAATATCTTATGGAAAATAAAGATGCTAAACCTAGGCTTATTCGTTGGGTTCTCTTGTTACAAGAATTTGATTTGCATATTATTGATAGAAAAGGAGCTGCGAACCCCGTAGCTGATAACTTGTCTAGGCTTGAAAATGTGCTTGATGACCCACTACCTATTGATGATAGTTTTCCTGATGAGCAGTTAGCTGCAATAAATGTTGCTAACAGTACTCCTTGGTTTTTTTATTATGCTAATTACATCGTTGCTAAATATTTACCACCTAGCTTTACTTACCAACAAAAAAATTCTTCTATGATTTAAGACATTACTTTTGGGATGACCCACATCTTTATAAAGAAGGAGTAGATGGTATTATTAGACATTGAGTACCTGAGCATGAACAGGGACAAATCCTACGGAAATGTCACTCCGAACCGTATGCAGGGCATCATGCTAGAGATAGAACTGCTCACAAGGTGTTGCAATCTGGATTTTATTAGCCTACTCTTTTGAAGGATGCTCGTAAGTATGTCTCATCTTGTGATGAATGCCAAAGAATAGGTAATATTGGTAAGCGTCAAGAAATTCCTATGAATTATTCACTTGTTGTTGAACCATTTGATGTTTGGGGATTTGATTACATGGGACATTTTCCTTCCTCTAATGGGTATACACATATTTTGGTTGCCGTTGATTATGTTACTAACGGGTAGAAGCTATTCCAACTAGTAGTGTTGATCACAACACCTCTATTAAAATGCTTAAGGAAGTTATTTTCCCAAGGTTTGGAATCCGTAGATATTTAATGACTAGTGGTGGTTCACACTTTATTCATGGTGCTTTTCGTAAAATGCTTGCTAAGTATGATGTTAAACATAGAATTGCATCACCCTATCATCCTCAGTCTAGTGGTCAAGTTGAACTTAGCAATAGAGAAATAAAATTAATTTTGCAAAAGACTATTAATAGGTCCAGGAAGAATTTTTCTAAAGAAATTAGATGATGCACTTTGGGCTTATAGAATAGCTTATAGAAATCCTATGGGTATGTATCCTTATAAAATGGTTTAAGGAAAAGCTTGCCATTTGCCTCTTGAGTTAGAACATAAAGCATACTGGGCAGTTAAAGAACTCAACTGTGATTTCAAACTTGCTGGTGAAAAGAGGTTGCTTGATATAAGCTCATTGATGAATGGAGAACCCAAGCTTACGAAAATGCAAAGTTATTCAAAGAAAAAGTTAAAATATGGCATGGCAAAAGAATCCAAAAGCTTGAGTTTAAAGTCGGAGAATATGTTCTTTTGTACAACTCTTGTTTTCAGGTTTTTTGCAGGAAAGCTCCTCTCGAAATGGGTAGGCCCATATGTAATCCAGGAGGTTTACCAGTCCGGTGCCATCAAAATAAATAATTCCGAAGGTACTAACCCGAAGGTTGTCAATGGGCAACGAATAAAGCATTATATCTCAGGTACGCCTATTAATGTTGAAAGTAATATTATCCAAACTTTGACACCGGAAGAACACATAAAAGAGTCCTTCTGGAACACTCCAGAATCGTCAAAATAAGGAGGTACGTGATACGGTAAGTAAACCGACTCCGAAAAATCCGCAAAAATATTTTTTGTCAGTTTTGGAATATTCTAAAATTTTGGAAATAAAGAAACTTCCAGGAAGCGTCCGCTAGTGGGCACACGACACCAGGGTGCGCCAGGCTTGCCTGGCGCGCCCAGGTGGGTTGCCCACCTGGGACACCACCCGTACTCCATTTTTCTTCCATATGCTTGTCCTCCAAGATAAAAAAAATCTATATATACTTCCCGAACCTGTTAACCACCATATCGTGGAGAAAATCCTCTCTTCTATTTTCTTGCTATTTCCGTTCAGATCTATCAAGCTAAGCATCATGTCTTCCTGCTCCTCCAACCACATGGAAGAAGATGTTTAGCTAATGAAGATCGAGATGAAGAGGGAGGAGCCCACGGACGCTATCAAGGGAGACAAGGGCAAGGAAGTTACCGTAGATCCAAACCCGGTGGCAACACAAGCATTGTTGGCCGAGGAGGAGGAGGAAGATATCCTTAAACCCTATCTTACTCACCTTACTCCTCCTGAGATTGAAGCTTTACGCATTATTGAAATAGTTCGCATACAAAATAAGTATCTCACTCGTGAAAATATTCTGCATCAAGAGTATATCACCTATCTCCGGAGCGTCATCCGTCAGTTGGAGAATCTCTTGATCCTCAAGGATAGGATTGCTTCTCCATCACCACCATCTTCTTCACCACCAAAGGAGAACTGAGTATCGGGTATGGGCACTCCCCTTGGCTTCCGCCAAGCTTGAGGGAGGTGCCCCGGTATCGTATCATCCCACTATCTTTTTTGCTTTTATTTATCTTAGTTCAATCTTTTGCTTAGATGAATAAAGTTTAGTTTGATCTTTTCTTCTTTGAGAGTTTGCTTAGTGACCTATCATTGTTATCATGTGCAAGTTATATAATAAAGTTAGTTCGAGTTTTTACTTTCATGTTGCAAATAAAAAAAGAAAAAGAGAAAGAAGGCAAATAAAAGAAAGGAAATAAATCAATAAGATCATATACTAATCCTATGGTAGGTGATAGCACCACACAAGGAAAAGTATAAGTAAGAAAATTTTATTAGAGATTGACAAATATAGCATTGGTCAGTGATGCAACTCATGAAAGAATTAATAAGGGAAGGGGAGATTCACATATAAATATACTATCCTAGAAATCTTTTGTGATTGTGAGCCCTCATCAAAATATTATATGCCAAAATTGTTGACGTTGGACAAGGAAGACAACGTAATGGTTTATGTATGTTTATATTCACATAGAAGTCATATTGTCATAGATCCTTTAACATGCGATGCTTGCCCCCTATCTTTGCTAGCCAAAAATTTCGCACTACGTAGAGATACTACTTGTGCATCCAAAAACCCTTAAACCCAAATCTTTTTCAAGTGTCCACCATACCTACCTAGGGATTGAACAAGATCACTCAAGTAAGTTGTCATCGGTGCAAAAATGCAATAAAAATTGCTTCTAAATATGTGAGATCTTTTAGTGTAAAAGAAAATTGAGCGTTGCACGAACTTGGATGACAAAGAATAAAAGTGACAGACTGCATAATAAAGGTTGTCATCTTAAGGGGCAATGTAACTTCATGCTCTTTTGCACTAAGGGATTGAGCATGCAAACAAATAAGCGCATGGCAACCTCTGCGTCCCTCTGCGAAGGGCCTATCTTTTACTTTTATGTATTTACTTTTATGCAAAGAGTCAAAGTTTTCCTTCTATTCCTTTTATTTTTCTCTTTTGGCAAGCATCATGTGGTGAGGAAAGATATATGCACATATGTCCAGTTGAATATAAATAGCATGAGTTATTATTGTTGACATCACCCTTGAGGTGAGTATGTTGGGAGGCAAAACTATAAGCCCCTATCTTTCTATGTGTCCAATTGAAACGTTTTGCTCATGTACTCAGTGAGTGTTAGCAATCATAGAAGACTGTATGATGGTTGAGTGTGTGGACTTGCCTCAAGGCTCCGACACGTGACCCTTCCTGAAAAGATGATGAATTTTAGTTGCAAGGTTAACTGAGAACATAGTTTTTTTTGGTTTCTAATAGAATTTTTGCTTTATACTTCGATTATGTGATGAACTATTACTTACTCATGGGAATTGTATGACAGAAGTTCTATGATAAAAGTATTATGTTTAAATTTTTTGTTGTTATAATAATCAACATGATGATTCTATGTCCGTATTTTGTTTTTATCGACGCCTCTCTCTCTCAAAGCATGTGGACATGTTTTTCGATTTTGGTTTTCGCTTGAGGACAAGCGAGGTATAAGCTTGGGGGAGTTGATACGTCCATTTTACATCATGTTTTCTTATTGTTATTTATGATGTTTTTATCCATAATAGTGCTTTTTGGAGTGCCTTTTCTCTCATAATTTGCAAGGTACACACCAAGAGGGAGAATTCCGGCAGCTGGAAATCTGGACCTGAAAAAGCTATGTCAGGCCACCTATTCTGCACATCTCCAAATGAGCTAAAACTCCACGAGGATTTTTTAGGAATACTTAAGAAATACTGGAGCCAATAAACACCAGAGGGGGCCCACCAGGTGGGCACAACCCACCTCGGCGCACCAGGGCCCCCTGGCGCGCCCTGGTGGGTTGTGGCCTCCTCGGCCCACTTCTGGTGCCCATCTTCTGGTATATAAGTGATTTTGACCTAGAAAAATAAGGAGAAGACTTTCGGGACGGAGCGCCGCCGTCTCGAGGCGGAACTTGGGCAGGAGCACTTTTTCCCTCCGGCGAAGCGATTCTGCCGGGGGAACTTCCCTCCCGGAGAGAGAAATCATCTTCATCATCATCACCAACAAATCTCCCATTTGGGGAGGGCAGTCTCCATCAACATCTTCACCGACACCATCTCATCTCAAACCCTAGTTCATCGCTTGTATTCAATCTTGTTACCAGAACTATAGGTTGGTGCTAGGGGGTGACTAGTAGTGTTGATTACATCTTGTAGTTGATTACTATATGGTTTATTTGGTGGAAGATTATATGTTCAGATCCATGATGCTATTTAATACTCCTCTGATCATGAGCATGTTTATTGTTTGTGAGTAGTTACCTTTGTTCTTGAGGTCACGGGAGAAATCATGTTGCAAGTAATCATGTGAACTTGATGTGTGTTCGATATTTTGATAGTATGTATGTTGTGATTCCCTTAGTGGTGTCATGTGAACGTCGACTACATGACACTTCACCATATTTGGGCCTAAGGGAATGTATTGTGGAGTAGTAAATAGATGGTGGGTTGCGAGAGTGACAGAAACTTAAACCCCGTTTATGCACTATTCCGTAAGGGACCGATTGGATCCTAGAGTTTAATGCTATGGTTAGGATTTATCCTTAATATTTTTCTCGTAGTTGTGGATGCTTGCAGGAGGGTTAATCATAAGTAGGAGGTTTGTTCAAGTAAGAACAGCACCTAAGCACCGGTCCACCCACATATCAAATTATCAAAGTAGCGAACACAAATCAAACCAACATGATGAAAGTGACTAGATGAAATTCCCGTGTACCCTCAAGAACGCTTTGCTTATCATAAGAGACCATTTTGGCCTATCCTTTGCCTCAAAAGGATTGGGCTACCTTGCTTCATACTTATTGCTACTATCGTTACTTGCTCGTTACAAATTATCTTGCTATCAAACTACTCGCTACTTACAGTTTCAGCACTTGCAGACATTACCTTACTGAAAACTACTTGTCATTTCCTTCTGCTCGTCGTTGGGTTCGACACTCTTACTTATCGAAAAGAGCTACAATTGATCGACTATACTTGCGGGTCATCATGTACCAGACCTGATGTGTGCCTTGCTATAAGTTTAGCATGGAGGTACCAAAGTAATCCAGGAGTGGATCAATGGACAGCAGTCAAGAACATCGTGAAATACCTTAAAAGGACTAAGGTTATGTTTCTCGTTTATGGAGGTTACAAAGAGCTTGTCATAAATGGTTACGTCGATGCAAGCTTTGACACTGATTCGAATGACTCTAAGTCACAAACTGGATATGTATTTATAATGAATGCTGGAGCTGTCAGTTGGTGCAGTTCCAAGCAGAGCGTCGTGGCGGGATCTACGTGTGAAGCGGAGTACATAGCTGCTTTGGAAGCATCAAATCAAGGAGTCTGGATGAAGGAGTTCATATCCAATCTAGGTGTAATACCTAGTGCATCGGGTCCAAAGAATCTTTTGTGACAATACTGGAGCAATTGCCTTGGCGAAGGAATCCAAATTTCACAACAGAACCAAACACTTCAAGAGACGCTTCTATTCAATCCGTGATCAAGTCAAGGAGGGAGACATAGAGATTTGCAAAATACATACGGATCTGAACGTTGCAGACCCATTGACTAAGCCTCTTCCATGAGAAAAACATGATCAACACCAAGACTCCATGGGTGTTAGAATCATTACTATGTAATCTAGATTATTGACTCTAGTGCAAGTGGGAGACTAAAGGAAATATGCCCTAGAGGCAATAATAAAATTGTTATTTATATTTCCTTATATCATGATGAATGTTTATTATTCATGCTAGAATTGTATTAACCGGAAATTTAGTACATGTGTAAATACATAGACAAAACTGAGTGTCCCTAGTATGCCTCTACTTGACTAGCTCGTTAATAAAAGATGGTTAAGTTTCCTGACCATGGACATGTGTTGTCATTTGATGAATGGAATCACATCATTAGAGAATGATGTGATGGACAAGGCCCACCCGTTAGCTTAGCATTATGATCGTTTAGTTTTATTGCTATTGCTTTCTTTATGACTTATACATATTCCTATGACTATGAGATTATGCAACTCCCGAATACCGGAGGAACACCTTTTGTATTATCAAACGTCACAACGTAACTGGGTGATTATAAAGATGCTCTACAGGTGTCTCCGAAGGTGTTTGTTGGGTTGGCATATATCAAGATTAGGATTTGTCACTCCGTGTATCGGAGAGGTATCTATGGGCCCTCTCGGTAATGCACATCACTATAAGCCTTGCAAGCAATGTGACTAATGAGTTAGTTACGGGATGGTTCATTACGGAACGAGTAAAGAGACTTGCGGGTAACGAGATTGAACTAGGTATGAGGATACCGACGATCGAATCTCGGGCAAGTAACATACCGATGACAAAGGGAATGATGTATGTTGTTATGAGGTTTGACCGATAAAGATCTTCGTAGAATATGTAGGAAATAATATGAGCATCCAGGTTCCGCTATTGGTTATTGACCGGAAATGTATCTCGGTCATGTCTACATAGTTCTCGAACCTGTATGGTCCGCACGCTTAATGTTCGATGATGATTAGTATTATGAGTTGTGTGTTTTGGTGACCGAAGTTTGTTCGGAGTCCCCGATGAGATCACGGGCATGACGAGGAGTCTCGAAATGGTCGAGAGGTAAAGATTGATATATTGGAAGGTTATATACGGACATCCGAATGGTTCCGAATAGGTTTCGGGATTTATCGGAGTACCGGGAGGTTATCGGAACCCCCCGGGAAAGTTAATGGGCCTCATGGGCCATAGTGGAGAGGAGGAGGCAGCCGCAGGAGGTGGCGCGCACCCCCCCAAGTCCAATCCGAATTGGACAAGGGGTGGGGAGCGCCCCCCCCCCCCCTTTCGTTCTCCCTTAGTACCTCTCCACCTCTTTCCCCTTTCCCTCTCCGTTGGAAGGAAAAGGGGAGCCGACTAGGACTAGGAGTCCTAGTGGGACTGCCCCCACTTGGCGCACCCCTAGGGCCGGCCGACCTCCCCCTCCTCCTTTATATACGGGGGCGGGGGCACCCGAAAGACACACCAAGAATTCTCTTAGCCGTGTGCGGTGCCCCCCTCCACAGTTTACTCCTCCAGTCATAGCGTCGTAGTGCTTAGGCGAAGCCTTGCACAGGTCACATCACCATCACCGTCACCATGTTGTCGTGCTGACGGAACTCTCCCTTGACCATCTACTGGATCAAGAGTTCGAGGGACACCATCGAGCTGAACGTGTGCTGAACACGGAGGTGTCGTACGTTCGGTACTTGGATCGGTTGGATCATGAAGATGTTCGACTACATCAACCGCGTTAACATAACGCTTCCACTTTTGGTCTACGAGGGTACATGGACACACTCTCCCCCTCTCGTTGCTATGCATCTCCTAGATAGATCTTGCATGAGCGTAGGATTTTTTTTAAATTGCATGCTATGTTCCCCAACATAATGCGTCTAAGCGCCAGGGATGGCGCTCCTCCCACCCACCCACCCTCTCCACCCATGACCTAGGTTTTCCGGTGATCTCCACCTCTAGCCAGTGATTCCTGGATCTTCTCCGCTCATCTTCTCCGGCGTACTCTGATCTACACGTTTATACCCATCTCCTATGGGTGCCTCTAGTGGATCAACGTTGGATTTGGATTTCTCAGCGGGCTCCATCTTTGCGGATAAGGTTTTCATTTCTTGTGGGAAATCTATTCACCCCTCGGATGACATGGGCCATTTCATTATGGTTGTGTCTTTTAGCCGACATGTTTTTCGTCTTGATGAGGATTCTGTGGCGGCTGCTTTGGAATCAGCGATTGGCGGTTCGGCCATTGATCGGTCAGTCCAGCTTATTAAGGGCAAGGTATTTTCTTTCATTGTTTCCTGCCAGCAAGTTGGCCTCTACATCCTCAAGTTGAGATCATATACCTGCCCGCATTTCAAATGTTATTTTCATCTTTGGGGAAATGGTGGTCCAAATTGGAGACGTGAGTTAGGGATCTGGAGAAAGGAATGCGACGTTGAGTGGATTCTGGTTAGTCCCTCTAAAAGGGGTGCAACTTTGGGTTTGATTGCTATGCATAAACCTCCTTCAAAGTCTTCTCTTAGATCGGGTTTCTCTTCACGTAAGAAAATTTCTTTTGCTATGTTTCATCAATACCCTGTTTGTAAGGGTTATAGATATCCAGCTTCTCAGATTCTTGTTGACACGATTGCTGAGGCCGGCTATGAAATTAACCCTTCTGAGAGGGTGATCTTGCCATCACCGCCGGCGGTCAATCTTCAGTGGACGGTGGCTACGCCACCCATCTCTTTCGGAACGATCAACGTTCCTGCCAAATTTTCGGCCGTCATCTCCGGTGCATCATCTTGCAACTTTATGGCAAATCTGGTACGTGACGTCCCAGATGTGAGGCCACCAATCTCGGACAGGAATTTTGCTCTTTTGAATGAGGACGTTACGTGCCATAATGGGCCGGCCTCTGTGACTGCTGTGGGCTTTGATCCGCCCTTGACTTCTGCTGAGTTGGGCCAGGCTGGGCCGGTTTCTTTCGAGGAGCAGCTGGATATCCCCTCGTCTCAATAGGCCAGGGAGGATTTTGATAATTTAATCTCTGATATGGTCGATGAAATTTCTACGTGTCAGAAGTGCCTTGGAAAGGGTCATTTTGCCTCTGCATGTACGTCTAAGCTCGGTGTATCTCATGCCTCCGGTGCGGTCATGTCAAAAAGATTGCAACAAGTTTGCTAGTATATTGGGGCTCGTATGGCAAGCGGACCCGTTAACGCTCCATCTTCCGAGAAGCGCTGAGAATATCTCTCTGACATCGCTTTTACCAAACTTGGACCTCCCTTGCACTTCCGCATTTACGCCGTCGTCCAGTTCCATCAGCCTCGGACCCAAGACACCATCAGCCTCGCCGCCTGCAACCCCTCCCCCACCTCTCCACTCGCCGTCCTTGGAGGCGGAGCTCCCGGCTCCAATGGCAAACTTTCACTTGGATCCTCTACTGTATGTGCCTGCTGGTCACCACATCGTCGATGGTGGGGAAGATCGTCTGCCGCGAACCTTTGTGACGCCACATACCCCAATTGTGCGCCGCCATGAGGAGTTCATGCTTGCGGAGGTAATGCCTATTCCTCAGCCAGATGAGATTGGTGCTGCTCGAGAAGAAGTTGTGCAGTGGTTGCAAGGGCATGGTGTTCTGGTTAGGTCAGCGCAGCCTTGGATCCGTTCGGTTGGGCTCTTTGAGCTTCGGGACGCCGCGGTCAGATTTTCTTTGCTGCAACTTCCACCTCAGCCGCTGGGGAATGACCATTTTGTGAGATTTATGAAGCACGATGAGGGCGAATCTTTTCGTGGAGTTCAGGGTTTTCGTCAGGGGCTTTTCATGTTTCTGGGTATTCCGTTGGATCTTCGCAACACTGAATGCATCAGAGCAGCTGTGAACACTTTTGGCAAGTTTCATCACTGGGTCAGTGAGGACCCATATATGGTTCGATCTCTGGTTTTTTGCTTCTTTCCCTGAGGGTATCCTTGTGCCACGTGATGTGGTTTTCATGGATTATGCGGCCTATGGTGGTGCTTGGGTTTCTTGGACGGCACCTCTTTATATTTTGGGTGCGAACTTTGCAGAGCAGATGCCCCAGGATGAAGATTGGATGCCCATCAATGGCAATCCGCACCCTGTTCCTGGTGTTCCTTTCCCTGACCTGCCTCCGTTTAATCTTCCTGCTTACCCTGCCCTGGGGTGGAATGCAGTTCCACCTCCACCTCATGAGCCTGTGGTCATTGAGGTGGCTGCTGACAATTGGGGGAATTGGAATGACGATGTGGAGCCTGAACCTGTGCAAGATCAAGAATCAATGGTGGTGGATCTCTCAGCTCAGCCCAGCTCTGCTGCCAACCAGGAACCGCCAGTTGTTGTGGTGGAGGATGATCTGTCTGATGCACCTTTTCTGCCTTTGGTTAATGAGGAAGCTGCTAACGCCTGGGCCATTGTTGTCTACCAGCCCCCTGCTGTCAGGGAGGAGATTGTTTTGCCTGCGGTTCCATTTGGGCCTCCTTTGCCTCCGGATATGATTTGGAGGAGATCGTTTGAAAGCCTTTTGCAAGCTCCCATTTCTTTCTCTGTTCCTAGGCCAATTTTGCTGCAACCTCTGTCGCCGGTTGTCTTGTCCAAGAGAACTTGGGATCTGGCATTCATGACTCGACCGCCACGCCTTACCTAGAGGGAACAGAGCCAGCTAGGCACATTGCCGGCGCTTTTTTCTGATCACGCTGATGTGCTACCTGTGCAGGTAACCTCCCTCCTGCTGTGGTGGTTCAAACCCGCAGGCCACGGAAAACCTTGCCACCAACTCCAATTGTCGACACATGATCAATGACGCTGCACAGAAGCTTCGGCTCAGCGGGATGGTTTCAAGCCCATCTTCCACGAGCTCACTCTTGACCCAAGAGAAAGAAGCCCAAGGCTAAGCCTTTCACGCCCAGATGCATGACGAGCCTGCTTCTGAAGGATGTCCTCCTGCAACTCCTGTCAGTCGACTTCAAGAAGTTGGGCGTGAGCTGCAAATTGACGCTGCCCTGCTCACTGTGGATGCACTTATGGTGGACCCACCTGCTGTTGCCTCGCCTAAACATGATGATTAGAGTGTCCTTGGTTTATTGGGTCTCGCAAGCCCTTAACTTTGCTTTATCTATATCTTTAGGCAGTACTCTACTTCTTGAACTCTGGTGTGTGCTGATGTTGGGTCAGACTAGATTGTGTTCTTTTGGACATGTGGTATTGCGTGCCATGTGGTTTATGGACTTTTTCTTATGTTATTATGAGTAATATTTGTAGAAACTGGAATAACCTTTGCTGGAATGTAAGAGGCTTGAATTCTGAAGCTAGGCAGAGGGCTGTTAGGCGTAAAATTGAGGAAAGCCATTGTTCAATCGCACATCTGCAAGAAACAAAATGCTCTTCTTTTGATTCTCGGTCAATCAAATCCTTACGCCCTAAAAGATTTGACTCCTTTGTCCGCTCTCCTTCTCTTGGTGCTTCGGAGGAATTATTGTGATGCGGAACTCTTACATCTTTAGTGGCACTGTAATTGAAGTGCAGCAGTTTGCTATAGTTGTCCAGTTTACTTCCAGACAGAACAATGAATCTTGGACTCTTGTTGCTGTTTATGGCCCTTGTCAGGGTGAAGCCAGGGATAAATTTGTTAACTGGTTATGCAACCTGTCTATACCTACCAATGAGCACTGGTTGCTACTTGGCGATTTTAATTTCCTTCGGTCTGTGGATAATAGAAACTTGCCTGGTGGGGACATAAATGATATGTTCATCTTCAATGAGATTATTGGTCACTTGGGCCTTCTTGAACTTCCAATCAAAGGTAGATCTTACACATGGTCCAATATGCAAGATACCCCACTTCTTGAGCAGCTAGACTGGTTCTTTACATCTGTGGACTGGATTTCTGACTATCCTATGACTGAAGTTCTTCCTTTGGCCAGGACTGCTTTGGATCATGTGCCATGCTTAGTCTCCATAAAGACTTCCATTCCAAAATCAAATCTTTTTAGGTTTGAAAATTATTGGCTAGAGCTTGAGGGCTTCATGGACTGTGTTGAGTCTTCTTGGAAGCAACCCTCTCGGAAATCACATATAACAGCTAAAATTGCGAGATAAATTTAAAAGTTTGAGAATGTGCCTTAAGAGGTGGCAAATGAATGTTTCCAAATTGAGGTTCTTGATCAGCAAATGTAATCATGTTATTTTCCTCCTTGATGAATTGGAGGAATGGAGGCCTCTTTTATTAGGAGAATAACTTGGAAGGATTGTAAAAACCCATTTGGAAAAGCTTACGCACTTGCAGTTCTGTCTTTGGAAAAAGAGATGCTCTATCCGATATTTTAAGGTGGGGAGAGAACACCAAATTCTTCCATGCTATGGCCACTGAGAGGCATAGAAGGAACTCCATTGCTAGTCTGAAGCTTCCTGATGGATCTGTTGTCTTTGATCACTCCCAAATGGCTGGAATTATTTGGAGTTGCTTTAAGAATAGAATGGGCACCTCTGGAGGGATTGTGATGGGTTTTGATTTGTCCTCACTTATCTCACCTGTGGCTGGCCTTGAGGTGCTCACTAAGCCTTTTGAAAAAGAGGAAATGGACAATGTAGTTAAACATATGCCTGTGGTTAAGGCACCTGGTCCTGATGGTTTCAATGGCCTATTTTTTAAGAAATGTTGGCATCTAATTTCTCAGGACTTTTATGAGCTGGCTCAGGCTTTTTATGATGGATATCTTGTCTTGGAGAACATTAGCAGTTCTTTTATTACTCTTGTGCCCAAAAATTTATCACTGAAGAAGTGGGAGACTACAGGCCTATCTCTCTCACTAGTATGGGGCTTAAGTTTACATCCAAAATGGCTGCAAATAGATTCGAGGAAATGATCATGAAGTGCATTCACAAAAACCAATATGGTTTCAATAAGTCTAGAACAATCCAGGATTGTCTGGGTTGGACATTTGAATATTTACACCAATGTCATCAGTCAAAAAGGCCCATAGTAATTCTCAAATTGGACTTTGAGAAGGCTTTTGACTATTGAGCATGAAGCTATCTTCCAAATCCTAAGATATAAGGGCTTTAATGATAAGTGGATTCTTTGGATGAAGCAACTCACAGCCTTTGGTACTTCTTCTGTTTTTGCTTAATGGGGTCCACAGGAGGAAGTTTGTTTTGTAAAAGGAGTCAGACAGGGTGACCCTGTATCTCCTCTGCTCTTTGTCATAGCTGCTGATCTGCTTCAAACAATGATTAATGATATGTTCAGGAAGGGAATCCTTCACCTACCTATACCTTGCCATGATATTGATTACCCTGTGATCCAAAGATGTCGATGATACATTGATCATCCTCCCCGCAGACGAGGTTCAACCACGGCATTGAAGGATATGCTCAAGGTGTTTTCTCGGTCCACCGGTGCGGATGTTAACTACCATAAATCATTTATTATTCCAATCAATGTAGACTTCTGCTGTAATGGAAGATTTGGATCTCGCTTTTGGTTGCAAAATTGGTAAAATGCCTTTTACATACCTTGGATTGCTGTGGGGACTACAAGGCCCAAAATGGTGGACTTCATGCCTCTGGTGGATGTATGGAGAGAAGAATGACTGCCAGTTCTTCTTTCCTTAACCAAGGTGAAAGATTGCAGTTCCTCAACTCTGCTCTATCTTCAATGCCCATTTTCTTTTTGAGTAGTCTTGCTCTGCCAGCCGGTATTCTCAAGCAATTGGAAAAAATACAAAGGCAGTGTTTATGGAGAAAGCATAGAGATGAGCCTGCTCCATCTCTTGCTGCTTGGGGTCTCATTTGTAGGCCAAAAAACAAAGGAGGTCTGGGTATTCTTAATCTGGGGTTCGAATGTGGCTCTTCTTCTCAAACATGCCAATAACTTCTGAACAAGAGAGATATCCCTTGGGTGTCCCTAGTGCAGGATTCATACTACTATGAAAGAATGCCCAGGGGAACAAATGGTATGGCTCCTTCTGGTGGAGGGATATTTGTAAAGTCATGCAGCATTTCAGGGACTGTTCCTGGGTGCAGATCAATGAAGGGGACGCTGCCCTTTTTTGGGCTGATAATTGGAACCTTGGCACTACATGTTCTAGTCTGCAGACAAGATTCCCAAGGCTTTTCTCTTTTGCCAAGGATCCCTGGATTTCAGTTAAGGAAATTTTCAATACTCAGGATATGCACCAGCTTTTCCACCTTCCCTTATCTGCTCAGGCCTTTAATGAGTTGAACTTGATTAAGGATTTGATGGATTCCCTAGCAGAGACCCCAGTTCGAGGGATGTTTGGCTCTGGCAGGGCTCTTCCAAGATTTTCAAACCCAAGATGTTTTACTCCTACACTTTTGTGTCTGATTCCTTTAATCCTTTGCTCTGTGGGATTTGGAAATCCTCTTGTACCCGCAAGATCAAAGTCTTTGCTTGGATGCTTATTATGGACAGGTTGAACACCAAGGATATGGTTGAGAGAAGGCACTGGCACATGGAAGATGGAGTCCATTGTAGGCTTTGCCTCTTGCAGACTAGAGAAACCAGGGATCACCTATTCTTCAACTGCAATTTCAGTGTGAGGTGCGGAATTATCTGCAGATTGATTGGTCTCATTGGCTCATCCATGATTCAGCTGGTTACTCAGGCAAGGAGAAGTTTTGATAAGCCTTTCTTCTCTGAAGTGGTGTTCATTGCTTGTTGGAATATTTGGATCATTAGAAATGCCAAAGTGTTCAGAAATGAGAGGGCTAGTTTCAATAAATGGAGGTTTGCTTTTAGGCATGATATTAGCCTAATGCAGCACCGAATCAAATCTTCTTACAAGGATGACCTGCTTAAATGGATCTCTTTCCTCCCCCCTTAAGATAGTTTTGTAAGACTCCCCTTTTTCTACCTTGTACTCTGGTTACTCCTTGTAATCAACTTGTTGTTCTACTTCTTTTATTAATAAAGCTTTGATATGCTGTGGGGGTTTTGCCCTACAGTTCACAGTAAAAAAACATAACCCCAAAATGATAGTGGTAAATCGGTAAGAGACATCATAGATCGCACCATATCTAATAAAGTACGGTTACAATGTTCAGACACACCATTACGCTGTGGAGTTCCAGGTGGCATGAGTTGGGAAACTATTCCACGTTGTTTTAAATGAAGACCAAACTTGTAACTCAAATATTCGCCTCCGCGATCAGATCGTAGAAAAATTATTTTCTTGTTACGATGATTTTCCACTTCACTCTGAAATTCTTTGAACTTTTCAAATGTTTCAGACTTGTGTTTCATTAAGTAGATATACCCATATTTGCTCAAATCATCCATGAAGGTCAGAAAATAACGATACCCGCCGCGAGCCTCAACACTCATTGGACCGCATACATCGGTATGTATTATTTCCAATAAGTCGGTAGCTCGCTCCATTGTTCCAAGGAATGGAGTCTTAATCATCTTGCCCATGAGGCATGGTTCGAAAGCATCAAATGATTCATAATCAAGTGATTCCAAAATTCCATCCGCATGGAGTTTCTTCATGCACTTTACACCAATATGACCTAAACGTCAGTGCCACAAATATGTTGCACTATCGTTATCAACTTTGCATCTTTTGGCATCAATATTATGAATATGTGTATCACCACGATCGAGATTCAACAAAAATAGACCACTCTTCAAGGGTGCATGACCATAAAAGATATTACTCATATAAATAGAACAACCATTATTCTCTAATTTAAATGAATAACCGTCTCGCATCAAACAAGATCCAAATATAATGTTCATGCTCAACGCTGGCACCAAATATCAATTATTCAGGTCTAAAACTAATCCCAAAGGTACACTAGTATGCGTTGGTGCTATACAAACGGTTTTTAACCCCTTTCCGCGATGGCATTTGGAACCTTCGCCTAGTGAGTGTGGGCGATAGGGGGGGTCCTTCCCACACGACCCAGAAACCGTCGGGGATATGCCCTCCTGGCACACGCGCTCGGCAAAATGAGGTCGTGTGCGACCGACGAGCTCTCAAATACGGAAATACGTACAGTAGAGCTAAAAATGCAATTATATAGGCGAAATTGTTTCCGGTCGCAAGTACATCCCACACAGTCAGTCCCTGCTAAACGTTTCCGTTCGTATGTACATCCCACACAATCGCTCCAAGGAAAACGTTTCCGTTCACAGGTACATCACACACAATTTTTCTCGTTAAATCGTTTGCATTATTGAATGCATCACACACGGTCCGTAGAAGAAACTGTGTGGCAAAGGCTGTCCATCACACACAAACATTTGTGCAAGGTGGCCTAACGCAAACAGTTTTCAAGATAAAGTCGTGTGTGATTGTTCATTGATCCAACATGGTTTATCCCTAAAACTGTGTGCGTTGCCTGAGGTCATTGCCCACGGTATTTTTTTCAATAACCGTTTGCAATAGCAAAACCCAATTAGCAGGATAATTCGCCATTTGCAAGCTAATTGCCCTATTATTAATAATCCATTTATTAATCTAATTGACATTCATATTAAGCACATAATATATTTTATTTCCATATTAAGGAAGCAGAATTTCATAATTGAAATACATCAGAGTACAACATGATATAGCTTGACACTCAGCTACCCCATTACACAACTGCACCAGCACCAAGTTTCACATGCAACATGTAGAACCTTTCGAAATTAGCATCATAGACGGTATATAGACATATGCATCTCATATGGAAAACTGCTGAAGCGGAAGGCGAATATTGAGCCTTCATTCATGTTGAAGGTCTTTGCAAATTTAGGCCAGTGCCTGTGGATGATTGACCATCAGTCCTTCGTCCTCTTCAGGAACACTTCAATATTGAACCGTGCGTGTTGTATGAAAACCTTCCTCGCCTCCTGACCATAGAGGTGGTTTGAGAGGTAATCATCAGTGAACTGCTTTGGAAAGGCCTGAAAACAAGGATGTGCATAAATATCTTCTCTATATTGGAAATGGGGCAAAGGAATAAAAAAGGCAAGGTATAATAGTTAGTACCATCTTGTAGTGAACTGATGTCTTCTTCATTGTGCAGACAAAGATCTTGTTGTTTTTTATCGCTAATTTCTTTATCCTAACAATCTTTCTGAGTGTCTTTATTTGATTGATATTCATGGACAACTCATTTCCCCATATGCAAAAAGGGTCGAATAGTGGGTCAAAAACTCTGACAACAGGACCTACATGTGCAAGACCAAAAATGGTTCCTGCAATTGCACAATAATGTGCTATTAGACAATGGACCATGCACGTGCTAACCTCGATTGTAAACCTCGGTGCTTCCCATTGTTTCCCTGCAACACATATAAGGTAGTTAGTCATCAGGTTAGGTAAGGGTTCGCATGCTATCAGTAAAATATGTTGATGAAAAATAAGCACATTGCATATTCATCAGATTAATTCAAGCCACATGGAAAACCCATTTATCCAAACCAAGCATGATTAAGAACTAGGAAATATAGCACTTGTATATGTTTCTCATGTATTAAGTACAACCAAATTAGATTTATTTCTCACATGGTATACAATAACAAAATGCAGCCACAACAATTGGACATCACATTGCAGAATTGAACCATGCAGTTAAGTAAACACCACAACAAATGCACCAAATATTAACTGAGCACCACGTTGCACAATATAACATACTCCTAATATAAGATAAGACAGTTAACCATACCGAACATGCTTAACAACTTGGAAATATAGCAATTGTATTTGTTTCTCATGTATCTACTACAACCAAAATCAATTTATTTCTCACATGGTATACAATAACAGAATGCACCCACAACTATTGAACATCGCATTGCAGAATTGAACCAAACTGTTAACTAAACACCACAACACAAATGAACCAAACGTTAACTGAGCACCACACTGCACAATGTATAACCAAACCAAGCATGCTTGACAACATGGAAATTTGTATTCGTTTCTCATGTATTTTGTAAAGATAAATTTGATTTATTTCTCACATGGAAGACAATACAAAATTGCAGCCTGAAGAATTGAACATCACATTTGCAGAATTGAACCTAACAGTTAACTGAAGACGACTACTAATTAACAAAAGAGTTAATAAGTGAGCACCACACTACACGACATATAGAACATATACACTAGAGCAACAGATTGCACGGTAAAATTAGATAGCACAATTCACTAGAAGTTGTGAAGGAAAGGCGAGCAACAACACGCATAGCGGGTAAACCGAGCATGCTTAACTGGCATAGCTAGCAAATGGCAAGGTGCTCCTCCAAGATCTGGGGGTCGGCATGAATGGCAGCCATCGCGACCTCATCCGCGTGTGCGGCCGCGATTTGCTTCTTCGCTGCCAAATGCTCCTTGAGATCCTGGCTAAACTGCATGCACCATGGCTTAGGGCGGCGCTTATTTGGTGGAGGGGTCGGTGATTTGGGTGGAAGGTGTCGCGCTCGCGCCGGCGGTCGGGGCATGTGGGATGTGGAAGGAGGAGGAGGATGGGGGTTGGGTGTGGATTACCTGCCTGGATAGACGAGGCCGAGCAGCGTGAAGGAGCGTCGCCGGCAAGGAGGCGGCGCTGCAAGCAAGGAGTGAAGGTTTCAACTTGGAAAGGAAGGCAGAAACAGGGGAAATGTAGCTTTTGGGAAGGGGGAGGGGGCGGGGAGGTAGATATTTCATGAAGCGAAAATTTGGAATCGCTTCAAAAAAAGCTGGCGCACAAAGTGTCATCGGACACGGTCCCTTATTGAGCTGTGTACAATATGTGAACATCACAAGCGATTCAGATAGCTTAACCCGTGTGTGATGAGTTTGAACGTCAAAAATTTTGGTTCGAATTTCCATGGTTACAGTGGTCATCCACGTCATTGCATAATTTGGGTACACAAAGGAGACTACAACACGCCCACACTTCTTAATCGAGCAAGTTCAGCAATTAAACAGAGCTAGCTAACCTAAACATTAATCTAACAAATTAAAGAAAGACGCTCTTAATTAAACAAAACAAAGAGTACTAGTACTACGGCTGGTGCTCGTTGATCTCCACCACCGCCTCCATGTCCAGTTCGCGCCCGACGGTCTCCTGGGGAAGGGGCTCCATGGCATCCATTGCACCATACTCGGCAAGCATCTCTCCATCCGTGTTCGCCATCTCTTTGGAAAAGGCCGCCACGAGCTGGGCGTGAGCGGCCGCGATCTGGGCTTGGATGGGCTCCGTCGTTGCAAGGTATGCGGCGGAGGAGCGGACGGCTACTCGAATGCTCTTGGTGATTGCCAACTCTTCGGTCGTGGGTTGCCGACTATTGTCGGAGAAGCTTAGTTCGATTTGTGCGGTGACCGCCACGAGCTGGGCGTGGGCGGCCTCGACATGGTCATGGGCGGCCTCCATCAGGGCTAAGGTCGCTGCTATGGAACGGACAGCTGCAGTGCCGCTCTCGCCAGTTGCTATCCCCGAGGCAGATATTGTTGTTGCCGCCTGAGAAGCAACAGCGGCCGTTTGGGCTGCCTTGGCCGCCCGGTCACAGATTGTGGCCGCTCTCATGCACCTTGTTAGCACGCGCATGGCGGCTGCGGTCGCGCTCTCGCCGGAGTGGGCCACCGAAGTTGCCCTCACGACGCGGGTCCACGAGCCCATCTTTCACCGGCGACGATTGAACAATGAAATGATATTTGGGGAGCGAGCTAGTGTGCTTGAGACGCCGGCTGTGGACTGTAGCCGACGCACCTTCTCGCGTAAGCCATAGGCGTACTATATATACACCGATGGTGCTCCAGGATATTTTGTGCTGCATCTCATACGGTTGGTGATAATAAACTATGTGCGATCTACTTGATTTGAATTACATAATGGGGTCACAGCGGCAATGGACGGTGTTTGAATTGCTAGACCTTTTATCTGCAGTGAACATGCAACTATATGTGTGTCGTAAAAGAATTGGAATTATGGGTTTGTTTGAACGTTTTATACATTAAATTGGTTTTCTAGCCATTTCAGGTGCACAATTCAAAATTAAACTACATGCACATGCTCCGGTGCACCAACATGGGTTGTAAAATCATATATGTGTCCATGGGTTTATGCTTATGTCCCATGCAAGAAATGGGGATGAAATTCGAACACCACGGCACCGTGGCTCTCCGGCAAACGTCAACGTACTTGCGTTTGTAATTCTAGTAAATCCAAAATTCGTTCAAAATTTGTGAAACTTGGCATGCTATCATGTAGCAGCATCAACATGCCGTGGTAATTTTTTTCCCATTTGGGGCAGGTTTGGGTATAAGCTTCTCATAAACCAGAGCTTCTCACAACAAGTGTGATGGTTTCGGTAGGGAACGTTTCACCTTTCTGGACGAAATGATATCCATTGCCTCTTCTCGGTTTCAAATTTTTTTCTAGTGTCAACATAGAACAACAGGAGTGTTGTGTCAATTTTTGGGATTTTTCGGGTTCGCTTGGACATTTTTATACATTAACTGAGTTTTCTATGCATTCATGTGCATAATTCAAATTTGAACTATAGGCACATCCTCTAATGCATATAAATTAGTTGAAAATTTAAATATGTGTCCTTGGTTGCCTGCTTAGGTCCCATGCAAGAAATGGGAATGAATGTCAAACACCACCGCCATCACTTTCGGCCGCAAACATTGCGATACCTGGTTTTTAAATTCTAGTAAATCCAAAACTCGTCTGAAATTCATGAAACCAGGCATGCTATCATGGAGCGGCATCAACATGCCGTGGTAAATTTTTTGTCCCATTTGGGGCAGGTTTGGGTATATGCTTCTCACAAACCAGAGCTTCTCACAACAAGCATGATTGTTTCGGTAGGGAACGTCCACCTTTGGGGACGAAACGATATCCATTGCCCCTTATTGCTTTCAAATTTTTCTCGTGTCAACATAGAACAACAGGAGTGTTGTGTCAATTTTTGTGATTTTTTGGGGTTCGTTTGGACATTTTTATGCATTAACCGAGTTTTCAATGCATTTATGTGCATAATTCAAATTTGAACTACATGCACATGCTCCAGTGCATATAAATTGGTTGAAAAATCAAATTTGTGTCCTTGGGTGCATTCTTAGGTCCCATGCAAGAAATGGTAATGAATTTCAAACACCAGGGCACTGTTGATTGCCGGCAAAACATTGAGATACCTAGTTTTTAAATTCTAGTAAATCCAAAACTCGTCTGAAATTCATGAAACTTGGCATGCTATCATGGAGCGGCATCAACATGCCATGATAAATTTTTTATCCCATTTGGGGCAGGTTTGGGTATATGTTTCTCACAAACCAGAGCTTCTCGCAACAAGCATGATGGTTTCGGCAGGGAACGTCCCACCTTTGGGGACGAAACTATATCCATTGCCTCTTATTGCTTTCAATTTTTTTTCTCGTGTCAACATAGAACAACAGGAGTGTTGTGTCAATTTTTGTGATTTTTCGGGGTTCATTTGGACATTTTTATGCATTAACTGTGTTTTCAATGCATTTATGTGCATAATTCAAATTTGAACTACATGTGCATGCTCCAGTGCATATAAATTGGTTCAAAAATCAAATCTGTATCCTTGGGTGCATGCTTAGGTCCCATGCAAGAAATGGTAATGAATTTCAAACACCAGGGCACCATTGATTGCCGGCAAAACATTGAGATACCTGGTTTATAAATTCTAGTAAATCCAAAACTCGTCTGAAATTCATGAAACTTGGCATGCTATCATGGAGCGGCATCAACATGTCGTGGTAATTTTTTTGTCCCATTTGGGGCAGGTTTGGGTATATGCTTCTCACAACAAGCATGATGGTTTCGGTAGGAAACATCCCACCTTTGGGGATGAAACGATATCCATTGCCTCTTATTGCTTTCAAATTTTTTCTCGTGTCAACATAGATCAATAGGAGTGTTGTGTCAATTTTTGTGATTTTTGGGGTTTGTTTGGAAATTTTTATGCATTAGCTGAGTTTTCAATGCATTTATGTGCATATTCAAATTTGAACTACATGCACATGCTCCAGTGCATATAAATTGGTTGAAAAATCAAATATGTGTCCTTGGGTGCATGCTTAGGTCCCATGCAAGAAATGGGAATGAATTTCAAACACCAGAGCACCGTTGATTGCCGACAAAACGTTTAGATACTTTATTTTTAAATTCTAGTAAATCCAAAACTCGTCTGAAATTCATGAAACTTGGCATGCTATCATGGATGGCACCCGACATGCTGTGGTATTTTTCGTGTCCATTTTGAGACAAGGCGCACTCGAATAATGACAGCCAACAAAGGCATTTTGAAAAAATAGCTGCCACTTTAATATCTCAAACGTTTGTATAATTCAAACCATGTGCGTTTTGTTAACCATACACGTGACGCCAAGTGTCTTGGTTTTAATGGATGTAGGAGGTGCCGTGCGGACAGCTGCTTGACCTTGATTGAACGGGATGCGTGCGGCCTTGATCCGGTCAGTGGCGACCGAGAGGCGTGCAAGCTGTCCTCCAATGCACGGGCTCATCGGGAAGCGTGCGAGTTGTAAGCTGTGCAGGCTCACTGGGAAGAGAGCCCTTTGACTTCCATGGCCTCCCACCTTCCTCTCCGTGCGTGCACCCTCCTCAGCGGCATGGGACTCCTCCGTCAAACGCTACCTCTCACCACCACCAGCTGCCGTCCTCCTGCGCCCCGACCGTCGATCCCAGGACGACATGATGCAAAGTGAGAGCAGGATTTGTGCATCTCTTCAAAGCAAACGGTTCTTTTGGATGACCCGTGTGCAACCACGTACAAACAATTTGGTAAGATTTGCATCTGTCATATTGGGTATGTTGCCATTTGTCAAACTGGAAAGATTGCATTTGTTGATATAGTCACATTGCCATTTGTCAACCTTGTATTTTGTCAAAATATGAAGCTAAAAATCACTAGCAGTATCTAATTTTTGCAACTAAAATCCAGTAATTAAGCATATTCATTCATAGATTAAGAAGTCATTCTTAATTTATACAATTAGTTCAACTCGACAGCTGAACCGACCAAACTTTTTCCCAATTGTTGCCAACCACGTATTGAAATAGCTAGTTCAACTATATATACTAGCTAATTTTAAGTACGTTGTACAGTTCCACCACATCTATAGTTAGATGAACTGAACAAAATAGCCCCTAAATTCTACTGCTACTGCAGAGGGGCTTTGTACTACTTCCGGCTGCCTCTCCTCTGCCGAGCGTGCTCGGTAAGAGGCGGAGGAGGAGGAGGAGCCTACCGACGAGCCGGGCAACCGCAATACGGTGCCTGCCATTGTTGCAGCTTCAACGACGCTCACCTCGAACGCCCTCTATCGCTCCAGATGACCCCTCTCAAAGCGGTGGTTCTCCTTGTAGATCTCCTGATTCTTCGCCTCTGAGGCGACGTGTACCGCGGCCACTGCGGTGGTAAAGCTCTTTGCATGCTCGACAAGGCGCTCCTCCTCCTCCCGCAGGAACTCGGTGTAGCGCGCAAGGTCACTGACGCGTGTGTGGGCATCCACCTCCGCCTCCCGACTTCGAGCGGCGGTAGCGGAGCGGGTGATGACCCCGGCGGTCAACGGTGGGCTGGCGGCCACGGCGGCCGATGATGGGGTGGCGGCCACGACCACCACCTCCCGCCTTCGGGCCGCGGTGGCGGAGTGGGTGATGGCCACAGTGGTCGGCAGTGGGGTGGCGGCCATGACAGCCACCTCCCGCCTTCGAGCCACAGCGGTGGAGCAGGCAATGGCCCTAGCTTTCGACGATGGTGTGGCGGCAACGGGGGCCGGCAAAAGCTGTCGGCGGGCACGCGGCGATGGAGCGTGTGGTGGGTGTTCTGCGCACACCCAACAGGGACGCCACACGCACTACACTACGCTGGGGACTGCACGGCAGCTGCGGTGTAGCCTCCCAGCCGGAGCTGTCCTCTGATGACGGCGGAGTGGCTGAGCGACGACGACGGACCGGTGCCATTGGTGATTGTGGGAGAAGCAGACGATATAAGCTACAGGGAGGGAGGGGACAATGCGACGCAGGACTCGCCGGCCGTGAGGGTTTTTATAGCAGGCCGGTAAGCATTGGGATTTTGGGGGATTTCACCGAGTCGGGTGGGAAGCTTGCACGGGAATGGGCTCATCGACGATTCATTGGCGCCACCGTTTGGCCAAAAGAACACCCACGCGCGCTGCGCAAGCTTGCGATGTAAGCCATCTGCGGCCGCGGGGTGACAAGACGTGCCAGAGGAGGACGAAAGGCTACATACACACACGGTTAATAAAAAAACGTTTGCGATTTAATTACCTACTATACCCCCGTCCTGGTTTATAAGTATGATTTAACTAATAAAATATGAATGCATGTCACCAAAGATTATATAGTTGGATTCGTATTTGAACATGGTTTCCATTATATAAATTATATGACATGCATTAACATTTTATTGGTTAAATTTGAGGGCAAAGTATGGCACATAATATAAAGGGGACTATAGACTAGATGGAGGTGGTAGCACACGGCCGCTCTCTATGCAGCGATGCAACTGTCGGCCGGCTTGTAGGCGACCATTTCCTGCATGTCCAACTGCTCTATGCATGTGGTTGCTTGCGGTTCAGGCGGCCGTTGCGCGCTCTGCTCGCGTCCCGCCGCGCGCGGTCTGCTCTCGCGTCCCTCCGGGTGCTCTTCCATCGTCCCTCCACGCGCACTGCCAGTGTTTGGGGCGGCGCCGCGATCCTGCAGCGTTCGTGTGCATGCGATTACTGCAGGCGGTAGCGACGATCTGATTACCCGCTGCAAAAACTGCCATGCGAACACGCAGAGAATCCAGGCCGCCTGGCCCCCATTTATTCCTGTGTCCATTTACCTTATATCTCTCGCATCACACGACACAATAAGCACACCCACGATGACACATACAGAAAGGACATCCAGCGGTTCCAATGGCGCTCCCCGTGGCTCCAATGGTGCTCCGGTGACCGGCGGCGACAACGGCGGGCAGTTCTGCGCATCGCGTACTGGAGACCCACGTGAGGGGGAAGGCCCTCTCGTTGGTGTACACGAACGATCCGATCTCGGTGGAGAGCTCCATCCAAACTATGGAGCAGTTCCTTGCCGAGGACAAGAACCGAGTGGTCGGCTTCGACCTCGAGTACACCATCGGTCGTGCCGGGCATGATCAAAAGGTTGCCGTCGCCTAGTTGTGCGTGCGACATGATGTCCTCATCTACCACTACCACCTTCCCACAAGGCCTTGCGAGCGTTTCTCCAGGTTTATCAACTGCTCTGACTATAGTTTCGCTACGGTGGACACCACCAACGATCTAAAAGCGCTCAAGGTTTCAGACTTGAAATGACCGAATCTTGTCAACATCCAGCACCACTACAAGGTCTGGGGCAGCGATAAAAACAAACTGAACTCCCTGGTTGACCTCGCCTCGGCCATCATCGACCCCTACTACATGAAGATGAAGAATGAGAGCAATAAGGACAAGAACGCCTGGCACAGTGTGTGGCATGAGAGACTGGATGAACAACATGTCAAGTACGCGGCCATGATCACGTACACAAGCTACGAGATGTACAGGCGGATAGTTAACATGAGGAAGTATCTTCTTCCTGCCCCAGACGAGGGATCGAGCCATAGAGGAGTGGTGGGGGCGTCACAAGAAGTAGATGACTAGACGATCGTTGCTCCTACTTTAGAATGCATGCAATTGTTTATTGAGGTGTGTGCGAATGATCTGTATATTCACTTATGTAATTGGATATTTATTTCAGTTATATATATACATGTTATTCTACTGTAGACAGAGAAAATCACACGGCTTCTTAGCAGCAATCGTCTCTGTTATTATTGGTCTTCGCACACATTTCTGATTACGGACCTGTTTGCCCCGTATCACACACATCTTGTTCAGTTGAAACGTTTCCATTGTGTTGCCTCATCACACACAGTTCATCCTAGTGAACCGTATGTTGTATATCGCACACGCCTTCATATGGCTGCCCATTTCTTTTGTGACTCCTCATCCCAAACAGTTAATTGAATTGAACCATATGCCCTGCATTGCACACGCAACTAAAATCTGAACTGTGTTTGATGCATCCGTCATCGCAAACATTTTGCACCTTTTTTTATGGTTTTCTTACACCACCGTTTGCGATTATGGCATCGCACACAGTTTCGTCGAAGGGTCTCTGATCATAGTGTCGTGTTTGGACCTGTTGGGGAACGTAGTAATTTCAAAAAAAATCCTACGCACACGCAAGATCATGGTGATGCACAACAACAAGAGGGGAGAGTGTCGTCCACGTACCCTCGTAGACCGTAAGAGGAAGCGTTATGAGAATGCGGTTGATGTAGTCATACGTCTTCATGATCCGACCGATCCAAGTACCGAACGCACGGCACCTCCGAGTTCAGCACACGTTCAGCTCGGTGACATCCCACGAACTCACGATCCAGCAGAGCTTCGCGGGAGAGTTCCATCAGCACGACGGTGTGATGACGGTGATGATGATGCTACCGACGCGGGCTTCGCCTAAGCACTGCTACGATATGACCGAGGTGGATTATGGTGGAGGGGGGCACCGCACACGGCTAAAAGATCAACTGATCAACTTGTGTGTCTATGGGATGCCCCCCTCCCCCGTATATGAAGGAGTGGAGGAAGGGGGAGAGCCGGCCCTCCTATGGCGCGCCCTGGAGGAGTCCTACTCCCACCGGGAGTAGGATTCCCCCCTTCCCTAGTTGTACTAGGAGAGAAGGAAGGGGGAGAGAGGGAGGAAGGAAAGGGGGGCGCCCCCCCTCCTAGTCCAATTCGGACCAGAGGGAGAGGGGGCAGGCATTTCCTATTCGGCGCCCGCTGCGCCCGTTACTGTGTTAATCGCAAACCGGCGCACACCCTACTCCGAGCTGGGCCGGACCGTTGGGTTAAATCTGCAAAATCTTCAAAAACACACGCGTGATGAGTCGAACCAGGGACTTCTTGATCTCGAGAAACTACATTAACCAACCGACCACAACGCCGTTCGGTGATCATTTCTCCGTTTTCTGCTATTTCTACTTTCTTTTCTTTCCCTTTTTCTTTCGGTTTTTTGTTTTTTCATTTTTCGCTTTTCTTTTCCTTTTCCTTTATTCAATTCGTCAATTTTTTAAAAATCCATGAACTTTTTCAATTTTAATGAATTTTTTTGAACATTGATAAACTCTTTTTGAACTTTCTTCAAAATTGATGAACATTATTTCAAATTCATGAACTTCTCCTAAATATGTGAACTATTTTTCAAAATCATTGAACTTTCTTAAATTTCTGGTGAACTTTTTTTCAAAATTGATGAACTATTTTTCAAAATTTGTGAACCTTTTCCAAAATAATGAACTATTTTTTAGAAATTAATGAACTTTTTCAAATTTTGTGATTTAGTTTCAAAATTGATGAACGTTTTTTTTTCAATTTTGGTGAACTTTTCTCAGTTTTTACATTTTTTCAATATTCATGAACTTTTTTCAAATTATCTGTTAATATTTTTTTCTGCAAATAGATGAACTTTTCTTATTTCACAATTTTCCATAAGTATTAAAAAACCGGCCGGTTTTTTCGACCAGGCCAACTGCAACAAATACGAGAAAAAAAATGTGGCCGAGCGAGCGAGCGAGCGAGCGGGCGTGCAACTGGAACCCAACGGAGGAAGAAAAGCGCGTTGCTAGGCCGCAGCCCACTCGGGCGCGCGTGAGCGCCAGTTCATTCCAGGGCGCAGAGGGCGCCGTACAGGAGCTCTCGAGGGGGCACGCGGCCTGCCCTGGTCTCCTCTCTCTCTCTTCACTATGGCCCAATAAGGCCCATACACTTACCGGGGGGTTCCGGTAACCTCCCGGTACTCCGGTAAAATCCCGATTTCACTCAGAACTATTCCAATGTCCAAATATAGGCTTCCGATATATCGATCTTTATGTCTCGACCATTCAGAGACTCCTCGTCATGTCCGTGATCATATCCGAGACTCCAAACTACCTTCGGTACATCAAAACACATAAACTCATAATACCGATCGTCACCGAACGTTAAGCGTGCGGACCCTACGGGTTCGAGAACTATGTAGACATGACCGAGACTCGTCTCCGGTCAATAACCAATAGCGGAACCTGGATGCTCATATTGGCTCCTACATATTCTACGAATATCTTTCTCGGTCAAACCGCATAACAACATACGTTGTTCCCTTTGTCAGCGGTATGTTACTTGCCCGAGATTCGATCATCGATATCTCAATACCTAGTTCAATCTCGTTACCGGCAAGTCTCTTTACTCGTTCCATAATACATCATCCCACAACTAACTCATTACTTGCATTGCTTGCAAGGCTTATAATGATGTGCATTACCGAGAGGGCCCAGAGATACCTCTCCGACAATCGGAGTGACAAATCCTAATCTCGATCTATGCCAACTCAACAAGTACCATCGGAGACACCTGTAGAGCACCTTTGTAATCACCCAGTTATTTTGTGACGTTTGGTAGCACACAAAGTGTTCCTCCGGTATTCGGGAGTTGCATAATCTCATAGTCATAGGAACATGTATAAGTCATGAAGAAAGCAATAGCAATATACTAAATGATCGAATGCTAAGCTAACTGAATGGGTCAAGTCAATCACATTATTCTCTAATGATGTGATCCTGTTAATCAAATGACAACTCATGTCTATGGCTAGGAAACTTAACCATCTTTGATTCAACGAGCTAGTCAAATAGAGGCATACTAGTGACACTTTGTTTGTCCATATATTCACACATGTACTAAGTTTCCGGTTAATACAATTCTAGCATGAATTATAAACATTTATCATGATATAAGGAAATATAAATAACAACTTTTTATTGCCTCTAGGGCATATTTCCTTCAGGACCATCCTGCATTAGTGGTAGATGTAGAGGTAGCGTGCCGACAGCGATCACATCGACCTTGGAACCATTCCCGACGCGCATCGTCACCTCGTCCTTAGCCAGTCTTTGTTTAATCTGTAGCCCCTGTTTCGAGTTGCAAATATGAGCAACAAAACCAGTATCAAAAACCCAGGCGCTACTACGAGCATTAGTAAGGTACACATCAATAACATGTATATCGAATATACCTTTGTTCACTTTGCCATCCTTCTTATCTACCAAATACTTGGGGCAGTTCCGCTTCTAGTGTCCTGTCCCTTTGCAGTAGAAGCACTCAGTTTTAGGCTTAGGTCCAGACTTGGGCTTCTTCCCAGGAGTGGAAACTTGCTTGCCATTCTTCTTGAAGTTCCCCTTCTCTCCCTTGCCCTTTTTCTTGAAACTAATGGTCTTGTTAACCATCAACACTTTATGTTGGAAATATGCCCTAGAGGCAATAATAAAAGCATTATTATTATATTTCCTTGTTCGTGATAATTGTCTTTTATTCATGCTATAATTGTATTATCCGGAAATCGTAATACACGTGTGAATACATAGACCACAATACGTCCCTAGTGAGCCTCTAGTTGACTAGCTCGTTGGTCAACATATAGTCATGGTTTCCTGACTATGGACATCAGATGTCGTTGACAACGGGATCACGTCATTAGGAGAATGACGTGATGGACAAGACCCAATCCTAAGCATAGCACAAGATCGTGTAGTTTGTTTTGCTAGAGCTTTTTCAATGTCAAGTATCTCTTCCTTAGACCATGAGATCGTCTAACTCCGGATACCGTAGGAGTGCTTTGGGTGTACCAAAGCGTCACAACGTAATCGGGTGACTATAAAGGTGCACTACGGTATCTCCGAAAGTGTCATTGGGTTGACACGGATCGAGGCGGGATTTGTCACTCCGTATGACGGAGAGGTATCTCTGGGCCCACTTTCGGTAATGCATCATCATAATGAGCTCAAAGTGACCAAGTGTTTGGTCATGGGATCATGCATTATGAATGCAGTAAAGTGACTTGCGGTAGCGAGACTGAACAAGGTATTGGGATACCGACGATCGAAGTCTCGGGCAAGTAACGTACCGATTGACAAAGGGAATAGTATACTGGGGTTGCTTGAATCCTCGACATCGTGGTTCATCCGATGACAACATCGAGGAGCATGTGGGATCAACATGGGTATCCAGATCCAGCTGTTGGTTGTTGACACGAGAGCCGTCTCGGTCATGTCTGCGTGTCTCCCGAACCCGTAGGGTCTACACACTTAAGGTTCGGTGGACGCTAGGGTTATTAGGAAGACTTGTATGTGATTACGAATGTTGT
The DNA here is from genome assembly GCA_021605145.1 of Aegilops bicornis. Taxonomy (NCBI): domain Eukaryota; kingdom Viridiplantae; phylum Streptophyta; class Magnoliopsida; order Poales; family Poaceae; genus Aegilops; species Aegilops bicornis. The sequence goes on along the minus strand of CM038669.1, from coordinate 377,099,620 downwards.
TGAGTCCGGATGAGATCCCGGGCGTCACGAGGAGTTACGGAAGGGTCCGGAGGTAAAGATTCATATATGGGAAGTTGTCAAGCGGACACCGGAAAGTTTCGGGGCATACGGTATTGTCTGGGGCCACGGAAGGGTTCCGAGGTCCACCGGGAGGCCACCCTCCGGGGGGCCACTTGGGCTGCGTGGGGGAAGGAGCCAGCCCACGATGGGCTGGGCTCACCCCCTTGGGCCCTTGCGCCTAGGGTTTGGGGGAACCCTAGAAGGGCGCCCCCCTTGGGGGGCAAGCCACCCTCCTGGCCGCCGCCCCCTCTAGATTCCCATCTAGAGGGGCGGCCCCTGCCCTCTCCCCTATAAATAGAGGGGTGAGGGAGGGCTGCACACCTAAGCCAAGGCACAGCCCTCCCTCCCAACACCTCTCCTCCTCCGTCGTGCTTGGCGAAGCCTGGCCGAGATCTTCTTGCACCAACAACACCACTCCGTCGTCTGCCGTTGGAGCTGTCTTCCTCAACCTCTCCTTCCCTTGCTGGATCAAGAAGGAGGAGGCGTCGTCCGTCCCGTCTGCGTGTGTTGAACGCGGAGGTGCTGTCCGATTCAACACTTGGTCATCGGTGATCCGAATCACGGCGAGTATGACTCCATCATCACCATCCTTGAACGCTTCCACTTTCGATCTACAAGTGGTATGTAGATGCAAACTCACTCCCTTAACTCGTTGCTTAGATGAACTCATAGATGGATCTTGGTGAAACCGTAGGAAAAATTTTAATTTTCTGCAACGTTCCCCAACAGTGGCATCATGAGCTAGGTCTAGGTCTATACCTCTCCGACAATCGGAGTGACAAATCCTAATCTCGATCTATGCCAACTCAACAAGTACCATCGGAGACACCTGTAGAGCACCTTCATAATCACCTAGTTACATTGTGATGTTTGGTAGCACACAAAGTGTTCCTCCGGTATTCGGGAGTTGCATAATCTCATAGTCATAGGAACATCTATAAGTCATGAAGAAAGCAATAGCAATATAATAAACGATCGAATGCTAAGCTAACTGAATGGGTCAAGTCAATCACATCATTCTCTAATGACGTGATCTCGTTAATCAAATGACAACTCATGTCTATGGCTAAGAAACTTAACCATCTTTGATCCAACGAGCTAGTCAAGTAGAGGCATATTGGTGACACTTTGTTTGTCTATATATTCACGCATGTACTAAGTTTCCGGTTAATACAATTCTAGCATGAATAATAAACATTTATCATGATATAAGGAAATATAAATAACAACTTTATTATTGCCTCTAGGGCATATTTCCTTCAGCCTCCCACTTGCACTAGAGTCAACAATCTAGATTACACAGTAACGATTCTAACACCCATGGAGTCTTGGTGCTGATCATGTTTTGCTCGTGAGAGGGGCTTAGTCAACGGGTCTGCAACATTCAGATCTGTATGTATCTTGAAAATCTCTATGTCTCCCTCCTTCACTTGGTCGCGGATGGAATTGAAGCGTCTCTTGATGTGCTTGGTTCTCTTGTGAAATCTGGATTCCTTTGCCAAGGCAATTGCACCAGTATTGTCACAAAAGATTTTCATTGGACCCGATGCACTAGGTATGGCACCTAGATCGGATATGAACTCCTTCATCCAGACTCCTTCATTTGTTGCTTCAAGCAGCTATGTACTCCGCTTCACACGTAGATCACCTTACGACGCTTTGCTTAGAACTGCACCAACTGACAGCTCCACCGTTCAATATAAACACGTATCCGGTTTGTGACTTAGAGTCATCCGGATCAGTGTCAAAGCTTGCATCAACGTAACCATTTACGACGAGCTCCTTGTCACCTTCATAAACGAGAAACATATCCTTGGTCCTTTTCACATATTTCAGGATGTTCTTGACCGCTGTCCAGTGATCCACTCCTGGATTACTTCGGTACCTCCCTGCTAAGCTAATAGCAAGGCACACATCAAGTCTGGTACACAACATTACATACATGATAAAGCCTATGGATAAAGCATAGGGAACATCTTTCATTCTCTCTGTATCTTCTGCAGTGGTCGGGCATTGAGTCTGACTCAACTTCACACCTTGTAACACAGGCAAGAACCCTTTCTTTGCTTGATCCATTTTGAACTTCTTCAAAACTTTATCAAGGTATGTGCTTTGTGAAAGTCCAGTTAGGCGTCTTGTTCTATCTCTATAGATCTTGATGCCCAATATATAAGCAGCTTCACCGAGGTCTTTCATTGAAAAAAATCTTATTCAAGTATCCTTTTATGCTATCCAGAAATTCTATATCATTTCCAATCAACAATATGTCATCCACATATAATATTAGAAATGCTACAGAGCTCCCACTCACTTTCTTGTAAATACAGGCTTCTCCAAAAGTCTGTATAAGACCATATGCTTTGATCACATTATCAAAACGTTTATTCCAACTCTGAGATGCTTGCACCAGTCCATAGATGGATTGCTGGAGATTACACACATTGTTAGCATCCTTTGGATCGATAAAACCTTCAGGTTACATCATATGCAACTCCTCTTCCAGAAATCCATTCAGGAATGCAGTCTTTACATCCATTTACCAAATTTCATAATCATAAAATGCGGCAATTGCTAACATGATTCGGACAGACTTAAGCATCGCTACGGGTGACAAAGTCTCATCATAGTCAACTCCTTGAACTTGTCGAAAACCTTTCGCAACAAGTCGAGCTTTGTAGAAAGTAACATTACCGTCAGCGTCAGTCTTCTTCTTGAAGATCCATTTATTCTCGATGGCTTGCTGATCATCGGGCAAGTCAACCAAAGTCCACACTTTGTTCTCATACATGGATCCCATCTCAGATTTCATGGCCTCAAGCCATTTTGCGGAATCTGGGCCAATCATCGCTTCCTCATAGTTCATAGGTTCATCATGGTCAAGTAACATGACCTCCAGAATAGGATTACCATACCACTCTGGTGCGGATCTTACTCCAGTTGACCTACGGGGTTCAGTAGTAACTTGATCTGAAGTTACATGATCATCATCATTAGCTTCCTCACTAATTGGTGTAGGAGTCACAAGAATAGATTTCTGTGATGAACTACTTTCCAATAAGGGAGCAGTAGATTACCTCATCAAGTTCTACTTTCCTCCCACTCACTTCTTTCGAGAAAAACTCCTTCTCTAGAAAGGATCCATTCTTAGCAACGAATGTCTTGCCTTGAGATCTGTGATAGAAGGTGTACCCAATGATCTCCTTTGGGTATCCTATGAAGACACATTTCTCCGATTGGGTTCGAGCTTATCAGGTTGAAGCTTTTTCACATAAGCATCGCAGCCCCAAACTTTAAGAAACGAAAACTTTGGTTTTTTGCCAAACCACAGTTCATAAGGCGTCGTCTCAACGGATTTAGAGTGTGCCACATTTAATGTGAATGCCACCGTCTCTAAAGCATAACCCCAAAATGATAGCGGTAAATCAGTAAGAGACATCATTGATTGCACCATATCAAAGTACGATTACGACGTTCGGACACACCATTACGCTGTGGTGTTCCGGGTGGCGTGAGTTGCGAAACTATTCCGCATTGTTTCAAATGAAGACCAAACTCGTAACTCAAATATTCTCCTCCATGATCAGATCGCAGACACTTTATTTTCTTGTTACGATGATTTTCCACTTCATGAAATTCTTTGAACTTTTCAAATGTTTTAGACTTATGTTTCATCAAGTAGATATACCCATATCTGTTCAAATCATCTGTGAAGGTGAGAAAATAATGATACCCGCCGCGAGCCTCAACATTCATTGGACCACATACATCAGTATGTATGATTTCCAACAAATCTGTTGCTCGCTCCATTGTTTTGGAGAACGGCTTTTTAGTCATCTTGCCCATGAGGCATGGTTCGCAAGTACCAAGTGATTCATAATCAAGTGATTCCAAAAGTCCATCAGAATGGAGTTTCTTCATGCGCTTTACATCAATATGACCTAAACGGCAGTGCCACAAATAAGTTGCACAATCATTATCAACTCTGCATCTTTTGGCTTCAATATTATGAATATGTGTATCACTAATATCGAGATTCATCAAAAATAGACCACTCTTCAAGGGTGCATGACCATAAAAGATATTACTCATATAAATAGAACAACCATTATTCTCATATTTAAATGAATAACCGTCTCGCATCAAACAAGATCCAGATATAATGTTCATGCTCAACGTTGGCACCAAATAACAATTATTCAGGTCTAAAACTAATCCCGAAGGTAGATGTAGAGGTAGCATGCCGACCGCGATCACATCAACTTTGGAACCATTTCCCACGCGCATCGTCACCTCGTCCTTAGCCAATCTTCGCTTAATCCGTAGTCCCTGTTTCGAGTTGCAAATATTAGCAATGTAACCGGTATCAAATACCCAAGTGCTCTGCGAGCATTAGTAAGGTATACATCAATAACATGTATATCACATATACCTTTGTTCACCTTGCCATCCTTCTTATCCGCCAAATACTTGGGGCGGTTTCGCTTCGATGACCGGTCCCTTTGCGGTAGAAAGCACTTTCGGTCTCGGGGCTTAGGTCCAGACTTGGGCTTCTTCACTTGAGCAACAACTTGCTTGTCGTTCTTCTTGAAGTTCCCTTCTTCCCTTTACCCTTTTCTTGAAACTGGTGGTCTTGATGACCATCAACACTTGATGCTCCTTCTTGATTTCTACCTCTGCAGCCTTTAGCATTGCGAAGAGCTCGGGAATTGTCTTATCCATCCCTTGCATATTATAGTTCATCACGAAGCTCTTGTAGCTTGGTGGCGATGATTGAAGAATTACATCAATGACACTATCATCCGGAAGATTAACTCCCGGTTGAATCAAGTCATTGTTATACCCGGACATTTTGAGTATATGCTCACCGACAGAACTATTCTCCTCCATCTTGCGGTTGTAGAACTTATTGGAAACTTCATATCTCTCAACTGGGCATTTGCTTGAAATATTAACTTCAACTCTGGAACATCTCATATGCTCCATGACGTTCAAAACGTCGTTGAAGTCCCGGTTCTAAGCCGTAAAGCATGGCACACTGAACTATCGAGTAGTCATCGACTTTGCTCGCCAGACGTTCATAACATCTGGCGTTGCTCGTCTTGGGTTTGGCACCTAGCGGTGCTTCCAGGCGTAATTCTTACGTGCAGCAATGAGGATAATCCTCAAGTTACGGACCCAGTCCGTGTAATTGCTACCATCATCTTTCAACTTTGCTTTCTCAAGGAACACATTAAAATTCAACGGAACAACAACACGCGCCATCTATCTACAACAACATAGACATGCAAAATACTATCAGGTACTAAGTTCATGATAAATTAAAGTTCAATTAATCAAATTACTTAAGAAATCCCACTTAGATAGACATCCCTCTAATCATCTATGTGATCACGTGATCCATATCAACTAAACCATGTCCGATCATCACGTGAGATGGAGTAGTTTTCAATGGTAAACATCACTATGTTGATCATATCTACTATATGATTCACGCTCGACCTTTCGGTCTCAGTGTTCCGAGGCCATATCTGCATATGCTAGGCTCATCAAGTTTAACCTGAGTATTCTGCGTGTGCAAAACTGGCTTGCACCCCTATGTGAACGTAGATCTTATCACACCCGATCATCATGTGGTGTCTCGGCATGACGAACTTTTGCAACGGTGCATACTCAGGGAGAACACTTATACCCTGAAATTTAGTGAGAGATCATCTTATAATGCTACCGTCGATCTAAGCAAAATAAGATGCATAAAAGATAAACATCACATGCAATCAATATAAGTGATATGATATGGCCATCATCATCTTGTGCCTTTGATCTCCATCTCCAAAGCACCATCATGATCACCATCGTCACCGGCGCGACACCTTGATCTCCATCGTAGCATCGTTGTCGTCTCGCCAACTATTGCTTCTACGACTATCGCTACCGCTTAGTGATAAAGTAAAGCAATTACATGGCGATTGCATTTCATACAATAAAGCGAGAACCATATGGCTCCTGCCAGTTGCCGATAACTTGGTTACAAAACATGATCATCTCATACAATAAAATTTAGCATCATGTCTTCACCATCTCACATCACAACATGCCCTGCAAAAACAAGTTAGACGTCCTCTACTTTGTTGTTGCAAGTTTTACGTGGCTGCTACGGGCTGAGCAAGAACCGTTCTTACCTACGCATCATAACCACAACGATATTTCGTTAAGTATGTGTTGTTTTAACCTCACAAGGACCGGGCGTAGTGTAACGCCCTCGATGCGGCTATATCTTCCACGTGTCGAGGCACGACTTAGAGGCATAACCGCATTGAAAGCAATGTCGCAAGTGAGGTAATCTTCACACAACCCATGTAATAAATAAGGGAAAGAGATACATAGTTGGCTTACGATGCCACTTCACACAATACATAAATAAACATCCATCATTCAGAGTACACTCAAGGTCCGACTACGGAACCAAAATAAAAGAAGATACCCCAAATGCTACACAGATCCCCGATCGTCCCAACTGGGCACCACTACTGATCATCAGGAAAAGACACATAGTAACGACCACGTTCCTCGTCGAACTCCCACTTGAGCTCGGTTGAGTCACCTGGACTGGCATCATCGGAACTCGCAACTGTTTTGGGAAGTATCCGTGAGTCACGGGACTCAGCAATCTCACACCCGCGAGATCAAGACTATTTAAGCTTATAGGAAGGACAGAGTAGTACGGTGGAGCTGCAGCAAGCGACTAGCATATATGGTGGCTACCGCACAAAAGAGCGAGAAGAGGAGCAAAGCACGGTCGTGAAGCTAGTAGCGATCAAGAAGTGATCCTGAACTACTTACGCCGACATAACTCCAACATCGTGTTCACTTCCCGGACTCCGCCGAGAAGAGACCATCACAGTTACACACGCGGTTGATGTGTATTTTATTTGAGGTCAACTTCAGGTTTTCTACAACCGGACATTAACAAATTCCCATCTGCCTCATAACCGCGGGCACGGTTTTCGAAAGATATTACCTGCAGGGTGTCCCAACTTAGCCCATTATAAGCTCTCACGGTCAACGAAGGATATTCCTTCTACCGGGAAGACCCGATCAATCTCGAATCCCGGACTACAAGACATTTCGACAAAGAATAAAACAAGACCAGCAAAGCCGCCCGAATGTGCCGACAAGTCCCCATAGGAGCTCCACATATCTCGTTCTCGTGGCACACCGGATGGGCAAGACGTCGGGTTGGCATAGACCTGGATTGCCCAGGGCGCCGGACATCGCCCAGTTGGGCCAAGACTCGAAGGAGCACCGGTCCGGGGTTTAAAATAAAGATGACCCTCGGGCTCGCGAAAACCCGGGGAAAAAAGGCTTAGGTGGCAAATGGTAAAACCAAAGTTGGGCCTTCTTTGGAGGAGTCTTATTCAAAGCGAACTGTCAAGGGGGTCCCATAAATCACCCAACCGTGTAAGGAACGCGAAATCAAGGAACATAACACCGGTATGATGGAAACTAGGGCGGCAAGAGTGGAACAAAACACCAGGCATAAGGCCGAGCCTCCCACCCTTTACCAAGTATATAGATGTATTAATTATAGCAGATATATATTGTGATATCCCCAACAAGTAAACATGTTCCGATAAGGAACAACATCTCCATGTTCCAACAAGGAACAAACTTCAACTTCACTGCAACTAGCAACGCTATAAGAGGGGCTGAGCAAAGCGGTAACATAGCCAATCAATGGTTTGCTAGGAAAGGATGGTTAGGGGCTGACATGGCAATATGGGTGGCATGGCATAGCAAGTGGTAGGCATCGCAGCATAGGCATAACAAAAGAGCGAGCAACTAGCATAGCAAAGATAGAAGTGATTTCGAGGGTATGGTCATCTTGCCTGAAATCCCGCAAGGAAGAAGAACGAGTCCATGAAGAAGACAAACGGATGTAGTCGAACGAATCCTCACAACTCCGAACGAAACCGAAGCTAACGAAGAAGCAAACCGGAAAGAAGCAAACAACATGGTAAACACACAAGCATAATCATGGCATGATGCACAAACAAGTATGATGCATGTCCGGTTTAATGATTCATGGCAAGGCAATATGCACAAACAACACTACAAGTTAAGTGGAGCTCAATATGCAACGAGTTGCATATTGACGAAACACCACATCAATTATTTAGTTCACTCTCGGTTAGGCTACCAAACAATATTAAATGTTGTTAAACATGGCAAGAGGTGAAGCATAAGTAAACTAACTATTTAGGCAAATTTAAATGAGGCCGGAAATAACAAACAACAATTCCGGAAATCCCCATATGCATATTTCGAATTTGCTACTGTTCTGCCCTAAACACAATTTTAATGTTATTAAGCAGCAAAATAAAGTGCACCAAGTTAATCTATGCATTTTTCCACCCCATTTACATATATAATTTATTTAAATCCGAGCTACGGTTATTTAGTTATGAAATAAACCATTTTAGCATGGCATTTAAGCAAATTAATGCAAACAACAATTATAAACATTTAAATGTTGTTATCATGATGCGGATGACATGTGCAGGTTTTTATGCAATTTTTTTATGAAAACGTTGACAAGAGCATTATGAAGCATTTGGTCACCATGGCGGAACGAAAGGGTGCCACGGCGGCGAAACGAAAATGATGCCACGGCAACATTTCGGAGCTCATGGAGATATCGGTGCAAAAGAAAGTGTGACGGAAGCGAGTTGAGCAAGATGGTGGGGTGTTCCCGGTTACGGGTTCCCACGAGACGATGGCATGGCAACGAGGAGGAACAAGCGAGCGACAATTTCGGACACGGTGCAAACGGGCATCTCATACGACATATGCATTCGTTCCACGGCGGTCGTTCTTGGCGGTTATACCTTTGAAGCGTGCGTTCGGGACGGAATGCGTTTCGTAGAGGGAAGTAGACGTTCTCGCGATGATCGTCGAGGGAAGTAGTCGTTCACGGCGATGGTAGAGGTACTCGCGATCTTGGCAACGGTAGTCGTACATGTCCGGAGAGGAACTTGTCGTATCCATGTAGTCGAACTTGGCGTATCCGAAGGGGTACTTGGTGAATCCACGTAGTCGCATACGTGGTCGTGTGTAGTCGCATCGGTGTCCTCGGGGCATCGGCTGTAGTCGTGGTACTTGCCGATTCCAAAATGTTCATCGGTAGTGGAACTTGGCGCTTGAGGTTCGAATACCGGGTCGGACGTGCAGCCGTACATCGTCAAACTTGGCGCATCCGGGTCAGGTACTTGGCGAGTCCGCACGTAGAGGTACTTGGCGAAAAATCCTGGAGACGATGTGTCCGTGTACGGTTCTTGGCGGCGTTCTTGCTGGTCCAAAGGAAGCAAGAGAGGAGGCCGGCGGCAGGGACTTGGCGTTGGTCGATGCGGGCGAGTGGAGGCGCATCCTCCTCCCTGCTCGAACGAAGCAGAGGCGGGGCAGGGGGCTTGGACAGTGACGCAGGACCTGACAGCATCTTGGCGCGGGCGCCAGGCCAGGGCCTCGGAGTTGGCCGGAGAGGACGACTTCGGGCAGCGGGATGACGCGAGGTCGCCGGGGACGGAGGACGGCGAGCTTGGCGGCGAGGACGCTGCCGAGGAGGAGCGAGGCCGTGACCCTAGGGCGCCGAGATGGAGGCAGGGCTGACGCCGACGGCAAGGGCGACGCGGAGGTTGTCGACGCGCCAACGCGCTCGGTTTGCCTCGATGAGGTCAACGAGGGGAAGGGGCGCGGCGGAGAGGATGGGGCCATGCACGGGGTGGCCCTCCTGGGGGTCGCCGACGGCGGCGGGTGGCGATGGGGACGCGGGGGAGAAAGAAGGGCGAGGCCTTGGGCGGAGGCGGAGGACCTCTGTTTCATGGCGGTAGAGGGATCGAGACGAGGGGAGCTCGGCGTGCGGCGCTGGAGGGAGATGGGGTCGGTCAAGCGGGCGCCATGAGAGGCGTGTTTCGAGAGGAGGGTTCGGGCGCTGCGGGGAGGAAGGAGCGGAGGCGAGGGGATCGGGCGATGCGGGTGTGCGTGGTGGCGGCGGAAGGGAACGAGGGGATGGAGATCGAGCGGAGGCTGGGCTAGGGTTAGAGGCCTAGAGGGCTGGCCGGGCCTTGGGCCGGCTGGGTTAGAGCTGGGCCTAAGAGGCCGGCTAGGCACTCTTCTCCCTCTCTCTATTCTTTAATTAACAGAGAACTGGAAGAAAGGAAAAGAGAGAAGAAAAGGTTTAGAGGAAGAATTTGGGCATGCGGGTAATTTTCCCGAGCTCACAAAAATGAGCTTGAACCAGGAAAATAGAAGTGGGCATGACTGAAAGTTTAAATTCAAACTCATTTGATTTAAATTCAAATGATTTGAATAGGAAGTGAGGTTTGGGAAGGTCCAAAAATGTTCGGATTTTTGGTGGGGCTCGGAAAATGACGAAATAATTTATGGGCAAGGTTGGAGAACAAGAATTGAGATAATAACGGCATGTGATATTTTGCAAGTGGGTTATGGTGATTCCAAAACAATGGAATATTTTTATAATATCTCCCTAAATATCGGGAGGGTATGTTTTAAAGAGAACCCACCATGTGAGTTTCCTCGATTTAAATGGATCGAAGATCCATACGGTTTATTTAGTTGAGTTTTTAAAATTAAATGACATGCTGGCATGATGACATGATGCAATGCAAAATAAATAGAGCAAGCACAAATAAAAAAACACACGGAGGTCACAAAATATGGAAGTCTTCTGGATCGTCGGTCTTGGGGCGTCACACGTAGCCACACTTGATTCAACTAAAGTTGGAGAAACTGACACCGGCCAGCCACATGTGTGCGAAGCACGTCGGTAGAACCAGTCTCGCGTAAGCGTACGCGTAACGTCGGTCCGGGCCGCTTCATCCAACAATACCGTCGAATCAAAGTATGACATGCTGGAAAGCAGTATGACTTGTATCACCCACAACTCACTTGTGTTCTACTCGTGCATATAACATCTACGCATAAACCTGGCTCGGATGCCACTGTTGGGGAACGTAGTAATTTCAAAAATTTCCTACGCACATGCAAGATCATGGTGATGCACAGCAACGAGAGGGGAGAGTGCCGTCCATGTACCCTCTTAGACACTAAGCGGAAGCGTTATGAGAACGCGGTTGATGTAGTCGTACGTCTTCACGATCTGACCGATCCAAGTACAGAATGCACGGCACCTCCGAGTTCAGCACACGTTCAGCTTGGTGACGTCCCACGAACTCACGATCCAGCAAAGCTTCGCGGGAGAGTTCCGTCAGCACGACGGCATGATGACAGTGATGATGATGCTACCGACGCAGGGCTTCGCCTAAGCACCGCTACGATATGAGCGAGGTGGATTATGGTGGAGGGGGGCACCGCACACGGCTAAAAGATGAACTGATCAACTTATGTGTCTATGGGGTGGCCCCTCCCCCATATATAAAGGAGTGGAGGAGGGGGGAGGGCCGGCCCTCCTATGGCGCGCCCTGGAGGAGTCCTACTCCCAGCGGGAGTAGGATTCCCCCCTTCCCTAGTTGGACTAGGAGAGAAGGAAGGGGGAGAGAGGGAGGAAGGAAAGGGGGGAACCCCCTCCTGGTCCAATTCGGACCAGAGGGAGAGGGGGCGCGCGGCCTGCCCTGGTCTCCTCTCTTTCTCCATTATGGCCCAATAAGGCCCATACACTTACCGGGGGGTTCCAGTAACCTCCCGGTACTCCAGTAAAATCCCGATTTCACCCAGAACTATTCCAATGTCCAAATATAGGCTTCCGATATATCGATCTTTATGCTCGACCATTTCAAGACTCCTCGTCATGTCCGTGATCATATTCGAGACTCCAAACTACCTTCGGTACATCAAAACACATAAACTCATAATACCGATCGTCACCGAACGTTAAGCGTGCGGACCCTACGGGTTCGAGAACTATGTAGACATGACCGAGACTCATCTCCAGTCAATAACCAATAGCAGAACCTGGATGCTCATATTGGCTCCTACATATTCTACGAAGATCTTTATCTGTCAAACCGCATAACAACATACATTGTTCCCTTTGTCAGCGGTATGTTACTTGCCCGAGATTCGGTCGTCGGTATCTCAATACCTAGTTCAATCTCGTTACCAGCAAGTCTCTTTACTCGTTCCGTAATACATCATCCCACAACTAACTCATTAGTTGCATTACTTGCAAGGCTTATAATGATGTGCATTACCGAGAGGGCCCAGAGATACCGCTCCGACAATCGGAGTGACAAATCCTAATCTCGATCTATGCCAACTCAACAAGTACCATCGGAGACACCTGTAGAGCACCTTTGTAATCACCCAGTTATTTTGTGACGTTTGGTAGCACACAAAGTGTTCCTCCGGTATTCGGGAGTTGCATAATCTCATAGTCATAGGAACATGTACAAGTCATGAAGAAAGCAATAGCAATATACTAAATGATCGAATGCTAAGCTAACTGAATGGGTCAAGTCAATCACATTATTCTCTAATGATGTGATCCTGTTAATCAAATGACAACTCATGTCTATGGCTAGGAAACTTAACCATCTTTGATTCAACGAGCTAGTCAAGTAGAGGCATACTAGTGACACTTTGTTTGTCCATATATTCACACATGTACTAAGTTTCCGGTTAATACAATTCTAGCATGAATTATAAACATTTATCATGATATAAGGAAATATAAATAACAACTTTTTTATTGCCTCTAGGGCATATTTCCTTCAGGACCATCCTGCATTAGTGGTAGATGTAGAGGTAGCGTGCCGACAGCGATCACATCGACCTTGGAACCATTCCCGACGCGCATCGTCACCTCGTCCTTAGCCAGTCTTTGTTTAATCTGTAGCCCCTGTTTCGAGTTGCAAATATGATCAACAAAACCAGTATCAAAAACCCAGGCGCTACTACGAGCATTAGTAAGGTACACATCAATAACATGTATATCGAATATACCTTTGTTCACTTTGCCATCCTTCTTATCTGCCAAATACTTGGGGCAGTTCCGCTTCTAGTGTCCTGTCCCTTTGCAGTAGAAGCACTCAGTTTTAGGCTTAGGTCCAGACTTGGGCTTCTTCCCAGGAGTGGCAACTTGCTTGCCATTCTTCTTGAAGTTCCCCTTCTCTCCCTTGCCCTTTTTCTTGAAACTAATGGTCTTGTTAACCATCAACACTTTATGTTGGAAATATGCCCTAGAGGCAATAATAAAAGCATTATTATTATATTTCCTTGTTCGTGATAATTGTCTTTTATTCATGCTATAATTGTATTATCCGGAAATCGTAATACACGTGTGAATACATAGACCACAATACGTCCCTAGTGAGCCTCTAGTTGACTAGCTCGTTGGTCAACATATAGTCATGGTTTCATGACTATGGACATCGATGTCGTTGATTAACGGGATCACGCCATTAGGAGAATGACGTGATGGACAAGACCCAATCCTAAGCATAGCACAAGATCGTGTAGTTTGTTTTGCTAGAGCTTTTTCAATGTCAAGTATCTCTTCCTTAGACCATGAGATCGCCTAACTCCGGATACCGTAGGAGTGCTTTGGGTGTACCAAACGTCACAACGTAATCGGGTGACTATAAAGGTGCACTACAGGTATCTCCGAAAGTGTCTGCATTGGGTTGACACGGATCGAGATCGGGATTTGTCACTCCGTATGACGGAGAGGTATCTCTGGGCCCACTCGGTAATGCATCATCATAATGAGCTCAAAGTGACCAAGTGTTTGGTCATGGGATCATGCATTATGGTACGAGTAAAGTGACTTTCCGGTAACGAGACTGAACAAGGTATTGGGATACCGACGATCGAGTCTCGCAAGTAACGCATCGATTGACAAAGGGAATAGTATACGGGGTTGCTTGAATCCTCGACATCGTGGTTCATCCGATGACAACATCGAGGAGCATGTGGGATCCAACATGGGTATCCAGATCCCGCTGTTGGTTATTGACCTGAGAGCCGTCTCGGTCATGTCTGCGTGTCTCCCGAACCCGTAGGGTCTACACACTTAAGGTTCGGTGACGCTGTTGGTTATTAGGAAGACTTGTATGTGATTACCGAATGTTGTTCGGAGTCCCGGATGAGATCCCAGACGTCACGAGGAGTTCCGAAAGGGTCCGGAGGTAAAGATTTATATATGGGAAGTTGTCAAACGGACACCGGAAAGTTTCGGGGGCATACCGGTATTGTACCGGGGCCACCGGAAGGGTTCCGGAGGTCCACTGGAGGGGCCACCTCCCGGGGCCACTTGGGCTGCGTGGGGGAAGGAGCCAGCCCCTGATGGGCTGGGCGCACCCCGCCCCCTTTGGGCCCTTGCGCCTAGGGTTTGGGGGGGAACCCTAGAAGGGGGCGCCCCCCTTGCTTGGGGGGCAAGCCACCCCTCCCTGGCCGCCGCCCCCCTCTAGATTCCCATCTAGAGGGGCCGGCCCCCTTGCCCTCTCCCCCTATAAATAGAGGGGTGAGGGGAGGGCTGCACACCTAAGCCAAGGCACAGCCCCTCCCCTCCCCAACACCTCTCCTCCTCCGTACGTGCTTGGCGAAGCCCTGTCGGAGTACTGCTGCACCAACAACACCACTCCGTCGTGCTGCCGTTGGAGCTGTCTTCCTCAACCTCTCCTTCCCCGTGCTGGATCAAGAAGGAGGAGACGCCGTCCGCACTGCACGTGTGTTGAACGCGGAGGTGCTGTCCGCTCAAAGACTTGGTCATCGGTGATCCGAATCACGGCGAGTATGACTCCATCATCACCATCCCCTTGAACGCTTCCTTTTCGATCTACAAGTGGTATGTAGATGCAAACTCACTCCCTTGACTCGTTGCTTAGATGAACTCATAGATGGATCTTGGTGAAACCGTAGGAAAAATTTTAATTTTCCGCAACGCTCCCCAATAGTGGCATCATGAGCTAGGTCTATGCGTATTTCTCTATTGCACGAGTAGAACACAATTTTGTTGTGGGCGTAGATCTTGTCAACTTGCTTGCCGCTACTAGTCTTATCTTGCTTGAGCGGTATTGTGGGATGAAGCAGCCCGGACCAACCTTACACGTACGCTTAAGTGAGACCGGTTCCACCGACTGACATGCACTAGTTGCATAAGGTGGCTGGCGGGTGTTTGTCTCTCCCACTTTAGTTGGAGCGGATTCGATGAAAAGGGTCCTTATGAAGGGTAAATAGAAGTTGACAAAATCACGTTGTGGTTATTCGTAGGTAAGAAAACGTTCTTGCTAGAACCCAATTGCAGCCACGTAAAAGATGCAACAACAATTAGAGGACGTCTAACTTGTTTTTGCAAAGCAATTGTCATGTGATGTGATATGGCCAAGTTGTGATGAATGATGAATGATATATTGTGATGTATGAGATCATGTTCTTGTAATAGGAATCACGACTTGCATGTCGATGAGTATGACAACCGGCAGGAGCCATAGGAGTTGTCTTTATTTTTGTATGACCTGCGTGTCATTGAAGAACGCCACGTAAATTACTTTACTTTATTGCTAAACGCGTTAGCCATAGAAGTAGAAGTAGTCGTTGGCGTGACAACTTCATGAAGACACGATGATGGAGATCATGATGATGGAGATCATGGTGTCATGCCGGTGACAAGATGATCATGGAGCCTCAAGATGGAGATCAATGGAGCTATATGATATTGGCCATATCATGTCACAACTATATAATTGCATGTGATGTTTATTATGTTTATGCATCTTGTTTACTTAGAACGACGGTAGTAAATAAGATGATCCCTTACAATAATTTCAAGAAGTGTTCTCCCTAAGCGTGCACCGTTGCTAAAGTTAAAGTTCGTTTCAAGCACCACGTGATGATCGGGTGTGATAGATCCTTACGCTCACATACAACGGGTGTAAGACAGTTTTACACATGCAAAACACTTAGGGTTAACTTGACGAGCCTAGCATGTACAGACATGGCCTCGGAACACGGAGACCGAAAGGTCGAACACGAGTCGTATGGAAGATACGATCAACATGAGAATGTTCACCGACGATGACTAGTCTGTCTCACGTGATGATCGGACACGGCCTAGTCGACTCGGATCGTGTAACACTTAGATGACTAGAGGGATGTCTAATTGAGTGGGAGTTCATTAAGATAATTTGATTAGATGAACTTAATTATCATGAACTTAGTCTAAAACCTTTGCAAATATGTCTTGTAGATCAAATGGCCAACGCTCATGTCAACCTGAACTTCAACGCTGCTCCTAGAGAAAACCAAGTCGAAAGATGATGGCAGCAACTATAATGGACCGGGTCCGGAACTCGAGGATCGTCCTCATAGCTGCCAGAAACAATATGTCCTAGAAGGACCGCTAGGTGACGCCTCCGTCCTAGAGAACCAAGACATTATGAATGCTTGGCAAACTCGGCCGATGATTACTCCCTCGCTCAAAGGCGGCATGCTTTACTGACTTAGAACCGAGGCTCCAAAAGCTGCTTTTGAGCAACACGGAGCATATGAGATGTTCAAGAGCTGAGACTAGTTTTCCAAGCTCATGCCCGGTCGAGAGATATGATGTCTCCGACAAGTTCTATAGTTGTAAGATGGAGGAAAACAGTTCACAAGGAGCACATACTCAAAATGTCCAGGTTGCACAACCGCCTGTCCTACTGGACATAAACCTCCCGGACGAGGCGGTCATTGACAGAATCCTTCGCCGCTCCCACCAAGCTACAAGAGCTTTGTGATGAACTAGAATATGCAGGGATGGTGAAGACCATTCTCAAGTATTCTCAATGTCAAGTCTTGAGGTTGAAATCAAGAAAGAACATCAAGTGTTGATGGTCAACAAAACCACTAAGTTCAAGAAGGGCAAGGGCAAGAAGAACTTCAAGAAGGATGGCAAGGAGGTTGCCACGCCTGCAAGCAAGTTGCCGGAAGAAGTCAAAGAATGGACCCAAGCACGAGACTGAGTGCTTTTATTGCAAGGGAAGGGTCATCGAAGCGGAACTGCCCCAAATACTTAGCGGATAAGAAGGCCGCAACACCAAAGGTATATTTGATATACATGTAATTGATGTGTACCTTACCAAGACTCGTAGTAACTCCCCGGTATTTGATACCGTGCCGTTGCTCATATTTGTAACTCATAGCGTGAGCTGCGGAATAAGCGGAGGTCGGGCAAAGGACGAGGTGACGATGCGCTGCCGAATGGTTCCAGAGTCGATGTGATCGCCGTCGCACGCTACCTCTACATTTACCCACGGGATTAGTTATGAACCTCAATAATTGTTATTTAGTGCCAAGTTTGAGCATGAACATTGTATCCGGATCTCGTTTAATGCGAGATGGCTACTCATTTAAATCCGAGAATAATGGTTGTTCTATTTATATGAGAGATATGTTTTATGGTCATGCTCCGACGGTCAATGGTTTATTCTTAATGAATCTCGAGCGTAGTGTTACACATATTCATAGCGTGAATACCAAAAGATGTAAAGTTGATAACGATAGTCCCACATACTTGTGGCATTGCCGCCTTGGTCACATTGGTGTCAAGCGCATGAAGAAGCTCCATGCCGATGGACTTTTGGAGTCTCTCGATTATGAATCATTTGACACATGCGAACCATGCCTTATGGGCAAGATGACCAAGACTCCGTTCTCCGGAACAATGGAGCGAGCAACCAACTTATTGGAAATCATACATACCGATGTGTGCGGTCCAATGAGTGTTGAGGCTCATGGAGGATATCGTTATGTTCTCACTCTCACAGGATGACTTGAGTAGATATGGGTATGTCTACTTAATGAAACACAAATCTGAAACCTTTGAAAAATTCAAGGAATTTCAGAATGAAGTAGAGAATCAACGTGACCGAAAGATAAAATTCTTACGATCGGATCGTGGAGGAGAATATTTAAGTCACGAATTTGGTACACACTTAAGAAAATGTGGAATCATTTCACAACTCATGCCGCCTGGAACACCTCAACAGAACGGTGTGTCCGAACGTCAGAATCGCACTCCATTGGATATGGTGCGATCCATGATGTCTCTTACCGATTTACCGCTATCATTTTGGGGATACGCTCTAGTGACAGCTACATTCACTTTAAATAGGGCACCGTCTAAAGCCGCTGAGACGACACCGTATGAATTATGGTTTGGGAAGAAACCTAAGCTGTCGTTTCTAAAAGTTTGGGGATGCGATGCTTATGTCAAGAAACTTCAACCTGAAAAGCTCGAACCCAAGTCGGAAAAATGCGTCTTCATAGGATACCCCAAAGAAACCATTGGGTATACCTTCTACTTAAGATCCGAGGGCAAGATTTTTGTTGCCAGGAACGGATCCTTTCTGGAAAAAGAGTTTCTCTCGAAAGAATTAAGTGGGAGGAAAGTAGAACTCGATGAAGTACTACCTCTCGAACGGGAAAGTAGTGCAGCTCAGGAAAATGTTCCTGTGATGCCTACACCAACTGAAGAGGAAAATAATGATGATGATCAAGGTACTTCGGATCAAGTAGCTACGAACTTCAGGGTCCACAAGGACACGCTCCGCACTGCAGTGGTACGGCAACCCTGTCTCCGGAAATCATGTTGTTAGACAACGGTGAACCTTCAACTATGAAGAAGCGATGGCGGCCTAGATTCCAACAAATGGCTAGAAGCCATGAAATCCGAGATAGAATCCATGTATGAAAACAAAGTATGGACTTTGACTGACTTGCCCGATGATCGGCGAGCGATAGAAAACAAATGGATCTTTAAGAAGGACGCGGATGGTAATGTTACCATCTATAAAGCTCGACTTGTCGCTAAGGGTTATCGACAAGTTCAAGGGATTGACTATGATGAGACTTTCTCTCCCGTAGCGAAGCTTAAGTCCGTCCGAATCATGTTAGCAATTGCCGCATATTATGATTATGAGATATGGCAGATGGATCGCCAAAACAGCGTTCCTTAACGGTTATCTTAAGGAAGAGCTGTATATGATGCAGCCGAGGGTTTTGTCGATCCTAAGAATGCTAACAAAGTATGCAAGCTCCAAATGATCCATTTATGGGCTGGTGCAAGCATCTCGGAGTTAGAACATTCGCTTTGATGAGATGATCAAAGCGTTTAGTTTATGCAGACTTATGGAGAAGTCTGCATACATAAGAAAGTGAGTGGGAGCTCAGTATCATTTCTCATATTATATGTAGATGACATACTTTTGATGGGAAATGATATAGAATTCTTGGACAACATTAAGGCCTACTTGAATAAGTGTTTTTCAATGAAGGACCTTGGAGAAGCTGCTTATATATTAGGCATCAAGATCTATAGAGATAGATCGAGACGCCTCATAGGTCTTTCACAAAGCACATACCTTGATAAGATTTTGAAGAAGTTCAAAATGGATAAGTCCAAGTAGGGGTTCTTGCCTCAGACAGCAAGGTGTGAGATTGAGCTCGGCTCAATGCCCGACCACGGCAAAAGATAAATAAGAGATGAGCGTCATCCCCTATGCCTCACCCATAGGATCTATTATGTATGCCATGTCGTGTACCAGACTGATGTAAACCTTGCCGTAAGTTTGGTAGGAAGGTACCAAAGTAATCCCGCAAGGAACACCGGACAATGTCAAGAATATCCTGAAGCACGAAAAAGGACAAAGGACATGTTTCTCGTTTATGGAGGTGACGAAGAGCTCGTCAGAAGGGTTACGCCGACGCTTAGCTTCGACACGCATCTAGATGACTCTAAGTCACAAACCGGATACGTGTATATGTTGAATGGTGGAGCAAGAAGTCGGTGCCTGCAAGCGAGCGCCGTATGGCGGGATCTACATGTGAAGCGGAGTACATGGCAGCCTCGGAGGCAGCGCATGAAGCAATTTGGGTGAAGGAGTTCATCACCGACCTAGGAGTCATACCCAATGCGTCGGGGCCAATCAAACTCTTCTGTGATAACACCGAGCTATTGCACTTGCCAAGGAGCCTGTGTTTCACAAGAAGACCAGCACATCAAGTTGCCGCTTCAACTCCATCCGTGAAAATGTTCAAGATGGAGACATAGAAATTTGTAAAGTGCATACGGATCCGAATGTCGCAGATCCGCTGACTAAACCTCTTCCATGGGCAAAACATGATCAACACCGTAACTCTATGGGTGTTCGATTCATCACAATGTAACTAGATTATTGACTCTAGTGCAAGTGGGAGACTGTTGGAAATATGCCCTAGAGGCAATAATAAAAGCATTATTATTATATTTCCTTGTTCGTGATAATTGTCTTTTATTCATGCTATAATTGTATTATCCGGAAATCGTAATACACGTGTGAATACATAGACCACAATACGCCCTAGTGAGCCTCTAGTTGACTAGCTCGTTGGTCAACAGATAGTCATGGTTTCGACTATGGACATCGATGTCGTTGATAACGGGATCACGCCATTAGGAGAATGACGTGATGGACAAGACCCAATCCTAAGCATAGCACAAGATCGTGTAGTTCGTTTTAATAGAGCTTTTTCAATGTCAAGTATCTCTTCCTTAGACCATGAGATCGCCTAACTCCGGATACCGTAGGGAGTGCTTTGGTGTACCAAACGTCACAACGTAATCGGGTGACTATAAAGGTGCACTACAGTATCTCCGAAAGTGTCTGGGTTGACACGGATCGAGATCGGATTTGCCACTGCATGACGGAGAGGTATCTCTGGGCCCACTCGGTAATGCATCATCATAATGAGCTCAAAGTGACCAAGTGTTTGGTCATGGGATCATGCATTACGGTATGAGTAAAGTGACTTGCCGGTAACGAGACTGAACAAGGTATTGGGATACCGACGATCGAGTCTCGCAAGTAACGCATCGATTGACAAAGGGAATAGTATACGGGTTGCTTGAATCCTCGACATCGTGGTTCATCCGATGACAACATAGAGGAGCATGTGGGAGCCAACATGGGTATCCAGATCCGCTGTTGGTTATTGACACGAGAGCCGCCTCGGTCATGTCTCACAGGTGTCTCGAACCCGTAGGGTCTACACACTTAAGGTTCGGTGACGCTTAGGGTTATTAGGAAGACTAGTAAGTGATTACAGAATGTTGATCTGAGTCACAGATGAGATACCCGACGTCACGAGGAGTTCCGGAAGGGTCCGGAGGTAAAGATTTATATATGGGAAGTTGTCAAACGGACACCGGAAAGTTTCGGGGGCATACCGGTATTGTACCGAGGCCACCGGAAGGGTTCCGGAGGTCCACCGGGAGGGGCCACCCCTCCCGGGGGGCCACTTGGCTGCGTGGGGAAGGAGCCAGCCTCGATGGGCTGGGTGCACCCCCTTGGGCCCTTGCGCCTAGGGTTTGGGGGAACCCTAGAAGGGGCGCCCCTTGCTTGGGGGCAAGCCACCCTCCTCGTCACGCCCCCTCTAGATTCCCATCTAGAGGGGCTGCCCCTCTGCCCTCTCCCCCGATAACTAGAGGGGTGAGGGGAGGGCTGCACACCTAAGCCAAGGCACAGCACCTCCCCTCCCCAACACCTCTCCTCCTCCGTACGTGCTTGGCGAAGCCACTGCCGGAGTATCTTGCTGCACCAACAACACCACGCCGTCAGGCTGCCGTTGGAGCTGTCTTCCTCAACCTCTCCTTCCCTTGTTGGATCAAGAAGGAGGAGACGCCGTCTGCACTGCACGTGTGTTGAACGCGGAGGTGCTGTCCGCTCAAAGCACTTGGTCATCGGTGATCCGAATCACGGCGTAGTACGACTCCATCATCACCATCCCCTTGAACGCTTCCGCACTCGATCTACAAGTGGTATGTAGATGCAAACTCACTCCCTTGACTCGTTGCTTAGATGAACTCATAGATGGATCTTGGTGAAATCGTAGGAAAAATTTTAATTTTCTGCAACGTTCCCCAACACTTTATGCTCTTTCTTGATTTCTACCTCCGCAGCTTTGAGCATAGCGAAGAGCTCGGAAATTGTCTTATCACGAAGCCTTTGTAGCTTGGTGGCAGTGATTGAAGAACTCTGTCAATAACACTATCGTCCGGAAGATTAACTCCCAGCTGAGTCAAGTGGTTATGGTACCCAGACATTCTAAGTATGTGTTCACTGACATAACTATTCTCCTCCATTTTGCAGTTATAGAACTTGTTGGAGACTTCATATCTCTCAACTTGGGCATTTGCTTGAAATATTAACTTCAACTCCTGGAACATCTCATATGGTCCATGACGTTCAAAACGTCTTTGAAGTCCCGATTCTAAGCCGTAGAGCATGGCACACTGAACTATAGAATAGTCATAAGACCGCGTCTGCCAGATATTCAAAGCGTCTACATTAGCGGGAGGGAACTTTTCACCTAGTGGTGCATCAAGGACATAATTATTTTGTGCAGCAATTAGGATAATCCTCAAGTTACGGACCCAGTCCGTGTAGTTGCTACCATCATCTTTGAACTTAGCTTTCTCTAGGAACGCATTAAAATTCAAGGGAACGGTAGCACGGGCCATTGATCTACAACATAGATATGCAAAAACTATCAGAACTAAGTTCATGATAAATTAAGTTCAATTAATCATATTACTTAAGAACTCCCACTTAGATAGACATCCCTCGATTCATCTAAATGATCACGTGATCCATATCAACTAAACCATGTCCGATCATCACGTGAGATGGAGTAGTTTTCAATGGTGAACATCTCTATGTTGATCATATCTACTATATGATTCACGTTCGACCTTTCGGTCTCAAAGTGTTCGAGGCCATGTCCGTACATGCTAGGCTCGTCAAGTTTAACCCGAGTATTCCGCACATGCAAAACTGTCTTGCACCCGTTATATGTGAACGTAAAGCTTATCACACCCGATCATCACGTGGTGTCTCGGCACGATGAACTTTCGCAATGGTGCATACTCAGGGAGAACACTCATACCTTGAAATTTTAGTGAGGGATCATCTTATAATGCTACCGCCGTACTAAGAAAAATAAGATGCATAAAAGATAAACATCACATGCAATCAAAATATGTGACATGATATGGCCATCATCATCTTGTGCCTTTGATCTCCATCTCCAAAGCACCGTCATGATATCCATCGTCACCGGCTTGACTCCTTGATCTCCATTGTAGCGTCATTGTCGTTTCGCCAACTATTGCTTCTACAACTATCGCTAACGCATAGTGATAAAGTAAAGCAATTACATGGCGATTGCATTTCATACAATAAAGCGACAAACATAAGGCTCCTGCCAGTTGCTGATAACTTTTACAAAACATGATCATCTCATACAATAACATATATCACATCATGTCTTGACCATATCACATCACAACATGCCCTGCAAAAACAAGTTAGACGTCCTCTACTTTGTTGTTGCAAGTTTTATGTGGCTGCTACGGGCTTCAAGTAAGAACCGTTCTTACCTACGAATCAAAACCACAGCAATGTTTTGTTAAGTTTGCTGTTTTAACCTTCAACAAGGACCGGCCTTAGTCAAATTCGATTCAACTAAAGTTGGAGAAACAGACACCCGCTAGCCACCTTTATGCAAAACAAGTTGCATGTCTGCCGGTGGAACCGGTCTCATGAACGCGGTCATGTAAGGTTGGTCCGGGCCGCTTCATCCAACAATACCGTCAAATCAAAATAAGACGTTGGTGGTAAGTAGTATGACTATGATCGCCCACAACTCTTTGTGTTCTACTCGTGCATATCATCTACGCATAGACCTGGATCGGATGCTACTGTTGGGAACGTAGCATGCAATTGCAAAAAAAATTCTACGATCACGTAAGATCCATCTAGGAGATGCATATCAACGAGAGGGGGAGAGTGTGTCCGCGTACCCTCGTAGACTGAAAGCGGAAGCATTACATTAACGCGGTTGATGAACGTCTTCGCGATTCAACCGATCAAGTACCGAACGTACGACACCTCCGAGTTCAGCACACGTTCAGCTTGATGACGTCCCTCGAACTCTTGATCCGGCGAAGTGTCGAGGGAGAGTTTCGTCAGCACGCCGGTGTGGTGACGGTGATGGTGATGTGATCCGCGTAGGGCTTCGCCTAAGCACTACGACAAATATGATCGGAGGAGTAAACGGTGGAGGGGGGCACCGCACACAGCTAAGAAACAATTGATGTGCCTAGAGGTGGCGCCCCCGCCTCCGTATATAAAGGAGGAGAGGGGAGGAGGCCGGCCTAGGCGCGCCCCTAAGTGGGGAGGATTCCTACTAGGACTCCAAGTCCAATTCAGACCCCCCTTTTCTTTTACCGGAGAGGGAAAGGGGGAAGGAGAGGGTGAAGGAGAAGGAAAGGGGGGCGCCGCCCCCTCCCCCACTCCAATTCGGACCCCTTCCAAGTGGGGGGCGTGCCAACCCCTTGTGGGCTGGTGTGCCTCCCGCCCCAGGCCCATGTGGCCCCTAACATTCCCTGTGGGTTCCGTAACCGCCCCGGTATTCGATATGTACCTGATACATTTCGAAACACTTCCGATGTCCGAATACTATCGTTCAATATATCAATCTTTACCTATCAACCATTTCGAGACTCCTCATCATGTCCATGATCTCATCCGGGACTCTGAACAATCTTCGGTCACCAAAAACACATAACTCATAATACAAAACGTCATCGAACGTTAAGCGTGCGGACCCTACGGGTTCGAGAACTATGTAGACATGACCGAGACACATCTCCGGTCAATAACTAATAGCGGAACCTAGATGCTCTTATTGGTTCCTACATATTCTACAAAGATCTTTATCGGTCAAACCGCAATGACAACATACGTCATTCCCTTTGTCATCGGTATGTTACTTGCCCAAGATTTGATCGTCGGTATCTTCATACCTAGTTCAATCTCGTTACCGACAAGTCTCTTTACTCGTCCCATAATGTATCATCCCGCAACTAAATCATTAGTCACATTACTTGCAAGGCTTATCATGATGTGCATTACCGAGAGGGCCCAGAGATACCCCTCCGATACTCGGAGTGACAAATCCTAATCTCGATCTATGCCAACCCAACAAACACCTTCAGAGATACCTGTAGAGCATCTTTATGATCACCCAGTTACATTTTGACATTTGATAGCACACAAGGTATTCCTGCGGTATTCGGGAGTTGCATAATCTCATAGTCAAAGGAATATGTATATGTCATGAAGAAAGCAATAACAATAAAACTTAACGATCATTAAGCTAAGCTAACGGTTGGGTCTTGTCCATTACATCATCCTCCTAATGGTGTGATCCCGTTCATCAAATGACAACACATGTCTATGGTTAGGAAACTTAACCATCTTTGATTAATAAGCTAGTCTAGTAGAGGCATACTAGGGACACAATGTTTTGTCTATGTATTCACACATGTATCAAGTTTCCCGTTAATACAATTCTAGCATGAATAATAAACATTTATCATGATATAAGGAAATATAAATAACAACTTTATTATTGCATCTATGGCATATTTCCTTCACACTTATAACTTGAAATTTTAGTAAGGGATCATCTTATAATGCTACCGCCGTACTAAGCAAAATAAGATGCATAAAAGATAAACATCACATGCAATCATAATACGTGACATGATATGGCCATCATCATCTTGTGCCTTTGATCTCCATCTCCAAAGCATGGTCATCATCTCCATCGTCACTGGCTTGACACCTTGATCTCCATCATAGCATTGTGGTCGTCTCGCCAACTATTGCTTCTACAACTATCGCTAACGCATAGTGATAAAGTAAAGCAATTACATGGCGTTTGCATTTCATACAATAAAGAGACAACCATAAGGCTCCTGCTGGTTGCCAGTAACTTTTACAAAACATGATCATCTCATACAATAACGTTTATCACATCACGTCTTGACCATATCACATCACAACATGCCCTGCAAAAACAAGTTAGACGTCCTCTACTTTGTTGTTGCAAGTTTTACGTGGCTGCTACAGGCTTCTAGCAAGAACCGTTCTTACCTACGCATCAAAACCACAACGGTGATTTATCGAGTTTCTGTTTTAACCTTCAACAAGGACCGGCCGCAGTCAAATTGGATTCAACTAAAGTAGGAGAAACAGACACCCGCCAGCCACATTTATGCAAAACTAGTTGCATGTCTGTCGGTGGAACTAGTCTCATGAACGTGGTCATGTAAGGTTGGTCCAGGCCCCTTCATCCAACAATACCGCCGAATCAAAATAAGACATTGGTGGTAAGCAGTATGATGATCACCGCCCACAACTCTTTGTGTTCTATTCGTGCATATCGTCTACGCATAGACCTGGCTCAGATGCCACTGTTGGGAAACATAGCATGCAATTTCAGAATTTTCCTACGCTCATGCAAGATCTATCTAGGAGATGTGTAGCAACGAGAGGGGAGAGCATCTTCATACCCTTGAAGATCGCAAAGCGGAAGCGTTTGTCAACGCGGTTGATGTAGTCATACACCTTCACGATACGTCCCGATCAAGTACCAGACGTATGGCACCTCCGTATTCAACACACGTTCAGCTCGATGATGTCCTCGCCTTCTTGATCTAGCAAGACGGGCGAAGTAGTAGTTGAGTTCCGGAAGCACGACGGCGTGGTGACGGTGTTGGTGAAGAATAATCTCTGCAGGGCTTCGCCAAGCACAACGAAAACTATGACGGAGGATAAACTAGAGGGGGCGGGGTTGCCGGCACACGGCTTGGTGATTCTTGATGTGTTCCAGGTGCTAGCCCTGCCCCTCTATTTATATGTTGAGCCTTGGGGTCGAAACTTGGAGTAAAAGCCTCCTCAAAGTCGGTTTTGCCCGCAAGGAAGAGTCCTTCTCGGACTTCCAGGACCAGACGCCATGTCCTTGGCGTCTGGCCCAGACGCCATGGGCCTCGGCATCTGGCCCAGAGCCAGACGCCAGGGTCTTCGGTGTTTGACCCCTGGCCTCCGCAAAACTCCTTTTGCACCGACCTAAAGCCCCGTGGGCTTCACCCCTTGGCCGAACCATATCATCCTATATATCAATCTTTACCTCCGGACCATTTCAGAGCTCCTCGTCATGTCCGTGATCTCATCCGGGACTCCGAACAACATTCGGTCACCAACATACATAACTCATGTAGTACTATATCGTCAACGAACGTTAAGCGTGCGGACCCTACGGGTTCGAGAACTATGTAGACATGATCGAGACACCTCTTTGGTCAATAACCAATAGCGGAACCTGGATGCCCATATTGGCTCCTACATATTCTACGAAGATCTTTATCGGTCGAACCTTATGACAACATACGTAATTCCCTTTGTCTATCGGTATGTTACTTGCCCGAGATTTGATTGTCGGTATCTTCATACCTAGTTCAATCTCGTTACCGGCAAGTCTCTTTACTCGTTCCGTAATGCATCATCCCGTAACTAACTCATTAGTCACATTGCTTGCAAGGCTTATTATGATGTGCATCACCGAGAGGGCCCAAAGATACCTCTCTGATACTCGGAGTGACAAATCCTAATCTCGATCTATGCCAACCCAACAAACACCTTTGGAGATACCTGTAGAGCATCTTTATAATCACCCAGATACATTGTGACGTTTGATAGCACACAAGGTATTCCTCCGGTATCTGGGAGTTGCATAATCTCATAGTCGAAGGAATATGTATTTGACATTAAGAAAGTAGTAGCAATAAAACTAAACGATCAATATGATAAGCTAACGGATGAGTCTTGTCCATCACATCATTCTCCTAATGATGTGATCCCGTTCATCAAATAACAACACATGTCTATGGCTAGGAAACTTAACCATCTTTGATTCAACGAGCTAGTCAAGTAGAGGCATACTAGTGACACTTTGTTTGTCTATATATCCACACATGTATCAAGTTTCCGGTTAATACAATTCTAGCATGAATAATAAACATTTATCATGATATAAGGAAATATAAAATAACAACTTTATTATTGCCTCTAGGGCATATTTCCTTCATAAATTTCCCTCAGTTCCATCTTCTAGAGTTTTGAGAGCACCCCTGAAGAGCTTAAAAGAAATAAGGAGTTATACCCTAGATTCTAGTTTTTTTGCGGAGCGACATATCATGAAGCTACCCATTTGGCTTGCATTTTTAGAGTGGAGCTGAATATTAGGGAGCAGACCAGTCCTAAACAGGCTCTTATAGTGAATAGTACATATGCTAGGAATTCGTGTTGTTTCTAATACACCAATTCTTTTTCATGGTAATATTGTCTCGTTTATATTATAAAGATTATAGTATAAGTCAAGTAGACATGCTAGGCTTTGCATAAAGGAAACACATCTAAGAAGGAAAATTACAATCAAAACCGAAGAATCCCCTGAGCTTGACATCAACGCACGTCATCTGCCTTCGACACCACCACAACAGCCACCAAAGGAAAAATGACGGATCATTTCCTCAACCGAGCTCGACGTGGCTCCATTGTTTATATGCAACTTTGCAGACCTTCAAAGTGGCTAAACAAAGGCGAAATCATTCGTTCAAATTAGACTGGGGCAACAACCTGAACACGTTGTCGAACTCCAGATCTGGCACCCCCGCACAACGACGACGCCGGAGGAAGAAATCACACCTGCCAGCCACGAACCACCAAACCAGCACACGATCCACCATCTTCTAGATCCCGCCGATGCAGACCACAATCTGTCATCCTAGACTAGCTCCCAAGCTCCATGCCGGCGCTTGAGCAAACGTCATCGTAACAGCGGAGCCCTAGGGCACAAGTCCACCATGAGGATGTCGCCGCCACATCATCCTTGCTTGAACACACTAGTTTCTAAATCCATCCCCAACGATAGGTCTGATCGCCTCGTCGGGAAAGGATTTGAAGCTTCTTTATTCAGCGCCGCCATCACCACCGCCAAAGTGAAGACAATGAACAACTCAAAAACCTAAGTGACTAGGGCCTAAAACTTAAAAGCTACACGATCCGCGCACGTGGATCCGGCGACCCCCTCACCACCGACGACCGATGTCGCCGGCGGAGGGGAGCCGCCGAAGGATAGGGCGGAAGGAAATACTCCTGGCGGCCTTTTCTTTCTTCGTCACATCAAAACATATTTCATCATAAAACTTTACAAACATGTAGTCCCTCCGTAACTAATGCGCTTTTGTTGTTTAATTAGTTGTAGTACATGTTCCAACATATTTGTGTACTTTTTTTGAGTGTATCACTGGCATTCATATATTAAGCGGGGAGAAGATGGCAAATGCGTTCATGACCAAAAAAACTTTGGTCATGGTGGTTACAAGAGGTTTTGACTGAAAAAAAGGAAAAGAGGCCTCTCAGCCTGGGTCGTCGAGTGGTGTTTGGAGGCACTTTGCACCGGCGAGCTTCCAACAGTCCATGTCACTACGGATGGCGGCCATCGTTTCACTGATCTGTCTCGGCGAATTCCTGAAGATGCGATTGTTCCTCTCCGTTCAAATGTGCCAAGTAACAAGGAAGATCATTGTTTTGAGCTTCGCCCTGAGGTTGGGTCTGTTGGGGAACGTAGTAATTTCAAAAAAATTTCCTACGATCACGCAAGACCATGGTGATGGCATAGCAACGAGAGGGAAGAGTGTCCGTCCACGTACCCTCGTAGACCGAAAGCGGAAGCGTTATAACAACGCTGGTTGATGTAGTCGCACGTCTTCACGATCCGACCGATCCAAGCACCGAACGTCACGGCACCTCCGAGTTCTGCACACGCTCAGCTCGATGACGATCCGGACTCGATCCAAAGAAAGTGTCGGGATGAGTTCCACAAGATGACGGCGCAGGACGATGTTGATGCTCCACTGACGCAGGGCTTCGCCTTAAGCTCGCATGACGATATGACTTCTCCGGCGCAGGGCTTTCTAAGCTCATGACGATATGACCGAAGTGGAATATGGTGGAAGGGGCACCAGACACGGCTAAGGAAAGATCCGTAGATCAACTTGTGTGTCTTGGGGTGCCCCCGCCGTGAGATATAAAGGAGCCAAGGGAAGGTGGCCGCCCAAGGGAGGAGGCGCAAGGAGTCCTACTCCTCCGGGAGTAGGACTCCCTCCAATCCTAGTTGGATTAGGATTCCTGAGGGGGAAAGAGAGAGAGGGGGCGGCTCACCTTTCCTAGTCCTAATAGGACTAGGGAAGGGGGGGGCGCGCCACCTAGGGCTGCCCCTTCTCCTTTCCTCCAAGGCCCACTATGGGCCCATGTAGTTCCCGGGGGTTCCGTAACCTCCGCATCTCCAGAAATTCTCGATTTCACTCGGAACCTTTCCGATGTCCAAATGTAGGCTTCAATATATCAATCTTTATGTCTCGACCATTTCGAGACTCCTCGTCATGTCCGTGATCACATCCGGGACTCGAACAAACTTCGTGCATCAATACTTATAAACTCATAATGAACTCGTCATCGAAGCGTTAAGCGTGCGGACCCTACGGGTTCGAGAACTATGTAGACATGACCTAGAACCATTCTCGGTCAATAACCAATAGCGGAACCTGGATGCCCATATTGGTTCCTACATATTCTACGAAGATCTTTATTGGTCAAACCGCATAACGACATACGTTGTTCCCTTTGTCATCGGTATGTTACTTACCCGAGATTCGATCGTCGGTATCCAATACCTAGTTCAATCTGCTACCGGTAAGTCTCTTTACTCGCTCCGTAATACATCATCTCACAACTAACTCATTAGTTGTAATGCTTGCAAGGCTTAAGTGATGTGTATTACCGAGAAGGCCTAGAGATACCTCTCCGACAATCGGAGTGACAAAACCT
Source organism: Aegilops bicornis (assembly GCA_021605145.1). Classification (NCBI taxonomy): domain Eukaryota; kingdom Viridiplantae; phylum Streptophyta; class Magnoliopsida; order Poales; family Poaceae; genus Aegilops; species Aegilops bicornis. The sequence goes on along the minus strand of CM038669.1, from coordinate 377,068,772 downwards.
AATCTCGAAATACGCCAACCCAACAAGTACCTTTGGAGACACTGTAGTACTCCTTTATAATCACCCGATTACGTTGTGACATTTGGTAGTACCCAAAGTGTTCCTCCCAGAACGGGAGTTGCATAATCTCATAGTTATAGGAACATGTATGGGTCATGAAGAAAGCATTAACATACTAAACGATCAAGTGTTAAGCTAACGGAATGGGTCATGTCAATCGATCATTCAACTAATGATGTGACCTTGTTAATCAAATAACAACTCCTTGTTCATGGTTAGGAAACATAACCATCTTTGATTAACAAGCTAGTCAAGTAGAGGCATACTAGTGACATCTGTTTGTCTATATATTCACACATGTATTATGTTTCCGGTTAATACAATTCTAGCATGAATAATAAACCTTTATCATGATATAAGGAAATAAATAATAACTTTATTATTGCCTCTAGGGCATATTTCCTTCGGGCCTCCCACTTGCAGTAGAGTCAATAATCTAGATGACATAGTATTGATCCTTTCACCCTTGGAGTCTTGGTGCTGATCATGTTTTGCTCGTGGATGAGGCTTAGTCTACGGGTCTGCAACATTGAGATCCGTATGTATTTTGAAAATCTCTATGTCTCCCACTTGGACTTGGTCCCGAATGGAATTGAAGCGCCTCTTGATATGCTTGGTCCTCTTGTGAAATCTGGATTCCTTTGCCAAGGCAATTGCACCAAAGTATTGTCACGAGAAGATCTTCATCGGTCCCGATGCACTAGGTATGACACCTAGATCGGAAATGAACTCTTTCATCCAGACTCCTTCATTCGTTGCTTCCAAGCAGCTATGTACTCCGCTTCACATGTAGATCCCGCCACGACGCTTTGTTTAGAATCGCACCAACCGACAGCTCCACCGTTTAATAAAAACACGATCCGGTTTGCGATTTAGAATCGTCCGGATCGGTGTCAAAGCTTGCATCGACGTAACCATTTACGACTAGCTCTTTGTCACCTCCATATATGAGAAACATATCCTTAGTCCTTTTCGTATTTCAAGATGTTCTTGACCGCTGTCCGTTGATCCATTCTGGATTACTTTGGTACCTTCCTGCCAAGCTTACAGCTAAGCATACGTCAGTCCGGTACTGACATTGCATACATGATAGAGCCTATGGCTGAAGCATAGGAACATCTTTCATTTTCTCTCTATCTTCTGCTGTGGTCGGGCATTGAGTCCGACTCAATCTTACACCTTGCAACACAGTAAAAACCTTTCTTTGCTCGATCCATTTTGAACTTTTCAAAACTTTATCAAGGTATGTGCTTTGTGAAAGTCCAATTAAGCGCCTTGATCTATCTCTATAGATCTTGATGCCCAATATGTAAGCAGCTTCACCGAGGTCTTTCATTGAAAAACTTTTATTCAAGTATCCTTTTATGCTATCCAGAATTCTATATCATTTCCAATCAATAATATGTCGTCCACATATAATATCGTAAATGCTACAGAGCTCCCACTCACTTTCTTGTAAATACAAAGCTTCTCCAAAAGTGCAGTACAAACCCATATGCTTTGATCACACTATCAAAGCGTTTATTCCAACTCCGAGAGGCTTGCACTGCACCATAAATTGATCATTGGAGCTTGCACACTTTGTTAGCACCTTTTGGATCGACAAAACCTTCTGGTTGCATCATATACAACTCTTCTTCTAGAAATCCATTCAAGAATGCAGATCCATTTGCCAAATTTCATAATCATAAAATGCGGCAATTGCTAACATGATTCGGACAGACTTAAGCATCGCTACGGGTGAGAAAGTCTCATCGTAGTCAACCCCTTGAACTTGTCAAAACCTTTCGCATCAAGTCGAGCTTTGTAGACAGTTATATTACCATCAGCGTCAGTATTCTTCTTATAGATCCATTTATTTTCAATGGCTTGCCGATCATCGGGCAAGTCAACCAAAGTCCATACTTTGTTCTCATACATGGATCCCATCTCCATTTCATGGCTTCCACCATTTTATGGAATCTGGGCTCACCATCGCTTCTTCATAGTTTGTAGGTTCGCCATGGTCAAGTAACATGACTTCGTAATAGGATTACCGTACCACTCAGTGCGTATTTTACTCTGGTTGACTCCACGAGGTTCAAGAGTAACTTGGTCTCAAGCTTCATGATCATCATCATTAGTTTCCTCACTAATTGGTGTAGTTGTCACAGAACCATTTCTTGTGATGAACTACTTTCCAATAAGGGAGCAGATCTGCTTATCTCATCAAGTTCTACTTTTCTCCCACTCACTTCTTTCGAGAGAAACTCTTTCTCTAGAAAGGATCCGAATTTAGCAACGAAAATCTTGCCTTCGGGATCTGTGATAGAAGGTGTACCCAACAGTCTCCTTTGGGTATCCTATGAAGACACATTTTTCCGATTTGGGTTCGAGCTTATCTGGTTGAAGTTTCTTTACATAAGCATCGCAGCCCCAAACTTTAAGAAACGACAACTTTGGTTTCTTGCCAAACCACAGTTCATAAGGCGTCGTCTCAACGGATTTTGACGGTGTCCTATTCAACGTGAATGCGGCCGCCTCTAAAGCATAACCCCAAAAGCGATAGCGGTAAATCGGAAATAGACATCATAGATCGCACCATATCTAGTAAAGTACGATTCTGACGTTCGGACACACCATTTCTCCGTGGTGTTCCGGTATGGCGTGAGTTGCGAAACTATTCCACATTGTTTCAAATGTAAACCAAACTCGTAACTCAAATATTCTCCTCCACGATCAGATCGTAGAAATTTTATTTTCTTGTTACGATGATTTTCCACTTCACTCTGAAATTCTTTGAACTTTTCAAATGTTTCAGATTTGTGTTTCATTAAGTAGATATACCCATATCCGCTCAAATCATCTGTGAAGGTGAGAAAATAACGATACCCGGCGTGCCTCAACATTCATTGGACCACAAATATCGGTATGTATGATTTCCAACAAATCAGTTGCTCGCTCCATAGTTCCGAGAACGGCGTTTTGGTCATCTTGCCCATGAGGCACGGTTCGCAAGTACCAAGTGATTCATAATCAAGTGATTCCGAAGCCCATCAAGATGGAGTTTCTTCATGCTTTTACACCGATATGACCTAAACGGCGGTGCCACAAATAAGTTGCACTATCATTATCAACTCTGCATCTTTTGGCTTCAACATTATGAATATGTGTATCACTCTTGTCGAGATTCAACAAGAATAGACCATTCTTCAAGGGTGCATGACCATAAAAGATATTACTCATATAAATAGAACAACCATTATTCTCTCGATTTAAATGAATAACCGTCTCGCATTAAACAAGATCCAGATATAATGTTCATGCTCAACGCTGGCACCAAATAACAATTATTTAGGTCTAAAACTAATCCCAAGGTAGATGTAGAGGTAGCGTGTCGATTGCGATCACATCGACTTTGGAACCATTTCCAACGCGCATCGTCACCTCGTCCTTAGCCAATCTTCGCTTAATCCGTAGTTCTGCTTCGAGTTGCAAATATTAGCAATGTAATCCAAAGATCAAATACCTGTGTACTCTGCGAGTATTAGTAAGGTACACATCAATAACATGTATATCACATATACCTTTGTTCACCTTGCCATCCTTTTTATCCGCCAAATACTTGGGGCAGTTCCGCTTCCAAAGGTCCGGTCTCGCATGCAAGAAAAACACTTTCGCTGTGCTTAGGTCCAGACTTGGGTTTCTTCTCTTGATCAGCAACTTTCTTGCTGTTCCTTTTGAAGTTTCCTTCTTCTTCCCTTTGCCCTTTTTCTTGAAACTAGTGGTCTTGTTGATCATCAACACTTGATGCTCTTTCTTGATTTCTACCTCATGACTTTTAGCATCGCGAAGAGCTCGTGAATTGTTTTAGTCATCCCTTGCATATTATAGTTCATCACGAAGCTCTTGTAGCTTGGTGGCGTGATTGGAGAATTTCATCAATGACACTATCATCCGGAAGATTAACTCCCAGCTAAATTAAGTGATTGTTATACCGGACATTTTGAGTATGTGCTCACCGACGTAACTATTCTCCTCCATCTTGCAGCTATAGAACTTATTGGAGACTTCATATCTCTCAATCCGGCATTTGCTTGAAATATTAACTTCAACTCTGGAACATCTCATATGCTCCATGACGCTCAAAACGCGTCGTTGAAGACCCGGTTCTAAGCCATAAAGCATGGCACATGAACTATAGAGTAGTCATCAGCTCTGCTTTGCAGACGTTCACAACTTCTCGGCTCAAAGATTCTGCAGCAGTGTCGCTACCCGGTGCTTCGGTGATTTAATTTTTACAGGCAGCAATGAGGATAATCCTCAAGTTACGGACCTGCACCGTAATTGCTACCATCATCTTTCAACTTTGCTTTCTCAAGGAACGCATTAAAATTCAACGGAACAACAAAGACGAGCCATCTATCTACAAAGAAACATAGACAAGCAAAATACTATCAGTACTAAGTTCATGATAAATTTAAGTTCAATTAATCATATTAAAAAACTCCCACTTAGACAGACATCTCTCTAGTCATCTAAGTGATCACGTGATCCATATCAACTAAACCATGTCCGATCATCACGTGAGATGGAGTAGTTTCAATGGTGAACATCACTATGTTGATCATATCTACTATATGATTCACGCCGACCTTTCGGTCTCCGTGTTCCGAGGCCATATCTATTATATGCTAGGCTCGTCAAGTTTAACTCGAGTATTCTGCGTGCGCAACTGCTTTTGCACCCGTTGTATTTGAACGTAGAGCCTATCACACCCGATCATCACGTGGTGTCTCAAAGACGAAGAACTTTCGCAACGGTGCATACTCGGGAGAACACTTCTTGATAATTTTAGTGAGAGATCATCTTATAATGCTACCGTCAATCAAAGCAAGATAAGATGCATAAAGGATAAACATCACATGCAATCAATATAAGTGATATGATATGGTCATCATCATCTTGTGCTTGTGATCTCCATCGCCAAGCACCGTCATGATCACCATCGCCACCGGCGCGACACCTTGATCTCCATCGTAGCATCGTTGTCGTCTCGCCAACTATTGCTTCTACGACTATCGCTACTCCTTAGTGATAAAGTAAAGCAATTACATGGCGCTTGCATTTCATACAATAAAGCGACAACCATATGGCTCCTGCCGATTGCCGATAACTCGGTTACAAAACATGATCATCTCATACAATAAAATATAGCATCACGTCTTGACCACATCACATCACAACATGCCCTGCAAAAACAAGTTAGACGTCCTCTACTTTGTTGTTGCAATTTTTACGTGGCTGCTACGGGCTGAGCAAGAACCGTTCTTACCTACGCATCAAAACCACAACGATAGTTTGTCAAATAGACTCCGCTTTAACCTTCTCAAGGATCGGGCGTAGCCATACTCGGTTCAACTAAAGTGAGAGAGACAGACACCCGCCGTCACCTTTAAGCAACGAGTGCTCGAGCGGTGAAACCAGTCTCGTAGAAGCCGCACGCGTAATGTCGGTCCGGGCCGCTTCATCTCACAATACCGCTGAACCAAAGTATGACATGCTGGTAGGCAGTATGACTTGTATCGTCCACAACTCACTTGTGTTCTACTCGTGCATATGACATCAACGCATAAAACCAGGCTCGGATGCCACTGTTGGGGAACGTAGTAATTTCAAAAAAATTCCTACGATCACGCAAGACCATGGTGATGGCATAGCAACGAGAGGGAAGAGTGTCCGTCCACGTACCCTCGTAGACCGAAAGCGGAAGCGTTATAACAACGCGGTTGATGTAGTCAGACGTCTTCACGATCCGACCGATCCAAGCACCGAACGTCACGGCACCTCCGAGTTACGCACACGTTCACTCGATGACGATCCCGGACTCGATCCGGCAAAGTGTCGGGATGAGTTCCACAAGCATGACGGCGTGGTGACGATGTTGATGCTCCACTGACGCAGGGCTTCGCCTAAGCTCCGCTGACGATATGACTTCTCCGGCGCAGGCTTCGCCTAAGCTCCGCGACGATATGACGAAGTGGAATATGGTGGAAGGGGCACCGCGACACGGCTAAGGAAAGATCCGTAGATCAACTTGTGTGTCTTGGGGTGCCCCCTGCCCCGTATATAAAGGAGCCAAGGGAAGGTGGCGGCCCAAGGGAGGAGCGCAAGATTAAGGAGTCCTACTCCCTCCGGAGTAGGACTCCCTCCAATCCTAGTTGGATTAGGATTCCTGAGGGGGAAAGAGAGAGAGGCGGCCCACCTTTCCTAGTCCTAATAGGACTAGGGAAGGGGGGGGCGCGCCACCTAGGGCTGCCCTTCTCCTTTCCTCCAAGGCCCACTATGGGCCCATGTAGTTCGGGGGTTCGGTAACCTCCCTACTCCTAAGAATTCGATTTCACTCGGAACCTTCCGATGTCCAAATGTAGGCTTCCAATATATCAATCTTTATGTCTCGACCATTTCGAGACTCCTCGTCATGTCCGTGATCACATCCGGGACTCGAACAAACTTCGATTGCATCAATACTTATAAACTCATAATGAACTGACATCGAAACGTTAAGCGTGCGGACCCTACGGGTTCGAGAACTATGTAGACATGACCTAGAACCATTCTCGGTCAATAACCAATAGCGGAACCTGGATGCCCATATTGGTTCCTACATATTCTACGAAGATCTTTATTGGTCAAACCGCATAACGACATACGTTGTTCCCTTTGTCATCGGTATGTTACTTACCCGAGATTCGATCGTCGGTATCCAATACCTAGTTCAATCTCGTTACCGGTAAGTCTCTTTACTCGTTCCGTAATACATCATCTCACAACTAACTCATTAGTTGTAATGCTTGCAAGGCTTAAGTGATGTGTATTACCGAGAAGGCCTAGAGATACCTCTCCAGAGCAATCGGAGTGACAAAACCTAATCTCAAATACGCCAACCCAACAAGTACCTTTGGAGACACCTGTAGTACTCCTTTATAATCACCCGATTCGTTGTGACGTTTGGTAGTACCTAAAGTGTTCCTCCGTAAACGGGAGTTGCATAATCTCATAGTTATAGGAACATGTATGGGTCATGAAGAAAGCATTAACATACTAAACGATCAAGTGTTAAGCTAACGAGAATGGGTCATGTCAATCAGATCATTCAACTAATGATGTGACCTTGTTAATCAAATAACAACTCCTTGTTCATGGTTAGGAAACATAACCATCTTTGATTAACAAGCTAGTCAAGTAGAGGCATACTAGTGACATCTTGTTTGTCTATATATTCACACATGTATTATGTTTCCGGTTAATACAATTCTAGCATGAATAATAAACCTTTATCATGATATAAGGAAATAAATAATAACTTTATTATTGCCTCTAGGGCATATTTCCTTCAGGGTCCTGTCTGATGTAGCACGTTCCTGATTCTTTGGTCGGAGGGCTCATGTGTGGGCAGCGTTAGGAGGGCAAGCTGCCTGCAGGCCGACCACAATGAGACTCGCTGCCATATCTCCTTTGTCACCGGGCAATCTCAGAACAGATGGCAGGCAGTTTCTAGGTTTCTCATGCATAGGGGGCAGAAATATCCATTCTCCCAACCTCGGCGTTGTAATCTATCATTGCACCATAAACGATTTTGCACCAGCAGCCAGAAGAAGGCTTTTATCTTTCCGGGGGCCCAAGTCTTCCAGATCAGCTCCTTGTAATCAGTCTTTGCCAGATGATCGAACTGAGCTGTGTATGCAGATTTTGCCGTGTACATCCCTGAGCGGTGCAAACGCCAGAGAATTTTGTCGTCGGACTGAGGTTGCAGCGTGATATTTGCAGCCCGGATTGCTCTCCATAGAATGAGAAAATTTTGAATCAGATCGATGTTGGTTGGCTGTCTGAGGTCTGATATCCATTTGTCATTGTTGAGAGCATCCTCTGAACACCTTTTCTTGCCCCTCGATCAGTTGTATAGGTCTGGGAAAAGCGTAGCAAGGCATGGCGAGGTGAACCAGGGAGAGGTCCAGATGGAGGCAAGTTTACCGTTTCCCAGAGTCACCGTTGTTGCATTGTCGAAGAGGGCTCTGTCGGCGCTATCACATGGCAGCTCGGACCCTTTCCAGGGTCTCTCTTCATTTTGCCAGGCCAGCCATAACCATCGCTGGCGTAGAGCACTGGAGAATCTTCCCAGGTCATGTAAACCTAGCCCATCATTTTCTGTTGGTGTGCAAATTTTCTTTCATGCGACTTTGCAGTGTCCGGCAGTTAGGTCTTTTTCTTGTGCCCAGAGAAAACGGCGACGGATCTTGTCAATGTCTTTGAGCAATCTCTTTGGCGGTCGCAGCACAGACAGGGCGAAAGTTGGGATGGCGGAGAGCACGCATCAGACTAATACCCTTCTTCCAGCGAAAGACATCAATCTACCTTTCCAACCGGCCAATCTTGCTCTAATCCGATCAAGAATGAATTGAAAGTGAACTAGTCTCGCTCTTCCCAGGGTGATAGGCAACCCTAGATATTTGATGCGGAACTGTGTTGTCTGGCCTCCAAAATTTTGCAAGATTTTTTGAAGGTTTTTGTCATTGCACCTGATTGGCGTGATCGTGCTCTTTTTGATGTTCAGACGTAGGCCAAAGACATCATCAAACAGAGTATGATTTGCAGCAGCTTGTCAACCTCTTCCTTGTTTGGGTTTGCAAAAATGGCAGCGTCATCTACATATAGGTTGATGCGCAGTTTGAGCTCGCGGCCTGGAAGCGGTGTCAGAATACTCAGCTCAATTGCTCTTGCAATTAGGCGATGCAAATTTTATCATATTTTCAAAAACTCAAAAGATTCATTTATTATTATTATTTTCAAAATCCGGGCGCTATTTGCAATTTCCGCGATAACTAGATTGTGATTTTTCAAACAAAAAAAGAAACTACTCATAGATTGTGATTTCCTCCACATTGCACAGGACCCATCGGTCCTGTGCTTCGTCTGAACTCTGAAGCGCATTCATATGTCTAACTCCAAACCCATCCCAGAACCCGACTAAAGTTTCAAACCGGACATCTTCCCGATCCTTATGGCCACCTCGCCGCCGCGGAGCCCTAACTCAGGCGATCGGCCAGAGACCGCTGACCTCGCTCTCGCCGCTCCGGCACAGCCCGCTCGCATATGGAACTCCCTCGTCGCCCGCCTCCCTACGCTACCGAACTCCCTCCTCCTCGTCGCCGCCTCCGATCTCCTCCGCCGCCTCTTGGCGGTCCGCAGACGACGCCGCCGCCGCCGCCGCCCTGCTCTCCCACTCCCCATCTACGATGACGCCGCAAGCTCCGCCCGGTGAGAACCTCTACTCGAATCGGCGCGGCGCCTGTGATTCCCATGCCGCGCAGGCTTTTGCTGGAGTAGTGCTGCGCTTCGTGCTCTCGTTGACTGCGGACAGAACAAAGTAGATTTGTGCGGATTTAGTGTTACAGGTTACGAGATGGCCCGTGATGAACTTGTAGAAACGTGTTCAGGAATTGATCACTTGACCAAAATATAGGACCCACCACTACTCTTGAGCTAACGCATCATAGATCTGGTCATCTAGCTATCTGTTCGGCGTTCCTTGTTTGTGAAGAATTACCTGGAATGCTTTTGACTATATGTTACTAACAGGGTTTCTGGTGAGATGCCCAAAGCTTTTGCCATCTTAGAAGATATCGTGCAGCATACTTTGTCTGATTTGCATAGCATTCAGAAGAGCTTACTTTATTGGAAGTCCAAAGCTGAGGTATTAAGTCAATTGATAACTTTGAAGTACTTTTTTGCCTTTTTAGTATGTAGAGAAGTTATATTATTTTGCTACTTACCTACTTTTGCCTGTGGGATTTTTTCAGGGAACAAACTCACATAAAATGTACTTTATGATGTTTGAAAGAGGTCCAAGGGCCTTCCTTGAAGCAACATGTCAAACACTAACTAGACTCAGGAGCAATGGGAGTCCATCCGAGTACCTTTTAGGCTCTGCATCTGATATAGTCTCAGTAAAACTTGCTGTCCTGACGAATATGCAACATCGATTGGCTGCTTTTCTGGCTGAGGTTTGCTACTCTAACGTGTTTATCGTGAAAAAGTAGCAATAGCGCTATGGTTCAACTTTCTGCTGATGTGAAGTAGAATAAAACAGTCAAAAAGCATTTTCGTGATTAACCTTGCTCCTGCTCTCCAAAAAAAGGAAACAAAAAGAAACTGTTGTATCGCTGTAGTCAAATTTCAAAGTTATCTTTATTTGAGTAATGTTACTTTGTGCTACATGACTTGTCATTTACATGAACTTAAACTCTGACTTGCTTCTTCTATAGGTTTACTCTGAAGTTGATAAATGCAGAGAAGGATTAACTGAAAGTTCAGATAAATCACTACATACACTATTTGTTATTTTGAACACCGTCTTCCCCAAACTGGAGGTATCGCTTACAAATGCTAGTGAGGTATGCAAAGCCTGTTGTCCATATATTTGGATTTGTAACATGTTTTGCCTCTTTGATGCTATGTCGTTTAATTAGTTAAAACACATGTCTTCAGGGGCAAACTCTACCATTCACTCATGACGAAAACTCATCTCAACTTATCTTCGAAAGATTGCCAGAGGTTGATGTTGAGAGTCCACAATGGAGTGAGGCCTTAGCAACAGATGCTATTAGTCTGATCTATCAAAACCTCCAGAAGTTAGATAGTTTTATTTCCTCTCAGGTAAGTCACTCATTTCAACGATGACACATGTGAGATCATCTACTTCCCAGCCTCATAGCACAATGGCCTTAGGCCATTACAGGGTTAACACATTTGAGGGGATAACTTGGCAGTGACGGCTCCTTCAGGGGGGATGTGAGAGTAGAGATGTGGATGAACCTTCCTTTTCTGTCCGTCTTAAAAGAAATCAGGATACAAGTGCCTGTCTTCATGGGGTGCCATCTCTAGTAGATGGAAACCATCATTAGGAAATAGATAACTAGCATATATAAATAGGAAATAGATAAACAGGCAGGTGGATTTTAGAAATATTTCGCTGAAATATATATAAAAGCTACCCTCCAGTCATGGGGATCATTGCCAGTTTGCCACCCTTCTGCATGTCTTTCGTCCTCTATGCCATAAAACTCAGGTTCTTGATTTCTGTTACCTGAGTTGTTGGAGGGGTATTAAAGTTCCAATTTCAGTATTTTATATTTACCCGTTTGTGCTTATCTATATCTATATGCCAGTCACACATGCTTTCTTATTATAAATTGGTGGTAGGATTACAGCTATACCAATACCAGTATAGTACCAATGACAGAATTGAAAATATCAAACATGAGGTATCTGAATTAATCCTGTGGATAACATAGTGATAATGTGTAGCTTGTATGGCACTCCATGTAAAGTACATGCTGCTTAGTATTACGTAATTTATCTGAAGCGTGTTTTTGTTTGCGGATAGCTTTCAAGTCATAAAAAGCCAAGAAATATGACCATATACTGGTTACCCTACACGTGTGGAGCAATTGGCCTCTCTGCATGTTCCCTATGGCTTTTGCGCCATAGTAGCTTGATGGGAAGTTCTGACATGGACAACTGGATTCAAGATGCTAAGGAGTCAGTTGCTGGATTCTGGGATGAACATGTTGAGAGACCAGTAAGACACTTTCTTTATATGTCTTCTACTATTGTTTATTTTATATGGCATTCTAGTGTCAGTTAACTGAAGGTAAATCAAGCTATTTAATGAAGGCAGAGGCTTTTCAGGTTGGTTCTGGTTGTACATTTACTTATGCAAGATATCCTGTGAGGTCCTGCAAGAAGCATTGGTTTGTTTGTCATATATAACTGAAAAAAGAAGCATGCCGCCTTGTGCGTTACTGGCTGTAGTGTTTGCTTATGGTGGTAACAGATTGATGGAAGTGAATTCATGTTTTCCTTACGGGATCATTTGTATATGTTAAGATGAACATGCTTTAGTAGATGAGCATATATTCATATATAAGCCACAAAGCTTGTCAATATTCACCTTCATCGGTGTTGTAATTGTCAAAATACTGTTAAATTTTTATGCGGAACCGTTGAAGTCCAGGAAGCATTGCTACAAGCTGGTCTACATTTCTATAAATTTGGAAATCAGTCGAGTTATTGCGCTCACATCATGACTGCCTTTATGTTTTGACAATTGCAGATAATTTCTATTAGAGATGAGCTATTCGAGACATTCAAGCGAACAGATAAACGTGTAATGGAAAGGGAAGAGGTTCAACTAACAGAAGAATCATTGCACAGGTTGTTCCCAATGCTGTCATTCTCTAATCTGAATAAAAAATCTATTTGTTCACATTTTCTTGAATATGTAAAACTTTAGCGTCTCATTTTATGTTCTGAAATGCAATAGAGTACCAAATCACATTGTGCATTATTTGACCATGCTGGTTATAGGATGTTAATTACCTTTTGTGAGCAAACTTCAAAGGAAAAACCTGCACAAGATGCATCATTGCAGGAGTTGCTGGAGATTGTCATGAAAAGGTAAGACTGAACTTTTAACCATACATACTGTTGTTCATTCATCTCGTATCTTCAGCCAGTTGTTGCAAGTTCAATGGCCACTTGAATATTGTGATTTCTTGTTGTTTACTCTGGAGCAATACTACATTTCCACCTTCCTGTTCTGCCTTATAAAGACATCTTCAATCGCTTTTCAGTTCCCTTGTGCAACTAAAATAGTGTTGGCACTGGGGCTGACAAAAAGATAAGCATTTTATGGGGGTGTAAGATAGCCATCTGAACTAGTTTAAGTCATATGGAATATATGAAAAATCTTGGTCATAGCAGCAAATAATTCCACTCAGTGGATTTTATTTAATGCTTATTTACATTTGCATTTAAATGTTTACTACCTATTTTTGAGAATCCCAATCGAACTTGAGTTTCTGCTGTGAGTGATAGAAACAAACTTCAGGAAGCTAGGGCTATTTGTTCAGCATGACTCCTAAGAAGCGGTCGATACAAATACAATTTATCACGTTTACTCTTAAATTCTTAATCACTCCACCTTTCTAACTTGTTAACACAACATACATCTACAATTGCATCCAGAGAGTCGCATGCTTTACAGATACTTTAGGCATGTTGCTTATATATCTTGATATCTAGTAATTTACATGTGTTTTGGCTCATCCCGCAATGGATTAGTTCTTTATATGGTGTTTGTTTCCTTCAAAGCTGTCTTGGCAGTTTATATTCTATGGACCATCTGAGTAATGTGTGAAAAAGGACGACATTGATCCTGTTTATTTGTGCATTGAGCTATTGTACATAAATGCAGATATGAGAAGGAATCAATGCATCCAATTCAGAATCTGTTCAGTGGAGAATTAGCACGTGCCATGCTTATTCAGGTTTTTTTTTCATTTCTTGTGCATTCAACTCAAGTTAACTTGCATTTTTTTCTCACCCATCTTGGAAATTTCAGGTTCAGAAGCTAAAACTGGATCTTCAGGAGTAAGTTGTATTATTATATCTGATAATATTAGTTACATGCATAATGATAAAATGTGCATTTCTTTGTATTTATATATTATTTATTTACGCCAGAGATGATTGAATTGGTCTTATACAGGGCAATGCTGGAACTGGATCAGATTCTCAAGGCAAATGAGATAAACTTTGCTATTCTTGCAGCTCTGCCTGCATTTGGTCTTCTGCTTCTCCTGCTGTTTTTAGTGCGAGCATGGGCGATGCATGTATGTATATAGATTTCTGTTCATTATCTTCTTGATTACAATACATCTGAGGCATCTGGCGCAAGTGGTTATAGGTCTTCGAGACATTCATATGTTTTGCTTTCTAATATGTTTGTGCTATACATCTTGTGCGGTTTGCACCATGGTCATGTCCTATTTGCCATTCGTACCATGAACAGGCGTGTGAAAAGTTAATAGGATTGCAGTTTAAATGTCTTAACATTTACTGTCACAATAATATAGGACCAAGGTGCAGAGGGAAGAGGAAGGATTGCACGTCATCAGCGGTGGCAGCTACTCATAGAAGTAGAGCGAAGGCTTAAAGAGTTCAAGAAATGCATGATTAATGAGATGGTAATATCATCTATAGATGTTTAGTCTATCCTACGCATTAATCTTGACGTGTACACATATTCCACTTCAAGTTTTAGGTCACATCTGGCCTGTTGGTGGGTAACTAGTTTCCTTATTATGACTATCAAACTTGCCGGTTGCTTTTAATCTGCACAATATTGCCCGTTCACCAAAATATGAGGGGGCCAGAATTTTGAAGACGAATAAACTGAGACGGAAGTGATGTTTTGTTGATGAGATGAAAGTTCTTGTTTGTCAGGAACTTTCAACTAGTGATTGATTCTCTTAATTTCCTGCTTTACAGGATGAGGAGGCGAGCTGTAAATTCGGATTGACTCTGTACACCCTTGATAGATTATACAAAGCTGTTGAGGTGCATGCGAAGGAAACAGGCGAGTGGTCAAGGTCAGTCATCTAAAAATTCTCTTTCCGGCCTCTCTACTTGATTATTGTGGATGGCCTGTGGACCAAACTAAATCGTTTGCATTGCAGTTTGAGAGATGACATGTTCAATCTGGCAAAGCCTAATGTCGGAGTGGCGGACAAGCTGGATGTTCTTAAAGGGCTCAAGTGGAACTACGCCTGCTTACGTCCATCGCTGTCATGAACTTTAGCTGTCATTCATTTTTGAGGTGGTTTTACCCTGAAACCATACAGTGGCATGCAATCCACTTTGCATTTTTTTTAGGAATAGTCTTTTGATGTGAAATGCTTGGGAGCCTTTTGCTCTGTGCAACGGGATAGAGTGACTCTGCCACCACACCGTAAGTTTGCGCCAGGGGTTCCTGAGTTTGCATCTATTGCAATCTGTGTGTTGCTGCTAAACGCAATGGGCCTGTGGCGTTGCTGCTACACACATTTGACCTTTAAACTGGAATATACTTCTGTAAACATGACTTTTTACACCTTCGTTTGTGTTTGTTGCTGCTAAACGCAATGGGCCTGTGGCGTTGCTGCTACACACATTTGACCTTTAAACTGGAATATACTTCTGTAAACATGACTTTTTACACGTTCGTTTGTGTTTGTTGCACCGTTGGCGTTTTTCTTTGAACTTTCACCGCTGGTGTTGTTTATTTCTCGTGTATAAAAGAAACAGATTCCGAGGATGAAGGGCATTCCCTTTCTTAAGAACAAGATGAACAGGATTTCACAGGCTTATTTTCTTTTTTTGAAAAAAGAATTTCACAGTCTTATACAAAAGAGTAGTATTATTGGGCTTTTAGCCCATTTATTATTTTCAATAATTCCTGAAAATCTTAGAGGCCCTGATTGTGATGAAATCAGTAATTAAGTGAAAAGTTTAGCCTCACCCTGATTGTGATGAAATCACTAATTAAGTGGTACCCTTGCAAACCATTGCAAAGGTCACGTGTTGATTACCCTAAAAAAAGTCACGTGTTGACAAGTGGCGCACTGTACCACTTGTCGTAACCTGTGAGTTCTTTTTTTTGTATATTCGTTTTCTTAAAATGTTTTATCTCTTGAATCATGTGTCGAAATCATGAACCATTTTCATTGCTGGATTTTTCACGCCGAGATCTTGGAAACTACACCCATGTTAATAGGTTTTGACAAAAAAACAAAAAAAACTTAGATATACAAAAACATAACCCCAAAAAAGAGAAACCAAAAAGACCGAAGCAAAAAAATGACCGAAACCCAGAACAAAAAATGCGTAACCCGAAAGCACGGTTGTGTCATTTTTTTGGGGAAGACTACTTTTCCCTTTTTGCGAAGCACATGTTGTGCTTTTTTGTTTTCGGGAAGCACAAACGTGCTTCTCGCGGGAGCATATGCTCTGCTTTTCCCTTTTCAATAGGCACTATCTCTTTTTTTTAGGAAGCACATTGTCCTTGTTCCTTTTCGGGAAGCACAATTATGCTTTTCGTGGAAGTAGATGTTGCGTTTTTTGGGGAAACACAATTGTGGATGTGCTTTTCCTTGTGCTTCTCATAAAAGCACATGCCGGGCTTCTAAAAAAGTCAAATGGAAGACAAAAAAAACCAAAAAGCCAAAAAAAACGTGTGACCCAAAGAAAAAAAAACAGAAATCCTGAGGGCGCGCCCAATGCATGACATGTGGCGGCTGCTGGATGCACCACTTGGTGCACTCCCAGGGGCCTAAATTGACCTCTGCGGAAGCCTCAAGAGGGTACCTGTTAGGTAGTTGCTCCCCGATTGTGAAGGGTGTGTTGGACCACCCCCACTATAGGGCTATTGAGCGCCTCTCTGTAAATAACCGAGCACTATTTTTTTAGGGGTGACGAGCACTAGCTTTTTCTAGGGGTAAACCAAGTTCTATTCGGCAAAAGCCCCAGAATGTGGGTACGATTCTAGTCATGGGATTGGCCAAACCAAACGTGACGTCCCAGACGTAATGAAAGGGCAAACTTGGCTAAACTGTATGTTACGACATTGACAACACGACTTCCAAAAGTAAAATTACAAATAAATAAAGATGCTTGAAGATTTATTTTACTGATAATGGATCCATTTTGCCTCAACAACCTTTGTGGATAGCTCCTATAACCTCCTTTCCATCCGATGCAACCACAAAATTATGGAGGTTGAGATTTTGTGCTAGAGATAGGACCTCCCTGCAGATATTGCCTCCAAAATCGAAGGATCATAGACTGCTCCTATAACAAGAACAGAGCTACCCAAATAGGTACCATCTGTATCTCAGCGGCAGACCACCCCCCCCCCCTCCCCTACTTCCTTTCGGCATCCTGTGTTGACATGTATTTTTGCATAGCTCATTGGCGGGGGTTCTAGGCGCTGGTTGTTGACCACGGGTATGGATGGCTGGCCTTGAGAAGGAACCGAAGGAATTTCTTTCATCATGCCCAACAAATCGATAAACCTGTTGAACAATGAATAGATTGGGGACTTTGAAAAATGATCTCATGGATGTCCTTGCGGCATGCTGTCCATATTGCCCAAAGAGTGTCTAAGAGCTTCACAAAGAGAGCATGTGATAACGAGTCCATGAGAGTAAAGAGCCACTGTGTTTGCATAGTTGTTGTTACTAGGTTTTTGAGCCAATTCCTCATCCACCAATGCCCATGAATCCAGTGAACCGCACATGCCACAAGACTCGAATATGTCATGTGTCGAGCACTAGCTGCTAGGCGACATGGCAATGCCTTGACAAATCCTGTTTGGACGTCCGTTGCATTAGCATGGCACGTAGGAATTGCTTCCACGGACCGGGCCCATTACTTGAGTTTATTGCTAGTTTTTTTTATTATGTTCTCGGTTTCTTCCAATTTAGACTATGTTCTTTCGTTTTCCTTTTACATTTCTTCATGTTTTCTAATTTTTCCTTTTAGATATATACTAATTTTCTATAGATGGATTTCCCCGTAGTATACAAACATATATTCATAGGAGTATGAACACTATTTTCATCTTTGAACTTTTAAAAAATACTTACATTTTGTAATGCATGTGTATTTTTTTTCAAACTCATGATGAATATTTTCCAAATATGTGATGATTTTCTTAAGTATGCAATGAACATTCTTTCAAATACGTGATGGATATTTTTCAAATTCAGGATGCACATTTTTTAAAATACATGAATGAACAAAATTTTAAAATACACAATGAGCGACTAATAGTTTTGAAATGCACGATCTTTATTTTAAATTATGCATACTTGAACATTTTAATTTTTCGCAAAATTTCATTCCTTTTTGACAGCCCATGCAAGGGCTGTGTGGGCGTTTCACCTCCTATCCGGCGCTTTAAGCGTCAGATAGGATTGTTTTGTTTTTTGAGGAAAAGCGTCAGATAGGAGCACTCCGCCATTCCCCGTCGGCTAGGGCTGCTTTGCTTGTAGAACCAAAAGGCCCATTTCGCCCAACGGTGCAGCATCCTGGTTGGTCCAAAAGCCCACGCGGTGTTGGACAACGTAATCGCCTTCGTCACCGCGACCACAGCGCCGCCGCCTCTCCCTCTCGTCCCCACCTACAAAGCCTACAAAACCCTAGCGAAATATCTCCATCCGATCGAGCCCCCTCCTCCCCCGCCCCCACCCCCACCCCAGCCGATTCGATTCGATTCGATTCAAGCCGCCCCGCGCAAGATGATGCCGGGGTCAGCCCCGCCGGCCGCCGGGAGCGGCATGTTCGTGCCGACGCAGACGGCGGGCACGGTGCTCTGCTGCATCTGCGGCGTCTCCATGCAGCCCAACCCGGCCAACATGTGCGCCCGCTGCCTCCGGGCGCGCGTCGACATCACCGAGGGCGTCCCGCGCAACGCCGCCGTCGTCTACTGCCCCGACTGCTTCTCCTACCTCCAGCCGCCGCGCTCCTGGCTCCGCGCCGGCCCGGAGTCCCCCGAGCTCCTGCAGATCCTCCTCCGCCGCCTCAAGCACCCGCTCGCCCGCCTCAAGGTCTCGCTCTCCGGCGCCGAGTTCGTCTTCTCCGAGCCCCACTCCAAGCGCCTCCGCCTCAAGCTCCGCCTCCGCCGCGAGGTCCTCAACGGCATCGTCCTCGAGCAGACCCACCCCGTCGAGTTCGTCGTCCACGACCGACTTTGCGACTCCTGCGCCCGCGCCCAGGCCAACCCCGACCAGTGGGTCGCCGTCGTCCAGCTCCGCCAGCACGTCCCGCACCGCCGCACCTTCCTCTACCTCGAGCAGCTCCTCATCAAGCATGGCCAGGCCGCGCTCGCCATCCGCGTCGCCTCGGCTCCCGGCGGCCTCGACTTCTTCTTCGGCTCGCGCTCGCACGCGGCCCGCCTCGTCGACTTCCTTGGTACAGTCGCTCCCATCCAGACCAACACAGCCAAGCAGCTCGTCTCTCATGACACAAAGAGTTTTATCTATAACTACAAGTACACTTTCTCTGTCGAGATCTGCCCCATATGCCGTGAGGACCTGATTGCTCTCAGCCCCAAGGCGTCCCGTGATCTTGGTGGACTAGGCCCGCTCGTCCTCTGCACCAAGGTCACCAATGCCATTGCGCTGCTTGACCCCCTCACTCTGCGTGTGCACCATCTGGAGGAGAAGAAGTACAGGGTGTACAACTTCAAGGCCGCTCTGACTAGCAAGCAGCTCGTGCAGTACATGGTGCTTGATATTGAGCCAGAGTCACCTGAGATCACCATTGATGGATCTCGGTATCAGCTGGCATATGCGCAGGTCGCCCGGATGTCTGATTTTGGGAAAAATGATACTGTGTTTACAGTACGGACTCATCTTGGGCACCTTCTGAACCCTGGGGACCTTGCCCTTGGGTATGATCTCTACGGTGCCAATATGAATGATGATGATATGGACAAGGCTCTATTACGCCAGAATTTGCCTGAAGTGATTCTAGTCAAGAAGAGCTACGAGAAGAAGCGACGCACACGCAGATGGAAGCTGAAGAGGCTGCCTGTTGAGGAAGACCTTGGGAACAAGGCCAAAGGCGAGGAAGAGAGGAGGGAAGATGAGTATAAAAATTTCCTTGATGATTTGGAGCGCGAGCCAGAACTAAGGTTTGGGATAAATCTGTACAAGAATGAGGACTACAGGTCAGAAATGGCATCCACGATTGGTGACGATGTCCCTACTGTGCCAATTGAGGAGTTGATTGAGGACCTAACCCTTGGCGATGATGAGGATGAAGAGGAGGAAGACGGTGCAGATGCTGGTATGGTGGAATGAGCGAGCATGTCTACCTTGACTATTGGTCATGACTGTTCCTGCCCACTGCAGATCATAGGTCTGACTGCATCTGTTTAATTCATATAAATTTTGTTTTTCTTTACTGCTATAAGCTATGAATGTTGGAGGTGTTGCTTAAAAGGTCTAAGTTTTGGATTTCTCTGTTTGTTGATGTCGACATTGTTTGAAACCATATCTCATATCTTGGTGTAACAATAATGTCTTAAGTTAAATACATTTCCTATCATGTCATATGTTTGCGGTATGCTGTCCAGTTGCGATTGTTTGACCGGTCACAATATCATGAAGTAGATGCAATATTTGATTCTTGAAACATCTGTTGATATTGCTGTGTGATCACTGATTATTGGATGTCTCTCAGGGATTACCTGAAAGTTCTTTCCTAGAATCGTCACCTGAGAGTTTTCCCCCTCTTGCCCTGTCCCAGTTGTATCTATGAATGCAGCTGAATGGGCTATTGCGATTTTCTTGGGGCTCCATTTCAGGTCTCGCTGAAAATTGTTCAGTGCGTGGTGCGCTCTGCTGACATGTAATGCATTTGAACTCGTGACTAGTTTAGAAATTATTATTCATGAAATATGTGGACCTGTTCCCTTCCAGCGTTAAATAACTTGTTAGTAAGAGGGTTATACTGTACAATGCATGTTTGCCTTCTTTTCTTTTCTTTTCAGAAGAAAATGGCACAGCGGTTTGTAGTATAAATCGTTAGTTGGGTTGTTTAAAAAACATGCACCACAGGGTGCTTCAAACATTGGAGCACGTGTTGCATTGCTGTTTCTGTGTGCAATTATAGTTGCACATGGCTACTGTTGGTAGTAAATGTTTTTCTTTCCTTCAGTATACTCTTTGGTCACATTCCTGTGTGCCAAAACAGCCAGTGAACTGATTCGGAACGATGCGACGTGCGCAGTTGCATTACTTATGTGTTGCACCTGGTGTATGGATAAGTTGAGAGATATACTCCCTCCGTTCTCAAATATAAGTCTCTTTCTAGAGATTCCAACAAGTGACTACATACAGAGCAAACTGAGTGAGTCGTACATTGTTGTCCATTTGAAATGTCTGAAAAGACTTATATTTAGGAACGGAGGGAGTAGTGGAGTACCTAATTACCTATATCTTGCTCTATAGTACTATTCTATAGTAAGAAATTATTCAACATAGGTGGCTACTTTTTCCAAGCTCCTGTGTCCTGTCACCTGTGGTCTCTCATCTTCCTCTTCTTGAACCAGTTATCCCTAGCTTTTTCTACCAATCTCTCTGGATTTGTCTCTCATGTTCCTCTTCTTGAACCCAATTCCTTCCATTTTTCCCAATCTCTTTGTACCAATCTCTGGTTTCTCCTCGCGGGAAAACCCACTACCTTTGTTACTACTCCCTCCGTCCGGAATTACTTGTCGCAAAAATAGATAGAAATGAATGTATCTATAAACTAAAATACGTCTAGATACATCCACTTCTACGACAAGTAATTCCGGACGGAGGGAGTATCATTTAAGCAACTGAGCCTCACCTGCAATGTCATCTAGTGCTACCGACTCAGAAGCTACTGCTTGCATGGTGCCGTGGTTTGGTGGAGCTTTTCCCTAAAAGTTGATGAGTTGTCTTCCCAATGCCCCTCATCCCAAGATAGCAATTGCAATGTCTATGGCTTGAAGATCTGAAGCTTCCGTTAGATTGGGGGTAAGAAAACAATATCCACAGCTCTGTTTGCTTCAATGCATGGGAGGTGTCACCATGTCTATGGTATATATAGAAAGGAAAATGTATGATGCCTTGCTTATTTCATCAACCATTTTAATGTTCCAAGTACAATGGTGGTAGAAGAAAGTAGTATAGATACTCCTACGGAGTGGTTTTGCACACACCAGAATCTTATTTTCTACACAGAAGAGCCCCTCCCCTCCTAATTCACTAATTTATACTCCCTCCGTTCCAAAATACTTGACTTCCATTTGTCCAAAAATGGATGTACATATGTACTAAAACATGTCTAGATACATCTATATTTTGATAAATGGAAGTCATGTATTGTGGTACAGAGGGAGTAGGAAGGTACTTGAAAAAAAGTTTCAGAAGATATATCTAGCAAATGGTGATTGATAGAGCAATTCTGAAACATGTGAGGTTCTGTTGCTCTAACATAAAGTTCCAGTATGAGTACTGCCTAACATAAAGCTTGTGACTGCTAGTAAACATGTATTTTTATTTGGAGATAGAGTTTGATCCCCAACTATTTCTCATGATATCTTCTTCAATCTCCTACTGTATTAAGTTGCCAAGCACATGTGGTTCCTTGAAGAAACAATATTCCTCTGAAAAGCTAGAAGGTACATCAGCTTCCAGTATCTCCTGCTCACTGGTCACTAAGCACATCCCGTATCTCACTGACAGACCACATGTAGTACTTGTTGATTAGGAGTTAAAAGGTCAGGATACTCAGAAGCTGAACATGGCATATTGGCATGTAGAAAGTAACCATAGCCGCAATCCCTTAAACTGGGAAAGAAAGAGCTATAGCGGGATTAACACTGAAGAAACTGGTTGTACCTAACATGACAAGTTTGTTATGAGATTTAGAAACAAAACCACTAATACCCCGGCTCTGTTTCGAGAGTCTGCTGTATCACCAACCGTAAACAAATGGATATTTGTCTAACCAAACACTTTATGTGCTCTATGGCATCGTGTTCGCACAGATAATGACACCATATCACAAAAAACAGAGGATAACGTTACGTTGAAATGCAAATACAATTGTTGAATCCTCCATAGCGAAGGCGCAATGTCTCTCAGATTTACTTTAGTGCCTCTGTTCATGCCCACTGCAGATCATAGTTCTGACTGCATCTGTTTAATTCACATGTTTTGTTTTTCTTCACTGCTTGTATAAACTAAGAATGTCAGAGGTGTTGCTTACAAGGTACTCCCTCCGTCCCAGAGCGTTTCTCTGTTTGTCGGTGTCAACATTGTTTGTAACCATATCTCTTTTTTTTTTTGAGAAAGTTTGTAACCATATCTCATATCCGTGTTTAACAATCATGTCTGAAATACATTTCGGATCACATTCTACCTTATTTTGTTGTTATATGGTGTTCAGTTCATCAGTTGTCATTCTTTGGTCAGTCATAATACCATCATATCTGCAACAGAACCTCACCTGCGTCTCTATCCTGGCCTACACCCCATTGGGAATTGACTATACTTTCATGTGGAGCCTTTGCTAGTAGTATCTCGGAAGACACTGGTTATGTGGTGCCATTTTTTGGTGGAGTTTTTCCTTGAAGTTGATGAGTTGTTTTTCCCAATGCTCCTCACCCATAAGGCCCCGCTTGGATTGCCCGTTTCCTTCTAAATACCTCCGTAAAACATGGTATGGTAAGATACAGTCATGTGGATTTGTTCCAGGTGCTTGGGCCGCCGTTTACGCCTGTTTTCCCTCCTACGCTTGTATCCAACCGGTATACCAGGATAGCAGTTGCAATGTCTCGCTCAAAGATCCGAAGCTTTGGTGAATATAGATTGGGGTAAGGAAACAATATCTATAGCTCTGTTTGCTTCTCTGCATGGGAAGTGTCACCACTCATGTCTATGGTATATATAGAAAGGAAAAGCTTGAATAAGTAGGTCCGCATTACTGGTTGCATCAACAACCATTTTAATGTTCCAAGTACAATGGTCGTAAAAGAAAGTAGTTCAAGCGGATAGGTTCTACCAAGTGGATTTGCACACACTGAAATATTACAATCTCATTACAGGTTGCCAAGCACATGGCTCCTTGAAAAAATAATGTTCCTCTGAAAAGCTAAAAGTACATGATATCTCTGGCTCACTAGTCACTAAGCACATCCAGTATCTCTCACTCAGAGACCACATATAGCAATTGTTGATTAGGAGTTAAAAGGTCAGGGTAGTCAGATGCCTATCCTTGTCGTGTCATCGATAGTTGACCAGCGAACCACCGTGATGGTATTAACCTACTTGAATGACGATAATGGCAAAATCATTTGGCTTGATGAAGCTGCAAATACAAACATCCCTCTTTCATCAAGAACCATTTGATAACGAGCCTTGAAACATGTATTTATGTTGATATCTCTCAGAGGTCAACTGAAAGTTCCTTTTTAGAATGATCACCTGAAAGTTTTTCACCTTTTGCCTTCTCCCACTTGTAGCTATGATTTTTTTTTCTGATTTTCCTTTTGCGAATGGCTATGAATATAATTGAATGAACTATTGCAATTTTGTTGGGGCTCCATTACAGGTCTCACAGAAAGGTGCCTGGCGGGTGGTCTGGCACTGAGAGGATAGTGTGCTCTGCTGATACGAAAAGTAGTTGGACTCGCTCGTGGTTAGTTTAGAAGTTCGGACTATTGTGTACTTGTTGCTTTCCAGGGAGAAGTAACTTGAGACAGTTAGACCATATGATACATGTTTGCTGTATTTTCTTTATGCAAGACAGTAGAGCCACTGTAATAACAATTCATTAATAGGATAAGTTTAAAACACGAATGCACCACAATCTTGCTGCAGACATAGGAGCCAACATATGGTTGACATAGTTTCTGTGTGCCATTATAGTTACATATGGCTAATGTTGCTAGTAAATATTTTTCCTTCCTTTCGTGCATTCTTGTTTTAACATCTACCATTAATGAACTCCAGTAGCTCTCATCTTGTCTTCCAATTTTTTTTTTCATATGCTCTAACTGTCTAACTCCCTTCACCCTGGAATTGGAAGGCAACAAGTTCACAGATTTCTTGTCATAGTAAGTCAAAATGCACAACTTAGCAGCAGAGCAGAGCAGAGCACTATTCTTCTTTGTGCCTAACCTCCTACTGCACAGTTTTGTGCAAGTCTTGTCATGGGGTGCCGAAAAAATTGCAATAGTTCATTCAGTTGCATTCATAACGGAACTACAAGTGAGAGAATCTCATCGCAATACAAGTAGATGGTTCGAGAATCAAATATTGCATCTACCCTATGTTACAACTTACAAGCGAGGCATCCCTAACAAACATCCACTCATGCCATCACAATCGTATACCATGCCCGCAAGCCCTTAAACATGGAAACAAAGATGTATAACAGGATTAACGCTAACAGAAACTGATTGTACCTAACTTGACAAATTTTAGGTCATGAAGAGATTTGGAAACAAAACCACTAAAAAACTGGCCATGTTTTGGGAGCTTGCTATGGTAAGATGTTCGCACAAAGAATGACAGCGAAAAACATACCACAACAGTGAATAACTTTATGTTGAAATGTTTGTTGAATCCTCCATGACACAAGCGCAGCACTTGTACACTTCTTTCCCTTCCGCTGTACAAATTCTGAACTACCATGCCAGAAACAGAGTCTCGCCTAGGTTTCACCAGGTCCCACTGTACGATTTCAGATCATCAAGCTGGAGTTCTTTCCAGAAGTTGACGAATCATTTTTCCCAATGCCGCTCATCCCTAAGGCATAGCCAAACCAGGATTGCTTGGGTGAATAGAGATGGAAACAGAAGCTAAGAAAATTACGATCCACAGTTTTGTTTGCTTCACTACATGGGATCTGTCACCACTCATTTATGGTGTATCCTGATATAAATAGGTGTTCCCAGTGGTACCCGTCGAATCAACCATTGCAATGTTCCAAGTACAATGGAGGGAAAAGAGATGGTACAAGGTAGCTTTGCACACATTGAAATCTGGCAATCTCGTAACAAGTTTTCAAGCACATGGCCCCTTTAAGAAAACATTTTTTTCTTCTGAAAAGCAAACACGTACATCATCTTCCAATAGTATCTCTCGCTCACTGGTGACCAACCACTTCCAGTATCCTCTCATTCACTAGTCAGTATGCACTTCCAGAATCTCTCACTGACTACACACTTGTAGTGCTAGTTGATTACAAGTTAAAAGTTCACTATGACCCTTGTCGCAGAAAAGGTCAGAATGATCAAATACTGAATGAGGATTTCTCCCATGTTGCTTGCCTTTTGATTTCTTGCTTAATATCCTTATTGGATCATCAACACTAATACTGTTATATGCTAGTAACTGGCTGTTTGCTACTAGGAAAAGGGAAAGAAGAGTAATCAGTACCAATGGTTTTTCCTTTTTTACGGCCAACAATTGCCATATGAAGCTATGTCGAGGCACAGAGAAAGTAAATCATAGTCATAAGCCCTTAAACAGGGAGAGAAAGAGCTATAGCGGGATTAACACTTAACATTTAGTCAGAAACTGTTGTACCTAACACGACAAGTTCGCTAAGAGACTAATAGACAAGACCACCAAAACCTGGCTCTTTTTCGAGAGCCTGATTTAGTTACTAACCAGCAACAAATAGATGTCTGGATAACCAAACATTGTATGTGCTCTATGGCATCGTGTACGGATTTTTTTTAATTGTAGAGCACTGTATTTGTTTCCATTAATCAGTAGCAAAATAATGCAAGCGTTCCATAAAACAGAGCTCGAACGGTTCGTGCAAACTCTTCTGGTGTAGGGTTTTGACAGTGAACACATCATACATGAATGCTTTGTTTATTTCTGCAGATCTAGTCGTCTTAGTAAATGTTGTTGTCAAACTCTCAGGGTTCATGCTGGAACAACTCTCTGCCATTCATTTGCACTGCATCTGAAGGCTGAAGCTATATTTTTTACTCGCTTCCGAGCTGCTTCAGCTTTCTCTGCAGCTTCTTCTGCATCCTGAAGTTCAGACCAAACAAAGATGCTATTAAGACCAGTGTTAGTCTTATTCAGGACACAAAAGGAAACAGTTCTTTCCATTAAGATCAGAAAACAAGAAACAACAAAGTATACAGATTCCGTATAATGGCATCCGCGATTGGTGATGATTTACCTACTGTGCCAATTGAGGAGTTGATTGAGGACCTGAGCCTTGGTGATGATGAGGAGGATGAAGAGGAGAAAGACGGTGCAGATGCTGGTATGGTGGAATGAGCATTTGCCTACTTAGACCATTGGTCATGATGGTTCTTTTTTTCGAAAAGGTCGTGATGGTTCTTGCCCACTGTGATCAAAGATCTGAACTGCATTTTTTAAATTCATATATGTTTTCTTTTTCTTCACTGCTATAAGCTAAGAGTGTCAGAGGTGTTGCTTAGAAGATCTAAGTTTTGGATTTCTCTGTTTGTCGGCGTCGGCATTGTTTGAAACTTTATCTCGTATCTGGGTGTAACAATCATGTCTGAAATATATTTCAGATCATATTCTACCTTGTTTTGTTATATATTGTTCAGGTCATCAGTTGTCATTCTTTCGTCAGTCATAATACCATAGAGTAGATGTGATATTTGATTCTTGAAACATGTATTTGTATTGTTGTGTGATTTGTGGATGTCTCTCAGGGGTCACTTGGAAGTTCTTTTTAGAATGATCACCTGAAAGTTTTTCCCCTCTTGCCCTGTTGCACTTGTAACTTTTGCGATTTTGTTGGGGCTTCAGAACAGATCCTGGGAAAATTGTTCAGTGGGCGGTGTGGTCTGCCGATATGTTATGCATTTGGACTCACTATTGACTGGTTTATAAGTTATCCATGATTTTTTTTGGCTTCTAGGGTTAAATAACTTGTATTAAGATTAAGATGGTTATACCGTGCAATACATGTTCTCTTTCTTTTCTTTTCAAAAGACAATGGCAGAGCTGCGTCGCTATCCTGGCCAACATCCCATTGGGAATTTACTACATCCACACAGGGACCTTGAAGCAACTGGTTACGTGGTGCCATTTTCTGGTGGAGTTCTTCCTTGAAGTTGATGAGTTGTTTGTTAAACATAACACATGTGCGGTATATAGTTGGGATATAGAGATATAGCTAGGAGGTAGTTTGTATGAGATATATCTCTCGGTTTTCTTCTCCCTCAAGTTGTATCTTGATTCTCTCTTATCTCTTGTAACCGCACGCATGTAAGCCATCTAGGGTTTGGCCCCCCTGCTATATAACACGAGCACGTCGCCCGCAACAGGGTAAGACATTTTACCGCTCGCACATGGTAATCAGAGCCCCTCTTCTTCAACTCATCTAGCCACCAAAAACCATCTGTGCCAAAGCCACCATGTCTTCCTCCTCCGGCGCTTCTCTCCCGGCTAGTCTCAATGGCCAGGTCACCGAGAAGCTATCCCGCACGAACTACGTGCTGTAGCGCACGCAGATGATCCCCCAACTGCGTGGCGCCGGGGTCTTCGGCTACGTCGACGGCACCCAGCCGGAGCCGGCAAAGCTGCTCGTCACCGCCGACAAAGAAGGCAAGCAGACTTCAACGCCCAACCCTCTCCACCCACTCTGGGTTCGGGAGGACCAGCAGGTCCTTGGCTACCTGCTGAGCATCCTCACAAAGGAGGTGCTCCTCACGGTGACCACGGTCACCACCGTGGCGCGCTGGGCGGCAGCTTCGCCCGGCATGTACTCGTCTGTCGGTGAGTCGCATCAACAATATTCGCACCTCTCTCATCAATGCGCGAGAAGGGCAACCTCTCCGTCGCCTCCTACTTCGCCACCATGCGTGGCTACGCCCGTGAGCTGGCGCGGCGGGCAAGGCGATCCTCGACGATGAGCTCATCTCCTACATCATCCACGGGCTCGAGCATCGACTACCAGCCTCGATCTTCGCTGCGACGCCTTTCGCGTGACCCCTGTCACCCTCGATGAGTTGTTCGCTATGCCCTCCAACTTCGATCAGAGGATGGTGCACTTCCACGGGTCCACTGGCGGCGGTTTCAAGTCCTCCGCGAACTCGGCGTCTCGCGGTCGCGGCGGCTCCTCTCGGCGCGGCAGCTTCTCACGTGGCAGGGGGAGGTCCAGTGGAGGCGGAAACGGTGGCGGCTCCAACTCCCGCTTGGCGTGGGCGTGCTTCCTCCAACAACCGAACTCGCCGCGGTGGTGGAAACCCTCGCGCACGCCCTGATGCTCCTCGCCGCCAGATATGTGGCAAGTTGGGGCACACAACAAAAGATTGCTGGTACCGCTATGAAGAGGATGACGACTCCTCTCAAGATGATGACAAGGTGGCGGCGGCTGCAGATGGCTCCTACGGCATCGACACCAACTGGTATGTCGACAGTGGCGCCACCAACCACATCACCAATGAGCTCGAGAAGGTGACCATGAAGGAGAAATACCACGGCAAGGACCAAATCCACACAGCTAGTGGTGAAGGTATGAAGATTCGTCACATTGGTCATTCAAGTTTTAGTACCCCTTCTCGTAAAATTCATCTTAGGAAAATTTTGCATGTTCCTAATGCTGACAAAAGCCTTCTCTCCGTCCATAAAATTGCTCTTGATAATCATGTCTTCCTTGAGTTTCACCCCTACTTCTTTTTGATCAAGGATCAGGTGACGAGGAGAATTCTCTATCGAGGTAGATGTGTTCGTGGACTCTACCCGTTGATTAGGAGCTTAGGAGACCGAATAAACAGGCTTGTGGTGCTATCAAGCTTTCCTCCACACGATGGCATGATCGTTTAGGACATGCTTCTTTTTCTTTAGTTGAAAAATTACTTAGAAAGAATAAACTCATGTTTGTTGGTGAGCGTAATATTGAAACTATTTGTGATTCCTGTCAACGAGCTAAGAGTCATCAGCTACCCTATCCTATATCCACTAGTGTGTCCTCCAAACCATTGCAATTAATTTTTTCAGATGTTTGGGGTCCTGCCCCCAACTCAGTAGGTAGACATACATATTATGTGAGTTTTATTGATGACTACAGTAAATTCTCTTGGATTTATCTTCTTAAGAAAAGATCCGATGTTTTTCAAGTTTTTAAGAACTTTCAAGCTCTCGTTGAACGCCAATTTGACAGCAAAATACTTGCTGTCCAATCAGACTGGGGCGGAGAATATGAGAAATTAAACTCTTTCTTTCAAACTCTCGGCATCTCTCACCATGTGTCATGCCCCCACGCTCACCAACAAAATGGCTCTGCTGAACGCAAGCACAGACACATTGTTGAGGTTGGCCTAGCTCTCTTAGCTGGCGCCTCTATGCCTTTGAAATTCTGGGATGAAGCTTTTCTCACTGCTGTTCACATAATTAACATGCTCCCTAGTCGCGTTATCAATAATGAAACTCCAGTAGAACGGCTACTCCACACCAAACCTGACTACACGTCTCTACGTGTTTTTGGATGTGCATGTTGGCCTAATCTTCGTCCATACAATCAACGCAAACTTATGTTTCGATCAAAGCAATGTGTATTTCTTGGGTATAGTGCCCAACACAAAGGTGTCAAGTGCCTAGATGTGTCTACGGGGCGAGTTTATATCTCCCGTGATGTTGTTTTTGATGAAACAAAGTTTCCTTTCGCTGATCTTCATCCTAACGCCGGTGCCTTACTTCGCAAAGAAATTCTACTTCTACCCTCTTCTCTCACCAGCCTTGATCATGGGGGAATTACTTGTGATGATTCAATGTTGACTAATCCTCCTAATGGTGCACCCGAGATCTCTTGTGACGTTGCAGGAACAATCAGCGAAGAAAATGATGAAGAAAATGGCCCCCAAGTGCCATATTGGCTGTGTCCAGATTTGGGGAGCAAATCCCCCTTGGGATCGGCGCCGAACCAGCTGCTCAGCAGATCCGCACCGGGATCTGTGCTGGCAGACGCGCCAGACCGACCAACAATGGAATCTGCCGGGCGTGTGGACCAGCCCTCGGCTGGTGGCTTCCCTGATGCCATGTGGCGGCGTCCCACTGGAGCGGGCGTGCGATTCACCGACGAACCGCGCTGCTACCAGCGGCGGGCCCAGGCGTGGCCGACTGGCGCGGGTGCAGGTTCACGTGCTGACCCGACCAGCCAGGAGGGCTCAGGGCGGCCGACCGGCGCGGGCGCGGATTTCGGGGTTGATCCTCGTGGCCCCGCGCAATCATTGGCTCATGATGAGCCTGCTGGCGTGTCAGGAGGTGCGCCAGGATCTTCTGCGGCTGATCCAACTTCACCGTCACGTGCTGCAGCCACAGAGGATCCGACGCGGGTGTCTGACGAATCTACCTCGGGATCACCTGTACCAGGGACTCCTGTGCATGCCTCCGGATCTTCTGCGCCGGCTGATCCAGCAGTATAGTCCAGGCGCCTCACGCGGCTACAAAAAGGTGTAACTCAACCCATTAATTACAAAAATCTAAGCAAACATGGCCTCGTTTGTTCTACAGATGAACATGCCGAACCAAGAACCTTGGATGAGGCACTTGGAGATGATAAGTGGAGAAAAGCAATGATGGAAGAATATGTGGCATTGAAGAAAAATGAAACATGGCATTTAGTTCCCCCACGGCAAGGTAAAAATCTTATAGATTGCAAGTGGGTGTTCAGAGTTAAAAGGAAATCTGATGGAACTATTGATAGATACAAGGCTAGGCTTGTTGCTAAAGGTTTTAAGCAAAGATATGGTATTTATTATGAGGATACATTTAGTCCTGTTGTTAAAGCTGCCACCATTCGCCTTGTTCTGTCCATTGTTGTGTCCAGAGGATGGAGTCTCAGACAGCTAGACGTGCAGAACGCATTTCTTCATGGTGTTCTGGAAGAAGAGGTGTATATGAAACAGCCTCCTGGGTTTGAGAGCAAGTCTAATCCCTCGTTTGTTTGCAAACTTGATAAAGCACTCTATGGCTTGAAGCAGGCTCCAAGGGCATGGTACTCCCGTCTTAGTCACAAGATGCAATCACTTGGTTTTGTCCCTTCCAAGTCAGACACCTCACTGTTTATTTACAATAAGCTCAATACATGCATATTTGTTCTCATTTATGTTGATGATATTATTGTTACAAGTTCATCTAGTGAGGCCATTGCATCATTGTTGAAGGATTTAAGTGCAGAATTTGCTCTCAAGGATCTTGGAGATTTGCATTTTTTCCTTGGGATTGAGGTGAAGAATCACAAGGATGGAATTCATCTCTCTCAAGAGAAGTATGCAACCGATTTGGTAAGAAAGGCAGGCTTGCAAGGTTGTAAACCCTCTTTCACTCCATTATCTAGCTCAGAAAAGCTATCTCTCACAGAAGGGCAACTCTTGAATCAAGAGGATAGTACAAAGTACAGGAGTTTGGTAGGTGCATTACTGATTTGACTTTAACAAGGCACGATATCTCGTTTCTTTGTCAACAAGGTATGTCGGTTTACGCATGCTCCCACCCTTTGTGCATTGGACTGCTGAAAAACGCATTGTCAGATATGTCAAACATACTTTGAGCATTGGTCTCAACTTCAGCAAGTCATCCTCAACTCTTGTTAGTGCTTTCTCTGATTTTGATTGGGCAGGCTGTCTGGATGACAGACGCTCCATTGGTGGATTTGCTATATTTTTTGGACCAAACTTGATCTCGTGGTGTGCAAGAAATAGGCCACAGTGTCTAGGTCTAGCACAGAGGCAGAGTACAAGGCATTAGCAAATGCTACAGCTGAGATCATATGGGTTCAATCAATGCTAAAGGAACTTGGTATTCGAAGTTCTAAAATCCCATGTTTGTGGTGTGATAATCTTGGTGCCACCTACATATCTGCAAATCTAGTCTTTCATGCCAGAACAAAGCACATAGAGATAGACTTTCATTTTGTCAGAGAAAGAGTTGCACGGAAACAGCTTGATATTCAGTTCATTCACTCCAGAGATCAAGTTGCAGATGGGTTTACAAAAGCCTTGCCTATTCGAAGCTTTGAAGAGTTTAAACGTAATCTCAACCTGATAAAGTTGTGATTAAGGGGGGGGGGTGTTAAACATAACACATGTGCGGTATATAGTTGGGATATAGAGATATAGCTAGGAGGTAGTTTGTATGAGATATATCTCCTCTCGGTTTTCTTCTCCCTCAAGTTGTATCTTGATTCTCTCTTATCTCCTGTAACCGCACGCATGTAAGCCATCTAGGGTTTGGCCCCCCTGCTATATAACACGAGCACGTCGCCCCCAACAGGGTAAGACGTTTACCGCTCGCACATTGTTTTTTCTAACGCCCCTCATCCCTAAGGCACAACCATACCAGGATAGGAATTGCAATTTCCATTGCTCAAAGATCTGTAGCTTCAGTGAGTATAGATTGGGGGTAAGAAAACAATATCTACAACTCTGCTTGCTTCACTGCATGGGAGGTGTCACCATGTCTATGATATATATAGAAAGGAAAAATGTATGATGCCTTGAAGTAGGTTTGGCCTTACTTATTGCATCAACCGTTTTATGTTCCAAGTACAATGGTGGTAGAAGAAAGTAGTTTAAGTAGATAGATACTCCTACCGAGTGGTTTTGCACACACCAGAATCTTAAAATCTCATAACAAGTTGCCAAGCACATGTGGCTCCTTGAAAAAATAATGTTCCTACGAAAAGTTTGAGGTACATTAGCTTCCAGTATCTCTTGGTCACTGGTCACTAAGCACATCCAGTATCTCTCGCTCACAGACCACATGTAGTACTTGTTGATTAGGAGTTCAAACTGCTTGAATTACGATGATGCAGAAACATTTGGCTTGAGGAAGCTGCAAATGTTTTCTCTCCAAACAAACTGACTTTGACACAAGGAAAGGGGAAAGAAGAGTATAATTAAGGATTTTTCTTGAGGGTTGTTACCTCGTTTTTGTGCAGCGCCATGGGGCGCATTTGTGTTTTAACATCTGAATACTATTAACGAACTCCAATAGATTTCATGTTGTCTCCAAAAACAATTCAGTTTTCATGTGGCCTAACTGTCCAAATCCCTTCATCCTGGAATTGGAAGGCAACAAGTCCACTGATTTCCTATCATAGTTAAGTCAAAATGCACAACTTAGCAGCAGAGCAGAGCACTATTCTTCTTCGGAACTCCTTTGCGGACGACAATTCATGGGACAATTCTTGAACGACAACTGGTCCAATGGTCCTCCTGTACACAGCGGACACGATGAAAGGCTCCAGCGACACGTCCTCCACAAATTGTGTACACACTGTTGTCTGTATAGCATTGCTCATTCTTCTTTGTGCCTAACCTCCCATTTCACAATTTTGTGCAAAGCTTGTTATGGGGTGCCAACAAAATTGCAATTGTTTATTCAGTTGAATTCATAACTACAAGTGAGAGAATCACATCACAATACAAATAGATGTTTCAAGAATCAAATATTCTTCTAAAAAAACAAATATTGCATCTACTCTATGTTACAACTTACAAGCGAGGCATCCCTAACAAACATCCACTCATGCCATCACAATCATATACCATACCTGCAAGCCCTTAAACATGGAAAGAAAGATGTATAGCAGGATCAACGCTAACATTTAATCAGAAACTGGTTGTACCCAACTTTGACAAATTTAGTTCACTTAAGAGATTAAATAAGACCACTAAAAACTGGCCATGAATTCGAGACACACATCTCTGGATCATGCCGAACATGTCGCCATGCTGGAGGAGTCATTTTCAGGAAGTGGATCAGAGGAGTACCCAAACGAAATCAACGCCACTTTAAGGCAGGGTGCTTTTCAAGGGTTGAGATGGCGACGCTCTCGGGCTCTGGCGCCCCGCCCCTCCCCGCGCTGGTGGCCGCCGCCGCCACCTCCCCGTGCTCCGGGGCCGCCCCGTAGCCCGCATCCCGCCGCCTCGGGGTCCCTCCCGCCTGACGACCCTGGCGATGCCCTGTTCGCGGTCCCCTCGCCCGCCCAGTGCGTCTGCGCTTCCATTTGGGCGGATTGCGCCGACGAGCCACCCTTCCCCCCCTCCGTGGCGCCTCCCTCCACAGCCTCTGTGCCCGTCGCGGCTGGCAGTCCTGCCGGGCAGTAACCCAGCCCCAGCGTGCGAGATTCGGTCGCCGGCTCGCGGCCGCCGCATCGTGAACCTCGCCCTCGAGCTCATCTCGGGCGTCCGGGCTGCAAGGAGCGCCCTTGGGGGCTGGTGGAGCTCGCCCTCGGCGCCTCCGGTCTTTGGGAGTGGTCGGCCGCTCCGTGAGCGGGCTGAGTTAAATCTGGCGTCGTCCGGCCGCTTGCGGCTCGCCGGAGTTGTCCCCGGGCGCGTCGCGACCTGTCTTCTGCGGCCCCGCCCGCCCGCTCGAAGCCGTTCCGTCCCTTCATAGCCTCTTTTGGCTCCTCCGCTCTGTGCCTCCACGTCGGCTTCTCCCGTCGGATTGCGCCCCTGCCCCCCTCCTCGGTCACGCCGGCGGCGGCGTTGGTAGGCGCCGCGCCCCAGGGGGAAACCCTACGGGTCGCGCCTGCCGCCCGCCTGCTGGGCTGTGGCCCGTTGGGCCTTGGCATCTTGGGCCGCGCGCTGGCTCAACCGGTCTTCCCTCTCACAGGCCGCGCCCCCAGTGGGCAGTGACCCCTCTGGGCCACGCCCGTGCCTAAACCCACTCCCCTCGGGCGGTCGATCTGGATCCCAGGAGGCCTCCCGTGCTCCTCATTCCCTCCCCCGCCGCCTCGTCGGTTGCTGCTCGCTCCGACCTCGCCCCTCCCTCGAGCTCTCCTACGGCCGTCCCTTCCCCCTCCTCCGCGTCTCCCCTCCCTCTCCGCATCCCATCTCCGTCTCGCGCTGCACGCCCCCCGTCCCCCCGCGCCCAAGCCCCGGCCGTCGCGCCGGCCTCCCGGAAGTACGTGCCGCCTCACGCCGCCGGCCCTTCGGCTCCTGCCTCGGCTGCCACCTCGGGCGGCGCTCCCGCTCGCGGCCGCCAAGGCCCTGCCAAGAAAAAGAAGCGTCGAGGCCAGGGCCGTGGCAACCCGGCCGCCCCTCCGACCTCGGCTCCGGGCACCTCCGCCGCCCCGGGTCCCGTCTCCAACCTCCCTCACCCCCCATGTTTCAACTGCGGGGTGCCGGGTCACTCGCAAGTCAACTGCGTCAACCCCCAGTGCTGCTACATTTGCTCGGATCCTGGTCATCCCGCTCTCCTGTGCCCAGACCGCCCTATGACGTCTGAGCTCATGATGTACGGCCACGACATCGAGGGGCTTGGATTCTTCCATCTCGAGGTCCCGGATCTCCCCCCGCCCACCCCCTCCCTCCAGGCGATCGTTACGGTGGTCGACGGGGTGGCATCCCCAGAGATGATCAAGGCTGAGCTCAACCACCTCTACCGTCGCCAGTGGGACTGGGCGGTCACTCCCTCTGCCGGCCACAGCTTCACCGTCATCTTCCCCGACACCATTAGTTACGGCTATGCCACTCGTAGTGGTCGGATCACCCTCGCCCTCAACCAGCTCGTCGTCGATATCACCGAGCCGGTCCTCGGCGCCCCCTCGGTGGCTGTCCTGGACACCGCTTGGCTCCTCGTGGGGGGCCTCCCTGACATCGCCCGGTCCGAGCTCGTCATCCGCCAGATGTCCCGGATCCTGGGCAAGGTGGTGGTGGTCGACGAGCTCTCCCTCCGCAAGGAGGAAGAGGTCCGGGTCAAGGTCAAGTGTCTAGACTCCTCCAAGCTCCACGTCACCGTCCGTGTTTTCTTCAACGACCAGGGCTACGACCTCCGCATCGCCCCCGAGCCTCCCAACCACGTCGGCCGTCCTCGCTTCACCGACGATGGGCCTCCTGGCGGTAAGCCGGGTGCCGGGAGGGACTATCACGGCAGACACCACCCCCGCTCCCGCAGGTCCGAGGACGGTGAGGGCTCGGATGACTCGGCCTCGTGTCGTAGTCGATCGCCTTCACCCACGGCCGACGGGGGCATGGGCGCCAGTCGCGACGACCCTCCCTCGAGCCCCCTCGACCCGGTGGCGTGTCTCCTGCCGCCTGACGCTTCCAGTGTGGGCACGGTCGTCTGCCCCGCTTCCTCGCCCGCGCTCCCGGTCTCCGCCCGACCGCGGGCGATCCACAGGCATGGGCATCGCCGCCACAGGTCGGTGTCTGGACCCGCTCTCCCCGCTCGGCGGTGGCGGGGGGCTGTCTCTGAACCCCCCACCGACGCCACCCCCGCTATCGCATAGCCGGCCGCCTCGCCATCTCCGGCCGCGGCGCCCCGGTCGTCCCCGACCCCTCCTGGGGCCCGGACGGATCTCGTCATCGACTCGGCCTCACCTTCGTCTTCCCCGACACCGATGCCATCGCCGCCTTCTTCTCCGACCCCGGCTCTTCAGACTCTCCCCGCTGCGGGCTCTGGCTTGGATCAGGAGTCCCAGGTGTCCACCCCCTGGCTGCTCCCCCTCCGCCTCCTCGCGCCGTGGCCTTCTCTCGCCGCCCCCGTTCGGCCTCCTCTCCGGTGACTGCCTCTCGTCGGAGTGCTCGGCTGGACGCGGCGCGCCCGGAGGGCTGCACGGTGCTTCCCATCCTTGGCGGCTGAGCTTCGTGCTGCTGCACGAAACCTAGAGCCAGGTACCCCTTCAGTCCCTCCCTCGGCAGCTACTTGTTCCTTCTCTGCTCTCTAGTCGATCCCTCTTGGGAACCTTGTGAAGATCGCGACTGACTCCGCGATCATATTTAGGGGGGCGGTCGGCTCCCCCTTAGCCCAGATCGAGGCCATTAGGGCCCGCGAGATCCTCGACGATAGGCTGGCTGCTGCTAGATCAGCCCTGCTCTTGCCTCCTGACTCGTCTTCCGAGTCAGTGGACCCGAGACTGCCTCCTCCTCGTCGGATTGGTGGAATCCCCCCCTGTCCGTTACCGAGCTTCGTACCCGATCTCGGACGGCTGCTCTTCGCGCGCAAAGCGCATCTCGTGTCCTGGGGTCAAGCAGCCCCTCAATGGCTGCGTGATGCGTGCCCTCTTCTGGAACATCCGCGGCTTCGGCCATGATGGCCGCCGCCGCCAACTCATCGAGTACATTCGTGTCGAGCACATTGACATTGTGGCCATCCAAGAAACCATGCGACGGAGTTCTCCTTCGAGCTTGACCGCTGAGCTCCCACCTTTTCGCTGGCATTGGCTCCCGTCTAGTGGGACCGCGGGCCATTCTGGTGGCATCCTGTTAGGTGTGAAGGATGCCACATTCGAGGTGGGTAGTATGGACCGGGGCCAGTTATTCGTTAGCATGGAGCTTTTCGAGCGCTCCCTGAACTTCAAATGGGAGGTCATTATTGTCTATGGTCCTTCCGATCATAGCCGATCCGCTTCCTTCCTCGAGGAGCTTCACTGGAAGGTGTTGACGGCATCGCTGCCTGTTGTTGTAGGGGGTGATTTTAACCTCCTTAGGTGCGCGGAGGAGAAGAGCAATGCCAACGTCAACTTCGGCCTTATGCAAATGTTCAATGACTGCATTGCTGATCTTGGCCTCCGTGAGATCGACTGGGTTGGTGCCGAGTTCACTTGGACCAACCGTCAGCTGCCCCTACCGATCTAATACGGACGGGTCCTAGTTTCCCGGAATGGGACCTCCGCTGCTCCCTCGCCTCCTCCGGGCCATCACCCGGATTGGATCGACCACGTCCCCTCCTTCTCTCTTCTGGCGATGAACGCCCCGGTCCCCCCCGCTTCCGGTTTGAGACCTTTTGGCTGTCCCAACCTGGCTTCATTGACGCTGATCGGTGCCGGTGGGTGGAGACTCGGGCTCTCTCCCTGTCCCCTGCTTGCCCGCCTTCTGCTGTCGACTCCTGGCACAGCTGCGCCAAATGGGGCCGACAGTTCATGAAAGGATGGGGTGCCAACTGGGCGCGACCTCATAAGCGTAAGAAGGCTCTTACATCATGATCCAAGCCTTGGATCTTCGGGCCGACGCGCACGACCTCTCCCCAGAGGAGTGGCTTTCCCGCTACGACTTGGAGGACCAGCTCTCTATCATCTACACGGATGAAGAGGCTTACCGACGGTTGCGCGGTGCTCAGAAATGGGTCCTGAAGGGTGACACGAATACGGCTTACTTCCAAGCCATCACGAATGGTCTTCACAGGCGCAACACCATCCCCCTTCTTTGGGATGGCTCGGTTCTCCTGCAATCCCCGCGGGACATTAGGTCCCACGTCGACGGCTTCTGTAGGTCCTTGTTCACTGCTGCTCCTCGGAGCGGCTTATCCCTAGCCCATGACTGTTGGTCTGGTCGCCAACTTGTCTACGCTTCCGAGAATGCAGCCATTACGGCCCCCTTCTCTGAGGACGAAGTCTGGGCGGCCATCAAGGGCATGAACCCATCCTCGGCCCCTGGCCCGGATGGTCTTCCAGTTAAGTTCTTCCAGAGCTTCTGGAATGTGATTAAGCTGGAGATCATGGCTATCTTTGACGAGTTCTACATCGGATCCATCGATCTCGGACGCCTGAACTACGGGACGATCTCGCTCATCCCCAAGGTTCCTGGTGCTTCTAACATCCGCCAGTTCCGCCTTATCACGGTGATTAACGTGATCTTCCGGATTCTTGCTAAAGGGTACGCCAATAGGGTGACCCTGCTTGCCGACCGTATTACCCACCCCAACCAATCGGCTTTCATCCAAGGCCGGTATATTCTGGATGGGGTGTTGGTCCTCCACGAAATCCTCCATGAAGTCCACTCTAAGCACCTCAAAGCGGTCTTTTTGAAGATCGATTTCCATAAGGCCAATGCCAATGTTAGTTGGCCCTTCCTTCGGGAAGTTCTTCTGCGAAAAGGCTTCGATGACCGTTGGGTAACTCGGGTGATGCAGATGATTTCATGTGGGCGCACGGCTGTTAACATCAACGGGGAGATTGGTCCCTACTTCCCCATGTTCTGTGGGGTGAGACAGGGTGACCCTTTTTCCCCGTTCTTGTTTAATATGGTGGTTGATGCTCTTGCGGCCATCCTGGACAAGGCCAAGGCTGCTGGTCATATTCGTGGGATCACCCCTCACCGACCGGTGGCAATCGGCATCTCCTCGCTCGATCTGTTGACGACACCATCATCATGGTCGAAGGCTCGGATGCGGACATCGCTAGTCTGAAATTCCTCCTCCTCTGCTTCCAGCAAATGTCTGGTCTCAAGATCAACTTCGACAAAAGCGATGTGATGGTGATGGGATACTCTCCGGCTGAGGCCCTCGGCATTGCCAACCGCCTCAACTGCCGCCTGGGCTCACTGTGGCGGACCTTCGCCCTACGGTCTCCAAGTTGCAAACGCGAATGGAGCCGTGGCAAGGTCGATGGCTCTCGAAGGCGGCCCAGACAATCCTCATAAACTCCTCGCTCTCTAGTCTCCTCATATTCCTTATGAGCTTCTCTGATCTCCATGAGACCCTCCATCACGAGATTGCTATAATTCAATCTCGCTTCTATTAGGCGGAGACAATAACAGGCAGAAGTATCATATGGTTAGTTGGCCCGACATCCGCAAACCTCGGGACCGGGGAGGCCTTGGTAGCATGTGCTCTAAGCGCATGAACATTGCCCTCCTTTCCCGGCTGGCTCTGGCGCATCTCTCGGGGGACATGGTGGTACGTGGTTAGACATCATCCGGAACAAATACCCGCGTGGTCAACCCTTGGCCTTACGCGGTGATGGGCGGGTCCTAGTTCTGGCGATCGGTCATCCAGTGCTTCCGTCCTCCGCATTGGGACCTCCATCTCGGCTGGTTCCGAGCGGCGACCTTGTTACGGTTTGACACCGGGCTAGGGACGCCTTCACGCTGCGCTTTCCCGACCTCTTCTCCATCGCGATCGCCCCTACAATCTCAGTTCAGCAGGCCCTTATTGACTTAGGGCGCCTCGCGTTCTGGAGGCCATTTGGGCCTCCTAAGTAACCGCTGGCATGAGCTGCTTGATTGTATTGCGCTCCATGAACCGATCGTCGATGTTGGCCCGGATGAGGTTCGGTGGCACCTTGAGCATTCGGGACAATTCTCCACCAAGTCCTCTATGCGGCTATCGCCTCCTCCGGCCCTCCCCCCTTCAGGCGGTTTGGTCCATTCGACTGCCCCTTAAAATCCGGATCTTCATGTGGCAGTGGATCCGCGGTCGGCTTCCGTCGGGTGTTGAGGTCCGTAAGCGCAATGGCCCGGGCTCTGGCATCTGCCCCCTTTGTGATTCCCCCGAAGACTCAAACCACATTTTCTTCTCCTGTGTGTCTGCGCAATTCATCTGGAGTTGCTTTAGGGAGGCAATTGGCGGGAATTGGTGCCACTCCAACTTCCCCGACATCTTCGCCGAACTACAGGCCTCCCCGCCTCCATCTCGCCACATTAGGTGGCTTGAGATTGGGGTTCTCGCGTGGACGCTTTGGACCATTCGCAATAAACTTGCGATTCAGTGCTCCCCTCTCCGACGCTCTACTGACGCCCTCTACAAATTGTCTGGTTACTTGCAGCTCTAGCAGCCGCTTAGCAGCCCTCGGGACCGGGACGCCATCTCCGCCTTCATCGCCGACCTCCTCTCGATGGCCGTCCGTCTGTCGCCGCCCCCTCCGCCGCCTCCTCCTGAGCGTGATTAGTCGTGTGTTGCTATCCAGCTCCGGCTACAGCCTTGGCCCTGGCTGAGCTGTCTTTTTATGTTGTGTTGCGTTTCTGGGCTTGTTGAGCTGTGCCCTCAGCAGAACCTCTGGACCTTATTTGTGCGACTTGGGTGTGTGTGTTGAACTAGTCTTGTATGTGCTCCTGGCGGTTTGCTTTATTTATAAAGCGGGGCGAAAGCCTTTTTCGGTAAAACTGGCGATGTTTTGAGAGCGCTATGGTATGGTGGTCGCACAAAGAATGACAGTGAAAAACATATCACAAACAACAGTGTACAACTTTATGTTGAATACAAAAAACATTTGACGAATCCTCCATAGCACAGGCACATCGCTTGTGTGGTTTTCTTTCGAAGACCAGGAGACTTTGATTCTGAACTTCATTTTCTTTCAAATGCGCAAGTTTATTGTAGTAGTCTTTCCCTTTCCTATACATATTTTCAACCTTTGTTACCATCGTTCCAGAAACAGGGTCTCTCCTTGGTTCCTTCTTGACACATTGTACATCTTGAGTAGCTCTTGGTGGAGTTCTTTCCAGTAGTTGATGAATTGTTTTTCCCAATGCCGCCCATCCCTAAGGCACAACCAAACCAGGATTGCTTTGGTGAATAGAGATGGAAACATAAGCTAAGAAAACTACTACAATCTACAGTTGTGTTAGCTTCACTACATGGGATGTGTCAACACTCAGATCCATAGTGCATGCAGATATAAATAGGTGTGCCCAGTGCCCTTCCCATCAAATCAACCAGTGTAATGTTCCAAGTACAATGGAGGGAAAAGAGATGGTACCAAGTGGCTTTGCACACATTGTAATCTGGCAAATCTCGTAATAAGTTTCCAAGCACACGACCCCTTTAAGAAAACATGTTTTTTCTGAAAAGCAAACACGTAGTACATCATCCTCCAATATCTCTCGCTCACTTGTGACCAACCACTTCCAGTATCTCAAATTCACTAGTCAGTAAGCACTTCCAGGTATCTTTGTCACATCATAAATACTTCAATGAAAGGAATGCAAGGGTATTTCGCTAAAAAAGTGCTCCACCGCCTATATTACTGGACGCTATCATTTCGGGAGAAAACATTTGGGTCATCGCCGGTGCTAAGAAATTAAGGTCCATTATTTTGCGAGAATAATCATTCATGTCGTGTAAGGAGCGCAAAAAGGCCCTTCTGCTGGCTATCCAAGCCCTGGATGCCCGTGCCGACACGTCCGGAATCTCCCCGGATGAGTGGATGTTGCGATATGACCTTGAAGACCAGCTCTCAACCATCTAGACGGATGAATAGGCCTACTGGCGACTGCGCGGTACCCAAGGTGGTTACTTCGGGGTGATGCCAACACCGACTATTTCCAGGCGGTGGCGAACGGCCGGCGGCGTCGAAACTCTATCCATTTCCTTTGGGATGGAGAGACGCCTCTCGTTCGCCCCTCGGCCATCCGTGCCCATGTAGACGGCTTCTATAAAGCCCTATTTACCCCCACCCCTCGGGGTGGGGCTAGTCTCGCCCCCGACATTTGGTCGGGTGCTCAATTGGTCTCTATTGAGGCCAATGCAGCTTTAGTGCCCCCCTTCGCCGAGGACGAGGTTCTCGCGGCTATCCAAGGGATGAACCCTCCTCGGCCCCGGGACCGGATGGTCTGCCCGTAACGTTCTTCAAAATGTTCTGGCCGACCATCAAGCCAGAGGTCATGGCCCTGTTTGAGGAATTCTACTCGGGCGCCATGGATCTTGGGCGTCTCAACTATGGTATCGTGACCCTCATCCCCAAGGTCCCGGGCGCCTCCGACATCCGTCAGCTTCGTCCAATCACGGTGATTAATGTGATATTCCGGATCCTGGCCAAAGGGTGCGCCAATAGGGTGACCCTGCTCGCTGAC
The DNA here is from genome assembly GCA_021605145.1 of Aegilops bicornis. Classification (NCBI taxonomy): domain Eukaryota; kingdom Viridiplantae; phylum Streptophyta; class Magnoliopsida; order Poales; family Poaceae; genus Aegilops; species Aegilops bicornis. Next base: position 377,025,787 of record CM038669.1, on the reverse strand, counting down.
GCGATTACCCATCCGAACCAATCCGCCTTTATACAAGGCCGATTTATGCTGGATGGGGTGCTGGTTTTCCACGAAGTCCTCCACGAGGTCCGGATGAAACACCATCGGGCGGTCTTTCTGAAGCTAGACTTCCACAAAGTGTACGACACGGTCCACTGGCCCTTCTTGCGGGGAGGGTTGCTTCGCAAGGGCTTTGACGACCGCTGGGTGACTCGGGTCATGCAGCTTGTCTCCTGTGGCCGGACCGCTATGAACATCAACGGGGACATTGGGCCCTTGTAGGACCTTGAAGTATGTCTAGAGGGGGGGTGATTAGACTACTTGACCAATAAAAACTTAACCTTTTCCCAATTTTATAGTTTGGCAGATTTGAGCTATTTTAGGACAAGTCAAGCAATCATCACACAATTCAAGCAAGCATGCAAAGAGTATATTGGCAGCGGAAATTAAAGCATGCAACTTGCAAGAATATAAGGGGAAGGGTTTGGAGGATTCAAACGCCAATTGGAGACACGGATGTTTTTGGCGTGGTTCCGATAGGTGGTGCTATCGTACCTCCACGTTGATGGAGACTTCAACCCACGAAGGAGTAGCAGTTGTGCGAGTCCACGGAGGGCTCCACCCACGAAGGGTCCACGAAGTAGCAACCTTGTCTATCCCACCATGGCCGTCGCCCACGAAGGACTTGCCTCACTAGCGGTAGATCTTCACGAAGTAGGCGACCGCCTTGCCCTTACAAACTCCTTGGTTCAACTCCACAATCTTGTCGGAGGCTCCCAAGTGACACCTAGCCAATCTAGGAGACACCACTCTCCAAGAAGTAACAAATGGTGTGTTGATGATGAACTCCTTGCTCTTGTGCTTCAAATGATAGTCTCCCCAACACTCAACTCTCCCTCATAGGATTTGGATCTGGTGGAAAGAGGGTTTGAGTGGAAAGCAACTTGGGGAAGGCTAGAGATCAAGATTCATATGGTAGGAATGGAATATCTTGGCCTCAACACATGAGTAGGTGGTTCTCTCTGGAAATGATAAGTTGGAAGTGTAGGTTCGGTCGATGGCTCTCTCCACGAATGAAGAGGAGGTGGAGGGTATATATAGCCTCCACACAAAATCTAACTGCTACACACAATCTACCAAACTCGATGGGACCGAATAGTTAAACTCGGTCGAGACCGATTTAGTAACCCTGGTGACCGTTAGTGATTTTCGGTGGGACTGACATGCATCTCGGTGAGACCGATATGGTTAGGGTTAGGGCATAACGTAATCTCGGTGAGACCGAGTACACAAACTCGGTGAGACCGATTTTGGTAATTAGCTAACCAGAGAGTTGGTCAGTAAACTTCGGTGGGACCGATTTGCTCTTTTCGGTGAGACCGAAATGTTACAAAAAGGAAACATAGAGTTTACATTGCAATCTCGGTGGGACCGATCGCTCACTTCGGTTAGACCGAAACGTTACAAAGGGAAATAGAGAGATTGCAACCCCATCTCGGTGAGACCGAGATCCCTATCGGTAAGACCGATTTGCTTAGGGTTTGTGGCAGTGGCTATGACTTTTGGAATCGGTGGCACCAGATAGAAAGAATCGGTGTGACCGATTTTGGCTTTAGGTTTAGGTCATTTGTGGATGTGGGAAAGTAGGTGAGGGTTTTGGAGCATATCACTAAGCACATGAAGCAAAAGGCTCATTAAGCAACACCTCATCCCTTCTTGATAGTATTGGCTTTTCCTATAGACTCAATGTGATCTTGGATCACTAAAATGTAAAATGAAGAGTCTTGAGCTTTTGAGCTTGAGCCAATCCTTTGTCCTTAGTATTTTGAGGGATCCACTTTCATCATCCATGCCATGCCATTCATTGAGCTTTCCTGAAATAATAGTCTTGGAATAGCATTAGCTCAATGAGCTATATGTTGTTATGAATTACCAAAACCACCTAGGGATAGTTGCACTTTCAATCTCCCCTTTTGGTAATTGATGACAACATATAGATCAAAGCTTCGACAAATGATAATAAAATTTAAATAACATCGTCGCTTTGAGAAGTATGTGATAAGCAAGAGCTCCCCTAAATTTGTGCATAGTTTTAGTTTTGCTTTGGACTGCAAATGCACAATGAATTAGGCTCATGGGTTACTCTTCCATGTCACATACATCTTGGTGGAGCGCTCAAAATAATAAACAACGAATACATGCACTCATCACCAAGCATAGTGAGTGATCACATAAGATAGATAAGATAATATTATCAAACATGCATAAGTGTAGCTTATGATCAAACACATGATCATCAATGTCTCACAAGCATAGTATCTCAACCAAAAGCAAACAAAGTTTGAAAAACCACCAAATAAAGCAAGAGAGAACAAAAGCAACATTCTCTCTCTAAGCCTATGATCTATACATTTTTCTCCCCTTGACAACAAGTTACCAAAAAGTTCATAGAAAATGCATAGTGCTAGTCGACTCTCAGGCTTGATCTTCTAGTGGTGGTGTAGAGATGGCTCCTTGGACGAAGACTTCAGTTGATGTAGATGGAGCTGGAGCTGATGAAGGTGCTGGAGCTGGTGGCACTTGAGGCTGTAGCTGGTGCAGAAGTTGCTCTTGTGTCGAAATCGGCACGGTGATGACCTCTGGGCTCTAGGCACTCTGGCAAACACATTGGTTGTAGGCTTGCCCTTCCTCTCCTGCATGTCATCTTGTAGTTCCTCCACTGCAGTCTGAATCTCAGTTACTTTCACATCTAAGTTATAGAACTTTTGTTCTATGATTCTCTCTAGGCTCTCCTGGTTTTGAGTTAGGGTGGCCAATCCCTTCTCAATCCTCAAGGTTGATGCTATCAAGTAACCAAGCTGCTCCTGCTTGTTCTTCAAGAAATACTCAGATGCCTCCTCTTGAGTTGGCATCTTGGCAGCCTTCTCCCTCTTTGCCTTCTCCTTCTTCTCCCGAGCTTGAACTGATTGTGGATCATCTTCATTCATGACAACCTCATTGTCCTCAAAGTCTGGATAAAGTGGAAAGTGTTCCTTATCCAACTGATATTTTCCTGTGCCCATCTTTGAGTTTATCAATTCTTGAATCTGAGGTGCATATCCACATCTCCTCTTTTGATCTGATGCAGTCCTCTTGATAGTTTCAATGATCAGGCTCATGACTTTAAACTTCTGTGGCACATCAAACACATGCAACATGTTGATGGCATGCCCTCTGATCATGTTGTGGTCACTGACTTGGGCAACAAAGTGTGCCTCGTAATCCAATTTATGCTTGGCAACCCCGATGCCAGAAAGTGAACTGATCCAAACTTGTGAGTTGCTAATGCCTTGTTTGGAATTTCCTTGTACATGTGAGCCATTGAATTGTGATCCTTTTCTTCTTGGCATAAATGTCTAGGTCATCCTCATTCTCCTCTGGGGCATTTATCAGCTTTGCCCACTCCTCAACAGTTGGTGGTACCTTGTACCTTCAGACATCCAAACAATTCTCCCATCTGGGTAAAAATGTGTTGTGGAGTAGAACTGCATGATAAGCTCATCATTCCAATTTGTGAGCTTTTGCCCAACAAAATCTGCCACTCCACAAGCAATAAAGTTGTCTTGCACTCCAGGATAGTGCTCTTCATTCTCCTTCATGTAGGTCCAGTCGACCCACCTCATATCACACACAATGGGCTTCTTGTCCAACAAGATTGTCTCATAGAAGTCCTGCTGTTCCTTTGTATGGAACCTGTAATCAACAATAGTTCTTCTCCTTGTGGCATATGGATCTTCCATTCTCCACAGTCTCAGCCTTGAATCCTTCCTGATTCTCATGTTCTCAGCCACAGGATGGGCATCATTGTGGTCTGGTATCTTTGGCTTGAGCTTCCTCAGAACTTGTCCTTCTTCATCTTCCTCATCAACCTCGAACCTTTGGGGCCTTGTTCTTCTCAAATTTGGAATACTCCTAGTATTCCTCTTTGGTGCAGACTTGGCCTTGGGGGCAGCTTTGGGTGCTTCCTTGGGCTTAGATGTGGCAGCCCCTAATCTAATAGCATCACCCATAAGCTTTGGTGCCTTTGGTGCTGGTGCAGCAGGTTCTTCCTCTTCCATCATGGAAGGCTTCCCAATAACTCTGCGCATGGTCATCTTGACCCTTTCCTTCCTCTTCTTGCTTTCAGCAAATGGCTCTTTGGGATCAGGATTTTCAGGTAGTTGAGTTGATGTTCTGGCCTTGGACATTGGTTGTCTTCCTGCAGGCCTTTTGGTCTTCATGACCCTTTCCTTCTTGAGCACAACTTTCTTGGAAGTAGCCTCATCTTCCTCAGCTTTGTAATCTTCATCCTCTGAATCTGAAGTTCTTTTCCTCCTTTGCCTAGTTGCAGCCTTAGGCAAATTGCTAGGAGTACTTCTGCTCCCTTCATCTGAAGTTGAGGGACTAGTGCCCTCACTCAAGTCTATCTGCTCTTGACCTGTTACAATTTGTCACTTTGATTAGACATCTGCAAAAAGGCGCTGACCACCGTGAAGAGTTTATAGATGAGATAGAAAAGATGAGCATCACAAAATGCATAGGTTTTGCAAAAGAATGACTCAAAAGTTCAGTTTTAGTTTTCCATAGAAAGCATTTCGGATCCACCGATTTTCAAACTCGGTGATACCGAAGCAGTTTGGAACCTAAGCGATGATCTCGGTTGGACCGAAGTTTCGATTCGGTGGCACCGAGACTGCTAGGGTTTCACAGAATCCTCAAATCGGTTGCACCGATTAGTAATTCTCGGTCAGACCGAGAGTCACTAATGCAATGGCATAAGCCAAATCGGTGAGACCGAGTTTTTCAACTCGGTGGGTCCGAGATGGTTTCGGCGGAAACCTAAACCTAAAAATTTGAATCACGTCTAATCTATGAACTACTTTGGCTGGATAGAAGAGTTGCAATCATGGCAAGATTCAATATGAAAACAATGTGCTAGGAATCAGACGTGGATAGCACAAAGATCAAGTCCATACCCTAACTTGGCGGTGGACTTGTATCACGCCCAATATGCGACCCTATCCAAAAGGAACTCGACGGTCCCACCAAGGATAGACCCGCATATTGGAACGCTTTTGCAAGGTGGATATCATTACATCAACATTACATAATAGATGGGGATACAACCAAGACATACAATACCACATGAATACAACATCATATACAAGATCAACATCCGACTACGGATGAAACATAAACAGAAACTCAAACAATATCCACCCTGCTAGCCCAGTGCCGACACAGAACCTATCCCCGATCGAAGAAGAAGCGGAAGAAGAACTCCAAAGCAAGTAAACATCGCTCTCGCGTCATGATCATCGCACAACCTGTACACTGCAACTGGTGGTGTAGTAATCTGTGAGCCACGAGGACTCGGCAATCCCATTACCATGGGTATCAAGACTAGCAAAGCTTAATGGGAAAGGAAGGGGTAAAGTGGTGAGGTTGCGGCAGCGACTAAGCATGATATGGTGGCTAACATACATAAATGAGAGCGAGAAGAGAAACAAAGGAACGGTCGTCAACTAGTAATGATCAAGAAGTGATCACGAACTCCTACTTACGTCGAGACATAACCCAGAAACCGTGTTCTCCTCTCGATTAACCCCGAAAAGAGACACTCATGGTTACGCACACGGTTGGTGTATTTTAGAAGAGTTTGCTTCAAGTTTACTACAACCGGATATTAACAAATTCCCATCTGCCTATAACCGCAGGCACGGCTTTCGAAAGATTATACCTGCAGGGTGTCCCAACTTAGCCCATGATAAGCTCTCGCGATCAACGAAGGATATTCCTTCTCCCCGGGAAGACCCGATCAGTCTCGGAATCCCGGCTACAAGACATTTCGACAACAATAAAACAAGACCAGCAAAGCTGCCCGATGCGCCGAAACAATCCCGATAGGAGCTGCACATATCTCGTTCTCGAGGCAACACCGGATGAGACATCCTCTGAGTAAAACCAGACCCGAGTTTCCCGAGGGGCCCTTGATCTACTCGGTTCGGGCCAACACTTAGACAAGCATTGGCCCGGGGCTAAATAAAGATGACCCTTGGGTTAATTACTCCCAAAGGAAATGTAGGTGGTGGTGAGGCAAATGGTAAAACCAATGTTGGGCCTTCTTTGGAGGAGTCTTATTCAAAGCGAACTGTCAAGGGGTCCCATAAATCACCCGACCGCGTTAGGGACGCAAAAATCCGGGAACATAATACCGATATGACGGAAACTAGGCGGCAAGAGTGGAACAAAACACCGGGCATAAGGCCGAGCCTTCCACCCTTTACCAAGTATATAGATGCATTAATAATATAAGAGATATTGTGATATCCCAACATAAACATAATCCAACATGGAGCAATCTTCATCTTCACCGCAACTAGCAACGCTATAAGAGGGGCTGAGCAAAGCGGTAACATAGCCAAACAACGGTTTGCATAGGAAAGGTGTCAAAGGTTAGAGGCTGACATGGCAATTTGGGATGGCTTGATAAACAGGTAATAGGTAGCGCAGCATGGCGATAGAACGAAGCAACTAGCATAGCAATGATAGTAGTGAGATCCAGGGTAGCGGTCATCTTGCCTGAAATCAACGAGTCCATGAAGAAGACGAACGGATGAAGCCGAACCAAGCGTAGACGAACGAATCCTCACGATCGCAACGAAACAGGAACTAACAAGAAGAAGCACACAACATAGTAAACACACCACACATGAACAAGGCAAGATGCACAACAAGCATGATGCATGACAAAGCTACATGAAGCTACTCATGGCAAGAGATGATGCAAACAAGAGCAACACATCAAAGCAAGTTTAAATGAGGCCGGAAACAACATATAACAATTCCGGTAAGTCCTCATATGCAAATTTTGAAATTGGTCCAGATCTGAATAAAACTTATGTTCAAGTGGTTAAACAGCAAGTTAAGATGCACCACGATGATCTACACGAAATTCTAGTCAAGTTACATATAAAGTTCATTAGATTCGGAGCTACGGCTTAGAAGATATGAGCAAAACAAGTTAAACATGGCATTGATGCAAAATGCACCCAAACATCAAGCAAACACCTCAAAACATGAATGAAACATGATAATAAGAAGCTACATGCAATTCTAAGCAAGTTTTATATAGAGCACACTCAAAACGGAGCAACGGTTCAACACATACACATGAAACAAGTCATAACAACAATCTGTCCATAACAGCAAGTAGGCATATTGCAAGCATCAAAACACTATGCTACAGCAACTCAACGAAATAACAAAAGGCATGGGCATGATGTACAGGTAAAGCATGACAAAACATGAACACTAAGCTATCTCCAGAAATCACTAGAACATGCTCAAAATGACATGGCAAGATTGCAAATAACAACAGTTTCAGACTTTAGCAGAAATAACATCAGGTTGCAATGTTTAGAGCTATCAAACAACATGTTACAGGAACTTATCATGGCAAACAAAGACATGGAACGATACTACTAAATGCATAGAACAAAAGTCCTTTACTGACCATGAGCCAAAAAGGATCATAAAATATGATGGCACCCATGTAAACATGGCAAGTTATATTGCAGATTCATACATGGCAGGAACAACAATAAGTAGGCATGTTGGTGAGCTTGAACCACTCACCACAGAGCAATACATGGCATGGAAAGGCAACCAACAGTAATAAGACAAGTTTATGAAGCTAAGCATGGCAAGATCAACTTCATAGCATACACGGATCAACTACAATAACCTTGGCAAAATTGAATAACATGTAAAGAATCTGCCAGGAAACAATTTATAGCAAAAGTAAAGCTCGATTTACTCAAGCTATGGCACTCCATAATTGAAAACAAGGGAATGGATATATATAGAATAACCATATGTTCAAAATATCCTTACTGAAGTATCTCAAAATAAGCATGGATCTCTCGGTAGCATCAAGTTTACATGGCATAAAAATATCAGCAGAACAAGAGCTGAAATCAGCAACATCATGAAGCCTAGTTTGCATGCTTGTGCTAGTCACCACAGAGATCACAAAAATACATGGCATACACCCCTGTAAAGATGGCATGGCATATTACAAAATACATGTAGGACTCAAGTTCATAGGGTGCACACATCAATCATGGAGAAAATGACAAAAGTGCATGTTCTGATAAGAATCTGAAACTAACATCACATAGCCCTCTTCCAACAGCATTTCGGGCATCAAGATAAGCTCAAATGAAAATGATTCAATGAGATGAAATCATTTACTCGTCGGGTCAAACATTTAGGTATGCTGCACGCCCAAAACGGAGCCACGGGTGCAAAGTTATGGCATGATGAAAATGCAACAAAATTATCACAGTACGAAAATCGGGGGAGTCAACCGAGGTGATTTGGATCTCAGATCCGATCGAGGCGGCCGAGCGGAGCTCGGGCCGGAGGGAGGAGAGGTTGGGAGGCGCGGCCGACTGGGCGGCGCGGGGCGGGCGATTTATGACGGCGGGCCGCGGTCTCGACGAGGCGGCCGGCCGATGAAAGTGAGGCGACTGGCGGAGGCCGAGGCGCGGCTGGGCGGGACGGCGGCTACATGGTCGGCTCATGGGCGGCGGAGCCGGGCGGCCCGGGCGCGGCTGGGGCACGGCCCAAAGCGGAGCGGGAGGGCCGCCACTGGCCAAAGTGCGGGCGGCGGGCTGCCCGGGCGGGCACGTGGCAGCAGGATTGATGGAGCGGGCGGCGCGGGTGGCGTGGACATGTCCGTGGCGGGGACGAAATGTCCGGTGGCTGAGGAGCGGGCTAGGGTTGGACTACGCGAAAATCTGGAGGGGATCACATATTTATAGGTAGAGGGAGCTAGGAGGCTCCAAATGAGGTGCGGTTTTCGGCCACACGATCGTGATCAAACGACCGAGAGCATGGAGGGGAGTTAGCTGGGTTTTGGGCCACTTTGAAAGGGATGTTGGGCTGCAAAGAGAAGGAGGCTTTTGCGGTTACCCGGTTAACCGTTGGAGTACCAAACAACCTCCAAAATGGCACGAAACTTGACAGGCGGTCTACCGGTGCTATACCAAGGCCGCTTGACAAACCTCGGTCCATTCCGAGAAAGTTTAACACCCGCACATGAAAAGAGGTAAAAGGGGGCGCCGGGGGACATAGGAGTGCCGGATTGGAAAAGCGGACAACGGGAAAATGCTCGGATGCATGAGACGAACACTAATGCAAAATGAAAAGCACATGATGACATGATATGAAATGCATATGATGACATGGCAAAGTGCAACACGCAAGCACATGACATGGCAACGACGGCAAATAACTGGCAGACACTTGGCGCATCGAATCCGGGGCGTTACAACTTGCTACGGCGGCAACGGCGGGGACGAAATCCGTTGACGGCGGCGAAGACCAGCGACAGGAGGCTACTGGCGACGAGGAGACGATCCGGAGACCACGAAAGCAGAGCGAGCTGATGCACGGACGAAGGGTTTCGAAGAAATTTCCAAAATTTTGCCCGTGACTATATATAGCCCGACCCTGTCGGTGTGACCGAGTGAAACAACTCGGTGGCACCGAGATGCATAACTGTGTTCAATTACAGCAAATCGGTGAGACCGAAAAGTTCAAATCGGTTGCACCGAGATTGAAAACTTAGATCAACTTGATGATCTCGGTAGGACCGAAATGGTAGGATCGGTCAGACCGAGAATCACTAAGAGGTTTTGGAAGTTTAAGTCTATGACGAATCGGGGACTCCGAGTGCTCCTCACACAGAGTGGTTCGAATCTGACTTGATCAAATTTTGTGATGTAGCATGAATAGAGTTTGAGACGAGAAAAGCATAGATAGCTAAAGAAGGTTCTTAGGCATTCTTGTCCATCCACTTGGCACAAAGAAGAGAAACCAAACAAGCAAAATAACAAGTGGATGTCCTTGAATGAGTAAAATATGCACCAACATGCTCACACAATAAGATGGCAATTGAAATATGTGGCAAAGCATGCACAACCAATTCTAGCATCTATCAAACAATTGGCGATGACTAGGTCATCAGTATATTGACTTAGGAGTCAAATGAGAACATTTGATCATAGGTCATACTCATCGTTTAAGCTCAAGTGGGGTTACCACTTTTACATAATGCATTAATGTGTTCACACCATTAGAGTTGCTTTGACTCAATTCTTAGAGTTAAGCTCCCCCTAGATGTGAGATCCCCCCTTAGAGGGATGAAATAACCTTGGGTTTTGTTGATGATGACTTCATGTAGGTGTTGAAGATGTAGATGCTCAATGTTGATGTAGATCATTTGGAGCAATCCTTTGGAGTGAGTTGCACTTTCAATACCTACATGGGTTAGTCCCACAAGGAACAAACAAGAATATCCATAGACATAGAGTGATGCACACACAAGATGATGTCCATGAAAACATTAGGTTACCTTGTCCTTTGCCTTACCAACATGAGGGTTTGTGACTCCTTGAACTAGTGCAAGATGTGAAAGTTGATTGCACTTGTTCTTGCCAAAATGATATGAGTGGAGAATGTTGGCGGAGTCACCCTCAAGAACTCTCTAGTTCTTCTTCTTCAGGATCCACATCATCTTGATGGGAATCCTTGGAGTTGTAGTTGTACTTGATGAAGTAGAACTTGGCGTAGTCTTGGGGACCCACTCGAGCGAGGCTTTAGGTGCTTCTTCAAATGCATCAATCTCTTCTTGAAGCTTGTCCTTGCCTTTGTTCTTGTGGTCTTGTGGTGGAAGATCATCTTGAGCTTGTGTCCCTTGAAGGAAGTAGGATCATACTTCTCTTGTTGAGGAACAAACTTTGTCTTGGGGTATTGATCTTCTTCCCACTCAACTCCATTGGCGTTGAACTTTCGCTCAAATCCAACACCTTGATTCTTCCGGTGCCTTCCTTGCTTGCGTACAATTTCTTCCAAGTGCTTACTTCCGGCAAGGCTCTTGTAAACACCTTTCTCTATAATTCCCTTCAATAAACTATTTTCTTGCTCAAGTGTAATTTGGCTAAGAGAATCATTAGTGGAATCAAGAGAACTACTAGAAGCAACAACATTGGATTTGACATTATTATTGTTACTACTAGAGGAAGTATCTTTCTTGTACTTGTTACTAGACTTGACTTGAGGCATGTAAGTAGATAAGAGTAAACGCTTGGCAATGTAAGAAGAACTTTTCTTGCGGAGATCATCATTGATTGCCTTTAAGAACTCATGCTCTTGCTCAAGATTGAGCTTTTCAAAGCGTAACTTCTCATGAGCCCTTAAAAGTTCTCTATGATATTCGAAGATAGTTTCATGAGCCAACTTAAGAGTGTTTAGTTCTTTAGTTAGAAGCTCAATTTTCTCCTTATCATTGTCATTCGTTTGATTAGCATGATTATTTGACATTTCATCATAGTATTCATCACTAGAGTTGTCAACAAGTAAATCATCATCACCTAGCAAGTCATCTTCATCACTATTGAAATCAACATACTCGGGATGTGTTACCTTTGGACCTTTGGCCATGAAGCATCTTCCAATTCCTTCATTTGGTGAATCAAATATGTCGTAGGAGTTGGTTGACACAAGTGCTAGACCGGCAACACCTTCATCTTGAGTATATTCGGAGTCGGAGTGATAGCTTCTCTCGGAGTGATGGTCGGAGTCGGAGCCGGAAACCCATTCACCAACATGAGCTTGATGTCTTCGTTTTGTGTAGCTCCTTGATGACTTCTCCTTTCTTTCTGAATCCTTGCTTCTCCGTGAGGGTCTTCGTTCATAACGATCATCTCTACTCCTCCTCTCTCTCGGTGGTGATTCTTCTCTTTTGCTTATTTTTTTGGAGAATCTTCTCTTCTTTTGTAGAGTGCCGTACACTCATTGGAGTAGTGTCCGGGTCTCCCACAATTGTAGCAATTGCGCTCTTAACTAGAAGATCTTTTGTCATTGTAAGACCTTGACTTGGAGCTTCTTTCTTTGCTTCTACTTTTGTAGAATTTGTTGAAGTTCTTCACCATTAAGCTCAATTCTTCATTGAAGGTTGGTTTCTCACTTGATGATGTGGGGGCTTCACTTGAGGCTTTGTAAGTACCACTTGACTTGTTGTGAAGTTCCTCCTTATCCTTGAGTGACATCTCATGAGCAACAATCCTTCCAATGACTTCCGTTGGCTTGAGATCTTTGTAGTTTGGCATCATTTGGATCAATGTGCACACGGTATCATACTTTCCATCCAATGCTCTTAGGATTTTCTTGATGATGAATTTGTCGGTCATCTCTTCACTCCCTAAGCCGACAATCTCATTTGTGATAAGAGCAAGCCTAGAGTACATTTCAGCGACACCTTCACCATCCTTCATTTTGAACTTGTCAAGCTGACTTTGGAGCACATCCAACTTGGATTCCTTAATGGATTCGGTACCTTCGTGCATATCAATCAAAGTATCCCAAATTTCCTTTGCATTCTCAAGACGGCTGATTTTGTTGAATTCTTCGGGGCACAATCCGTTGAAGATGATGTCACATGCTTGAGCGTTGTATTGTAGCATCTTCAATTCTTCCGCATTAGCTTCACGGTTCGGTTCTCTCCCATCGAAGAATTCACCTTGCAAGCCAATACAAATAATTGCCCAAACAACGGGGTTATCACCAAGAATATGCATTTTCATCTTATGCTTCCAACTAGTAAAATTAGTACCATCAAAGTAAGGACCTCTACGGTGATAATTTCCCTCGCTAGATGCCATACTCTCCTAGGTTGTGAAACCAAGGCTATGACCACCAAAAGCTATGGAAATCAAAGCAAATGGAGACCAAAGCTCTGATACCACTTGTAGGACCTTGAAGTATGTCTAGAGGGGGTGTGATTAGACTACTTGACCAATAAAAACTTAACCTTTTCCCAATTTTATAGTTTGGCAGATTTGAGCTATTTTAGGACAAGTCAAGCAATCATCACACAATTCAAGCAAGCATGCAAAGAGTATATTGGCAGCGGAAATTAAAGCATGCAACTTGCAAGAATATAAGGGGAAGGGTTTGGAGGATTCAAACGCAATTGGAGACACGGATGTTTTTGGCGTGGTTCCGATAGGTGGTGCTATCGTACCTCCACGTTGATGGAGACTTCAACCCACGAAGGGTAACGGTTGTGCGAGTCCACGGAGGGCTCCACCCACGAAGTAGCAACCTTGTCTATCCCACCATGGCCGTCGCCCACGAAGGACTTGCCTCACTAGCGGTAGATCTTCACGAAGTAGGCGACCGCCTTGCCCTTACAAACTCCTTGGTTCAACTCCACAATCTTGTCGGAGGCTCCCAAGTGACACCTAGCCAATCTAGGAGACACCACTCTCCAAGAAGTAACAAATGGTGTGTTGATGATGAACTCCTTGCTCTTGTGCTTCAAATGATAGTCTCCCCAACACTCAACTCTCCCTCATAGGATTTGGATCTGGTGGAAAGAGGGTTTGAGTGGAAAGCAACTTGGGGAAGGCTAGAGATCAAGATTCATATGGTAGGAATGGAATATCTTGGCCTCAACACATGAGTAGGTGGTTCTCTCTCTAAATGATAAGTTGGAAGTGTAGGTTCAGTCGATGGCTCTCTCCACGAATGAAGAGGAGGTGGAGGGGTATATATAGCCTCCACACAAAATCTAACCGTTACACACAATCTACCAAACTCGGTGGGACCGAATAGTTAAACTCGGTCGACCGATTTAGTAAACCTAGTGACCGTTAGTGATTTTCGTGGGGATCGACATGCATCTCGGTGAGACCGATATGGTTAGGGTTAGGGCATAACGTAATCTCGGTGAGACCGATTACACAAACTTCGGTGAGACCGATTTTGGTAATTAGCTAACCAGAGAGTTGGTCAGGTAAACTCGGTGGGACCGATTTGCTCTTTTCGATGAGACCGAAATGTTACAAAAAGGAAACAAAGAGTTTACATTGCAATCTCGGTGGGACTGATCGCTCACTTCGGTTAGACTGAAACGTTACGAAGGGAAACAGAGAGATTGCAACCCCATCTCGGTGAGACCGAGATCCCTATCGGTAAGACCGATTTGCTTAGGGTTTGTGGCAGTGGCTATGACTTTTGGAATCGGTGGCGCCGGATAGAAAGGATTGGTGTGACCGATTTTGGCTTTAGGTTTAGGTCATTTGTGGATGTGGGAAAGTAGTTGAGGGTTTTGGAGCATATCACTAAGCACATGAAGCAAAAGGCTCATTAAGCAACACCTCATCCCTTCTTGATAGTATTGGCTTTTCCTATAGACTCAATGTGATCTTGGATCACTAAAATGTAAAATGAAGAGTCTTGAGCTTTTGAGCTTGAGCCAATCCTTTGTCCTTAGTATTTTGAGGGATCCACTTTCATCATCCATGCCATGCCATTCATTGAGCTTTCCTGAAATAATAGTCTTGGAATAGCATTAGCTCAATGAGCTATATGTTGTTATGAATTACCAAAACCACCTAGGGATAGTTGCACTTTCAGCCCTACTTTCCCACCCTCTGTGGGGTCCATCAGGGTGACCCGTTCTCGCCGTTCTTGTTCAACATGGTGGTTGATGCCCTGGCATCCATCCTTGATAAGGCCAATGATGCTGGCCATATTCGCGGCGTCATCCCCCACCTAGTCGGAGGGGGAGGGGTCTCCCTCCTTCAATACGCGGACGATACCATAATTATGGTGGAGAGCTCCGTCCAAGACATTGCTAACCTGAAGTTCCTCCTCCTGTGCTTCCAACAGATGTCGGGCCTAACCATCAACTTCGATAAGAGCGAAGTGATGGTTCTCGGGTTCCCCCCGGAGGAAGCACAGGCTATCGTGGACCGGCTAAATTTTCGGTTGGGTTCTTTCCCCACGACCTACCTGGGGATCCCCATTAGTGACTCGCGCCTCACCGTGGCGGATCTCCGCCCCACGGTGACCCGTATGCAACACCGCGTTGAGCCCTGGAAAGGGCGCTGGTTGTCGAGGGCTGCTCGCGTGATCCTTATCAACTCTTCGCTTGCCAGCTTTCTTTGGTTCCTCATGAGCTTCTATAGCCTCCATGAGACCCTTCATCAGGAGATCGCCAAGTACCAATCCAGATTCTTCTGGGCTGGGGAGGGAGATAAGCAGAAGTACCATATGGTTAGCTGGCCCGATATCTGCAAACCCAAGGACCAGGGTGTTGGGGAACGTAGTAATTTCAAAAAAATTCCTACGCACACGCAAGATCATGGTGATGCATAGCAACGAGAGGGGAGAGTGTTGTCCATGTACCCTCGTAGACCGAAAGCGGAAGCATTAGCACAACGCGGTTGATGTAGTCGTCGTCTTCACGATCGGTGATCAAGTACCGAACGCACGGCACCTCCGAGTTCAGCACACGTTCAGCCCGATGACGTCCCTCGAACTCCGATCCAGCCGAGTGTTGAGGGAGAGTTTCATCAGCACGACGGCGTGGTGACGATGTTGATGTTCTACCGACCCACTGCTTCGCCTAAGCATCACTACAGTATTATCGAGGTGGACTATGGTGGAGGGGGGCACCGCACACGGCTAAAAGATCAAACAGATCAATTATTGTCTTTGGGGTGCCCCCTGCCCCCGTATATAAAGGAGCAAGGGGGGGTGCGGCCGGCCTAGAAAGGGGGTGCGCCAGGAGGAGTCCTACTCCTACCGGGAGTAGGACTCCCCCCTTTTCCATGTTGGACTAGGAGAGAAAGGGGAAAGAGGTGGAGGAGAAGAAGGAAGGGGGGGGGGGGCGCCGCCCCCCTCTCCTTGTTCTATTAGGACTAGGGGGGAGGGGGCGCGGCCCTGCCCTGGCCGCCTCCTCTCTCTTCCACCAAGGCCCACTAAGGCCCATTAAGTCCCCGGGGGGTTCCGGTAACCTCCCGGTACTCCGGTAAAAATCCCGATTTCACCCGAAACACTTCCGATATCCAAACATAGGCTTCCAATATATCAATCTTCAAGTCTCGACCATTTCGAGACTCCTCGTCATGTCCATGATCACATCCGGGACTCCGAACAACCTTCGGTACATCAAAAAATATAAACTCATAATATAACTGTCATTGAAACGTTAAGCGTGCGGACCCTAAGGGTTCGAGAACTATGTAGACATGACCGAGACACGTCTCCGGTCAATAACCAATAGCGGAACCTGGATGCTCATATTGGCTCCCACATATTCTACGAAGATCTTTATCGGTCAGACCGCATAACAACATACGTTGTTCCCTTTGTCATCGGTATGTTCTTGGCCCGAGATTCGATCGTCGGTATCTCAATACCTATTTCAATCTTGCACTGCAAGTCTCTTTACTCGTTCTGTAATACATCATCTCGCAACTAACTCATTAGTCGCAATGCTTGCAAGGCTTAAGTGATGTGCATTACCGAGAGGGCCCAGAGATACCTCTCCGACAATCGGAGTGACAAATCCTAATCTCGAAATACGCCAGCCCAACAAGTTCCTTCAGAGACACCTGTAGAGCACCTTTATAATCACCCAGTTACGTTGTGACGTTTGGTAGCACACAAAGTGTTCCTCCGATAAACGGGAGTTGCATAATCTCATAGTCATAGGAACATGTATAAGTCATGAAGAAAGCAATAGCAACATACTAAAGATCAAGTGCTAAGCTAACGGAATGGGTCATGTCAATCAAATCATTCTCCTTATGATGTGATCCCGTTAATCAAATGACAACTCATTTCTATGGCTAGGAAACATAGCCATCTTCGATCAACGAGCTAGTCAAGTAGAGGCATACTAGTGACACTCTGTTTGTCTATGTATTCACACATGTATTATGTTTCCGGTTAATATAATTCTAGCATGAATAATAAACATTTATCATGATATAAGGAAATAAATAATAACTTTATTATTGCCTCTAGGGCATATTTCCTTCAGTCTCCCATTTGCACTAGAGTCAATAATCTAGATTACACAGTAATGATTCTAACACCCATGGAGCCTTGGTGCTGATCATGTTTTGCTCGTGGAAGAGGCTTAGTCAACGGGTCTGCAACATTCAGATCCGTATGTATCTTGCAAATTTCTATGTCTCCCACCTGGAACAAATCCCGGATGGAATTGAAGCATTTCTTCATGTGCTTGGTTCTCTTGTGAAATCTGGATTCCTTCGCCAAGGCAATTGCACCAGTATTGTCACAAAAGATTTTCATTGGACCCGATGCACTAGGTATGACACCTAGATCGGATATGAACTCCTTCATCCAGACTCCTTCATTTGCTGCTTCTGAAGCAGCTATGTACTCCGATTCACACGTAGATCCCTCCACGATGCTTTGTTTAGAACTGCACCAACTGACGGCTCCACCGTTCAATGTAAACACGTATCCGGTTTGCGATTTAGAATCGTCTGGATCAGTGTTAAAGCTTGCATCAATGTAACCATTTACGATGAGCTCTTTGTCACCTCCATAAACGAGAAACATATCCTTAGTCCTTTTCAGGTATTTCAGGATGTTCTTGACCGATGTCCAGTGATCCACTCCTGGATTACTTTGGTACCTCCTTGTTAGACTTATAGAAAGGCACACATCAGGTGCGGTACATCATTGCATACATGATAGAGCCTATGGCTGAAGCATAGGGAACATCTTTCATTTTCTCTCTATCTTCTGCAGTGGTCAGGCATTGAGTCTTACTCAACTTCACACCTTGTAACACAGGCAAGAACCCTTTCTTTGCTTGATCCATTTTGAACTTCTTCAAAACTTTGTCAAGGTATGTGCTTTGTGAAAGTCCAATTAAGCGTCTTGATCTATCTCTATAGATCTTAATGCCCAATATATAAGCATCTTCACCGAGGTCTTTCATTGAAAAACTCTTATTCAAGTATCCCTTTATGCTATCTAGAAATTCTATATCATTTCTGATCAGCAATATGTCATCCACATATAATATCAGAAATGCTACAGAGCTCCCACTCACTTTCTTGTAAATACAGGCTTCTCCAAAAGTCTGTACAAAACCAAATGCTTTGATCACACTATCAAAGCATTTATTCAACTCCGAGAGGCTTGCACCAGTTCATAAATGGATTGCTGGAGCTTGCACACTTTGTTAGCTCCCTTTGGATCGACAAAACCTTCCGGTTGCATCATATACAACTCTTCTTCCAAAAATCCATTCAGGAATGCAGTTTTGACATCCATTTGCCATATTTTATAATCATAAAATGCTGCAATTGCTAACATGATTCGGACAGACTTAAGCATCGCTACAGGTGAGAAGGTCTCATCGTAGTCAATCCCTTGAACTTGTCAAAAACCTTTCGCAACAAGTCGAGCTTTGTGAAGCGGTAACATTACCGTCAGCGTCAGTCTTCTTCTTGAAGATCCATTTATTATCAATTGCTTGCCGATCATCGGGCAAGTCAACCAAAGTCCACACTTTGTTCTCATGCATGGATCCCATCTCAGATTTCATGGCCTCAAGCCACTTTGCGAAATCTGGGCTCACCATTGCTTCTTCATAGTTCGTAGGTTCATCATGGTCTAGTAACATGACTTCCAGAACAGGATTACCGTACCACTCTGGTGCAGATCTTACTCTGGTTGATCTACGAGGTTCAGTAACAACTTGATCTGAAGTTCCATGATCATCATCATTAACTTCCTCACTAATTGGTGTAGGCGTCACAGGAACAGATTTCTATGATGAGCTACTTTCCAATAATGAAGCAGGTACAGTTACCTCATCAAGTTCTACTTTTCTCCCACTCACTTCTTTCGAGAGAAACTCCTTCTCTAAAAATGATCCATTCATAGCAACGAATGTCTTGCCTTCAGATCTGTGATAGAAGGTGTACCCAACAGTCTCCTTTGGATATCCTATGAAGACACATTTCTCCGATTTGGGTTCGAGCTTATCAGGTTGAAGCTTTTTTACATAAGCATCGCAGCCCCAAACTTTCAGAAATGACAACTTTGGTTTCTTGCCAAACCACAGTTCATAAGGCGTCGTCTCAACGGGTTTCAATGGTGCCCTATTTAACGTGAATGCGGCCGTCTCCAAAGCATAACCCCAAAATGATAGCGGTAAATCAGTAAGAGACATCATAGATCGCACCATATCTAGTAAAGTACGATTACGATGTTCGGACACACCATTACGTTGTGGTGTTCCGGGTGGCGTGAGTTGTGAAACTATTCCGCATTGTTTCAAATGTAGTCCAAACTCGTAACTCAAATATTCTCCTCCATGATCAGATCGTAGAAACTTTATTTTCTTGTTACGATGATTTTCAACTTCACTCTAAAATTCTTTGAACTTTTCAAACGTTTCGGACTTATGCTTCATTAAGTAGATATACCCATATCTGCTTAAATCATCTGTGAAGGTGAGAAAATAACGATATCCGCCACGAGCCTCAACATTCATCGGACCACATACATCTGTATGTATGATTTCCAACAAATCTGTTGCTCTCTCCATAGTACCGGAGAACGGCGTTTTAGTTATCTTGCCCATAAGGCACGGTTCGCAAGTACCAAGTGATTCATAATCAAGTGGTTCCAAAAGTCCATCAGTATGGAGTTTCTTCATGCGCTTTACACCGATACGACATAAACGGCAGTGCCACAAATAAGTTGCACTATCATTATCAACTCTGCATCTTTTGGCTTTAGCATTATCAATATGTGTATCACTACTATCGAGATTCATCAAAAATAGACCACTCTTCAAGGGTGCATAACCATAAAAGATATTACTCATATAAATAGAACAACCATTATTCTCTGATTAAAATGAATAACCGTCTCGCATCAAACAAGATCCAGATATAATGTCCATGCTCAACGCTGGCACCAAATAACAATTATTTAGGTCTAAAACGAATCCCGGTGGTAGATGTAGAGGTAGCGTGCCGACCGCGATCACATCGACTTTGGAACCATTTCCCATGCGCATCGTCACCTCGTCCTTGACCAGTGTTCGCTTAATCCATAGTCCCTGTTTCGAGTTGCAAATATTAGCAATGTAACCGATATCAAATACCCAGTGTGCTCATGCGAGCTCTAGTAAGGTACACATCAATAACATGTATATAACATATACCTTTATTCACCTTGCCATCCTTCTTATCCGCCAAATACTTGGGGCAGTTCCGCTTCCGATGACTACCGCTTGCGGTAGAGAAGCACCCAGTTTGTGGTTAGGTCCAGACTTGGGTTTTTCTCTGAGCAGCAACTTGCTTACTGTTCTTCTTGAAGTTCCCCTTCTTCTTCCCTTTGCCCTTTTTCTTGAAACTAGTGGTCTTATTAACCATCAACACTTGATGCTCCTTCTTGATTTCTACCTCCACGGCCTTTAGCATCGCGAAGAGCTCGGGAATTGTCTTATACATCCCTTGCATATTATAGTTCATCACGAAGCTCTTGTAGCTTGGTGGCAGTGATTGGAGAATTACATCAATGACGCTATCATCCGGAAGATTAACTCCCAGTTGAATCAAGTGATTGTAGTACCCAGACATCTTGAGTATATGCTCACTGACAGAACTATTCTCCTCCATCTTGCAGCTATAGAACTTATTGGAGACTTCATATCTCTCAATTCGGGCATTTGCTTGAAATATTAACTTCAACTCCTGGAATATCTCATATGCTCCATGACGTTCAAAACGTCGTTGAAGTCCTGGTTCTAAGCCGTAAAGCATGGCACATTGAACTATCGAGTAGTCATCAACTTTGCTCTGCCAGACGTTCTTAACGTCGTCGGTTACATCGGCGAGCAGTTCGGCACCCAGCGGTGCTTCCAGGGGCGTAATTCTTCCGTGCGGCAATGAGGATAATCCTCGTTACGGACCCAGTCCGTGTAATTGCTACCATCATCTTTCAACTTTGCTTTCTCAAGGAATGCATTAAAATTCAACGGAGCAACAACACGGGCCATCTATCTACAATCAACATAGACAAGCAAGATACTATAAGGTACTAAGTTCATGATAAATTTAAGTTCAATTAATCATATTACTTAAGAATTCCCACTTAGAAAGACATCCCTCTATTCTTCTAAGTGATTACATGATCCAAATCAACTAAACCATAACCGATCATCACATGAAATGGAGTAGTTTTCAATGATGAACATCACTATGTTGATCATATCTACTATATGATTCACGCTCGACCTTTCGGTCTCAAAGTGTTCGAGGCCATATCTGCATATGCTAGGCTCGTCAAGTTTAACCCGAGTATTCCGCGTGTGCAAAACTGGCTTACACCCATTGTAGATGGACGTAGAGCTTATCACACCCGATCATCACGTGGTGTCTGGGCATGACGAACTTTGGCAACAGTGCATACTCAGGGAGAACACTTTTATCTTGAAATTTAGTGAGAGATCATCTTATAATGCTACCGTCAATCAAAGCAAGATAAGATACATAAAAGATAAACATCACATGCAATCAATATAAGTGATATGATATGGCCATCATCATCTTGTGCTTGTGATCTCCATCTCCGAAGCACCGTCATGATCACCATCGTCACCGGCGCGACACCTTGTTCTCCATCGTAGCATCGTTGTCGTCTCACCAATCTTATGCTTCTACGACTATCGCTACCGCTTAGTGATAAAGTAAAGCATTACAGGGCGATTGCATTGCATACAATAAAGCGACAACCATATGGCTCCTGCTAGTTGCCGATAACTCGGTTACAAAACATGATCATCTCATACAATAAAATTTAGCATCATGTCTTGACTGTTGGAAATATGCCCTAGAGGCAATAATAAAATGGTTATTATTATATTTCTTTGTTCATGATAATTGTCTATTATTCATGCTATAATTGTGTTATCCGGAAATAGTAATACATGTGTGAATACATAGACCACAACATGTCCCTAGTGAGCCTCTAGTTGACTAGCTCGTTGATCAACAGATAGTCATGGTTTCATCACTATGTACATTGGATTACATAGATAACGGGATCACATCATTAGGAGAATGATGTGATGGACAAGACCCAATCCTAAGCATAGCACAAAGATCGTGTAGTTCGTTTGCTAGAGCTTTTCCAAATGTCAAGTATCATTTCATTAGACCATGAGATTGTGCAACTCCCGGATACCGTAGGAGTATTTTGGGTGTGCCAAACATCACAACATAACTGGGTGGCTATAAAGGTGCACCACGGGTATCTCCGAAAGTGTCTGTTGGGTTGGCACGAATTGAGACTGGGATTTGTCACTCCGTATGACGGAGAGGTATCTCTAGGCCCACTCGGTAATGCATCATCATAATGAGCTCAATGTGACCAAGGGGTTGGTCACGGGATCATGCATTACGGTACGAGTAAAGTGACTTGCCGGTAACGAGATTGAACGAGGTATTGGGATACCGACGAACGAGTCTCGGGCAAGTAACGTACCGATTGACAAAGGGAATTGAATACGGGATTGATTGAATCCTCGACATTGTGGTTCATCCGATGAGATCATCGAGGAGCGTGTGGGAGACAACATGGGTATCCAGATCCCGATGTTGGTTATTGACCGGAGAGTCGTCTCGGTCATGTATGCATGTCTCCCGAACCCGTAGGGTCTACACACTTAAGGTTCAGTGACGCTAGGGTTGTAGAGATATTAGTATGCAGTAACCTGAAAGTTGTTTGGAGTCCCGGATGAGATCCCGGACGTCACGAGGAGTTCCAGAATGGTCCGAAGGTAAAGATTTATATATAGGAAGTCAAGTTTCGGCCGTCGGGAGAGTTTCAGAGGTCATCGGTATTGTACTGGGACCACGGAAGGGTCCTGGGTCCACCGGTGGGGCCACCTATCCCGGAGGGCCCCATGGGCTGAAGTGGGGAGGAACCAGCCCTGGTGGGCTGGTGCGCCCCTGGCCTCCCCTGCGCCTAGGGCAGGAAACCCTAGGGGTGGGGCGCCCCTTGGCAGGGCAAGCCACCCCTTGGCCGCCGCCCCCTTGGAGATCCCATCTCCTAGGGCGGCGCCCCAGGGGCCTATATATAGTGGGGGGGGAGGGCGGGCAGCCGCACCTAGCCCCTGGCGCCTCCCTCTCCCTCTCCAACACCTCCTCTCTGTAGAGCTTGGCGAAGCCCTGCCGAGATCCATGCTGCATCCACCATCACGCCTCGTGCTGCTGGATCTCCATCAACCTCTCCTTCCCCCTTGCTGGATCAAGAAGGAGGAGACGTCTTCCCCAACTGTACGTGTGTTGAACACGGAGGTGCCGACCGTTCGGCGCTCGGTCATCGGTGATTTGGATCACGCATTTAGCACGACTCCATCAACCCCGTTCTCTTGAACGCTTCGCTCGCGATCTACAAGGGTATGTAGATGCACTCCTTTTCCCCTCGTTGCTAGATAACTCCATAGATTGATCTTGGTGAAGCGAGAAATTTTTGATTTCGCCACGTTCTCCAATAGTGGTATCAGAGCTAGGTCTATGCGTAGTTACTATGCACGAGTAGAACACAAAGCAGTTGTGGGCGTAGATGTTGTCAATTTTCTTGCCACTACTAGTCTTATCTTGCTTCGGCGGCATCGTGGGATAAAGCGGCCCGGACGGACCTTACACGTACGCTTACGTGAGACAGGTTCCACCGACTGACATGCACTAGTTGCATAAGGTGGCTAGCGGGTGTCTGTCTCTCCCACTTTAGTTGGAGAGGATTCGATGAAAAGGGTCCTTATGAAGGGTAAATAGAAATTGGCATATCACGTTGTGGTTTTACGTAGGTAAGAAACGTTCTTGCTAGAAACCTATAACAGCCACGTAAAAACATGCAACAACAATTAGAGGACGTCTAACTTGTTTTCGCAGCAAGTGCTTTGTGATGTGATATGGCCAAAGGATGTGATGAATGATATATGTGATGTATGAGATGATCATGTTCTTTTAATAGGAATCACGACTTGCATGTCGATGAGTATGACAACTGGAAGGAGCCATAGGAGTTGTCTTTATTTTTGTATGACCCGCGTGTCATTGAATAACGCCATGTAGATTACTTTACTTTATTGCTAAACGTGTTAGCCATAGAAGTAGAAGTAATCGTTGGCATGACAACTTCATGAAGACACGATGATGGAGATCATGGTGTCATGCCGGTGACGAAGATGATCATGGAGCCCTGAAGATGGAGATCAAAGGAGCAATATGATATTGGCCATATCATGTCACTATTTGATTGCATGTGATGTTTATCATGTTTTGCTTCTTATTTGCTTAGAACGACGGTAGTAAATAAGATGATCCCTCGAAATAATTTCAAGAAAGTGTTCCCCCTAATTGTGCACCGTTGCGAAGGTTCGTTGTTTTGAAGCACCACGTGATGATCGGGTGTGATAGATTCTAACGTTCGAATACAACGGGTGTAAGCCAGATTTACACACGCAATACACTTAGGTTGACTCGACGAGCCTAGCATTTACAGACATGGCCTCAGAACACGGAAGACCGAAAGGTCGAGCATGAGTCGTATAGAAGATACGATCAACATGGAGATGTTCACCGACGTTGACTAGTCCGTCTCACGTGATGATCGGACACGGCCTAGTTAACTTGGATCATGTTTCACTTAGATGACTAGAGGGATGTCTATCTAAGTGGGAGTTCATTGAATAATTTGATTAGATGAACTTAATTATCATGAACTTAGTCTAAAATCTTTACAATATGTCTTGTAGATCAAATGGCCCACGCTAATGTTGCCCTCAACTTCAACGCGTTCCTAGAGAAAACCAAGCTGAAAGATGATGGCAGCAACTATACGGACTGGTTCCGAAACCTGAGGATCATCCTCATAGCTACCAAGAAAGATTATGTCCTAGAAGCACCGCTTAGGTGAAGCACCCATCGAGAGAACCAAGACGTTATGAACGCTTGGCAGTCTCGTCTTGATGATTACTCCCTCGTTCGGTGCGGCATGCTTTACGACTTAGAACCGGGGCTCCAAAAGCGTTTTGAGCAACACGGAGCATATGAGATGTTCAAGAGTTGAAAATGGTTTTCCAAGCTCATGCCCGGTCGAGAGATATGAAGTCTCCGACAAGTTCTTCAGTTGTAAGATGGAGGAAAATAGTTACATCGGTGAGCACATACTCAAGATGCCGGGTTGCACAACCGCTTGACTCACCGGGAGTTAATCTCCGGATGACGCGGGTCATCGTGTGAGATCCTTCGCCGCTTCCACCGAGCTACAAGAGCTTTGTGATGAACTTCAATATGTAGGGGATGGAAAAGGCCATTCCTGAGGTATATTCAATGCTGAAATCAGCGGAGGTGGAGATCAAAAAGGAACATCAAGTGTTGATGGTAAATAAAACCACTAAGTTTAAGAAAGGCAAGGGTAAGAAGAACTTCAAGAAGGACGGCAAGGGAGTTGTCGCGCCCGGTAAGCCAGTTGCCGGAAGAAGCCAAAGAATGGACCCAAGCACGAGATCGAGTGCTTTTATTGCAAGGGAAGTGGTCATCGAAGCGGAACTGCCCCAAATACTTAGCGGACAAGAAGGACGACAACACTAAAGGTATATGTGATATACATGTAATTGATGTGTACCTTACGATTACTCGTAGTAGCTCCCGGTATTTGATACCGGTGCGGTTGCTCATATTTGTAACTCAAAGCAGGAGCTGCGGAATAAGCGGAGACTGGCGAAGGACGAGGTGATGATGCGCGTCGGGAATGGTTCAAGGTCGATGTGATCGCCGTCGGCACGCTACCTCTACATTTACCTACGGGATTAGTTTTAAACCTCAATAATTGTTATTTAGTGCCAGCTTTGAGCATGAACATTGTATCAGGATCTCGTTTAATTCGAGATGGCTACTCATTTAAATCCGAGAATAATGGTTGTTCCATTTATATGAGAGATATGTTTTATGGTCATGCCCCGCTGGTGAATGGTTTGTTCTTAATGAATCTCGAGCGTTATGTTAAATACTGGGTTACAAGCCAAGACTATTTTGTCAAGGATCCTGTCAGAGTAACATTGTGGTATAAGCCAATTACCCCGGAGTATTTGAAAGATGTAAAGTTGATAACGATAGTCCCGCATACTTGTGGCACTGCCGCCTTGGTCACATTGGTGTCAAGCGCATGAAGAAGCTCCATGCTGATGGACTTTTAGAGTCTCTCGATTATGAATCATTTGGCACATGCGAACCATGCCTTATGGGCAAAATGACCAAGACTCCGTTCTCCGGAACAATGGAGCGAGCAACCAACTTGTTGGAAATCATACATACCGATGTGTGCGGTCCAATGAGCATTGAGGCTCGTGGAGGATATCGTTATGTTCTCACTCTCACTGATGACTTGAGTAGATATGGATATGTCTACTTAATGAAACACAAGTCTGAGACCTTTGAAAAGTTCAAGGAATTTCAGAGTGAGGTTGAGAATCAACGTGACAGGAAAATAAAGTTCTTACGATCAGATCGCGGGGGAGAATATTTAAATCACGAATTTGGTACGCACTTAAGGAAATGTGGAATCGTTTCACAACTCACGCCGCCTGGAACACCTCAACGTAACGGTGTGTCCGAACATCATAATCGCACTCTATTGGATATGGTGCGATCTATGATGTCTCTTATTGAACTACCGCTCTCATTTTGGGGCTATGCTCTAGAGACAGCCGCATTCACTATAAATAGGGCTCCGTTGAAATCCGTTGAGACGACATGTATGAATTATGGTTTGGGAAGAAACCTAAGCTGTCGTTTCTAAAAGTTTGGGGATGCGATGCTTATGTCAAGAAACTTCAACCTGAAAAGCTCGAACCCAAGTCGGAAAAATGCGTCTTCATAGGATACCCTAAGGAAACCATTGGGTATACCTTCTACCTCAGATCCGAAGGCAAGATCTTCGTTGCCAAGAACGGGTCCTTTCTGGAGAAAGAGTTTCTCTCGAAAGAAGTAAGTGGGAGAAAAGTAGAGCTTGATGAAGTACTACCTCTTGAAACGGTAAATAGCGCAGCTCAGGAAGATGATCCTGTGGTGCCTGCACCGACTAGAGAGGAGCTTAATGATGATGATCAAGGTACTTCGGATCAAGCTCCTACTGAACTTCGTAGGTCCACAAGGACACGTTCCACACCAGAGTGGTACGACAACCCTGTCTTGGAAATCATGTTGTTAGACAATGGTGAACCTTCGAACTATGAAGAAGCGATGGCGGGCCCGGATTCCGACAAATGGTTAGAAGCCATGAAATCCGAGATAGGATCCATGTATGAAAACGAAGTATGGACTTTGACTGACTTGCCCGATGATTGGCGAGCCATAGAAAATAAATGGATCTTTAAGAAGAAGACAGACGCAGATGGTAATGTGACCATCTATAAGGCTCGACTTGTCGCTAAGGGTTATTGACAAATTCAAGGGGTTGACTACAATGAGACTTTCTCACCCGTAGCGAAGCTGAAGTCCGTCCGAATCATGTTAGCTATTGCCGCATTCTATGATTATGAGATATGGCAAATGGACGTCAAAACGGCATTCCTTAACGGCTTTCTTAAGGAAGAATTGTATATGATGCAGCCGGAAGGTTTTGTCGATCCTAACAATGCTAAAAAGGTATGCAAGCTCCAACGCTCAATCTATGGGCTGGTGCAAGCATCTCGGAGTTGGAACATTCGATTTGATGAGATGATCAAAGCGTTTGGGTTTACACAGACTTATGGAGAAGCCTGTGTTTACAAGAAAGTGAGTGGGAGCTCAGTAGCATTTCTCATATTATATGTGGATGACATCTTGTTGATGGGAAATGATATAGAATTCTTGGAAAGCATAAAGACCTACTTGAACAAGTGTTTTTCAATGAAGGACCTTGGAGAAGCTGCTTATATATTAGGCATCAAGATCTATAGAGATAGATCGAGACGCCTCATTGGTCTTTCACAAAGTACGCATTACCTTGACAAGATATTGAAGAAGTTCAATATGGATCAGTCCAAGAAGGGGTTCTTGCTCAGACATTGCAAGGTGTGCGATTGAGCACGGCTCAATGCCCGACCATGACAGAAGATAGAGAAAAGATGAGTGTCGCCCCTATGCCTCGGCCATAGGGTCTATTATGTATGCCATGCTGTGTACTGCACTGATGTAAACCTTGCCGTAAGTTTGGTAGGAAGGTACCAAAGTAATCCGGCATGGAACACCGGACAGGTCAAGAATATCCTGAAGCACTGAAAAGGACTAAGGACATGTTTCTCGTATATGGAGGTGACGAAGAGCTCGTCAGTAAAGGGTTACGCCGACGCTTAGCTTCGACATGATCTTGATGACTCTAAGTCACAAACCGGATACGTGTTTATTTTGAATGGTGGGGCAGTAAGCTGGTGCAGTTGCAAGCAAAGCATCGTGGCGGGATCTACATGTGAAGCGGAGTACATGGCAGCCTCGGAGGCAGCGCATGAAGCAATCTGGGTGAAGGCGTTCATCACCGACCTAGGAGTCATAGCCAATGCGTCGGGGCCGATCACACTCTTCTGTGACAACACTGGAGCTATTGCACTAGCCAAGGAGCCCAGGTTTCACAAGAAGACCAGGCACATCAAGCGTCTCTTCAACTCCATTCATGAAAATGTTCAAGATGGAGACATAGATATTTGTAAAGTACATACGGACCTGAATGTCGCAGATCCATTGAGTAAACCTCTCCCTAGAGCAAAACATGATCAACACCAGAACTCTATGGGTGTTCGATTCATCACAATGTAACTAGATTAGTGACTCTAGTGCAAGTGGGAGACTGTTGGAAATATGCCCTAGAGGCAATAATAAAATGGTTATTATTATATTTCTTTGTTCATGATAATTGTCTATTATTCATGCTATAATTGTGTTATCCGGAAATCATAATACATGTGTGAATACATAGACCACAACATGTCCCTAGCGAGCCTCTAGTTGACTAGCTCGTTGATCAACAGATAGTCATGGTTTCCTGACTATGGACATTGGATGTCATTGATAACGGGATCACATCATTAGGAGAATGATGTGATGGACAAGACCCAATCCTAAGCATAGCACAAAGATCGTGTAGTTCGTTTGCTAGGGCTTTTCCAAATGTCAAGTATCATTTCCTTAGACCATGAGATTGTGCAACTCCCGGATACCGTAGGAGTACTTTGGGTGTGCCAAACGTCACAACGAATCGGGTGGCTATAAAGGTGCACTACTGGTATCTCCGAAAGTGTCTGTTGGGTTGGCACGAATCGAGATCGATTTGTCACTCCGTATGACGGAGAGGTATCTCTGGGCCCACTCGGTAATGCATCATCATAATGAGCTCAATGTGACCAAGCGGTTGGTCGGGATCATGCATTACGGTACGAGTAAAGTGACTTGCCGGTAACGAGATTGAACGAGGTATTGGGATACCGACGATCGAGTCTCGGACAAGTAACGTACCGATTGACAAAGGGAATTGAATACGGGATTGATTGAATCCTCGACATCATGGTTCATCCGATGAGATCATCGAGGAGCGTGTGGGAGCCAACATGGGTATCCAGATCCCGCTGTTGGTTATTGACCGGAGAGTCGTCTCGGTCATGTTCAGATGTCTCCGAACCCATAGGGTCTACACACTTAAGGTTCGGTGACGCTAGGGTTGTAGAGATATTAGTATGCAGTAACCCGAAAGTTGTTCGGAGTCCCGGATGAGATCCCGGACGTCACGAGGAGTTCCGGAATGGTCCGGAGGTAAAGACTTATATATAGGAAGTCAAGTTTCGGCCATCGGGAGAGTTTCGGAGGTCACCGGTATTGTACCGGGACCACCGGAAGGGTCTCGGGGGTCCATCGGGTGGGGCCACCTATCCCGGAGGGCCCCATGGGCTGAAGTGGGGAGGGGAACCATCCCCTGGTGGGCTGGTGCGCCCCCCTTGGGCCTCCCCCTGCGCCTAGGGCAGGAAACCCTAGGGGGGCGCCCCCCTTGGCTTGGGGGGCAAGCCACCCCCTTGGCCGCCGCCCCCCTTGGAGATCCTATCTCCTAGGGCCGGCGCCCCCCAGGGGGCCTATATATAGTGGGGGGCAGGGAGGGCAGCCGCACCCTAGCCCCTGGCGCCTCCCTCTCCCTCTCCAACACCTCCTCTCCGTAGAGCTTGGTGAAGCCCTGCCGAGATCCCCGCTGCATCCACCACCACGCCGTCGTGCTGCTGGATCTCCATCAACCTCTCCTTCCCCCTTGTTGGATCAAGAAGGAGGAGACGTCTTCCCCAACCGTACGTGTGTTGAACGCGGAGGTGCCGTCCGTTCGGCACTCGGTCATCGGTGATTTGGATCACGACGAGTACGACTCCATCAACCCCGTTCTCTTGAACGCTTCCGCTCGCGATCTACAAGGGTATGTAGATGCACTCCTTTTCCCCTCGTTGCTAGATAACTCCATAGATTGATATTGTTGAAGCGTAGAATTTTTTTGATTTCTGCTACGTTCTCCAACATTGACCATATCACATCACAACATGCCCTGCAAAAACAAGTTAGACGTCCTCTACTTTGTTGTTGCAAATTTTACGTGGCTGCTATGGGCTTAGCAAGAACCGTTCTTACCTACGCATCAGAACCACAACGATAGTCTGTCAAGTTGGTGCTATTTTAACCTTCGCAAGGACCGGGCGTAGCCTTTTCGGTTCAACTAAAGTTGGAGAAACTAACACCCGCCAGCCACCGTGTGCAAAGCACGCCGGTAGAACCAGTCTCGGCGTAAGCATCTGGCGTAATGTCGGTCCGGCCGCTTCATCCAACAATACCGCCGAACCAAAGTATGACATGCTGGTAAGCAGTATGACTTATACCGCCCACAACTCACTTGTGTTCTACTCGTGCATATGACATATACGCATAAAACCAGGCTTGGATGCCACCGTTGGGGAACGTAGTAATTTCAAAAAAATTCCTACGCACACGCAAGATCATGGTGATGCATAGCAACGAGGGGGGAGAGTGTTGTCCACGTACCCTCGGAGACCGAAAGCGAAAGAGTTAGCATAACGCGGTTGATGTAGTCGTACGTCTTCACGATCCGACCGATCAAGTACCGAACGCACGACACCTCCGAGTTCAGCACACGTTCAGCCCGATGACGTCCCTCGAACTCCGATCTAGCCGAGTGTTGAGGGAGAGTTTCACAAGACGACGGCATGGTGACGATGTTGATGTTCTATCGACGCAGGGCTTCGCCTAAGCACCGCCACAAGATATCGAGGTGGACTATGGTGGAGGGGGCACCAAGACACGGCTAAAAGATCAAACAGATCAATTATTGTCTTTAGGGTGCCCCCTGCCCCCGTATATAAAGGAGCAAGGGGGGGGGGGTGCGGCCGGCCTAGAGAGGGGGTGCGCCAGGAGGGGAAAGAGGTGGAGGAGAAGAAGGAAGGGGGGGCGCCGCCCCCCTCTCCTTGTCCTATTCGGACTAGAGGGGAGGGGGCGCCGCCTCCTCTCTCTTCCACCAAGGCCCACTAAGGCCCATTAACTCCCCGGGGGGTTCCGGTAACCTCCGGTACTCTAAGAAATCCCGATTTCACCCGGAACACTTCTGATATCCAAACATAGGCTTCCAATATATCAATCTTCATTTCTCGACCATTTTGAGACTCCTCGTCATGTCCGTGATCACATCCGGTACTCCGAACAACCTTCGGTACATCAAAAAATATAAACTCATAATATAACTGTCATCGAAACGTTAAGCGTGCGGACCCTACGGCTTCGAGAACTATGTAGACATGACCGAGACACGTCTCCGGTCAATAACCAATAGCGGAACCTGGATGCTCATATTGGCTCCCACATATTCTACGAAGATCTTTATCGGTCAGACCGCCTAACAACATACGTTGTTCCCTTTGTCATCGGTATGTTACTTGCCCGAGATTTGATCGTCGGTATCTCAATACCTAGTTCAATCTCGTTACCGGCAAGTCTCTTTACTCGTTCCGTAATACATCATCCCGCAACTAACTCATTAGTTGCAATGCTTGCAAGGCTTAAGTGATGTGCATTACCGAGAGGGCCCAGAGATACCTCTCCGACAATCGGAGTGACAAATCCTAATCTCGAAATACGCCAACCCAACAAGTACCTTCGGAGACACCTGTGGAGCACCTTTATAATCACCCAGTTATGTTGTGATGTTTGGTAGCACACAAAGTGTTCCTCTGGTAAACGGGAGTTGCATAATCTCACAGTCATAGGAACATGTATAAGTCATGAAGAAAGCAATAGCAACATACTAAACGATCGAGTGCTAAGCTAACGGAATGGGTCATGTCAATCACATCATTCTCCTAATGATGTGATCCTGTTAATCAAATGACAACTCATGTCTATGGCTAGGAAACATAGCCATCTTTGATCAACGAGCTAGTCAAGTAGAGGCATACTAGTGACACTCTGTTTGTCTATGTATTCACACATGTATTATGTTTCCGGTTAATACAATTCTAGCATGAATAATAAACATTTATCATGATATAAGGAAATAAATAATAACTTTATTATTGCCTCTAGGGCATATTTCCTTCACAGGGCGGTCTTGGGATCATGTCCTCCCGACGCTTGAACTTGGCCCTCCTGACCCGTTGGCTCTGGCGCATTGCCAATGGCGATGGAGGTGTTTGGCTCACCATCATCCAGAACAAGTACCTTCGAGGACAGCCTCTTGCATTCTGTCAGCACTCGGGCGGCTCCCAGTTTTGGCAGGCCGTCGTCCAGCTGCTTCATGTGCTTCGCATTGGCACATCCATCTCGGTTGGTACTAGGTCCTCGACCCTGTTCTGGTTTGATCGGTGGATTGGAGACACCCCCCTGGCCGCGCGATTTCCAGAGCTCTTCGCCATTGCAGTTGACCCTCGTGTCTCTGTTGAGACGGCCCTTATTGACTTAGGGTGCCTCGCTTTCTGCCGCCCCTTTGGCCCACCTGAAGTTGCCGCTTGGGATGCCCTCCTTCAGGACATCGCCATCCTCCCTCTAGACGGCGTCGACACCCTGGATGCCACCTCTTGGCGTCTGGAGCCTTCCGGCTGCTTCTCCACCAAATCCCTCTACGCGGCCATCGCCCCCTCGACGGCCCCCGAGCCCTTTAGTTTGATTTGGGATATCCGCCTGCCCCTGAAGATCAGGATCTTCCTGTGGCAATGGATCCGTGGCCGCCTCCCGTCCGGCGTGGGGGTCCTTAAGCGTAATGGACCTGGGGATGGGATGTGCCCCGGCACGGTGGAAGATGCTAACCACATCTTCTTCTCGTGCTCCACGGCTCAGTTCCTTTGGTCCTGTTTCCGCGAGACGGTTGGGGGCCAGTGGTGTAACACCAACTTCGACCGCTTGGAAATTCACGCCTCGCTACCGCCATATTAGATGGCTTTGCGTTGGGGTCCTTGCCTGGACGCTTTGGACCGTTCGCAATAAGCTTGTCATACAGAAGGTCCCTCTTCGACGTGCTACTGACGCCATCTTTAAAATGTGTGGATACTTGCAGCTCTGGCGGTCGCTTAGCCGCCCCCAGGATCGGGACGTCATCAACAACCTCCTCGCCGACCTTCGATCGATGGCCTTCCGCTTGGCGCCTCCGCTCCCCCCGCCACCCCCGGAGCCCGACTAGATGCTCCGCCGCACCCCGCGTGTGCGTGCTTTTTGTTTCTTCAGGACTTGTTGAGCTGTGCCCTCGGCATTAACCCTTTGACTACTTGTCTGTACTAGACCTTTGTGTGTGTGTGTGAACCTTGTTGGATGTTTGGTTTGGGCAGTTGCTTTATCTATAAAGCGGGGCGAAAGCCTTTTTCGGTAACAAACTCTACTCTATTCTTAATTAATAGACGAGGCAAATCTTTTGTCTCCGTTTCAAAATAAAAACATTACTTCATCAGTAAACCATTGTGGTGTTTTTGAATTGCTTGGATCACGATGATCGCAGGACCATTTGGCTCGATGAAGCTGCAAATACAAACACCCCTCTTTCACCAACTTTTTTCTCCAAATAAACTAATACTGTTATATGCTATCTGTCTGTTTGGTACTAGGAAAAAGGAAAGAAGAGTAATTGGTAGCAAGGATTATTCTTTTTTTACTGCCAACAGCTGCCATATGCAGCCACATCGAGGCACAGAGAAAGTAATCATAGCCACTTTTTTTTGCGGGATGAAAGTAATCATAGCCGCAAGCCCTTAAACAGGGAGAGAAAGAGCTATAGCGGGATGATACACTATATTCAGCATTCGCGAAATTTGGATGCTCTGAAATTTGAAAAGTACGAAAAAAAATTATTGTAGAGAACTGTCTTTGTTCCCATTTATCAGTAGCAAAACAATGTACGGGTTCCATAAAACAGAGCTCAAACGGCTCGTACAAACTCTTACGGTGTGGGATTCTGACAGTGAACATGGCATACACGCATGCTCTGTGTTCTGCAGGATTTGGTTGTCTCAGTTAATGTTGTTGTCAAACACCCAGGGTTCTTGCAGGAATAGCTCTCGGCCATTCAGTTGAACTGCGCCTGCGGCTCCGCTTCAGCTTTCTCTGCAGCTTCTGCATCCTGAAGTTCAGACCAAACAAAGATGCTATTAAGATCAATGTTAGTCTTATCTAGGACACAGAAGGAAACATTTCTTGCCATTAAGATAAAAAAAACGAAGTATACAGATTCCGTATAAATCACAGGCTTACATCTTGATGTTTTGAGCACATTGCAGCCTGCAAAATAGTTTAGTGACAGTCCAAAACACAAATTACTGTAACAACCGACCATTTATAAAGATGGATTGGACAGACCATCTAGTTTTCAAGATATAAATCAGATTTTCATGACTTAACATCACACATGGGCCCTCCCATGTTATTCAGTCAGATTGCAACCCGTGCTTTGTTATCCAAAGAGCACGTGTACGGAAAGGGAACTCAGAAAGTCAGAATTGATCTGGTAGTAACAAAGGAAAACACAAATACTGGCTTATGTTCGATAATGTCATTATTTTAATTTCACATGAATACCTACAAGTAATGTTCACAAACATTCACGACACATTCTTTTAAAGCGTTATACAGCAATAATTAGAACCAAAAAAAGGGGGTGAAACTATGGTAACCACACATCACACGTCATCTAGATTCTAGCAATAACCGTTTTGCATGATCTTCAGGATGCAGTGCTGTGGGACGCATTTGTGTTTTAACATCCAAATACTATTAATGAACTCAAGTAGCTTTCATGTTGTCTTCCAAAAACAATTCAGTTTTCATGTGGCCTAACTGCCCAAGTCCGTTCACCCTCAAATTGAAAGGCAGCGAGTCTACTGATTTCCTATCATAGTTAAGTCAAAATGCACAACTTAGCAGCAGAGCAGAGCATTATTCTTCTTTGTGCCTAACCCCCTATTGCACAATTTTGTGCAAAGCATGTTATGGGGTGCCGAAAAAATTGCAATAGTTTCATTCAGTTGAATTCATAACTACAAGTGAGAGAATCACATCACAGTACAAATAGATGTTTCAAGAATCAAATATTCTTCTAAAAAATAAATATTGCATTTACTCTATGTTACAACTTACAAGCGAGGCATCCCTAACAAACATCCACTCATGCCATCACAATCATATACCATACCCGCAAGCCCTTAAACATGGAAAGAAAGATGTATAGCAGGAGCAACACTAACATTTAATTAGAAACTGATTGTACCTAACTTGACAAATTTTAGTTCACTTAAGAGATTTGGAAAACAAGACCACTGAAAACTGGCCATGTTTTGAGAGCGCTATGGTATGGTGGTCGCACAAAGAATGACAGTGAAGAATGTATCACAGACAACAGTGAACAACTTTATGTTGAATAGAAAAACATTTGTCGAATCCTCCATAGCGCAGGGGCATCGCTTGTGTGATTTTCTTTCGGAGACCAAGAGACTTTGATTCTGAACTTAAAGCATTTTCTTTCAGATGCACAAGTTTATTGTAATAGTCTTTCCCTTTCCTGTACAGACTCTGAACCTTTGTTACTATCGTTCCAGAAACAAAGTCTCGCCTTAGTATCATCGGGACATATCGTACGGGTTCAGTAGCTCTTGGTGGAGTTCTTTCCAGAAGTTGGTGAATTGTTTTTCCCAATGCCTCCCATCCCTAAGGCACAACCAAACCAGGATTGCTTTGGCAAATACCGAACCAGGATTGCTTTAGTGAATAGAGATGGAAACATAAGCTAAGAAAACTAGTGTACAGCTTTGTTTGCTTCACTACATGGGATGTGTCACCACTCACACCCATAGTGTATGCAGATATAAATAGGTGTGCCCAGTGGCCTTGCCGATCGAATCAACCAATGTAATGTTCCAAGTACAATGGAGGGAAGAGATGGTACAAGGTAGCTTTGCACACGTTGAAATCTGGAAATCTCGTAACAAGTTTCCAAGCACATGGCCCCTTTAAGAAAACTTGGTTTTTCTGAAAAGCAAACACGTAGTACATCATCTACCAATATCTCTCGCTCACTTGTGACCAACCACTTCCAGTATCTCAAATTTACTACTCCCTCTGTCCCAAAATATAAGAACGTTTTTCACACTACACTAGTGTCAAAAACATTCTTATATTATGGGACGGAGGGAGTAGTCAGTAAGCACTTCCAGATATCTTCGTCACATCATAAATACTTCATCAGTGAACCATTGTCGTATTTTTGAATTGCTCGGACGATGATGATCGCAGGACCATTTGGCTCGATGAATCTGCAAATACAAACACCCCTCTTTCACCAAGTTTTTTCTCCAAACAAACTAATACTGTTATATGCTAACGGGCTGTTTGGTACTAGGAAAAGGGAAAGAAGAGTAATTTGTAGTAATGATTATTCTTTTTACTGCCAACATCTACCATATGCAGTTATATCGAGGCACCGAGAAAGTAATCATAGCCGCAAGCCCTTAAACGGGGAGAGAAAGAGCTATAGCGGGATGATGCACCTATATTCAGCATTCCACGAAATCTGGATGCTCTGAAATGTGAAAAGTACGAAAAAAAGTATTGTAGAGAACTGTCTTTGTTCCCATTTATCAGTAGCAAAACAATGTACGGGTTCCATAAAACAGAGCTCAAACGGCTTGTACAAACTCTTATGGTGTGGGATTCTGACAGTGAACATGGCATACACGCATGCTCTGTCTTTCTGCAGGATTTGGTCGTCTCAGTAAATGTTGTTGTCAAACACCCAGGGTTCATGCTGGAACAGCTCTCGGCCATTCATTTGCACTGCATCTGAAGCTATATCCGCGGCTCGCTTCTGAGCTGCTTCAGCTTTCTCTGCAGCTTCTTCTGCATCCTGAAGTTCAGACCAAACAAAGATGTTATTAGGATCAATGTTAGCCTTACTCAGGACACAAAAGGAAACAGTTCTTGCCATTGAAGTCAGAAAACAAAAAATAACCAAGTATACAGATTCCGTATAAATCCGAGGCTTACAGCTTGATGTTTTGAGCAAATTGCAGCATGCAAAATAGCTTAGTGACAGTCCAAAACACAATTTACTGTAACAACCGACCATTTATAAAGATGGATTAGACAGACCATCCTGTTTTCAAGATATAAATCAGACTATCATGACTTAACATCACACATGGGCCCTCCCATGTAATTCAGTCAGATTGCAACATGTGCTTTGTTATCCAAAGAGCACGTGTCCAGAAAGGGAACTCAGAAAGTCAGAATTGATCTGGTAATAACAAAGGAGAACACAAATGTTGGCTTATGTTCAACAATGTCATTATTTTAATTTCACATTAATACCCACAAGTAATGATCAAAGAGATTCACGTTCTTTTAAAGAGTTATTATGCAGCAATTATTATAACCAAAAACAATAAGGTGAAACTATGGTAACCACACATCACACGTCATTTAGATTCTAGTAACAACTGTTTTGCATGATCTTTGGCATTTGGAATAGCACACAACAACTATTAAACCTCGCGTTACTAAATCTCATATTCAAATAGGACAAAAGTACATAAAAGCGCAGCTTGTTTATTGAGCAAGCAACATCCAAAATAAGCTTAAAGTTTCCACCAACATAAAAACAAAAAGGAAGCAATCATTACAGGTTGTGCCTTGCAAAAAAAAAACAGATATAAAGAACAAAAGGTTGAATTATCTCGCCAAGAACAGATTATAAATATTGAAACTCTATAACCTCTCTTAATAACCAGATTGCGGAACATTGAAAGCAAAATAAAATGCTCAAGCAATGCAGTTCTCCCTATCCTGAATAGCAGGTGTAACTTTATGAGTAAACTATGCATGAAAACTGGACCTGTACAACCACACAATTAGAGAACAGGTGCTCTCTAAGAATTAAAAAGATAAACAATTCAAAGGCAGAAACACAACACATCCATGGCAATTACCCAGACCATGGACAAGGTAAGAGGTAATCTAGAATTTAACAAAAACAGCATGTGTATCTCAGGAGGCTCCCAGGAACCAGAATAAAAAAAGTGTGGCATCATTCATCCGACAAATAGCCTAGAACATATACAAGAAAAGGGAAACATATTACCGACAAGAATCTGATATCCGTTGTCCATAGACACTAAAAAGTTCACAAAGTTGCAGTTAACCACTCAAGTAAGTCTATTCGAGATGATGAAGAAAAGTATTATCATCTAAGGGCATGTACAATCATGTTCTTGGAGAGACGTTTAGCAAAGTAAGGTGCTGACATAGTGCTTAAATAAAATAGGTGTATCATCACTCTGGTTGCGGCCATTCACAGTGTTGCATCTGAAATAAGTAGACGCCGTGCTCAGTAGGTAGTTGCACATATACTCATGATCCCAAATGCAAGGTAGTTGGGACATTGACATTGTTTTTAATGTGAAATTTTGACCATCAATTCCATTGAATACACTAAATTATGTATTAGTAATTTATACTTGATTGATTCACAAAATAATAATTTATATTTGATTATGGATCTAGTGGTATCAAAATTTTATTGTCTATGTTGGCCAATGGTCTACATTTATATTTTTAAAGGAATTTATATTGACTGCACCTTTGGAATCTAAAACTACTTATATTTGGGATTAAATGGAGTAACTATCTCCAACTGACAGAGAATAGGTCATCGAAACCCTACATAAAGCCGCTTGCATCATACAAGATGCCTCTCACATGGGCGCTTCATGATGTGATTGTATTCGTTATCTTTATTCTCCCCTGTTCGTGTAGTGTACAAGCCCTGCTGACGGCAATCAAACACAGAACTTACAAACCATTATTCCAATTCTAAAACATACTCCCTCCCTCCGTCCCAAAATTCTTGTCTTAGATTTTTCTAGATACCGATGTATCTTGATACTAAAACATGACTTGATACATCCGTATTTAGAAAAATCTAAGACAAGAATTTTGGAACGGAGGGAGTACTATACATGGCACCCAAACGAACAAAAGGCACATAATCACACATACGGGCGTGCATCGAGAGAGAAGCCCACAAATCACGAGTGATTTCCATGGTCTAGCCAAGGGGAAAGCACCACGAGATCACAGCGCACTTAGCTAGCCGCTGGACGGAGAAGAAATCATAGGAAAGCTCAGTCAAAAATCGCTGGGGACTAGTAAAGGAACTTCTTAGATAGGGAAAGAAAAGAGGCAGATCGACCTTCCGCTGCTTCCAGGAGAGGAACTGGGCTGGGGTGATGGGCGGCGGCGCCGTGCCCGCGGTTGCGGCGGGCTGGCCAGGGGTGGGCCCTGGCGGCGGCGGCCGCCGGCTACCCTCGTCTTGTGCCCCCATCACGAGACGCTGGAAGCTCTCCCCAGACGAACAGAAACCGGGCCCGTGTGGCTAACGACGCGCGTTTGGTTGCTGTTCCACTTTGCATACTTGTCTCAGGTGAGTCAGATTGAGCTAATGCAGTTAAAAAAAAATCAACATCTACATGTTGATTGGTTGTCTGCATCCCCTTTTTATGCATCGTGGCAATGACTTCATGCATTGTGTTTAGTTGCTCATATCGGCTCTTATATTAATGCATGTTGTTTGGTTGCATACACTGAAAATTATTCCCCTCTCTCTGCATCGTCGCAACAACTCCACGCACTGTATTTGATTGCTCGTATTGGCGCTCATACTAGTGCACATGTTTGGTTGCATACACTGGATATTATTGAGTTAACAGCTACACATAAGTACATAACACATAGAGTTACACTAGAGTGCATCAGCGACTGCGGTGGACGGTGGTCGCGGCGCCGCGTTCGACACGACGAGCACGGAGTCGTAGGCGAGCTATCCTGTCGGCGTCATGGCGAACTACTACCTCCGTCCTGGTTATTGGTCCTCATTGTATTTCGTGCCAAATTTTGACCATAGATTGAACTAACAAAATATTCATGCATGTCATAAAAATTTATATCACTGAAAACTATGTTCAAATACGAATCCAACGGTATAATTTTTGTTGACATGCATTGATATTTTGTTAGTTAAATCTTTGGTCAAAATTTGGCACAGACTACAAAGGGGACCTATAAACCAGGACGGAGGTAGTAGTTGCTAGCATCGTCGCTCAGAGAAAGTCCGTGTGGAGTAACAAAGAGGAGGGCGCTGAGGCAGATGATGATGGAGAAAAAAATGCAGTGTATGCGGTATGACCACGACGGTGTTGTAGGACGTGGAGGAGGATGCTGAAAAGAACGACGATGGAGACAACGCCAGCGTAGTAGGACACGAGTGAGGAGACCGAGAGAAACGACGCCAACGATTACTTCAATGTAGCAAGACATGGAAAAGAAGCCAAAGAGGAACGATGAGCGCGAGTGTAGTAGGACACGGAAGAGGAGGCTAAGAGGAACGACGCCGGCGGTGGCGCTAGTGCAACAATACACGGGAGAGGAGACCGAGAGGAGCGATGTCGGCGGTGACACGGATGTAGCAGGACACAGGAGATGAGGCCAGGAGGAACAACTAGGTGGAGGAGATTAAGGAATATCATTAAAACAGATCACACATATGCATATGTATACTATGAGGAAGAGGTAGATCTACTTGTTTATGATAGTCGAAACAGAAAATGTGCAACACGAAAAACATGTGAAACTATGAAATGAAGCTACTGATCAAAGAAAATTTTAAATTGACGATCGTGCACGACGAATTTGACAAAATTCATCCAAAATAGTTCCGGACATGAACACAAAATTGAACATTTATGGTCGATGAAACTACAAACCAATTGCAAAAGTGGAACCATAACACTAATGTGCATCTTTTTCATGTAAAGCTTATCTTGAATGGAAGTATCATTGTGTAGATTAGAAGGGACGGAAGAAAGAAAATTAGAGAAGGAGCTTAATATAGGTAGGAGAAGAAACCAGGTACATGTTGTACATTAATTGAAGGAAATATGCTCTAGAGGCAATAATAAAGTAATTATTTTATATTTCCTTATTCATGATAAATGTTTATTATTCATGCTAGAATTATATTGATCGGAAACCCGAATACATGTGTGAATACATAGACATACATTGTGTCCCTAGTGAGCCTCTACTTGACTAGCTCGTTGATCAAAGATGGTTAAGGTTTCCTGACCATGGATATGAGTTGTCATTTGATAACGCGATCACATCATTAGCAGAATGATGTGATGGACAAGACCCATCCCTTAGCTTAACGTATTGATCATTCAGTTTTATTGCTATTGCTTTCTTCATGTCAAATACATATTCCTTCGTGTCGGTGTCCTGGGAACGGGCGTCCCCAGACTTGCCTGCCTGCGACCCACGGCGTGGCTCTACCAGCGGTCCGGTATAACCCATCTTCATCAGCAACCACTCAAGACCCTCGCGAGGCGGACGACACAAGACCTCCTCAGGGGCAGCCTCGCTAGGCTGGCTCACGAGGAGCGAAGATATCAAGGCGGCGGGCACCTCGCGAGGTCCGCGTGACGTGAGCCATGACGGCCGAAGCCAGGCGGGCGCCAGCGGGCGTAGAGTACCAGTTTCCTCTTTGGTGCCAAAGAGGCAGGCGCAGACGAGGAGTCCCGAGGCATCAGGCAAAGGTTTTCATATTGGTGCAACAAGACTAAGACCAGCAGGACGGCAGGACGGAGGTCACTGCGGAGCCCACAACTACATCACCACCAGAGCCTTTGACATGCTTTTGTTAGGATAACTTGTACTAGCTGTCCCCCTTCAAAATTGGCCGTTGTGGGATCCCTTCCCGCCTAACATTGGGAAGAGGACCAAGGCCTCTATAAATAGGACTAGCCACCACTGTAGGAAGGAGGAATCTTGGATCAGAGCCATTCCATCCAAAGCCACCACACCAGCTCACCGAGCTCAAGAACACCTCTCCTCAGGAGGCTGTACATACCTTGTATTTGTTCATCCTCAGCCTACAAGGCAATCCACCACACCACACTGGAGTAGGGCATTGCACCACAATGGTGGCCCGAACCAGTATAAACTCTCGTGTCTCTTGTTCCTTGGGTTCGGCGAGTTAGGCCTTGAGATCGTTGTGCGAGTGAGCTAGGGAGAGAGGGTTCTTCGTGCGTACCCCAGAGTTCGAACCTTAAGGGTTTGCCGAAACCCAGAATCCGACATTTGGCGCGCCAGGTAGGGGTGCGCTGAAGCCTGTCTTCCGTCGATCCACGCCCCACTGCTTCGCCGCATCCATGGCTGACGCTCGCCGAGCCCGCGCTGAACGTCGAGCCGCCCTTGCCGCCCGCGTCGCTCAGACGGTTCCTGTTGGCGGGCCTCCCCGTCGCTCTCCATCACCCGCTGCCAATGCCGCCACAGGCCCGGCGGGAAACGAGCAGCAGGCTTCATCGCTTCACCCCTTTGTGCGGCAGGATGGCCGCACCACCACCCCGTCGCTGACTCCGGCCGGCTCGTCGTCCCACGCCTGTCGCGCGCCCACGGACGTGCAGGCCGCACTACTCATGGCACGCGAGCTCCTGCGTTACCGCCCGGTCGACGACCTCTACGAGGACTGGCTGGACTGCATCGTCGAGCTCGTCAGCACCGCCGGGGGCTCCCCCGCACCGTCTCTCTCGCTGCCTCGCCCACCTCCTGCTGCGAGCGACGTAGCTCACGGAGCGCCTCCACCACCTCCGCATCAAGACGGCGCCCTAGCTATCGGTTCAATATCCGGCGTATCTCGTAGTAGGGGTCATAAGCTAGGCATCTGGGAGTGATGGTAACAGGGACACGGGGTTTTACCCAGCTTCGGGCTCTCTTGATGAGATAATACCCTACATGCTGCTTTTGATTGTATTCATATGGATGTAGTACAGAGTATATGTATCTACCACGAGATTGTAGTAATGAATCTGAGATTGTCTATTGACTAGCCTGGCCTCGGTTTATATATGCACCGTAGGCCTAGGGTTTAGAGGAGTCCTTGTCTTGGGCGCCAAGTCTTGTAGAATCCTCCTTGTATGCGGCATGGGCTGTCCGAACTGGCCCAATAGTGAACCGCCATGGGGGTCCTCGGCCCGATCCAGCTGGTCGGGAGACGATGTGGTGAGTACCCCCTAGTCCAGGACACCGTCAGTAGCCCCCTGAACCGGTCTTCAAGTTGGGGACACTCCTCGATTCTTCCGATTTGTTCTTCATCTTCGGTCGTCGGTCTTGAAAACTGGTTCAACAAATCTTCGATCTTGAGGATTGCCAAGGTGAATCCGAAGA
Source organism: Aegilops bicornis (assembly GCA_021605145.1). Taxonomy (NCBI): domain Eukaryota; kingdom Viridiplantae; phylum Streptophyta; class Magnoliopsida; order Poales; family Poaceae; genus Aegilops; species Aegilops bicornis. The sequence goes on along the minus strand of CM038669.1, from coordinate 376,982,075 downwards.
GTTTACACGTCGGGTATCCGACAAGCCCTTTAAGTCTTCGACCCTTATCAATGCCTTGTTATTTTTTACGCCACACCTCGGGTTTGAAGTGGTTCCCGTGCGGCGGTGTCCTCCTGCCTCCGAACTCCAACGCCGGACTGCATCCGAGGTATCTTTTGCAGCCGAGCACCAACATCGGACTGCTTCCGAGCTCCAACGTCGAAATGTATCCGAGCTCCAACGCCGGACTGTATCCGAGCTCCAACACCGGACTGTATCCGAGGTGTCATAGACAACCTCAGCCCAAAAAGGTTAGAGGGGTTCAACCGAGCTTAATGTCGAAGATGCCTTCTATGGATTTACTTTCGATTTGTGCAATGTATTCTCTGCTGAGATGTATAGCCAGTAGCCCTCAAGGTGTTTGTTGGCCTGAAATCCGAGATGCACCTGAAGGAAAATATGGAACCGCTGGTCCTAGTAGCTCCTGAGACTCAGGTTGTGAAATCGGCCTGAGGATGAACTCCTAGCTCGGCAGCATACATAGGAACAGAAACACAGTGTATTACATTAGAGGTAATAGTGATCGGCGGACGGGCCCCTAAGAGTGGGTCATGAGAAGCCGCCGTGATATATCAGCTTGACGCCGGATAAGTCCCAGACGATACTTATTATTGTCCGAAGACGCGCTTGTCCATAGTTCGGTCATGCCGAACACTGCGCACTTTGAATTTTCTGCATTGAATAGGCAATGCAGTAGCCCCCGAGCCACTGGTCGGGTGGCAACACCAGATCAGGGGATCGATGTGCCCCTTTAATATTTATAAATAATGAGCACGAAGCCCAGTAGCCCCCGAGCCTTAATGTGGGCACAGGTGGCCGAATTAAGGATCGATATCCGTTTAACAGAAAATTTTGTTGTGTTTAACACAAACTTCTCAGAAAGAGAATAAAGATCTCTTAAAAGAATTTAGAGCTGGTCGAAATCCGAGCTCGCCAATGTAGGCCCCAAGGGGTTTAAAAGATGGATTGCAGTAAATGGATTTTACTCGCAATTTTTATGTGTAATGATTCTATGTATCCAAGTACTTTTCATCATTAATGCTCAAATCCGCATTGTACAAAACTTTGTTGACCGACCATCGGCTTCAACCTCCTCGGCCAGTAGCTGGGGAGTGTTAGTCCTACTTTATAAAACCGTTATAAGGGCATTTACGGCAAACAAGGCAATCCGGTCATACGGTTTTATAAACAAAGGTACACGGAGAGATATGTTATATTACGTTTTCTCGTAAGAAACATCTTCCAAATAAAATAGTCCAGCTATCGGTTCCTTTCTTTGGGTCGTCATGCTTATCATGATCATGAAAACTCACCTCCGATCAATGTGGGAGGAAAATATTTAGGATTTAGTTCGGTGAAAGTTCCCAAACTCTATGGTATTAATGAACCAATTTTTTTTACTTCCATCGTTGCCTACCAATGTGATCCTTTAAGATTGCTAGCTTTCGGCTTCATCCAGTCTGAGGTACTAACTCGGATGACCCGGTAGTAACAATCACAAAGGTGCTCCCTTTACCGCCTAGCCGAACAATCGGGAACGTAGGGGTAAGCACAGGAGCCAGGCAACCCAACTTGGTCAAAATATTAAGTCAAATTGATGCATATGTATGGCTTTATAACGATGATTACGGAAGGCAGCCTTTGTATATTAAATACAAACGCCGATGATATGTTTATTTTGACTTCATTGCGACCGTTGATCGGTTGAAAGTGGCCCATCGTTGGCTTCTAACCCATTGTAGATGCTACGCGGGGTGTTTTCGCAATAACAAAACAACCCTTAGCCGACGTCTCGGTGCCCGAAGGCGGTTGTGTTAGCGGGAACGAGGCAATCAGATATGCGGGCTTTATAACTTTCACTTAGTCATAGGAGCTTTAAACTGGGGAAGCTAGCTACGAGCCCCCGGTTACTGTTCGGCGACAGCCGAGGTCAAGCCGTAAACACTTCGGCCAATGTAATGAATGGCCCATCATTTAACATAGTCATCGGATTGCTGACCAGTTTACGCTTATTGTGACAGTCAGTTTTTGGCTTTCTCCAATGAGGTGCTTAACCATGCGAGCTGGAAGCACAATCGCAGTGGTTCTCCCTTTGCACACCTAGCCGAACAAAGCAGAACATAGGAGGCAAGCACAGGAGCCGGGTGACCCAACTATTGACCGAAGACACAATTCGAAACTGATGCATATAGAGCAATATCCGAGAATGTTTTCGCCGAATCTCTAAAGGTGTCCCGCGTTGCACTTCGAGACTTATGCGGGAAACACACAAATAGTTTAAAAGAGCCATAGGCTTGGAAAACCCAATAATCTAGTAAAAACTTGGTGTCCGAATTAGATCAAGTGTTCGGTGCCAATCCGAAAATTGGTCTTAAAAAAAGGGTGCTTCCGTCGTGCATTAGCATGACACATCCGATCTCAAGACCTCAAGCGGGTCAGCCCACGGCTGTAACCTCCTATCCCGAAGGCGAATCTGCTTTCGTTAGGCGGTTTAGCGAACTAAACTCGAACAGATTTGAGAGAGAGACTAGGCTCCTCGGCTATTGACCACACACTCGCGTCGAAAAAAGGAGTGATAGAAAAAGATTTTGCAATGACCAAGAAGAAAATATTTATTATAAAATGGCTCATACTAATTTAAGAGCCCCCGAGTGACTTGGGCAAAAGAATTTTATGTATAATGATTGTATGTACGGAAGTACTTATATCATATCTGTGTTCACCCGAACTTTAAACGCATCTTAACCGACCATCGGCTTCTCCCTCTTCGGTCAAGGACCGAAAAGTGTTATGTACTCCACCTGTCAAGAATATCGACGGTGTTTCCGATAACCAGGCAATCAGGCCATAAGGCTGCAACAGACAAAGCGCGCTCAGGGAACTTATGCTATATTACTGACGAAGTGTAAGAAGCATCTTCGAATAAAATAGTACCTCCACCAATACCTTTCTTCGATTGCTCATTGTTACTATGAGACTTGTGCAATAGATTTTTTGTACTCGTGAGTTCCGTTGTGTGCCGACCATAATTGAAAACAATAAGAGTGCTAGCTTTCGGCTTCACCAGTCTGAGGTCCGAGCTCGGATGACTCGATCGTGACAATCACAGAGGTGCTCCCTTTACTCCCTAGTCGAACGATCGGGAACGTAGGGGTAAACACAGGAGCAAGGCAACCCAAATTATGGAACACTTAAGTCAACATGGTGCATATTGTGGCGTAATACACGAACAAGGAACGAAGCCATACAAGTATAATCATATGCAAGAGGAAAGGCTTCATAAAGGAAGCCCCCAAGCAAACGGGGTATTTGAATTTGTGTGTCACAAACAAAGTTTTGACAAGGAAGTTTCACAAACAACTTTTTGACAAAAAAAAGTATAATGCTTGGTTGAACCAAAAAAAATTAAAATTGAAAATTCTGAGCATAAAAGCGACTTAGCTGGTTAATGTGCTCGGTGTCGATGCACGACCCGAGCATACGGTGGGACAAGGTCCCAGCCCCCAAGCCGGTCCCGAGGTGGCGGAGCAAAGAGCTCGGCACTCCGAAGCGGCGACATAGCACGGCTAATGCAGGCCCGCAGTGTGACGCCGAAGTCCCCAGCGTGGGTTAATGAAGTGATGATGAAGCCCTCGGTCCAGCCGAGGTGGCGGGTACGCGTCGATGCATAAAGGTGACAATATTGCCCGATCCGGATCCTTTATCTCGTGTACGTAAAATAGTGCAAGCCGGAGATAATAGGAATAATAATAAATTTAAAAAATGTTGCATAATTAATAATTTATGCAAAGTGAGTAATAAAAGACATATGGCTTGTGTGCCGAACACTCGATGAGGTAGAGCTCTCTCAACGATGCCGAAGTCCCCGAGGCAACCGAACACGTCGGTATGGCAACACGACCAATAAGGTGATCATGCGAGCCGATTTACTCTGATTGGGACGACGGCGTCGGCTTGCCGAAGAGACCACGTGACGTAGTCGAAGTCCATTACTGAACCACCATGTGACCGTCGTTAATGCGGCCACCATTTGATAGACCTGCGCGATGATGATGGAACAAACCAGAGTAATAATTCCTCGGGAAAAATAAATCCAAACAAGCAACAATTACTAAGATTAATAGCACCTGGTTTATTTGTTGTAGCAATACGAAGGAAGGTTACTCCCAAAATTGGGACTCGATCCGCTCACCCATTGCCTGATGGGTGATAAAGCGACGGCATGGCGATGCTGGCAAAGGTTGGCTTGCCGAGACAAAGCCCTCGGTCCAGCTAACGTGACGAAGCTGGTCGATTGGTGATGCCGAAGTCACCGGAGTATGTTGATGAAGAAATAGCCAAGTCCCCGGTCCAGCCGAGGTGATGGAGCATGTCGGTGAGGAGAAGTTGCAGCTGCCATGTCAGCCGAGGTGTTGAAGCAGGTCGGTGTGATGGACATCGGCTTGAAGAAGCACCAGTGCGGCCATGCTGACGCAGGTCGTGACTTGTGACGCGGTCAATGCCGGCTTGATGAAGTGACCATGCGGCGATGCCGGTGTGCCCGCTCCGTGTAATCCGTGGGGCAGTGATGTTGATGATGATTTATCCTTCGCAATGCCTAACTCTTATTCGGCTTGCCGAGATGATGATCGAAGAAGTTGAGCTCGGCTCAACAAAGCGGCAGCCGTGGAGCGTAGGTCGGCAGCCGTGGAGCAATATTGCCGGACTGGTTTGACACCAGCGTGATGGTAAAGATTACCTCGGAGGAGGCTTAAAATTTTATGGGTACATGTTTAAAAACAACGCACAATACCATAGAAAAAAATTCCTTCAAAAGGGTTGTCCAATATTCCGTTCATGAAGAAACATGAACTCGGGCCGGATTCGTATTTGCGCAGAAAACAGATCCGAAAATTGGTCCACTCATCGGAAGGTTCCGGAGTTTGAACCGCCGGATCGGGCTGAAATTTGGAGGGGTGGTAGATATAGGAATTCCGCAGCAGATGAACGGTTGGATCTTCCAAAGGACCTCCGAGCCGGGCTTTGGAGACCACACCCTAAACTCGTCCAGATTCTCGTCCAGATTTGACAGGGCTCCGATATATCGTAGATTGCCAGAGATTCCTCCATCGGAACTGGATGAAATTTGGCATGGTTGTTGTACATTTAATTCCACACAATTCCACCGAAGTAATCGTCAAAGCGATGCTCGAGGAGGTGGTGGCAGCGGATACAAGTTTGCTGTTCGGAAAAAACAGCACGGTCGCCCGAGGGTAATGTTGACGTTGAGCCCCCGAGCTCCATGGATGATTCTTCCATGATCATGATAGAGATTGGAGTTGATGTTGACGAAGGCCCTCGTCCGAACATGATGATCGGAGGTAGGGTACAGTCCTTGGTTAAGCCAAGGTGGCTAGTCGAGCCGGCGACAAAAGATGCCGACGTCGACCATAAAGCTCGGCTCCGATGCGTAGATCGCGCGGGAGATGATCCGAATTCCCATCGCCCCGTGGCGACCGCCAGCAGGCTCTCAATGAAAGCACCAATGTCGGTTCAATATCCGGTGTATCTCGTAGTAGGGGTCCTAAGCTAGGCGTCTGGGAGCGATGGTAACAGGGACACGGGGTTTTACCCAGCTTCGGGCTCTCTTGATGAGATAATACCCTACATGCTGCTTTTGATTGTATTCATATGGGTGTAGTACAGAGTATATGTATCTACCACGAGATTGTAGTAATGAATCTGAGATTGTCTATTGACTAGCCTGACCTCGGTTTATATATGCACCATAGGCCTAGGGTTTAGAGGAGTCCTTGTCTTGGGCGCCAAGTCTTGTAGAATCCTCCTTGTATGCGGCATGGGCTGTCCGAACTGGCGTAATAGTGAACCGCCATGGGGGTCCTCGGCCCGATCCAAGTGGTCGGGAGACGACGTGGTGAGTACCCCCTAGTCCAGGACACCGTCACTAGCACCAAGACGCGCGGCCGCACGACGCGATCCGCCGCTCCGAACGCCCGCATACGAAGAAGGAAGCTGGCAAGAAGTCCCCTGACCGCAAGAAAATGCTCCTGCACTCCCAGCACCACCGCGTCAAGACCGCGCGCCACCTGCGGCGGCGGCACGTGGGTACCAGGACCAGGTTCCGCCTCCGTGGCGGGCTCCGGTTGCCACGGCAGGCTGTCGTGCCTTCACCCCTGAGCTGCGTAGTGTCGTCTGGCCAGGCAAGTTCAAGCCAGACCTGCCTCCGCGCTACGACGGCACCCCTGACCCTGCAGAGTTCTTGCAGCTCTACAAGCTGAGCATCGAGGCGGCCAGCGGCGATGAGAACGTCATGGCGAACTGGTTCCCCATGGCCCTCAAAGATGGTGCACGCTCGTGGCTCCTGAACTTGCCCGCGGGGTCAATCTCCTCCTAGGGTGAGATGCGCGACCACTTCGTCGCCAATTTCTAGGGCACTCGCGACTGCCCCTCGGCCGCGGGTTACCTACGACGCATCAAGCAGCGGCCGGGAGAGACCCTACAGAAGTACATCTAGCGCTTCAACAACGTTCGCCTCAAGATTCCCAAGGTGACGGACGAGGCCATCATCTCAGCATTCTCCGATGGCGTCCACGACGTCAAGATGAAGGAGGAGCTCACCATCCACGAAGACATATGCACGGCCCTGGAGATGTTCAACATGGCTACCAAGTGCGCAAGAGCTAAGGAGGGGCGCCTCTCCCTCCTCGAGCTCCCTCCTGCCGACCCAGAAGAGAAGAAAGCCAAGGCAAATGACGTGAAGCGCAAGGGAGTAGCCGTGCTCGCGGCTGAGTCGGAGATGAAGCGCGGCCGGGACCACCCCGAGTCGTCCAAAAGCAGCCGTCCGTTCTGCGCCTTTCACAACATACACAGCCACAACACCAACGATTGCCAAGACCTCAGGGCCATCCGTGACGGGCGTTTCGGTTGACGCCCCGAGCGCAATGACCGAGGAGGAGGACGAAGTGGGGGACGCTGGGACGACCACGGCCCCCGCCAGGAGTGGCGCGACCGGCCTCGGGAGGACCGCTGGCAGGACCAGCCTCGCGAAGGCGCATGGAGGGACCAACCTCGTGAGGACCATCCTCAGGGCAACACTGGTCTCCCTCCACTGCCGCCACCGCCAAGAAGGAATGACGACCACCATCAGGACGAGGGGGTTGGGGGCTTCCAGGAGCTGCGCGCCATCGCCTGCATCTTGGGTGGTGCTCAGGCCCCAGCCTCCCAACACATCTTCAAGCAGTTCTCCTGTGAGGTGAACGCGGCTCTCCCCAGGATCGAGGCCACATGCCCGCTCAGGTGGTCCAAGTGTGCCATCACCTTCAGCTCGTCTGACCAACTCAAGTGCGCGACAACTGCCGGCGCCCTCCCGATGCTCTGCTTGCCCATCATCAGCAACGTCCAAGTCACCAAGACCCTCATCGATGGCGGCGCAGGGCTCAATGTCATGTCCGTCGAGACGTTCGATCGCCTCCAGGTGCCATACGATCAGCTACAACCTACCAAGCCCTTCTCAGGAGCGACCGACGGCTCCACCGCCCCGATAGTACAGGTCCACCTCCCTGTCACCTTCGGCAAGCGCGACAACTACCGCACTGAGCTCACCGACTTCGACGTCGCCCACATTCGTCTGTCGTACAATGCCATCCTCGGATATCCGGCCTTGGCCAAGTTCATGGAGGTGACCCATCACGGCTACAACGTCCTCAAGATGCCAGGGACCGGCGGCGTCATCACGGTCGCCTGTGAAGAGAAGGATGCGGTGTGCTCTCTTGAGCGTGCTTACCAAGCTGCAGCAGCCGATGACCCAGACAACGAAGGCGCCATCTACCCTCCTGAGGCCATCCCAAGAAGAAGAAGCAGCTGCTCCACCAAGGGCCTCAGGAGAGTGACACCACCTCAGGACCTGCGCTTGCGGATGGGGCGCCTCCCTCCCTCGCATAGGAAGGCGCGCCCGGCGCCCTCCTCAGGCTGGGCTCGGGGGCTCTCTTCTGGAGGGCCTCAGACCTAGCCAGCATCACGAGGGAGGCGCTCGGGCACCATGTGGAGGCCTGATTCGCCGCATGTTTCTCCCAAGAGGGCACAAGGCGAGGAGCGCCTGGTGCTTAGGAGTTCATCACCAAAATGGCCTAGGAGCTTCAAGAGGTGAGAGCCATACATGGCGACCACCGCCCACCACCTGGCGTAGACCCGCGTCCTGGCGAGGACGGCGAGCTGCGCGTCTGCGTCGACATCCCAGGGCTCAACAAGGCTGCATCTCAAGAGCGCTTCTGGCCTTCGCGCGTTGGTCGGTGCGAGGGTCCACCTCACAACTACGTTCGCATGCCCTTCGGCTTGCCGAACGCAGTTGTCACCTTCCAGCACCACTCACGGCATCACCACCCCCATTCCCATCTCATCAACTTTTGTACAATTGTGTGTGATTCGATCACCGGTACCACTTGTTGGTGTTAATTATTGTATTGATAGTTGATGGCTTATGTTTATTGGTGAAAGATCATTACTTTTAGATTGTTACAATCATCATCACCATACTGAATATGTTCACCATGACCTGTTGTCTAGCGGCTCAGGAGGCCAGGCATCATGCTGTCCCGGCGGAGATGGCAACGGTCCTCCAGGAACCACCCGAGCCCCCAGAGCCTCCTGAGGCTCAGGGCCTTGGTGGTTCGTGAGGAGCGACTCCCTCAGCACACACCTTCAGCTACTTCAACACCTCTTCGACAACGGTACCAGGTGACATTATCCGATTTACTCAGCTGGGAGCACCGCTCGGGCTGCATCATTCCCAGGTCGCACGGGCCTGTCCCTGCGGCATGTATCCTTTTGCATCTTTAGCTTACTCTATTGGGGCGCCCCATGGGCTTCATCATCCCCAGGCCGCATGGGTCCGTCCCTGCGGCATGTATCGTTCTTGCATCTATTCGAACTAGCTTGCCCCCTTGCATGAGTTCCCTATGATTATCACCTGCCTGTCCGGTACTTCGATACCATGAATGTCGTACGCCCTTGCAAGCCCGCCCACGACCGCCTCATGATTAAGGACTGGCACGGCGTCTGTGCTCAGGTTCGTCCCTGCAGTGTCGCCAAACCCAGGAGGTTGAGCTTTGGCTCGCGGGCCCGCTCCCGTGTACGTCACCTTCCATGGCCCTTGGTGCCTTGTTCTCACATGAGCTAATCGTGGACGGACAGACCAGGGCGCGTGACCCGATGCCTCGCCACCACGGGAGCCACGCGTCGGTCGTCTTTCTTCAGGATTCTTCGCATGAGAAGTCTAGGCACGGCGTTTGTGCTCGGGCCCGTCCCTACAGCGTCGATAAACCCAACGACTAAGCTCTGTCTGGCGGGCCGGCCCCGTTCACGTCACCTCCCGGGGTCGTTGGTGTTTGGCCTTCTCATGTGACCGCCTCAGGAGATTCGTCCGACGCAGGTTGCCTAACCATCTCGCAGGGCCACCGCAGCCATAAAGAGTCAAGACCAGGCACAACCCGCCTTGAGGTAGGGCCTCGTGAGTCCCGCGCTGGCTCACAAGTGCCTAGACACACCTCGTCTAGCCCTGCCGTGCAAGCCACGTGTCAGGGCGGGGCTGTACACGCCCCGGGGGCTCCACGCAGAGGGGGGCCCCACCCACGCACCATTGGAAGCACCATGCTCCATGCTGGCAGTCGACACGGTCGAGGAGCGGCTATGCCCGTGCAAGTGCGGAAGCGCTACGCTCCGCGCTGGTGGTAAACAACTGAGGGCGGCCCCATGGCCGTACCAACCTCAGGGAGCCTCTGGGATCAGTGTTCAGCCTCGTCGCAACACTTCCCCTCGGGAGAGTCGCGCGAGGGGGCTGGGTGCTACCTCTTGAGCATGCGTTGGTTTTCCCTTGAAGAGGAAAGGGTGATGCATCAAAGTAGCGTAAGTATTTCCCTCAGTTTTTGAGAACCAAGGTATCAGTCCAGTAGGAGATTACACACAAGTCACCTAGTACCAGCACAAACAATCAAGAACCTTGCAACCAATGCGATAAAGGGGTTGTCAATCCCTTCACGGTCACTCGCAAAAGTGAGAGCTAATAAAGATAGTAAGATACATATTTTTGGTATTTTTGTTGTATAGATTGGAAAGTAAAGATTGCAAAATAGTAAAATGAGATGCGATGTAAATAAAAGAGATGCAATATAATAAGAAAGAGACCCAGGGGCCATAGGTTTCACTAGTGGCTTCTCTCAAGATAGCATATATTACGGTGGGTGAACAAATTACTGCCGAGCAATTGATAGAAAAGCGGATAGTTATGAGAATATCTAGGCAATGATCATGAACATAGGCATCATGTCCGTGCCAAGTAGACTGAAACGATTCTGCATCTACTACTATTACTCCACACATCGACCGCTATCCAGCATGCATCTAGAGTATTAAGTTCATAAGAACAGAGTAATGCATTAAGCAAGATGAGATGATGTAGAGGGATAAACTCAAGCAATATGATATAAACCCCATCTTTTTATCCTCGATGGCAACAATACAATACGTGCCTTGCTGCCCCTCATCACTTTGGGAAAGGACACATAAGATTGAACCCAAAGCTAAGCACTTCTCCCATTGCAAGAAATATCAATCTATAGGCCAAACTAAACTGATAATTCGAAGAGACTTGCAAAGATATTAAATCATGCATATAAGAATTCAGAGAAGAACCAAATATTATTCATAGATAATCTTGATCATAAATCCACAATTCATCGGATCTCGGCAAACACACTGCAAAAGAGAATTGCATCAAATAGATCTCCAAGAACATCGAGGAGAACTTTGTATTGAGAACCAAAGAGAGATAAGAAGCCACCTAGGTAATAACTATGGACCCGAAGGTCTGTGGTAAACTACTCACGCTTCATCGAAGAGGCTATGGTGTTGATGTAGAAGCCCTCCGTGATCGATTCCCCCTCCGGCAGATCGCCGGAAAAGGCCCCAAGATGGGATCTCACGGGTACAGAAGGTTGCGGCGGTGGAAAAGTGGTTTCGTGGCTCCCCTTGATGTTTTAGGGTATAAGAGTATATATAGGCGAAAGAAGTATGTCGGTGGAGCTCTGTGGGGCCCACGAGGGTGGGGGCGCGCCTACCCCCTGGGAGCGCCCTCCTGCCTCGTGGCCGGCTCGCGTAGTTCCAGACTTCAACTCCAAGTCTTCTGGATTGCGTTTGTTCCAAGAAAGATCATCGCGAAGGTTTCATTCCATTTGGATTCCGTTTGGTATTCTTTTCTGCAAAACACTGAAATAGGCAAAAAAACAGAAACTGACACTGGGCCTTCGGTTAACAGGTTAGTCCCAATAATAATATAAAAGAGCATATTAAAGCCCATTAAACATCCAAAACAGATAATATAATAGCATGGAACAATAAAAAATTATAGATACGTTGGAGACGTATCAAGCATCTAAGCTTAATTCACCTTTCGTCCTCGAGTAGGTAAATGATAAAAACAGAATTTTTGATGTGGAATGCTACCTAACATAATTATCAATGTAATTCTCTTTATTGTGGCATGAATGTTCAGATCCATAAGATTCAAAATAAAATTTTAATATTGACATAAAAACAATAATACTTCAAGTATGCTAATAAAACAGTCATATCTTCTCAAAATAACATGGCCAAAGAAAGTTATCCCTACAAAATCATATAGTCTGGCTATGCTCTATCTTCATCACACAAAATATTTAAATCATGCACAACTCCGATGACAAGACAAGCAATTGTTTCATACTTTTGATGTTCTCAAACTTTTTCAATCTTCACGCAATACATGAGTGTGAGCCATGGACATAGCATTATAGATGGAATATGATGGTGGTTGTGGAGAAGACAAAAAGGAGAAGATAGTCTCACATCAACTAGGCGTATCAACGGGCTATGGAGATGCCCATCAGTAGATATCAATGTGAGTGAGTAGGTGTCGGTGTCAAAACCGGCGGATCTCGGGTAGGGGTCCCGAATCGCAAGGCGTCTAGGCGGATGGTAACAGGAGACAAGGGCACGATGTTTTTACCTGTGTTCGGGCCCTCTCGATGGAGGTAATACCCTACTCCTGCTTGATTAATATTGATGATATGGGTAGTACAAGAGTGGATCTACCACGAGATCAGAGAGGCTAAACCCTAGAAGCTAGCCTATGGTATGATTGTTGTTCATCCTACGGACTAAAACCCTCCGGTTTATATAGACACCCGATAGGGTTAGGGTTACACAGAGTCGGTTTACAACGGTAGGAGATCTACATATCCAGACGCCAAGCTTGCCCTCCACGCCAAGGAAAGTCCCATCCGGACACGGGACGAAGTCTTCAATCTTGTATCTTCATAGTCCAGAGTCCGCCAACGGTGATAGTTCGCTATCCGGACACCCCTAATCCAGGACTCCCTCGGTAGCCCTCGAACCAGGCTTCAATGACGACGAGTCCGGTAGCATATTGTCTTCGGCATTGCAAGGCGGGTTCCTCCTCCGAATAGTTCATAGAAGATTTTGAACACAAGGATTGTGTCCGGCTCTGCAAAATAAGTTCCACATACTACCGTAGAGAGAATAACCTTTGCACAGATCTGCTACGTATTCCGCGGCGTGACATCACACCACGGCCAGGACTTTATATGAATCGTTTTTACTGTCCCACCTCAGCGCGTTTAGCGAGGCGGTTTCTTTGGCACGTCTTATCAAAGCGGAGATCGTGCCCCCTTTATTCCGGGATCCTCATCAATACGAGCGTGGGTAATTCGTGCCCGTTGTACGGCACGCCTTTCTCCATCGGCGAGTCCCGAGCAGTCACGGGAGGGCTCTTGGTATTCAACCTCTTTATAACGAGACCAAGGCCCGCTCCTTTCTTTCAATCTCAATCGAATCCGCCCCTCGCCTCGAGTTCCAACACCCAGAGCTCCAGATTTAGGCGCTTCGGACATTCAATGATGTCCAGCTCCGACCTGCACGGCCGGTGGATGTCTTCCTCCGTGACGGAAGAAGATGTGCTAAAGCTGAGAGACGCCAGGTATCTAACCGGCAAAATCTCGCATAGGCTGCCTGCCCAAGGGCAGGTTATTCCCACTCCCGAGCCTGGTGAGAGCGTGGTATTCGTGTCTCACTTCCTTTGGGGTTTAGGCTTCCTGACGGACCCCTTTGTGAGGGGGCTCATGTTCTATTATGGGCTGGAATTCCATGACTTGGATCCGGAGTCCATCCTCCACATCTCGTCGTTCATTGTCGTATGTGAAGCCTTCCTCCGCATTACCCCTCACTTGGATTGTGGCTCAAGACCTTCAAAGTGGAGCCAAGATGATCAAGGGGCATCGAGCAGAAAAGCGGAGGGGCTGTTATAAGCAAGAATGCGGACGCTCCATGGCCCGAGGGCTCTTTTCAAGAGGATCTCAATTTATGGCAACATGAGTGGTTTTATATCACCGCTCCGAGGGGCACCACTGCGGCGGGCGTCATGGGTCAATAAAGGGCTCGACTGGGGACCGTCCAAGGACGTACCTCTGTTGCAGGGCCGTATTCGAGACCTCCGGGAGAGAGATCAATCTGGTCGTAGTAGTGCAGGTCATGCTGATTCGTCGCACCTTGCCCTGCAAACGTCGCCCCCTCCGCCTGTGGGAGTTTAATCCGGAGGGACCACGAGCTCTCCAACATTTTATGGGCGTAACGCCCATGGAGATGTACCAACTGTTCTTCGGATCACAAGCAATGTGTCCGGACTTAACCGAGGATGCAGGTCTGAGCTGCAATCGCTCGGATACTCATGTAAGTAGTCCTGTACCCGGACAGGCTATCCGCATATTTATCATAAACTTGCCCTTAAAAGAGCTATCCTTTAAACATGAGTGGATAGCAAAAGCAAACTGATCAGGTGTCTGCCCCCGCCCCCCCCCCTGAGACCACGCCGGATCCTGTATTAACCAAGATGCTAGAGGTTGTGCCTTTTGAAGAAGGCGAAGGGGGGAACAAGGGAGCTACTACCTCCGTGAAGGAGGCTATCAAGAAAGGGGGGATCGAGAATCCCTCCCTCCAAGGGGAGAAGAGGACCGCTTCAAGATCCGGAGACCAAAGCCTCAAGCGGGGAAGAAATCTTCACCAGAGGGTCTGCGGCGGAGATGCCCGACCACACTATTTCCCCAAGGAGATCAGCCCTCCAAATGAGCCTTAAGTAAAGGGGGCATTTTTTAAAAGAGAGACATCCCGTTTTATTTGAAGGTAACCGAAAGTTTACCTTGTAGTTCGGATCTCAGCCCTTCACAGCAGAGCTCGTCTTCAGGGGATCTTGGTCCGGAGATGATGGAGAGCGAAACGCCTCCGCCTGCCGTACCATTATGTGAGGTGGACGACCCTGAGGTGTCGTCGCGGAGGGCTCCTCCGAATCCGGCGAGGCCAGAAGGCAGCCGTTTGTCCCCTCAAAGCTCTCCGTGTCCGGCCTTGAAAAAGGCCACGGACGAAGTTCGACACCAACGGTGTGCGGTCGGAGGAGCGAAGGATCTGCTCGAGGCGGCGTCTATCTCGGAAGATCATCATGACGTTAATGGGTACGGTGATTGAAAGGATTTCATCCGCTGAGAGCGGATTACATGAAGCCGTCGTAAGTTCTTCGACGGGTTTTGAGGTACGTAAAATGATGTACCTTGACAGTTTTGCATATAAAATGCGCCTGTATAGATAGTAGCCCTGAGACTTGGTGCGGTGTCAAAAATGATGGCGCGCCGAGGATCATAACCAGTATAATATGCGCTCTTCCTATGTAGGTGGCGAAGCGTCCGGTGGCTAGCCGGGCTGATGAATTTGCTGAACTGAAGCGGCAACTTGACGTGGCGGATGCGGACATCACGCTTGTTAATAAGCGGCTTGACAAGTCACAAGGTATGCAACTTCTTCGCGGACACCTGGTAAGGGAGCTTGACGCCCATGCCTTACAACATGTATGCTTAATGCAGATGGTGCCGCTGCTATGGAGAGCCTTCGGGTGGAGCTCCGAGCCAAGGAGCAAGCCAGAAAAAGTGATGCGGCTGCTTTAAAGGCGGCCGCAGAGCTAAACGCCAAACAGGCTGCTCACTGCCGAAGCAAGAAAGAAATGGCCGAGATGGCCGTGAAATTGAAGAGTGCTACTGACCGTTGCGAGCTTCTTGAAAAATAAGATCGAGCGAAACAAGAGGACCTGAAAAAGGCCGCCACCGAGGCCAAGGATACTCGCTCTGCAATGAGAGCTATGAAGGAGGAGCTACGTCAGGCCGGAGATATTGCGGCTGGAAAGCCCTTTCTGTTGCGGAGGAAATTCACGGATCCTAGGTATGCTCAATTGGACCGGCTGTGGGGTGCGGAGGATGCTTATCTGTAATTGGCGGCGAGTGCCGCAGACGTGACCGAACACTTCCAAGGTCAAAAGGATCACGGAATGGAAGAGCTTTTTTTGTCGCAGTTCCATAGTCCGGAGCGTCCACTTTCATTAACCGATCGTTTGGCCGAATGGGCTGAGCTAAATAGGTTGTCCGGACTTGCCATGAAGGCTGTCGTGACTCATTTGTGGCCAAAAAGGCCCGAGCCGAAGAGTTATTTTGGCTTGGTGCAACAGTTCCTTGGTGTGGTGCCGCGTATCGATGCAATGAAGCGGTCAGCATGCATAGAGGGTGCGTGGATGGCTCTTGCCCGTGTCAAGACATACTGGGCGGAGATGAAGGCCACTGACGTTGCATCCCAAGATTCGGATGAAGCAGAGTACCGCCGAGCACTATTTTGAGGAAGTCCTGCAGGGCGCTCGTTTAATAGAGACGCAGTGCTCGAAGGATATTATGTTTTATTGACATGTATGATTTGTGAAAACAATGTTTCAATATAATATAAGAGCTTTTTATACTTGTGCGCTCAAGTATTAAAACACCTCCTGTGCGGCCGTTGATGTATATGTGTGTATAACTTTGAAAGATGGCAGTCTTGGCTTTCAGCCCCACGCACATAGTGCGGGGGTGTTTGCAAAAAGGCGCATTTTCACACTTAGTCCAACGTCTTGGTCCTGTAAAGGAGGTGGTAGCGTAGCAAACTAGGCAACCGGACTATAATGCTTTATCACTTTCACTTAGCCATATGAGTTCGATGGTGGGGCTACTATATAGCCCCTACGGGCACCGCGCTCTCCCGAATTCGGGGCGCGTATGTGCCTGACCGGGAAACGGTCCTTCGTTAATGCGGGGGAATTCTAAACATTCCGGTGGGTCATCGAGTGGTTGACCAGTCTCACGCTATATCATGACAGTCAGTTTTAGCTTTCTCCATTGAGGTGCTCAACCCAGCTCAACCGGGGCACAATCGCAGTTGGTTCTCCCAGGTACCTTAGCGGATATAACGGAACGTAAGGTACCAAAACATGGGAGCCGGGCAAACCCAACATTTGACCAAATACATGATTCGGAGCTGATGCATATAAGGCCTAACTCGAGACGCCGAACACTCCCTAAGGTATTCGGTCTTTATGAAAGCAGGCAGGATAATGCCCTAAGCCCCCGTGTCCAGTGCAGCATAAAAAATTCTGGTGCGGCCGATGCCAAAACGCCAGCCTCCTCCTCGGTTATAGCAAGAAGCCGGGGATGTATATCAACAAGAGACAGTAAAAAAGGTTTACGCAGGGTCTTAATCTGAAAAGAATCCTTGCAACGGGTCCCTACTGCACGTCTGCGCCTGTGTCTCCGTTGTGCCGTATCCTGGATGGGTGTAGCACGGTTGAGGGAGTCCTGGACTACGGGGTGTCTGGATAGCCGAACTATCATCACGGCCGGACTCCAAGACTATGAAGATACAAGATTGAAGACTTCGTCCCGTGTCCGGATGGGACTTTCCTTGGCGTGGAAGGCAAGCTTGGCGATACGGATATGTAGATCTCCTACCATTGTAACCGACTACTGTGTAACCCTAACCTATCCTGTGTCTATATAAACCGGAGGGTTTTAGTCCGTGGGGCGAACAACAATCATACCATAGGCTAGCTTCTAGGGTTTAGCCTCCTTGATCTCGTGGTAGATCTACTCTTGTACTACCCATATCATCAATATTAATCAAGCAGGAGTAGGGTATTACCTCCATTGAGAGGGCCCGAACCTGGGTAAAACATCGTGTCCCTTGTCTCCTGTTACCATCCGCCTAGACGCACAGTTCGGGACCCCCTACCCGAGATCCGCCGGTTTTGACACCGACATTGGTGCTTTCATTGAGATTTCCTCTGTGTCGTCACCGATAGGCCCGATGGCTCCTTTGATCATCAACAACGACGCGGTCCAGGGTGAGACTTTTCTCCCCGAACAGATCTTCGTATTCGGCGGCTTTGCTGCATCGGGCCAATTAAGCTTGGCCATCTGGAGCAGATCGAAAGCTACGCCCCTGGCCATCGGGTCAGATTTGGAAGTTTGAACTATACGGCCGATATCCGCGGAGACTTGATCTTCGACGGATTCGAGCCGCGGCCAAGCGTGCCACACTATCTCGGTGGGCATGATCTAGCTCTGCAGCCGAACAATGCCCTGGAGGCCGCACCAGCATCCGCTCCGACCCTTAATCTGGAGCCGGATTCCCCGATCGAGGACAAGTGGTTGGACACCGCCTCGGAGGCTACAATCTCTACGATGATTGAGCCGAACTCCATCCCTGTCCTTTGCGAAGACCTCGACTCCAGGGTGCTTGACTCCTCTCCGGACTCCGAACCCTCCGCGCCCCTGCCAATCGAATCCGATTGGGCGCCGGTCATGGAGCTCACTGCCGCGGACATCTTTCAGCACTCGCCCTTTGGCGACATCCTGAATTTACTAAAGTCTCTCTCTTTATTCGGAGAGCCCTGCCCGGACTACGGACATGAAGGTTGGGATACGGACGACGAAGAAATTCAACGCCCACCCACCACTCACTTTGCAGCCACTGTCGATGATTTAACCGACATGCTCGACTTCGACTCCGAAGACATCGACGGTATGGACGACGACACCGGAGATGACCAAGACCCAGCACCTACAGGGCACTGGAAGGCCACCTCGTCATACGACATATACATGGTGGATATCCCAAAAGATGGGAACGGCGATGGAACAACGGAGGATGACACCTCCAAAAAGCAACCGAAGCACCGACGTCAGCGGCACCGCTCTAAATCCCGCCATAGCAAAAACGGTGATTCCGGCACGGGAGATAATAACACCGGATGCCGAAGACAACCCCTCCGGCGGGACTCGGTAGAGGAGGAGGGAGAAGCAAGTCCGCACGACGGTCTGGCAGTAAAAAAGGTCGAGGGCGATAATTATGCGCCTCCCTCCGAAGATGAGGCAAGCCTCGTGACGACAAATTTGTCGTGCACGAGGATCCCGCGAACAAGAGCGTTTCAAGCGCAGGGCTTATAGCCACGGCAAGTAGCCTCAAGAAAGCAGCAACAACTTAGAGCTGACTAAGACCTGCTAGGCGGCGGATGGATCAAGTCCTTGCGGTAGAAGAGTATGAACTCGAACGCCCTCAAAAGCTACCCCAAACGCAGGCCGTTGCCTCGATCAGAGGAGGAAGCACCCAAGTCACCAGCGCACGACATGGCAGACCGGCCACCCCATGGTCGGGACAGAGAAGCCTCTCGGCCCTCTGCTCAAGCCACACCTCGACGCCGCTCAAAAAGTACCAAGGCACGGGAAAACGTGCCGGACTTGCGAGATATATTGGAGGACAAGGCAAAATATACAAGATCGATCTACGGATCGCGTGGGCGCCCAACGACACGGGATGATTACCGTCGCGCCAGATACAGCATACCCGGCCGGGTCAAACACAGTAGACAAAGCTCATATGACCTACGTCGTGATATAGCCCAATACAAAGGCGCCGCACACCCACTATGCTTCACAGATGAAGTAATGGATCATCAAATCCCTGAGGGTTTCAAACCCGTAAACATCGAATCATATGATGGTACCACAGATCCTGCGGTCTGGATCGAGGACTATCTCCTCCATATCCACATGACCCGCGGTGATGATCTACATGCCATCAAATACCTCCCACCGAAGCTTAAAGGACCAGCTCGGCATTGGCACAACAACTTGCTAGCAGAATCAATTGGTTGTTGGGAGGACCTGGAAGCCGCATTCCTTAATAACTTCCAGGGCACATATGTGCGACCACCAGACGCCGATGACCTTAGCCACATAATTCAGCAGCCAGAAGAATCGGTCAGACAATTCTGGACACGGTTCCTAACAAAGAAAAATCAAATCATTGACTGTCCGGATGCAGAGGCCCTTGCAGCCTTCAAACATAACATCATGACGAGTGGCTTGCCCAGCACCTAGGACAGGAAAAGCCAAAATCCATGGCAGCCCTCACAACACTCATGACCCGCTTTTGTGCGGGAGAAGACAACCAGCTAGCTTCGAAGCAACAACTTGGCCAAACATCACGATAGTTCGGATACCAAGGACAGCAATGGCGGTGTCGGCGTCGCAACAAGAACAAAGCGCCAGATTAACGGCGATAATATCAAGATACGGCCGTCAATGCGGATTGAGGCTCTAAACCCGGTCGTGAAGAAGCCATTCAAAAGAAATACCCAGGGCCGTCCAACTTGGACCGAATACTCGATCGCTTGTGCGGATACATGGCACCCCCAAAACCAGCCAATCACACCAACAGGGATTGTTGGGTGTTCAAGCAAGCAGGCAAGTTAAGTGCCGAACTCAATGACAAGGGGCTGCATAGCGATGACGAGGAAGAGCCCCGGCCGCCGAACAATAGATGGCAGAAAGGTTTTCCTACACAAGTGCGGACGGTGACCATGATATACGCAACCCACATACCCAAAAGGGAGCGGAAGCGTGCACTAAGGGACGTATATGCGATGGAGCCAGTCGCCCCAAAGTTCAACCCATGGTCTTCCTGCCCGATCACCTTCGATCGAAGGACCACCCCACTAGCATTAAATCACGGCGGTTTCGCCGCATTGGTTCTTGACCCAATTATCGACGGATTTCACCTAACCAGAGTCCTGATGGACGGCGGCAACAGCCTGAACCTGCTTTATCAGGATACAGTGCGCAAAATGGGCATAGACCCCTCAAGGATTAAACCTACAAAGTCGACC
Organism: Aegilops bicornis; assembly: GCA_021605145.1. Lineage (NCBI taxonomy): Eukaryota > Viridiplantae > Streptophyta > Magnoliopsida > Poales > Poaceae > Aegilops > Aegilops bicornis. The sequence continues at coordinate 376,961,920 of CM038669.1, read as the reverse complement.
TTTAAAGGCGTCATAGAAGGTGTAGAGGCCAGTTGTACGGGCTCAGTTACACTCGAAGTGGTCTTCGGATCCCCGGATAACTTCCGAAGTGAAGAGTTAATCTTCGACATCGTCCCATTCCGCGGGCTATCATGCACCTTTGCCGGACGAATCGCATTTGCAAAGTTCAATGCGGTGCCGCTTTCACGCATACCTCAAGCTCAAGATGCCAGGCCCTCGAGGAGTAATCACGGTCAATGGAAACACCGAACGCTCTCTCCGAGCGGAGGAGCACACAGCTGACCCTCGCGGCGGAGGTACAAAGCAGCCTCTCACGGCAATTCTCGAGTCCGGCCACTAAGCGTCCGGACAGCATCCAGCGCCGGAGTAACCTACAACAAGACCGCCTGGCACGATTCAAGCGCGCGTAGCAATCCGGCCCCAACCCCAGCCCTCGCAAAATTGCGAAACTAGTATTACGCGTACATAATTACGCTCTGGAGATACCATGGGCATATGGGGAGGGACAAGACCACGACACGCCAAGAATGCGGCTCGACCGCACCAGGGGCTCCCGATTGTGTCATTCCTTTTCTTTTTCCCTTTTTCTTCCTCTTTCTTACTTTCAGGACTCTGTTTGTCAGAAGTCCTGTCCGGCACTAGAATCGCCGAACTCACGATGCAACAGCCAGGGAAGCAGAAAGCCACGTCGAGTGTTCAGGTGGTCTCTATTACGAGCATTATACCTGTTTTACATACCATCCCGCAGCTTACCCCTGGAGGGGGACATGTTAGATAGTCCCATCCCTTGCTTATCGCACTATTTGTATCGTTCTGCTTTCATTGCAGTACCTTTTTGAATAAACAATACATAGCTTTTGCTTATTATTGCACTACTTCCTTTATCTATACATATGTTCATTTCATGACATGTTGCAACCGTACACTTTCGTACGACCAATACACCGAGGGCTTAAGTATCCCAAAATTATGGTGTGATAAGTCCGAACACTTTCACAAGTGCGGCACCCGAACTTATAGCATTATATGAATCGGCTCTGAATCATGTCTTGGGTCAATAGTTGGGTTTGCCCGGCTCCCGTGTTTTGGTACCTTACGTTCCGTTATATCGGCTAAGGTAGCACCGGGAGAACCACTGCGATTGTGCCCCAGTTGAGCTGGGTCAAGCACCTCAGTGGAGAAAGCTAAAACTGACCGTCATGATAGGGCGAGAGCCGATCGCTGTTCGAGAGGTTTTTCGGGTCCCTAAAGACTTATGCCGCTTAGAGCGAGGAACCGGAATTGTCCGGCCAAGGCGTGGATAGCGCCCGAACTCGGTCTTCGAATACTAGGGGCTTCGCGAAATTTAAAATTATAGAATTCTATGGCTAAGTGAGAGTGTTCAAGCATTATAAGTCCGGTTGCCTTGTTCGTTGTGTTGAGCGCCTCCCTAGATGGACCCAAGAATGGGAACAAGAGTGTTCAAGTTTATCCCGAACACCCCAACACTCGTGGCATGGGGCTGAAGCCAACGACTTGCCATCTCTCAAATTTGATAAACGACCGCACAGAAGGTAATATTTTAAATTAACAAGCGTTGCTTAGCGCATATGAACAAGTTTTCAGCGTACATGATAACAAATGCGAGTCTATTCAAAAATTACATCTTTGGAGCACTCATCCGCTATTCAGCGGGCGCCCTTCAGGAGGCCCTCATAGTACATTTCGGGCGTGCGATGCTCCTTACCCTTCGGTGGCCCGTCCGTCACAAGCTTCTCCGCATCCAGCTTGCCCGGTGCACTTTAGCACGGGCAAGGGCCCGACAGACACCTTCAATGCAGACGGAGCGCTTGATGACTTCAATCCGTGGACAAAGGCGTCCACTAGCCGCTACACTAAGCCGAAGTAGCTCCGGGCATGGCCTCCAATGGCCACAGCCGCTTATAAGGCCCTTCATGGCCTGTTCGGCGACCTTGTGGAGCTCGACCAGCTGCTTCATTTGGTCGCCAGAGGCACCGGATGTCCGGCCTCGACATACCGAGACCAGAACACCTTTTCCGTCGAGCTCCCTCCTTGGCGCGATAGAATGCGGCTGACATCGGACACACCACGGGCAAATCTGCGAATGCTCTGGAGAGCTCCGAATCCGGGTAAGTAATAGGTAATTCACTTTCGGATGCTTGCTTTGCATAAAGAATGCCTTACCCGCCGCTATCTTCTTTAACGACTCAATTTCTTGGAGGGCTTTTTGGGCCTCGGCCTTAGCAGCTTTGGCACTCTCAAGAGCCGAGGCGAGCTCGGACTCTCAAGTCTTTGAGTCACGCTCCAAACTCTCGTGTTTTTCCACGAGAGCTTGGAGCTCTTGCTACCTTTGGCCAGCTGCGCCTCCCCTTCTCTCGCTCGGTGCGTTCATAACCGCTTTGTTTTCGACCCACGGATACGCTTCCTTGAGGTCGCCACCTCGTTCGTGGCCCGCAGTACCCATGTTATTCCTGTAATTTTTTGCAACCGAAACCTTTCTATATGGTATTTCTTTAATAAGGTACTACTTACCTTCCTTGTCCTCGAGCTGCTTCTTGGCTTGGCCGAGCTCGTTCTCAGATTGCTCGAGGCTCTCTTCAATGCATTGACCTCCATGATCGGTCTGTGAGAGGTCGGCCAAGCAGCCTGCATTCCCATATTGACATACTTATGTTAGACTCCTGTGTATATATTTTTAGATCCTTAGTCCGGCTTTTCTTTCCGAACACCGAACTAAGCATCGAGAACTCTTGTCTATGCGGTAATATTTTTACATATTCTAAACTTACCTCAAAGCACATTAGAAGGCTCAGACAGGGCTTCGTCAGCCCGCTCTTGGCGGATCGAACTGTCCGGATCACCGCACTCATAACAGTGCGGTGCTCCTCCTGATGGAAACCTTTGTTAAGCGCCTCCGGTAAGCTATCCGGTGCCTCGGTTGGGCCGGAGGACACGGCGTCTTACCCTTCTTCTGAAGGGACCGCTTGCCGGACTCCGGAACATGAAGGTTCCGGCATGGAGTCCGGACAAGGGTCGGGCTTAGAGCCCCAGGGGTCTTGCCCCCACGCGCTGGAGTCCGGAGGTTGCCTTGTGGCGCCTCCGCGCCACCTCCTCTTGACCAAGCCCCCTTGGGGCCCCACCGTGGCGTCGTCCATGGCGTGAGGTGAGGAGGCGGTCGGAAGTGAAGTACTCTCCATTTCCAGCGAACTGGGGACCCGCTTCGGCAAGTGGCGAACTTCGCCCTTGGGCGGGCTGCATGATTGTTCGGCATTAGAGAACACTATGCAATGATAAAAAAGCCATGGGTATCCGGACACTTACGATCTCGCCAGGGGCTTGGCCCTTGTTGTCCAATCCTCCTCCTCGTCGTCGACGTTGGTGAGAAGTCCGGAGGAAGGGTTCTTCCCTTCTTGGACCCTCCGGCCTCCCCAGTTGGGGCGGCCTTCCTTTTCCTCTCCTCCCCCGCTGGGGGAGAAGCTTCTTCTTCCTCCTCCTCGTCCTTAGGAGAAGATTACGCTTGAATCTGACAAAGACTGGCGTCCGGGAGCTCCTTCGAGTTCCGTGGCCTCCTTCTTAGCCTTCTTCTCCGGTACCACATGGGGTACCGGAGCCAACGGCCCCGTCAATCGGTGTCCGCTGGGTCTTCCCAAGAAAGGAGCTTGACAGTTAATCTGTCCGGACGTCTTCATCCAAATTCCGCCAAAGATTAGAGAGTTTTAGATCCCACATAGAGTCAATCTATGAAAAAGAGTGCCATAAAGGGTAAAATAACTTACTCGCCGGCTTGATGTCATGAGCTGTATCCGCGATCTTTGTTAGCGGATGTAGAACCGGCGCCCTTGAACAGCACCTTCCGGGCATCTTCGTGCGTAGTGTCGAAGAGCCGGCTCAGAACCGGTGCGATGCGGATCGAACTCCCACAAATTGAAGGCCCGTTGTTGGCATGGGAGAATCCGGCGGATGAGCATCACCTGGATTACGTCGACAAGCCTGAGATTCTTGTCCACCAGGTTTCGAACGCATGTTTGGAGTCCAGATAGATCGTCCGAATCCCCCACGTCGGGCCGTCTCTTTCCATGACGAGAGCCGTGTGGGGAAGCCAGAATCTGGTCGGGGGCCGCCACCCATTCAGGTCGCGTGGCTCGGTGATGTAGAACCACCCGATTGCCACCCCTTTATTGTCTCCACAAAGGAGCCCTCGAGCCATAGGACTTTGGCCATCTTGCCGACCATGGCGCCTCAAGACTGGCTGACGGCCGCCCACAACCTTCGGCCTGACATTAAAGGTCTTCAGCCATAGGCCGAAGTGGGGCTAGATGCAGAGGAAGGCCTCGCACACGACGATAAATGCCGAGATGTTGAGGACGAAATTCGGGGCCAGGTCGTGGAAGTCCAGGCCGTAGTAGAACATGAGCCCCCGGACAAATGGGTGAAGTGGAAAACCTAGTCCGCGGAGGAAGTGGGGGAGAAACACCACCCTCTCATGGGGCCTAGGGGTTGGAATGAGCTGCCCCGCGTCGGGCAGCCTGTGCAAGATATCGCCGGACAAGTATCCGGCCTCCCGCAGTCTTGTGATGTGCCCCTCCGTGACGGAGGAGGCCATCCACCTGCCTCCCGCTCCTGACATGGTTGGATAAGGTTGAGGTGGGATGTGCGGACTTGGGCGCTGGAGCTCGAGTGCGCGGAAATGGATAAGCAAAGGAGGAAGAAGGCGTAGGTGAAAAGGTGGATCCTTATCCCCTTATATGGACAGACGAAGCTATCGTCCCCCACCAGCTGGTAAAACTCGCTTGTCTCCCAAGCGCCCGTAATAAATGGCGCGGATGGGTTACCCACGTCTGTATTGATGAGAATCCGGAATAAGGGGCACGATCTATGCTTCGATAAGGCGTGCCGGAAAACCGCCTCGCTAAACGCGCTAAGGTGGAGCGGTAAAAACGATTCATATAAAGGCCTGGCCGTGGTCTGATTTCCGTCTCGGAATTCGTCAGCAGATCTGTGCGAAAGTTATTCTCTCTCACGGTGGTATGTGGAACTTGTTTTGCGAGCGGACACTATCCTGGTGTTCAAAACCTTCTATGAAGTATTCGGAGGAGGAACCCGCCTTGCAATGTCGAAGACAATATGCGCCGGGACTCGTCGTCATTGAAGCCTGGTTCAGGGGCTACCGAGGAGTCTGGACTAGGGGTGTCCGGATGGCGAACTATCATCACGGCCGGACTCCAAGACTATGAAGATACAAGATTGAAGACTTCGTCCCGTGTCCGGATGGGACTTTCCTTGGCGTGGAAGGCAAGCTTGGCGTCTGAGATATGTAGATCTCCTACCATTGTAACCGACTCTGTGTAACCCTAACCTATCCGGTGTCTATATAAACACGAGGGTTTTAGTCCATAGGACGAACAACAATCATACCATAGGCTAGCTTCTAGGTTTAGCCTCCTTGATCTCGTGGTAGATCTACTCTTGTACTACCCATATCATCAATATTAATCAAGCGGGGTAGGGTATTACCTCCATCGAGAGGGCCCGAACCTGGGTAAAAACATTGTGTCCCTTGTCTCCTGTTACCATCCGCCTAGACGCACAGTTCGGGACCCCCTACCCGAGATCCGCCGGTTTTGACACCGATAACGGTGTTCATCTGTAAAAGAGAAGAACTTAGTTGAAGAGAAAAAAAGATCGTGCGAAAAATGTACTTTATAATAAACAGAGTACGGTTCAAAAAGTGAATAAAATTGAGCTTTGTTGTCTCTTGTTGTACATGCGTGCAGCCCCTTGTACGGGGGTATGCCTCTAGTAGGCCTTTATATGTTTACGTCGGACTCGTCTAGCCATGTCCGGGGTTCGAATGACGTATTCATGTGCTTTGATTAGAGGAGCCGGATTAGTGTGGGGCTGTCAAGGCAGTCTCACGTTCTTCCGTGCTCGAGTAACACTTGATACTCCCTTTTAATGAGATGATGCCTCGTGGACCGGGCATTTTAAGTGTAAGAGATGCATAATGCGGTATTGCGTTAAAAGCGGTAAAGCTTCACGTCCTAGTAGTGCTTGATAGCTACTTTCGAATGGGGCGATGTGGAAGGTTAACTTTTCACGGCGGAAGTTTTCGGATGACCCGAACATAACTTCTAGCAGTAGGGAGCCCGTGCAATGGGCATATAGGCCTGGCATTACCCCTTTGAAGGAGGTGTTGCTATGGCGAATTTTGGTTGGGTCTACCCCCATTTTGCGGATTGTGTCCTGATATAGCAGGTTTAGATCGCTACCTCCGTCCATTAGGACTTGTGTAAATTGGAGTCCGTCGATTATAGGATCTAATATCAAGGCAGTCCATCCCGCGTTCCGGATACTTCCAAAATAGTCCTAATGATCGAAGGTGATTGGTTTTGACAACCATCGTTGGGACTCTGCTGGGATAGACCATGCGGCGCGTGTTTCTATGGGCGCCGCTCTGTTTTTCCCTTTTGTCACTTGAAGTGAGTTCACTATTTTGACTTTTTGTGTGAAATTATTTTGTTTTCCAGTGCTCTGCTTGTGGGGTTCGTCATCATCCTCGCTTGGTGTGTCGAGCCCCTTGTGTTCGGCATTGAGTTTGTTGGACTGCTTGAAGACCCAACAATCTCTGTGGGTATGGTTTGAGTGCTTCACAGAATCGTGGATTTGGCATATTTTCTCCAAGATTTTGTTTAGGCTGGATAGCTCGTCATTGTTGTCCTTGAGGGCAGTTTTTATGATTCTGCCGGGAGCTTGAATCCGGCGTTGGTATCGTGCTCTTCGGGCTGTTTCCCTTTGTCCGGCGCTGGTCCTTGCTGCGTCGTGGTTTTCCATTTCCATCCCGACTTGGATGTACTTGGGTCATTGGTAATCGCATCTTGCCGATAACTATCCTCTCCCGCATAAAAGCGGGTCATGAGGCTTGTTAATGCAGCCATTGTTCTCGGCTTCTCTGGCCGAGGTATGCAGTGAGCCATTCGTCTCGGACATTGTGTTTGAAAGCTGCTAAGGCTTGGCGTCCGGACGGTCGACTATTTGGTTCTTTTGATGAGGAACCTGTTCTAGAATTTGCGGGCTGACTCTCCGGGTTGTTGAGTTATGTGACTTAAATAAATGCGCATTCGGAGGACGGACATAAGTCCCTTGAAAATTTGCGAAAAGCATCCTCGAGCTCTTCCCAACTTCCAATGGTATTTTCGGGAGGCTTTTGAGCCAATGCCGGGCTGGCCCTTTGAGCTTGAGGGTAAGTATTTTATGGCGTGGAGATCATCTCCTCTAGCCATGTGTATGTGGAGGATGTAATCCTCAATCCAGAACTCTGTGCATTGTTCCGTCGTATGCCTCTATGTTTACGGGTTTGAATCCCGCTGGGAATTCGTGATCCAAAGCCGTCATCGGTGAAACACGAGGTGTGCGGCACCCCTATATTTGGGTGTGCCGTGATGTTCGGATATTTGGCGTGTTGCATTGCTTGGAAGAGCTTGCTTTCTCGGCCCATAGATGGACCTAATCGGGCCATCCTTTTGATGTGAATCCTTATGCGATCGCGTCTTTGGCTTGTGTGTGTGGCGCCGCTTGCCGCTCCATGTTTGCCATGTGGTCGTCTATCCGACCGGGCGGCCTCTTTGTTCTTTGATTGCAGGGCTCACGGCCTCCTCATCGAATTCGGGCAGTAATTTGCGCCGGGTAGCTCTTTGTTTGGCGATCGTCGCCATATTTCCCTAACGGTGTTGAGTACTTTGCTCCATCTAATTCTGAGTGCATCTTCCGCTGTTTTGAGCTTCCACTGCTTTTTCAGGCTACGCCGATGGCGGCGAGCCTTTTGTGGAGGTTCTTCTGCTCCAACAATTTGTCCGGCATGAGATCGTCCGACTGTTATCTTCGCCGGGACGGGTTGTTTATCCAAGTTGTCCTGTTCGGACGGTTGCTTTCGATAGCATGTTCGTAGTCCACCGGTTCGCCCTACTCTATGGCTGGGTACGTGTGGCTGCCGTCTTTGTCGGCGGGACTTGATGCGGCGTTACGTTGCCGTTTTGACTGCTTTTCGAGGGATTTATCCTTCATAGTGTCCCGTTGTTCCTCGTCGTCACTTCCTTTAGGTGTATCCGCCATGTATACATCGTGGGATGAGGTGGCTGTCCAGTATCCTATAGGTGTTGGTTCATGGTTGTCTCCTACATCGTCGTCCATAACGTCGATGTCTTCGGAGTCGAAATCGAGCACGTCGTTTAAGCTTTCGATAGTGGCTACAAAGTGGGTGGTGGGTGGGCGTTGAATTTCTTCGTCGTCCGCATTCCAACCTTCCTGACCGTAGTCTGGCCTGGGCTCTCCTGATAAAGAGAGAGACTTTAGTGAATTCAGGATCTCGCCGAAGGGCGAGTGCTGAAAGATGTCTGCGGCAGTGAACTCCATGACCGGCGCCCAATCGGATTCGATTGGCAGGGGCGCGGAGGGTTCGGAGTCCGGAGAGGAGTCCGGCACCTTGGAGTCACGGTCTTCGCAAAGGACGGGGATGGAGTTCGGCTCAATCGCCGTAGAGATCGTAGCCCCCGAGGCGGTGTCCAACCACTCGTCCTCGATCGGCGGAGTCGGCTCCGAGCTAAGGGTCAGAGTGGACGCTGGTGCGGCCTCCAGGGCAGTGTTCAGCGGCAGAGCTAGATCGTGCCCATCGAGACAGTGCGGCGCGCTTGGCTGTGGCTCGAATCCGTTGAAGATCAAATCTCCGCGGATGTCGGCCGTGTAGTTCAAACTCCCAAATCTGACCTGATGGCCAGGGGCGTAGCTTTCGATCTGCTCCAGATGGCCAAGTGAATTGGCCCGCAGTGCGAAGCCGCCAAATACGAACATCTGTCCGGGGAGAAAAGTCTCACCCTGGACCATGTCGTTGTTGATGATCGAAGGGGCCATCGGGCCTAAATATGACGACACAGATGAACTCTCAATGAAAGCACCAATGTCAGTGTCAAAACCGGCGGATCTCCGGTAGGGGGTCCCGAACTGTGCGTCTAGGCGGATGGTTACAGGAGACAAGGGACACGATGTTTTTACCCAGGTTCGGGCCCTCTCGATGGAGGTAATACCCTATCCTGCTTGATTAATATTGATGATATGGGTAGTACAAGAGTAGATCTACCACGAGATCAAGGAGGCTAAACCCTAGAAGCTAGCCTATGGTATGATTGTTGTTCGTCCTACGGACTAAAACCCTCCGGTTTATATAGACACCAGATAGGGTTAGGGTTACACAGAGTCGGTTTACAACGGTAGGAGATCTACATATCCGTATCGCCAAGCTTGCCCTCCACGCCAAGGAAAGTCCCATCCGGACACGGGACGAAGTCTTCAATCTTGTATCTTCATAGTCCAGGAGTCCGGCCAACGGTGATAGTTCGGCTATCCGGACACCCCCTAATCCAGGACTCCCTCAGTAGGGATTGCCATGCAACGGATGCACTAGAGCTATAAGTGTATGAAGGCTCAACAAAAGAAACTAAGTGGGTGTGCATCCAACTTGCTTGCTCACGAAGACCTAGGGCAATTTGAGGAAGCCCATCATTGGAATATACAAGCCAAGTTCTATAATGTAAAATTCCCACCAGTATATGAAAGTGACAGCATAGGAGACTCTCTATCATGAAGATCATGGTGCTACTTTGAAGCACAAGTGTGGTAAAAGGATAGTAGCATTGTCCCTTCTCTCTTTTTCTCTCATTCTTGTATTTGGACCTTTCTCTTTCTCTCTTTATGGCCTCTTTTTTTTCGTCCGGAGTCTCATCCCGACTTGTGGGGGAATCATAGTCTCCATCATCTTTCCTCACTAGGACAATGCTCTAATAATGATGATCATCACACTTCTATTTACTTACAACTCAATACTTAGAACAAAATATGACTCTATGTGAATGCCTCCGGCGGTGTACCGGGATGTGCAATGAATCAAGAGTGACATGTATGAAAATCATGAATGGTGGCTTTGCTACAAATACGATGTCAACTACATGATCATGCAAAGCAATATGACAATGATGGAGCGTGTCATAATAAACGGAACGGTGGAAAGTTGCATGGCAATATATCTTGGAATTGCTATGGAAATTCCATAATAGGTAGGTATGGTGGCTGTTTTGAGGAAGGTATATGGTAGGTGTATGATACCGGCGAAAGGTGCGTGATATTAGAGAGGCTAGCAATGGTGGAATGGTGAGAGTGCGTATAATCCATGGACTCAACATTAGTCATAAAGAACTCACATACTTATTGGAAAAATCTATTAGTTATCGAAAGAAGTACTACGCGCATGCTCCTAGGGGGATATAATGGTAGGAAAAGACCATCGCTCGTCCCCGACCGCCACTCATAAGGAAGACAATCAATGAATAAATCATGCTCCGACTTCATCACATAATGGTTCACCATACGTGCATACTACGGAAATCACAAACTTCAACACAAGTATCTCTCAAATTCACAACTACTCAACTAGCATGACTCTAATATCACCATCTTCATATCTCAAAACTATCATAATGAATCAAACTTCTCATAGTATTCAATGCACTTTATATGATAGTTTTTATTATACCCATCTTGGATGCTCATCATATTAGGACTAATTTTATAGCCAAAGAAAATTACCATGCTGTTCTAAAGGACTATTAAAATAATATAAGTGAAGCATGAGAGATCAATAATTTCTATAAAATAAAGCCACCACCGTGGTCTAAAAAGATATAAGTGAAGCACTAGAGCAAAATTATCTAGCTCAAAAGATATAAGTGAAGCACATAGAGTATTCTAATTAATTCCGATTCATGCGTGTCTCTCCAAAAGGTGTGTACAGCAAGGATGATTGTGGTAAACTAAAAATCAAAGACTCAAATCATACAAGACGCTCCAAGCAAAACACATATCATGTGGTGAATAAAAATATAGCCTCAAGTAAAGTTACTGATAGACGAAGATGAAAGAGGGGATGCCCCGGAGGGCATCCCCAAGCTTAGGATTTTGGTTGTCCTTGAATTTTAAGTTGGGGAGCCTTGGGCATCCCTAAGCTTAGGCTCGTGCCACTCCTTATTCCAAAATCCATCAAATCTTTACTCAAAACTTGAAAACTTCACAACACAAAACTTAAACAGAAAATCTCATGAGCTCCGTTAGTATAAGAAAATAAACCACCACTTTAAGGTACTGTAATGAACTCATTCTTTATTTATATTGGTGTTAAGCCCACTGTATTCCAACTTCTCTATGGTTCATACACCCCGATACTACTCATAGATTCATCAAAATAAGCAAACAACACACGAAAAACAGAATCTGTCAAAACAGAACAATCTGTTGGAATCTGTATCAAACGTATACTTATGGAACTCCAAAAATTATGAAAAAACAATTTGGACGTGAGGAATTTGTCTATTAATCATCTGCAAAAAGAATCAACCTAAAATCACTCTCCAGTAAAAAATGGCATCTAATCTCATGAGCGCAAAAGTTTCTGTTTTTTACAGCAAGATTGCAAAGACTTCACCCATGTCTTCCCAAAGGTTCTACTTGGCACAAACACTAATTAAAAGATAAAAACACATCTAAACATAGGCTAGATGAATTATTTATTACTAAATAGGAACATAAAGCAAAGAACAAAAATAAAATTGGGTTGCCTCCCAACAAGCGCTATCGTTTAACGCCCCTAGCTAGGCATAAAAACAAGAATAGATCTAGGTATTGCTATCTTTGGTATGCAATTCTTCAATTAAAAACACATGACCCTTAGGTTCTTTGGTTTTGTTAATGATCAAACTCCTAGGCAAGAAATCGAGAAATTCATTTGTAGTAAAAGGTTCCTTAATGATATCGAAAAAGTGGGGGTGAACACTTATTGATTTGAGGTCTTCATTTTCCTTACTAGAAGATTCACCCTTATTTTTAGGAACATAGATAAACTTGGAAACTTTGGTAGGAGGAGGATTTGAGGTATTTTTAACGGCAGAAAAAGCGGATCCCAAGTTGGTAATAATGTCTTCGAGTTTATCAATTCTAGTGGAATCTTGGTCTATCTTCTCATTAACTATGGGTTCCTTTTCCCTAAGATTTTTCAGAGTAACTCCTACCTTAGATCCATATTGGGTTATGTGGTTGTGGATCTTTTTATCCAAATTTTCAATTAACTCTATAGTGGCAATTTTATTTTCAATAATATCAAGCCTTTGCATCACATGTTCCAGAGTTAAAATAGTTCCATTGACCAAAAGAGGTGGTGGGCCTAACAAGTCTATCATAGCATTATAAGAACCAAAAGTATGGCTTCCCAAGAAATTCCCTCTGGTAATGGTGTCAAGAACATATCTATTCCAAGGAGTGATGCCCACGTAAAAATTGTGAAGAAGAACGGAAGTGGATTGCTTTTTAGTAGATCTATTTTGAGCATTGCAAATTCTATACCAAGCAACTTTTAGATTATCTCCCTCCCATTTGTTTAAAATTGAGAACTTCATTATCGGGAGTATTAACAATGATAGGAGGACTAGCCATGACGGTGAAACAAACAATCTAACACACGGACACACAAGAGGCAAGCGAAAAGAGGCGAACGAAGAAGAGGCGAAGAAAAGGCAAAGGTTTTGGAAAATCATTTTAGAAGCGGGGGAGAGGAAAACGAGAGGCGAAGGGCAAATAATGTAATGCGAGGGATAAGAGTTTATGATGGGTACTTGGTATGTCTTGACTTGAGCGTAGATCTCCCCGGCAACAGCGCCAGAAATCCTTCTTGCTACCTCTTGAGCATGTGTTGGTTTTCCCTTGAAGAGGAAAGGGTGATGCAGCAAAGTAGCGTAAGTATTTCCCTCAGTTTTTGAGAACCAAGGTATCAATCCAGTAGGAGATTACACGCAAGTCACCTAGTACCTGCACAAACAATCAAGAACCTTGCAACCAATGCGATAAAGGGGTTGTCAATCCCTTCACAGTCACTCGCAAAAGTGAGATCTAATAAAGATAGTAAGATAAATATTTTTGGTATTTTTGTTGTATAGATTGGAAAGTAAAGATTGCAAAATAGTAAAACGAGATGCGATGTAAATAAAAGAGATGCAATATAATAAGAAAGAGACCCTGGGGCCATAGGTTTCACTAGTGTCTTCTCTCAAGATAGCATATATTACGGTGGGTGAACAAATTACTGCCAAGCAATTGATAGAAAAGCGCATAGTTATGAGAATATCTAGGCTATGATCATGAATATAGGCATCACGTCCGTGCCAAGTAGACCGAAACGATTCTGCATCTACTACTATTAACTCCACACATCGACCGCTATCCAACATGCATCTAGAGTATTAAGTTCATAAGAGCAGAGTAACGCATTAAGCAAGATGACATGATGTAGAGGGATAAACTCAAGCAATATGATATAAAACCCATCATTTTATCCTCGATGGCAACAATACAATACGTGCCTTGCTGCCCCTACTGCACTGGGAAAGGACACCGCAAGATTGAACCCAAAGCTAAGCACTGATACGTCTCCAACGTATCTATAATTTTTGATTGCTCCATGCTATATTATATATTGTTTTGGACAATATTGGGCTTTATTATCCACTTTTATATTATTTTTGGGACTAACCTATTAACCGTAGGCCCGACCCAGAATTGTTGTTTTTTGCCTATTTCAGTGTTTCGAAGAAAAGGAATATCAAACGGAGTCGAAACGAAATGAAATCAACTGGAGAAGTTATTTTTGGAAGGAAAGCTACCGGAAAAGCTTGGAGTGCACGTCAGGAAAGAAGGGAGGTGTCCACGAGGGTGGGGGCACGCCCCCCCTAGGGCGCGCCCCCTGCCTCGTGGGTCCCCCGGAGGTCCACCGACGTACTTATTTCACCCATATATACCCACGTACCCTAAAACTTCCGGAGACGAGAATAGATCGAGAGTTCCACCGTCGCAAGCCTCTGTAGCCACCAAAAGTCAATCGGGACCCTATTCCGGCACCCTGCCGGAGGGGGAAACCCTCACCGGTGGCCATCTTCATCATCCCGGCGCTCTCCATGACGAGGAGGGAGTAGTTCACCCTCGGGGCTGAGGGTATGTACCAGTAGCTATGTGTTTGATCTCTCTCTCTCTCTCTCTCGTGTTCTTGATTTGGCACGATCTTGATGTATCGCGAGCTTTGCTATTATAGTTGGATCTTATGTTTCTTCTCCCCCTCTACTCTCTTGTAATGGATTGAGTTTTCCCTTTGAAGTTATCTTATCGGATTGAGTCTTTAAAGGATTTGAGAACACTTGATGTATGTCTTGCGTGGGATACCCGTGGTGACAATGGGGTATTCTATTGATCCACTTGATGTATGTTTTGGTGATCAACTTGCGGGTTCCGCCCATGAACCTATGCATAGGGCTCCGGTAGAAACTTTGGGGCACTCTTTGAGGTTCTATGTGTTGGTTGAATAGATGAATCTGAGATTGTGTGATGCATATCATATAATCATACCCACGGATACTTGAGGTGACATTGGAGTATGGAGGTGACATTAGGGTTTTGGTTGATGTGTGTCTTAAGGTGTTATTCTAGTACGAACTCTAGGGCTGTTTGTGACACTTATAGAAATAGCCCGACGGATTGATTGAAAAGAATAACTTTGAGGTGGTTTCGTACCCTACCATAATCTCTTCGTTTGTTCTCCACTATTAGTGACTTTGGAGTGACTCTTTGTTGCATGTTGAGGGATAGTTATATGATCCAATTATGTTATTATTGTTGAGAGAACTTGCACTAGTGAAAGTATGAACCCTAGGCCTTGTTTCCTAGCATTGCAATACCGTTTACGCTCACTTTTATCATTAGTTACCTTGCTGTTTTTATATTTCCAGATTACAAAAACCTATATCTACCATCCATATTGCACTTGTATCACCATCTCTTCGCGAACTAGTGCACCTATACAATTTACCATTGTATTGGGTGTGTTGGGGACACAAGAGACTCTTTGTTATTTGGTTGCAGGGTTGCTTGAGAGATACCATCTTCATCCTACGCCTCCCACGTATTGATAAACCTTAGGTCATCCATTTGAGGGAAATTTGCTACTGTCCTACAAACCTCTGCACTTGGAGGCCCAACAACGTCTACAAGAAGAAGGTTGTGTAGTAGACATCAAGCACTTCTCCCATTGCAAGAAAGATCAATCTAGTAGGCCAAACTAAACCGATAATTCAAAGAGACTTGCAAAGATATCAAATCATGCATATAAGAATTTAGAGAAGAACCAAATATTATTCATAGATAATCTTGATCATAAATCCACAATTCATCAAATCTCGGCAAACACACCACAAAAGAGTATTACATCGAATAGATCTCCAAGAACATCGAGGAGAACTTTGTATTGAAAACCAAAGAGAGAGAAGAAGCCATCTAGCTAATAACTATGGACCCGAAGGTGCAGCGGTAAACTACTCACGCTTCATCGTAGAGGCTATGGTGTTGACGTAGAAGCCCTCCGTGATCGATTCCCCTCCGTGAGATCGCGAGAAAAAGGCCCCAAGATGGGATCTCACGAATTACGGAAAGGATTCTTGGCGGTGGAAAAGTGGTTTCGTGGCTCCCCTTGATGTTTTTAGGTTATAAGAGTATATATAGGCGAAAGAAGTACGTCGGTGGAGCTCCGTGGGGCCCACGAGGGTGGGCGGCGCACCCTCCTGCCTCGTGGCCACCTCCCGAAATTCCAGACTTCAACTCCAAGTCTTCTGGATTGCGTTTATTCCAAGAAAGATCATCACGAAGGTTTCATTCCGTTTGGATTCCGTTTGGTATTCCTTTTCTGCAAAACACTGAAATAGGCAAAAAGAAATGTAAATCGCACTTTGGGCCTTCGGTTAATAGGTTAGTCCCAAAAATAATATAAAAGAGCATATTAAATCCCATTAAACATCCAAAACAGATAATATAATAGCATGGAACAATAAAAAAATATAGATACGTTGGAGACGTATCACTGGGCACAGGGGCTGCGCTCGGGTCATGCCTGAGCGTACGCGACCTTGCAAGGTTCCTCGGACCTGGTCGTCACGCGTCCCTCCGAGCGGAGCCTCGACGAAGGAAAAGGTATGAAGATTGTTTGGATGTCAAGGGGGACTCCTGAGCATCGTGACTCAGGAGCCTAACTGGCCACGTAGTCCCTCACCCATTGGTCTCGTCCTGGTGAACCGGACGACGCAACGGCGGCTGAGGTATGCACAAGGTCGGGCCCTGCCGACGTAGAACACTAAGGCCTACTTTCGCATCTCCTTCCCGTAAGCCGTTTGCATGTCAAGGGGGGCTCCTGAGCAGGGCGACTCAGGAGCCTAACTGGGCACGTAGCCCCTCACTCCTTGGTCACGTCCTGGTGATCCGGACGTCCCAACGGCAGCTGAGGTATGCGCGGGGTCGGGCCCTACCAACGTAGAACATCAAGCAAACGGAAAGGAAATCGCTTAATCTTAACCAAATATTACAAAACATATTGTTCCCCAAACACCAAGCAAATTTTTAACGCCTCCACGAGGCACGTTGCATACTGCAGGAAAGTAAAAATAGGAGGAAGCGTCACCAGCAAGCCTCCTCTTCAGCCTTGGGCACTGTCGTCAGGAAGCGCCTCCCCGTCGGCAACATCACCATCGCCCGTGTCGCTGGTCGTGATCGAGGGAGCGGCGGTGCCGCTAACCGGGGGCGTAGGATCGATGGCGAGGAACTTCTTCAACAAGGCATCCACCTGGCCCTTCACGGCTTCAGCAGTGGTAGCGCAACACTCTTCATCCACGGGCTCGAGCAGCTCGCCAAGGTCAGCGTCAGGGTCGCGAAGGTGGAGGTGGCTAAAGACGCGCCTCAGGGCTGATGAGGAGAGCGCGCGGGCTTTCCCCTCTACCATGGGGCCGATCCCGTTGACGACGTCCTCGAGCACCGCGACAAGATGAGGGAGCAGCTGGGCGGGGCCCTCGTCATCGGTCGCCAGCGGCTTCTCCAAGCCCTTCTCGTAGAGCCCCCGCAGCGCTGCATGATACATCTCCAACGTATCTATAATTTTTGGTTGCTCCATACTATATTATCTACTGTTTTGGACAATATTGGGCTTTATTTTCCACTTATATATTTTTTTTGGGACTAACCTATTAACCGGAGGCCCACCCGAAATTGCTGTTTTTTGCCTATTTCGTAGTTTTGCAGAAACGGAATATCAAACGGAGTCCAAACGGAATGAAACCTTCGGGAACGTGATTTTCTCACCGAACGTGATCCAGGAGACTTGGACCCTAAGTCAAGGAAGCTTCGATGAGGGCACGAGGTAGGGGGCGCGCCCACCCCCCAAGGCGCGCCCTCCACCCTCGTGGGCCCCATGTTGCTCCACCGACATACTTCTTCCTCCTATATATATACCTCACGCACTTCAAACGATCGACACGGAGCCAAAACCTAATTCCACCACCGCAACCTTCAGTACTCCACGAGATCCCATCTTGGGGCCTGTTCAAGCTCACGAGGGGCATCCACCACGGAGGGCTTCTACATCATCACCATAGCCCCTCCGATGAAGTGTGAGTAGTTTACCTCAGACCTTCGGGTCCATAGTTAGTAGCTAGATGGCTTCTTCTCTCTTTTTGGATCTCAATACAATGTTCTCCCCCTCTCTTGTGGAGATCTATTCGATGTAATCTTCTTTTTGCGGTGTGTTTGTTGAGATCGATAAATTGTGGGTTTATGATCAAGATTATCTATGAACAATATTTGAATCTTCTCTGAATTCTTTTATGTATGATTGGTTATCTTTGCAAGTCTCTTCAAATTATCAGTTTGGTTTGGCCTACTAGATTGGTTTTTCTTGCAATGGGAGAAGTGCTTAGCTTTGGGTTCAATCTTGCGGTGTCCTTTCCCAGTGACAGTAGGGGCAGCAAGGCACGTATTGTATTGTTCCCATTGAGGATAACAAGATGGGGTTTTTATCATATTGCATGAATTTATCCCTCTACATCATGCAATCTTGCTTAAGGCGTTACTCTGTTTTCTTGAACTTAATACTCTAGATGCATGCTGGATAGCGGTCGATGAGTGGAGTAGTAGTAGTAGATGCAGGCAGGAGGCGGTCTACTTGTCTCAGACGTGATGCCTATATACATGATCATACCTAGATATTCTCATAACTATGCTCAATTCTGTCAATTGCTCAAGAGTAATTCGTTCACCCACCGTAGAATACTTATGCTCTTGAGAGAAGCCACTAGTGAAACCTATGGCCCCCGGGTCTATCTCCATCATATTAATCTTCCATCACTCTATTTATTCCCTTTGATTTTACTTTTCTTTTATTTTACTTTGCATATTTATCATAAAAATACCAAAAATATTATCTATCATCTCTATCAGATCTCACTCTCGTAAGTGACCGTGAAGGGATTGACAACCCCTAATCGCGTTGGTTGCGAGGAGTTATTTGCTTTGTGTAGGTACGAGGGACTCGTGCGTAGCCTCCTACTGGATTGATACCTTGGTTCTCAAAAACTGAGGGAAATACTTACGCTACTTTGCTGCATCATCCTTTCCTCTTCAAGGAAATCCAATGCAGTGCTCAAGAGGTAGCAAGAAGAATTTCTGGCGCCGTTGCCGGGGAGTCTACACAAAAGTCAACATACCAAGTACCATCACAATCCCTTATCTCACGCATTACATTATTTGTCATTTGCCTCTCGTTTTCCTCTCCCCCACTTCACCCTTGCCGTTTTATTCGCCCTCTCTTTTCCATTCGCCTCTTTCTCGCTTGCTTTTTGTTTGCTCGTGTGTTGGATTGCTTGTTTGTCACGATGGCTCAAGATAATACCAAATTATGTGACTTTACCAATACCAACAATAATGACTTCCTTAGCACTCTAATTTCTCCTCTTACCAATACTGAATCTTGTGAAATCAATGCTGCTTTGTTGAATCTTGTCATGAAAGATCAATTCGCCGGCCTTCCTAGTGAAGATGCCGCTACTCGTCTAAATAGCTTAGTTGATTTGTGTGATATGCAAAAGAAGAAAGATCTTGATAATGATATTGTTAAATTGAAGCTATTTCCTTTTTCGCTTAGAGATCGTGCTAAAGCTTGGTTTTCGTCTTTGCCTAAAAATAGTATTGATTCATGGAATAAGTGCAAAGATGCTTTTATCTCTAAGTATTTTCCTCCCGCTAAGATCATCTCTCTTAGAAACGATATTATGAATTTTAAGCAACTTGATCATGAACATGTTGCACAAGCTTGGGAGAGGATGAAGTTAATGATACGTAATTGCCCTACTCATGGTTTGAATTTGTGGATGATTATACAAAAAAATTATGCCGGATTGAATTTTGCTTCTACAAATCTTTTAGATTCAGCCGCGGGAGGCACTTTTATGGAAATCACTTTAGGAGAAGCTGCTAAACTCCTAGATAATATTATGGTTAATTATTCTCAATGGCACATTGAAAGATCTACTAATAAAAAAGTGCATTCGATAGAAGAAATTAATGTTTTGAGTGGAAAGATGGATGAACTTATGAAATTATTTGCTACTAAGAGTGTTTCTTCTGATCCTAATGATATGCCTTTGTCTACTTTGATTGAGAATAATAATGAATCTATGGATGTGAATTTTGTTGGTAGGAATAATTTTGGTAACAACAGGTATAGAGGAAACTTTAATCCTAGGCCTTATCCTAGTAATTCCTCTAATAATTATGGAAATTCCTACAACAACTCTTATGGAAATTTTAATAAGATTCCCTCTGAATTTGAGACTAGTGTTAAAGAGTTTATGAATTCGCAAAAGAATTTTAATGCTTTGCTTGAAGAGAAATTGCTTAAAGTTGATGAATTGGCTAGGAACGTTGATAGAATTTCTCTTGATGTTGATTCTTTAAAGCTTATATATATTAGTCCTAAGCATGATATCAATGAGTCCCTCAAAGCCATGATAATTTACATTGATGAGTGCAAAGAAAGAACCACTAGGATGCGTGCTATGAAAGATGCCTTTATTAAAGTGTGTTCTTCTAGTTCCTATGAAAATAAAGATGAAGATCTAAAAGTTATTGATGTGTCCCCTATTAAATCTTTGTTTTGCAATATGAATCTTGATAATTATGGGACTGAATATGATCCACCTTTACCTATAAGGCGTTCCAAAAATTTGGAGTTTTAGATCTTGATGCTAAAATCGATAAAAGTGGGATTGAAGAAATCAAAACTCTAGATGTTGCTAAACCCACTATTTTGGATTTCAAGGTATTTAATTATGAAATTTGCTCTTTGATTGATTGTATTTCCTTGTTACAATCCGTGCTAAATTCTCCTCACGCTTATAGTCAAAATAAAGCGTTTACTAAACATATAGTTGATGCCTTGATGCAATCTTATGAAGAAAAACTTGAGTTGGAAGTTTCTATCCCTAGAAAACTTTATGATGAGTGGGAACCAACTATTAAAATTAAGATTAAGGATCATGAATTTTATGCTTTATGTGATTTGGGTGCGAGTGTTTCCACTATTCCCAAAACTTTGTGCGATTTGCTAGATTTCTGCGATTTTGATGATTGCTCTCTAAACTTGCACCTTGCGGATTCCACTATTAAGAAACCTATGGGAAGAATTAATGATATTCTTATTGTTGAAAATAAGGATTATGTGCCCGTAGATTTTATCGTTCTTGATATAGATTGCAATCCTTCATGTCCTATTATTCTTGGTAGACCTTTTCTTAGAACGATTGGTGCAATTATTGATATGAAGGAAGGGAATATTAGATTCCAATTTCCATTAAAGAAAGGCATGGAACACTTCGATAGGAAGAAAATAAAACTACCATATGAATCTATCATGAGAGCCACTTATGGTTTGCCTACCAAAGATGGCAATACCTAGATCTATCCTTGCTTTTATGCCTAGCTAGGGGCGTTAAACGATAGCGCTTGTCGGGAGGCAACCCAATTTTATTTTTAGTTTTTTTCTTTTTTGCTTCTGTTTAGAAATAAATCTTTTATCTAGCCTCTGGTTGGATGTGTTTTTATGTTTTAATTAGTTTTTGTGCCAAGTTAAACCTATAGGATCTTCTTGGATGATAGTTATTTGATCTTGCTGTAATTTCCAGAAACTTTCTGTTCACGAAAACAATTGTTAAAAATCACCAGAACGTGATAAAATACAAATTCCAGTTGCTTCTGATCAAAAAACAAATTGCCTAGGTCGTCCTATTTTTTCTGAATTTTTGGAGTTCCATAAGTTTGCGTTAGTTACAGATTACTACAGACTGTTCTATTTTTGACAGATTCTGTTTTTCGTGTGTTGTTTGCTTATTTTGATGAATCTATGGCTAGTAAAATAGTTTATAAACCATAGAGAAGTTGTAATACAGTAGGTTTAACACCAATATAAATAAATAATGAGTTCATTACAGTACCTTGAAGTGGTATTTTGTTTTCTTTTCGCTAACGGAGCTCACGAGATTTCTGTTGAGTTTTGTGTTGTGAAGTTTTCAAGTTTTGGGTGAAATCTTTTGATGGATTATGGAACAAGGAGTGGTAAGAGCCAAAGCTTGGGGATGAACATGGCACCCCCAAGATAATCTAAGGACACCAAAAATTCAAAGCTTGGGGATGCCCCGGAAGGCATCCCCTCTTTTGTCTACTTCCATCGGTAACTTTACTTGGAGTTATATTTTTATTCACCACATGATATGTGTTTTGCTTGGAGCGTCTTGTATGATTTGAGTCTTTGATTTTGAGTTTACCAAAATCAACCTTGCTGTACACACCTTTTGAGAGAGCCATACATGATTTGGAAATTATTAGAATACTCTTTGTGCTTCACTTATATCCTTTGAGTTATATAGTTTTGCTCTAGCACTTCACTTATATCTTTTAGAGCATGGTGGTGGATTTTTTTAAAGAAACTATTGATCTCTCATGCTTCACTTAGATTATTTTGAGAGTCTTAAATAGCATGGTAATTTGCTTAAATAATCCTAATATGCTAGGTATCAAAAATAGTAAAAACTTTCTAATGAGTGTGTTGAATGCTAAGAGAAGTTTGATGCTTGATGATTGTTTTGAGATATGGAGGTAATAATATTAAAGTCGTGCTAGTTGAGCAGTTGTGAAATTGAGAAATGCTTGTGTTGAAGTTTGCAAGTCCCGTAGCATGCACATATGGTAAACATTATGTAACAAATTTGAAACATGAGGTGTTCTTTGATTGTCCTCCTTATGAGTGGCGGTCGGGGACGAGCGATGGTCTTTTTCCTACCAATCTATCCCCTAGGAGCATGCGCGTAGTGCTTTGGTTTTTGATGGCTTGTAGATTTTTGCAATAAGTATGTGAGTTCTTTATGACTAATGTTGAGTCCATGGATTATACGCACTCTCACCCTTTCATCATTGCTAGCCTCTTCGGTACCGTGCATTGCCCTTTCTCACATTGAGAGTTGGTGCAAACTTCGCCGGTGCATCCAAACCCCATGATATGATACACTCTTTCACACATATACCTCCTTATATCTTCCTCAAAACAGCCACCATACCTACCTATTATGGCATTTCCAGAGCCATTCCGAGATATATTGCCATGCAACTTTCCACCATTCCGTTTATCATGACACATTCGTCATTGTCATATTGCTTAGCATGATCATGTAGTTGACATAGTATTTGTGGCAAAGCCACCGTTCATAATTCTTTCATACATGTCACTCTTGGTTCATTGCATATCCCGATACACCGCTGGAGGCATTCATATAGAGTCATACTTTGTTCTAGTATCGAGTTGTAATCATTGAGTTGTAAATAAATATAAGTGTGATGATCATCATTTTCTAGAGCATTGTCCCAAGTGAGGAATGAAAAAAAAAGAGAAGGCCCAAAAAAATGAGAGAAAAAGAGAGAAGGGACAATGTTGCTATCCTTTGCCACACTTGTGCTTCAAAGTAGCACCATAATCTTGATGATAGAGAGTCTCTTGTTTTGTCACTTCCATATACTAGTGGGAATTTTTTATTATAGAACTTGGCTTGTATATTCCAACAATGGGCCTCCTCAAGTGCCCTAGGTCTTCGTGAGCAAGCAAGTTGGATGCACCCCCACTTAGTTTTGTTTTGTTGAGCTTTCATACATTTATAGCTCTAGTGCATCCGTTGCATGGCAATCCCTACTCCTTGCATTAACATCAATCGATGGGCATCTCCATAGCCCGTTGATTAGCCTCGTTGATGTGAGACCTTCTCCTTTTGTCTTCTCCACATAACACCCATCATCATATTCTATTCCACCCATAGTGCTATGTCCATGGCTCGCTCATATATTGCGTGAAAGTTTATAGGTTTGAGATTACTAAAGTATGAAACAATTGCTTGGCTTGTCATCGGGGTTGTGCATGATGAGAGCATTCTTATGTGACGAAAATGGAGCATGACTAAACTATATGATTTTGTAGGGATGAACTTTCTTTGGCCATGTTATTTTGAGAATACATAATTGCTTAGTTAGTATGCTTGAAGTATTATTATTTTTATGTCAATATGAACTTTTGTCTTGAATCTTTCGGATCTTGAATATTCATACCACAATTAAGAAGAATTACATTGAAATTATGCCAAGTAGCACTCCGCATCAAAAATTCTGTTTTTTATCATTTACCTACTCGAGGAATGACGAGGAATTAAGCTTGGGGATGCCTCGATACGTCTCCAACGTATCTATAATTTTTGATTGCTCCATGCTATATTATCTACTGTTTTGGACAATATTGGGCTTTATTTTTCACTTTTATATTATTTTTGGGACTAACCTATTAACCGGAGGCCTAGCCCAGAATTGCTGTTTTTTTTGCCTATTTTAGAGTTTTGCAGAAATGGAATATCAAACGGAGTCCAAACGGAATGAAACCTTCGGGAACGTGATTTTCTCACCGAACGTGATCCAGGAGACTTGGACCCTAAGTCAAGGAAGCTTAGAGGAGGGCACAAGGTAGGGGGTGCGCCCACCCCCCAGGGCGCGCCCTCCACCCTCGTGGGCCCCATGTTGCTCCACCGACGTACTTCTTCCTCCTATATATACCTACGCATTGCCCCAAACGATCGACACGGAGCCAAAACCTAATTCTGTACCCACGAGATCCCATCTTGGGGCCTGTTAGGAGCTTGGCCAGGGGGTATCCACCACGGAGGGCTTCTACATCATCACCATAGCCCTCCGATGAAGTGTGAGTAGTTTACCTCGGACCTTCGGGTCCATAGTTAGTAGCTAGATGGCTTCTTCTCTCTTTTGGATCTCAATACAATGTTCTCCCCTCTCTTGTGGAGATCTATTCGATGTAATCTTCTTTTTGCGGTGTGTTTGTTGAGACCGATGAATTGTGGGTTTATGATAAAGATTATCTATGAACAATATTTGAATCTTCTCTGAATTCTTTTATGTATGATTGGTTATCTTTGCAAGTCTCTTGAATTATCAGTTTGGTTTGGCCTACTAGATTGGTTTTTCTTGCAATGGGAGAAGTGCTTAGCCTTGGGTTCAATCTTGCGGTGTCCTTTCCCGGTGTGATGAGGGGCAGCAAGGCACGTATTGTATTGTTGCCATCGAGGATAACAAGATGGGGTTTTTATCATATTGCATGAATTTATCCCTCTACATCATGTCATCTTGCTTAAGGCGTTACTCTGTTTTCTTGAACTTAATACTCTAGATGCATCTTTGGATAGCGGTCGATGAGTGGAGTAATAGTAGTAGATGAGGCAGGAGTCGGTCTACTTGTCTCGGACGTGATGCCTATATACATGATCATACCTAGATATTCTCATAACTATGCTCAATTCTGTCAATTGCTCAACAGTATTTCGTTCACCCACTATAGAATACTTATTCTCTTGAGAGAAGCCACTAGTGAAACCTATGGCCCCCGGGTCTATCTCCATCATATTAATCTTCCATCACTTTATTTATTGCCTTTGCTTTTACTTTTTTTTATTTTACTTTGCATCTTTATCATAAAAATACCAAAAATATTATCTATCATCTCTATCAGATCTCACTCTCGTAAGTGACCGTGAAGGGATTGACAACCCCTAATCGCGTTGGCTGCGAGGAGCTATTGTTTTTGTGTAGGTACAAGGGACTTGTGTGTAGCCTCCTACTGGATTGATACCTTGGTTCTCAAAAGCCGAGGGAAATACTTACGCTACTTTGTTGCATCATCCTTTCCTCTTCAAGGAAATCCAACGCAGTGCTCAAGAGGTAGCACTGCACGGGACCTCAGCTCAAGAGATTTGAAGGCCGCGTGATCCTCGGGAAGAACCTTCGCCTTGGCCTCCAGCTGGGCCTTCTCCGCCTCCACCTTCTTCTCCAGCTTCTCCAGGCGGCTGCGTTCTGCGACCTGTGCTCTCGCCGACTGCTCCAACTTGGTGTCATGACCATTGACTGCGTCTTCCCGGGCCTTCATCTTCTCCTCCTCCGCCTTGCGATCGCGAGCCTCAGCCGTGCGCTCATTGCGCATGGCCTCCAGCTCAGCCTCCACCGACCGGCAGCGTCCCCTGGCGGCTTAGGCATCCTTCTTCACCGCGTCACGAGCAGCAGCGGCCAGACCGACGGCCGGCTCCCCTTCCTTGGAAGCTGCCATGGCCTGGCTCCAAGCTGCCCTGATGGACGCGTCGAAACACAGCCACCCCGAAACCAGCTCCAGGTGCCCTGACGCCAGGCATCGGTCAGGGCCTTGGAGGTCGTCCTAGAGCTGGGTCAGCACAGAGAGAGCCTCCCCCAGAGCATCAGGCGAAGCGGAAAGATCATGA
The DNA here is from genome assembly GCA_021605145.1 of Aegilops bicornis. Classification (NCBI taxonomy): domain Eukaryota; kingdom Viridiplantae; phylum Streptophyta; class Magnoliopsida; order Poales; family Poaceae; genus Aegilops; species Aegilops bicornis. The sequence goes on along the minus strand of CM038669.1, from coordinate 376,936,100 downwards.
GCCAGCGGCATGATGGGAGGAGGAGGAGGTAGCGTCATCACCATGGCCTGCGAACTGGTGGCGGCGGAAGAAGAAATTGGAAACTCCTGAACCTTGGGGATCTCGAGGGGCGAGCTGGGTGTGGGCGCTTCCGGAGCCGACTTGGCTGCGGAGGCTGCCTCCTCCTGAGGTCGGTCCTCCGGGCCTCGTGAGGACAATCGGGCCGGGGAAGCACGAGCGCTGCCGCCACCCTTCCACGCCAGGGGAGGTGCGGCCGTGGCGGGCTGTTGGATCCCAGAGGGCACAACCACTCCCTCTCTATTCTTCTTCGCCGCAGGCGTTAGCCTGATGGCGCAGCGGAAAAAGCGTCAAGAAGCGGCAGCAGAAGCAGGAACAAGTCAGGACAGGAACACTTACTGGTCCACTGTAGCGTAATCCCTCGGCCTCTTCTGGAGGACGAAGCCTGAGGGCTTCGCGGCCTGAGGTGCAGGCGCACGGGTTCCAGGAGCGAATGAGGGAGCGGCAGCTGGGCCGGTAGCAGCACCGGGCGGCATCAGAGCAGGAGCATTGCTTCGGGAGATCAGCGCCGATCTGCTCTTCATCGCGACCCCAGCCGTTGGCTTCTTCGAGGGGGTGACCCTGGACCTTGTGGTGACCCCAGCAGGGGGCAGGACCTCCCTCACCGGGTGGTCGTCAGCGTCGTCGTCGTCGGGCAAGGCACGGAGGAGATCGGCCTTGTGCGGAGGGGAAGTTTCCCCTGCCCCCTCCCGGGTCACCTCCGAGTCCAGCTCCCCCTCCTCATCGGAGTCACCGGAGGACACCATCACCAGAGCTGTCACCACCGGGGCCTCGGAAGGCGCTGGCGGCATGAGCCTGCGCCCGTTGAAGATAGGCATGGCGGCGGCTACCTTCGCCTCATCCGGGCGGCGGTACAAGGGAACATGGGTGTCAGGCGGATACCCCTGATTGTCTCCGACCAAGAGGCGGAGAGCCGTGCCCAGTTCCTCGTCCGATAAAGCACCCGGGCGCAGACGGAGGTCATCCTCCTCATCCCCGAGCTTCCACAAGGGGCGTGAGCGCGCCTGGAGTGGAGCTACGCGCTGCGCCAGGAACTCCTTGACGATCATGGCCCCCATCAGCTTCGCCACCTTCGGGTCGTCAGGCTTCAGGTCGATGGTCATCTTCTCCAGCACCTGCTCCGCCCGGGGGTCGGTGAGCTTCGCGTGGAGCCACCCGTCGTGAGGCGTGGGCATATCCATCGGCGGCACCAACCGAGGGTGGGAGCACTTGGCGTCCACGAGGACCCACTCGCTCCTGAAGCCCTCAACCTTCTTCCCGGCCTTCGAGATCACATTGGTCCCTTGGGCCGCGACGAAGTTGGCACACCCCGAGCAATGGCCGCCCTTGTTCCGGAGGTAGAAGAAGTGGCGAAGTAGCACCACGGACGGCATGACCCCCACGAATGCCTCACAATAGAATGCGAAGATCGGCAGGAGGAGGACGGAGTTGGGATGAAGATGAAGGGCATGCAACTTGTAGTGGCTAAGGACGACATAGAAGAAATCGGACAAAGGGGGACCAGCCCTGCGACGACACTACTCATAAAGAAGGGATAGAAGGTGCTGCCTGAGGCCTCCGGCTCGGCGGAGCCGGCCCGGAGCGCGGTCTTTCCCTTCTCATTGCTGCCCTCCACCGTCATCAGGAGCGTGGCAGCGAGGTTCTTCTCCGAAACGCTAGGCGCGCTCAAAGCCAGCTCGTACCAGGAGGGAGGAAGAGCGGCCTTTGCCGTGCCGGACGCCATCGGCTGCAGGCCCGGAGGGGAATTGGTGCAGATCTAGAGTATGTGGGAGCAGAGAGCATGAAAGGGGATCTGGAGCAAGACGAAGGGAGGCAATGACGGCTCCGCGGCACGCGCCAGCCTTTTGTCAGTCAAGGACAATTGCCGAGGCTGCGTGGGGAAGCGGAGGCGCCCACGTCGTCTCAATCGCCACACGTCATTCAATGCCGAGGAGGTTGGGGCCCGCGGCTCTGCACTTGCCCTTTGGCTCCGCCTCGAAGCCAAGTTCGAGCGTGCCTTGGGCCCGGGGCTACTGTCAGCGTCCTGCGAATGGGGGTCCCCAGACTTTCCTGCCAGCGACCCACGGCATGGCTCTACCAGCGGTCCGGTACGGCCCATCTTCATCAGCAACCACTCAAGACCCTCACGAGGGGCCAAGCCTCACGAGGCGGACGACACAAGACCTCCTCAGGGGCAGCCTCACTAGGCTGGCTCGCGAGGAGCGGAGATATCAAGGCGGCGGGCACCTGCGAGGTCTGCGTGACGTGACGGGCGCAGAGTACCAGTTTCCTCTTTGGTGCTAAAGAGGAAGGCGCAGGCGAGGAGTCCCGAGGCATCAGGCAAAGGTTTCCATATTGGTGCAACAAGACCAAGACCAGTAGGACGGCAGGACGGAGGACACCGCAGAGCCCACAACTACATCACCACCAGAGCCTTTGACAGGCAAATACCACCTTTTGTCAGGATAACTTGTACTAGCTGTCCCCCTTCAAAATTGGCTGTTGTGGGATCCCTTCCCGCCTAACATTTGGGAAGAGGACCAGGGCCTCTATAAATAGGACTAGCCACCACCGTAGGAAGGAGGAATCTTGGATCGGAGCCATTCCATCCAAAGCCACCACACCAGCTCACCGAGCTCAAGAACACCTCTCCTCAGGAGGCTATTCATACCTTGTACTTATTCATCCTCAGCCTACAAGGCAATCCACCACACCACACTGGAGTAGGGTATTACACCACAACAGTGGCCCGAACCAGTATGAACTCTCGTGTCTCTTGTTCCTTGGGTTCGACGAGCTAGGCCTTGAGATTGTTGTGCGAGTGAGCTAGGGAGAGAGGGTTCTTCGTGCGCACCCCAGAGTTCGAACCTTAAGGGTTTGTCGGAATCCAGAATTCAGACTATGAGATTATGCAACTCCCAAATACCAAAGGAATTTCTTGTGTGCTATCAAACGTCACAACGTAACTAGGTGATCATAAAGATGCTCTACATGTATCTTCGAAGGTGTTTGTTGGGTTGGCATAGATCGAGATTAGGATTTGTCACTCCGAGTATCGGAGAGGTATCTCTAGGCCCTCTCGGTAATGCACATCATAAGAAGCCTTGCAAGCAAAGTAACTAATGATTTAGTTGCAGGATGATGTATTACGGAACGAGTAAATAGACTTGCTGGTAACGAGATTGAACTAGGTATGTGGATACCGACGATTGAATCTCGGGAAAGTAACATACCGATTACAAAGGGAATAATGTATGTTGTCATAACGGTTCAAACGATAAAGATCTGCGTATAATATGTAGGAGCCAATATGAGCATCCAGGTTCCGCTATTGGTTATTGACCGGAGACGTGTCTCGGTCATGTCTACATAGTTCTCGAACCCGTAGGGTTCGCACGCTTAATGTTCGATGACGATTTTGTATTATATGAGTTATGTGATTTGGTGAACGAATGTTGTTCGGAGTTCCGGATGAGATCACGGACATGACGAGGAGTCTCGAAATGGTCGAGACGTAAAGATTGATATATAGGATGTGTTGGGGAACATAGCATGCAATTTCAAAAAAAATCCTACGCTCACGCAAGATCTATCTAGGAGATGCATAGCAATGAGAGGGGGGGGGGTGTCTACGTACCTTCGTAGACCGAAAGCGGAAGCGTTTGACAACGCGGTTGATGTAGTCGAACTTCTTCTCGTTCCAACCCATCAAGCACCGAACGTACGACACCTCCGAGTTTTGCACAAGTTCAGCTCGATGATGTCCCTCGAACTCTTGATCTAGCAAAGTGTCGAGGGAGAGTTCCTTCAGCACGATGACATGGTGACGGTGATAGTGAAGTGATCCACGCAGGGCTTTGCCTAAGCACTACGTGAATATGACTGGAGGCGTAAACTGTGGAAGGGGGCGCCGCACACGGCTAACAATGTTTGTTGTGTGTTCTAGCGGTGCCCCTGCACATATATAAGTAGGAGAGGGAGAGGGGCAGCAAGGGGTGCCCCAAGTGGGAGTAATCCTACTTGGGCGCCTCCCACAGGTCGGCCTCCCCCCTTCCATAAGTGTCGGAGGGGGAAGGAAAGAGAGGGGGGAGAGAAGGGAAGGGGGAGGCTGAATCCTCCCCTTTCCTTTCTCCCTTCCCCTCCTTCCTTCTCCTCCTATTCGGCCTATATGGGGGCACACCAGCCCACTAGAGGCTGGTCTGTCCCGCCCTTGGCCCAATAAGGCCCATATCTTTGCCGGGGGGTGTCTGGAACCCCTTTCGGTGACCCGATACGTACTGGTACCCCTGGAACACTTTTTGGTGTCCGAATACTATCATCCTATATATGAATCTTTACCTCTCGACCATTTCGAGACTCCTCATCATGTCCGTGATCTCATCCGGGACACCACACAACATTCGGTCACCAAATCACATAACTCATACAATATAAAATCATGATCGAATGTTAAGCGTGCAGACTCTACAGGTTCGAGAACTATGTAGACATGACCGAGACACCTCTCCAGCAATAACCAATAGCAAAACCTGGATGCTCATATTGGTTCCCACATATTCTATGAAGATCTTTATCGGTTGTACCGTAATGACAACATACATTATTCCCTTTGTCATCGGTATGTTACTTGCCCGAGATTCGATCGTCGGTATCTTCATACCTAGTTCAATCTCGTTACCGGCAAGTCTCTTTACTCGTTCCGCAATGCATCATCCCGCAACTAACTCATTAGTCACATTGCTTGCAAGGCTTATTATGATGTGCATTACTGAGAGGGCCCAGAGATACCTCTCTGATACTCAGAGTGACAATTGTCGGTGTCAAAACCGGCAGGTCTCGGGTAGGGGGTCCCGAACTGTGCGTCTAAGGCGGATGATAACAGGAGGCGGGAGACACAATGTTTACCCAGGTTCAGGGCCTCTTGATGGAGGTAATACCCTACTTCCTGCTTGATTGATCTTGATGATATGAGTATTACAAGAGTTGATCTACCACGAGATCGTAGAGGCTAAACCCTAGAAGCTAGCCTATGATTCTGATTGTTCTTGTCCTACGAACTAAACCCTCCGGTTTATATAGACACCTGAGGGGGCTAGAGTTACACAGAGTCGGTTACAAGGGAGGAGATCTACAGATCCGAATTTCCAAGCTTGCCTTCCACGCAAAGGAGGGTCCCACCCGGACACGGGACGAAGTCTTCAATGTTGTATCTTCATAGTCCAACAGTCCGGCCAAAGTATATAGTCCGGCTGTCCGAGGACCCCCTAATCCAGGACTCCCTCAGTAGCCCCTGAACCAGGCTTCAATGACGATGAGTCCGACGCGCAGATTGTCTTCGGCATTGCAAGGCAGGTTCTTCCTCCGAATACTCCATAGAAGATTTCAAACACAAGGATAGTGTCCGGCTCTGCAAAACAAATTCCACATACCACCGTAGGGAGTATAATATTTCCACAAATCTAATCTGCTGACAACTTTTCATAACATGGCGTCATGCCATGGCCCGGTCATTATTTGAACCATTTTTCTCAACCAGCTACTGCACATATTGCGAGGCGGTTTTCTTGGCACGTCTTGTCGAAGCAGAGATTGTGTCCCCTTATCACGGGACTCTCATCAATACGGGTGTGGGTAACCCAACCGCGCCATTAATCACGGCGCTTGGGGAATAAGCGAGTGTACCAGGCAGTGGGGAGGCGCAGGATTCCTGCTGCCTTTATAAGGGGATAAGGACTCCTCCTTTCTGCCCACGCCTTCTTCTTCCCTGCCCATCCATCCTCGCGAACTCGAGCTCTAGCGCCCAAGTTCACATCTTCTCCGCAAAACCACTCCCAACATGTCCGGAGCGGGAGGCAAGTGGATGGTTTCCTCCGTTACGGAGGAGAACATTACGACTCCGGGAAGCCGGATACTTGGCCGCTGATATCGCGCACCGGCTCCCAGATGCGGGGCAGATCGTCCCTACTCGAGAACCTCACGAGAGGGTCGTATTCCTTACTCACTTCGTCCGTGGGGTGGGATTTCCCTTTCACCCATTTGTCTGCGGGCTCATGTTCTACTAGGGGCTGGATTTTCATGATCTGGCCCCCAATTTCATCCTTAACATCTCGGCGTTTATCGTCGTGTGCGAGGCCTTCCTCCACATCAAGCCCCACTTCGGCCTATGGCTGAAGACCTTCAACGTTAAACCGAAGGTGGTGGTCGGCCAGCAAGCAGAGTGCAGAGGCGCCATGGTGGGCAAGATGCCCAACATCACCTGGCTCGAAGGCTCCTATGTGGAGACCATAAAGGGGTGGCAATCGGGGTGGTTCTACATCACCGAGCCACACGACACCAACTGGGTGGCGGCCCCCGAATTTCGATCTGGCATCCCCATGCGGCTTACCTCCTGGAAAGAGAAGGGCCTGTCCTGGGGTTCGTCGGTGGAGCTGACCGGACTACAGAAATGTATCAGGAATATGATAAGCAAGAAGATCAAGCTTGTCAACGTGGTCCAAGTCATGCTCTTCCGCCGGATCCTCCCGTGTCAAAGTCGGGAATTCAATTTGTGGGAGTTCGACTCGGCCAAGCACCAGATGCTGCGAGAGCTCTTCGACACGACACACAAAGACGTCTGGTAGGTACTGTTCAAGGGCGCCGAGGTACCTCCTCCTCTTACCGAGGATCGCGGACTCAACGTGAAGCGTCCTGCCAATCCGGTAAGTCTTTTATATCTCTCAAAAATGTTTCTTTGCCCAGCATAATAGGGCGAGGGTTTTGAGCCTCCATGCCATTTTAACAGGACTGGGTAGCGACAACGGAGCAGATCGACTGTCCAGCCCCCCTGCCCGAAGATCCAACAGATGCTCTCCTAACGGAGATGCTGGTTCCAGCGCCTTATGAGGCGCCGGAGAAAAAGGCCAAGAAGAAGGCCACGACGGGGACCAGGAAGGGTCTCCGACGCAAGGTCATATCGGACTCCTCGTCCGAAAACACCAAGGCACGCTCCTCCCATGAAAATGAGGAGGAGGAAGAGGAAAGTTCTCCCCCCCTAGTCGGGGGAGACAAGAAAAGGAAGGCCTCCCCATCTGGGGAGGCCGAGGGGTCCAAGAAGGGAAGGACCCTCCTTCCGGACTTCTCCACGACAGCCGCTTTCAGTGACGAGGAGTGGTTGCCCAAGGACAAGCCCCTGGCGAAGTCGTAAGTATTCGGATACCATAATAGTTGTTGGTATGTTTTATTTCCTTGCTTCTTATCATGCTGAACATGATTATGCAACCCATCCAAAGCCCACTTCAACGTATCCTCTTCGGATGATTCGTTGGGCTCGTCGGCGATGAACATCGATTCACTCCCGACCGCCTCCTCCCCCCGCCCTATGGACGACACCGAGGTGTTGTCTCGAAGGGCACTGAACCAAGGGGAGACAGTTCCAGAGGCGCCCCAAGTCAACATTCCGGGCGCTGGGCGCAGGAGGGGCAAGACCCCCACGGGCCCTAATGCTGGGGGCGGCAAGCCTAGCCCCCAGCCGAATACCCCGCCGGAACCTCCAGTGGTTCCGGATTCTGTCAGGCGACCTCCTGCCAAGGGGGACAAGCCGTCTGTACCGATGACCTCTGTCCATCCAGAGGCGTCGGACAATTTGCTGGAAGCGCTTCGCGGCGCTTCCATTGACGAAGAGCACCGCACTATCATGAGTGAAGTGGTCAAGAAGGTTCAGTCCGCCAAAAGCGGACTGACTGAAGCCTGTGCCAGCCTCCTAACGGGCTTTGAGGTAAGTAAACAAATTATGAGGAAATATTATAGCATATACAGTAGCCCCTGATGCTTTGTTTGGTGTTCGTAAAGAAAGGCCGAACAGAGGATCAAATAATAAGCATAGGAGTCTAATCAGAATATGTCTTATGTGAATAAGCATGCTTCACTGCTGGCCGCTGCCGCTTGCACGGCAGAGGTCTCCGCACTGAAGCGAGACCTTGAGCGGTCCAAAGAAGAGCTCAGCCTTACCAAGAGGCAGCTCGAAGAGAACAAAGGTAAGTAATACCTCGTCTGTTTATTGGTAAGGAAAAATGATTGTGAGATTATAGGATCGTCATGAATTGTGCTAGGGGCCACGACCAAAGTGGAGGCCCTGAAGAAGGCGCTATCTGAGGCCGAAGGCAAAGCGGCCAAGGAGCGTGCCGAGCGCGAGAGGCAAGAGGCCCGAGTCGGCGAGGTGCAGCAAGAGCTCCAGGACTATGTCAAGAAGTACGAGTCCTTGGAGCGTGATTCTAAGACGCAAGAGTCCGAGCTTGCAAAGTCCCGTGAGAACACACAAAATGCCAAGGCCGAAGCACAAAAGGCTCTCTAGGAAATTGAGGCGGTTAAGAAGATAGCGGCGGGTAAGGCATTCATTATGCAAAGCAAGCATGTGAAGGAAACTTTTCTTTTACTTACCCGAATTCGGAGCTCTCTAGGAGCGCTCGCAGATCTATCCCGTAGTGTGTCAGATGCCGCGGAGTTCTACCGGGCCGAGGAGGGGAGTTCGACGGAGAAGTTGTTCTGGTCTCAGTATACTGGGATCCAACATCCGGTGCCCTTGAGCGACCAGCTGAAGCAACTGGTCGAGCTTCACAAGGCGTCCGAACTGGCCATGAGGGGCCTCATAGTTCGGATGTGGCCTGGCGAGCCCCTGCCTGGCAGCTATTTCAGCCTGGTAAGGCGACTTGTAAACACCTGCCCACAGCTGGAGGTCATAAAGCGGTCCGTCTGCATTGAGGGTGCACGCAGGGCTTTTGCCTGGGCGAAAGTGCACTAGGCGAAGATGGACGCCGAAAAGCTGGTGAAGGAGGGGCCGCCAGAGGGCAAGGAGCATCGCCACCCTGAAAAATATTATGACAGTGTCCTGAAGGGCGCTCGCCTTGTGGCGGAGGAATGCGCTAAGGATGTAATATTTGAATGAATGTGCTCATGTGATCCTGTAGGATGAAAACGAGTTCATGTGTGCTATATAACGCTTTTTGATTTAAAATATTACCTTCTGTGCGGCCGTTTATAAAATTTGAGAGTTGGCGAGTCGTCGGCTTCTGCCCCCATGTAACTAATAATGAGGTGTTCGGGATAAACCTGATCACTCTTTATCCGAGTGTTGGGTCCTTCGAAGGAGGTGTTCAGCACAACGAACCAGGCAATCGGACTATAAAGCTTTATCCTTCTCACTTAGCCATAGAAGTCTACAATTTTAAATTTTGGCAAAGCCCCTAGTATTCGGAAGGCCGAACTTGGGGCACTATATACGCCTAAGTCGGACAAGGCCGACTCTTCGCCCGAAGCGGAAAAAATCTTTAAGGATTTGAGACCTCTCGAATAGCGACCAGCTCTCGCCGCATCATGACAGTCAGTTTTCGGCTTTCTCTACTGAGGTGCTCGTTCGGAAGAAACGGGACACAATCGCAGTAGTTCTCCCAGTGCTACCTTAGCCGATATAGCGGAACGTAAGGTACCAAAACATGGGAGCCGGGCAAACCCAACTATTGACCCAAGACATGATTCAGAGCTGATGCATATAATGCTATAAGTTCGGGGTGCCGCACTGTCGAAAGTGTTCGGACTTTGCGTGCCGTGTTATGGGGTACACTGAAGCCCCTGGCGCACTGGTCATACCAGAATGTACGAGTGCCATTTGTCGTAAATAAGCAGACAAGGAAAAAAGAAATGCAGTAATAGGCTAATGCTATACATTGTTATTTAAATTATACGTCAAAGCGTAGATATACAATTAGTGCAATGAGCAAAAAATAGGACTATTTGACATGTCCTATCTAAGGGCAAGCTGCGTATGGGTATGTAAAACAGGTACATCGATCGTTAGCAGAGACCACCTGGGAATTCCCTTGTACGTCAGAGCTTCTTGCTTCCTTGTTATTTCCTTACCGTAGTGGGTCTGGCAATCATACTACCGGAAAGGGCTTCCAGAGGGTAATGTCCTGAAAGAGAGAAAATGACAAAGGTATACGGCCCCTGAGGCGATTAAGCTGCATTGTGGAACGTGCCATAACCGTGCCTCCGCCTATGCCCATGGTATCTTAAGTGCATAGTTAGGTACGCGCGGCACAAATTTCGCCGCTTGACTGGGGTTGGGACGGAGGCCGAATTGCTAGGCGAGCTCTAAACGCGCCTGGAGCTCCTCTTGCGGGGTACTCCGGACCCGCTTGAAGGTGTCTGGGGTCTTTTTCGCCCAATTGGCGTTTTGCCTCATAAGGTTGCTTTGCGCTTCTGCTGCAAGGGCCGCAGTGAGCTCCTCTGTGCAGAGCGAGCGTTCTGTGTTTCCATTGACTGTTATGACCCTGTGTGGTCCTGGCATTTTGAGCTTGAAGTATGCATAATGCGGTACCGCATTGAATCTGGCAAATGTGGTTCGTCCGAGCAGTGTGTGATAGCCACTATGGAAGGGTACGACATCGAAGACTAACTCCTCGCTTCGGAAGTTGTTCGGAGATCCGAAGACCACTTCCAGTGTGATTGAGCCCGTGCAACAGGCCTCTACACCTGGGATGACACCTTTAAAGGTGGTTTTGGTGGGTTTGATCCTCGAGGGTCTATACCCATTTTGCGACCGTATCTGATAGAGCAGGTTCAGGCTGCTGCCACCGTCCATAAGGACTCGAGTGAGGTGAAATCCATCAATGATGGGGTCCAGGACCAAAGCGGCAGAACCGCCATGACGGATACTGGTGGGGTGGTCCCTGCGATCGAAGGTGATCGGACAAGAAGACCATGGGTTGAACTTTGGGGCGACTGGCTCCATCGCGTAAACATCCCTCAGTGCACACTTCCGTTCCCGCTTGGGAATATGGGTTGTGTATATCATGTTTACCGTTTTCACTTGGGGAGGAAATTTCTTCTGTCCTCCTGTGTTCGGCGGCCGGGGCTCCTCCTCGTCGTTGCTATGCAGCCCCTTTTCCTTATTTTCGGCATTCAACTTGCCGGCACGTTTGAACACCCAACATTCTCTGTTGGTGTGGTTGGCTGGTTTATCGGGGGTGCCGTGTATTTGGCACGAACGATCGACTATGCGCTCCAAGCTGGACGGGCCCGGATTGCTTCTTTTGAACGGCTTCTTCCGCTGACCGGATTTAGAGCCACTGAGTCTGGCATTAACTGCCGTGTCTTCAGCGTTGTCGTCGTTGCTGCGGCGCTTGTGTTTGTTGCGGCGAGGCCTGCCGTTGCTATCTTTGGCATCTAAATTGCCGGGGTTTCTCGATGCGCCGTTGCTGCGAGCCAACCAGCTATCCTTGCCCGCACAAAAGCGGGTCATGAGTGTCGTGAGGGCTGCCATGGTCTTCGGCTTTTCTTGGCCGAGGTGACGGGCGAGCCACTCGTCACAGATGTTATGCTTAAATGCCGCTAAGGCCTCAACATCCGGACAGTCGACAATTTGGTTCTTTTTAGTTAGAAACCGGGTCTAGAATGTCCTGGCTGATTCTCCTGGCTGTTGGGTTATGTGACTCAAGTCATCGACATCCGGTGGTCGCACATAAGTACCCTGGAAGTTGTCAAGGAATGCGTCCTCCAAATTCTCCCAACTACCTATGGAGTTTGCCGGCAGGCTATTGAGCCAATGCCGAGCAGGTCCTTTGAGTTTTAATGGGAGGTACTTGATGGCATGTAGATCGTCACCGCGGGCCATGTGAATGTGGAGGAGGAAATCTTCAATCCATACCGCTGTCACAGCCCTAGAATTTATTTGTCATTAGTTGCATTAAGGCATTCATGTCATCATGTTTAATTTTCTCAGAAAGTTGAAATGGGGATTGCCTAAACCCTAGCATTAAAGGAATTCACTAGATTTACCTAAAATATTTTTCAAGAAGTCCAAATGGCTTTCCAAAATGTTCATCATTTATGGTAAATCTGTAAACAAGAGCTGTGGGTGATGCACATTTTCCATGACATATTTGGGCTCTGAATTAAATCATATTCTATTTGAACTTGGGCACTTAAATACTATGAAATATTTAAAATGTCCAAATAATCCTAAACTAAAATGTTCCATGTTGGATATATTCCAAGCTAATGGCCATGAGCAGTTTGGTGATTTTGAGTGTGCCTAAGTATTTTAAATAAAGCCAAACACAATTACGTAAAATAGAAAAGAGAAATAAAAATAGGAAAAGATTAGAGGCTCACCTGTGCAACCTACAGGCGCCCACCAACCGCCCAGCTCTGCTTCGCCCAGCCCACCACCGCTGGCTCCCTATTGCCTTCCTCCTCGCGCCAAGGTGGGCGCGTGCCCGACGCAGCGTGGCCACGCCGCCACCTCCTCCTGCCTGCTGCCTCCTCCTCCCCACGGGCGTCTCCCGACGCCACGCCCCCCTGGACCGCTCTCTCTCTCTCTCTCCGGTGCTTTCCCCTCCCCTGCTCTCTCTCCCTCTCGCACCCGAGCGCCACCGTCGCCGCCGCTGCCGTTGGCGCGACAACCGCCTCCCTCGTCCCATGACCATGTCCAGCAGCTCAAATCGAGCACCCGAGCCCCTCGCTGAAGGAAATGAGCGGGAGGGCTCTGCGTCGTCGCCTTCGACCCGTCTTCAACCACGGGACACCGTACATCGACATCGCCGTTGCGTCGCCGCTGAGCCTGCCCCGAGCGCGCAGAGCCTCCCTACGACATCACCGTGAGCCCTCGAGGCTTTTCCCCTCACCTCCCCTCTCGCTAGCTTCCTCTAGCCACCGCCCCACGAGCTCCCGAGGCCGCCGTCCGCCATGGCCGACCTCTCGCTCACCGCTGAAGCTTACCACGCCACCGTGTCTGTCCACCGTGCTCCTAGGGCCCCTAGATGCGGCCTAGCTACTGGTTCCCTCGAGGGCGAGCCGTAGCCCTCGCGCTCATGCACCAACGAGCTCCGGCCACCACACTTGTCGCCGTTCTTTGTCGCCACGGGCCGCCCTAGCCTTCTTGCTTACCTTTGCCGTCTGCGGACGAGCACGGGCAACGCGTAGATGCCCTTCGCCGCGCTTTTGGTGGCCGGAGGAGCGATCCCGAAGCCCTCCGCCATCCCTGGCCTCGCCGGCGGCAAGCCGCGGGTTAACTCCGGCGGGGTTGAGCCCGTTTGACCGGGGTTTGACTTTTCCCTGACCCACTGACGTGTGGGCCCAGGCCCCTGTTTAATTAGTACCAAGTTAAGTTAGTGTTAACTAACTTAGTTAAGTAGATAGGACAACGACATGCGGGCCCAGGCTCTAATTAAAATTAGGCTAGTTAACTGTGTCACTGACGTGTGGACCCCACACGTCAGATTTGACCTGGACCGAGTCATTGACCTGCTGACAGCACTGTGAGGTCATGCTGACGCATTAATTTCTTTATGGGATTTAAATAAATCTTAAATGATTTATTAATTCCAGATAATTGCCTAAACTTCTAAAAATCATAGTAATTCAACCGTAACTCCAAATCAAATAATTTATATATGAAAAATTATCAGAAAAATTCAATCTATCCATCTGTACCACTTTCATGCATGTTAGATCAACTTATACCTGCTGATCAGGTCAAATCAGTTAAATGGCATTTGAATTTCACATATGGAGTTTGAATTTGAACCTTTGGTTCAAACAAACTTCATTTATTATGGTTGCTAGTTGCATTAGCTCAATCAACAACATATTGCCATGTCATGATCATGCATCATATTGTCGCATTGCATTGATTGTGTTCTTTCTTGTTTGCCGGTGTTTGTTCCCTCTCGGTGAGACGATGTACCGACGATGAGTTCGATGACACCGATGAAGAACTATATTATCTTCGAAGTGCTGTGCAAGCAAAACCCCTTGTTCATTCCGATACAATCCCACTCTCTCGCTCCTCGCTCTCTTTTACTGCATTAGGACAACAACGATTCATACATTACTTGTTGCGGTAGCTGAACCCCTTTATCCTCTGCATGACCTGTCATTCCACAAGAATTAGATGAAACCCACTAGCATGAGTAGGAGTTGTTTGAGCCCTGTTGTGCCTACTTATTCATGCTTGTTTGTCATGCACTCGCTTAGAGTTGAGTCGTGTCCGATTCATCGGGGATGAATCGGAGGTGTGTGAACATGTCCCATCGTGTGTGAGCTAAGTGTGTGAACACGATTTGGTAAAGGTAGCGGTGAGAGGCCATGTAGGAGTACATGGTGGGTTGTCTCATTGAAGCCGCCCTCGTGAACTGAGTTCTATGTTTGTGATCCATGAAACAGTTACTACCGCACATTGGGATCCTTAATTGACTCTCTCGGCTTCTTAACCACCCTTGTCCTCTGTCTGTGAGTTGCAACTAGTTTACGGTGTTTGTAGGATATGTGTTGGAGGCCGTGCGTGGCGCTGACCCTAGGGGTGGGCTATGATGCGGTAGATACACCATGGCCCGGTGTACCGATTCGCCTGCTTTGGTGTCTCGGGAACCCCGCACACATCGCTCGGGGCCGTTAGTGGAAACCTCGGCGGACTCCTGCGGATGGAACCCGAATAGGCGATAAACCTAGACTAGGGACTTGAGTGTTTAGGTAGGCCATGGCCGACACCCACGTTGGGCTTCCGCTTGAAGGTTGCCGAGTACATGTCGGCAAACGGCGGTAAGTGGTGAGAGCGTGTGAAGAAGTACACCCTTGCAGGGTTAATATGATCTATTGAATAGCCGTGTCCATGAAAAGGACTTCGGGTTGCCTATATCAGTTCATAGACAAGTGAAAGTGGATACTCTAAAATGCGCAAGATAAGCGTGAGTGCTATGGATGGCGTTCTCAGAGGGAGACGGAGCGGGTCCATAGTGGTGTATTGATATGGCGAATATGTGGACTCGTAGCGCCACCTCAAAAGAGTTACTTGCAAATGTAGTTTAGGATAGCCACCGAGTCAAACCTGGCTTGCTGCGGTCAAACTCCACCCCCTTTGTTGATACTGATGCATATGTAGTTAGTTCTGATGTAAGTCTTGCTGAGTACATTTGTACTCATGTTTGCTTATTTCATGTTTTGCAGAGAGACGTCAGTCTCGTTAGTAGTTCCGCTTGGACTTCGACGTTTAGCTTGTTACCTCAGCTACGATCTTGTGCCTCGGCAGGATCTGGTAGATAGTCAGGCTTCTCAGCCTTTTTCATTTGTAGATGTCTGTACTCAGACATGTTAAGTTTCTGCTTGTGCTTTGACTTGTATGCTCTGAGTGTTGGGTCATGAAACCCATGTTTGTAATATCTCGCTCCTCGGAGCCTAATGAATAAATACTTTGAGTCGTAGAGTTATGTTGTGATGCCATGTTGTATTTACACATATTGAGCATATTGTGTGTATGTTTGAAATGCTTGGTATGTGTGGGATCCGACAATCTAGTTGTTTATCCTTGGCAGCCTCTCTTATGGGGAAATGTAGTCTAGTGCTTACGAGCGATAGTAGTCCGCTTCTGACCGGTTCACCGGAGTCCTCGCTAGCCCAAAGCACTACCGCTTGGACACTTGATCGGCCGGCATGTGTTTCACTTCGTTCCTATGTACATCCTTCGGGAAATGTCACGCGGTGATACTCGGAGTCCCGCTTAGCTCACAGCCCGGGATAATGGAGTCCTCATAGCCCAAAGGTTACAGCCCGAATTCATACGTTGATGACCGACATGCTCGATGTGATACATGTATGCCTGTCCCCATGGGTTAAGCGCCGCTTTGGGTTCACGACTAGCCATGTCGGCCGGGTTCTTTGTCATATGGATGCTAGCGACACTATCATATACGTGAGCCAAAAGGCATAAACGGTCCCGGGCCATGGTAAGGCGACACCTGGGAATACCGTGCGTGAGGCCGCAAAGTGATATGAGGTGTTACCGCTAGGTCGATGTGACTTGGAATCGGGTCCCGACAGCGTTGGTATCGAGCTTTGTTGCTCAGAGGGATTACAAAGCCAAACTGGTCGGGTTGTGTCTAGAAATGCTTTTGTTATGTAAGGGAATTGATTGTGGAAGGAACGTAAGGCTCTTTTTACTCCTTATACCTCATGGCCTTGATCCGAGTCGTCCTCTTCTCTTCTACGGGGTTTAAGAACTAGGCTTCTCATCTATCTATCAGGATGACGTGTTACTAATCCATAGACTTTTCAGATTGTTGGTTTTAAGCCCTAGCTCAGTTTCTACTACTTCCGTATGTTAACTGTTGATTTCGGAGCCTTGATATTGTGATATTGAGTGGTTATGCCACCATTTTTGTAGGATGTCTCAAATCATTTTGAGCATTTACAGCCGTTATGCTATCCGAGTCATCCCAGGTTTCTAAACTATCTGATGCATTTGCAAATTCCTTCCTCCCGTTCCTGATGTCCTTTTGGGCCAGATTAAGCACACTAATTGCTGAGTTGAGGTACTCCAGTACCTCGACATATATGTTGGAGTTATTATTATGACTCTAGGTGTCTAGAGTATCACTTAGTAATCCAGCCATGCTTTGTGTCCCCAGTGTGATGATTCTGGCCATTATTCCTGAAAGCATCCCGTGATGCCTTTTAGTAGTAGGCCTTCTACTCCTGGGTTTCTGAACCCGAGATTCACCCTAGTTACTTCATGTTGATAGTGATTGCTAGCTCCCTTAGGTTATTAGTAACCTTTGCATTAGTCCTCGAGGTCCGTGGTATTTCTTTCTTTGAATACCATGAACCAATAAGGCGAAGTCTTTGAATTAAAAGATCACAACTGTGGTGCTCTTGAGGGGTACTCCATTCTATATTGTGACTCTGCCAGTTCTACCCTCTCTGCATGGATTTTCCGGAAGAAATGTTGAGCTTTGCTCGACATACTAATCTGTGCATCCACAACTCAGAAAATTATATGTTCCTTTGGGTTGTTCTCTTTAGTTGTATTCTGACTCGTATATCAATTGATAGTCACGAGTATGTGTGCGATCGTGTTATCGATGCCTATTATCCTTGTGGTCCGTCAAGCCATTCTATTTCGGAATGACTAGGAGAAACAAACTCCAGTACCTCATCCATTTCTAGGATTGGGTCAAAGTAGTTGTATCCCGCAGATCAAAATGCCAATCCAACTTTGTTCTGTTCTACCTCGGAGTATTACCCCCTTTATGTCAGAATTGTCATGAGAACTGCACCAACTCTCATGAATTCTTGACGTAGTGATACTACTCGCCATCATTATTCATTCCTCGGTCCCGAGTTGTTGTAACCGGAATGCCGACAAGTGAACTGTGGTGTGTGAAATGGATACTCCTAGCAACCGCGTTGCTTGGCAGTTAATGGACAATATTCTCATTCTTAGCGTGTTGGTTATTAAATCATCACCCTAAGATTGATCGTGCTACCTAGTCCTTATTTCCGGTGCACTCTTCGATCAATGAGTTAGGACTGTGTCAATCCCTCACTCTTCTGATCATGTCGTCTTGCCTTGAAAAGCAAGATTGTTCTCGAGCTTAGAGACATATCGGTGGTTCGTGACTCTCCAAATATCTTCTTGGAAGTGTTACCAGGTTATCCCCTGACTGTTATGTTGAGCTCGTGATTAAGTTGGTTTTCCTCTAAACCACCCTTTCTCCAAGAATCTGTGTTGGATATCCCTGAGCTAGTTGGTTAAGATAGACAACAACTTGGAGAGTTGGAAGATAAAAGCTTGCCTAACTTAGTTCGTTCCAAAGGGATATTCTTGTGTAGTGTGTGTTGAAGAAAGATGATATATTCATCGAATGGTCCCGTGATCGATTCTTTGGACCTATTGTCTTATCAATCCTTTGATTTGAGTGTGGGCCATCATCAAGTCAAATCAGAACCAACGATGTTCGTAATGTTGTCTTACTCGTGGTTGATTCCTCGAGCATACACCATTACATCTTTGGTCTGACTAATGCTATCACCGTGTTCACATGATGGTGGAAGTCCAGTGATATGGAAATTCCGATGAGTTGTTGTTGAGCCCATCAGCAGCATTTTGTCTTCCCAATGATTCATGTTGAACATCAACCTAGTGTTGAAAACTTTGTAAGCAATGCCTTCGTGATCCGTTCATGAAGCCTATGCTTGGATGGAAGAAGTGACTTCCTTGAACTCACGTGCATTTGATGTAAGTTGTCGCCGTGGATTCAAGAAAGCTTGTTTGCCTCCTGTGGAATCATCCCAAGTCAGTCATGCATGTGCAAAGTATTCTATGGTTTGATAGACTGATCATCTTCATTCCGTATGTATCCCTAGCACACCAAGCCACTGATTGATTTGTTCAAGGAGAAGGAGTTCCTTCATAACAACTAGTCATGACTTATGTTAGGACTTCGTTATCCTCGATGATGGTTCCCAACTTGAACTTCGGTAGTGTTTTAATATAAGACTACTAGGTGGTCATGCTTGTCTAGGACAGCATGTTCACATGGGTGTAGCAGAACCAGCTCATGTTTTGGAGCTTGCTATCGTAGTTCATATCCCGAGAATCTCGCAACGTCATCTCGTCAATTTGTGTTGCGACCTTTCTTTTCGTACATGCTGAGTCCGAAGTATCCTATCACCAATCGGATCTGAATCTCAGGCAGATATGATGGTTGGAACATTCCAACAGTTGTATTTCGTTCCCAGCTTGCACCGTCCTTGTGCCATTTCACTATGGGCTGCCTTCTTAGTAATTCCTGTTCAAGATCATCCTCAAAAGTGATCCTACCATTGGTTCCCTCCACCTCCGATGATAAGCAAAAATCATCCATTGCGTTGTCTTCAACAAGGTAGTCCACATCATCCATTCTAGTCTGGGTATAACATTCCTTTGCACTCCGCCAAACGATCGTTGTGAATTGCCTTGGGCTGGTATGAAGAGTTTCAATGATCTCTGAATCAAAAGTAATTCTTTTTGCCACTTAAGGGAATAGTTCTTTGCGTCACCTCCCCTAAGGTGCCACGTTTTGGAATCATGGCAACTTCCCTCGCTATTTTGAAACACTCGTAAAATTGTTTCCTCCATCTTTACTGATGCATGTCCTACCTCTCCGCTCCAAAAATGTTTTTACGTCTCATTCCATGAGTTGATCTTGGATCATTAAGATGATCCTAAATTGTTTGAACCTCAAGAAGATCGATTCTTCTAAATTCCCCCTTTTCTTCTCGTTGTCATGTTGGATGTAGTTCTCAAGACAAGACGTCGAGACAAAGATGGTGATCGTGTCAACGTTCCTATGAAGTGCAACCTGGATCGTGAAGATCGTATTAGCTTGTACCCCCCTCTGTCTTCTTACCTCACGTCTTGAATCTCGGTACGAGATTCTTGTTTAGTGGGGTGAGTATCACAGCCCTAGAATTTGTTTGTCATTAGTTGCATTAAGGCATTCATGTCATCATGTTTAATTTTCTCGTAAAGTTGAAATGGGGATTGCCTAAACCCTAGCATTAAAGGAATTCACTAGATTTACCTAAAATATTTTTCAAGAAGTCCAAATGGCTTTCCAAAATGTTCATCATTTATGGTAAATCGTAAACAAGAGCAGAGGTGATGCACATTTTTCCATGACATATTTGGGCTCTGAATTAAATCATATTCTATTTGAACTTGGGCACTTAAATACTATGAAATATTTAAAATGTCCAAATAATCCTAAACTGAAATGTTCCATGTTGGATATATTCCAAGCACTGGCCATGAGCAGTTTGGTGATTTTTGAGTGTGCCTAAGTATTTTAAATAAAGCCAAACACAATTACAGAAAAATGAAAAGAGAAATAAAAATAGGAAAAGATTAGAGGCTCACCTGTGCAACCTACTCCGGCGCCCACCAACCGCCCAGCCTCTGCTTCGCCCACCACCACCGCCTTTGGCTCCTGTCGCCTTCCTCCTCGAGTAGGCAGGGGCGTGCCCGGCAGCAGCGTGGCCACACGCCGGCCACCTTCTCCCTGCCTGGCTGCCTCCTCCTCCCCCTGGACGTCTCCCGCGACGCCACGCACCCCCCTGGACCGCTCTCTATCTCTCCCGTGCTTTCCCCTCCCCTGCTCTCTCTCCCTCTTGCACCCGAGCGCCACCATCGCCGCCGCTCGTCGTTGGCGCGACCACCGCCGTCCCCTCATCCCATGACCATGTCCAGCAGCTCCGAAATCGAGCATCCCATCCCCACGCCGAAGGAAATGAGCCGGAGAGCTCTGCTTCGTCGCCATCAACCCGTCTTCAACCTCGGGACACCGGAGATCGTCATCAACGTTCCGTCACCTCTGAGCCGTCCCCGAGCGCGCTGAGCCTCCCTACGACATCACCGTGAGCCCCTGAGCTTTTCCCCTCACCTCCCCCTCTCGCTAGCTTCCTCTAGCCACCGCCCCCACGAGCTCCCGAGGCCGCCGTCCGCCATGGCCGACCCCCTGCTGACCGTTGAGCTTACCACGCCCACCAGGCTGTCCCACCATGCTCCTAGGGCCCCCTAGATGCGGCCTAGATACCTGGTTCCCTCGAGGGCGAGCCGTAGCCCTGCGCTCATGCACCACTGAGCTCCGGCCACTGCACTTGTCGCCGTTGCTGTCGCTACAGGCCGCCCTAGCCACTGCCGCTTGCACAGCTCGATGCAGACGAGCACGGACAACGTAGATGCCCTCCGGCGCTTTTGGTGGCCGGAGGAGCGATCCCAAAGCCCTCCGCCATCCTCGGCCTCGCCGGCGGCAAGTCATGGGTCAACTCCGGTGAGGTTGAGCCCGCTTGACCGGGTTTGACTTTTCCCCGACCCATCAAGTGTGGGCCCAGGCCCCCTGTTTAATTAGTACCAAGTTAAGTTAGTGTTAATTAACTTAGTTAAGTAGATAGGACACTGACATGCGGGCCCAGGCTCTAATTAAAATTAGGCTAGTTAACTGTGTCACTGATGTGTGGACCCCACACGTCAGATATGACCTGGACCGAGTCATTGACCTGCTGACAGCCTTTGTGAGGTCATCTCGACGCATTAATTTCTTTTCGGAATTTAAATAAATCTTAAATGATTTATTAATTCCGTAAAATTGCCTAAACTTCTAAAAATCATAGTAATTCAACCGTAACTCCAAATCAAATAATTTATATATGAAAATTATCGAAAAAATTCAATCTATCCATCTGTACCACTTTCATGCATGTTAGATCAACTTATACCTGCTGATCAGGTCAAATCAGTTAAATGGCATTTGAATTTCACATATGGAGTTTGAATTTGAACCTTTGGTTCAAACCAACTTCATTTATTATGGTTGCTAGTTGCATTAGCTCAATCAACAACATATTGCCATGTCATGATCATGCATCATATTGTTGCATTGCATTGATTGTGTTCTTTCTTGTTTGTCGGTGTTTGTTCCCTCTGAGTAGACGATGTACCGATGATGAGTTCGATGACACCGATGAAGAACTATATTATCTTCAGAAGTGCCAGGCAAGCAAAACCCCCTTGTTCATTCCGATACAATCCCACTCTCTCGCTCCTGCTCTCTTTTACTGCATTAGGACAACAACGATTCATCTCATACTTTGTCATGTAGCTGAACCCCTTTATCCTCTCGTGATGACCTCGTCATTCCACAAGAATTAGATGAAACCACTAGCATGAGTAGGAGTTGTTTGAGCCCTGTTGTGCCAACTTATTCATGCTTGTTTGTCATGCCTGCCTTTGCTTAGAGTTGAGTCAGTGCGATTCATCGGGGATGAATCGGAGGTGTGTGAACATGTCCCACTGTGTGTGAGCTAAGTGTGTGAACACGATTTGGTAAAGGTAGCGGTGAGAGGCCATGTAGGAGTACATGGTGGGTTGTCTCATTGAAGCCGTCCTCAGGAACTGAGTTACGTGTTTGTGATCCATGAAACAGTTACTACCACACATTGGGATCCTTAATTGACTCTCTCGGCTTCTTAACCACCCTTGTCCTCTGTCCGGGAGTTGCAACTAGTTTACGGTGTTTGTAGGACATGTGTTGGAGGCCGTATGAAGGCCGACCCTAGGGGTGGGCTATGATGCGGTAGATACACCATGGCCCGGTGTACCGATTCGCCTGCTTTGGTGTCTCGGGAACCCTGCACACATCGTTCGGGGCCGTTAGTGGAAACCTCGGCGGACTCTCATGGATGGAACCCGAATAGGCGATAAACCTAGACTAGGGACTTGAGTGTTTAGGTAGGCCGTGGCCGACACCCATGTTGGGCTCCCGCTTGAAGGTTGCCGAGTACATGTCGGTAAACGGCGGTAAGTGGCGAGCGTGTGTGAAGAAGTACACCCTGCAGGTTAATATGATCTATTCGAATAGCCGTGTCCATGAAAAGGACTTACGGGTTGCCTATATCGGTTCATAGACAAGTGAAAGTGGATACTCTAAAATGCGCAAGATAAGCGTGAGTGCTATGGATGGCGTTCTCGTAGGGAGACGGGAGCGGGTCCATAGTGGTGTATTGATATGGCGAATATGTGGACTCGTGCGCCACCTCAAAAGAGTTACTTGCAAAGTAGTTTAGGATAGCCACCGAGTCAAAGCTGGCTTGCTGCAGTCAAACTCCACCACCCCCTTTGTTGATACTGATGCATATGTAGTTAGTTCTGATGTAAGTCTTGCTGAGTACATTTGTACTCACGTTTGCTTATTTCATGTTTTGCAGAGAGACGTTAGTCTTGCTAGAAGTTCCGCTTGGATTTCGACATTTAGCTTGTTACCTCAGCTACGATCTTGTGCCTCGGCAGGATCTGGTAGATACTCAGGCTTCTCAGCCTTTTTCATTTGTAGATGTCTGTACTCAGACATGTTAAGTTTCCGCTTGTGCTTTGACTTGTATGTTTCGAGTGTTGGGTCATGAGACCCATGTTTGTAATATCTCGCTCCTCGGAGCCTAATGAATAAATACTTTGAGTCGTAGAGTTATGTTGTGATGCCATGTTGTATTTACACATATTGAGCATATTGTGTGTATGTTTGAAATGCTTGGTATGTGTGGGATCCGACAATCTAGTTGTTTATCCTTGGCAGCCTCTCTTATGGGGAAATGTAGTCTAGTGCTTACGAGCGATAGTAGTCCGCTACAGCCTGCAGACACCGGAGTCCTGCTAGCCCAAAGACTACTGCTTGGACACTTGATCGGCCGACATGTGTTTCACTTCGTTCCTATGTCCGTCCTTCGGGAAATGTCACGCGGTGATACTCGGAGTCCTGCCTAGCCTGCTATAGCCCGGGATACCGGAGTCCTGTTAGCCCAGTGCTACAGCCCGAATTCATACGTTGATGACCGACATGCTCGATGTGATACATGTATGCCTATCCCCATGGGTTAGCGCCGCTTTGGGTTCACGACTAGCCATGTAGGCCCGGGTTCTTTGTCATATGGATGCTAGCGACACTATCATATACGTGAGCCAAAAGGCGCAAACGGTCCCGGGCCATGGTAAGGCGACACCCGTGGGAATACCGTGCGTGAGGCCGCAAAGTGATATGAGGTGTTACCGGCTAGGTCGATGTGACTTGGAATCAGGGTCCTGACAACCGCGGGGTCTGTTGTCCCATCGTATGATTCAATTTTCACGGGTTAAAAACCCTCTGGGAATTCGTGATCCATTACTTCATCAGTAAAGCATAGGGGGTGTGCGGCGCCTCTGTGCCGGGCTATATCACGACGCAGTTCAAACGAGTCTTGCCTGCTGTATTCGGCCCGGCCGGATTTGCTTTTAGTATATCCGACGTGACGGTCATCGTCACACATTGGGACGCGCCCCCGTGTTCCGTAGATCGATCTTGTATGTCCTGCTTTGTTTTGCAATACGTCTCGCAGGTCATGCGTGTTGCCTCGGGCCTTGGTATTTTTGTTTGACTGGCGGCAGGGTGCGGGCTGGACTTCGGCCTGATATGCCGCTTTGTCTCGGCCACGAGGTGGCCGGTCAACCCCGTCGTACGCAGGCGGCGTAGGCTTTGATGCTTCCTCCTCGAGTTGGGGTAGCAACCTGCGCTTTGGGTAACTTTTGGTTGGGCGCTCGAGTTCATATTCCTCAGCCGCTAGGACCTCAGTCCATCTATCCGCTAGCAGATCTTTGTCAGCTCAAAGCTGTTGTTGCTTTTTCTTCAGGCTTTTTGTTGTGGCTATAAGCCGGCACTTGAAGCGTTCCTGTTCGACGGTATCCTCAGGCACGATAAATTCTTCATCGCCGAGGCTCACCTCGTCTTCGGAGAGAGGGATGTAATTGTCATCCTCTGATTCTCCATCTACTGTTTGTTCCTTAGGGCTAGCTTGCCCATCCTCCCGCTCGAGGCCTGGCTGGAGGAGATTGTCTTCGTCTTCGGCACTATCCGCAGCATTATTGTTTCTTGTGCCGGTGTTGCCGCCTTTGCTATGGCGGGACTTAGAGCGGCGCCATTGACGCCAGTGCTTAGATTGCTTCTCGAGGGGATTATCCTCTGTTGCCTTGCCATTGCCATCTTTGGGGGTGTCCACCATGTAGATATCATATGATGAGGTGGCAGTCCAGCGCCCTGTGGGCGGTGGTTCCTGTTCTTCTCCTGCATCATCGTCCATGCCGTCGATGCCTTCGGAGCTGAAATCAAGTATGTCGGTTAGATCATCGACAGTGGCTATTAAGTGGGTGGTGGGTGGGGAACGAATTTCTTCGTCGTCCGCTTCCCACTCAAGCCGGACACAGTTCGGCCAAGGGCCTCCTGACAAGGAGAGAGACCTTAATGAATTTAGCACATCGCCCAGGGGCGAGTGCTGAAAGATATCCGCGGAGGAAAACTCCATGATCGGTGCCCAATCAGATTCGATAGGCACTGACACGAGCGGTTCGGGGCCCGCGGCCGGGGACGAATCCAATGGTTCGGCAACACGGGTCTCGTAGGAGGTGAAGTCAGTATTCGACTCTATCGCCACTGAGTGTGCGGCCTCCGTGGCGGGGACCATCCACCCGTCCTTGGATGACGCAATCTGCTCCGGATTGAGGGCCGGAGTAGTCACATGTGTGATCTCTCGAATACCGTCCGAAGGCAGAGCTAAATCATGCTGGTCGAACTCTTGAATTTTTCGCACTCCCTCCTAGCCTCTCCTAGCCTCTCCTCCTAGCCTCACGCGCCGGTGGCCACTCCGGCCCCGGAGGCCACACGCTCCCCTGCCGGTGGCCACTCCGGCCTCGGCAGCCACCATAAGATCCACGATGGCTCCGTTTGCTCTCAACTTTGATCATGGCAAGAAATTCCAGGTAGATATGAGATCCAAATTTGGCCATCCAGTGGTTTTCTCCCCGGGCTTTCGTCAAAAGGAGTTCACCATGGTGGTTTCTTTCTCTAGGGCATCCTTCAAGCTTGATGCTCACACGGTTAGTATCTCTCTCCTTGCTATGTTTGGAGGTTATGCACAAGGATTTAGAGTCCGCTTCTTAAGGAATATATCTTATCAGTTTTCGGTGGCTTCAAAGTCAGTGGGGTTTGAGATTTACAATGCGGGTAAAATTGTGGAAAAGGACTTTGAGATGGTTTTTAGCCTTTGGAATTATGGTGGTCCTAATTGGACCAGAGAAGAACGTGCTTATTATGCTGAACTTGACAATGAGTGGACTCTAGTGGGCAGGAATGGCCGTGCCTTCGTTCCTAACTCCGGTGATCGCCGGAGTTACAACTCGGTGGTTCAGGGAGGCCGGTCAGTTTTTGAGCATTTATCGTGGCCTAGTCATGACGGTCATAATCAAGCAATCATCCCCTCTTCATCACTGCCTAATCATAGTGTTAACCAGCCTCAAATTGAGCCTCATAATGCTTCACGCCTGCATGGGGTGTCGTACGTTACCTGCCATGCATGTGGAGACACGGGGCATTTTGCGCGCAACTGTCCGAACCCAAACCTTCCTGGGCTTTGGCCTTTCATTAAATTTGACTCTTTCCCTAGCCCGTTGAGGCCTGGTTCCACTGTATTGGGCCGGAAGCACCAATAAGGCAGGTTTCGTCATTTAAGGAGCTAGTCAAGGAACATTTTCCAAATTTCCAACCGAGACCGTCGCTTGCCTCCTCGCATTCCACTGCACCTACCAACTCTGCTACTTCCTCTGCTCCCACCTCGACAAGCTCGCCTGGTTCCTCCTTGTCGCCGGCAAGGGCTGTGGTAGCCACCCCGTCGGTGAATGATCTGATGGCCAACATTCCGATCGACCCTCTCCCGTTTGTGCCAGAAGGTTTCCAGATACAAGAAATCAGGGGAAGAACTGGGGTTTCTCGTGCCATTCTTCCCTACCGCCCTCGACGACACGAAGATTGGGCGATAGCTTCCATCCATCCACATCCTGATGAGGTATTTTCCCCCAATGTCCATGAGGTCCTAGAGGAGTTTTTTCAAGAGGATGCTCATGTTGGGTTCAGACAGATCCAACCCTGTCCCTTCGGAGAAGCTTACGTCCAGTTCTTGCATGTGAGAGATAGAGACAGACTCATTAGGCAGAGCCCGGATGCATTTGGAGATGTGTTTATTTCTTTTACTAAGCACGATGAGGGCAGAAACTGGCGTAGGTTCAATTTCAATAGGATTTGTTGGCTGCTGTTCATTGGTGTTCTGTTCGATTTCTGTAATACTGAAGATATTGCTGCTGCCATTTCCAAATGGGGGAGAATCATCAGCTGGGAAAGGGAGGATGCTTTGAGAGGGAAAATTCTGGTTAAGGCTATGGTGACAGAACTCATTGATGTACCTAAAATTATCAGGTGGTCTGAGGGAGAGAGATTTGAAGAATAATCATGGACAAGTTCGGTTGAAGTTCTCCTGGAGGAGATGCTGGGTGGTGGGCCAGCAGATGAGGACCCTATCCCACCAGATGGTGTGGTTCCACACCCAGTCCCACAACATGCAAATGACTTCCCAGGTTTCCAGCCTCTGCCAGTGCACAATATTCACATTCAGAATGAGGGCTGGGATGCCTGGGAGGAACCTGTTGAGCAAGATGAGCAGGAGCAACATTGGGCTTTTCCACAGCAAGACCCAGTGGCACAACTGCAGCAACAGGTTGAACTTCCAGTTCAGCAAGATGATGGACACCCTAATAGCAGCATCACTACAACTATCTCTCTGTCAGATGGCCTGCTGTCTCTCACTCATTCTGCAAGTGAAGAGGTAAATCAGGCAATGCATGTCCAGCCAATGGCCTTGGGACTGCTGAATATTGCATTGGCATACCAGGAAGAAGATGAGGAAGAAGATCTGCAGATGGATAACAACCTGCAACTTAATGATGAGCAACAGAATATTTCTGAAGGTCTACTGGTTGACACTGAAGCTACTAACCAATCTACTGAAATGATATCCACTGTCAAGGAAGGGGGACAGCCATCTACTGTTAATCAGCATAACCAGCTGCAACAGACCCAGTCAGATGAGGGGATTGCTCTTGCTCCCTTTGAACAAACTTCTGTCACTGCTATCAACAATACTGCTAAAGAACCAACATCTCATTCACAGTCATTGTCTGCATTAGATAAAGGGAAAGAAGATGTGACAATCCCTCAGGGGGGAACATCCTCCAATTTCAGCAACAAAGGTACTGATGGGAATACCTTACCGTTAGTTTCTTCAGCTATGTTTGATTTACATTCAATTGCCGAGAAACATGCTCTAGATATTATTGATGGTTCTCACCTAATTTCTGAAGAAGGTCTGGACCTTTGGATTCAAAACTTTGCCCCAACAACTCAAGGAGACAAAACACTTTCAAGATTGAAATACCTGTAAGTTGGTTCAACTTCATAATACATCTGCTGCTGACACCAGATAAGTTTGGTTGGACAATGCATCTGCTTAAGTCTGATTTATGGAAATTGCTTACTGATAACTGTGACAATGAAGAGACTATCCTCTTCCATATTCCTGATGGCTGCATAACTTCACAGGTCCCAACATGTAAGTAGATCTTCCAGGGTGTGGGCAAAGAAAATGAAGGGATAAGCCCAGCTGCACATTCTTCAAGTGGAGCTGGCAGCCCCCTGCAGCATGTGTCTCCCAACAGAATCACCTTTCTGCCTCCTGGAGAAGCCACATCTAAGAAAAGAAGAGAGAAAGAGCCACTGGTTGAAACTCAGGTAAGAAGAAGTGATAGAATTAAGAAAGATAACAATGGTTATAGGAGGAAAATCTGTGATACTCAATCTTGCTTACCATGCAATGCCATTCCTCCTGTTATTCAGAATAAAGTGGTTTAGAACCTGACAAAATATTTCTTTAAGGTGGCTGAGGATGAGCTCCAGGAAAAGTTATCCAAGAGGCCCAAGAAGAAGGGGCAAGAGGAGGTGGCCAAGGTGTCCAAGGCCACTGGATCTAAAACTCAACCAAGCTTTGCATAATGATAGGGTGCTTTAATAGTTATAGACCCTGCTGTTGCATAATGCTGTGTTATTATCCTAAGACTGTCTGTGTTATGTGTAATGGGTGTAGCAGCTTTTGTTATCTGGTGAAGCATGGCCCTGTGAGGCACCTTTTGTTTCAACCTGAGTTATTCCACTGCAGTAAAACTACCGGGATTAAGTTACTTGAGAGAATTGCTCTGTTATCCTTCCTGGTTATGCTGAAATGGTTGTTAATGATCTATCATTTATGGATGTTGCATTGTCAAGTTCTCTGCACTGTTGCTACACAACTATGTTTACAGGCTCAATGCACTACTCAGGAGGTTATCAAGGTATGGACCTTGATACAACAATATACATTCTTACTGATTAAACATGAATACCACCAGATCCTGGAACATTCTTAACTGGAATATTCGAGGTATTAATGCACAAGACAAATGGCTGGCTATTAGGCAAAAACTGGAGGAAAGTGCTGCTGGAGTAGTGTATATTCAAGAAACAAAGAGAGAGAATTTTGATCTTGCCTACATTCACAACTTTTGCCCACAAAGATTCACTAAATTTGAATTCCTACCTTCTATTGGGGCCTCTGGTGGCATTCTCACTGCCTGGAATGGTTCTATGTTCACAGTAGAGTTACTTTTTCAGAACAAATTCTCTATTTCAATTCAATTCACATGTAATATTTCTGCAAACAAGTGGATTCTCTCAAACATATATGGGCCTTGCAGACATGAGAAAAAGATTGAATTTATTGACTGGTTTAGCAACATTCAAATGCCAAATGATGTGGATTGGATAGTAACGGGGGATTTTAATTTCATTAGGACACCAGAGAATAGAAACAAACCAGGTGGAGATGTCAATGAGATTCTTTTATTTAATGAGGCCACCAGTAACCTGGGATTGATTGAATTACCTTTGAAAGGAAGACAATACAGCTGGAGCAACATGCAGGACTCCCCTCTCCTGGAAAAATTGGACTGGTTCTTCACTTCTGCAGCCTGGATGACCAGTTACCCTAACTCCATGGCCCTTCCCCTGGCAAAACCTATCTCTGATCACCTTCCATGCATGATCAAGATTTGCACAAACATTCCAAAGTCCAAGGCATTCAGATTTGAAAATTATTGGTTAAAACACATCTCTTTTCAACAAGTGGTGCAATCAGCTTGGAATATTCTAGTGGGTTTTACTGACCAAGCCAAAAAGATTAATGCCAAATTAAAAAACCTCAGAAGAGCTCTGAAGTTGTGGGCTAGTAGTCTGTCTTTCATGAAAAACAAATTGAGGAACTCAATGCATGCATATTTTGTTGGGGACATGGTTGAAGAATTCAGGAACCTTTCTTTATTTGAGGCCAACTGCAAAACTATGCTTAAGGAGTACTTGTTGACTGTTCTTAATAATCAGAAGATTTACTGGAAGCAGAGAGGCAAAATTAAAGGTGTTAAGTTTGGGGATGAAAACATATTTTTTTTTCACACAAAGGCTTCCATTAATCATAGGCATAATAAATTTTCAATGTTGTTCAATAAGGACCAAGTGGAAGTTACAGAGCATGAAGGAAAAGCTGCAATTTTATGGGAAGCCTTCAAAGACAGATTGGGGCAATCTAGTGGACACACAATGCATTTTGATCTCCATGATTTATATGATCAAGCAATTGATCCTCAAATTTTTATTCAGTTAGAGGAACAGTTCACCAAGGAGGAGATTGAGGAGGTGGTAAAAAATCTACCATCAGATAAATCCCCAGGTCCAGATGGTTTCAACAATGAGTTCATTAAAGCTTGCTGGGATATTATTAAAGAAGATGTCATTGATCTAATCATGGCCTTCCATGCTGGTATTGTGAACTTGTAGGGTATAAATACATCCGACATTACTCTGATTCCAAAAAAATAAGTTCCTCTAACACCTAATGATTTCAGGCCTATCTCTTTGTTAAATGGGGTACTTAAGATCATCACAAAATTGCTGGCTAACAGATTACAAAGAATAATTCTGAAATTGGTTCACATCAACCAATATGGTTTCCTCAAAGACAGAGTGATTCAGGACTGCCTAGGATGGGCATATGAATATATACACCAATGCCATAAATCAAAAGAGCAAATGCTGGTAATTAAGCTGGATTTTGAAAAGGCTTTTGATACAATTGAACATCAAGCAATCATTGAGATTTTCAGAGCAAAAGGGTTTGGGGATAAATGAATATCATGGATGCATATGCTATTTTCTACTGCCTCTTATGCTGTCATGATAAATGGAGTGCCTGGAAAGAAATTTTACATCAAGAGAGGAGTGAGACAGGGAGATCCTTACTCTCCCCTAATCTTTGTTCTTGCTGCTGACTTGCTATAGACTATTTTGAACAGGGCCATGAGACTAAATCTTATTACATCTCCATTACAGGTCAACTATTGCCCAGATTTCCCAATTGTTCAGTATGCTGATGATACTTTGGTCATCATGCAAGCAAATGCCAGACACTTGATTTGTCTCAAAGCTCTTTTAAATACATTTGCATCAGCAATTGGTCTTAAGGTTAATTATGCAAAATCTATAATGGTACCTCTGAACATTGATGAAGACAGAGTGGACATTTTCACTAACACACTGCATTGTGCTAGGGGACAATTCCCTTTTTACTTACCTAGGGCTACCTTTGGGTATTCATAAACCAACTGTAGAGCAGTGTCTTCCACTTGTTAACAGAATTGCAAAAAGACTTGCAGGCCTTTCTACCTTCATGACTCAAGCAGGGAAAGTTCTTTTAGTCAAATCAGTGCTTTCTCCCTTATCTGTCTTCTTCATTAGCTGTCCGGACATCCCTGTAACAATTAAAAAGAAGATTATCAAATATTTGAGACACTGTCTATGGAGGAGCTCTTCCGTGGAGGATAGAAGGCCAGCTTTGGTGGCTTGGCACACAGTTTGCAGACCAAAAAATAAGGGAGGACTGGGCATACTGGATATATACACTCACAATAAAACCCTTCTAATGAAAAATATGCACAAATTCTTCAACAGACATGATATACCTTGGGTATAATTAATCTGGAAAACTTATTATTCTGAAGGGCAACTTCCAGGAAATAACATGATTGGCTCTTTCTGGTGGAAATCAAACCTGGCTCTTATGGATCAGTATAAAGCTCTGGCAAGATGTAATGTGGGAGATGGTAGAACTGCTTTTTTCTGGGATGACCTGTGGCACACATCCATTTTCAAACATACATACCAACACCTGCACTCCTTTGTCAGAAATCCACATGTTACTGTCCAAACAGTAATCAACACTGAATATTTACAGGATTTGTTTCATTTACCACTCACAACTGAAGCTTATGAGGAATTCTTGCAAGTGGAAGACATATGCATCCAAACAAGGCAATCTGAACATATAGGTTCCCTGGACACCTGGAGTTACATTTGGGGGAATGAATTCTATTCATCAATCAAGGCATACAAAGTACTGATTGGACACAAGCAAGTCCCACCACACTTCAATTGGATTTGTAATTGCTCCTGTCAGCCAAAGCATAAGGTGTTTTTCTGGAAATTACTTCACGATAGAGTAAATACAAGGAACCTACTCAGGAGAAAAAACTTTGTGCTGGAAGTTTACAACTGTGCTGTTGGAGACTGTCAACAGGAAGAAACTCTACACCATCTATTTTGGGGCTGCCCTTTTGCTCAACAATGCTGGGATTACATATGTCCTACTAGAACTCCAAATTTATCAGTCCTCGAAGCTTTTCAAGACCTTAAGAATAATCTACATTTACCATTCTTCATGGAGATCATCATTCTTGGATCATGGGCCATTTGGATAACTAGAAATAACAAGATATTTGAAAATATTACTCCAACTCTCCAGGGATGGAAGTTCATATATTTAGAGGAGCTCAAACTTCTGAAATATAGAATGAAGATAAAGCATGAGAGATTGTTCTCTACCTGGCTGGATTCTTTGTTGTAATCTCCTTTTTTTTTCTTCTGTTGTAGGTTTTTTCTAGTTTCTCTTAATGTTTTCTCTCCTTTTTTTCTTCTTTTTTTCTTTCTAGGGCTTATCTCAAGCCCTTAAGACTTTTTTGTTTTCTTATTTTATTAATAAAAGTTGCAGTGGGGTGTTTACGCTACTGTTTATAGTAAAAAAAAATCATGCTCGTCGTGACTGTGCGGCGCACCTGACATGGGCTCGAATCCGTCAAAGATCAAGTCTCTGTGGGTGTCTGCAGTATAGTTTAAGCTTCCAAACCTGACCTGACGGCCAGGGCCGTAGCTTTCAATCTGCTCTAGATGGCCAAGCGAGTTGGCCCGCAGTGCGAAGCCGCCGAATATGAAGATCTGTCCGGGGAGAAAAACCTCACCCTGGATCGCATCATTACCAATGATCGAAGGAGCCATCAGGCCTTACGGTGAAGGCACAGTGGAACTCTCAATGAAAGCACCAATGTCGGTGTCAAAACCGGCGGATCTCGGGTAGGGGGTCCCGAATCGTATGCCTAAGGCGGATGGTAACAGGAGGCGGGGACACAATGTTTACCTGTGTTCGGGCCCTCTCGATGGAGGTAATACCCTACTTCCTCGCTTGATTGATCTTGATGATATGAGTATTACAAGAGTTGATCTACCACGATATCGTAGAGGCTAAACCCTAGAAGCTAGCCTATGATTCTGATTGTTCTTGTCCTACGGACTAAACCCTCCGGTTTATATAGACACCGGAGGGGGCTAGGGTTACACAGACTCGGTTACAAGGGAGGAGATCTACAAATCCGAATTGCCAAGGTTGCCTTCCACGCAAAGGAGAGTCCCACCCGAACACGGGACGAAGTCTTCAATCTTGTATCTTCATAGTACAACAGTCCGACCAAAGTATATAGTCCGGCTGTTCGAGGACCCCCTAATCCAGGTCTCCCTCAACAATTCCTAATATCGATCTATGCCAACCCAACAAACACCTTCGGAGATACCTGTAGATGATGTATACTACACAACCTTCTTCTTGTAGACGTTGTTGGGCCTCCAAGTGCAGAGGTTTGTAGGACAGTAGCAAATTTCTCTCAAGTGGATGACCTAAGGTTTATCGAGGCATAGGATGAAGATGGTCTCTCTCAAACAACCCTGCAACCAAATAACAAAGAGTCTCTTGTGTCCCCAACACACCCAATACAATGGTAATTTGTATAGGTGGACTAGTTCGGCGAAGAGATGGTGATACAAGTGCAATATGGATGGTAGATATAGGTTTTTGTAATCTGAAAATATAAAAAATAGCAAGGTAACTAATTATAAAAGTGAGCACAAACCGTATTGCAATGCTAGGAAACAAGGCCTAGGGTTCATACTTTCACTAGTGCAAGTTCTCTCAACCATAATAGCATAATTAGATCATATAACTATCCCTCAACATGCAATAAAGAGTCACTCCAAAGTCACTAATAGCGGAGAACAAACGAAGAGATTATTGTAGGGTACGAAACCACCTCAAAGTTATCCTTTCTGATCGATCTATTCAAGAGTCCGCAATAAAATAACACGAAGCTATTCTTTCCGTTCGATCTATCATAGAGTTCATACTAGAATAACACCTTAAGGCACAAATCAACCAAAACCCTAATGTCACCTAGATACTCCAATGTCACCGCAAGTATCTGTGGGTATGATTATATGATATGCATCACACAATCTCAGATTCATCTATTCAACCAAAACAAAGAACTTCAAAGAGTGCCCCAAAGTTTCTACCGGAGAGTCAAGACGAAAACGTGTGCCAAACCCTATGCATAAGTTCACAACGTTACAGAAACCGCAAGTTGATCACCAAAACATACATCAAGTAGATCACGTGAATATCCCATTGGCACCACAGATAATCACATGCAAGACATACATCAAGTGTTCTAAAATCCTTAAAGACTCAATCCGATAAGATAACTTCAAAGGGAAAACTCAATCATTTACAAGAGAGTAGAGGGGGAGAAACATCATAAGATCCAACTATAATAGCAAAGCTCGCGATACATCAAGTTCCTGCCAAATCAAGAACACGAGAGAGAAAGAGAGAGAGAGAGAGAGAGAGAGAGAGAGAGAGAGAGAGAGAGAGATCAAACACATAGGTACTGGTACATACCCTCAGCCCCGAGGGTGAACTAATCCCTCCTCGTCATGGAGGGCGCCGGGATGATGAAGATGGCCACCGGTGAGGGTTCCTCCCAGGGTGTCGAACAGGTCTAGATTGGTTTTCGTGGCTACAGAGGCTTGCGGGCGGTGAACACCCAATCTAGGTTATGTTCTTGGGGTTTCTGTATATATAAGAGGTTTTGGCGCTTGAACAAGTCGGGGGTCTCCGGGCTGTCCACGAGGTAGAGGCGCGCCACGGGTGGGCGCGCCCCCCACCCTCGTGGGCAGCCGGGACTCTTCTAGCCCAACTCTTTTACTCCATAGCCTTCTTCTGGTCCAAAAATAAGTTCCGTAAAGTTTCAGGTCAATTGGACTCCGTTTGGTTTTCCTTTTCTGTGATACTCAAAAACAAGGAAAAAAATGTAAACCGCACTGGGCTCTAGGTTAATAGGTTAGTCCCAAAAATCATATAAAATAGCATATAACTGCATATAAAACATCCAAGGTTGATAATATAATAGCATGGAACAATCAAAAATTATAGATATGTTGGAGACGTATCAAGCATCCCCAAGCTTAAGTCCTGCTCGTCCTCGAGTAGGTAAATGATAAAAACAGAATTTTTGATGTGGAATGCTACCTAACAGATTTATCAATGTAATCTTGTTTATTGTGGCAAGAATATTCAGATCCATAATATTCAAGAAGAAAGTTTAATATTGACATAAAAATAATAATACTTCAAGCATACTAACTAAGCAATCATGTCTTCTCAAAATAACATGGCCAAAGAAAGTTCATCCCTACAAAATCATATAGTTTGGTCATGCTCCATTTTTGTCACACAAGAATGCTCTCATCATGCACAACCCCGATGACAAGCCAAGAAATTTTTTCATACTTTAGTAATCTTAAACTTTTTTCAACTTTCACGCAATACATGAGTGTGAGCCATGGATATAGCACTATGGGTGGAATAGAATATAATGATGGGGGTTATGTGGAGAAGGCAAAAAAGGAGAGAGTCACACATTGACGCGGCTAATCCATGGGCTAGGGAGATGCCCATCAATTGATGTCAATGCAAGGAGTAGGGATTGCCATGCAACGGATGCACTAGACCTATAAATGTATGAAAGCTCAACAAAAGAAACTAAGTGGGTGTGCATCCAACTTGCTTGCTCACGAAGACCTAGGGCATTTGAGGAAGCCCATCGTTGGAATATACAAGCCAAGTTCTAAAATGAAAAATTCCTACTATTATATGAAAGTGACAATATAAGAGACTCTCTATCATAAAGATCATGGTGCTACTTTGAAGCACAAGTGTGGAAAAAGGATAGTAGCATTGTCCCTTCTTTTTTTGGGCCTTCCTTTTTTTATTTGGCCTTTCCTTTTTTTCTTTTTTTATTTGGCTTTTCTTTTTTTATTTGGCCTTTCTTCCCCTTTTTTTTATTGTGACAATGCTCTATTAATATTGATCATCACACTTCTATTTATTTACAACTCAATGATTACAACTCGATACTAGAACAAAATATGACTCTATATGAATGCCTCCGGCGGTGTACCGGGATGGGCAATGAAACAAGAGTCACATGTATGGAAAATTATGCATGGTGTCCTTGCCACAAATATGATGTCAACTACATGATCATGCTAAGCACTATGACAATGATGAAGCGTGTCATATTAAACAAAACTGTTGAAAGTTGCATGGCAATATATCTTGGAATGGCTATGGAAATGCCATAATAGGTAGGTATGGTGGTTGTTTTGAGGAAGATATAAGGAGGTTTATGTGTGATAGAGCGTATCATATCAGGGTGTTTGGATGCACTGGCGAAGTTTGCACCAACTCTCGAGGTGAGAAAGGGCAATCACGGTACCGAAGATGCTAGCAATGATGGAAATGTGGGAGTGCATATAATCCATGGACTCAACATTAGTCATAAAGAACTCACATACTTATTGCAAAAATCTACAAGTCATCAAAAACCAAGCATTACGCGTTTGCTCCTAGGGGGATAGATTGGTAGGAAAAGACCATCGCTCGTCCCCGACCGCCACTCATAAGGAAAACAATCAAAGAACACCTCATGTTTCAAATTTGTCACACAACGGTTACCATACGTGCATGCTACGGGACTTGCAAACTTCAACACAAGTATTTCTCAAATTCACAATTACTCAACTAGCACAACTCTAATATCACCATCTTCATATCTCAAAACAATTATCAACTATCAAACTTCTCATAGTATTCAATGCACTCTATATGGAAGTTTTTATTATACCCATCTTGGATGCCCATCATATTAGGACTAATTTCATAACCAAAGCAAATTACCATGCTGTTTAGGACTCTCAAAATAATATAAGTGAAGCATGAGAGTTCATCTATTTCTTCAAAATAAAACCACCACCGTGCTCTAAAAGATATAAGTGAAGCACTAGAGCAAATGACAAACTACTCCGAAAGATATAAGTGAAGATCAATGAGTAGTTGAATAATTATGCAACTATGTGAAGACTCTCTAACATTTAAGACTTTCAGATCTTGGTATTTTATTCAAACAGCAAGCAAAACAAAAGAAAATAAAATGACGCTCCAAGCAAAACACATAGCATGCGGTGAATAAAAATATAGCTCCAAGTAAAGTTACCGATGAACGAAGACGAAAGAGAGGATGCCATCCGGGGCATCCCGAAGCTTAGGATCTTGGTTATCCTTGAATATTACCTTGGGGTGCCTTGGGCATGCCCAAGCTTAGGCTCTTGCCACTCCTTATTCCATAGTCCATCGAATCTTTACCCAAAACTTGAAAACTTCACAACATAAAACTCAACAGAAAACTCGTAAGCTCCGTTAGTATAAGAAAATAAAACCACCACTTAAGTACTGTTGTGAACTCATTCTAAATTCATATTTGTGTAATATCTAATGTATTCCAACTTATCTATGGTTCATACCCTCCTATACTACTCATAGATTCATCAAAATAAGCAAACAACACATAGAAAACAGAATCTATCAAAAACAGAATCTATCAAAAACAGAACAGTCTTTAGTAATCTGTATCAAACATATACTTATGGAAATCCAAAAATCCTGAAATAAATTGGTGGACCTGAGGAATTTGTCTATTAATAATCTTCAAAAAGAATCAACCTAAAAGCACTCTCCAGTAAAATATTGCAGCTAATCTCGTGAGCGCTAAAGTTTCTGTTTTTACAACATGATCATAAAGACTTCACCCAAGTCTTCCCAAAGGTTCTACTTGGCACAAAAACTAATTAAAACATAAAACCACATCTAACCAGAGGCTAGATAGATTATTTATTACTAAACAGGAGCAAAAGCAAAGGACAAAAGTAAAATTGGGTTGCCTCCCAACAAGCGCTAACGTTTAACATCTAGGCATGATGATTTCAATGATGCTCACATAAAAGATAAGAATTGAAACATAAAGAGAGCATCATGAAGATTATGGCTAGCACATTTAAGTCTAACCCATTTCCTATGCATGGGGATTTTGTGAGCAAACAACTTATGGGAACAATAATCAACTAGCATAGGAAGGCAAAACAAGCATAACTTCAAAACTTTAAGCACATAGGGAGGAAACTTGATATTATTGCAACTCCTACAAGCATATATTCCTCCCTCACAATAATTTTCAGTAGCATCATGAATGAATTCAACAATATAACAAGCACCTAAAGCATTCTTTTCATGATCTACAAGCATAAAAATTTTATTACTCTCCACATAAGCAAAATTCTTCTCATTCAGAATAGTGGGAGTATCATAAGAAACTCGAATACTATAAATTGTTTCCACATTAATAGAGTAATGTTCAGAAAAAGGGTAATCATAATCATGACAATTTTTATAAATATAATCATCACTACTTTTTGTAGCATAAGTGTCATCACAATAATCATCCTAAGTAGCAACTTTGTTCTCATCATAATCGATTGAAACCTCTTCCAAGATAGTGGAATCATTACTAAATAAAGTCATGACCTCTCCAAATCCACTTTCATAATAGTCACAATAAGATTCAACACCCTCAAAAATAGTGGGATCATTACTTCCTAAAGTTGACACTCTTCCAAACCCACTTTCATCAGTATAATCATCATAAGTAGGAGGCATGCTATCATCATAATAAATTTGCATATCAAAACTTGGGAGACTAAAATATCATCTTCATTAAACATAGCATCCCCAAGCTTGGGACAAACATTAATTGCAGCAAATATATTCTCAAACATGTCATTCTCATCAAACATAGCATCCCCAAGCTTGGGCCTTTTCATATCATAAGCATAATCACTCTCATCATTAATAGTATGGATAGCACCAATAGTATAGCAATTATCATCATCACAATGAGT
Source organism: Aegilops bicornis (assembly GCA_021605145.1). NCBI lineage: Eukaryota > Viridiplantae > Streptophyta > Magnoliopsida > Poales > Poaceae > Aegilops > Aegilops bicornis. The sequence goes on along the minus strand of CM038669.1, from coordinate 376,897,272 downwards.
AATAGGAGCAACATCATTTGGGAGGGATACCTGTCTACCTTTGCTTCTCCGTCTTTTCTTTTCTTCTTCACATTATGTCTGGGTTTAACCCTCTTTTTTGAGCTCCTTATTAATGAGATTGGTTGAATAGAAGGCTCCTCCTCGTCACCTGATTCATCATAAGAAATAATAGGAAGATATTGAGAAGTCTCTTCCCTTTCATTAGTATTCTCGTCATCTTCTATTTCTTTTCTTTTCTTTATGTAATTGGCAATATAAGGATTTTCAATGCAATTCACCGCACAATACATAAAAATTTCTTCTAGATCAAAATCAAGAAATCTATCAAGATTAAATTTTGGAATACCCTCGCTATATCGCTTCCTTTCTTCATACCCCAAAAGAATACTAAGCTCTTTATGATGCTCAAGGGTAATCAAGTTATCACAATTTTTGGACACGATTTGATCACGAAACAAATAGCATTGGAGCTTTAAATGACCATGTCCATGTAACATCCCAAATTTCCTATTTGGAATGTTTTACAATTATAGCTAAGCATCTATGCATTCTGTTTGAATTTGAGTGCTATTTGAAGTTTCAGAGGATTTTGAGTTTTGGAATTTGAATTCAAACTTTGGCAAGTGGGAATCATTTCAAAAACTATGCCTCGATAAATACTTGAGCAAAAGTATGAGAGGAGTAAACATGACACTCCAAAAAATATCAGAGGAAAACAATGCCAAAAGTTTTGAATTCAAATCTGAATTTTATTTGAATTTGGAAAAAATGATTTTTATAAACTTTCGATTTTGCCTCGAAAAATGTTCAAATGATAGGAATATTCCCAGATCATTTTGATATATATATATGTCTTATATAAATATTTATATTTCTCTGTTTTTATTTTTCAAAAGAATTAAAATTAAAATTAAAAAAGAAAAGAGAAAACCTGGCACCGGCCAGCTAACTGCCCAAATTAACCCAGCGCCCAATCGAGCTGTGCCCACCACACAAATGAGCCGCCCAACAGACCGACCGCAACCCCTCGCCTGACGATTTGTTGCCTCGACCGACCGACACCAAGCACTTCAAGACTCACGACGGGTGGGCCACCTCCACACAACCTCGCCCCACGCACTTCGCCACGCCATGGCTCGCCGGATCCCAAAGGATCCGGATCCGATCCTCCCGATTCACCCCCGCCCAAGGTGAGGCCCCGCCTATAAGCCCTCCCCGCACCCCATTCCCTTGCCCTCGGCCGAACCCTCCTCCTCCTCACGTGCTCGCCGGACTTGCCGAACGCCGCCGCCATTTGCCTCTGCTGCCGCCTAGCCCTCCCCGAGCTCCACCCACTCCACCAGACCACCCCTGCCGCCTCAAGACCACGGGAGCCTCCGCCGACCTCCCGACCACCGGAGACGCCGGCACTTTTCGCCGCCCGAGCCGCCGGCCGTCGATCTCCTAGAAGTCACCGAGTTTCTCCCCGTCCGATCTACTCTCGACGGTCTAGATTAGAACCCCCGAAGGGGTATGGGTTTTTATTAGGTCAATTAGTGAACCGGGTTTTCCCCGGTTAGTTCCGGTTTAATTTTAAGTTAGGGTTTTTTTATTTAGATCGGCCCGATTCATTTAAACCCTAGGCCCGTTTAGTTATATTACGCACAGTGCGTTAGTTAGGCCCATTTAGCCGTTTTTCTTTATTTTCGTTTTTTCTGTTTTAACAGAATAGTTTCAGATTTGAAAAATTCATATCTTTTATTCTACTTAATATTTTTAAGTGATTCTTTTTTTGTTGGTTTCAAATTTCTTATAGTTTCTGTAGAAAATATAATTAGCTATGTTAAAATTATTTAGAATAGCTTTATTTTAGTTTTAGACAGAATAGTAAATCTGCTATGAAATGAGTTAGGAAATTTATTTTTTAATGATTATTTTGTCCCAACTTTATTTTGACATTGCCTAACCGTAGGAATTAATTTGGGTATTTTAGGATTAATAAAAAATTAGTTTCTAGCAGAATCTTGTTAATCCTAATTAATTAACTAGCTACTGCTTTTCCTATTATTTTAATTAGCAAATAAATTTATTTTCACATGTGATTGATTATTCTAGGTTAGTTTCTGTCACTTTAGAGCATGAACTTTTATTTATAATAAATAAAAAATTTATTTTATTTTTCTTAATAGAAATTGAATTAGGCCTAATAGGAGTTTTATAATAGCTTTTAAATTGATTCCTTTTTGCTCCTAGTTGCTTAATGCATTCTTTTCTGTTAAGTTAACAAAAACCCATGCTTAGGTTATGTTGAGAAAATCTTTGTTATATAAAACTATCTTAGTTGTTGCTTGAAGTAGGAAAACTTTGAGTTGGATTACTTCTAGTTTTCCCTTGGGTTTTGATTCGTTTGTTTTGGTGTGTTATGTTACTATGCTGTTATGTAAGTGATCATATACTATATGCTTATTGTGAATTATTGTTTGTCTCGGTAGAGTTTACGGAGTGCGAAGCTTGCTACTACGAGTCCCTAGCTTACGAGGATCGTCAGCAAGGCAAGTCATTGATCATGTTTATTTTCAATACCTATGATTTTGTTGCATTAGAATTTTACCTCCCCACCATGCATGCAGTAGGTGAAATTTTGAAGTTATGTTCTTGAGTAGTATCATGTGGTAGGATGAACCAATTCCCCTTGTTACCATGACCCGGACGAAGTAGTTTATTTTTGCTATGCTCAGAGACGGGTTGGTTGAGTGAATTCATAAGGGAGATGTGAGAGTCTTAAAGATGATGACAACCCCATGACCTCAAGATCAAGATGGACTTCGAAATTCACTACTGGGTGGAGGACGGTTGACGGGCACCCTGGAGAATCCAGTGGTTGGCCGGGATGCATGGAGAAGCGCCATGACATCTTGCGGAAAGCTTCACCCAGCCACGAAGAGACGGATGGATACCCCCTTGACCGGAAGCTTACCTGTGCAGCCGCAAGCCATTATGGGCCCGAGCTTGGTCGACCCTAGGTGTGACTCTGCAGGACGGTGCTACGAGATGTAGAAGAATGGTAGGATTGGATGGGCACCGCAAGGGCCTGGAGGAACTCTTCGAAGACCCTGTTGCTCGTCCTGCCTTCAAACACTCACGAAGTGCGAAGACTTAAAAGGAGGGAACGATTCTTGCGGGTAAAGTGTGCAAACCTCTGCAGAGAAAAGATCTAATCGATTAGCCGTGTCCCGGTTACGGACATTTGAGCCTCTGGAACTTGAAGTATTTCGGAAATCTCAACACTGAAATTAATAAATTAATTGAGGGGTTTATGACTTAATAATTTGGGAATGAGACATTGGTTGGCGGAACCATCTCAATAACTACCAACAATTTTGTAGTATTTGCCATCAAGTCCACTGTAGTAGGGAAAAATTGGCTTTTCGCAAAATGATGAAACTTAGAGCCCCACAGCCAAAATGCATATAGTGTTAGTAATTTTATTATTGTTATTCTCTCTTCATGACTTGCCAGCTTATTCAAAAAGTCGACCTACACGGCTGCAACGTCTTATGTTGCGTAGGTTTATTCCGATCAGAGTGAGGCTACGCCCGCGCTTGGCGATTGCCCTTTGGAGTCGGATGGACTCGCTTATTTCGCTCACGCTCAAGAACTTTACTTAGTTTATTTCTCATGAGTTGGCCTTCGCCGAATTTATTCTATTGTAATAAAGACTCGATATGAGAATCGTGTAATAAATTCAGGTGTGATTGAACTTTGTTTATTTCATCAATGTACCGTGAGTGCCAAAGATGATCTTGGGATGGTATGCATACGTAGACTTGACCGATTTTGGGTCAGTCGCCATGTAGATGGTATCGAGCACACGCTGACCGTAGGGACGTAACCCCTAGGATCGGAAAGCCATAGGAAGAGACTATTTATTTTATGTCCTTATCATTCCGTAATTCTCCCTCGCTCATTTCCTCGATTTCTTCTCCGATTTTCAACATTTTAGATGGTCACGAAGTTCACCCCGCTTTTGCTACCGGAGTTTTGCCACCAGATGAGACGATGCCCTTCGGCAGAAGCTGGTCCAGATCGTGAAGAAGCTGAAGATTGCTCGCCTCGATCACCGGAAGCCTACCAATGCGCTTCCGACGGATACCCGCCACAGGATCGAGGTGCACATTCCGTGGAGAACCTTCGAGGACATACAGAGCCTATTGACTTTGAGTTTACCGACTTCAACCGGATCCTTGGAAGAGACATGGCGATTTATCGTGCACTTGGACATCTCCGAGAAGAGTACAGGCCGAGCTCGATCCATCGACCTCGCCATGGTTTCTCGCAGAGCAAGGAATGGAGATATCATCCGCATCAGAGGACGACTCCATTCTCTCGTATGTCCAAGACTTGGAGTGTCTCCTCAGAAACGGGAGATCCAGACTCGCCAGAACTCGAAGGTACACAGGAGGCTGTTGTTCCGTGAACTGGAACTGGAGGAGAAGGCACACGCAGACTTCCTTGACCATGAGGAAGAAATCGCGGACTTCATGGAGAGAGTCGACGACCTGAAGATGAAGGTTGCCGCATTAGAGGAGAAGGTGGACCTGGGAGAGGAACTTTTTCCGAGTGGAGATGACGGACCTCTCGTGAGCAATGATCAGGATTATGAAGGGAGTTCCACTGGAGAAAGCCGCAAGAGGAGGAGCCGCATCAGAGGACGCCCCACCGGAGGACGCCGCACTGTGAGGGCGCAAGGATTATTGATGAAGACATTTAGCCGACCACCATGTTATTTTATTTTTCCGTCGATCAGTTAGGGCCGTTATTTTCGATTAGTCGTGAGATATTTTGTAATCGAGATTGAACCATGTTTGAGTGGAATGAATAAATGATTGGTGTGTTTATGATTGTGCATTCATATGGGTAGTGTTATTTCTCATTAGACCATTGTTCTATTCTAAATTTCTCATCCACTCCAAAACACCAGATGCCTCCGAGACGTGACACGGTTTTCCGGGAGCTCACTCAGCTACTCCAAAGAATGTAATGCCCTCATGCGTATACTCATCCGTAATCGTAACAACAACAACAACAATCCACCGCACCACCCCTGTTGACAACTTGACTCGATTCCTAAGGCTGAATCCGCCATGTTCTCTAGCAAAGACCGAGCCGATTGTGGCCGATGATTGGCTCCGCAAGGTCGGAAGAGAGTTAATCATCGTTGGATGCACCGATGCAGAGAAGGCGCGCTTGCCGCACATCAACTTGATGGACCTGCAGCTTCTTGGTGGGAGAACTACACCGCCACTTATCCCATCGGCACCATCACGTGGGATCAGTTCCAAGAGGCCTTCCGCACCGCTCATGTTTCAGCTGGAGCCATGAGTTCAAGAAGCGTGAGTTCCGCAACTTACGCCAGGAAACCGTCTTGTGGCGCAAAGACGTGGATGAGTTCAGCAAGCTAGCCCGCTATGCCCCTGATGATGTGGCCACAGATGCCGCCAAGCAGGAGAAGTTTCTCGAGGGACTCAATGATGAACTGGGTATGCAGCTTATGGTGGCTACTTTCACCAACTACCAGGAGCTGGTAGACAAGGCCATCATACTTGAAGGCAAGCAGCAGCAGATTGAAAGCCGCAAGCGGAAGTACAGCCAGGGGAAGCACAACTCAAGAGCTCAGCAGAAGCCCCGTTATGCCCCATACTGTGGGAGGGCATACCCATCACAACCATGGAGGCCATAACCATGGAGGAAATGGGAACAACCGCAACCAGGACAACAAGTCGTGCAATGGCAATGGCAATCAAGATCGCCCTGCCCGGCTCAAGGATCTCGAGTCACATCACTGCTACAAGTGCCATAAGACAGGGCACTATGACACCGACTGCCCAGAGGCCAAGCAGAGGAATGGAAACGGCAATTGAAGCTCAGCGAAGAAGACCAACCCTTTCCCTCAGACTCAGTGAACCACATTGACGTGGAGGACGTCTATGATCAGCCGCATAATCGTGGTTGGTAAGTTTTATTGAATTCACGCTCGATTGGTACTCTTTGATTACGGTGCAACGCATTCATTCATATCAAGGGTAGTTGTGGAAAAGTATGGGTTGCCCACTAAAACCCTTAGAAGCCCCCTTCGGCGGGCCCGCAGGAGGAGAAATGATGGCAGTGCTTAGGCTGTCATGCAACCCTCAACATCGGGAACCATAAATTTCCCGCAGACCTCAGAGTGTTGGAAACCCGGACCTTGGATGTAATCCTAGGCATGGATTGGTTGACGGTTTGAAGGAAACATAGATCGTGCTCAAGAAGTCTATTCTCGCCACCACCCCGGAGCGTAAGAGGATCAAGTATGTAGCCGTGCATAGCGGATGAAGAATCAGTGCATTCCCTCACGGAGTTGTTCAGAGGAAGTGCCAAGAGTGCAAGACTTTCCCGATGTTTTTCCGGAGGAATTACCAGGAATGCCACCGGACAGGGACATCGAATTTCTGATTGAGTTATTGCCCGGCACAGCCCCAGTATCCAAGAGACCCTATCGGATGCCTCCGAATGATTTGAAGGAGATCAAGAACCAAATCAATGAGTTATTGGAGAAGGGATATATTCGGCCAAGCTCATCACCATGGGGAGCCCCAATTCTTTTGGTAGAGAAGAAGGATGGAACCTTGAGAATGGTTGTGGATTATCGTTCGCTAAACGAGGTGACCATCAAGAACAAGTACCCTCTGCCGATGATTAATGATCTGTTTGATCAGCTAGTTGGAGCCAAGGTATTCTCCAAGATCGATCTTCGATCAGGGTATCATCAGCTGAAGATCCGTGAAAAGATATACCCAAAACAGCATTCACTACGGTATGGTTTATATGAGTATACCGTCATGTCATTTGGATTGACTAATGCTCCTGCATACTTCATGAATTTGATGAACAAGGTATTTATGGAATATCTGGACAAGTTTGTCGTGGTGTTCATCGATGATATATTGATTTTCCAAGAGCGAGGTAGAGCATAAGGAACATTTGCGTCTAGTTCGGAGAAACTTCGAGAACATCAGTTGTATGCCAAGTTCAGTAAATGTGAATTTTGGCTGAAGGAAGTCGGATTCCTCGGACATGTTATTTCAGGAGAAGGAATAGCAGTTGATCCCGCCAAGGTTGAATCAGTCACCGATTGGCAGTCGCCCACCTCAGTTAAGGAGATCCGCAGTTTTCTCGGACTCGCAGGATATTATCGGAGGTTTATTGAGAACTTCTCAAAGATTGCCAAGCCCATGACTGAGCTGTTGAAGAAGGAAGCCAAGTACATTTGGACCGAGGATTGTGAAGCCAGTTTTCAGGAATTGAAGAAACGTTTGGTTACAGCCCCAGTGTTGATTTTGCCGGACATACACAAGGAATACTGTGTTATTGTGACTTCTCGTCAAGGACTCGGAGGAGTACTAATGCAGGAAGGAAAAGTTGTAGCTTATGCCTCCAGACAGCTACGACCTCACGAGATGAATTATGCCACTCATGATTTGGAGTTAGCAGCCGTAGTGCATGCCCTCAAGACCTGGAGACATTTCCTCATCGGAAACCGTTGTGATGTTTACACAGATCACAAGAGCTTGAAGTATATTTTCACGCAGAAAGAGTTGAACCTCGTGCAGAGGAGATGGCTAGAGTTAATCAAGGACTATGACATGAGATTGCATTATCACCTGTGGAAAGCTAATGTTGTAGCAGATGCTTTGAGCCGTAAGAGTTATGTGAATACTCTTACAGCAGGAGGATTACCCCAGGAGTTAGTCGATGACCTCAGAGATCTCCGACTGGAGATAGTTCCGAGAGGAATTGTTGCAACTCTGGAAGTTCAGTCCACTTTGGCCGAAAGGATTCGTGAAGCCCAGAAGTCGGACAAAGAAATTGATGAGATAAAGAAAAGGATGAATGAAGGAAAAGCTAAAGGGTTCCGTAAGGATGAGTACGGAGCTATATGGTACGAGGATCGTATTTATGTACCCAATGATCCCGAACTCAGGAAGCTAATTCTTCAGGAGGCTCATGATTCACAGATTTCGATTCACCCGGTAACACCAAGATGTACACGGATTTGAAGGAAAGTTTACGGTGGGCGGTATGAAGAAGGATATTGCCGAGTACGTAGCGATGCGATGTTTGTCAACGAGTAAAGGCAGAACATCGAGCCAGCAGGGTTACTTCAACCTTTGCCGATTCCCGAGTGGAAATGGGAAAAACTTGGAATGGATTTTATCACAGGATTACCCAGACACGCTCAGTTATGATTCCATCCGGGTAGTGGTTGATCGATTGACCAAGGTAGCTCATTTCATTCCCGTGAAGACTACCTATACCAGCGCTTAAGTTAGCCAAGATATACATGACCAGGATCGTATGTCTCGCATGGAGTTCCGAGGAGTATCGTGTCGATAGAGGAACACAATTTACCTCAAAGTTTTGGAATCAGTTGCATGAAACTTTGGAGTACGAGGCTGGAGTTCAAGATACAGCCTTTCATCCGCATGATGGATGTAATCGAGAGAGTCAACCAGATTACGGAGGACATGTTGAGAGCTTGTGCGCTAGACTATGGGTCTAGCTGGGATGATAATTTGCCGTGACGCAGAAGTTCTCATACAACAACAGCTTATCAATCCGATGCGAAGATGGCCCCTTTTGAAGCTCTATACGGAAGGAGGTGCCGAACACCATTGCTGTGGGATGGTGTTGGAGATCGATCACTTTTCGGTTCCGATCTTATCAGAGATTCCGAAGAGAAAGTCAAACTGATTCGGGATAGACTCAAGATAGCACAGATCGAGATGTAAGAGCTATGCCGACAAAGAACGCAAGGAAGTAACTTACGAAGCGGGAGACCGAGCATATCTTCGTGTGTCTCTACTTCGTGGAATCAAGAGGTTTGGTGTCAAAGGAAAGTTAGCACCCGATTCATTGGCCCCTACAAAATCCTCGAACGTCGTGGAGAAGTTGCTTACAAGTTGGAATTGCGGAAGGATTGTCCGGAGTTCATGATGTCTTCCATGTTTCTCAGTTGAAGAAATGTCATGCCGACATGGCCGATATTCCGTTGAGAGACACAAAGGCCCCTAGAGGCCATACAGCTTGACAAAGGATCTGACTTACAAGGTGAAACCCGTCTGAATTCTCGAGACATGAAAGCAGAGTCACCCGCAGCAAGGTCATCAAGTTTTGCAAGGTGTTGTGGAGTCACCACTCAAGAAGAAGCCACTGGGAGCGCCAAGAACACCTTCTTCGAGACCACCTGCACCTATTTGCTAGCCAACCCGAATCTCGAGGGCGAGATTCATCTTAAGGTGGGTAGGTTTGTAACATCCCAAATTTCCTATTTGGAATGTTTTACAATTATAGCTAAGCATCTATGCATTCTATTTGAATTTGAGTGCTATTTGAAGTTTCAGAGGATTTTGAGTTTTGGAATTTGAATTCAAACTTTGGCAAGTGGGAATCATTTCAAAAACTATGCCTGATAAATACTTGAGCAAAAGTATGAGAGGAGTAAACATGACACTCCAAAAAAATATCAGAGGAAAACAATGCCAAAAGTTTTGAATTCAAATCTGAATTTTATTTGAATTTGGAAAAATGATTTTTATAAACTTTGGATTTTGCCCCTGGAAAAATGTTCAAATGATAGGGAATATTCCCCCGATCATTTTGATATATATATATGTCTTATATAAATATTTATATTTCTCTCTGTTTTTATTTTTCAAAAGAATTAAAATTAAAATTAAAAAGAAAAGAGAAAACCCCACAGGCACCGGCCGGCCAACCGCCCACCAACCCAAAGGCCCACTGAGCTGCCCACCAAGGCCAAATGAGCCGGCCCAACAGACCGACCGCACCCTCGCCTGATTGCTTCGCCCGGCTCGACCGACCGAGACCGCACTTCAAGACTCACGACGGGTGGGCCACCACCGTCGTCAACCTCGCCCACGACTTTCGCGCGCCGCACGCTCGCCGGATCCCAAAGGATCCGGGATCCGATCCTCCCGATTCACCCCCGCCCAAGGTGAGGCCCCGCCTATATAAGCCCTCCCCGCACCCCATTCCCTTGCCCCCTCATTGAACCCTCCTCCCTCCTCACGCGCTCGCCGGACCTACCGAACGCCGCCGCCGCCATTTGCCTCGCCGCCGTCGCCCTAGCCCTCCCCGAGCTCCACCCACTCCACCAGACCACCCCCCTCGTCGCCCCGCACCCGCCGGAGCCCTCCGCCGACCTCCCCGACCACCGGAGACGCCGACGCACTCGCCGCCCGAGCCGCCGCCGCCGTCGATCTCCGGTAAGTCACCGGAGTTTCCCTCCCCCGTCCGATCTAATCTCGACGGTCTAGATTAGAACTCAAGGGGTATGGGTTTTATTAGGTCAATTAGTGAACCGGGTTTTCCCGGTTAGTTCGATTTAATTTTAAGTTAGGGTTTTTTATTTAGATCGGCCCGATTCATTTAAACCCTAGGCTGCTTAGTTATATTACGACAAAGGCGTTAGTTAGGCCCATTTAGCCGCTTTTTCTTTATTTTCGCTTTTTCTGCTTTTAATGTAATAGTTCCAGATTTGAAAAATTCATATCTTTTATTCTACTTAATATTTTTAAGTGATTCTTTTTTGTTGGTTTCAAATTTCTTATAGTTTCTGTAGAAAATATAATTAGCTATGTTAAAATTATTTAGAATAGCTTTATTTTAGTTTTAGACAGAATAGTAAATCTGCTATGAAATGAGTTAGGAAATTTATTTTTTAATGATTCTTTTTGTCCTAACTTTATTTTGACATTGCCTAACCGTAGGAATTAATTTCGTATTTTAGGATTAATAAAAAATTAGTTTCTAGCAGAATCTTGTTAATCCTAATTAATTAACTAGCTACTGTTTTCCTATTATTTCAATTAGCAAATAAATTTATTTTCACATGTGATTGATTATTCTAGGTTAGTTTCTGTCACTTTAGAGCATGAACTTTTATTTATAATAAATAAAACTTTTATTTTATTTTTCTTAATAGAAATTGAATTAGGCCTAATAGGAGTTTTATAATAGCTTTTAAATTGATTCCTTTTTGCTCCTAGTTGCTTAATGCATTCTTTTCTGTTAAGTTAACAAAAACCCATGCTTAGGTTATGTTGAGAAAATCTTTGTTATATAAAACTATTTTAGTTGTTGCTTGAAGTAGGAAAACTTTGAGTTGGATTACTTCTAGTTTTCCCTTGGGTTTTGATTCGTTTTTTTTGGTGTGTTATGTTACTATGCTGTTATGTAAGTGATCATATACTATATGCTTATTGTGAATTATTGTTTGTCTCGGTAGAGTTTACGGAGTGCGGTTGGCTACTACGAGTCCCTAGCTTACGAGGATCGTCAAGAAGGCAAGTCATTGATCATGTTTATTTTCAATACCTATGATTTTGTTGCATTAGAATTTTACCTCCCCACCATGCATGCGAGGGTGAAATTTTGAAGTTATGTTCTTGAGTAGTATCATGTGGTAGGATGAACCAATTCCCCTTGTTACCATGACCCGGACTAAGTAGTTTATTTTTGCTATGCTCAGAGACGGGGTTGGTTGAGTGAATTCATAAGGGAGATGTGAGAGTCTTAAAGATGATGACAACCCCATGACCTCAAGATCAAGATGGACTTCAAATTCACCATCGGGTGGAGGATTTGTTGACGGGCACCCTGGAGAATCCAGTGGTTGGCCGGGATGCATGGAGAAGCACCATGACATCTTGCGGAAAGCTTCACCCAGCCACGAAGAGAAGGATGGATACCCCCTTGACCGGAAGCTTACCTGTGCAACCGCAAGGCATTATGGGCTCTGGCTTGGTCGACCCTAGGTGTGACTCTGGCCGGACGGTGCTACGAGATGTAGAAGAACGGTAGGATTGGATGGGCACCGGCAAAGGGCCTGCAGGAACTCTTCGGAAGACCCTGTTGCTCGTCTCCGTCTTCAAACACTCAAGTGCGAAGACTTAAAAGGAGGAACGATTCTTGCGGGTAAAGTGTGCAAACCTCTGCAGAGAAAAGATCTAATCGATTAGCCGTGTCCCGATTACGGACATTTGAGCCTCGAACTTGGAGTATTTCGGAAATCTCAACACTGAAATTAATAAATTAATTGAGGGGTTTATGACTTAATAATTTGGGAATGAAACATTGGTTGGCGGAACCATCTCAATAACTACCAACAATTTTGTAGTATTTGCCATCAAGTCCACTGTAGTAGGGAAAAATTGGCTTTTCGCAAAATGATGAAACTTAGAGCCCCACAGCCAAAATGCATATAGTGTTAGTAATTTTATTACTGTTATTCTCTCTTCATGACTTGCCGCCTTATTCAAAAAGCTGACCTACACTACTGCAACGCCTTATGTTGCGTAGGTTTATTCCGATCAGAGTGAGGCTACGCTCCGCGCTTGGCGATTGCCCTTTGGAGTCGGATGGACTCGCTTATTTCGCTTCACGCCCGCAGCTTTACTTAGTTTATTTCTCATGAGTTGGCCTTCGGCCGAATTTATTCTATTGTAATAAAGACTCGATATGAGAATCGTGTAATAAATTCAGGTGTGATTGAACTTTGTTTATTTCATCAATGTACTGTGAGTGCCAGCATGATCTTGGGATGGTACAGACACAGAGACTTGACCGATTTTGGGTCAGGTCGCTACAGTTCATTGCAAAGTTCACAAGGATGGCGATAAATATTGAATCGTTCAGCACAATCATCTAGCCTTTCTTGCAACCATTTAGTTTCCCAATACTTATGCCTCTTGCAAAATCTATCTTCCCTATTTGGTGTGTACTTGCAAACTCTATGTATTCCACAAAAGTTGACATGCTTATAAGAGACATTTTCATCATTACTAGTGCAATCATCATTAGTACTATGGATATTCAAAGAATTCGTACTAACAACATTGCAATCATGCTCATCATTCAAAGATTTTGTGCCAAACATTCTAATGCATTCTTCTTCTAGCACTTGAGCACAATTATTGGAATCCTTACTTTCACGAAAGACATTAAAAAGATGAAGCATATGAGGCATCCTCAATTCCATTTTTTTGTAGTTTTCTTTTATGAACTAAACTAATGATAGAACAAGAAACAAAAAGATTCGATTGCAAGATCTAAAGATATACCTTCAAGCACTCACCTCCCCGACAACGGCGCCAGAAACTGCTTGATGTCTACTACACATCCTTTTTCTTGTAGACGTTGTTGGGCCTCCAAGTGCAGAGGTTTGTAGGAAAATAGCAAATTTCCCTCAAGTGGATGACCTAAGGTTTATCAATCCGTGGGAGGCGTAGGATGAAGATGGTCTCTCTCAAATAACCCTGCAACCAAATAACAAAGAGTCTCTTGTGTCCCCAACACACCCAATACAATGGTAAATTGTATAGGTGCACTAGTTCGACGAAGAGATGGTGATACAAGTGCAATATGGATGGTAGATATAGGTTTTTGTAATCTGAAAATATAAAAAAAGCAAGGTAACTAATGATAAAAGTGAGCAAAAACGGTATTGCAATGCTAGGAAACAAGGCCTTGGGTTCATACTTTCACTAGTGCAAGTTCTCTCAACAATAATAACATAATTAGATCATATAACTATCCCTCAACATGCAACAAAGAGTCACTCCAAAGTCACTAATAGCGGAGAACAAACGAAGAGATTATTGTAGGGTACAGAACCACCTCAAAGTTATCCTTTCTGATCGATCTATTCAAGAGTCCGTAGTAAAATAACCAGGGGGTGGGCGCGCCCCCCACCCTCGTGGGCAGCCCGTGACTCTTCTGGCCCAACTCTTTTACTCCATGGCCTTCTTCTAGTCCAAAAATAAGTTCCGTGAAGTTTCAGGTCAATTGGACTCCGTTTGGTTTTCCTTTTCTGCGATACTCAAAAACAAGGAAAAAACATAAACTGGCACTGGGCTCTAGGTTAATAGGTTAGTCCCAAAAATCATATAAAATAGCATATAAATGCATATAAAACATCCAAGGTTGATAATATAATAGCATGGAACAATAAAAAATTATAGATACGTTGGAGACGTATCAGTAGAGCATATTTATAATCACCCAGTTACATTGTGATGTTTGATAGCACACAAGGTATTGCTCCGATATCCGGGAGTTGCATAATCTCATAGTCAAAGGAATATGTATATGACATGAAGAAAGCAATAGTAATAAAACTGAACGATCAATGTGCTAAGCTAACAGATGGGTCTTGTCCATCACATCATTGTCCTAATGATGTGATCCCGTTCATCAAATGACAACTCATGCCTATGGTTAGGAAACTTAACCATCTTTGATTAATGAGCTAGTCTAGTAGAGGCTTACTAGGGACACTGTGTTTTGTCTATGTATTCACACATGTATCATGTTTCGATTAATACAATTCTAGCATGAATAATAAAAATATATCATGATATAAGGAAATATAATAACAACTTTATTATTGCCTATAGGGCATATTTCCTTCATGATGATGATATTCGGACAGTGGAAGTATTCCGAATAGTATCGGGTATTTATCAGAGTACCGGGGGGGGTGGTTATCGGAACGCCCGGGGGAAATATATGGGCCATAGGAGGGGAGCACACTAGCCCACAAGGGGTGGTGCCCCCCCCCCCAAGGAAGGATGCCGAGTGGGGAAGGGAAAGAGGGGGTTCGCCCCCTTCCTTCTCACCCTCCTATTACCTTCCCCCCCTCCGGAAATAAGGAAGGGGGAAGGCCGAATTGGAGAGGACCCCAAGTAGGATTCCTCCTACTTGGGGCGCCCCATGGCTGCTCCCCTCCCCTCCCACCTATATATATGTGGGGAGGGGGTGCCTAGAACACACAACAACAATCGTTAGTCGTGTGCGGCGCCCAACTCCATAGTTTACGCCTCCTGTCATATCTTCGTAGTTCTTAGGCGAAGCCCTGCACGGATCACTTCACCATCACCGTCACCATGTCGTCGTGCTGACGGAACTCATCTACTTCCTCGACTCCTTGCTGATCAAGAGGGCGAGGGACGTCATCGCGCTGAACGTGTGCAGAATTTGGAGGTGCCGTACGATCGGTACTTGATTGATCGGAGCTAGAAGAAGTTCGACTACATCAACTGCGTTGTCAAACTCTTCCGCTTTCGGTCTACGGGGGTATGTGGACACACTCTTCCTCCCCTCGTTGCTATGCATCTCCCTGAGATCTTGCGTGAGCGTAGGAGTTTTTTTGAAATTGCATGCTACGTTTCCAAATAGTGGCATCTGAGCCAGGTCTATGTGTAGATGATATGCACGAGTAGAACACAAAGAGTTGTGGGCGGTGATTGTCATACTACTTACCACCAATGTCTTATTTTGCTTCGGCGGTATTGTTGGATGAAGCGGCCCAGACCAACCTTAGATGACCACGTTCATGAGAGCGGTTCCACCGACTGACATGCAACTAGTTTTGCATAAAGGTGGCTGGAGGGTGTCTGTTTCTCCTACTTTAATTGAATCAAATTTGACTGTGGCCGGTCCTTGTTGAAGGTTAAAACAACAAACTTGATAAATCACCGTTGTGGTTTTGATGCGTAGGTAAGTGGTTGTGCTAGAAGCCCATAGCAGGCACGTAAAACTTGCAACAACAAAGTAGAGGACGTCTAACTTGTTTTTGCAGGGCATGTTGTGATGTGATATGGTCAAGACATGATGTGATATATGTTGTTGTATGAGATGATCATGTTTTGTATAAGTAATCGACAACCTGCAGAAGCCTTATGGTTGTCTCTTTATTGTATGAAATGCAAATTACATGTAATTGCTTTACTTTATCTCTCTGCGTTAGCGATAGTTGTAGAAGCAATAGTTGGGGAGACGACCACGACGCTACGATGGAGATCAAGGTGTCGAGCCGGTGACGATGGTGATCATGATGATGCTTTGGAGATGGAGATCAAAAGCACAAGATGATGATGGCCATATCATGTCACATATTTTGATTGCATGTGATGTTTATCTTTTATGCATCTTATTTTGCTTAGTACAGCGGTAGCATTATAAGATGATCCCTCAACTAAATTTCAAGTTATAAGTGTTCTCCCTGAGTATGCACCGTTGCGATAGTTCGTTGTGTTGAGACACCATGTGATGATCGGGTGTGATAGACTCTACGTTCACATACAACGGGTGCAAGACAGTTTTGCACATGCGGAATACTTAGGTTAAACTTGACGATCCTGGCATGTACAGACATGGCTGCGGAACACTGGAGACTGAAAGGTCGAACATGAATCATATAGTAGATACGATCAACATAGAGATGTTCACCATTGATGAATACTCCATCTCACGTGATGATCGGACATGGTTTAGTTGATTTGGATCACGTATCATTTAGATGACTTGAGGGATGTCTATCTAAGTGGGAGTTCTTAAGTAATTTGATTAATTGAACTTAATTTATCATGAACTTAGTCCTGATAGTTTTTGCATATCTATGTTGTAGATCAATGGCCCGTGCTACCGTTCCCTTGAATTTTAATGCGTTCCTAGAGAAAGCTAAGTTGAAAGATGATGGTAGCAACTACACGGACTAGGTCCGTAACTTGAGAATTATCCTCATTGCCGCACGGAAGAATTATGTCCTTGATGCACCGCTAGGTGAAAGGCCTACTGCAGGAGCAGATGCTGATGTTATGGATGTCTGGCAAGGTAAATCTGATGACTACTTGATAGTTCAGTGTGCCATGCTTTACGGCTTAGAATCGGGACTTCAAAGACGTTTTGAACATCATGGACCATATGATATGTTCCAGGAATTGAAGTTAATATTTCAAGAAAATGCCCGAGTTGAGAGATATGAAGTCTCCAACAAGTTCTATAGCTACAAGATGGAGGAGAATAGTTACAAGGGTGAACACATACTCAAAATGTCTGGGTATCATAATCACTTGACTCAGCTGGGAGTTAATCTTCCAGATGATAGTGTTATTGACAGAGTTCTCCAATCACTGCCACCAAGGTGCAAAGGCTTCATGATGAACTATAATATGCAAGGGATGGAAAAGACAATTCCCGAGCTCTTCGCAATGCTTAAAGCTGCGGAGGTAGAAATCAAGAAGGAGCATCAAGTGTTAATGGTTAACAAGACCACTAGTTTCAAGAAAAAGGGCAAGGGAAAGAAGGGGAACTTCAAGAAGAATGGCAAGCAAGTTTCCACTCCCGGGAAGAAGCCCAAAGCTGGACCCAAGCCTGAAACTGAGTGCTTCTACTACAAAGGGACTGGTCACTGGAAGCGGAACTGCCCCAAGTATTTGGCGGATAAGAAGGATGGCAACGTGAACAAAAGTATATTTGATATACATGTTATTGATGTGTACCTTACTAATGCTTGTAGTAGCGCTTGGGTATTTGATACTGGTTCAATTGCTCATATTTGTAACTCCAAATAGGGGCTACAGATTGAACGAAGATTGGCTAAGGACGAGGTGACGATGTGCGCTGGGAATGGTTCCAAGGTCGATGTGATCGCCGTTGGCATGCTACCTCTACATCTACCTTCGGGATTAGTTTTAGACCTGAATAATTGTTATTTGGTGCCAGGGTTAAGCATGAACATTATATCTGGATCTTATTTAGTGCGGGACGGTTATTCGTATGAGTAATATCTTTTATGGTCATGCACCCTTAAAGAGTGTGGTCTATTTTTGTTGAATCTTGATTGTGGTGATACACATACTCATAATATTGATGCCAAAAGATGGAAAGTTGATAATGATAGTGCAACATATTTGTGGCACTATCGTTTAAGTCATATTGGTGTAAAATGCATGAAGAAACTCCATGCATATGGGCTTTTGGAATCACTTCATTATGAATCATTTGATACTTGCGTACCATGACTCATGGGCAAGATGAATAAAACTCCGTTCTCTGGAACAATGGAGCGAGCTAATGACTTATTGGAAATAATACATACCAATGTATGCGGTCCAATGAGTGTTGAAGCTCGCGGCGGGTATCGTTATTTTCCGACCTTCACTGATGATTTGAGCAGATATGGGTATATCTACTTGATGAAACACAAGTCTGAAACATTTGAAAAGTTCAAAGAATTTCAGAGTGAAGTGGAGAATCATCGTAACAAGAAAATAAAGTTTCTAAGATCTGATCGCGGAGGCGAATATTTGACTTACGAGTTTGGCCTTCATTTAAAACAATGTGGAATAGTTTCACAACTCACGCCACCTGGAACACCACAGCGTAATGGTGTGTCCGAACATCGTAATCATACTTTCTTAGATATGGTGCGATCTATGATGTCTCTTACCGATTTACCACTATCGTTTTGGGGTTATGCATTAGAGACAGCTACATTCACGTTAAACAGGGCACCATCTAAATCCATTGAGACGACACCGTATGAACTGTGGTATGGCAAGAAACCTAAGCTATCGTTTCTTAAAGTTTGGGGCTGCGACACTTATGTCAAAAGGCTTCAATCTAATAAGCTCGAACCCAAATTGGAAAAGTGTGTCTTCATAGGATACCCTAAGGAAACAATTGGGTACACCTTCTGCCACAGATTCGAAGGCAAGATCTTTGTTGCCAAGAATGGAAACTTTATAGAGAAGGAGTTTATCTCGAAAGAAGTGAGTGGGAGGAAAGTAGAACTTGATGAGGTAATTGTACCTTCTCTCGAATTGGAAGGTAGCTCATCACATAAAATCGTTCCCGTGATGCCTAAACCAACTAGAGAGGAAGCTAATGATAATGATCATGAAACTTCAGATCAAGTTACTACTAAACCTCGTAGGTCAACCAGAGCACGATCCACACCAGAGTGGTACAGTAATCCTGTTCTGGAAGTCATGTTACTATACCATGACGAACCTACGAACTATGAAGAAGCTATGATGAGACCAGATTCCGATAAATGGCTTGAGGCCATGAAATCTGAGATAGGATCCATGTTTTGGTGGACTTGCCCGATGATCGGCAAGCCATAGAGAATAAATGGATCTTCAAGAAGAAGATCGACACCGATGGTAATGTTACTGTCTACTGATACGTCTCCAACGTATCTATAATTTATGAAGTATTCATGTTATTATTTTATCATTATTGGATGTTTTACAACCATTTTATAGAAACTTTATATCATTTTTTGGGACTAAGCTATTGACCCAGTGCCGAATGCCAGTTGCTGTTTTTTGCTTGTTTTTTACATCACAGGAAATCGATATCAAACGGAGTCCAAACAACGTGAAACTTTTTGGAGATTTTTTTGGGCCAGAAGACATCCATTGGGATAGAGCTGCACCTAGGGGGTGCCCCGAGGGGGGCACAACGCGCCAGGCCCCCCTAGCGCGCCCAGGTGGGTTGTGCCCACCTCGGTGGCCTCCCGCACCCCTTCTTTGCACTATAAATTCCCCAATATTCCGAAACCCTTCGGGGTTACCCTAGATCAGAAGTTCCGCCGCTGCAAGGTCTCTGTATCCGCGAAAACCAATCTAGACCCCGTTTCGGCACCCTGCCGGAGGGGGGAATCATCTCCGGTGGCCTTCTTCATCATCCCGGCGGCCACCACGATGAGGAGGGAGTAGTCCACCCCCGAGGTTGAGGGTTTGTACCAGTAGCTATGTGTTTAATCTCTCTGTATCGTGATCTATATCATGGGCTTTGTTAATATAGTCGGATCATATGATGTTTCTCCCCGCTATACTCTTGTTGTGATGAATTGAGTCTTTACCCTTTGAAATCTTGTATTGTCGGATTGAATATTCAGAGATGAGAACACATGATGTGTGTCTTGCGGTATGAATACTTGAGGTGACAAATGGGGTATCATATTGATTCACTTGATATATGTCTTGGCATTCAACTTGCGGATTCCCAAGGTGATATTGGGGTAATCTATGCATAGGGGTAGATGCACGTTTTTATTATCTTTTCTCTGATAGAAACTTTGGGGTCTCTTTGTAGTTCTTTGTGTGGATTGAGTATTATGAATATGAATTTGCTTTGGTGTTATTTTAGTACAAACTCTTGATTAGATCGATCAGAAAGAATAGCTTGCGTTATTTTAGTACGAACTCTAGGATAGATCGAATGGAAAGAATAGCTTTGAGGTGGTTTCGTACCCTATAAACAAATTCTATCTTTTGTTCTCCGCTAATAGGAACTCGGGAGTGATTCTTTATTGCACTTTGAGGGATAATCATATGATCCAACTATGTTAGCATTGTTGAGAGATTGCACTAGTGAAAGTATGGACGCTAGGCCTCATTTTTAATCATTGCAATACCGTCTTTGTGCCCGTTTACTAATTGCTACCTTGCTGTTTTTATTTATTCAGATTATAAAAAATATATTTCTACCATCAATATTACACTTTTATCATCATCTCTTCGCCGAACTAGTGCACCTATACAATTTGCCATTGTATTAGGTGTGTTGGGGACACAAGAGATTTCTTGTATTTGGTTGCAGGGTCGTTTGAGAGAGACCATCTTCATCATACACCTCTCACGGATTGATAAACATTAGGTCATCCACTTGAGGGAAAATTGATACTGTCCTACAAAACTCTGCGCTCAGAGGTCCTACAAAACTCTACAAGAATAAAGTTGCATAGTAGACATCAAGCTCTTTTCTCGCGCCGTCGCCGGGGAGGTGAGTGATTGAAGGTATATATTTAGATCTTGCAATTGAATCTTTTAGTTTCTTGTTTTATCACTAGTTTGGTTTATAAAAGAAAACTAGAAAAAAATGGAATTGAGGTCGCATAATATTATTGGTCATCTTTATAATATCTTTCTTGAAAATGATGGATCGGAAAATTGTGCTTGATTGTTAGAAGAAGAAGTCAATAAAATGCTTGGCACAAAATATTTGAATGATGAGCATGATTGCAATGTTGTTAGTGTGAATTCTTTGAATATCCAAAATGCTAATGATGATTGCACAAGTCATGGGAAAAATGTTTCTTATAAGCATGTCACTTTTTGTGGAGTGAACTGGGAGTGCCTTTGCACACCAAAAAGGGAAGTTAGATTTTGTAAGAAGCATAAATATTTGGAAACGTAAATGTTGCAAGAGAGGCTAGATGATTGTGTTGAAAGATGTAATTTTTTCGGCCATCCTTGTGAACTTTGCAATGAACATGGTCATTTAAATCTTCAATGCATATTCTTTCATGATCAAATAGTGTCCAAAAATTGTGATTACTTCATTACCCTTGAGCATCATAAAAACTTAGTATTCTTTTGGGGTATGAAGAAATGAAACGTATAACTAAGGATATTCAAAATTTAATCTTGATAGATTTCTAGATTTTGATCTAGAGGAAATTTATATGTTTTGTGCGGTGAATTGCATTGAGAATCCTTATATTGTCAACTATCTAAAGTCAAGAAAACAAATAGAATATGAAGAGAGTAGTAATGAAAGGGAAAATGTTTCCCAAAACCCCCCTAGTATTTATTATGATGAATCAGGTAACGAGGAGGAGCTTCCTATCTTTTCAAGAATCTCATCAATAAGAAGCTTGAAAAGATTAATTAAACCCACACATGATGTGGTGAAGAAGAAGAAAAGAAGAAAGAAGAGAGGTAAAAAGGTATCTCTCCCAAATAATGTTGCTCCTATTATTGTTGTGCCTCATGAAAATGAATCAAAAATAATTGTGGAGGATGATGCACTTGGTGATGATTTTGTTATGCCTATTCCTTGTTGTGATGATTATGATTGGGAAGATAATGGTACTTCTTATAATATTGGAAATCTTTTTGGCACCAACTTGGGAAATTATGATGATAGCAATTGTTATACCGTTGGTGCTATTCATACTATTAATGATGAGAGTGATTATGCTTATGATATGCCAAGCCACAAGCTTGGGGATGCTATGTTTGATGATAATGACATGTTTGAGAATTTATTTGCTGCAATTAATGTTTGTCCCAAGCTTGGGGAGGCTATGCTTAATGAAGATGATCTTTTTAGTCCCCTTACTTTGAATGATCAAATTTCCTATGATGATTGCATGCCTCCTACTTATGATGATTATTGTGATGATACTTATGTTATAAAAAGTAGTGATAATTATTGTCATAATTTTAATTATCCCTTTGCTGAACATTACTCTTTAATGTGGGAACAATTTATGGTATTCGAGCTTCCTATGATACTCCCACTATTACGAATGAGAATAGAATTGCTTATATGGAGAGTAATAGATTTTCTATGCTTATGGATCATGAAAAGAATGTTTTATGTGATGGTTATATTGAAGGAAATATGCCCTAGAGGCAATAATAAAGTTGTTATTTATATTTCCTTATATCATGATAAATGTTTATTATTCATGCTAGAATTGTATTAACCGGAAACTTAGTACATGTGTGAATACATGACAAACACAGTGTCACTAGTATGCCTCTACTTGACTAGCTCGTTAACTCTACTTGACTAGCTCGTTAATCAAAGATGGTTAAGTTTCCTAGCCGTAGACATGCGTTGTCATTTGATGAATGGGATCACATCATTAGAGAATGATGTGATTGACATGACCCATCCGTTAGCTTAGCACTATGATCGTCTAGTTTGTTGCTATTGCTTTCTTCATGACTTATACATGTTCCTATGACTATGAGATTATGCAACTCCCGAATACCGGAGGAACACTTAGTGTGCTATCAAACGTCACAACGTAACTGGGTGATTATAAAGATGCTCTACAGGTGTCTCCGATGGTGTTTGTTGAGTTGGCATATATCGAGATTAGGATTTGTCACTCCGATTGTCGGAGAGGTATCTCTGGCCCTCTCGGTAATGCACATCACTATAAGCCTTGCAAGCAATGTAACTAATGAGTTAGTTACGGGATGATGCATTACGAACGAGTAAAGAGACTTTCCAAAGAATCTAGATTGAACTAGGTATAGTGATACCGACGATCGAATCTTGGGCAAGTAACATACCGATGACAAAGGGAACAATGTATGTTGTTATGCGGTTTGACCGACAAAGATCTTCGTAGAATATGTGGGAGCCAATATGAGCATCTAGGTTCCACTACTGGTTATTGACCGGAGATGAGTCCCGGTCATGTCTACATAGTTCTCGAACCTGTAGGGTCCGCACGCTTAACGTTCGATGATGATCGGTATTATGAGTTTATGTGTTTTGATGTACCGAAGGTAGTTCGGAGTCCCGGATGAGATCATGGACATGACGAGGAATCTGGAAATGGTCGATACATAAATATTGATATATTGGAAGACTATATTCAGACACTGGAATAGTTCAGATGTGTATCGAGTATTTTTCGGAGTACCGGGGGGTTATTAGGCCTCATGGGCCTAGTGGTGGAAGAGAGGAGGCAGGCCAAGGTGTGGCGCGTGCCTCCTGAGGGAGTCCTGGATTAGGGGGTGTCCGGATAGCCGAACTATCACCGTTGGCCGGACTCCTGGACTATGAAGATACAAGATTGAAGACTTCGTCCCGTGTCCGGATGGGACTTTCCTTGGCGTGGAAGGCAAGCTTGGCGATACGGATATGTAGATCTCCTACCGTTGTAACCGACTCAGGTAACCCTAACCCTATCCGGTGTCTATATAAACCGGAGGGTTTTAGTCCGTAGGACTAACAACAATCATACCATAGGCTAGCTTCTAGGGTTTAGCCTCTCGATCTCGTGGTAGATCTACTCTTGTACTACCCATATCATCAATATTAAGCAAGCAGAGTAGGGTTTTACCTCCATCGAGAGGGCCCAAACCTGGGTAAAAACATCGTGTCCCTTGTCTCTTGTTACCATCCGCCTAGACGCAGTTCGGGACCCCTACCAGAGATCCGCCGGTTTTGACACCGACATTGGTGCTTTCATTGAGAGTTCCTCTGTCGTCATCCTTAGGCCCGATGGCTCCTTCGATCATCAACAACGACGCGGTCCAGTATGCAGATTTTCTCCCCGGACAGATCTTTGTATTCGGCGGCTTTGCACTGCGGGCCAATTCACTTGGCCATCTGGAGCAGATCGAAAGCTACGCCCCTGGCCATCAGGTCAGGTTTGGGAGTTTGAACTACACGGCCGACATCCGCGGAGACTTGATCTTCGATGGATTCGAGCCACAGCCAAGCGCGCCACACTGTCTCGATGGGCACGATCTAGCTCTGCTGCCAAACAGTACCCTGGAGGCCGCACTAGCTTCCGCTCCGACCCTTAGCTCGGAGCTGACTCCGCCGATCGAGGACGAGTGGCTGGACACCGCCTCGGGGGCTACGATCTCTACGGTGATTGAGCCGAACACCATCCCTGTCCTTTGCGAATCCCGTGACTCCAAGGTGCCGGACTCCTCTCCAGACTCCGAACCTCCCGCGCCCCGGCCAATCGAATCCGATTGGGCGCCGGTCATGGAGTTCACTGTCATGACATCTTTTCAAAGCACTCGCCCTTTGGCGACATCCTCGAATTCACTAAAATCTCTCTTTATCAGAGAGCCTGGCCGGACTACGGTCGGGAAGGTTGGGATGCGGACGACAAAGAAATTCAACGCCCACCCACCACCCACTTTGTAGCCACTTGCCGATGATTTAACCGACATGCTCGACTTCGACTCAACACATCGACGGTATGGACGACGATGCCGGAGACGACCAAGAACCAGCGCCTACTGAGGCAATCGGAAGGCCACCTTGTCATACGACATATACATGGTGGACATCCCAAAAGATGGGAACGGCGATGGAACAGCGCAGGATGACCCCTCTAAGAAACAGCCCAAGCGCCCGGCGTCGTGGCGCCGCTCTAAATCCCGCCACAAAGAAAACGGTGATCCCGCACGGAGATAATAACACCGGACGGTGCCGAAGACAACCCCCTCCAAAGCAGGATTCAAAGACAGAGGAGGGAGAAGCCAGCCCTCATGATAGAGCGGCGAGTGGGGAGGTGGAGGATGATAATTATATGCCTCCTCTCAAGATGAGGCAAGCCTCGATTTACGACGAATTTGTCGTGGCACGAGGATCCCACCCAACAGGAGCGTTTCAAACGCAGGCTCATGGCCACGGCAAGCAGCCTCAAGAAAAAGCAGCAGCAGCTTAGAGCTGACCAAGACTTGCTAGCTGACAGATGGACTGAAGTCCTTGCAGGCGAAGAGTACGAACTCGAACGCCCCTCCAAGAGATACCCAACACGCAGGCTGCTACCCCAATTAGAGGAGGAAGCACCCAAACCTACATCACCAGCGCATGATGCGGCCGACCGGCCACCCCGTGGCCGCGACAGAGAGGCCTCTAGGCCCTCCATTCAAGCTGCACCCCGGCGTCGCTCGAAAAGTACCAAGGCACGGGGAAACGCGCTAGACCTGCGAGACATATTGGAGGACAAGTCAAGGCAAACAAGATCGATCTACGGATCGCGTGGGTGCCCCACGACACGTGATGATAACCGTCACGCCGGATACAGCAATTCCGGCCGGGCCGAACACAGTAGACAAAGCTCATTTGAGCTGCGTCATGATATAGCTCAATACGAGGCGCCAAGACACCCACTATGCTTCACAGACGAAGTGATGGATC
Source organism: Aegilops bicornis (assembly GCA_021605145.1). Classification (NCBI taxonomy): domain Eukaryota; kingdom Viridiplantae; phylum Streptophyta; class Magnoliopsida; order Poales; family Poaceae; genus Aegilops; species Aegilops bicornis. The sequence goes on along the minus strand of CM038669.1, from coordinate 376,871,685 downwards.
ATCAAATCCCCGAGGGTTTCAATCACGTAAACATCGAATCATACGATGGCACAACAGATCCTGCGGTTTGGATCGAGGACTACCTCCTCCATATCCACATGGCCAGCGGTGATGATCTACACGCCATCAAATACCTCCCACTCAAGCTTAAGGGACCAGCTCGGCATTGGCTTAACAGCTTGCCAGCAGAATCAATTGGTTGTTGGGAGGACCTGGAAGCCGCATTCCTTGATAACTTCCGGGCACATATGTGCGACCACCAGACGCCGATGACCTCACCACATAATTCAGCAGCGGAAGAATCGGCCGACAATTAGACACGGTTCCTAACCAAGAAAAACCAAATCGTTGATCGTCCGGATGCGAGGCCCTTGCAGCCTTCAAACATAACATCCGCGACGAGTGGCTTGCCCGGCACCTAGGACAGAAAAGCCGAAATCCATGGCAGCCCTCACAACACTCATGACCCGCTTTTGCGCGGGAGAGGACAGCTGGCTAGCTCGTAGCAACAACTTGACCAAAAACCCCGGTGGTTCGGATACCAAGGACAGCAATGGCAGGTCGCGTCACAACAAGCACAAGCGCCGCATTAACGGCGATAATGCTGAAGATACGGCAGTCAATGCCGGATTCAGAGGCTCTAAACCCGGTCAATGGAAAAATCCGTTCAAAAGAAATACTCAGGGCCCGTCCAATCTGGACCGAATACTCGATCGATCGTGCCAAATACATGGCACCCCCGAAAAACCAGCTAACCACACCAACAGGGATTGTTGGGTCTTCAAACAGCGAGCAAGTTAAATGCCGAACTCAATGACAAGGGGCTGCATAGCAATGACGAGGAGGAGCCCCGGCCTCCGAACAATAGAGGACAGAAGGGCTTCCCCCCACAAGTGCGGACGGTGAACATGATATACACAACCCACATACCCAAAAGGGTGCGGAAGTGTGCACTAAGGGACGTACATGCGATGGAGCCAGTCGCCCCAAAGTTCAACCCATGGTCCTCCTGCCCGATCACCTTTGATCGAAGGGACCACCCCACTAGCATCCGCCACGGCGGATTCGCCGCATTGGTTCTTGACCCAATCATCGACGGATTTCACCTCACTAGAGTCGTGATGGACGGCGGTAGCAGCCTGAACCTGCTCTATCAAGATACAGTGCGCAAAATGGGCATAGACCCCTCAAGGATTAAACCCACAAAGACGACCTTTAAAGGCGTCATACTAGGTGTAGAGGCCAATTGTACAGGCTCGATTACACTCAAGTGGTCTTGGATCCCGGATAACTTCCGGCGAAGAGTTAATCTTGACATAGTCCCGTTCGCAGCGGCTATCATGCAATCGCTTGGACGAACCACATTTGCAAAGTTCAATGCGGTGCCGCACCACGCATACCTCAAGCTCAAGATGCCAGGCCCTCGAGGAGTAATCACGGTCAATGGAAACATCGAACGCCTTCTCCGAACGGAGGAGCATCTGGCGACCCTCGCGGTGGAGGTGCAAAGCAGCCTCTCACAGCAATTCTCGAGTCCGGCTACTAAACGTCCGGACAACATCAAGCGCGCCCTGAGTAACCCACAACAAGAACGCCTGGCACGATCCGAGCACGCGTAGCAATCCAGCGCCAACCCCAGCCTCGCGAAATTGGCGAAAGATTATGCGCATATAACTACGCTCTAGAGATACCATGGGCATAAGGAGGGGCACGACCACCAAGACGCCTGAATGTGGCTCAACCGCACTGTGGGCTCCCGATTGTGTCATTCTTTTTCTTTCTTCTTTTCTCTTACTTTCAGGACTCCGCTTTTCAGAAGCCTGTCCGCACTAGAATTGCCGAACTCACGATGCAACAGCCAGGGAAGCGTAGTTACGCCGAAAGTGTCGGTGGTCTCTACTACGAGCATTATACCTGTTTTACATACCATCCCGCAGCTTACTAATCGGAGGGGACATGTTAAATAGTCCCATCCCTTGCTTATCGCACTATTTGTATCGCTCGCTTTCATTGCAGTACCTTTTTGAATAAATAATACATAGCTTTTGCCTATTATTGCACTCCTTTCTTTATCTATATATATGTTCATTCATGACATGTTGCACCCAGACACTTTGGTACGGCCAATACACCAGGGGCTTAAGTACCCCAAAAATATGGTGTGATAAGTCCTAACACTTTCACAAGTGCGGCACCCGAACTTATAGCATTATATGCATCGGCTCCGAATCATGTCTTGGGTCAATAGTTGGGTTTGCCCGCTCCCATGTTTTGGTACCTTACGCCCGTTATATCGGCTAAGGTAGCGATGGGAAAACCAACGCGATTGTGCCCCGGTTGAGCTGGGTTGAGCACCTTAGTGGAGAAAGCTAAACCGACCGTCATGATAGGGCGAGAGCCCACTGTTCGAGAGGTTTTCAGGTCCCTAAAGACTTATGCCGCTTAGAGCGAGGAGTCGGCATTGTCCGCCAAGGCGTGGATAGCGCCCGAACTTGGTCTTCCGAATACTAGGGGCTTCGCGAAATTTAAAATTATAGAATTCTATGGCTAAGTGAGAGTGTTCAAGCACTATAGTCCGGTTGCCTTGTTCGCTATGCTGAGCGCCTCCCTCGAAGGACCCAAGAATGGGAACAAGAGCGCTCAAGTTTATCCCTAACACCCCAAAGACTGTGGCATGGGGGCTGAAGCCAACGACTTGCCATCTCTCAAATTTGATAAACGGCCGCCTGAAGGTAATATTTTAAATTCACAAGCGTTGCTTAGCGCATTTGAACAAGTTTTCAGCGTACAGGATAACAAATGTGAGTCTATTCAAAAATTACATCTTTGGAGCATTCACCCGCTATAAGGCAGGCACCCTTCAGGACGCCCTCATAGTACATTTCGGGCTTGCGATGCTCCTTGCTCGGCGGTGGCCCGTCTGTCACAAGCTTCTCAAAGATCCATCTTGCCCAGTGCACTTTAGCATGGGCAAGGGCTGACGGGCACCTTCAATGCAGACGGAGCGCTTGATGACTTCAATCCATGGACAAGCGTCCACCAGCCGCCGACTAGCCCAAGTAGCTCCTGTGCATGGCTTCAGAGGCCACCGAACTATGAGGCCCTTCATGGCCTGTTCGACGACCTTGTGGAGCTCGACCACCGCTTCATTTGGTCGCTCAGGCACTGGATGTCCGGCCTCAAAGATATCGAGACCGTAACACCTTTTCCGTTGAGCTCCTCCTCGGCGCGGTAGAACGCGGCAGCATCAGACACACTACGGGGCAGATCTGCGAATGCTCCTGGAAAGCTCCGGATTCGGGTAAGTAATAGATAATTCACTTTCACATGCTTGCTTTGCATAAAGAATGCCTTACCCGCCGCTATCTTCTTTAATGATTCAATTTCCTGGAGGGCTTTTTGGGCTTCGGCCTTAGCGGCTTTGGCACTCTCAAGAGCCGAGGCGAGCTCGGACTCTCGAAGTCTTGAGTCACGCTCCAAACTCTCGTGTTTTTCCACGAGCCCGGAGCTCTTGCCGCACCTCCGCCACCCGCGCCTCCTGCTTCTCTCGCTCGGTGCGCTCATGGCCGCTTTGCTTCGGCCGTGGACACCGCCTCCTTCAGGGTCGCCACCTCGTTCGTGGCCCCTACAATACCCACGTTAGTCCTGTCATTTTTGCAACCAAATCCTTTCTATAAGGTATTACTTTAATAAGGTATTACTTACCTTCCTTGTCCTCGAGCTGCTTCTTGGCAAGGTCGAGCTCGTTCTCGGACCGCTCGAGGCTCTGCTTCAATGCATTGACCTCTGAAGTCGGTCTTGGCAGAGGTCGCCAGCCAAGAACCTGCATTCCCATATTGACATACTTATGTTAGACTCCTGCAGATATCTTTTTAGATCCTCGGTCCGCTTTTCTTTCCGAACACCGAACTAAGCATCGAGGGCTACCGTCTATGCAGTAATATTTTTACATATTCTAAAACTTACCTCAAAGCCCGTTAGAAGGCTGGTATAAGCAGCCAGCCCGCTCTTGTCGGACTGAACTTTCTGGATCACCACACTCATAACAGTGCGGTGCTCCTCGTCGATAGAGGCGCCGTTAAGCGCCTCCAACAAGCTATCCGGTGCCTCCGGATGGATGGAGGTCACTGGGATCGCAGTCTTGCCCTTCTTACGAAGGGGCCGCTTGCCGGACTTCGGAACCACTGAAGGTTCTGGTACGGAGTCTGGCACAGGGCCGGACTTAGAGCCCTCTGGGGTTTCGCCCCCTTTGCGCCCGGAGTCCGGGAGGTCACGTTGCGTCGCCTCCAGGACCTCCTCCTCCTGGTTGGGCCCCTTTTGGGACTCCACCGCGATGTCGTTTGCGTCACGAGGAGAGGAGGCGGTTGGAAGTGAAGTGCTATTCACGTCCGATGAATCCAGGGAGTCGCTCGACGAAGCGGCGAGCTCATCCTTAGGCGGGCTACATGGTTATATTCGGCGTTAGAAGACACTATGCGACAAATAAAAAGTCATGAGCTATTCCGGAGTCCGGACACTTACGATCTCGCCAGGGGCTTGGCCCTTGGTGGCCACTCCTCCTCGTCGTTGTCGGCGTTGGTGGAGAAGTCCAGAGGAAGGGTCCTTCCTTTCTTGATTCCTCCGCCTCCCCAGCTGGGGCGGCCTTCCTTTTCTTCTCTCCTCACTGGGAGAGGCTTTTTCCTCCTCCTCGCCCTCGGGGAGGATTCCGCCTCGAGTTGTCGGACGATGAGTCCGACAAAGCACTGGCGCCGGGAGCTCCTTCGAAGTTCCGTGGTTTTCTTCTCGGCACCACGTGAGGTGCGGAGCCAACTCAAATCAATCGGGCGTCCGCTTGGTCTTCGGCAAGGGGCGGACGGTCAATCTGTCCGACGTCTTGACCGATCTGTCCAAAGGTTAGGGAGTTTTAAATCCCGCAGAGAGTCAAACTATGAAAAAAGAGTCCCATAAAGGATAAAATAACTTACCTCGCTGGCTTGACGCTGCGAGCTGAATCCGCGATCTTCGGTAGCGGATGCGGGAGCTTCGACGCCCTTGAACAGCACCTTCCAGGCATCTTCGTACATAGTGTCGAAGAGCCGGCTCTGTTGTTCGTGTGCGGATCAAACTCCCACAAATTGAAGGCCCGTTCTTGGCATGGGAGAATCCGGCGGATGAGCATCACTGGATTACGTTGACAAGCTTGAGATTCTTGTCCACTGTGTTTCAGATGCAGGTTTGGAGTCCGGACAGCTCTTCCGAATCACCCCACGTCAGGCCCGTCTCTTTCCATGATGTGAGTCGTGTGGGGAAGCCAGATCGGAATTCGGGGGCCGCCGCCCATTGAGAGTCGCGCAGCTCGGTGATGTAGAACCACCCCGATTGCCACCCCCGTATGGTCTCCACAAAGGAGCCCTCGAGCCATAGGGCGTTGGCCATCCTGCCCAGCATGGCACCTCCAAGACTCGCTTGGCGGCCGCCCACTACCTTCGGCTTGACATTGAAGGTCTTCAGCCATAAGCCGAAGTGGGGCTGGATGCAAAGGAAGGCCCCGCACATGACGATAAACGCCGAGATGTTGAGGATGAAATTCGGGGCCAGATCATGGAAATCTAGGCCGTAGTAGAACATGAGCCCCCGGACGAATGGGTAAAGTGGAAACCCTAGTCCGCGGAGGAAGTGGGGGAGGAACACCACCCTCACATGGGGCCTGGGGTGGGGATGAGCTGCCTTGTTGGGGAGTCGACACGCGATGTCGCGGACAAGTATCCGGCTTTCCGCAGCTTTTGATGTGCCCCTCCGTGACGGAGGAGGCCATCCACTTGCCTCCCGCCTCCGGACATGGTTGGAGAAGGTTGAGGTGGGATGTGCAGACTTGGGCGCTGGAGCTCGAGTCTTGTGAAATGGATGAGCAAAGGAGGAAGAAGGCGAGGTTAAAAGGTGGATCCTTATCCTTATATGGATGTCTGAAGCTATGCGTCCCCCGCCAGCCTGGTAAAACTCGCTTATCTCCCAAGCGCCGTAATCAATGGCGCGGTTGGGTTACCCACGTCCGTATTGATGGGAATCCCAGAATAAGGGGGCACGATCTCCACTCTGATAAGACATGCCAAGGAAACCGCCTCGCTAAACGCGCTGAGGTGGAACAGTAAAACAATTCGTATAAAGGCCTGGCCGTGGTGTGATGTCACGCCGCGGAATATGTCAGCAGATCTGTGCAAAGGTTATTCTCTCTATGGTGGTATGTGGAACTTGTTTTGCATAGCCGGACACAATCCTTGTGTTCAAAATATTCTATGAAGTATTCGGAGGAGGAACCCGCCTTGCAACGCCTAAGACAATATGCGTGTCGGACTCGTCGTCATTGAAGCCTGGTTCAAAGTGCTCGAGGAGTCTGGATTAGGGGTGTCCGGATAGCGGAACTATCACCATTGGCGGACTCTGGACTATGAAGATACAAGATTGAAGACTTCGTCCCGTGTCCGGATGGGACTTTCCTTGGCGTGGAAGGCAAGCTTGGCGATACGGATATGTAGATCTCCTACTGTTGTAACCGACTCTGTGTAACCCTAACCCTATCCGGTGTCTATATAAACCGGAGGGTTTTAGTCCGTAGGACGAAGAACAATCATACCATAGGCTAGCTTCTAGGGTTTAGCCTTTACGATCTCGTGGTAGATCTACTCTTGTACTACCTATATCATCAATATTAATCAAGCAGGAGTAGGGTTTTACCTCCATCGAGAGGGCCCGAACCTGGGTAAAAACATCGTGTCCCTTGTCTCCTGTTACCATCCGCCTAGACGCACAGTTCGGGACCCCCTACCCGAGATCCGCCGGTTTTGACACCGACACCCCCCTAGCCCAAACCAAATTGGACTAGGGGGGGCGGCCCCCCTTTCATTCTCTCCTCCCTCTCCCTCCCCCTTCTCCTTGTTGGAATAGGAAAGGGGGGACCGAATCCTACTTGGAGTGAGATTGCCTCCCCATGGCGCGCCTCCTCCCCTGGCCGGCCTCCTCCTCCCTCCCCCCTTTATATACGTGGGAGGGGGGCATCCCAAAGGCACACAAAATTTTCTCTTAGCCGTGTGCGGTGCTCCCCTCCACATAAACACACCTCGATCATATCGTTGCAGTGCTTAGGTGAAGCCCTGCACCGGTAACTTCATCATCACCGTCACCACATCGTCATGCTAACGAAACTCTCCCTCGGCCTCAGCTCGATCAAGAGTTCGAGGGACGTCACTGAGCTGTACGTGTGCAGATCGCAGAGGTGCCGTGCATTCGGTACTTGATCGGTTGGATCGCGGAGACGTTCGACTACATCAACCACATTACTAAACGCTTCCACTTTCGGTCTACGAGGGTACGTAGACACACTCTCCCCGCTCGTTGCTATGCTTCTCCTAGATAGATCTTGCGTGATCGTAGGCAATTTATTTGAAATACTACGTTCCCCAACAGTGGCATATGAGCCAGGTTACGCGTAGATGTAATATGCACGAGTAGAACACAAAGAGTTGTGGGTGATAATAGTCATACTGTTTACCAACATGTTATACTTTGATTCGGCGGTATTGTTGGATGAAGCGGCCCGGACCGACATTACATGACCGTGTTCATGAGACTGGTTCTACCGCCGTGCTTCGCACACAGGTGACTAGTGGGTGTCTGTTTCTCCAACTTTAGTTGAACCGAGTGTGACTACTCCCGGTCCTTGTTGAAGGTTAAAATAGCACACTTGATGAAGTTGTGGTTTTGATGCATAGGTAAGAACGGTTCTTGCTAAGCCCGTAGAAGCCACGTAAAACTTGCAATAGCAAAGTAGAGGACGTCTAACTTGTTTTTGCAGGGCTTTCTGCGATGTGATATGGTCAACACGTGATGATATATAAATTGTTGTATGAGATGATCATGTTTTGTAAAAGTTATCGGAAACTAACAGGAGCCTTATGGTTGTTGCTTTATTGTATGAAATGCAATCGCCATGTAATTGATTTACTTTATCACTAAGTAGTAGCGATAGTTGTAGAAGCAATAGTTGGCGAGACGACAACGGTGCTTCGATGGAGATTAAGGTGTCAAGCCATTGACGATGATGATCACGATGGTGCTTTGGAGATGGAGATCAAAGGCACAAGATGAAGATGGCCATATCATATCACTTATATTGATTGCATGCGATGTTTATCCTTTATGCATCTTATTTCGCTTAGTACGACGGTAGCATTATAAGATGATCTCTCACTAAATTTCAAGGTATAAGTGTTCTCCCTGAGTATGCACTGTTGCGACAGTTCGTCGTGCCGAGACACCACGTGATGACCAGGTGTGATAAGCTCTACGTTCACATACAACGGGTGCAAGCCAGTTTTGCACATGCATAATACTCGGGTTAAACTTTACGAGCCTAGAATATGCAGATATGGCCTCGGAACACTGAGACCAAAAGGTCGAGCGTGAATCATATAGTAGATATGATCAACATAGTGATGTTCACCATTGAAAACTACTCCATCTCACGTGATGGTCGGACATGGTTTAGTTGATTTGGATCACGTGATCACTTAGATGATTAGAGGGATGTCTATCTAAGTGAGAGTTCTTAAGTAATATGATTAATTGAACTTCAATTTATCATGAACTTAGTACCTGATAGTATTTTGCATGTCTATGTTGTTGTAGATCTATGGCCCGTGCAACTGTTCCTTTGAATTTTAATGCATTCCTAGAGAAATCTAAGTTGAAAGATGATGGTAGCAACTACACGGACTGGGTCCGTAACTTGAAGATTATCCTCATTGCTGCATAGAAGAATTACGTCCTGAAAGCACCGCTAGGTGCAAGACCCGCTGCAGGAGCAACGCCGGAAGTTATGATTGCCTGGCAGAGAAAGCTGAGGACTACTCGATAGTTCAGTGTGCCATGCTTTACGGCTTAGAACCGGGACTTCAACGACATTTTGACCGTCATGGAGCATATGAGATGTTCCAGGAGTTGAAGTTAATATTTCAAGCAAATGCCCGGATTGAGAGATATGAAGTCTCCAATAAGTTCTACAGCTGCAAAATGGAGGAGAATAGTTCTGTCGGTGAACACATACTCAAAATTTCCGGGTACCACAATCACTTGACTCAACTGGGAGTTAATCTTCCAGTTGATAGTGTCATTGACAGAGTTCTTCAATCACTGCCACCAAGCTAGAAAAGCTTCGTGATGAACAATAATATGCAAGGGATGGATAAGACAATTCCCGAGCTCTTCGCAATACTAAAGGCTGCGGAGGTAGAAATCAAGAAGGAGCATCAATTGTTGATGGTTAACAAGACCACTAGTTTCAAGAAAAAGGGCAAAGGGAAGAAGGGGAACTTCAAGAAGAATGGCAAGCAAGTTGTTGCTCAAGTGAAGAAGCCGAAGTCTGGACCTAAGCTTGAGACTGAGTGCTTCTACTGCAAAGGGACTGGTCACTGGAAGCAGAACTGCCCCAATTATTTGGCGGATAAGATGGATGGCAAAGTGAAAGGTATATTTGATATACATGTTATTGTTATGTACCTTACTAATGCTCGTAGTAGCGCCTAGGTATTTGATACTGGTTCTGTTGCTTACATTTGCAACTCGAAATAGGGGCTAACGAAGATTAGCTAAGGACGAGGTGGAGATGCGCGTGGGAAATGGTTCCAAAGTCGATGTGATCGCCGTTGGGACGCTACGTCTACATCTACCATCGGGATTAGTTTTAGACCTGAATAATAGTTATTTGGTGCCAGCGTTAAGCATGAACATTATATCTGGATCTTGTTTGATGTGAGGCAGTTATTCATTTAAATCAGAGAATAATGGTTGTTCTATTTATATGAGTAATATCTTTTATGGTCATGCACCCTTGATGAGTGGTCTGTTTTTGTTGAATCTCGATAGTAGTGACACACATATTCATAGTATTGAAGCCAAAAGATATAAGTTTAATAATGATAGTGCAACTTATTTGTGGCACTGCCGTTTAGGTCATATTGGAATAAAGCGCATGAAGAAACTCCATGATGATGGGCTTTTGGAATCACTTGATTATGAATCGCTTGATGCTTGCGAACCATGCCTCATGGGAAAGCTGACTAATACTCCGTTCTCCGGAACAATGGAGCGAGCAATAGACTTGTTGGAAATAATACATACTGATTTATGCAGTCTGATGAGTGTTGAGGCTCGCGGCGGGTATCGTTATTTTTTACTTTTACAGATGATTTGAGCAGATATGGGTATACTACTTGATGAAACATAAGTCTGAAACATTTGAAAAGTTCAAAGAATTTCAGTGTGAAGTAGAAAATCATCGTAACAAGAAAATAAAGTTTCTACAATCTGATCGTGGAGGTGAATATTTGAGTAACGAGTTTGGTGTTCATTTGAAACAATGCTGAATAGTTTCGCAACTCACGCCACCCGGAACACCACAGCGTAATGGTGTGTCCGAACATCGTAACCGCACTTTATTAGATATGGTGCGATCTATGATGTCTCTTACTGATTTACTGCTATTGTTTTTGGCTTATGCTTTAGAGACGGCTGCATTCACGTTAAATAGGGCACCATCTAAATCTGTTGAGAAGACACCATATGAACTATGGTTTGGCAAGAAACGCAAGTTGTCATTTCTTAAAGTTTGGGGCTGCGATGCTTATGTGAAAAAGCTTCAACCTGATAAGCTCGAACCCAAATCGGAGAAATGTGTCTTGATAGGATACCCAAAGGAAACTATTGGGTACACCTTCTATCACAGATCCGAAGGCAAGATATTCGTTGCTAAGAATGGATCCTTTCTAGAGAAGGAGTTTCTCTTGAAAGAAGTGAGTGGGAGGAAAGTAGAACTTGATGAGGTAATTGTACCTGCTCCCTTATTTGAAAGTAGTTCATCACAGAAATCAGTTCCTATGATTACTACACCAATTAGTGAGGAAGCTAATGATAATGATCATGAAACTTCTGATCAATTTACTACCGAACCTCGTAGGTCAACCAGAGTAAGATCCGCACTAGAGTGGTATGGTAATCCTCTTCTGGAAGTCCTGTTACTTGACCATGACGAACCTATGGACTATGAGGATGAAATCTGAGATGGGATCCATGTATGAGAACAAAGTGTGAACTTTGGTTGACTTGCCCGATGATCGGCAAGCCATAGAGAATAAATGGATCTTCAAGAAGAAGACTGACACTGACGGTAATGTTACTGTCTACAAAGCTCGACTTGTTGCGGAAGGTATTCGACAAGTTCAATGAGTTGACTACGATGAGACCTCACCCGTAGCGATGCTTAAATCTGTCTGAATCATGTTAGCAATTGCCGCATTTTATGATTATGAAATTTGGCAAATGGATGTCAAAACTGCATTCCTGAATGGATTTCTGGAACAAGAGTTGTATATGATGCAACCCGAAGGTTTTATCGATCCAAAGGATGCTAACAAAGTGTGCAAGCTCCAGCGATCCATTTATGGACTGGTGCAAGCATCTCGGAGTTGGAATAAATGTTTTGATAGTGTGATCAAAGCATATGGTTTTATACAGACTTTTGGAGAAGCCTGTATTTACAAGAAAGTGAGTGGGAGCTCTGTAGCATTTCTAATATTATATCTGGATGACATATTGTTGATTGGAAATGATATAGAATTTCTGGATAGCATAAAAGGATACCTGAATAAAAGTTTTTCAATGAAAGACCTCGGTGAAGCTGCTTATATATTGGTGTCGGATCACGGGTTTCGGCAAAAACCTCAAGGTTCGAACTCTGGGGTGCGCGCGAAGATCCTTCCCCTACCGATCCACGTCCTAGCTTCAGCTAGATCTCAAGGGCTAACTTGACGAACTTGCAACACAAGGGACACAAGATTTGTGCTGGTTCGGGCCACCGTTGTGGTGTAATACCCTACCCCAGTGTGGTGGTGGTGGATTGCCTCTCGGGCCGAGGATGAACAGTACAAGGGGAAGAACAACCTCTTGGGGTTGAGGTGTTCTTGTGCTTGGCTAGCTTGTGCGGGTGAGGATCCGATGCCTCCTACTATGGTGGCTAGTCCTATTTATAGAGGCCCTGGTCCTCTCCCCAAATATTGAGCGGGAAGGGAGCCAACAACGGCCAATTTGAAAGGGGACAGCTAGTACAACTTATCTTGACAAAAGCAGTCTTCGCCTGTTAAAGGCTCTGGTGGTGAAGCCACCTTGGGCTCCATGGCGACCTCCGTCTTGCCGTCCCGCTAGTCTTCGTCTTGTTGCACTAATATGGAAACCTTTGCTTGACGCCTCGGTACTCTGTGCCTGCGCTTGCCTCCTTAGCACCAAATAGGAAACAAGGACACTGCACACACTGGCGCCCGCCTGGTCTTGGTCGTCACGGCTCACGTCACGAGAACCTCGCGAGGTTCGCCTTGCCTTGATCTCTCCGCCCCTCGCGAGCCAGCCTGGTGAGGCCGCTCCTGAGGAGGTCTTGCATCGTCCGCCTCGCAAGGCTTGGCCCCTCGTGAGGGTCTTGAATGCCTTGTTGGTGAAGATGGGCCGTACGGGCCTGCTCGCAGAGCCACGCCATGGGCCGCAGGCAGGGAAGTCTGGGGACCCCCTGTTCCCACTACGCCGACAGTAGCCCCTGGGCCCAAGGCACGCTCGGGCTTGGCTTCGAGGCGAAGCCAAAGGTCAAGTACGAAGCGCCGCGGGCACCAAATAGCCTGCGGCCTTGGTCGACGCGTGGCGATTGATTGGAAGTGGGCGTCTCCGCTTCCCCACGCTGCCTTGGAATCCTCCTGGCCATGTGGCCCCTGCAACCTACACAGTTATTCTTCCATCGCCCGCGCCATACTTCCCCAATTCCTCTGCTTCCCCGAGACTCTGCTCCTCCTCCCAATCTGACCAGAGCTCTGCCCACTCCATCGCCATGGCGCCGAAACAGGCGGATAAGGGGAAGAAACCTCTATCTTCCGCCAGTGCGCCTTCTGCCATCGAGCCTGCGGTTGGCCAATCGCTGGTGCTCAACGATGAGGCCATGGGCAAGGTGCGCCCCATGCTCGCCTCCAGTTTCAATGAGTGGGGAAAGATGGCGGCTTGGCCCGCGTCTCATGCTCGTATTGACCGGGCAGCCACCGAGGTCCCAATCTTCATTGATGCTCTTTGGGCCGGCCTGGTCCCTCCTTTATCCATCTTCTTCAACGCAGTGCTTGAACATTACCAAATCCACATGCTGCATCTCGACCCCCAATCAGTGACTCTTCTCGCCGTCTTCGCCTTCGTTTGCGAGGCCATGGTGGGCATTTCCCCTTCCGTGGCCCTTCTTCGCCACTTCTTCTCATTGCACCTGATGGATCTGCGGCAGAGGTCAGGATGCGTGAGCTTCCAGGCTTTGGCTGCGACAGCAGGCGCAGGGATCGACTTCGAGCTTCCTCCATCCACGAGCGAGTTTCGGACACGGTGGGTATTTGTCGACGCCGGAGTACTTAGCCCTCTGCTCCATTCTTCATCGGCGCCTGCCGTTCCCAGCTCCGGTTGGGGCCATGAGAAGCTCGCGAGCCCCTGCCTTGTCCCCGTCCGGCTTAGGCTGAAGAGGCTGAAGGACTGTGGCGTGACTGCGCTTATGGTGGTGAAGGAGTTCGTCAGGCACTGAGTCGCTCCGCTTTAGCGCCATTCTCGCCCGATGTGGGCCTTGCTCAACAGTCGGGATCATATGAGACTTCAGGAGTCCGGGCTCCCTCATGAGACGCGGCAAACAGTGCTCGAGGTCCTGATGGATGTCCCTTCGCCGGACGACATGCCTGGGAAGAGTTGTCTGCTGTACCGTTGCACGAACAAGGCAGAATTTGTGGAGCACATGCCTTCCTTTGATGAGTGGGGGCTACACCCGGACGACCTAGTGGGGCCCCGCGAGAACCCCGTCAACGTGGTTCCCTTCTTCATTGCTGGCGTCGACCTCGTCCCGAGTGCGGATGCAGGGGGCGAGCACCGCCGGAGGCTGGCGGCCCGAGTGCTGAGGTGCAGATGCTGCCTGGGGCTCCCAGGCGTCTTCCTCATGGACTCATGATTCTTCCCCTAGGGCGTCGGTTGCGGAGACGATGCAGCACGCGGCTCCCAAGGCCGAAGCTCCGTTGGCCTCGGGGGGTCGCGGTGAGACGGCGCCTGATTGCTCTCCTCAGCCTGGCGCCCTCGAAGCTGCCCCTTCGAGTGCTTCTCCGGTCGCGCCACGTGCCGGCCGCCATGTCCAGCGCTTCGGTCGGCTTTGCATGGACTTCGAGGAGGTCCGCAAGAGGAAAGGATCCCCGAGCAGCGGTGGTATCTTTGGGCTGTTGAAGCGGAGGAAGTACATCGCTGTCGACGAGTAAGTACTGTATCTTTGTGATTTCTTGAGTGTTGCTTTCCTCCCTGACGTTGGCTCTTCAGGGTCGCTCCCGCCAAGGCCGCTGCATCTCCTGAGAAGCAGCCCCCTCTCTCCTTGACTTCCCAGCTGGCCTTGAGCACCCCGAGCCTGCATGCCGCCCCTAGAGCAGGGTAAGTTGGGGAGGCGTGCCCGCCTCCATGGCGCCTTGAGCCCGCGCCCTTGTCATCCCTCCTTCGCGGCTTTGATTGGAGCTCAGCAAGCGTGCCGAGGGCTCCTCCTCTAGTCATGGACGGCAACTGGGTGGCCCCGGTCTTGGGCTCCTACTCAAGCAGCGGGCCCCGGCTCGTCCGGGCCCCTTGCGAGGCCTGGCTGGCGTCTGGGGCAACACCAGCCCCTAGCCGCCTGCCGAGAGGGGGCGCGCCGCCTCGGGCCTCACCCGGAGCCCCCGTGGTGGAGGGCGAGATGGGCCGTGCGCTTGAGTTTGAGCACGAACGGAGCGTCGTTCGCCTCGTGCTCTTCCAGGAGGTGATGGGCGCGATGAACCGGCTTGGTGGGGAACTCGCGGACATTGACGTCCGCCTCGAGGCTGAGGGTCTTCGGCTGGCGGGGGAATGGCGTAAGCTGAAGGTGGCTATCAACCTTGGCCGCCACCAGCGCGATCTTGACAGTGCGAAGGCCGAGGCGTCTCTTGAGGTCTCTCGTGAAGCTTGCTCCTGAGCTTTGGAGGAGGCTTGCGAGGCCGACCGCCATCGCGAGGCTGCGGAGAAGCGTGCGGGGGAGCTCCAGGCCTGGAGTGCGTCCCTGGAGCAGTAGGTAGAGGCATGCAAAGCCGCCCTTGCATCGTTGAGGGGGGCACCCGGCGAGGAGGAACAGATCCGGAAGCTCGAGGAAGCGCTGGCACTAGAAGCTATGGAGCGTAGCCTCAAGCTCGAGCGACTGGAGACGAGGGAGCGCCAAGTCGCCCAAGCGGAGGACGCCGTTAACGTGCGCGAGGCCAGGGCCAGGAGGAGGTTGATCGCCAGGTAGCCGAGGCTCGCGCGGATCTTTAGGGTACGCATGACCTGAAGTTGGAGCTTGCGGAGACGAAGGCTGCGGGTTGAGGCGGAGAGGCGCGAGGGGGCCACGGCAGCCGCCCTGGTCACGGCGCAGGCAGAACTGGCTTCAGCCCGCGCTGAGTTGCTCTCTCTTCAGAAGCGGGTTGATGACGCCGAGTCCGTTGCGCGGCAGAACAGGGAGGAAGTGCTTCATCGGCGGATGCTGGAGCGTGAGCACGCCCTCATGCTCCAGGTCCTCAGGGTCAGGGCCAACACCGTGCTGGGCCATATCTGCGACGAGAATGCCCCTCATCCCCATACGGACGACTACGCCAGCCATCTTCACTTCTTTCCGACGTGGTGACGCGTCTGGAAGCTCGATCCGATAGAGCTCGCCAGCTCATGGAAGAGAGGAGCCATGGCCTGCTCGGGCGCGCATTCTCCCGCGTCTTCAGCCATCTTCGGAACACCTTCCCCGACTTCGACTTTGAAGCCGCCATTGCCCTCGTTCCTGCGGCTATCCTGGGCGACCTGGCGCGGTGGGTGGAGGACAACGTGGATGCGCTGGTCAGGGCCTTCGCTTTCGAGGACGACGCGGTGGTAATTGCGGCAGACAAAGGAGACGTGGTTGACAACGGCGATGCCGAGGCCGGCGAAGGTGGGGGCGACGCCAGCGACTGCGACAACGATGCCAGTGGTGTGTCTGAAGATGACCTGGGGGGCGCGGCGAGCGACATATCTGGCTGATCCCATGCTCCCCTGCTGTTTTACCCTGTATGCAAAAACTTGGGCGTGGCCCCTGAAGATTGTAAGAGCATTTTGAGAGGGGGAGCCCCTCGTGTAAACAAGCCGCTGCCTTTATTCCTTTATGTCAAGCTGAGTATACATCTTTGTGAATCCATGAGTCTGGTGGCGAGTTCACTATTCCGGCTTACCTTAGCCGAGGCAAGCCCTGAACTGGATCGTGAGGTCGTGAGCTCCCGAGGAACTCCTGAACGGTCTGCCGATTCGCCCGAGAGGTCCTCGCGAGAATCAAGTACCAATCGTGGTATCGACGCACGCGGTGCGTATGCTGCGCCCAGCCCCGCTCGTGAGGGGCCAGCGAGGAGGAGGCAGCAAGCGCGAGCTCCGGAATAAGGCAAGAACCAGGCAGCAAGAAATCACTCGGACAAGAAAAGGCACCGCCCGCGCGCATCAATGAAAATTCAACTTGAACTTAAATCCAAATCCAGAAGGCAAGGCTACAGAAAACAGATCCAAAGCAAATGGCCGCGTCCGGCGCCTAGTCTAGTCTTCTTGTCTTCGAGTTTTCTCACCAGCGCGGAGCTAAGTGCTGCCACTAGGACGTGAGAGGGAGCCCCCGAGGCCCGAGGCGGCGCTCCTGAGACTCTGGGGCGTGTACAGCCCCACTCGTTATCACGTGAGAGTGTCACGGGCGACGATCTTCACAGGCGTGAGCCTTACTTCATATCGCCAGACGAGGGCCCCGCCTTGCGCCACCCTCTACCACCATTGGGACGACCGAAGACCAGGACGGCACCAACGGGGTAGAGGGGACGCCAGCGGCGCCCTCGGCGACCACGGGTCCTCTGCTGGGGTAGGGCTCGCCGGCACCTCCCCGGTAGAGGGCCTACCTCCGGGTGACGCCTTGCTCCATACGACGCGGGGAGGGACCCTGCTCCTGGCTCCTCCTGCGCAGCCCCCAACGGGCCTCTCCTGATGGGGCAGACATCGCCGTGCCGGAACCATCGCCCGACGCTGTGACCTGGTTCACCTGTGACTCATGGTTAGCGTAAGCTTTCCCCTGAGGGATTAGTGGTACCCTATATCTGTTGCCTACGGCGCGGTTGGTGGGGCTCTCTGGCAGCTCCTGGAAGGCTTCAGCTCCTAACGCCTCCTCCTCCCATCCTGGCCCGAGGAACGAGCCGGGGTCGTCCTCCGGCGTGTACCCCTGGCCCATCATGCGGGGTACGTAGGCCGCCGAGGCCGCTGCCCCGAAGACCTCGCCAAAGTGCCCCATGCTCCATGTCGCCCGGCCTGTCACGCCGTCCTAAGGACGGCAGGGCAGTGCTCCGATAGGGCCGTAGGCGGCAACGCTTATGCCCGCACCCACCTGGGGTGGTGCGGGCGCGACAGGGCGCCCTCCACCGTAGATCGTGTTGATGTCGACGAGGCCCCCGGGCGTACCCGGGAGAACGCGGGCGTGGCGAGGCTCGCCGTGGGATCCAACCACCGCTTGAGGCGTGAGCTGATAGCAGAAGGGCGGCGCTCTCGTGGCCACTACGTCTAGTAGCTCGGAGACACATTCCAGCAGCGCATCTCGGCCGCTCTCCATCAGTCAGCACCGCAGCAGCTCCCGCGCCACTGTGAGTGCAACCCGCATGTTCGCCTGCTCCCGCCGGGTGTGTGCCGCCGTTGCCGCAGCGTGGCTTGCGGCCCTTGCAGCAGCTCGCGCTTGTCGTGGAGTGAGGGTGGACGGCGCTTGGCTGCGCCGCCCGTGCCTAGTAGTGTTAGGTGGCGCCCGTGCTGCCTAGAGCACGGGGTTGAGGTCTTCCTGGGCAGGTGGCGCCCCCCGGGCGGGCCAGGCTGCTCAGCGGTCGGTGTCAGCCCTCGGGTCGCCGGACATCGAAACTGCGGAGTGTCGGTGGATCGACTGATGGGGAAGAGGCTCCGGCGCACCCCTACCTGGCGCGCCAAATGTCGGATCACGGGTTCCGGCAAAACCCTCAAGGTTCGAACTCTGGGGTGTGCGCGAAGATCCTCCCCCTACCGATCCACGTCCTAGCTTCAGCTAGATCTCAAGGGCTAACTCGACGAACTTGCAACACAAGGGACACAAGATTTATACTGGTTCGGGCCACTGTTGTGGTGTAATACCCTACTCCAGTGTGGTGGTGGTGGATTGCCTCTCGGGCTGAGGATGAATAGTACAAGGGGAAGAACAGCCTCCTGGGGTTGATGTGTTCTTGTGCTTGGCTAGCTTGTGCGGGTGAGGATCCGAGGCCTCCTACTATGGTGGCTAGTCCTATTTATAGAGGCCCTGGTCCTCTCCCCAAATATTGAGCGGGAAGGGAGCCAACAACGGCCAATTTGAAAGGGGACAGCTAGTACAGCTCCTCTTGACAAAAGCAGTCTTCGCCTGTTAAAGGCTCTAGTGGTGACGCCGCCTTGGGCTCCATGGTGACCTCCGACTTGCCGTCCCGTTGGTCTTGGTCTTGTTGCACTGATATGGAAACCTTTGCTTGATGCCTCGGTACTCTGCGCCTGCGCTAGCCTCCTTAGCACCAAAGAGGAAACAAGGATACTACATGCGCTGGCGCCCGCCTGGTGTTGGTCGTCACAGCTCATGTCACGAGGACCTCGCGAGGTTCGCCTTGCCTTGATCTCTCGGCCCCTCGCGAGCCAGCTTGGTGAGGCCGCTCCTGAGGAGGTCTTGCGTCGTCCGCCTCGCGAGGCTTGGCCCCTCACGAGGGTCTTGAATGCCTTGTTGGTGAAGATGGGTCATACGGGCCCGCTCGCGGAGCCACGCCGTGGGCCGCAGGTAGGAAAGTCTGGGGACCCCCGTTCCAAGAACGCCGACAGTTGGGCATCAAGATGTATGGAGATAGATCAAGACGCTTAATTGGACTTTCACAAAGCACATACCTTGATAAAGTTTTGAAGAAGTTCAAAATGGATCAAGCAAAGAAAGGGTTCTTGCCTGTGTTACAAGGTGTGAAGTTGAGTGGGATTCAATGCCTGACCACTGCAGAAGATAGAGAGAAAATGAAAGTCATTCCCTATGCTTTAGCCATAGGTTCTATCATGTATGCAATGATGTGCACCAGACCTGATGTGTGCCTTGCTATTAGTTTAGCAGGGAGGTACCAAAGTAATCCAGGAGTGGATCACTGGACATCGGTCAAGAACATCCTGAAATACCTGAAGAGGACTAAGGATATGTTTCTCGTTTATGGAGGTGGCAAAGAGCTCGTGGTAAATGGTTACGTCGATTCAAGCTTTGACACTGATCCGGATGACTTGAAGTCACAAACCGGATACATATTTATTTTGAACGGTGGAGCTTTCAGTTGGTGCAGTTCTAAGCAAAGCATCGTGGCGGGATCTACGTGTGAAGTGGAGTACATAGCTGCTTCGGAAGAAGCAAATGAAGGAGTCTGGATGAAGGAGTTCATATCCGATCTAGGTGTCATACCTAGTGCATCAATTCCAATGAAAATATTTTGTGACAATACTTGAGCAATTGCCTTGGCGAAGGAATCCAGATTTCACAAGAGAACCAAACACATCAAGAGATGCTTCAATTCCATCCGCGATCAAGTCAAGGTGGGAGACATAGAGATTTGCAAAATACATACGGATCTGAATGTTGCAGACCCGTTGACTAAGCCTCTCTCATGAGCAAAACATGATCAACACCAAGACTCCATGGGTGTTAGAATCATTACTGTGTAATCAAGATTATTGACTCTAGTGCAAGTGGGAGACTGAAGGAAATATGCCCTAGAGGCAATAATAAAGTTGTTATTTATATTTCCTTATATAATGATAAATGTTTATTATTCATGCTAGAATTGTATTAACCGGAAACTTAGCACATGTGTGAATACACAGACAAACAGAGTGTCACTAGTATGCCTCTACTTGACTAGCTCGTTAATCAAAGATGGTTAAGTTTCCTAGCCATAGACATGAGTTGTCATTTGATGAATGGGATCACATCATTAGAGAATGATGTGATTGACATGACCCATCCGTTAGCTTAGCACTATGATCGTTTAGTTTGTTGCTATTGCTTTCTTCATGACTTATACATGTTCCTATGACTATGAGATTATGCAACTCCCGAATACCGGAGGAACACTTAGTGTGCTATCGAACGTCACAACCTAACTGGATGATTATAATGATGGTCTACAGGTGTCTCCAATGATGTTTGTTGAGTTGGCATAGATCGAGATTAGGATTTGTCAATCAATTGTCGGAGAGGTATCTCTGGACCCTTTAGGTAATTCACATCACTATAAGCCTTGCAAGCAATGTAACTAATGAGTTAGTTACGGGATGATGCATTACGAAACGAGTAAAGAGACTTGCTGGTAATGAGATTGAACTAGGTATAGTGATACCGATGATCGAATCTCGGGCAAGTAACATACCGATGACAAAGGGAACAACGTACATTGTTATGCGGTTTGACCGATAAAGATCTTCGTAGAATATTTGGGAGACAATATGAGCATCCAGGTTCCGCTATTGGTTATTGATCGGAGATGAGTCTCGATCATGTCTACATAGTTCTCGAACCCGTAGGGTCCGCACGCTTAACGTTTGATGGCGATCGGTATTATGAGTTTATGTGTTTGCATGTACCAAAGGTAGTTCGGAGTCCCGGATGAGATCACAGACATGACGAGGAGTCTCGAAATGGTCGACACATAAAGATTGATATATTGGAAGCCTGTATTCGGACACCGGAATAGTTCCGAGGTGTATCGTGTATTTTCCGGAGTACCGGGGGTTACCGGAACCCCCCTGGGGGGGGGGGGGGTTATTGGGCCTCATGGGCCTAGTGGTGGAAGAGAGGAGGCAAGCCAAGGTGTGGCGCGCGCCGTCCTAGCCCAAACCAAATTGGACTAGGGGGGCCGGCCCCCTTTCCTTCTCTCCTCCCTATCCTTCCCCCTTCTCCTTGTTGGAATAGGAAAGGGGGGGGGGGCGAATCCTACTTGGAGTAGGATTGCCTCCCCATGGCGCGCCTCCTCCCCTGGCCGGCCTCCTCCTCCCTCCCCCCTTTATATACATGGGAGGGGGGCACCCCAAAGGCACACAAAAGTTTCTCTTAGCTGTGTGCGGTGCCCCCCTCCACAGAAACACACCTCGGTCATATCATTGCAGTGCTTAGGCGAAGCCCTGCGCCGGTAACTTCATCATCACCGTCACCAAGCCGTCATGCTAACGAAACTCTCCCTCGGCCTCAGGTGGATCAAGAGTTCGAGGGACGTCACCGAGCTGTACGTGTGCAGATCGCGAAGGTGCCGTGCGTTCGGTACTTGATTGGTTGGATCACGAAGACGTTCGACTACATCAACCGCGTTACTAAACGCTTCCGCTTTCGGTCTACGAGGGTACGTAGACACAGTCTCCCCGCTCGTTGCTATGCTTCTCCTAGATAGATCTTGCGTGATCATAGGCAATCTTTTGAAATACTACATTCCCCAACATATATTGATGAATCTATTCATGATGCTACTGAAAATTATTATGAGAGAGGAACATATGCTTCATGATGCTCTTGTTATGTTTCAATTCTTATCTTTTATGCGAGCATCATTGAAATCATCATGCCTAGCTAAAAGGCATTAAAGAAAAGCGCTTGTTGGGAGACAAACCAACACTTTTACCTACTGTTTTTGTGTGTTCACATGATTATGCTACTGTAGTAATCATGTTTTATTGCTTTTGTTTCAATAAAGTGCCAAGTAAAGCCTCTAGGATCATGTTGGGTGATAGTTGAGTTGATCTTGCTGAAAAACAGAAACTTTTGTACTCATGAAAATAATTCTTATTTTTAACAGAAGAGTGATTTTGATTTGATTCTTTTTGCATAAGATTAATATACAAATTGCTCACGTGGTCTAATGTTTTCAGAATTTTTGGAGTAGCAGAAGTATGGTTTGAGTGCAGATTACTATAGACTATTCTGTTTTCGACAGATTCTGTTTTCAATGCATAGTTTGCTTGCTTTCTATTTTCTATGGCTTATATTGCTCAAAATAAATTGTGGAAATGATATGCTACAGTAGTGATTGTGTGTAAACAATTATGAATATTATCTTTGACAGTACCAAAAGTGAAATGGTTTGCTCTTTAACATACTAACCTATCTCACAAAGTTCCATTAAGTTTTGTGTGTTTGAAGTTTTCAAGTTTTGGGTGAGCTATCGATATGAGGAGAATAAGGAGTGACAATAACCTAAGATTGGGGATGCCCAAGGCACCCCAAAGTAATATCCAAGAAATATCCAAGCAACTAAGCTTGGGGATGCCCCGGAAGGCATCCCCTCTTCAAGCTCCAACATTATCGGTAACCTTACTTGAGGCTATATTTTCATTCGTCACACAATATGTGTTTGCTTGGAGCATCATTTTATTTTGTTAGGATTTTCTTGCTGTTATTTATAATAATTTTTTGCATCTTTTATTTCAATAAAAGTGGCAAGGATAGCCTTTGCCATGCTTATTTTACAAGTCTACATGTTGCTGTTTGAAAACAGAAAGTTTAACGCTGTTGCAAAAATTCCCTAGAAAAGTCAGAGTGTGATAAAATGTTGAATTTTCTTGCATAATAAGCTCTGATAAATTTTCTACAGTGTGCTAGAGTTTCATAATTTTTTGAGTTAGGGAAGTATGATGAATCTTGCATCCTTTACAGACTGTACTGGTTTGGTAGATTGCTGTTATGTTTGCATTGTTTGCATATGTTTGCTTGTTTAATGATTCTATTTGAGGATAGGAGTATTAAATATGCAGAGGCATTTAGTATGCAATGTTGAATAATAATTTTAGTGATTTGCTACAGTAGAGAATGATAAGGTTTTTGCATTGGTTTATACTAACTTATCTCACGAGTTCTTGTTGAGTCTTGTGTGGATGAAGCTTTTGAGATTTAGGAAAACCGTGATATAAGAGGAATTAAGGAAACACAAAATCTCAAGCTTGGGGATGCCCAAGGAACCCCAAGATAATATTTCAAGAAGTCTCAAGCATCTAAGCTTGGGGATGCCCCGGTAGGCATCTCACCTTTGTTCTTCAACATTTATCGGTTAGTATTGGTTGAGCCTAAGTTTTTGCTTCTCACATGACGTGTGCTATCCTTGAAATGTCATTTTATTTTGTTTTGCTTTCCATTTTAATAAAATACTTAGATCTGAAAGTTTTAAATAAGAGAGAGTCCTCACCTAGCTACCCATTTACATAACTACTCGCTTGATCTTCACTTATATCTTTTTGGAGTAGCTTTTCATTTACTCTTGTGCTTCACTTATATACTATGAGTAAACTGTTGAATAAATTGAACATGATGAAGTTGAAATCATATCATGCCTAGTGGTAGCTTCACATTGTGTCGGTGTACTAGAGTAGGGGTACCCAAGTATCCCGAACTTGTGCACGGGCAGTTGCGGCCTTCCGCGGCAGGGCTTGCCGGGTGACCGCCAAGGTCCTCCGTGGTTCCTTTGGAGCCATTCAAGAACAAAATATTCAAGCCAAGGAGACAAGGCCCCGGCAAGAGGAGCTTGCTGGGAAGGCCACCCAAGGCACCTAGGAGACAAGGCCCCGGCAAGAGGAGCTTGCGGGAAGGCCCGTTGAGCGACAAGCTTCTGGACGCGACAAGACAACAACTGCGGCAAGGCGCTTGCCGCGGCAGACCACCGCTTCTGTTCCTCGCGGCCCAAAGACATCCACTAACGTGTCGCCACAGGACCTTTCCAGTGCGCCAGCGTGGCAAGAGGTCAGGCGGCCAGCGGAGCGCTGTGGCAAGCGGCGCCGACAAGATTGCCATCGTGGCAAGCGGTGGCGCCTCGACGGTCCCTTTACGCCTTTGTTAGGGCGGCGTGAGACGGGCATTTAATGCCTTTGTCCCCTGTCGTCAGGGTTAGGTATGATACACTGTACAAGTATCTGTACCAACCACTCCTTTTCCATTTTTACCCTTGTCTACGTTGCCACCTGTCGGAGACCCCTTTAGCATATAAAAGGAGGCCCATGCGCAACGTAGAGGGGGGTTGGTTGGTTTGAGGGGTTCGAGAGGTTGGAGAGGTTCGAAGCCAGAGAACACCCACGCTCGATCTAGTTAGCAGCTTGTGTGTACAGTAGCACTCAGCGCTCCTGAGCAAGAACTCAATACACTCAGACATGCAGCAGTAGGAGTGTTATCTCTCCGGAGAGCTCCGAAGCTGGGTAAACCGCTCGTGTGCTTCGCCTCGACCGCTCTTTGTGCGACCTCCGCCCCCTTGAACCGAAAGGGGCTCGGTCCGCCGTCCCATAGGTGTTCATGGGCGGATCAGCTTCCCGACATCTTTGGCGCGCCCGGGTAGGCGTCGAGATTGTGTGAACCTGATCCGGCGTCCACACGAGCTAGATCTTCATCATCTTCATCGACATGCCACCAAAGAAGAAGGCTTCGGCGGCTGATGTTCCGTCCGCGTCGAACCCACCACCACCGAAGCAAACGGGTGGTGGGGTAGACGCCGGCGGAAGAATGGACGTCGACGGGGGAGCCCACGGTGCTGCAAGTCCAAGGACAAGGCTGCGCAAACCTCGGCGTCCGTACATGCACCGCGCCCGTCTCAGGAGGCGCGGGACCGACAGAGTCATGGTATTCACAACGCCATACGCTCGTTGGACCAAGATCGAGCTGGTGGATCTCGGGATGCTCAAGACCAGCATGCACGCCAACATGCTGGCGCGAGCGAGGCACGGTCGCCTGGACGGGATACTGCTCCTTCTAACATAGTTAGAAGTCCGAGCATATCCGCTCCTCGCGTTTCGCCATCGCCACCCACCACTCCAGCGAAGCTTTGGCGAGAGCTCAATCGCTCCTGGATTACCCTCCAACAGCCGACAAGGTCGATGAATGGAGGGCCACCATTCAGAGTCTCATCGGCTTTGCCAACGGCGACACTCCGCGGCAGCCGAGTGCATCGCTGCCGCGGCAGGACTGCCAAACACGAGCCGGTGGCGACGGAACTGGTGGGGGTGCAACCACCATGCACTCTCCGCCCCGAAGGACAAGATCGCCGACTCGCCGGATCCACCTCAACAGCGACTCCACCGCATCATCGGATCCACGAGCTCGTCGCGATCAGCGCCAAGTTCTTCACGAACGACAGCAAGAAGACGCTCGAACTTCGCATCGGCGCCAAGAGAAGCACGGCGTCAATCCGACCAGCGCGATGGGCCCTCCGTCGACATGCATGCGCCAGGAACCAGGCGACTTGCCGTCAGACGCGTAGGTTGCCCTGCGTTCACTTTCGTGAGCTGCGGCAAGTCGATGGCCCAACAAGAAGAATTTCAATCGGGCGTACCGGAGAAGTAGGACGGCAAGACGCATCCGTCGAAGGTCCCAGTGATCAACACCAAGAGTGCCGAGGAGCGATCTGCTCCGACAAGCCCTAGGGTTTGTTTCGTTGAAGCGAGCGCTCCCGACAAGTTTTGCTCCGGCAAGCTTGCCGGGAACGTCAAGCTCCGGTGAGCCGCAGTTCTCGCCAGAGAAGCGGATGTTCCCGCAGCGGCAGATGTGCCTTTAGTCCTTGTTGTCGAGCCGCAAGCTCCAGCATGGGCACAACAGATTGTCCATTTCCTTGAGACGGAGAACTTCCGAAGAGCAAGAAGAAGCGGAAAGAGTAGCCCGGCGGTCAAGTATGTACCAGTTTGTCGACAACATTGCATGCGAAGAAGACTCAACGGTGTGAAATTGAAGTGTATTCACCGGGAAGACGGACAAAAGCTGTTGGCAGAGATACATGGAGGCGTATGTGGTCACCACATTGGCGCCAGAGCACTTCTTACCGGCAAAGCGTTCGGCAAGGTTTCTTTTGGCCGACAGCCCTCCGGGATGCAACCGCACAAGTAACCAAGTGTGAAGCGTGCAGTTCCATTCCAAGCAGATACACCGGCCAGCTCAAGCTCTCTAGGCGATCCCTTTATCCTAGCCATTTTTTATGCAGGGGTTCGACATCCTCGGCCCCTTTCCCGAGCTGTCGGGGCTTTGAGTACTTATGCGTTGCAATCGACAAGTTCACAAAGTGGCGGAAGTGGAACCAGTGAGGAAGGTGACAACCGCGGTCAGTGATCAAGTTCTTCAGTCGATTGTTTGCCGTTTGGAATCCCTAACAGGATCATCACCGACAACGGCACGCAATTCCACGAGCCGCACCTTCATGCAAGACGTCCAAGATCTTGGCGCCAAGGTCTGCTTCGCTTCTGTTGCTCATCCGAGAAGTAACGGTCAAGCGGAGAGGGCAAATGCTGAAGTGCTGCGCGGGCTCAAGACCAGGACTTCCGACAGGCTGCACAAGTGCGGAAGAAACTGGATTGAGGAGCTGCCGGTGGTTCTTCGGTCGATCAGGACGACGCCGAATCGACAGAAAAGCTAAGTTGCTAAAGTTTGAGCAATCGGTTTTAAAATTTTTAAGTTATCTTCCTCGAACGGCCGTACTTTGTATGGAAAACCTGTGCGCGGAGGAACCAACTCGTAGCTAGTTGCGCCCTTACTTTGTTTCGAGTCCGCTCAACAACTTAAGTGAGCTGCGACTAGTTGAGTTGCGCCTTACTTTGTTTCGAGTCCGCTCAACAACTTAAGTGAGCTGCGACTAGTTGCAACAAGGTTTCTTGTCGGTGGCGGCGGCACCGAAATTTCTTGACGTCCGCTTTTCGGCACTTTCATGACGCCAGTGCCTGCGCCGACAAGTTCCCTAAAAGCGCAGGGCAAAAACATACAAAGGAAGGAATCAAGTAAAGGAAATAACATAGCAATCACTATCCGAAATAGAGTTATATTACAAGATAACTTGTCGCAGCTCTAATAGACTATTCTCATAACATGACCAGCAGCGGCAAGAAGAAAAGAAAGCGGGCGGCCTAATCTACATGATCGCCCTCAACCCTCTTGATCCCGCTCACCCTGTCCACGATGGGTGCGACAAGGGTCTTGAGCGCCTCCACATCAGCATCCGGCGGCAAGGACTTGAGGACGTTGGTGAGGTTGAGGCCTGGGTTGCGGAAGGCCACCTTCATCAGCACCTTTTGAAGAGCTCCCGCGTAGATCTGGCGCGACTCCTCGGCTAGCTGCTTTGGGATTTCTTCCCGGAGTCGCTGGAGGGCCGTCACCACGCCTTTGAAGAACAAGCTGAGCTTGGCGCTGGGCTGGAGGTGCTCATCGGAGGAATATCCAAGATCCTCCATCCCCAGCTGCGCCAGCTCCCTGTCGATGGCTGCAGCAACATCCACGAGACCCAGGCCGCGCGTGCCCGTGCCCTGTTTTGGGCCTGGCCCAACAGCGCTCGGCACCGTGTGTGGCCCAGGCCCGGGGGCTCCTGTCGGTGTACTAGAGTAGGGGTACCCTAGTATCCCGAACTTGTGCCTTTGGCGATTCTATGACCCTCATGGCGGGGCTTGCCGGGTGACCGCCAAGGTCCTCCGTGGTTCCTTTGGAGCCATTCAAGAACAAAGTATTCAAGCCAAGGAGACAAGGCCCCGGCAAGAGGAGCTTGCCGGGAAGGCCACCCAAGGCACCTAGGAGACAAGGCCCCGGCAAGAGGAGCTTACCGGGAAGGCCCGGTGAGCGACAAGCTTCCAGACGCGACAAGACAACAACCGTGGCAAGGCGCTTGCCGCGGCAGACTACCGCTCTGTTCCTGCGCTCCAGCACATCCACTAACATGTTGCCCTGGGACCTTTCCAGGCGCGCGTGGCAAGAGGCCGTGCGGCCAGCGGAGCTGTGATGTGGCAAGCGGCGCCGACAAGATTGCCATCGTGGCAAGCGGTGGCGCCTCGACGGTCCCTTTACGCCTGTTAGGGCGGCGTGAAGCGGGCATTTAATGCCTTTGTCCCTGCCGTCGGGGTTAGGTATGATACCTTTGTACAAGTAGCTGTACCAACCACTCCTTTTCCATTTTACCCTTGTCTACGTTGCCACTGTCGGAGACCCTTTAGCATATAAAAGGAGGCCCATGCGCATAGCGAGAGGGGGTTGGTTGGTTTGAGGGGTTCGAGAGGTTGGAGAGGTTGAAGCGAGAGAACACCCACGCCGATCTAGTTAGCAGCTTGTGTGTACTGAGCACTCAGCGCCCCGAGCAAGAACTCAATACACTCGGACATGCGGCGGTAGGAGTGTTATCTCTCCGGAGAGCTCCAGCTGGGTAAACCGCTCGTGTGCTTCGCCTCGATCTGCTCTTCGTGCGACCTCCGCCCCCTGCCGAACCGAAAGGGGCTCGGTCCGCCGGTCCCATAGGTGTTCGTGGGCCAGATCAGCTTCCCCGACACATTGGGTTTAGAAATTGAAATCTGTTGAGGCTTGACAATCACAATATTGGTCATACAAGCAATTCATGAATAATTAGTATAAGGAAGAGAACTTTCACATGCAAATACACTATCATGGAAATCTTTTGTGATTGTGAGACCCCATCAAAATATTATATGCCAAAATTGTTGACGTTGGACAAGGAAGACAACATAATGATTTATGTTTGTTCATATTCACATAGAAGTCATATTGTCATAGATCCTTCAACATGTGGTGTTTGCCCCCCATCTTTGCTAGCTAAAAATTCCGCACCAAGTAGAGATACTACTTGTGCATCCAAAAACCCTTAAACCCAAATCTTATCTTCAAGAGTCCACCATACCTACCTAAGGATTAAGCAAGATCCTTCAAGTAAGTTGTCATCGGTGCAATAAAGGAAATAAAAATTGCTTCTAAAAGTGTAAGATCGTTTAGTGTAAGAGAAAATTGAGCGTTGTACGAACTTGGATGGCAAAGAATAAAAGCGGTAGACTGCATAATAAAGGTTGCCATCTTAAGGGGCAATGTAATGTGACATTCTTTTGCACTAAGGGATTGAGCATACAAACAAATAAGCGCATGGCAACCTCTGCTTCCCTCTGCGAAGGGCCTATCTTTTACTTTTCAGTATTTACTTTTATGCAAAGAGTCAAAGTTTTTCTCTAGTCCTTTTTATTTTTCTCCTTTGGCAAGCATCATGTGGTGAGGAAAGATCTAGGCACAGATGTCCGATTGAATATGGGCAGCATGAGTTATTATTGTTGACATCACCCTTGAGGTGAATATGTTGGGAGGCAAAACAATAAGCCCTATCTTTCTATGTGTATGCGGTTGAAACGTTTTTCTCATGTGTACGCGGTGAGTGTTAGCAATCATAGAAGACTATATGATGGTTGAGTATGTGGAGCTCTTACTTAAACTCTGTTGAATAAGTTGAATTGCAATTGCTTGGTGACTAAGAACATAGGTTGTTGAGTTTCAAGGGAGTTCATTGTTTGAACCTTAAACATGTGAATTGGTTGCCACTACTGCATGAGAAATTTTATGAGAAAAATTGTTGTTATGATGCTAGGAAAAGTGATTAAAATTATTATTGATCAAACTTATGCACTTTGCTAGCATTCACACTTCATAAATTATTTCTTTTATCATTTACCTACTCAAGGACGAGCAGGAATTAAGCTTGGGGATGCTGAGACGTCTCCAACGTATCTATAGTTTATGAAGTATTCATGTTGTTATTTTATCATTCTTGGATGTTTTACAACCATTTTATAGCAACTTTATATCATTATTTGGGACTAACCTATTGACCCAGTGCCAAGTGCCCAGTGCCAGTTGCTGTTTTTTGCTTGTTTTTTACATCACAGGAAATCAATATCAAACGGAGTCCAAACAACGTGAAATTTTTTAGAGACTTTTTTTGGGCCAGAAGACATCCATTGGGCAAGAGCTGCACCTGGCGGGTGCCCCGAGGGGGGCACAACCCACCAGGGTGCGCCAGGCCCCCCTAGCACGCCCAGGTGGGTTGTGCCCACCTCGATGGCCTCCCGCACCCCTTCTTTGCACTATAAATTCCCAAATTTTCCGAAACCCTTCGGGGTTACCTTAGATCAGAAGTTCCGCTGCCGCAAGGTCTCTGTATCCGCGAAAACCAATCTATACCCCGTTCGGGCACCCTGCCGGAGGGGGGAATCATCTCTGGTGGCCTTCTTCATGAACCCGACGGCCACCACGATGAGGAGGGAGTAGTCCACCCCCGAGGTTGAGGGTTTGTACCAGTAGCTATGTGTTTAATCTCTTTCTCTCGTGATCTATATCATGGGCTTTGTTAATATAGTCAGATCATATGATATTTCTCCCTGCTATACTCTTGTTGTGATGAATTGAGTCTTTACCCTTTGAAGTTTTGTATTGTCAGATTGAATATTCAGAGATGAGAACACATGATGTATGTCTTGCGGTATGAATACTTGAGGTGACAAATGGGGTATCATATTGATTCACTTGATATATGTCTTGGCATTCAGCTTGCGGATTCCCAGGTGATATTGGGGTAATCTATGCATAGGGGTTGATGCACGTTTTTATTATCTTTTCTCCAATAGAAACTTTGGGGTCTCTTTGTAGTTCTTTGTGTGGATTGAGTATTATGAATATGAATTTGCTTTGGTGTTATTTTAGTACGAACTCTTGATTAGATCGATCGGAAAGAATAGCTTGCGTTATTTTAGTACGAACTCTAGGATAGATCAAACGAAAAGAATATCTTTGAGGTGGTTTCGTACCCTACAAAAAAATTCTATCTTTTGTTCTCCGCTAATAGGAACTCGGGAGTGATTCTTTATTGCACTTTGAGGGATAATCATATGATCTCACTATGTTAGCACTGTTGAGAGATTGCACTAGTGAAAATATGGACTCCAGGCCTCATTTTTAATCATTGCAATACCGTCTTTGTGCCCGTTTACTAATTGCTACCTTGCTGTTTTTATTTATTCAGATTATGAAAATATATTTCTACCATCAATATTATACTTTTATCATCATCTCTTCGCCAAACTAGTGCACCTATACAATTTGCCATTGTATTAGGTGTGCTGGGGACACAAGAGATTTCTTGTATTTGGTTGCAGGGTCGTTTGAGAGAGACCATCTTCATCCTAGACCTCTCATGGATTGATAAACTCTAGGTCACCCACTTGAGGTAAAATTGCTACTGTCCTACAAAACTCTGCGCTTGGAGGCCCAACACATGTCTACAAGAATAAAGTTGCATAGTAGACATCATCTACAAAGCTCGACTTATCGCAAAAGGTTTTTGACAAGTTCAAGGAGTTGACTATGATGAGACTTTCTCACCCGTAGCGATGCTTAAGTCTGTCTGAATCATGTTAGCAATTGCCGCATTTTATGATTATTAAATCTGGCAAATGGACGTCAAAACTGCATTCCTTAATGGATTTATTAAAGAAGAGTTGTATATGATGCAACCAGAAGGTTTTGTCGATCCTAAAGGTGCTAACAAAGTGTGCAAGCTCCAGCGATCCATCTATGGATTGGTGCAAGCATCTCGGAGTTGGAATATACGCTTTGATGAGGTGATCAAAGCATATGATTTTATACAGGCTTTCGGAGAAGCCTGTGAGGGAGTCCTGGACTAAGGGGTCCTCGGGCGTCCGGCCTGTTAGCCATGGGCCGGACTGATGTGCTGTGAAGACATGAAGACAGAAGACTGCACCCGTGTCCAGATGGGACTCTCCTTGGCGTGGAAGGCAAGCTTGGCGACCAAATATGTAGATTCCCTTCCTTGTAACCGACCTTGTGTAACCCTAGATCCTCTCGGTGTCTATATAAACCGAAGGACTTAGTTCGGAGGAAGAGATATTCATTATCATAGTCATACAGGCTAGACTTCTAGGGTTTAGCCATTACGATCTCGTGGTAGATCAACTCTTGTAATACTCATATTCATCAAGTTCAATCAAGCAGCAAGTAGGGTATTACCTCCATAGAGAGGGCCCGAACCTGGGTAAACATCGTGTCCCCTGTCTCCTATTACCATCGACCTTAGACTCATAGTTCGGGACCCCCTACCCGAGATCCGCCGGTTTTGACAGCGAAATTGGTGCTTTCGTTGAGAGTTCCACTGTGCTGTCCTCAAAGGGTTCGATGGCCCCTTCAATCGTCAACAATGACGTTGTCCAAGGAGAAACCTTCCTCCCCGGACAGATCTTCGTGTTTGGCGGCTTCGCGCTGCAGGCCAACTCGCTTGGCCGTTTGGAGCAGATTGACAGCTACGCCCCTGGCCATCAAGTCAGATTCGGGAGCTTGAACTACATCGCGGACGTCCGTGGAGATTTGATCTTTGCTGGATTCGAGACCGCGGTGATTGCTCCTGGTCACCCCGATGAACATGACCTAAATTTTTCATCGGACCGCATCCAGGAGATTGCCCCTGTAACTGCTCTGGCCGTAGATCCAGAGCATATTGCGCCATCCAAGGACGGGAGGCTCAACCCCACCGCGGAGGCCGCATATTCCACGGCGTTGGAGCCGAACATAAACCTAAAGTCACACGACGTCTTTGTCACCGGAACTCCGGACCCATCTCTGGTCATAAATTCTGAGCCATGCGCATCTGCGGACAACGAACTTGATTGCTTATCGATCTTTGAGTTTAGCGCCACAGACATCTTCCAGCATTCGCCCTTGGGCAATGTGCTAAATTCGTTAAGAAATCTGTCCTTGGCGGGGGATTCACAGCCGAATTATGTCCGGCTCAAGCTGGAGGCTGATGATGGGGGAGAATTTTGCTTCCCACCCGCCACCCACTTCATGGACACTGTCGAAGACTTAACCGACACGCTTGACTATGACTCCAAAGTCATCAACGGCATGGACGACGATGCCGGAGATGAGGAGGCCCAAAACCTGCCGTTCACCGGACAATGGACGACCACTTCCTCATATGACGTATAGATGGTAGATACGCCGAAAATAAATAGCAGCGATGACAAGGAAAACCCAGCAAAGGAGGACCCTCCTAAAACACAACCAAAGTGCTGGCATCAGTGGCGCCGCTCTAAATCCCGCCGCAGTAGGGACAACAACACCGGCACAGGAGACAACAACACTCCGGATGGTGCCGAAGACACAGAAGAACCCGATGAACAAACTACCGAACCAGACAATCGGGAATCAAGGCAGGTAAGCCCTGACGAACAGGCTATAGAAGAAGACTCAGAGGACGGTAGTTACCGTCCGCCCTCTGAGGAGGAGGTGAGCCTCGGCAACGAAGACTTCATCGTGCCTGAGGAGCCCCTGGAGCAGGAGCGCTTTAAGCTTCAGCTAATAGCCACCGCGAGGAGCTTGAAAAAGCAGCAGCAGAAGCTTCAAGCTTATCAAGACCTGCTCAATGACAGATGGACCGATGTCCTGTTAGCCGAGGAATACGACCTTAAACGCCCAGCCAAAAGTTACCCAAAGCGCAGATTACTACCTCAGTTCGACGATGAGGCGCCAGATCCCGCACCAGCATCACGCAATGCGGTTGATCGGCCACCGCACGGTCGGGATAAAACGGCAACCCGAGCCGAAAACAAGATTGTACCGCCTGCCGTAAAGGTAGGTATAAGACAGCTCAGGGCTATACATATGACCTCCGTCAAGACCTGGACAGTAGAGCAGAACATACAAGATCGATCTACGGATCGTGAGGACGTGCGTTCACGCGCGAGGACAGCTATCTATTCGGGCGTGACAAACCTAGTCACGCCCGAGCCGAAAACCGTAGACGGACTCCATCAGAGCTATGTCGTGATGCGGCCCAATATAGAGGTGCCGCACACCCTCTCTACTTCACCGACGAAGTAATGGACCATGAATTCCTAGAAGGGTTTAAACCCGTAAACATCGAATCATACGATGGAACAACTGATCCCGCGGTATGGATCGAGGATTTTATTCTCCACATCCACATGGCCCGCGGGGATGATCTTCACGCCATCAAATACCTCCCACTAAAACTGTCGTGGTGGGCGCACGGCAGATGCCAAGGGATGGCTAAAGAGAGGAGGAGGCTCGAGGGCGCTGGTGGACTCCAGAGGCGAGGTTGGCATGAGCGGGCGCGGGACGCCGGACATACCCAGGTTCGGGGCTCTCCGGAGAAAATACCCCTAGTCCTGCCGAGTGTAGTTGGATGATCGATAGTACAATGTTGCTCTTGAAGCTGTATGGAGGAGGAAGGAAGCTGGCCAAGGCTTGGGCTGCTCCTTCTCTCCGGTGTTGCTGTTTTGTGGCTAGTCCTATGCTTACTTGCTTTTCTCTCGTATGTGTTTTCTGCTTGCCCTCTCGCTCGCCCCCCGTATGATCGTGGGCTCCCGGGGGGTTTTATAGTCCAACCCCCCGGGGGTACAATGGTAATGTTACAAGTCGGTGGGTCCGTATTGTCGGTGTCCGGGGACCCGGGCTGGGTCCCGCTGAGGGCTTGTGGTTCGCGGGTTCCCTAGGTGCGGGCCCTGCATGCCTAGGGGACTGATGCCGTCTTGTCGATCATCAGGGCATGGCCGAGTCGAGTCGCGTACAGTGCTCTCCGTCAGGTTGCCGCTGTCGGATTTTGGGTTCCGGCAGACCCTCTAGGTTCGAACTCTCGGGTGCGCACAGAGATCTCGCCCCCTACCTACCTACACCTCGTCGCCTCGCTAGGATCTAAACTACCAAAGGAACAACACAAGAGACACAAGGTTTATACTGGTTCGGGCCACCATTGTGGTGTAACACCCTACTCCAGTGTGTGGTGTGGTGGATTGCCTCAACGGCTGATGAAGAACAATACAAGGAAGAACAACCTCATGAGGGTGAGGTGTTCTTGTGGCTAGGCTCTCGATCGGATTGGATCAAGCTAAGATGAGGTGGGATGTCTCTCCCCTTTTCCTACTATGGTGGCTAGCCCTATTTATAGGCACAGGCCCTGGGCCTCTTCCCAAATATTGAGCGGGAAGGGCGCCAACAATTGGCCATTTTGAAGGGGAACATCTAGTACACTTATCCTGACTAAAGTTGGTCCTCGCTTTGTCAAAGGCTCTGGTGGTGACGCCGACTTGGGCTCCACGATGACTTCCTTCCTGCCGTTATGACGGTCTTGGTCTTGTTGCACCGAAACGGGTGCCTTTGCTTGATGCTCGCTGCGCTTGCCCCTCTTTGCACCAAAGAGGAACGAGGACACTTCTGGCGCCCGCCTGGCGCCCTTGGTCGTCATGGCTTGCGTCATGGGCACCTCGTGAGGTACCCCGCCTTGATCTCTCCGCCTCCTCGCGAGCCAGCCTGACGAGGCCGTGCATGAGGAAGCTTCCTGTCATCCGCCCCGCGAGGCTTGGCCCCTCGCGAGGGTCTTGAGCTTGTGCTGATGAAGATCGGCCGTACTGGGCTACCCCTTGAGCCACGCCCGCGGGCGCAGCAGCAAGTCTGGGTACCCCTGTTCCCAGAACGCCGACATTAGCCCCCGGGCCCAAGGCACGCCTGGACTTGGCTTAGCAGAGAAGCGAAGGGGCAAGTGCGAAGCGCCACGGGCCCTAACAGCCTGCGGCCTCGGGCGCCGCGTGGCGGTTGATTGGACGTGGGCGGCCCTGTTCCCCCACGCCTCCTTATTTTGCGCCCAGCTAGGCGGACCCGTGGTTGCACACAGTCGTCCCTCTTTTCGCTGCTCGACCGTCCCCTGCTCTTCCTCCACTCGAGCTCCGGTCTCCGCTTCCAATCCAATCTCGAATCCTCCCCCTTTCGCCGCCATGGCTCCGGCGAAGAGGGAAAGGAAAAACACGTGCCTCCGCCTCGCTGGGCCGTCGTCGGCTGACTCTGCCGTCGATCGGTCGATCATACTCAACCGAGAAGGCTTGGACAAGGTCAGCTCTGCTCTGGCCACTATCTTCAACGAGTGCAGGAGGACGACGACCTGGCCCGCGTCTCACTTCTCTGTTGACAGAATAGTCGCGAGGTCCCAGATTACCGCCCGGCATACTGTGGGCGGGACTGGTTCCTCCCTTTTCCAATTTCTTCAACGCTGTGCTTTCCCATTACCAGATCCATATGATGCATTTGGGTCCTGAATGCATTACTCTTGCCGTTTTCGCCTTTGCCTGTGAGGCAATGATGGGCATCCCTCCTTCAGTTGCCTTGCTGCGTCACTTCTTCTCTTTGCGCCTCATCGACCCCACCAAATGTTCGGGGTGCGTGAGCTTCATTGCTGCATCAGAAACAGCGGCTTCAGGGATTCATTTCAGCCTTCCTCCGCCCGCGTCTGGATTCCGCGAGCGGTGGCTGTACGTGGATGTCGAGGTGCCCAGCCCCCTGCTTTCGGAGCCAACATCGCCCGCTGTCCCCAATTAAGGCTGGGGCCAGGAGACGCTCACGAGCCCCCGGCTCGTCTTCGTCTGGCGTTGCTTCGCGTAATTGAGGGCGCTCGGTGTGACGACGCCCAAGGTGGTGAATGAGTTCCTCCTATGCCACATTGCCCCTCCCCAGCGTCACTCCCGCCGGATGTGGGCCTTCGGCGGGCGTGAGGATCGTATGACGCTCCAGGAGGAGGACCTGAT
Source organism: Aegilops bicornis (assembly GCA_021605145.1). Lineage (NCBI taxonomy): Eukaryota > Viridiplantae > Streptophyta > Magnoliopsida > Poales > Poaceae > Aegilops > Aegilops bicornis. The sequence continues at coordinate 376,835,166 of CM038669.1, read as the reverse complement.
GCCTGAATCACTGAGGAAGGTGCTCATGGTCCTGACTGGGGACCCTTCCCCCGGCAGCATCCAGCAAGGGGGGTTTTGCTGTACTTTTGCTCGAACAGGGGCGACTTTGCAGAGCAGATGCCCAGTTTCGACGAATGGGGGCTCGCGAGAACCCAGTGGTGGTGACTGCCCTTCCAGTCGCCCACGGCGGTCCTTCCTCGAGTGGTGGAGCAGGGAGGCATGGGCCACCGGAGGCTGAGGGGGCCTCCGCCGGGATGACGACGCCAGGCGGCACTCCTGAGGTGGCAGCTCCTGAGGCCCGCACTGCTGCGGCTGAAGGCGTTGAGCCGCGGCCCGCGGCTCCCGTGGCCGAGGCCCCTGAAGCCTCAGCTACCCTTCTTGGTGAGGCGACCGGGGGCGTGCATTTGGATGACGCCCCTGACGCTGGTCGCCTTGATGCTTCTTCCTCGTCGCAGGCTGACCCCTGCGCTGAACTCCTGGGCTACTTCCGCGTGGACTTCGAGGCGCTCCGGAAGAGAAGGGAGGCCTTGGGTGACGATTACCCTTGCCGCCTGCTGAAGCGTAGGAAGTATTTCGCCATTGATGAGTAAGCCTTCCCCTTTCCTAGTCCCTTATCTTCCCGTTGCTTTGGCTAATCCTTGCCTTGCAGGGCCCTTCCTGCCGAGCTCACGGAGATGGCTGAGGAGCCATTCCCCCAGGCTTCACTCTCTCCACCGTCTTCAAGCGCTCCGAGCTCAAGCAGAGCCCTTGTGGTGAGGCCGGCCGGGGAGGTGCGCCATCCTATGGCGCATCGTGGCTCTGTGCACCTCGCGACCCTCCTTCACGAGCCTTCTCGGGGCATAGCCAGCCTGCCTTGGGCTCCTCGTCTGGTCGTGGATAGTGATTGGCTGAGGTCGGCCCTTCGTTCTTCGTTCGGGGACGAGCCAGCCCTAGGCCGGGCTTGGCGGGCGTGCCCGGCCATCACGAGGGCGCCAGCCCCAGCCCCCCGCCTGCAGGGGAGTGCTGATTCGTGGCCCCCCGCGCTTACTTGGGGCGGATGATGACGCAGAAGACGTGCTCGGGCGCGCCCGGGAGCGTCGTGCCCTTCGCCAAGGGTTTCTCCAGAGGGCGGCCGAAGCGGTGAGCCAGCTTGGCGTAGAGCTTGCTGATGAAGATGCACGCCTTGAAGCTGAGGGTCTACGCCTAGCTGAAGAGGGGCGCAAGCTGAAGGTGGCCGTTGCCCTTGCGCGCCACCAGCGCGACCTCGAAAATGAGAAGGCCGAGGCGTCACTGGCGGCCTCATGGGAGGCCCGTTCCCGGGCCGTTGAGGAGGCCCGGGAGGCTGACCGGTGGCGTGAGGCGGTGGAGGAGCGGGCGCGGGAGCTCCAGGCCTGGAGCAATTCCCTGGAGCAGCAGGTGGAGCTGCGCGAGATGACCCTTGCATCGATGAAGGGGGCTTCGGTCGACCTGGCTGAGCTCCGGAGACGCGAGGAGGTACTGATGTTGGAAGCTGCCGAGCGCGCCCGCGATCTTGAGCGTCTGGAGACGAGGGAGCGCTTGGTGACGCAGGCGGAGGATGACGTCGCTGCGTGGGAGGCCCGAGTCCTGGAAGAGGTTGAACACTGGGTGGCGACGGCCCGCTTGAACCTTGAGCGTGAGTTTGAGGAGAGGCTGGGGTTGATCAGGGTCGAGGCTGAAGGCAGGACCGCCGCCCTGAGGGCCAAGCTGGATGAAGTGACGCGGCGGGCCGACACTTCCCGGGCCACCCTCGGCGTGGCGCAGGAGGAGCTGACTACCTCCCGCGCCGAGGCGCTTCTTCTCCGTCAACAGGTGGACGAGGCTGAGGCCGTTGCACGGCAGAACAAGGACGAGATACGCCAACGGCGGATCCTGGAGCACGAGCATGGCCCCATGCTCTCCACGCTCCGGGAGAGAGCTAACACGGCCTTGGGCAACATCTGTGATGCAGCCGTTGGGGAGCCTCACGCGGTTAACTATGCTGGTAACCTCCAGTTCTTCACTGATGTGGTGACGCAGCTGGAGGCGCGGTCGGGCAGAGCCAACAGGTTGGTGGAGGGGAGGAGCCGCGCCCTTCTCGAGCGCGCCTTTTCTCGCGTCTTCAGCCATCTTCGAAACATGGATCCCAACTTCGACTTTTATGCCGCCATCGTCCCGGTACCCCAGGCCATCCGGGACGACTTGGCGCATTGGGTGGAAGACAACATGGATGCCCTCGTCAGGGCCTTCGCTACTGACAACGACGGCGTGGTCGTGGCTGCTGATGAAGGCGGCATGGTGAACGGCCCGACGTGGCCGACGGCAACGCGGGGAGCGATGGCGAGGCCAGCGACGCCAGCGACGATTCAGGAGGTGCCCTTGAGGATGCATTGGGGGATTTATCCGACTGACCACGTGTTGTTCCTGCTTTCTTACCCTGCGTAGATAGAGTTCAGGCTTTGCCCTGAAGGTTGTAAGAGCATTTTGGGAGGGGAGCCCCTCATGTAAAAACTTGCATTCAACATATTAGTAGATGCGATATCACCCATACGCCTGCGCCAAGTGGCTGGCTTTGCGACGAGCTGGCTGGTTTGTTTACCTTCGACCGCGTGGGCCCCGAGATAGCCTGCGGAGGGCTGTGGTGTCCTAAGGGTCTCCTGAACGAGCCCATTGAACCTGTAATGAAGACCTCCTGAGAGGGCGTGGCGACGGCAACTCGGGCTGCACGCAAGCTAGGCCTGGCCCGACTCATGAGGGGCTCACGAGGGGAGGCAGCTGAGGCAAAGTGGTAACCAGAACGCGAGAGATTGCTCGAACGAGACTAAACACCCCTTCCTCGACACACGCAAGTCGCAAGCTCGAATCCAACTTAAATCCAAAAGGGGGGGGGGGAAGCGATAGCCAAGTAAAAAAGCAAGAAAAGCAGAAAAAGCCGCGTCCAGCACCTACTCTAGTCTTGGACGTCTTCTCACCAGCGCGGAGCTAAGTGCTGCCACTGGGCGTGGGAGGGAGCCCAGGGCTGAGGCCGGCACCTGAGACTCGGGCGTGTACAGCCCCACTCATTATTATGTGAGAGTGTCACGGGGCGGCGAGCTTCACAGGCACTGGGCCTTCTTCACAGGTACCGGCCTTGCTTCATATCGCCAGACGAGGGCCCCGCCTTGCGCCACACTCTAGTGCCACCGACGACGACCGGAAACCAAGGACGCCGCCGACGGGGTAGAGCGGTCGCCAGCGGTTCCCCCGACGACCACGGGTCCTCTGCCAGGGGTAGGCCCTGTGGCACCTCCCCGCAGAGGGCCTACCTCCTGAGGACGCCTTGCTCCGAACACCGTGATGGTGATGCCGAATCTCGGCCCCTCTCCTGCAGCCCCCGGCGCCCTCCTCCTGAGGGGTAGGAAACTGCGGGAGTGGGGCAGCGGTCCGCTGCGGCGACCTGTCCCTCCTACGATTCATGGTTAGCGTATGCCTGCTCCTGAGGAAATAGCGATACCCGATAATCGTTGCTTCCAGCGCGGCCGACGGGGCTTTCCTGGGGCTCCTGGAAGAGCTCAGCTTCTGGTGCCTCGTCCCCCCAGCTTGGGCCGAGGAGCGAGCCATGTTCGTCCTCCTACGCGTGCCCTTGATCCATCATGTGGGGCACGTACTCTTCCGGGGCCGCCATCCCAAACGCTGCACCGTAGCGCCCTGTGTGCCACGCAGTTCTGTTTGAGACGCCCACACAGGGGTGGTAGCCTTGATGGCCCGGGGCCGTGGGTCGTGGCGAGTCCTTCTTCGCTGGCCGGGCGGAGGCAGCGCCGGCTTTGGTCTTGGCCGACTTTGGTGGCGTTAGGATGGCCTTGGAGTCCGCTTGGAGCTGCGCGGGCGTGTGTGGAGCCTCCGCGTGGGCCAACCTGGACCTGAGGTGGGAGTTGGGTGCAGAAGGGGTGAGCCCCCGATGCGGCGAAGCCCAGGAGCTCTGCCACCCGTTCCAGCAGCACGTCGTGACCGCCCTCCAGCAGCCTGCATTGCAGTAGCTCTCGGGCCACTGTGAGCGCGGCCCTTGAGTTCGCCTGCTCCCGTTGGGTGTACAGCGTCGTGGCCGCGGCGTGGTTGGAGGCCCTCGCCGCCGAACGCGCCTACCGCGGCGTGAGAGCTGTCGTTGCCTGACCGCGTCGCCCGCGGCCCGCAGCGCCCAGCGGACCGCGAGCTTCCTGGGGCATGGGGTCACCCGGCGCCAGCGATTCTGCGATGGGCGGCCAGCCGCCCGGATCAGGTTGCCCGCCGTCGCCGGACATGATGATGACGACGCGACGCGACGCGAAGCAGAGGTGGATTCCACAAGACCCCTACCGGGCGCGCCAAATGTCGGATTTCGGGTTCGGCAGGACCCTCTAGGTTCGAACTCAGGGTGCGCCACGGAGATCTCGCCCCTACCTACCTACACCTCGTCGCCTCGCTAGGATCTAAACTACCAAAGGAATAACACAAGAGACACAAGGTTTATACTGGTTCGGGCCACCATTGTGGTGTAACACCCTACTCCAGTGTGTGGTGTGGTGGATTGCCTCAGGGGCTGATGAAGAACAATACAAGGAAGAACAGCCTCATGAGGGTGAGGTGTTCTTGTGGCTAGGCTCTCGATCGGATTGGATCAAGCTAAGATGAGGCGAGATGTCTCTCCCCTTTTCCTACTGTGGTGGCTAGCCCTATTTATAGGCAAAGGCCCAGGGCCTCTTCCCAAATATTGAGCGGGAAGGGCGCCAACAATTGGCCATTTTGAAGGGGAACATCTAGTACACTTATCCTGACTAAAGTTGGTCCTCGCCTGTCAAAGGCTCTGGTGGTGATGCCGGCTTGGGCTCCACGATGACTTCCTTCCTACCATTGCGACGGTCTTGGTCTTGTTGCACCGAAACGGGTGCCTTTGCTTGATTCTCTCGCCTGCGCTTGCCCCCCTTTGCACCAAAGAGGAAACGAGGACATCAAGGCTGGGCTGGCGCTCACCGGGCGCCCTTGGTCGTCATGGCTATGCGTCATGGGCACCTCGTGAGGTACCCGCCTTGATCTCTCCACCTCCTCGCGAGCCAGCCGACGAGGCCGTGCTCGAGGAAGCTTGTCGTCCCGCCTCATGAGGCTTGGCCCCTCGCGAGGGTCTTGAGCTTGTGCTGCTGAAGATGGGCCGTACTGGGCCACCACTTGAGCCACGCCGCAGGCCGCAGGCAGGCAAGTCTGGGTACCCCCGTTCCCAGAACGCCGACAGCCGCTTGTTGTCGTCTGCGGTGAAGGCGGGGGCACTGTAGCCACGCCGGCCCTGGTCAGCGGGTAGGTGAGGGGCATTGTTGCCACGTTCCTGCTGACCAGAGGCATGGGCGGGGCACTGTTGCCTCGGTCATTGTTGATTGAAGTCTCGTACCCATCATACGGCCTGGATGGGACGGGAATTGACCCGCGGCTCGATTGCGTAGCATGCCACGGGTGGCGCTGGCTTGTTAAGGAGGCTTTGGTCGTGCCGGGTTCGGCTGTCTTGCGCTAGTTGTTGGGACCGAGTCAACGTGTCTTGCCGGGTCGGCTAGCCTGGCCGGCTTGCGGGGCTTGGCCGGGTCGAGTGACCCGGCCAAGCACGTGCCGGTATTGAGGGGCGGTGCCAACCCCGTTGATTTTTGAAGAGGATCCGGGTTTCGTTGCCTGCCCGGGGTCCATCCCCCTGACAGTAGTCCCCGAAGCTTTGAAGGTCCACCGTCTTCGGATGAGTGGGCCTTCGCAGTTTCCCCCTTAAGCAAGGTGGATTCTGCGGCCGGGTGCAGCAACTCCCATTGTGCCGGTTTTCTCGGAAACGGATCGTGGCATCCCGGCCGTGGCGGAGAACGAGAAGTCCGCCGAATCTTGGGGCAATCCCTCGGGCTTAGCGCGGGCGCCACGTGGTGCCCGGAAGTCGGAGGGGCCTGACAGGCCACGCACGTGACGGGACCAGGCGACGGGCTGGGGCCCACCGTCGTGCGCCCTCGGCCCAAGCGCGCGGATTTATTGCGGCGTCCGGGGGCCGGTTGCTCTTCCCCGGGCAGTTATTGTGCATGTACGTGCGCAATTATTGCGGGGTAGTGGAACAGGTGCATGCAGATGATCCCACTTCCCCACTTCTCCATGTTCAAACCGAGGGTTATAAATCGGGGGGCAGGGGGCGGCGTACATTATTCTCGCTCGCGCCCTCCTGTCCCTTTGCTCTCGCTCCGCTCTTTGCAACTGACGCACTACAACACCCGCTGCTCCGAGCAGAACTCCTTCGCCGTCCATCTTCCTTCTTCTTCCTTTGATCATGTCGCTGCCATCGGGCTCCTGGATGGGTTCGAATGTCACCTCCGAGGACATTACCCAACTCCGGGGACGCCGAAGCCTTGGCCTGGCGGGACAGGAACCGGGCCGAGGCGGAGCTGGAGGCGGCGTCGGTCCGTGCTTGGACCGACGCGGCGGCGGCATGGGCGGAGCCGGCACGGAGCCGGCCTGGCGCGAGATGCCGGAGGGCACGGTGGCAGCGGCGACGGTCTTTGAGCTGTCGTCGGTGAGGGAGTGCGGCCATGGAGGCCGGGCTGAGGTGGTGATACCTGACTGGGAGGTCGTGGAGGTGGCGGATGACACCCCGCCGCGGGCCGACGTGGTCGAGCGAGCGGGGACTGATGGTGGTGGAGGCGGCGTCGTTTTGGAAGAGACGCTGCGGGCGGCGGTGTCGGAGGCGCCGCCGGTTTTGGAGGAGGCACCGCGGGCGGCGGTGCCGGAGGCCACCCCGGCAGCTGGGCCGGAGACAGTGATGAAGGGGCGCCTCGGCGCCTGTGTCGAGAGACTGCAACGCAGGCGCCCGAGGCCCCGGGTAGACGAGACGGCGACACAGGCGCCCCGTGTCCGGGTCCGCTGCCGGCGCTGGAGGGGCGTCGGAGGAGGTGCCGCCGCTGCCGCGAAGCGCCAGCGGGAGTACGCTTTGGTGCCCCGGACAGGAGGGGTGCCGAGCTGCCGCGTGCCGCAGCCGGGCGCGAGCGGGCGCCGTTGTTCGAGCCTCGACCAGGAGGAGGCGGCGCTGACGCCGCTGGCCGCCGCGAGGCCGGACGGAACGGCTCGAGGCCTTCGCCCAGGCCGTGGTGGAGCGGACGCGCGACTTGGAGCGCGCCATTTTTGTAAGTCTTCTTGTAATTTCTTCTTTGTGGGGGCGCGCCAGTGCACCCACTGGGTGTAGCCCCCGAGGTTCGGGCCAACTACGTAGTAGTTGGGTCGAATCTTTAGAGTGTTGGCCTTGTTCTGATTTCTGCTTTCTTCAGCATCTCGACGCCTTCCGGGTCGCCGCCTACAATCGTCTCCTGGGCAAGCACCGGGAGCTCATGGAGCAGCTTGCCGCCAATGAGGAGGAGCTCCACATCGCCGCAGATATTCTTGTGCTCTTTTCTAGTGGGGGCGCGCTAGCGTACCCACTGGGTGTAGCCCCCAAGATTCAGGCCAACTGTGTAACAGTTGGGCCAAATCTTAAGTCTTGCTTTTTTCTTCTGCTGAGTCCTTCTTTTTCGTAGCCGAGGTGCTATCCTGGCGGACTCGTTTGCTCCGGGCCGGTCATTACTACGACCGGCTCGTTGCCGACACCGGCCGTCTTGGCGTCGAGGTGGCGCAGGCGAGGGCGGAGGCGGCCGTGGCTCGGCGGTCTCTCGACGAGGCCAACCGGCTGCATGAGCAGCTGGCGGGTTACAAGAGCCGCCTTGAGGCCGAGGTGGAGCTCCTTAAGGCGGAAGCCGCCAAGGTGGCAGAGGTGCGATGAGGCCCCGGTGGAGGCGATCAAGAGCGGCCAGCTGGCCGACGACAAGGGCCGCCTCCAGGCCGAGGTGGATCGCCTGCGGGGGCAGGTCACCACGACTGAGGGGCCCGTCAGGACGAGGCCCGTCGCCGCGAGGCGGCCGAGAACGTGGCCGAAGACAAGGATGCCGAGCTGAAGGCGACCCTTGCCAAGGCGGCCGATCTGGAGAAGGCGCTGGAGGAGCGCGACCGCGCCATCGAACGGGAGCGGCATGGTACGTTGCTTGAGGCGCAGCACCTGGAAGAGTCCTTCTCCAGTAAGTGCTTTTTCTTGTCGTTTGCCAGGTCGGGATCCGGCCTTTCTTCCTTGTTGTTGTTCTTCTTCTAACTCGCTTCTTCCTTTGCGGTAGGGGCCTTCCCGGAGACGCAGCGGCTGGCGGAGGAAGCCGTCCGCTATCAGCGCGACCCGACCGGCGTCGTTGGGTCCGGGACAGATCCGCGGGTGGCTTGGACCTTCCCGGAGATCATCGCTGCCACTGAGGCCCACCTGCAGGTCCTAGGAACGCAGTTGGGGCGGCTATCCCAGGCCGGTACCGCAATGACGGCGGCCCTATGGCCGGACTCCATCCAACCGAGCAGCTTCTCGCGCCTGGCGCGTTGGTTGGAGATGGGGCTGGACCGTCTTGGCGAGTGGCGCGTCTCCGCCGCTCGTGCCGGTGCTGAGATGGCGCCCGGTTTTGCGGCATCTCGGCATCCGGACCTGCATATGGACGCGTTGATGGGCCAGCGGGCCGGTTCGGAGCAGCTCTTGCCGGAGCAAGCCGACCGGATCGCCTCCCGGGCCAGCTACATCGCCGAGTTCGCCTTGCACGACGAGTTCCATCCGGAGCGGATGGAAGACGGCAGGACCGTGGACGGTGACGACTATGGCTTGATCCTCCACGATCCGGAGGGGAGCTTGGAGGAGACGGGTGTCTACCGCGACGCGGGTGCTGAGGAGGACACCGGCGCCTCCCTGGACCCGGAGGCCGCCAGGGGAGAGCCGTCGACGTCGCGACGCGGCGCTGGAGATGCCTGAGACACTTTGTGTAAAATCTGTTAAATAGCAGGTCCACCCACCCACTGGTGGTTTTAGGGTGTAATGAACTCGGGCCGTGGGCCTTTTCTTAAATACTTGTGTAGATGTCGTGGGTGCTTTTGCTTTTTGCCTTTCGTTTTTTGGACCGATTTCATGCGTTTTTCCTTTCTCAAACCACCCCCCCCCCCCCCCCCGCGAGTCAGACAGCCGAGGCTCCGGCCCCTGACAAGGAGTTAGGTTCTTTGAGAGGAGCGCCCAGGACTTGGGTCCCTCGAAACGTTGAGCGCGAGCGAAACACCCACTAGGTCGGCTGGCGGCAATCCGGCGAAGCCAGTTGGCGAGCAGCCGGTCGTGCGGCTGTTCATTTGATGAATGGTGGGCCGGGTTGATCGACCCGGCAGTGATGTAGGGTGGAACCCTAATCAGATATCTTTCACGTTTGGAGGGGATCCACGGGGGAAACACGACGAACGGGCGGAAGAACACAAGGGAAAACACAAAAGAGGAACACTAAACCGACAAGTTTTGATTACACAAGGGCTAGATCACCGAACACAATAGGTAGCACAAGATTCAAAATCAACAAAGGAAAGATACACGAGTAACCGATCTTCTCCGTGAGGAGGTCTCGATGGGGTCCACCCTAGAGGGGGTCTTGAATCCGCTTGGGGGATCTTCTCGGAAGAGGTCGTGGGCTCCGAGGAGAAGTGCCAAGTGGATGAGCAAGGGCTCTCACACCAAAGATGAGCTAAACCAATGCTAACCCTAACTAGGAGGAGGGGGTGGTCTATTTATAGTCTAAGCCACGAAGGGGTAAGCGGGAAAGGGTTACATGGGCTTCGGCCCGAGTCTTTGCACGCAGGCAGGCCGGAAGTTCCGGGCTCTAGAAGTTCCGGGCAGGTTCCGGCCGGGTTCCGGGCTATCCAGAGTGTTGGCGCGCTCGGGGCTGGTCTGGACTCCGGGGGCCAGAGGTTCCGGGCAGGCCGGAAGGTCCAGGGGCCGGAAGTTCCGGGCAGAGGCCGGAAGTTCCGGGCTTTCCAGAAGCTTGTTCCTGCTTCTTCTTCCTTCTCCTCTTCCATGCTTGGCCTTGGTGCTTGGATCCTCCATGGTCGTCTCGGTTGTACCTAAGTATATGCAAGGTCCATGCATGAGGTAGTAGGCATGTCTCACATGTGGAAAGTGACGGTTCAAAGAGGAGTGAGTTCACCTTGTGTCCAATGGCGTATGGTCGAGGTCTCGTCATATGTCCACTTGGGGTTTGGAGAGTAGTCGGAGTGTACATGGGGATGAACGTGGGATGCTCCGCATCATCTCCCCTCCCTTGGGAAAGATCCGACCTCGGATCGTGATCCTCATCACCATGGAAACGGTTGTCGTAGACGAACTTGTAGTTGGATGAAGTTGAAGACATTGCGCAATCCAAGTACTCCAAGGTGTCTCCGGTGTGTGGTACATGCAAAATGAGCAAACACAAAGTACACTTGGAAATACAATGGTTAGCGCACACAAAGTGTCCATCATGTAAGAATGAGTCCGTGCAACAAGATTGTTCATGACAAAGCACATGAAGCTTATCAAGATGATATAGAATGATGTGCAAAGCATTCATGGGAGCAAAAGCATTCATTGTGCCCACAAATGTGTTGTGAATATGATCAAGGCAACCACGGTGCAAAATGATGTCATAGTGAGAGGATTTATCAATAGCATGAATATGGCAATGGATGCTCAATATGATTATGTTATCATGCAATTGATGGTAGGCAATGGTATGTATGAATATTCCATCAAGAAAGATCACAACAAATTTTCTAAGGAAATGCACAAGCTCATATATCATGGATGACATGGGAATATAAGATGCAACAAGGCAATCATAATGTGAGTCAATCCATGCATAGGGTGCAAACCTGTGGTGAGTACAATATGTCCATCGAGGATGACATGTGTGAGCACAATCAACAAATATGGAGGTGTTGGTGCAATGTGTCAAAAGAGTGTTGATGTACCAATGCTCGATGTTGTGGCATGAGTGGAGGTACGAAGGTGCATCCAAGAAGTCCGAGCGCTCCTCAATGTGAAGGTCCATAGAGCCAATGTTCAATGTCGCGCCTCCGTTCGTGAGATCTATCATGTAAACAACAAGAAGGAAACAACAACGAAAGAGTGACCCATCCAATATGCATAATTGTGGATGGCTCAAAAGGAATGAATTCAACTTTAGGAGTTTCTCAAGTGTGTTGGAGTTGCACATCGTGTATGCCTACACATAACCAATATGTCTCATGAAGGTACCGCCTTGTGAATCCCTCAAAATGAAAGAACATGACAACCACTCGGAAAAACAAATGAGGTTAGTGCAAATGCAACACCTATCATTCGTGTGGTAAAATACCCAACAAGTGTATGCATCATGCTCATCATAAGAAAGGACAAGGGAGCATTTCATAGTATGGAGGCATACGATGCAAGAACAACCAAATACAAGAGGCTCAAGTAAACAAGCATGCATCACAAGTAAAGTGCCAAAGTCTCCAAGATCAATAAGCATAGTATGGTTGCACTCAATATAAGTGGATATGAGAGAGGCAACTAATGGACACAAGAGATAATGATCAAGATATACCATGTGAGAGGCATGAACATATATGTCATCAACCCAAGAAAGCAAGTAATAGTGGAACATGGGTGATGCAACATAGCAAGCAATCATAGTGATCAAGTCAAGCAAGCTAGTAGTGCGAAGATGCAACATACTAGAAGGAATCATGGCAAGCATGTCATGTGTGCAAATAGTGGGCATGAATAATTCACATGTCATAGCACAAGCATGAAATCAAGGTATGAGTAGAATAGCATGAATAGCATGGGGCACATGATAAACATGGCAATAGCAACAAGGATCTCCACCAAGCATGCAAATACACATAGGAGTAGCATAATGGTGAATCATGGGTAGATGCAAGCAAGGGTCACAGTTGCATGGCAAAGGTATAGAAGCAAGCATAGCATGCAAAGTGAACACGGTAAAATGAGCATAAGGTGAGAAGTGGTAAATAGCCCATAGCTGTGTGAGAGACAAGTAAAAGAGATGCGCGTAGTCCTTGTGCAAAAGGAACGGTGGGAATGAAAGTCCACGGGATCCCAAGTCATTGTTGCTTTCAAGAGCTCGTTTCGTCAACTCATGGGATTGAGATGTTGACGAGTATACGTGAGTACCTACACAAAACAAAGACAAAGGGAAAATTATGTGTGCGTGGTAGATGTACGCATCATCCATCATGATGCATGCGTGCTTGTGTTGGTTAGCACAAAATAGCCAATGCTCAAATAAATGAGATGCGTGATATAGAAACATGTCATCCATCATGATAGGTTTGTTGTTATGCATGGCATAATGGAGACTCAAATTGTGTAATGCATCATGGGAAATATCTAGAGCATTGTTATTCATGGAATTTATATGGTGCATGCAATTATGGGAATCATGCAAAGTATGGAATGTATCAAAATCTCCTAATATATATGAGGAAACTATGGGGGTCTCCTCATGAGAATTAATGGAAACATCACATGGAGAATATTGAAAACATCCAAAACAATGCATATTTGGAACAATGTGATCATGACATGACATAGTAGATGAATTGCGCAAATCATGTAAAGGAAGCATGGAAATATCATCACAAGAGAAACAAAAGCCAATGACCATCATCTCGTCATCTATGCCAGTGCAAATAGGATTGATATTAATGGGGCATGCATAGTTACTATGTTGAGATTGTAATGATGCAATGTGGGAGATCTCACTCATAGCATATGACAAGTTCAAAGGGTTGTCAAACATGATGTGGCCAAAAGAATTTTCACATGATATCCTATGGAGCATAGCATCACAACCAGGCAATTCAACATGTTCATCATCATATTCATCATAAATAGGTAAGTCATGACATGAAGAAGTCGCACTAGCATGAAGCATGGGAATAGGTGGATCAACATCATACAAGCAATCAATGTCAAGATAGTCCACTAGTGGGACAAGAGAAGTACCATCACCTATGTTACCTTTGGAAGGTCGCTCATGTGTTGTAGGTGAGGTGTTGAAGACCAAGTCGTTGTCATCTTCGTTTTGATGGAACCATGTAGGTGGTGCATCATTGTCCACCATGGCCATCGTCGTCTCCATTGGAGGGATGGACTTGTCGAGGATAGGTATGTCGTCATGTAGGATACCTAGCACCAAAGAAGAAAACACACCAGAAGTAGAGATTAAGTCGTTAGAAATCGAAGTGGCCTCACATGCCGTCTCAACTATCTCACTCGCTAAGTGTTGTGGCTCACTCACTCCCTCAAGGATGCTCTCACTCATATGGTTGGTGGAGTCACTCAAATGGCGCTCAACCTCACATAGGATGTGTGGCATGCTCTCATGTGTGGGGCTAGTGGTGGTCACACTCATCCCCTCAAAGGAAATGCTCTCAATGTCACATATGGTGGAGTCACTCATGTCACTCATGTGGTGGTGGCTCTCCTCACATGGCACTTGGGGCATCTCGACATATGTGGGTGTCGGAGAGATGTAGGTGCAAATGTCTCCATGCTCAACTCCTATCGCCGTGGCCGAAGGGGATGGCCCTTGCTCGACCTTCTTGTCGCCATCTTGTTGTTGGAGGCCCATATGATGTGGCACCTCGTAGCTCGTCTTCATGACCGAAGGGAGTTTCCCATGCTCGGCCATCTTTCTTGGGGGGGCTTCCGAAGATGGAAGTGTCACCCTCGCTCGTAGGTAGTCGCCTTGGACTTGATGAAGTCGATGTAGGCGTACACGTGGGAAGTAGGCGAAGATGTCGTACGTCCAAAGGCGAAGATGCCTTGAGAACACTTGGCGAAGATGCCGAAGTGGTTGATGTAGCCGTAGCGCCATCTTTGTGGTGGTCGTCTCACGGTCTTCTTTTGTGCTCATGAAGCTTGGACTTGGCATGAAGTAGGGCTTGTTGCGAATTTTGCATTTGCGCTTGTGGAGCATCTTCATGATGATGATGTCGTTGTCTTTCTTGAGCTCATAGTAGATGCCGTTCATCGTCGTCGTGCACATGTTGCTTGGAGGTGACTTGCCCTTCATGACGATGTTGATCACGAACGTGATGGTGATCGCCATGTAGATGTGGACGAGGACGATTTGCACTTGCATCGTTTCCGCGCTCCGAAGACTTGTGTCTTGAATGTCGCCGCCTTGAAGATGACAAAGGGGAAGAAGACTTGATCAAGGCTCTAATCTCCTCCATCCTTGCATCTTGCTTCTCTTTATGTGCGGAAAGCTTGCTGTCGATGTAGTCCCTTTTCCGTGCTTCGGAGAGATGAATGTCGGTGGAGAAGTTCTCGATGCGCTCTTCCAATCTTGATTGTGCGCCTTGCATTTGTCGTTGTAGATCAAAGATTGACGCTTTGGTGATGTAGATGTTCATGCCGTCATTGTTGTCGAAGACCGGAGATGAAATGCCTTGCCGATCCATCACAAGACTCGAGCAAATATGAGTGGGAGAAAGAGAAGAACTTATACCAAATGTACCTTGATCGATGTTGAAAATGGATCAATGATCACTCACTGTGTAACAAGGAAATAGCACAATTGGTACCAATTCTTGTCGGTTTCTCACACCTACACAAGTAAGGCTTATGGTGGAGCTTGGTGAGGATAGTGGCACAAAAATTTGATGCAAAATATTAGCACGAGTCAATAATGTTGAAAGAGATTCACAAATTCGCAAGCGAAACAAGTAGACCAATAGCAATAAATGGTACACGGAAACACACACACGGATAGATAAATGGGGTCGTGCAACCAAGGAATGAGCTCAAAATGTGGAATCCACCAAAACGCTCATGTTGCACAACTCAAGAGAGACGCTAGCACGATTTCTCAATAGGCGGATACGACACTTGTGCACAACCTATAAGATGCAAAATGGATAAACTTTCTATCCCAAGTATGCTGTGTATGTATGGTTCCCGATGTTTGATCCAAGATGATCGGATATGACAATCTTATATGAAATGTGGTATGATTCTAAGGCACTTGCTTACAAGCTTCTTTGCTCTTTTTCTTTTTCTTTGCTTAAAAGCTTATTCTCTTTTTTTTGTATGGCCACTTTGGCACAATGTACATTCCAAGATAGAAATTGTGTATATGCGGGAACAAACTTGTGACACACGATATGATACCAAGATATGCACCACGATGATATGGTATGTATGCTATGGGAAGTATGATCACTAATGTGCACAAGTAACGTTGCCGGCAATACTCAAATGGCTAGTCTCGATAGGCAAGTGACGGAAAATGGGATAGAGGTTATCAATGCAATGGCAAGGGGAATATACAATGGAGGGATACCACAATACCAAGATGATATGGAGGTTACCGTCCGGCGATGATGAGTGGCGGTGTTCTTGATGTAGAAACAAAGATGATGGAGTCTCGTCCCTAAGTAGCCGAAACACCTTAGGAAACGGAAAAATCGCGAACTCAAAATCTCAAACGTCAAATGTCAAAATGGTGGTAGCGGGAATGCGGTGGTGGTTTGCACTTGGCAAAACGGAAGTATTGGTGGAAACCCGAGTAGTCTATGTTGACCGGGTTATGTGTGGTGGAAGCGTATGATGGGCTATACACGGAGTCAAAGTTGAAAGCACGTCCCTAAGTAGCCGACACACCTTAGGAGACACAACTCTCAACACAACAAAATTGGGTTAAGTTGGTGTGGTGGAAGTGTATGGGGGGCAAGCCTATGCGGAAGTTATGGTGGTGGTTGATGAAGAAGCAACCGTCCCTAAGTAGCCTAAACACCTTAGGCGACTATAGTCACTACTCAAACAACCTCAAATGCTATGGGGATCAAAATGGCTTAGGTTGCGGAAGGCTATAGTGGTATTGCAGATGATGTGGTGGAAGCCCTAGGCAAAGATGCCAAAGTACCAAAACTTTGATGGTGTCAAAAGGTGGTGAAACCAAGGTGAGGACCTCGGGCACGTCGATAGCTTCAAAACGAGCCAAAGAACACACAAATCGAAGTTCGGAGTGAAAAGTTATGATGAAAACGGTGAAGAAGGTTGATGCTGAAATTCTGTGCAATGTTTCAGGTTAGGCCGGAAGTTCCGGGGTTAGGGCCGGAAGTTCCGGGCTCCGAAAGTTCCGGGTGGGTGGCCGGAAGTTCCGGGGGTCGCGGAAAAAGTGCGGGGGTCAGGGGGATTTTTGGGGTGAACTTTCTGTTTAGCCCGGAAGTTCCGGGGTAAGGACGAAAGTTCCGGGGGACGGAAGTTCCATGGGAGTCCGGAAGTTCCGGGGGCCGTAGAATTTCTTCCGGGACGAACCCTAAATTCCAGATCTGAGAACGGGGGCGGAGAAACTCGATTTCCCGGGGCAAAATTGAGACGATTTCGTGGATGGAAATGGGGGAAAAGTAGGGGAATGCTAGATCCACTTGAAACACAACGAATCCATGGATCAAAATCAACAAAACATCATCAAAACCAACAAATCACAAAAAAATTTGGGGCTATTTTTGGTGGGGATTTTCGGATTTAGGACGAAATCAACAAAATCAAGCTAGAAAACAAAGGGTAGGGGCTCCAAAAACGTGATCAACGTGGCTCGTGATACCAAGATGATGTAGGGTGGAACCCTAATCGGAGATCTTTCACGTTTGGAGGGGATCCTACGGGGGAAACACGACGAACGGGTGGAAGAACACAAGGGAAAACACTAAAGAGGAACACTAAACCGACAAGTTTTGATTACACAAGGGCTAGATCACCGAACACAATAGGTAGCACAAGATTCAAAATCAACAAAGGAAAGATACACGAGTAACCGATCTTCTCCGTGAGGAGGTCTTGATGGGGTCCACCCTAGAGGGGGTCTTGAATCCGCTTGGGGGATCTTCTCTGAAGAGGTCGTGGGCTCCGAGGAGAAGTACCAAGTGGATGAGCAAGGGCTCTCACACCAAAGATGAGCTAAACCAATCCTAACCCTAACTAGGAGGAGGGGTGGTCTATTTATAGTCTAAGCCACGAAGGAGTAAGCGAGAAAGGATTACATGGGCTTCGGCCCGAGTCTTTGCACGAAGGCAGGCCGGAAGTTCCGGGCAGGGCCGGAAGTTCCGGGCAGGTTCCGGCCGGGTTCCGGGCTATCCAGAGTGTTGGCGCGCTCGGGGCTGGTCTGGACTCCGGGGGTCGGAGGTTCCGGGCAGGCCGGAAGGTTCGGGGGCCGGAAGTTCCGGGCAGAGGCCGGAAGTTCCAGGCTTTCCAGAAGCTTGTTCCTGCTTTTTCTTCCTTCTCCTCTTCCATGCTTGGCCTTGGTCCTTGGATCCTCCATGGTCGTCTCGGTTCTACCTAAGTATATGCAAGGTCCATGCATGAGGTAGTAGCCATGTCTCACATGTGGAAAGTGACGGTTCGAAGAGGAGTGAGTTCACCTTGTGTCCAATGGCGTATGGTCGAGGTCTCGTCATATGTCCACTTGGGGTTTGGAGAGTAGTCGGAGTGTACATGGGGATGAACGTGGGATGCTCCGCATCAGGCAGCATTTGACTTAGTGTATGAAGCGTAACGGAGCTTTGTCCCATTGTGCTTGCCAGCCGACAGCCAAAGCTGTATCTGTTGCTTTAGGGTGAAGTGGGGGACCGTGGCATCCTAACTTTATCAGGAATCACCAAGTTAGGCGGCGGGGTGGCGACCGAGTCAAGAGTTCTCGAGCCCCTGTGTCGAGCAAGTCGGACCAAAGGGCCGGGTTGATGGTATAGAGATGCAGTAAAATAGGGACGCAATAACTTGGTCGACAAAAGGAAGACCCCGAGTCTCGTTCGGGGACCCCATGGTTTCATGCGTTTACAGAAGGCGATGATACATACGCTCGTGCGGCTAACTGTAAAACGGGTGGAGGAGTTCCGCGTTCCACGGCTGGGTCGTTTATTCACCGGCGGTGTCCTTCTTGCGCTTCCTTGACTTGCGTGCGTCGATGAGGTAGTAGGCATTGCGGTCGCACAAGGCCCTGCTCACGATGAATGGGCCCTCCCATGGATGGGACAACTTGTGCTGGCCTGCCTGCTCTTGGACGAGTCGGAGGACGAGGTCGCCCTCGCGGAACGCGAGGGGCTTGATCTTCTTGCTGTGGTAGTGCCTCAGGCCTTGCTGGTAGATGGCCGAGCGACTGAGCGCCAGGAGGCGTGCTTCTTCGAGCAGGTCGACGCCATCTTCGCGGGCTTCTCTGGCTTCGGCTTCGGTGTACATCGCGACGCGCGGCGAGTCGAACTCGACGTCGGTCGGGATGACGGCTTCGGCTCCGTAGACGAGGAAGAACGGGGTGAACCCGGTCGACCGATTCGGCGTGGTGCGTAGACTCTAGAGAACGGCTGGCAACTCATCAAGCCAGCTGCCGCGTGAGCGGATGAGTGGCCCGACGAGTCGCGGCTTGACGCCGGACAGGATGAGTCCATTGGCCCGCTCGACCTGCCTGTTGGACTGCGGATGCCCAACGGAGGCCAGGTCGAGGCGGATGCCGGAGACGGAGCAGTATTGCTCGAGCGCTCCCTTGGCGAAGTTGGTCCCGTTGTCGGTGATGATGCTGTTCGGCATGCCGTAGCGCACCGCTATGTCCTTGATGAACCGGACAGCTGTTGGCCCGTCCAGTTTCTTGATTGGTCTTGCCTCGATCCACTTGGTGAATTTGTCCACTGCCACCAGCAAGTGCGTCATGCCGCCTCGAGCGGTTTTGAAGGGTCCCACCATGTCGAGTCCCCAAACCGCGAAGGGCCAGGCGATCGGTATGGTGCGGAGTGCTGACGCCGGCTAGTGGCTGCGTTTGCTGAAGCGCTGGCATCCCTCACACTTCAGGACGAGTGACTCGGCATCTTGGAGGCCGTGGCCAAGAGAAACCGTGGCGTAACGCCTTGGCCACTAGGGATCGTGATGCGGCGTGGTGCCCGCACTCGCCCTGAGGTATGTCGAGGAGGATGTCGATGCCCTTTTCCTGCTTGACGCAGCGCTGGAACATGCCGGTGGAGCTGCGCTTGACGAGCTCGTTGTTGATGATCTTGTAGGCGGACGCCCAAAGATCGCACTTGCCGAGCTTCGGTGTCGTCCATGGGGAGAACCCCGTTCTCCAAAAATTTTGATATTGGGAGGGCCCAAGATGGAGCCGTAACCACGGCGAAGACGGCCACCAGGGTGGGTTCCGAGTCGACAGCCCCCGAGCCGGGTTGAGCAGCCCCCAGGTCGGGGATGGCGACGGCCGGGTCTGGGACGATGGTGGCTTTGTCGAGCTGAGCAGCCCCTGGGCCGGGTTCAGCAGTCCCCCGGCCGGGTTGAGGTGCAGCCGGGTCGTCTGGAACGTGGATGGACTCGGAGTCCAGTGATGGCTTGACGGACGGCTTGCACAGGTGCTCGAGGGAGATGCCGGACGGGATGGTTTGTCGTGACGAGGCGATCTTGGCGAGCGTGTCGGCTGCTTCGTTCTCTGCGTGTGGGACGTGGAGGAACTCGCAGCCCTCGAAGGATCCGGACAGCTTCTGGACGAGGAAGCGGTAGCTTGCCATGTTGGAGTCGCGGGCGTCCCATTCGCCGGAGCACTGCTGCACCACCAGGTCCGAGTCGCCGTAGCACAGGATGCGCCGGATGCCGAGTTCCTTGGCAAGCCGGAGGCCGTGCACAAGGGCTTCGTACTCGGCGACGTTGTTGGAGGCGGCGAAGTGGATCTGGAGCGCGTAGCGGAGCCGGTCGCCCTTCGGGGACGACAGTACGATGCCGGCCCCCAAGCCGAGTCACATCTTGGACCCGTCGAAGTGCATGGGCCAATGCGTTGAGTCAGGAGGTGGCGGCAAGTACTGGGTCTCGGTCCAGTCAACGAGGAAGTCAGCCAGGCCTTGAGACTTGATCGCGGCGCGGGGCTTGTAGAGGATGGTGTGGCCGGCTAGCTGGATCGCCCACTTGGCAACCCGGCCAGAGGCATCCCGGCACCCGATGATTTCTCCGATAGGCGCCGTGCTGACCACGGTGACAACATGCTCTTGGAAATACTGCTTCAGCTTCTTGGCGGTGAAGTACACGCCGTAACACATCTCCTGGTAGTGCGGGTAGTTCTGCTTGGAGATGGAGAGCACCTCGCTCAGGTAGTAAACTGGGCGCTGGACGGCTTGGATCTTGCCCTTCTCTGGTCGCTCGACCACCAGCACCGTGCTGACCACCCGCGAGGTCGCGACTATGTAGAGCAACAACGTGTCGGCGTTCTGGGAACGGGGGTCCCCAGACTTGCTTGCCTGCGGCCTGCGGCGTGGCTCGAAGGAGGCCCAGGACAGCCCATCTTCATCAACGCAAGCTCAAGACCCTCGCGGGGCGGACGACCAGGAGCTTCCTCAAGCACGGCCTTGTCAGGCTGGCTCATGAGGAGGCGGAGAGTTCAAGGCAGGGTACCTCGCGAGGTGCCCGTGACGCAAGCCATGACGACCAAGGGCGCCAGTTGGGCGCCAGCCGCCGCAATGCCCTCCTTTCCTCTTTGGTGCAAAGGCAGCAAGCGCAGGCGAGAGCATCAAGCAAAAGGCATCCGTTTCGGTGCAACAAGACCAAGACCAGCCCAGCGGCAGGAAAGGAGTCATCGTGGAGCCCAAGCAGGCATCATCACCAGAGCCTTTGGCAGGCGAGGACCAACTTTAGTCAGGATAAGTGTACCCGCTGTTCCCCTTCAAAATGGCCAATTGTTGGCGCCCTTCCCGCTCAATATTTGGAAAGAGGCCCAGGGCCTTCGCCTATAAATAGGAGTAGCCACACTCAGAGTAGGGGACAGAGCACAGGAGATCCGGGATCCAGATCCGAATCCTCATCAAGGAACCAGTAGCTAGAGCGACTGAACACCACCTAGCAGTTCATCACACCCGCCAAGAACAGACCCTCGCGAGGCTGTTCTTCCTTGTATTGTTCCTCATCAGCCCAAGAGGCAATCCACCACACCACAAACTAGAGTAGGGTATTACACCACAACGGTGGCCCGAACTAGTATAAATCTCGTGTCTCTTGTGATGTTCTGTTTAGTAGTTTAGGTCCCAGCGATTCGGCGAGGAGCGAGACGGTAGAAGGTTGGATCCGCGCGCACCCCAGTGTTCGAACCTCAAGGGTCTGCCGGAACCCGAAATCCGACACAGAGGCTCCTTGTCGGTCGGCGCGGCCAGGACTGGTGCGGTGGAGAGCATGCGCTTGAGGTCTTGGAAGGCCTCGTCTTCCTTGCCGTTCCATTCGAACGGGCTCGTCTTCTTCATCAGCTGGTACAGGGGTAGCGCCCTCTCGCCCATCCGGCTTAGAAACCGGCTGACCGAGGCCAAGCATCCGGTGAACTTATGGACATCGCGCAGCCGAGCCGGCTTGCGCATGCACTCGATGGCATTGATCTTCTCCGAGTTCGCCTCAATGCCGCGTTCCGAGACGAGGAAGCCGAGTAGCTTTCCGGCCGGGACACCGAAGACGCATTTTTCCGGGTTAAGCTCGACCTTGTATTCGTGAAGGTTGGCGAATGTTTCCTTCAAATCATCGAGGAGCCTGAGGTGCTGCTTGGTCTTCACCACGATGTCATCCACGTATACGTGGATATTGCGGCCGAGTTGCGGCAGCAGGCATTTCTGCATGCAGTGCTGGAAGGTGGCACCGGCGTTCTTCAAGCCGAACTACATGGTGATGTAGCAATATGCCCAAAGGGCGTGATGAAGGACGTCTTCAGGGCGTCGGCCGGGTCCAGCTTGATCTGGTGGTAGCCGGAGTAAGCGTCCAGGAAGGACAGGAGCTCACACCCGGCGGTCGAGTCAATGACTTGGTCGATCCGCGGGAGGGCCAACGGATCCTTGGGATAGGCCTTGTTGAGGCTGGTGTAGTCGATACACATGCGCCAGGTCTTGTTCTTCTTCAGGATGAGGACTGGATTTTCCAGCCACTCGGGGTGAAACAGTTCCATTATGAAGCCGGACGCCAAAAGCTTGGCGACCTTTTCACAAATGGTTCTTCTCTTCTCTTCGGAAAATCGTCGTAGGGGTTGACGGACAGGCTTGGCAACCTTGCGGACGTGAAGTTTGTGCTTGGGATACCCGGCATGTCCCTGGGGGTCCATGCGAAGATATCCCGATTCTCACGGAGGAAGTCGACGAGCTCGCCTTCCTATTTGCTGTCGAGGCGGGCGCCTATGACAACGTACTTGCTGCAGCTGGGGTCTTCTAGGGTGAGCTTCACTTTCTTGGTCTCCTTGGAGGGTTTGAAGGAGGCCTCGTCGGTCGGGTCCGGGGTCGGGATCGACGAGGCGAAGGCCTCACTTGCCAGGGCGACGATTCGGTCGAGCTGGTGCCACTCCTCGGCAATGACTGATACATCTCCAACGTATCTATAATTTTTGATTGCTCCATGCTACTTTATCTACTGTTTTAGGCAATATTGGGCTTTATTATCCACTTTTATATTATTTTTGGGACTAACCTATTAACCGGAGGCCCAAATTTGACGCTTTTATGCCTGTTTTAGTGTTTCGAGGAAAAGGAATATCAGACGGAGTCAAAACGGAACTAAATCAACTGGAGAAGTTATTTTTGGAAGGAAACCCACCTGATGGACTTGGACTCCACGTCAGAAGATACGGGAGGTGCTCACGAGGGTGGGGGGCGCCCCCCCTGGCCGCGCCCCCTGCCTCGTGGGGCCCCCGAAGCTCCACCGACGTTCTCCTTTCACCCATATATACCGTCGCACCTAAAACTTCCGCAACAGAAGATAGATCGGGAGTTCCGCCGCAAGCCTCCGTAACCACCAAAACCAATCGGGACCCCTTTCCGTATTCTCACGGAGGGGGGATCCATCTCCGATGGCCATCTTCATCATCCCGGCGCTATCCATGACGAGGAGGGAGTAGTTCACCCTCGGGGCTGAGGGTATGTACCAGTAGCTATGTGTTTGATCTCTCTCTCTCTCTCTCTCTCGTGTTCTTGAGGTGATACGATCTTGATGTATCCCGAGCTTTGCTATTGTAGTTGGATCTTATGATGTTTCTCCCCCTCTACTCTCTTGTGATGAATTGAGTTTCCCTTTGAAGTTATCTTATCGGATTGAGTCTTTATGAGAACACTTGATGTATGTCTTGGTGATCAACTTGCGGGTTTCGTTACATTGGGAACCTATGCATAGGGGTTGGCACACGTTCTTGATTCTCCGGTAGAAACTTTGGGGCACTCTTTGAAGTACTTTTATGTTGGTTGGATAAATCTGAGATTCTCGTGGATGCATATCGTATAATCATGCCCATGGATACTTGAGGTGACAATGGAGTATCTAGGTGACATTAGGGTTTTGGTTGATTTGTGTCTTAAGGTGTTATTCTAGTACGAACTCTTTTATAGATCGATCCGAAAAAATAGCTTTGTGGTGGTTTCGTACCCGACCATAATCTCTACGTTTGTTCTCCGCTATTAGTGTCTTTGGAGTGACTCTTTGTTGCATGTTGAGGGATTTTTATATGATCTATCTATGTTATTATTGTTGAGAGAACTTGCACTAGTGAAAGTATGAACCCTAGGCCTTGTTTCCTATCATTGCAATACCGTTTACGCTCACGTTTATCACTTGTTACCTTGCTGTTTTTATTATTTCAGTTTACAAAAACCTATATCCACCATCCATATTGCACTTGTATCACCATCTCTTCGCCGAACTAGTGCACCTATACAATCTACCATTGTATTGGGTGTGTTGGGAACACAAGAGACTCTTTGTTATTTGGTTGCAGGGTTGTTTGAGAGAGACCATCTTCATCCTACGCCTCCCACGGATTGATAAACCTTAGGTCATCCACTTGAGGGAAATTTGTTACTGTCCTACAAACCTGCAGACTTGCAGGCCCAACAACGTCTACAAGAAGAAGGTTGTGTAGTAGACATCAAGCTCTTTTAAGCGCCGCTGTCGGGAAGCTAAGTAAGTGAAGGTATATCTTTAGATCTTGCAATCGAATCTTTTTTTCTTGTTTTAGCACTAGTTAGTCTATAGAAGAAAACTACAAAAAAATGGAATTGAGTTTGTCTCATATGCTTCATCTTTTTAATATCTTTCGGGAGTATGATGGAAAGGATAATTGTGCTCAAGTGCTAGAAGAACAAATCTCTAAATTGTTTGGCACTAAATATTTGAATGATGAGCATGATTGCAATCTTGTTAGTACGAATTCTTTGAATATCCATGATGCTAATGATCATTCCACTAGTTATGATGAAAATGTCTCCTATAAACATGTCAATTTTTGTGGAGTGCATTGGGTTTGTAAGTACACACCAAATAGGGAAGATAGATATTGCAAGAGGCATAAGTACTTAGAAACCAAATTGTTGCAAGAAGAGCTAGATGAATGTGCTAAAAGATTCAATATTTATAGTACCCCTTGTGAACTTTGCAATGAACATGGTCATTTAAAGCTCCAATGCTATTTGTTTCATGATCAAGTCATTTCCAAATATTGTGATAATTTGATTACTCTTGAGCATCATAAAGAGCTTAGCCTTCTTTTGGGTTATGAAGAAATGAAACGATAACTAAGGGTATTCCAAAATTTAATCTTGATAGATTTCTTGATTTTGATCTAGAGAAGATTTATATGTATTGTGCGGTGAATTGCATTGAAAATCCTTATATTGCCAATTACATAAAGAAAACAAAACAAATAGAAGATAAACAGAATACTAATGAAAGGGAAGAGACTTCCCAATCTCCTCCTATTATTTCTTATGATGAAACAGGTAACGAGGAGGAGCTTTCTATTCAACCAATCTCATCAATAAGGAGCTCAAAGAGGAAGGTTGAACCTACACTTAATGTGAAGAAGAAAAAGAAAAGAAGGAGAAACAAAGGTAAAAAGGTATCCCTTCCAAAGGATGTTGCTCCTACTACTTGTGATAATGATAATTGCTATACTATTGGTGCTATCCATATTATTAATGATGAGAGTGATTATGCTTATGATATGAAAAGGCCCGAGCTTGGGGGAGGCTATGTTTGACGAGAATGACATATTTGAGAATATATTTGCTGAAATTAATGTTTGTCCCAAGCTTGGAGATGCTACATTTAGTGAAGAAGATATTTTTAGCATCCCAAGTTTTGATATGCAAAGTTGTTATGATGATAGCATGCCTCCTACCAATGATGATTATATTGATGAAAGTGGGTTTGGAAGAGTGTCAACTTTAGGAATTAGTGATCCCACTATTTTGGAGGATGTTGAATCTTATTGTGATGAATATTAAAGTGGATTTGGAAGAGTGTCAACCTTATTTAGTGATTCCACTACCTTGGGAGAGGTTTCAATCGATTATGATGAGAACGAAGTTGCTACTTATGATGATTATTGTGATGAAACTTATGCTATAAAAATTAGTGATGATTATATTTACAAATCTTGTCATGATTATGATTACCCATTTTCTGAACATTACTCTTTTAATGTGGAAACAATTTTTAGTGTTCAATTCTTTTATGATGCTCCCACTATTATTCATGAGAAGAATTTTGCTTATGTGGAGAGTAGTAAATTTTCTATGCAAGTAGATCATGAAAAGAATGATTTAGGTGTTGGTTATATTGTTGAATTCATTCATGATGCTACTGAAAATTATTATGAGGGAGGAACATATGCTTCTACATATTGCAATAATATCAAGTTTCCTCTCTATGTGCTTAAAGTTTTGAAGTTATGCTTGTTTTACCTTCCTATGCAAGTTGATTATTGTTCCCATAAGTTGTTTGCTTATTTTGATGAATCTATGGCTAGTAAAATAGTTTATAAACCATAGAGAAGTTGGAATACAGTAGGTTTAACTCCAATATAAATAAAGAATGAGTTCATTACAGTACCTTGAAGTGGTGTTTTGTTTTCTTTCGCTAACGGAGCTCACGAGTTTTCTATTAAGTTTTGTGTTGTGAAGTTTTCAAGTTTTGGGTAAAGATTCGATGGACTATGGAATAAGGAGTGGCAAGAGCCTAAGCTTGGGGATGCCCAAGGCACCCCAAGGTAATATTCAAGGATAACCAAGTGTCTAAGTTTGGGGATGCCCCGGAAGGCATCCCCTCTTTCGTCTTCCTTCATCGGTAACTTTACTTGGAGCTATATTTTTATTCACCACATGATATGTGTTTTGCTTGGAGCGTCATGTCATTTTCTTTAGCTTTGCTTGCTGTTTGAATAAAGTATCAAGATCTGAAATTATTAAATGGGAGAGTCTTCACATAGTTGTATAATTATTCGACTACTCATTGATCTTCACTTGTATCTTTCGGAGTAGTTTGTCATTTGCTCTAGTGCTTCACTTATATCTTTTAGAGCACAATGATGGTTTTATTTTGAAGAAATATATGAACTCTCATGCTTCACTTATATTATTTTGAGAGTCTTAAATAGCATGGTAATTTGCTTAAATGATCCTAATATGCTAGGCATACAAGACTAATAAAAGAAAAATTCTTATGAATGAGTTGAATACTAAGATAAGTTTGATGCTTGATAATTGTTTTGAGATATGGAGGTGATAATATCAAAGTCGTGCTAGTTGAGTAGTTGTGAATTTGAGAAATGCTTGTGTTGAAGTTAGCAAGTCCCGTAGCATGCACGTATGGTTAAGGTTGTGTAACAAATTTGAAACATGAAGTGTACCTGGCTTGTGCATCCTTATGAGTGGCGGTCGGGGACGAGCGATGGTCTTTTCCTACCAATCTATCCCCTAGGAGCATGCGTGTAGTACTTGATTTTGATGACTTCTAAATTTTTGCAATAAGTATATGAGTTCTTTTGACTAATGTTGAGTCCATGGATTATACGCACTTTTACCTTTCCGCCTTTGCTAGCCTCTTCGGTACCGTGCATTGCCCTTTCTCACCTTGAGAGTTGGTGAAAACTTCGCCGGTGCATCCAACCCCGTGATATGATACGCTCTATCACGCATAAACCTCCTTATATCTTTCTCAAAACAGCCACCATACCTACCTATCATGGCATTTCCATAGCCATTCCGAGATATATTGACATGCAACTTCCATCATCATTATCATGGCATACTTTACTTTTGTCATATTGCCATTGCATGATCATGTAGTTGACATCGTATTTGTGGCAAAGCCACCATGCATTATTTTTCATACATGTCACTCTTGAATCATTGCACCATCCCGGTACACCGTTGGAGGCATTCATATAGAGTCATATCTTGTTCTAGTTTCGAGTTGTAACCCTTATGTTGTAATCAATAGAAGTGTGATGATCATCATTATTAGAGCATTGCCCCAAAAAAAGAGAAAGGCAAAAAAAGGCCCAAAAAATGAAAAGGGCAATGCTACTATCTCTTTTTCCACACTTGTGCTTCAAAGTAGCACCTTGTTCTTCATGTAGTGAGTCTCATATATTGTGCTTCAAAGTAGCACCATGTTTTTCATATAGTGAGTCTCATAAGTTGTCTTGTTCATACTAGTGGGAATTTTTCATTATAGAACTTGGCTTGTATATTCCTACGATGGGCTTCCTCAAATGCCCTAGGTCTTCATGAGCAAGCAAGTTGGATGCACACCCACTAGTTTTCTTTTGTTGAGCATTCATAGCTCTAGTCCATCCGTTGCATGGCAATCCCTACTCCTCATGTTGACATCAATTGATGGGCATCTCCATAGCCCGCTGATTAGCCTCGTCAATGTGAGACTTTCTCCCTTTTTGTCTTATCCACACAATCCCCATCATCATATTCTATTCCACCCATAGTGCTATATCCATGGCTCACGCTCATGTATTGCGTGAAGGTTGAAAAAGTTTGAGATTATTTAAGTATGAAACAATTGCTTGGCTTGTCATCGGGGGTATAGAAGTTGGGAACATCTTTGTGTGACGAAAATGAAGCATAGCCTAACTATATGATTTTGTAGGGATGAACTTTCTTTTGCCATGCTATTTTGAGAAGACATGATTGCTTTGATTAGTATGCTTAAAGAATTATTATTTTTATGTCAATATGAACTTTTGTCTTGAATCTTTCGGATCTGAATATTCATATCACAAGTAAGAAGAATTACATTGAAATTATGCCAAAGTATCACTCCGCATCAAAAATTCTTTTTTATCATTTACCTACTCGAGGACGAAAGGTGAATTAAGCTTGGGGATGCCTGATATGTCTCCAACGTATCTATAATTTTTGATTGCTCCATGCTACTTTATCTACTGTTTTAGGCAATATTGGGCTTTATTATCCACTTTTATATTATTTTTGGGACTAACATATTAACCGGAGGCCCAGCCTGCATTTCTTGCTTTTATGCCTATTTCAGTGTTTCGAGGAAAAGGAATATCAGATGGAGTCAAAACGGAACGAAATCAACTGGAGAAGTTATTTTTGGAAGGAAACCCACCTGATGGACTTAGACTCCACGTCAGAAGATACCGGAGGTGCTCACGAGGGTGGGGGGCGCTCCCACCCCCATGGGCGCGCCCCCCTGCCTCGTGGGGCCCCCATAGCTCCACCGACGTTCTCATTTCACCCATATATACCGTCGTACCCTAAAACTTCCAGAACAGAAGATAGATCGGGAGTTCCGCCGCCGCAAGCCTCCAGAACCACCAAAAACCACTTGGGACCCCTTTCCTGTACTCACGGAGGGGGGATCCATCTCCGTGGCCATCTTCATCATCCGGCGCTCTCCATGACGAGAGGAGGGAGTAGTTCACCCTCGGGGCTGAGGGTATGTACCAAGAGCTATGTGTTTGATCTCTCTCTCTCTCTCGTGTTCTTGAGGTGATACGATCTTGATGTATCCCGAGCTTTGCTATTGTAGTTGGATCTTATGATGTTTCTCCCCTCTACTCTCTTGTGATGAATTGAGTTTCCCTTTGAAGTTATCTTATCGGATTGAGTCTTTTATGAGAACACTTGATGTATGTCTTGGTGATCAACTTGCGGGTTTCGTTACATTGGGAACCTATGCATAGGGGTTGGCACACGTTCTTGATTCTCCGGTAGAAACTTTGGGGCACTCTTTGAAGTACTTTTATGTTGGTTGGATAAATCTGAGATTCTGTGATGCATATCGTATAATCATGCCCATGGATACTTGAGGTGACAATGGAGTATCTAGGTGACATTAGGGTTTTGGTTGATTTGTGTCTTAAGGTGTTATTCTAGTACGAACTCTTTTATAGATCGATCCGAAAGAATAGCTTTGTGGTGGTTTCATACCCGACCATAATCTCTACGTTTGTTCTCCGCTATAGTGTCTTTGGAGTGACTCTTTGTTGCATGTTGAGGGATTGTTATATGATCTATCTATGTTATTATTGTTGAGAGAACTTGCACTAGTGAAAGTATAAACCCTAGGCCTTGTTTCCTATCATTGCAATACCGTTTACGCTCACGTTTATCACTTGTTACCTTGCTGTTTTTATTATTTCAGTTTACAAAAACCCATATCGACCATCCATATTGCACTTGTATCGCCATCTCTTCGCCGAACTAGTGCACCTATACAATCTACCATTGTATTGGGTGTGTTGGGAACACAAGAGACTCTTTGTTATTTGGTTGCAGGGTTGTTTGAGAGAGACCATCTTCATCCTACGCCTCCCACGGATTGATAAACCTTAGGTCATCCACTTGAGGGAAATTTGCTACTGTCCTACAAACCTGTGCACTTGCAGGCCCAACAACGTCTACAAGAACACTGTTTCAGGCAGGTGAAAGCTGATGAGGCCTTTGGATGGCTATGGGAATCCAAATGCCCGGTCAAGTTTAAGATGTTTGGGTGGCTGCTTATGGTCGATCGTTTGAACACTGTGAACATGCAAGCGGCGGCACTTTGCTGTAGCCGGGGGCAACTACACTTGCATGCTCTGCCAAAACCCGCCCGAGGAAACTGTGGAACATCTCTTCTTCGCGTGCCCTTTTGCCAAACAATGCTGGAGTAAGGTTGGTCTGACCTGGCCAGGAGGAACCAATAGGCTAGCCATCTTGCATGGTGGGAGAGAGAGCTGGCGTCGGCCGCTCTTCATGGATATCTTCCTGCTTGCTGCTTGGAGCCTGTGGATGGAAAGAAACAACCAACATTTCAGGGGGATCCCGCGCTCGTTCGAGGTGTGGTTAGCTAGGTTCAAACAACTGTTGGGTTTGGTGATCCATAACTGTCCTGAGAAAGTTCATCCTTTTCTCTCTGATTTCATTGTAAGTTTGGACCGCTAGTTTTTGTTTCTGCAACCCTTACGGCCGGGGGGCCTAAAACCCATTGTAACACACTTGTAATTGTTATGTTGTGAGTAATACAAAGTCAGTGGGAGCCTCTCCCACTGTCACTAATTCCTCAAAAAAAAGAAGGTTGTGTAGTAGACATCAATGACCAGCGTCTCGGCCAACTTGGCGCCGTCTCGGGCGCACTCCAGGGACTTGCAGTAATCGCCGGTGATGGTGATGAGGCCCTTGGGACCCGGCATCTTCATCTTCAGGTACGCGTAGTCGGGAACCGCCATGAACTTGGCGAGCGTGGGCCAGCCCAGCAACGTGTGATACGCGCTGGATAGGTCCACCACCTCGAACCAGATCAGTTCGTGCCGGAAGTGGCTGCTGTCACCGAATATGACATCTAGCGGGACCCGACCAATGGGGGAGCAGGAGAGGCCGGGCATGATGCCGTGGAAGATCGTTCGGTTCGGCTCCAGTTCCTCGGCCTTGAGGTGGAGCTTGGTCATCGTGTCGTGGTAGAGGATGTTGATGCTGCTGCCGCCGTCGATGAGGACTCGGGAGAACTTGCATGTGCGCCGTGCGACAATGGTGGGGTTGAGGACGGGGGTGTAACCACCCGGACTCGGCATGACTGCCGGGTGATCCTCCCGGGTCCAGGTGATCGGGCGATCCGACCAATGCATGAACTCCGGCTTGGCTGGGATGACAGTGTTCACCTCCTGCCGAAGGAGGCGCTCGCTGCGCTTGTCGTCGCCGAGGCTGGTGAAGACGACGTAGGCCGCGTTCTGGTCCGGGTAGGCGTCGTCGCGCCGCTAGCTGGAGGCGGCGGTGGAGGTGGAGGCACTTGTCCCGCGCCTGGAGCCGGAGCCGGAGGGGGCAGGACGTCGCCCCTCATGATGTGCTTGGTGATGGCACACTGCCGAAGCGTGTGCGTGGAGGGTCTTGCGCCGTTGTGGTGCTTGCAGGGGGCATCGAGCTTCTGCTCTAAGCTCATGGTGGGTTGCCATGCCGTCTTGCCCGTTTGCCGGCGCTTCGCCGCCAGGTCCGCTGCAGGCTCGGTGGTCGCGATGAGCCGGTTGTCGTGACGCGGCGCCGGCTGGTCGGCCTTGCGCTTGTTGTTCTGGTGATCTTTGCCGCTGCTTTCGCCACCAGCCGGAGGGGGGAACCGGCTTCGCCTTTGCCGGCTTCATCCAGCGCCACCTGGATCTTCATGGTGGAGTCGGCGTTGGCGCATTTGTCCGCCGTCACCATGAGCGCCGCCATGGTGGCGGCTCGAGCGTAAGAGCTTGTGCTTGAGGAGGGTGCCATCTCGGCACCCGCCGACGGCGGCATCTTGGATCGCTGGACTTCATGGATGCCCTCGCAGCTGTTTCAGAGCTCGGTCCAGCACGCGAGGTACTCGCAACCGGTCTCCGTAGGCCCTTGCACGCACATGGCGAGCTGGCTAGGGCGACCGGGTCGCTTGTAGGTCACCGTGAAGTTGCGGACGAAGGCTTCCTCGAAGTCCACCCACGTGTTGATGCTGCCCATCGGCAGGCTCTTCAGCCACATGTGGGCCGACTCTTGGAGCATGAGCGGTGTGTAGCGCACGGCGAGACGAGGATTGGCACCGGTGATGCCAATGGCCGTGGTGTAGTCGGTGAGCCAGTCTTGTGGCTTCATCATCCCGTTGTACATGGGGGTGTCGCGGGGGAGCATGAATCCTTTGGGGAAGGGCTCCTCCCGGATGCGCGGGCCGAAGCACGCCGACCCCATAGCGCCGCTCTCCTCCACCTCCAGGGAGCGAGCGATATGATCGAGGTGGTGGCGGCGCCGGGCGCTGCCGATGGCGCTGCTGAGCCGAGTCGACGGCGGACAGGCCACAGGGTGCCGGGTCGGTTGGAGCCGGACGCCGCCATGCTGGCCGGGTCCATGCTGGATCTCTAGGACGGGCTCGTTGCCCAATACGCCGGTGGCTATAGCGGTCGGGTCGCACCGACTCCGGGCTCGGCCGGAGTGCGCCTTGCCGGGTGGCGAGGAAGCGGTGTGCAGAAGTTCGTCGGGCCCGCCAAGGCGGGCGGAGCCGGATCCCGCCGGCTTGGCGAGCTGGTTGAGGCGATCCTGCTGGGTGTTGGCAGCATGGAGGAGTTTGCGCATCCACCCGATGCCCTCTTTCAGCTCCTCACCCGCGAGCTGGTCCAGGCTGGCTGCTGCTGGCTGCGGCTGCCTGGGCAGCGCACATGTTCTTCGCTGGGGTCTCGTAGACGGTTCGGACCACGCCGAGGGCCCGACCGATCGCTCCTCCCCGGGCACGCACATCGGCGACCCGGCTTGGCTCGGCCGCGGCGGGCGTGAATCCGTAGGCGGCATCTCGCCCACCGAAAGCAGCCCAGCGACGCTGAGTGGCGGCGAGCGTCTTGGACAGGTCCAGCATCTGCTGGCGCCTTTCCTCGAGCTGGGTTCGGGCCTCGGCGATGTTGGTGGCGTCGACATCGGTGCCGATGGGGATGCGGAGGCTCTGCATCGCAGCGTGCAATGGATCGGACGGCTCGATCCGTTCCGCTGCGGCCCTGGCTTCGGCAACCTTCCTCGTCTTGCTCGACGAGGAGGAGGCGCCGTTGCCGGCGACGAAGACCTCCACATGGACGTCCATTGCCCCGGTGGAAACGCCACCACCGAGGGAGAGGGGAGAGTAGGAGTAGCTGAGAACCTCGCTGGGGTACTCGTCGGCCGCGAACGCATCGGAGATGCGCAGCTCGGCGAAGGAGGCGGCAAGCGCGCCGACGACATCGTCCGCCAACGCGACGGACTCGTCGGTGTAGGAGAAGGGCCCCGTCTGAAGCATGCTCCCGGCCAGCTCCTCGAGCTTCCCCACGGTGGGCGCCAACTGTCGTGGTGGGCGCACGGCAGATGCCATGGGATGGCAAAAGAGAGGAGGAGGCTCGAGGGCGCTGGTGGACTCCAGAGGCGAGGTTGGCATGAGCGGGCGCGGGACGCCGAACATACCCAGGTTCGGGGCTCTCCGGAGAGATAATACCCCTAGTCCTGCCGAGTGTAGTTGGATGGTCGATAGTACAATGTTGCTCCTAGAGCTGTATGGAGGAGGAAGGAAGCTGGCCAAGGCTTGGGCTGCTCCTTCTCTCCGGTGTTGCTGTTTTGTGGCTAGTCCTATGCTTACTTGCTTTTCTCTCATATGTGTTTTCTGCTTTCCCTCTCGCTCGCACTCGTATGATCATGGGCTCCCGGGGGGTTTAATAGTCCAACCCCCTGGGGGTACAATGGTAATGTTACAAGTCGGTGCGTCCATATTTTCGGTGTCCGGGGACCCGGGTTGGGTCCCGCTGAGGGCTTGTGGTTCGCCGGGTTCCCCTAGGTGCGGGCCCTGCATGCCTAGGGGGACTGTGCGCCGTCTTGTCGATCGTCAGGGCGTGGCCGAGTCGAGTCGCGTACAGTGCTCTCCGTCAGGTTGCCGCTTGCTGTCATCAGCGGTGAAGGCGGGGAACATGTAGCCGCCCCGGTCGGTGGTAGGTGACGGGCATCGCTGTTACGTTCTGGCGACGGAGGCATGGGCGGGCATCGCGTTGCCTCGGTCATCGTTGATTGACGTCTCGTCCCCAACATACGGCCTGGATGGGACGGGAGTTGACCCGCAGCTGGATTGCGTAGCACGCCACGGGTGGCGCTGGCTTGTTGAGGACGCTTTGGTCGTGCCAGGTTTGGCTGTCTTGCGCTAGTTGTTGGGGCCGAGTCGACGTGTCTTGCCGAGTTGGCTAGTCTGGCCGGCTTGCAGGGCTTGGCCGGGTTGAGCGACCCAGCCAAGCGCGTGCCGGTATTGAGGGGCGGTGCCAACCCCGTTCTTTTTTGAAGAGGATCCGGGTTTCGTTGCCTGCCCGGGGTCCATCCCCCCGACAAAAACTTGAAGGGCTAGCCCAGCACTGGCTAAACAGTCTGCCCGAGAATTCTATTGGCAGCTGGGAGGACCTGGAAGAAGCTTTTCTCGACAACTTCCAAGGTACATATGTTCGGCCGCCAGATGCCGATGACTTAAGTCACATAGTTCAACAGCCCGGGGAGTCAGCCAGGAAGTTCTAGACTAGGTTCCTAACTAAAAAGAACCAGATCGTCGACTGTCCGGATGCCGAAGCCTTAGCGGCCTTCAAACATACCATCCGCGACGAATGGCTCGCCCGCCACCTCGGCCAAGAAAAGCCAAAATCTATGGCAGCCCTCACGGCACTCATGACCCACTTTTGCATGGGTGAGGATAGTTGGTTGGCTCGTAGCAAAAACACAGCCAGCAAGGCAGACCCTTTGAGGTTAAGAACAGCAACGACAAGCTCCGACGTAACAGACACAAACGCCGAAGCAGTGGTGATAATACCGATGACACTATAGTCAACGCCGGATTCAGCAGCTCCAAGTCTAGCCAGCAGAAGAAACCGTACAAGAGAAACAATCAGGGACCATCCAGCCTGGACCACATACTCGATCGCCCGTGCCAGATACATGGCACCCCAGACAAACCAGCTAATCATACCAACAGAGATTGTTGGGTTTTAAACAGGCCGGCAAGTTAAACACCGAGAACAGGGAAAAGGGGATCGCAAAGCAAGGACGACGACGAGGAGCCCCGGCAACCGAACACAGGGGGGCAGAAGAAGTTTCCTCCCCAAGTCAAAATAGTGAACATGATATATGCCACACACATCCCCAAAAGGGAGCGCAAGCGCGCACTAAGGGACGTCTATGCGACAGAGCCAGTCGCCCTAAAATTCAATCCATGGTCGTCATTCCCGATCACCTTTGATCGTCGGGATCACCCGACTAGTATCCGCATGGCGGATCAGCCGCACTAGTCCTGGACCCAATCATTGATGGATTCCACCTAACGCGAGTCCTCATGGACGGTGGCAACAGCCTCAATCTGCTCTATCAGGATACAGTGTGCAAAATGGGCATTAACCCATCACGGATCAAGCCTACAAGGACTACCTTTAAAGGAGTCATACCAGGTGTAGAGGCCCGCTGTACGGGCTCAGTAACACTAGAGGTAGTCTTTGGATCTCCGGACAACTTCCGAAGCGAGGAATTAATCTTCGATATCGTCCCCTTTCGCAGCGGCTATCACGCACTGCTTGGACGAACCGCATTTGCTCGATTCAATGTGGTACCTCACTATGCTTATCTTAAGCTCAAGATGCCTAGTCCACGAGGAGTCATCACGGTCAACGGGAATACGGAACGCTCTCTCCGTACAGAAGAGCACACAGCTACCTTAGCAGCAGAACTACAGAGCGGCCTTCTCAGGCAGAACCCTAATTCGGCTGCCGAGCCCATGTATACCATTAAGAGGGTCCGAACTACCCTATAGCAGGACAGCTCGGCTCGTCAAGAGCTCGATTAGCAATCCGACCTCCGTCTCAGTCCCGATCAAGCGGTGGCATTCGCGCCGCGCGTACATAACTACGCACTAGAAATTCCATGGGCATCGACGGAGGCACAACTTGCTCGTGATCCACAGTGCGGCTCAATCGGCGCCGGATACACATATACTTTCACTTTCACCTTTTCCTTTCAGGTTTCAATCCCGCAGACACCATCTGATGGCCTGATCATGGATCCTCTCGAAGGACAAGCACACCAAGACGGCAAGAATAAGAGCGGTCAGTTGACCCTATTGGATGGTATTATACAAGCTCGGCACGGGAGAGCCGCAGACATATGGGGGACTTCTCTAGGTGGTTTCATTGAACAATCACTCTACCTGTTTTTAGGACCCATACGCAGCTCTCTCTTGGTGAAGGCATAGTAAATAGCCTTTCTGCTTATTGCACAACTTGTACGAACGCGCTTTAACGCACCAATGAAATTATAATAGAAACATTTTGCGGCCTAAATTTCCACTGCTTTAGCTTACCACTGGGTCTTCCTCTTTCTTTCTTTTTGCCTTTTCCCTTCCTGGTAATTCTACCAGGTAACACCCGTATATTCAGTGTGTTCCACCTTGCCAGGGGCTTTATAGCACCCCACAACATGGCAACAGAAGTCCGAACACTTTTACAGTACAATTCGGCACCCCGAATTTAGCATTATATGCATTGGCTCCGAATCATGTCTTTGGTCAATAGTTGGGTTGCCCGGCTCCTGTGCTTGCTACCTTACGTTCCGCTATATTGGCTAAGGTAGTAAAGGGAGAGTTGCTGCGAATGTGCCCTGGTTTATCCAAAGGAGCACCTTAGTAGAGAAAGCCAAAAACTGACTGTCATGATACAACGAGAGTCGGTCAGCTGTTCGAGAGGTTGCAAATCGTTATTTTTTCTGCATTACGCGAAGGATCAGTATTCCCGATCAGACACTCATAGCACTCTAGTTCGGATACCAGGGGCTGCGCCCATGTTTTATTATAAAACTCCTATGGCTAAGTGAGGGCGTTTAAGCCGCATAGTCTGATTGCCTGGTTAGTACCGCTAAACAACTCCTTCAAGGACCATATAATTGGATCAAGATTGTTTAGATTCCATCCCGAACACCTCCGTACTACCTACGTGGGGGCAGAAGCCGACGACTGGCCAACCCTTAGATTTCATACAACACGGCCGCACAGGAGGAAAAAATTAGAACATAACATGCATTATATTACAAACCGACTTTGTTTCATCATACAAGGCAAAAGACAACACAAATATATTCATTCGAAAATAATGTCTTGCCCACACTGCGTTGCCACAATGCGAGACCCCTCTAGGACATCCAAAAAATAGCGCTCATGTGTGCGGTACTCCTTGCCCTCTGGCGGCCCCCTGGTCAGCTGGACGACGTCCATCTTCGCCCACCACATCTTGCAACGGGCGAAGGCCATGCGCGCACCTTCAATACAGGCCGATCGCTTGACAACGTCCAGCCGAGGACATGCGTTCACTAGCCGCTTCACGAGTCCGAAGTAGCTGTCGGGCATAGCTTCGACTGGCCATAGCTTGATTATCAAATCCTTCATGGCTAGTTCGGCCACCCTATGCAGCTCCACCAGCTATTTCAGCAGATCGGTGAAGGGCACGAGATGCTTTGGCGCAAGATACTATGACCAGAACAATTTCTCCGTGGAGCTCCCCTCTTCGGCTCGAAAGAACTCCGTGGCGTCGGACACACTGCGCGGCAAATCTACGTAGGCTCCTGGAGAACGCTGAATCCGGGTTAGTAATAAATACTTCTTCTTCATATACTTGCTTTGCATACTAAATGCCTTACCCGCCGCGATCTTCCTGGCCTTATGGATCTCTTGGAGGGCGCCCTGGGCCTCATTCCGGGTCGTTACCGCGCTATGACGAGCCTTGGCGAGTTCGGACTCTCGAACCGACGCGTCGCGCTCCAAGGTCTCGCACTTCCCCACCGCGTCCTGGAGCTCTTGTTGAACCTCGCTGACCCGGGCCTTGAGCCTCTTACGGGCGGCCTGCTCCTTGACAGCCTTCCCCTCGGCTTCGTCCAGGGCCTCTTTCAGGGCCTCGACCTCGGTCGTCGCTTCTATATACATCTAGACACTTCAGTCAATGCATATCATTTTACCGTCTTAATATAAAACGGGTTATCACATACCTTGTTTTTCTTGGAGCTGCCTCCTCACCAGACCGAGCTCGTTCTCGGCCTGCTCCAGTCTCTGCTTTAGTCCGGAGACTTCGTCAGTATGTGAGGTTGCGGCCAACAGCGACGCCTGCGTATTCATTTCAGACAAGTTTAGTTAGTCTCCTGCCATCAGGGGTTGATCCTCTGTCCGATTTTCCTTTCCGTACATCGGACAGTGGCTCAGGGGCTACTGCCTATATCGGGATTTTCTCCTTTCGCGTCCCTTACCTCAAAACCTGTCACTAGGCTACTTCAGGCTTCGGTCAGTCCGCTCTTGGCGGACTGAACCCTTTCAATCACCGTGCCCATAAGAACACGGTGCTCGTCCACAATGGAAGCGCCTCGCAGCGCTTCCAACAGATTATCTGGTGCCCCTGGTTGGACAGGGGTCACCGGTGGAATAGGCATACCCCTTCTTTCGAAGGAGGCTGCGTGCCGGATCCCGGAGCCGTATCGATCTCCGGAATCGAGTCCGTTTGCGGGCCGAATTGAATATGGCCCTCATCCCCAGTCTCCATTGGAATTAACTCCCCCTGGTGTTCGGCGATGGGGGCTTTGCCTTCTGGTGCCCCTCCCCGGCCTGGGAAGGTCCATTGGGAGAGCACCTCGTCGTCTCCCTTGGCCTTGGAAGAGTATGCGTCCGGTGGTGTCTCGCTGGCCATCTCCTTCATGTCCAATGAACCCTCTGATGAGGATCGCTGGGAGCTGTTGTGGGCCGGACTGTAATAGCATGATTGACCATGTCAATACGACATCGAGGAAAGGTTAAGATCTATGGGCATGTACGAGTCTTAGCACTTCCGATGCGGCCCGAGGCTTAGGGCGGGGGCGTCTCTCCGGACTGCTATCGACGTCCCATGTGGAGCTGCCCGCAAGCTGGCCTTTCCCCTTCTTGGGCGCCTCCGTCTCCAGAATTGTGGAGGCCGCCCTCTTCTTCCTTCCCTCATCAAGAGGAGGGTTGTTCTCCTCCTCCTCGTCGTCATCGTCATCATCTTCGGCCACGGAGGAGCAGGTCTTGTCTTCGGACGTCGCATCTGAAGCGCCCTTGCGACGGGGGCCACTTCGGACCCCTTTGGCCTTCCCCTTGGCCTTCTTCGCCGGCGTCGTATAGGGCGCCGGCACCAGCATCTTTGCTAGATGCGGAATGACTGGTTCTTCAGGCAACAGAGCCGGGCACTGGATCTTCTTCGCCCTCTCCATCCATTCCTGAAGAAGCAATGACAGTAAAAGTTCAGATTTCCTCCTTGAAACAAACAAGTAGAGGATGCGTTAAAAACTTACCTCGCTAGCGGGGTGGTTAACATCATGCCCACGGTCCGTATCCGTGGCTGGCGGTATCTCGTTGCCCTTGAAGAGAAACCTCCAGGCATCTTTGTGAGTGGTCTCGAAGAGCCTCTTCAGGGTATGGTGCTTCTTCGGATTGAACTTCCATAACGGGAGGCTTCGGTTTTGGCACGGGAGAATCCGGCGAACTAGCATCACCTGGATTATATCGACAAGTTTGGCATTCTTGTCTACCATGCTCTACAGCGTCTGCGGCTTATCATTTCGTCGGCAAACACGATTCGAGGCTCTTCTCGACCCAGAGGTGAGCCGCATAGGAGCGCGGGGTTGAATTGGGCAGCAGCGGCCGGTTGGTGCAGGGGTTCCGTAATGTAGAACCATTGTTTACGCCATTCCTTGACAGTCTCCACGAAAGTGCCTTTCGGCCAGGAGACATTGGACAGCTTACTCACCATGGCTCCTCCGCACTCCGCGTGCTGGCCATCCACCACCTTCAGCTTCACGTTGAAGACTTTGAGCCACATCCCGAAGTAGGGTTGGATGCGGAGGAAGGCCTCACACACGACGATGAACGCCGAGATGATGAGGAAGGAGTTCGGGGATAGATCGTGAAAGTCTATCCCGTAATAGTACATCAGCCCACGGACGAAGGGGTGGAGTGGAAACCCTAGTCCGCGGAAGAAATGAGGGATGAATACCACCCTCTCGTTGGGCTTCGGCGTGGGGACGACGTGTCCCTCGGCCGGCAGACGATGGGTGATTTCCTTCACCAAATACCCGGCCGCCCGAAGCTCAATAATGTCTTCCTCCTTGATGGAGGAGACCATCCACTTGCCTTGGCCTCCAGATCCGGACATGGTTGAGTGCTAGCTTAAGTGGGAAGAAGATGAGAACTTGGGCACTGGAGCTCAAGGGTGGAAGGGCGAAGGAAGAGAGAATGCGTGGGAGAAGAAGGAGGAATCCTTATCCCCTTATAAAGGTAGTAAATATCAAACGCCACCCCATTCGCCCTAAAACTCGCCTATTCCCAAGGGCTGTGTAAACGGCACGGTTGGGTTACCCACGCCCGCATTGATGAAAATCCCGCAATAAGGGGATACGATCTCTACTTTGACAAGACGTGCCAATGGAAACCGCATCTCGAAACACATAACGGCGGACAAAAACGGTTCGATATAGTGACCGAACAGATGTGATGTCATCTTGCAAAAATTTGTCAGCAGATGGGACTCGTGGGATATTATATTCCCTCTGAAGTTGTGTGTGGTGCGTGTGTTACAGGTCCGGACACGATCAATACGTCCGAAGACCATCTTGGAGTTCGGAAGGAGGAACCCACCTTGCAATGCCGAAGACAGATCTACGCGCCGGATACCTTGTCATTGAAGCCAGGTTCAAGGGCTACTGAGGGAGTCCTGGACTAAGGGGTCCTCGGGCGTCTGGCCTGTTAGCCATGGGCCGGACTGATGGGTTGTGAAGACATGAAGACCGAAGACTGCACCCGTGTTCGGATGGGACTCTCCTTGGCATGGAAGGCAAGCTTGGCAACCAAATATGTAGATTCCCTTCCTTGTAACCGACCTTGTGTAACCCTAGATCCTCCCGGTGTCCATATAAACCGAAGGACTTAGTCCGGAGGAAGAGATATTCATTATCATAGTCATACAGGCTCGACTTCTAGGGTTTAGCCATTACGATCTCGTGGTAGATCAACTCTTATAATACTCATATTCATCAAGATCAATCAAGCAGGAAGTAGGGTATTACCTCCATAGAGAGCGACCGAACCTGGGTAAACATCGTGTCCCCTGTCTCCTGTTACCATCAACCTTAGACGCACAGTTCGGGACCCCCTACCCGAGATCCGCCAGTCTTGACACTGACAACCTGTATTTACAAGAAAGTGAGTGGGAGCTCTGTAGAATTTCAAATATTATATGTGGATGACATATTATTGATTGGAAATGATGTAGAATTTCTGGATAGCATAAAAGGATACTTGAATAAAAGTTTTTTAATGAAAGACCTCAGTGAAGCTGCTTATATATTGGGTATCAAGATCTATAGAGATAGATCAAGATGCTTAATAGGACTTTCACAAAGCACATACCTTGATGAAGTTTTGAAGAAGTTCAAAAAGGATCAGTCAAAGAAAGGGTTCTTGCCTGTGTTACAAGGTGTGAAGTTGAGTGAGACTCAATGCCCGACCACTGCAGAAGATAGAGAGAAAATGAAAGTCATTCCCTATATATGCCTCAGCCATAGGTTCTATCATGTATGGTATGCTGTGTACCAGACCTGATGTGTGCCTTGCTATAAGTTTAGCAGGGAGGTACCAAAGTAATTCAGGAGTGGATCACTAGACTGCGGTCAAGAACATCCTAAAGTACCTGAAAAGGACTAAGGATATGTTTCTCGTTTATGGAGGTAACAAGGAGCTTGTCATAAATGGTTAGTCGATGCTAGCTTTGACACTAATCCGGATGACTCTAAGTCACAAACCGGATATGTATTTATATTGAATGGTGGAGCTGTCAGTTGGTGCCGTACCAAGCAGAGCGTCGTGGCGGGATCTACATGTGAAGCGGAATACATAGCTGCTTTGGAAGCAGCAAGTGAAGGAGTCTAGATGAAGGAGTTCATATCCGATCTAGGTGTAATACCTAGTGCATCGGGTCCAATGAAAATATTTTGTGACAATACTGGAGCAATTGCCTTGGCGAAGGAATCCAGATTTCACAAAAGAACCAAACACATTAAGAGACGCTTCAACTCCATCCATGATCAAGTCAAGGAGGGAGACATAGAGATTTGCAAAATACATACGGATTTGAATGTAGCAGACCCGTTGACTAAGCCTCTTCCACAAGCAAAACAGGATCATCACCAAGACTTCATGGGTGTTAGAATCATTACAATGTAATCTAGATTATTGACTCTAGTGCAAGTGGGAGACTGAAGGAAACATGCCCTCGAGGCAATAATAAAGTTGTTATTTTATATTTCCTTATTCATGATAAATGTTTATTATTCATGCTAGAATTGTATTGATCGGAAACCTAAATACATGTGTGAATACATAGACAAACATTGTGTCCCTAGTGATCCTCTACTTGACTAGCTCGTTGATCAAAGATGGTTAAGGTTTCCTGACCATGGACATGAGTTGTCATTTGATAATGGGATCACATCATTAGGAGAATGATGTGATGGACAAGACCCATCCGTTAGCTTAGCATATTGATCGTTCAGTTTTATTGCTGCTTTCTTCATGTCAAATACATATTCCTTTGACTATGAGATTATGCAACTCCCGAATACCGGAGGAATGCCTTGTGTTCTATCAAACGTCACAACATAACTGGATGATCATAAAGATTCTCTACAGGTATCTCCGATGGTGTTTGCTGGGTTGGCATAGATCGAGATTAGGATTTGTCACTCCGAGTATCGGAGAGGTATCTCTGGGCCCTCTCAGTAATGCACATCATAATAAGCCTTGTAAGCAAAGTAACTAATGAGTTAGTTACAGGATGATGTATTACGGAACGAGTAAAGAGACTTGCCGGTAACGAGATTGAACTAGGTATGTGGATACCGATGATTGAATCTCGAGCAAGTAACATACCGATGACAAAGGGAATAACGTATGTTGTCATAACGGTTCAACCGATAAAGATCTTCATAGAATATGTAGGAGCCAATATGAGCATCTAGGTTCCGCTATTGGTTATTGACCGGAGAGGTGTCTCGGTCATGTCTACATAGTTCTCGAACCCGTAGGGTCCGCACGCTTAACGTTCGATGATGATTTTGTATTATATGAGTTATGTGATTTGGTGACCGAATGTTGTTCGGAGTTCCAGATGAGATCACAGATATGATGAGGAGTCTTGAAATGGTCGAGAGGAAAAGATTGATATATAGGAGGATGATATTTGGACACCTGAAGTATTCCGGATAGTGTCAGGTATTTATCGGAGTACCGGGGGGTTACTGGAACCCCCCGGGGGAAAGATATGGGCCATAGGAGGGGAGCACACCAGCACACAAGGGGTGGCGCCCCCAAGGAAGGAGGCCGAGTGGGGAAGGGAAAGAGGGGGTTCGGCCCCCCTTTCCTTCTCTCCCTCCTATTACCTTTTCCTCCCTCCGGAAATAAGGAAGGGGGAAGGCCGAATTGGGAGAGGACCCCAAGCAGTATTCCTCCTACTTGGGGCGCCCCATGGCTGCTCACCTGCTCCCCTCCCACCTATATATACGTGGGGAGGGGGCGCCTAGAACACATAACAACAATTGTGAGCCATGTGCGGCGCCCCTCTCCACAGTTTATGCCTCCTGTCATATCTTCGTAGTGCTTAGGAGAGGCCCTGCGCGGATCATATCACCATCATGCTGACGGAACTCATCTACTTCCTTGAAACCTTGCTGGATCAAGAGGGCGAGGGACGTCATCGCG
Source organism: Aegilops bicornis (assembly GCA_021605145.1). Lineage (NCBI taxonomy): Eukaryota > Viridiplantae > Streptophyta > Magnoliopsida > Poales > Poaceae > Aegilops > Aegilops bicornis. The sequence goes on along the minus strand of CM038669.1, from coordinate 376,791,758 downwards.
TTGAACGTGTGCAGAACTCGAAGGTGTCGTACGTTCGGTACTTGATCAGTCAGAGCTAGAAGAAGTTCGACTACATCAACCGCGTTGCCAAACGCTTCCGCTTTCGGTCTACGACGGTACGTGGACACACTCTTCCCCCCTCTTTGCTATGCATCTCCTAGATAGATCTTGCGTGAGCGTAGGAATTTTTTTGAAATTGCATGCTATGTTTCCCAACACTACTCGCATCATCTCGTGAAACCAGACCCACACCCATGTGCCCACGATATGGCTCCACTTAGCCTGGCTTGCTAGAAACAACTGATTAGGTTGTTCCTTTGGATGCAGGCCCAGAGGTTCTTTAAGTTTTGTGTGGACCATCTTTCTGATGCGACCCGAGCAACCAAACAGATCAAAAACTACCCGCGTGGACCTGGTTGGGTCTAATGCAGGCTACCAAACGCATCCTAAAGTTTGAAGAGGCGTGTGTGAGGACTCCAGCCTTGCTTGAGATGGTTCTATAGGTACGTTGGCTGGGCGGGCTGGCTTCTCCATTCGGGCGGCTTTTCTTGCCACCCTAAAATTTCGGGTCGATCGACCTACCCCTTCCTCTATTGCAGACCAGCTGACTCTACCCCTCTCCTTCCCTCTCTCCCGTAGAGATCGTCCCTGTAATGGCAGACCCCTCTTTCCCCCTCTTGCAGCGATTGATCCAGCGGTACTCTTTGTCGAGTGCATAGACTTTTTTACCAAGAGGGGCATCGATGGATCGGGCATCACTAGAGTTAGTAAGGGTGTGCTTAGTTGCTTGGGTAGCTCTAGCCTACATCGCATGGGGATCCTGGGTGAGCGTGACCTGGTTGAGCTGATGCAAATATTGGTTGAGATGTGTGTTTGGTGGACTGTATGATATTGTTGCACGAGAGATGCTATATACAACAAATGTTCTTTGGTAGACTACATTTGAGCTTAATTATGTGAACATTTATCTTCCAATTTCAATCATTTCAATTGGATTTGGATCATTCTGTGGAACATGTAAAACAAGGATGAACTAAAATCTAAATCAAACTCGGGTTTCAATTTTATTTATCAAAATGTTCTCAAAGCAATGAAAACATTTTCACCAATCTAGACCATTCCACATAGATGGGTAGAAGGCAGCGGCGGAGACCAATCCAACAAAGTGGTGGAGGGCGACGAGTTGGCTGGGGCGTAGATGGGCAGCCGGGAGGAGATGCCGACGGTGAGATTCAACTTATGCTCACCGGATGGATTGGGAGCGGTGGCGCGATTTGAGGGGAAGGGGGAGAGAAAAGCGGCGCCCGTTGCAGCTCACAGCGTGCATGTGCTCCCCTCTCCCCTTCTTCCTCTCTATCGATGGTGGACAACGTGGGCATTGAGGAGCACCGACGAGGGAGCTCGAACGGGTGGTGCACAAGGCGGGGCGGCGAACCCCGGGTGTGGGCGTGGAAGAGTGCCGACTAGGGAGCTCGGACCGGTGGCGGACGAGGGAGCCGAGAGTGGTGGTGGATGAGGGAGCCTGAACCGGTGGTGGACAAGAGAGCTTAGACGGCCGGCGGCGGCGGCGATGGGTTGCGTGTTTGATTCAATGGTGCAGGAGAGAGAGGAGGAAAAGGAGACACGGGGCAAGAGTTGTGGATGCAGATTCGAACCTGGCTCGAAGATATGGCCGAGTCCTGCGTGCCCCTCAGCCTAGCTGAGAGGCCTCTTTTGCATCAGGTGGGCCAGACTGAGGAGGTCGCACAAGCCACCAAACACACTAGATTTTGCATGGTGGGTGCAAGCCATATGCCACATAGGAAACCAAACACATCTTAAGCTCCCTATAATGAGAGCTCTCTGATTGATCAAGGCTGTGAAAAACGCGTGGGGTCAACCTGTCATTTGGTGAAAGAAGTACTTTTTCCACCTGTGCCCAAATTTTGTTTACGCGTGTCTCTGTGTGTACCCTGTTGGGGTAAACGTGTCACATATTGGGCCAATAGGGGTATATGTATCTCTTCCGATCCCCTCTTCTATCTTCTGCCCAGCCATACCACGTGACACATGTGGTAAGCAATCCAAGCAATTAAAAAAGATATTTTGCACTGTGATAGGATTCCTCCTCCCAAATCCAACTTGACAATACCGGACAAAACGGGTAATGCTACACACACACGTGCACTTTACGGGGGCTTTACGTGCTAATTAAAGATTAAAAGCTATGATTTAGTTAAGTAGGACGGGCCCCACCACTTAAAATCAGGTGGGGCCAATTAGATCAGCGCATGTTCTCCATCCCGTGAAAGTCCGTTGAACTTGCCCATGAATGTAGTATTATTGGGACAAAACAGGAATCGAGGTTTGAGGTTTGATCATGCTCGCGAGTTGCGCCAAGGAGACCCCAGCTTCCCGCTTCTCTTTGTCATGGCGATGGACGTCCTCTCGGCCCTAATTTGCAAGGCTGCTGCAGTGGGGGTCTTGTCCTCGTTCAACGGTGTGATGGCAAGCCAGAGGCTCTCTCTTTTCGCCGACGACGTCGCGCTTTTCGTGCGCCCCACGGAGCCGGATCTCACATGCATAAAATAAGTCTTACATCTCTTTGGACACGCTTCTGGCCTTCGAGTGAACTATCGTAAAACATCGGCAACTTTGATCCGGGGATAGCAAGGGGATCAGGACAGAGTGCAGCAACTGTTCAACTATCAAATTGGGCAGTTCCCTTGCAAATACTTAGGGCTGCAACTCAGCATCCACAAGCTCTCCAAAGCGCAATGGCAGCCAATGCTTGATCAGGTCAAGAACTTCTTCCCAGCTTGGCATCGTGGCATGATTCAGAGACCGGGAGACTTGTGCTCGTTAACAGCGTCATCGCGGCCCGCCCCATACACCATTTGCTAGTCATGAAAGCGTCCCAATGGGTTTTTGAAGAAGTGGACAAATGGATGCGTGCTTTTTTTTGGGCTGGGAAAGAGGAGGTAAATGGCGGGCAGTGCTTGGTTGCTTGGCACACCATCTGCAGGCCTAAGTCGTTCGGTGGGCTGGGAGTCAAGAATCTGAGGACCCAAGGCTTGGCCATGCGCGTTCGCTGGGAGTGGCTCAGGAGGACAGATCCCTCAAGGCCTTGGCAAGGGTTACATCTCATGGTGGACAAGGAGGCCAAGGCGGTGTTCAACAGTTTGGTCCACATCAAGGTTGGAGAGGGCAGCAAGATCTTCTTCTGGACGGACAGATGGATTCACGGGTGTGCGGCGAAAGATATCGCCCCTTTGATCGACGGCATGGTGGACAAGCTCACGAAGAGAAAGAGAACGGTCCGGGATGCGCTTTTCGGGGACTCTTGGGTCAATGACATCACGGGCGAGCTATCCTTCACGGCTCACTACACTTGCAGCATGCCTTGGCGACGATCGAAAGAAATGCTTTGGACGATGATGTTTTCTACTGGCCCTAGAGTGCCTCGGGTTCTTATAGCGCTAAATCCACCTACAGTATGCTATGCCAGGGCATGACTCGGTTTGCCGCCGCCCAATGCATATGGAGAAGTTGGGCGCCTCTCAAGTGCAAAATTTTTGCGTGGCTTGCCTCTCAATACCGGTTGTGGACTTCTGACTGACGTGCGAGTCATGGTCTCCAAGATACGACTTCTGCATGCTACACTTGCTACCAAGAGGAGGATACAACAGATCATATCCTCGCTGGATGCGTCTACGCGAGGCAAGTTTGGAGTGGTTGCTTCCAGTTGCTTCAAATCAACATCCAAATTCCAAGTTCCGAGGATACTTTCATGGTGTGGTGGGACAAGGCGCGGAAGCCCTTCCATGAAAAGCTCAAAAGAGGTTTTGATTCGCTTGTCATCTTGACCGCGTGGCACTTATGGAAGCAGAGGAACGCTCGGGTGTTCAACCGCAATGACCAAGTGCGCTCGGAGACCAACCTTGTTCATCTCATACACGAAGAGATCAAGCTTTGGAAGAAGGCGGGCCTAGGAGTTGAGGGGTTAGATCCTTTCGTGAGAGAGTAGGCTTTTGTTGTTTTTAGGAGTCGGAGTTTCCGTGTAGGCTTTTTTGTCTAACCGCGGAGTCTTGTACAACTTTTTCTTCCTTTTTATAAAGACAAGGTACGCCTTTGGCGTACCCTCGAAAGAAAAAATTGGGACAAAAAATCCTCCGACGCCGAGAGATGCTAGACACACGGGATGACTACAGGAGGTTTACGGGATGGTTAAGAGTGATTGATTGAAATTTGATAAAGTTAGGTGGGCCCACCCTTGAAAATCAGGGGGGGAGGGGGGGGGGGGGGCAAATTAGAGAAGGGCACGCGTCAGGGTCCGTAAAAGTCCGTCGATAGAGCCCGTGTGTGTAGTATTATCGCCCGACGCCCTACCAAGTGGTTTCTGATGGTGATTTTGTTGGCGCGGCGCATGCATGCAATGAGGGCACCGCGCACCATCACCTTTGTCGCCCTCAGCGCTCCGGTCAGCATGTGCCCATAGCCCATACCAACGGCGACGACTTGCTGCGTGTCCTCGCGGTGAGAAGCCATGGCTTACATACTTTTTTTTTTCTAGTGATGATGGCTTACATACTTTAGCTAAGCTGCTACAATTAATAAGCTAGCTAAATGGGGAAGCCGTGATGCACACACGACGGACCGGGGCATTCCGCAGCGGACGAGGCCTTTTCGAAAGCTTGTGCACGGGACGAGCAACTTCACCAACACACGGGGCCCTTGTGCATCGCTCGCCGCACCTGCACGCCGGCGACGTTGCCGAGACCTTTCCCATCGTGACGACGACGCCACGCTCGGCAACACACTGTACCTACCCCCGCCTCTCGTATCAGCCGAAGTCCCGTCGAGGTGAACGATGTCAACGTAGCACCAGGCACCAGCACACGCATTCTGGCGATCGTAGCCATCCACGCAAGTCGAACGGCGTCGACGCCAACACGCAGTTTTACCTGGTGCTACACCGTCGCCGTTCTCTGACGAAGCTGCAGTATACTCCTCACATCCCACAGCGCCGCCGTGTCCTGCCATCCCATCATGTTCTCCCATCCTGTTCCTGGGCGGCGACGAACGCAGCCGTGGCAGCGGCACAGGCTGCCGATTCACCAACCAAAGGCCAGCCTCGAGAGTTCTCGCCATTAGAGGAAGCGCGCGTTCCCAGAGCCACGATGCAGGCACCTGTGCGGAATCAGGCAGTGGCGAGGAGGCCTCATCGCCGTCGCGGGAGCACGCGATGGAGTCGCCGGAGAGGCGGATGCGTCTGGTTCTGTTGAGGCGAGCAGTCAGGCTGGGCTGGTGGCGGTGCGCTGCCGTCGAACTTGACCTCCATGAACGCGTTGCAGCTGGCGACCCCATCTACTCGGCCGTCTGGCAAGAACAGAGGCGATCTACGAAGAAGAAGGGGTGTCTTTTGTGGCTGATTACACTTACATGTGGGTCCTGGGATGATGTGGCAGGATAAGCCAAAGAATGAATTATGGTCAGCATGCCACGTAGGTGAAACAATCCTCGAAACCAGCTTGGTGGACTCTCAGGGGGTGTTGTGTCTGGTGTTGCAAAGTTAAGGGGATTAAGTGACTGGTTTTCGAGTTTGGGGGGCAATTTGACTGAAACCTCAAAGTTTAGAGGGGTATATACATTTAACTACAGATTACGAAGATTCTTTACTACAGGTTAGATTTCGGATATACTGTACTTCTGAACTTTACTTCCGTATATGGTATTGGTAATTTAGCTCCTCCCTTAATTTTAGTTTATTAAAGAGAACATATTCGAATGAAATGGCATCACACTACAAACTGACTTCTAATTGGCAGCTCGCTTGGTATGCTCTAATCCACAATCCTTTATTCCAAATATAGTCATCCATTTTAATCCACAAACTACGGCGAGTTTAGTTTTCTTAACTTTCAGGTACTTTCAGCGCACGGGAAAGAGTATATCAGGTACTTTTATGTACAGGTAAGAAGTTAACTTTCAGGTACAGTTTAGTTTCCTTAACTTTCACGTACTTTCATGTACAGTATTGGTAAGTTAACCGCTCCCTTCTATTACTTTCAGGTACAGGTGAGAAATTTCAGTGGATTGGTGTCTATATTGCACATGATAAGTGCAACATATTATGCAAAGGAATGAACTTGGATAATTTGTAAGTTTAGTTTCCTCTTACTTGCTGGTTGAATTCTTAGTTTAAGAAATTTCTCATTACTTTCTTCGTAGTGTGAGAAATTACTTCAGAGGCCATCCATACTTTACGGAATGTACCTTTATTTATTTGTTTATGGTTGACAACATTTCTTTATCAATCAGGCATGCTCGATGGTATCTAGATTTTCTTTTGCAGTGTATTTTTCTTCTATTGTTACATTTATTATATCTTTACTGCGTTGTTTTAGGAATGGATACTGGTCTGCTGGTGCAGTGGAGAGAAGCTACTATACCACTGTGTCTCTGTGTTGCTGGTGCAAATAGTGTGAGTTCTTCAAGCGGTAATCTTATTAATTTACTTTGATGGCTAGACTGCTCCTTGCATCGTTGGTCCCCATTCTGTTATGGTATGAATTTGTGCTAACTGTCATGTTTTATAACAGGAATCTTCTCCAAGATAGATGTTTTGTTAAAATTTCTATCTATGTTCCTAGTCCTGAATTATGGTGAATGGCCCGAGTTAGTGTCATATTGATTATGTGGCAATGCACTTAGTGTCGGGGGTTGTGTGCGACATATGCCAATGGATGGCTTATCATGGTGGGAGCGAGTAGAACGTCGCCGGTGCCCGGGGCGGGATGAGGCGTAGACACGAACGCCGGCGTACTTTACCCAGGTTCGGGGCTCTCCTAGGAGATAACACCCCTAATCCTGCTCTGCGGGGTCTCCGCATGATCACTAAGGCACAAGTGACTACAATCGTGCTCCTCGAGCTGTATGCTAGACGTAGGAGAAGGCAAGGCTAGCTCTCTCCTTCCTCTATGGGCTAGTCTAGTTCTAACAGGTTGGGAACCCTTTGCATGGGTGCCCTGAGGGGTTTATATAGGCCTACCCCCAAGGGTACAATGGTAATCCGGCCGGGTGTAGGACCTGGCTGTCAGTCTCTCTGGTCGCCAGCTTCTCCGCCGGCTGGTGGGGCCCGCCGGCTGGTGGGCCCCGCCGACTGGTCTGGCATGGGGCCGACAAGCCGCCCCCGCCGCTCACGGGTCCTGTCGGCTGCCGATCACTGTAGCCGTGGTGCTGATGACGCAGGCTTGGTCAAGGGGGTGTGGCTACAGCTGTAACACCCTGGATGTAAACTTCCCTTTTTGGGCAATATATCAACTTGACCTCATCCAATTCTTGTGGGTTTTTGGCGTGCTTGGCCTCATGTTGTTTGGTTATGTGGGTTTTCTCTTTTCTTTGTTTTGCTCTTTTACCATATTGCATTTGTGTTCTCTTGTCATCTTGCATTCCTTTCTTATCATGTGCTTGTTGTGATCTCTCACATGTTAGGTTGTTGCATGTGCCATTCTCATTTTGCATTACCATCTCCTCCTTCCCTCTACTTCTTTCCTTATCAAGTGCTATATTTTTCCTTTCTCAATTAATGTTCATCTTCTCCTGCAAATCTTGCTCTTTGCACTAAACCTCTCTGCCAAATATCTCCTCATTTGAAGTTGTTATGGTCAGGTTCAAAAATGACACAAGTTTGAAATATTTCCAAACTTGTCTTATTTTTCTACCTCTAAAAATGCCCATTACAATTTATTAAAATTGTGGAGAATTCCAGAGTTTGGGGATATTTTCCTTTCACTCCAACTCTTCTCTTTTCTCTCTGTGCTTTCTTTTCTCTTCTTTTGATTTTAAAAGGGAAAAGAAAGAAGGCAGCAGTGATGGCAGCCTGTGAGACCTCCCCACAGGCTCCGGCCTTCCAAGCCGGCCCAGCCCCCTTCAACCCCGCAGCCCAGGGGAGAGCGCGCCAGCCCGCTCGCTCTTTCCCTCCTGCCAGGCGCACCGCTCACAAGATACCCCCGCTTGTGCCACTCCACGTGGACGCCCGGTCCCTTTGGCGGCTCGGCAGCTTGTTCACTTCACCCACCTTTTCCCTCTCCTCCCGCCGTCGCCATGGGGACCCCGAGCACGAGGAGGCGTGAGCTCGACCCGTCGCCCTAGCCTCCTTTATCCCCTCTCCGTGTCCAACCGACCCCTAGGGTTTCCCTCTCCCTCTCGCCCGCCCGGTGAGTAACCACCAGATTCGCCGCCCCGCTCCGTCCGGCGCGCATCGAGAGCGCGCGTCGCCCGGCGTGCTCTCCGGCCACCCCAACCCTGCGGCCCGTGTCCTTCTTCTTCCTCGTCGTCGACTTCGTCCCACGACGTCGACTCTGATGCCCGGATCGTCAAGTTCCTCGGCGCCTCGCTTACATCTTCTTCTCGGTCGGGTTCACGGCGAAGTTCGAGCTCCGTGGCCTCGCCGTCGGCCCGTCTCCGTCGAACCCGTCGCGTCCTAGGGTGAGCTGGGTAACGCTCCTCCCTCTCCCATCCTTCCCTTGGCATTTTGGCACCCAGGTCTCGTTCTGGTCCGTGTCCTTGCAGCGCCCGTAGTGCTCCGGCATGTCTGTAGTTCTTGGGATCGGCGTAGTTTGGCGTGTGTAGTTGCCACGTTCCCCTCTCGGGTTCGTCCCTTCATGATTCCGTGGTGTTCTCCAGCGCACCCATCTTGTTCGAGGCCGCAGAGCATTTGTAGCGTCGTTGCCTCGCCCGGCGTCGTCGTCCGTCTCTGTTCTTAGGTCAGGCCTGGTAGTTTGGTCAAGTAGGCAACATCTCTGATCTTACCGAACCCCCCTAGCCTAGCCGAGCTGGTTTGACCCCCGCGCTCTCACTGCGGCGACACAGGTTTGAATCGAGCACGCCCCCCCTTTTAGTTTCTGTTTCGCTCTTTCTTGGTTCGTCTCCTCTGCGATGCTTGATAGTTGAGGGCCGAGGCCCCTTCTCTGTCGGTCGTCGCCGCCTAGCTCGGTGGTAGGCAGGCGGGAGTTCAACCGGGAGGCAGGGTTCGATTCCCCGAGGCTGCTTTTCTTCCCCCTTTTTTTAAACCTACTCTTGCCATTGTCTCTATGACAAGAGGGCCACCATGTCAGCCTCTCAGCGCCCTCCTCCATATGCATATTTTTTTTCCTTTACCCCGCGATTCCATTTCTGGATTGTTTCCTTTTCTGTTTTAGGCAAGTCCATTTCTGGACATTTCCAAATCTGGAATTTGCCATTTCTGTTAACTTCCATTTTAGGCAGGTTTTGACTTAGTGCATTTGTGATGATTTCTATGCTGCAACCCTAACATATTATATATGTTTTTGGGGTAGAAAAATCCCACCAACTCAGTGGTGGCATTAGTTTCTGCATTTGAGCAAGTTGATGATCATGTCTTTCTGCATCATGTTTATGTGTTGTCTTTCATGGGCATATTTATTTGATTTATGCTATGAGGTAGTTTGCACACGTGCATGGCTTTGTTCATCATGCTGTTATTGTAGGTTTCTCACCATTCTTGTTTTGCTCGCCATATCCAACCCGTGCATCCGATTCCGGTGATCTCTATATCGATTTCTACCGAAATCATCTCGTCTTTCCGTTGGCATGCTTGGTTTGCCAAGATGATGCCTGGTTTTTCATTTGCCTTCCGGAGCGCACATACGCATTTGCATCTCACTTCCGCATATCATGTCATGTTTTGCATCATGTTGATTGTGCTTGCACCGTGATTTATTGTGGTTCCTTTGTTTGTGTTGTTGCTTTGGGTAGAGCCGGAGGCGAGTACGTGAACGAGGATCCTGTTGAGAACGCTTACGAGGATCGGGCTTTCGACAACTCGAGAACATTGCGAGCAAGATGATCATACCCTCGAAATCACTTCTATCTTTGCTATGCTAGTTGCTCGCTCTTTTGCTATGCCTATCTTGCGATGCCTACCACTTGCTATATCATGCCACCCATATTGCCATGTCAGCCCTAACCATCCTTTCCTAGCAAACCGTTGATTGGCTATGTTACCGCTTTGCTCGGCCCTCTTATAGCGTTGCTAGTTGCAGGTGAAGTTGAAGTTTGTTCCTTGTTGGAACATGGAGATGCTGTTCCTTATCGGAACATGTTTACTTGTTGGGGATATCGCAATATATATCTGCTATAATTAATACATCTATATACTTGGTAAAGGGTGGAAGGCTCGGCCTTATGCACGGTGTTTTGTTCCACTCTTGCCGCCCTAGTTTCCGTCATACCGGTGTTATGTTCCTTGATTTCGCGTTCCTTACGGTTGGGTGATTTATGGGACCCCCTTGACAGTTCGCTTTGAATAAGACTCCTCCAAAGAAGGCCCAACTTTGGTTTTACCATTTGCCACCTAAGCCTTTTTCCCCGGGTTTCGCGAGCCGAGGGTCATCTTTATTTTCAACCCCGGACCGGTGCTCCTTGAGTCTTGGCCCAACTGAGGCGATGTCCGGCGCCCTGGCAATCCAGGTCTATGCCAACCCGACGTCTTGCCCATCCGGTGTGCCACGAGCGAGATATGTGCAGCTCCTATCGGGATTTGTCGGCACATTCGGGCGGCTTTGCTGGTCTTGTTTTATTCTTTGTCGAAATGTCTTGTAGTCCGGGATTCCGAGATTGATCGGGTCTTCGGTAGAAGGAATATCCTTCGTTGACCGTGAGAGCTTATAATGGGCTAAGTTGGGACACCCCTGCAGGTAATATCTTTCGAAAGCCGTGCCCGCGGTTATGAGGCAGATGGGAATTTGTTAATGTCGGTTGTAGAAAACCCGAAGTTGACCTCAAATAAAATACACATCAACTGCGTGTGTAACCGTGATGGTCTCTTCTCGGCGGAGTCCGGGAAGTGAACACGGTGTTGGAGTTATGTCGGCGTAAGTAGTTCAGGATCACTTCTTGATCGCTACTAGCTTCACGTCCGTGCTTTGCTTCTCTTCTCGCTCTCTTTTTGCGAAGTAGCCACCATATATGCTAGTCGCTTGCTGCAGCTCCACTATACTACTCTGTCCTTCCTATAAGCTTAAATAGTCTTGATCTCATGGTGTGAGATTGCCGAGTCCCGTGACTCACAGATACTTCCCAAAAGCGATTGCGAGTTCCGGCGATGCGGTCAAAGCGACTCAACCGAGCTCAAGTGGGAGTTCGACGAGGAACGTGGTCGTTACTATGTGTCTTTTCGGATGATCGGTAGTGGTGCCCGGTTGGGACGATTCGAGGATCTGTGTTAGCATTTGGGGTATCTTCTTTTATTTTGGTTCCGTAGTCGGACCTTGAGTGTACTACGAATGATGGATGTTTATTTATGTATTGTGTGAAGTGGCATTGTAAGCCAACTATGTATCTCTTTCCCTTATGTATTACATGGGTTGTGTGAAGATTACCTCACTTGCGACATTGCTTTCAATGCGGTTATGCCTCTAAGTCGTGCCTCGACACGTGGGAGATATAGCCGCATCGAGGCGTTACAAGTTGGTAATCGAGCCTTCCCGACTTAGGAGCCCCCTACTTGATGGTTTCTTTGGCGTTGTTGAGTCTAGAATGGAAAAATGTTTTGAGTCTTAGGATTATATATATCGGAGTAGGATTCTTTTTACTTCCTGGGCCCCTTCGCTCTCTGCGAGGTATCCTGACGTAGTGTTTTGACTCTTCTCTCCTCAATTTTCACTAAATTTTTTTAGGATCACGTGGGTATCTTGGAATCGTTCGATGGTTTTGTGGCGAGAACATTGTTCTTGGTGCCTCGACATTTAGGGGTTGTGGCGGTGTCCGGGAGTTGAGCTCCGAGGGTGTTGTCGTCACAATTTTATCGTTCGATTCTGGAATACACGAGTTTTGCCGACATCGAAATCTCTTTTGTGCAGTTGTTGGTGAGATAACCCTGATAGCCCAGTACTGTGGCGAGTGCGGGAGTATTGCCATGACTTGCATAACGGATTCGAAGGTCGAGGTACACGATTTCCGAGGATTTCTTGGTTATGTGTTGACGGATGGATACAATTTGGATCTAGGTATTGTTAGTTTGGGTGATATATTTTGTGTCCCTGTATCCCCAACACCAGATTGCATAACCAGAAAGTTTCGGGAGTTTATAGGTGGGAATTCTAGTAGCTTACGGGATATTCTTTCCGACGGATGTATGATTTGAGATTGGGGTTCAAAGTTTAGTGGTCCGCCCATTCACGGTCGATTTACTGATGGTCGCGAGGCGTCTTAAAGAATCCTTGGCTATGCTGATTCGGGGACGTCTTGTTAGTCATTCGTGACGTCCGCTATACGTCGTGACCGTGTGGGCCCCACCACGAACACTTTGGGCGAAATCGCTGTCATGTGTTTGTTCCGGCTCATTCTAGAAGCCAACATTTTGTTTTCGGTTGTGATATTGAATTGTTTCTAAGGCAGTTGTTGTTTCCATATCCTTATCTAAGTGGCTTCTCACCTTAATGGGCGTGTGATGATTATCTTTGGAATTCATTCGTTCATTCTTGTTCGAATGTTTATGGTGAAGACTATATGTTGCAATTTCTATCCGTTGATTCTACTTACCATTTGTCTATCAAAGGACTAACGGATGTCACCCTCTTGAGGATGGCTCCGTAGCAGCGTCGAATCCGGATCGCAATGATGGGGATCGATCAGACCCTCCACCTCCACCTCCACCTCCGCCTTGAGAGGCACGGCAAGCTATCATGGTAGCCACCAATGCCAATGCTCGAGATGATTTTGCAGCTCTTGCAAGAGCGTACTCAAGGGCAAGGCAATCAAGGCAATCAAGGTCAAGGCAACAATCAGCGCACTTTGCTACTCTCGGTCGGTTCCTCGCTAATCGGCGAAGTCTTTCGGTTTACGTAGCCGAGGCCACAGACGCTGACGATTGGCTTGTGGACATCTGCAAGCATTTTGATTGTAGCAATGTCGGACACGAGGACTTTGTCAAGTTTGCATCGTTTCAACTCAAGGATCAAAGGCTTTGAGTGGTACCGACAATACAAAGATTCCAGAGGAGGTCGTGTCATTACAGGATGAGTTCCGCCGTGATTTCAGAGCTCATCACATTCGAAAAGTGTTGTTGAGAGCAAGCGTGAGGAGTTCCGCCAATCTCAAGCAGGGCAACATGTACGTCTATCAATACAATATCCAGTTCGAGCTCGCTCGTTTTGCTAAGCAAGGCGTGCACGATGAAAAGAGTATGATCTATCAATTCAGAGGTGGTGCGAGAGAAGATCTGCAATTAGCTCTTGTGCTTTTGAGCGATTAAGTATGATGATTTCTACAATATGGCCTTTGAAGCAAGAAGCTGCCCAGCTCAAATGTGAGGCTTCTAAGAAGAGAATCGGGGATGCGATTCGGTCTTCTTCTTCCTCTCAAGTGGCAGCTAAGCAGAAGTTTTACCTTCCTCCTCCTCCGTTCAAATCGGCCTTATCGCCAGAGAAGAACTCAGGTGGCCATGGATCTTCCCACCCACCCAACCCAAGCTATCGAGAACAAGTCTAATTCTCAAGCTCCAAGGTCAAGTGCTCCTTACCACCGTCCGCTCTCTGAGGTCACTTGCAACAAGTGTCGTGAGAAGGGTCACTATGCGAACAAGTGCTTCAACCAGAGGCGTCTTCCGCCTCCTCCTCCTGTGAAATCTTCCAGCAATGCAATGGTCAAGCATAATCCGAAGTCTGCCAAGGTGAATATGATGAATGCAGCCCAAGCAGAGGAATCTTCTGATGTGATCATGGGTAATCTTCCAGTTAATGATATTCCTGCAAAAGTCTTATTTGATCTTTGGTGCATCTATTTCTTTCATATCAAGACCTTTTGCATCCATGAACAATTTTCATCTTGTCGATCTGCCTAAGCCGATAGCGGTTTCCTCTCGGGTTTGTTCATGAATACAAAAATGATGGCTCGGACGTTTCTATCAAGATGGGAGATTACAGATTTCTCGCTAAACCAATGGTTCTTGGCGACTCGGATATTGATCTTATTCTCGGAATGGATGGCTTTCTCGGCACAAAGCTTCGGCTTGATTGTGCTTTGCCAGGAAATTCAATTGACTCACTCTTCTAATGATGTGATTATCTATGCCGCTCGTGATGAAACCATTCGGTTGTTTTCTCTCAATGAGAAGGGCGAACTGAATGCCATCTCTCAATTCAGTCGTTTGTGAGTACCAAGATGTCTTTCGGAAGAGCTTCGGGTATGCCTCCTCATCGGCCCGATTGAGTTCGTTATTGATCTTGAGCACAGCCTTTGAACCCGTTTGCAAGCGTCCATACAAGCTTGGACCTAATGAGCTGAAGGAATTGAAGAAGCAGCTCGATGAACAAGAGCGTGCAGGTTTGATCGGACCGAGTTCATCTCCTTGGGGTTGTGGTGTTCTTTTTGTCCAGAAGAAGGATGGCACGGACCGACTTTGCGTCGATTACCGTCCATTGAATAAGAAGACTATCAAGAACAAGTATCCACTTCCCAACATCAATGAGCTTTTCGAGCAACTCAAAGGTGCTACAGTGTTCTCTAAGCTTGACCTTCGTATGGGTTATCATCAGATTCGCATTCGTGAACAAGATATTCCCAAGACAGCATTAAGAACAAGTTTTGGTTCTTATGAATATCTTGTCATGTCTTTCGGCCTTGTCAATGCTCCTCCAACATTCTCTCGGATGATGAATTTCATATTCAACCCCTACACCAATGAATTCGTCTTGGTCTATCTTGATGATATTTTGGTCTTCTCCAAGAATAAGAAGGATCATGCCAAACATTTGCGATTGGTGCTAGACAAACTCGAGAGAGTATCAATTCTATCGAAGTTCTCCAAATGTGAATTTTGGCTCGATGAAGTGCTTTATCTTGGTCATATCATCTCCGCCAAGGGCATCGCTGTTAATCCCGAGAAGGTGTCCGCAATTGTGAATTGGGAACCTCCTCGGAATGTCAAGCAGACTCCATGATTTTCTTGGTCTTGCAAGCTATTGCGAAGATTCGTTGAGAACTTCTCCAAGATTGCAAAGCCTCTTTCCAACCTCCTCGAAGCATGTCAAGTATGTATGGTCTCACGAGTGTGACGTTGCTTTCAATACCCTCAAAGAGAAACTTCGTCACAGCTCTGTCTTGACTCCTCTGATGAATCCAAGCCATTTGAAGTTTTACGTGATGCTTCTCTTCAAGGTCTCGGTCTTTGTGTTAATGCAAGAGAAGAGAGTTGTGGCTTATACCTCTACTTGATTGAAGCCCAGCGAAAAGAACTACCCCACTCACGATCTTGAGTTGGCGGCAGTTGTCCATGCATTGATTACGTGGAGACATCTCTTGTTGGGAAGGAAAGTGGACATTTTCACCGATCACAAGAGTCTCAAGTACATTTTCACTCAACCCAACCTCAACCTCGGCGGACTCGATGGGTGAAATGATTCAAGAGTACAACCCAAGTATTGAATATACTCGGGCAAGGCCAATGTCATTGCAGATGCTTTGAGCGGGAAGGCTTCTTGCAGCAGTCTAATCCTCAAGCCCTTTCGGCCGGATCTTTGTGAAGCTTTCCATAAGCTGAATCTTCAAGTTGTTCCTCAAGGCTTTCTTGCCAACCTCATAGTCTCTCCTACTTTGGAAGATCAGATTCATGAGGCTCAACTCCTGGATACCATGGTGAAAAAGGTGAAGCGTGGTATCGACAAGGGCATTTCCAAGTACAAGTGCTTCCCACGTTGATGACAAAGATACTCTTTTCTTTGAGGACCGGATTGTGGTTCCTAAGGGTGATCTCTGAAAAGTCATTATGAACGAGGCTCACAATTCGCTTCTATCCATTCATCACGGAAATGCGAAGATGTACCATGATCTCAAGCGGTCATATTGGTGGACTCGAATGAAGCGAGAAATTGCTCAATTCGTGAATGAGTGTGATGTCTGCGAGAAGAGTGAAAGCAAAACACCAAAGACCAGCTGGTCTCCTTCAACCTCTTGCTATTCCAGTGGAAGTTTGATCATATTGAAATGGACTTATTGACTGGATTTCCAAAGTCCAAGCTCGGAAATTATGATATCTTCGTTGTCATTGACAAGCTTACTAAAGTGGCTCATTTTCTTCATATCAAAGAATCCATCACAGCAGCTCAGTTGGCAGAGTTATACACCTCCAGGATTGTCTCCTTGCACGGCATTCCACAATTGATCTCTTCAGACCGTGGCAGCATCTTTACCTCCAAGTTCTGGGATTCTTTTCAGAAGGCCATGGGCACCAACATTCGTTTCAGCACAGCTTTCCACCCTCAAACAAGTGGCCAAGTCGAGCGAGTAAATCAAATTCTTGAAGATATGCTCAGGGCTTGTGTCATTTCTTTCGGTATGAAGTGGGAAGATTGTCTTCCATATGCCGAGTTCTCTTACAACAACAGCTTCCAAGCGAGTTCGGGCAAGGCCCCATTCGAAATTCTCTATGGCAGAAAGTGCGTACTCCTCTCAATTGGTGCAGGGCAATTGAACGCCAACTTCTTGGCAATGACTTGATCACGAAGCGGAAGAAATGTGCAAGGTCATTCGTGAGAATCTCAAAGCAGCATAATCGCGCCCGGAAGAGCTATTATGATGATAAGCACCGTGATGTGACTTTTGAAATCGGAGACCATGTCTACCTCCGCGTCTCTCCAATGAAAGGCACTTTCGTCAACCCGGTATCAAAGGGAAGCTTGCCCCTAGATACGTGGGTCCTTTCAAGATCATTGGGAAAAGAGGCGATCTTGCCTATCAACGAGCTTCCATCCAACTTTGCAAGCGTGCGATGTGTTTCACGTGTCACGGCTTCGCAAGTGCTTCAAGACTCCTGAACGCACTATCAACTTCAAGAGATTGACCTTCAAGAAGATCTCTCTTATCATGAGCACCCGTTGCTATTCTTGAAGAAACCGGCGCAAGACTCGCAACAAGTCAATCAAATTCCTGAAAGCGAAGTGGTCACACCATTCCGACCGAGAAGCTACAGGGGCGCGAGGATCACCTCCGTTCGAATATCACGGAGTTCTTTCAGTCCTAGATCTCGGGGCGAGATCCTCTTGTAGTGGTGGAGTGTTGTAACACCACGGATGTAAACTTCCCTTTTGGGAAATATATCAACTTGACCTCATCCAATTCATGTGGGTTTTTGGCGTGCTTGGCCTCATGTTGTTTGGTTATGTGGGTTTCTCTTTTCTTTGTTTTGCTCTTTTACCATATTGCATTTGTGTTCTCTTGTCATCTTGCATTCCTTTCTTATCATGTGCTTGTTGTGATCTCTCACATGTTAGGTTGTTGCATGTGCCATTCTCATTTTGCATTACCATCTCCTCCTTCCCTCTACTTCTTTCCTTATCAAGTGCTATATTTTTCCTTTCTCAATTAATGTTCATCTTCTCCTGCAAATCTTGCTCTTTGCACTAAACCTCTCTGCCAAATATCTCCTCATTTGAAGTTGTTATGGTCAGGTTCAAAAATGACACAAGTTTGAAATATTTCCAAACTTGTCTTATTTTCTACCTCTAAAATGCCCATTACAATTTATTAAAATTGTGGAGAATTCCAGGAGTTTGGGGATATTTTCCTTTCACTCCAACTCTTCTCTTTTCTCTGTGCTTTCTTTTCTCTTCTTTTTGATTTTAAAAGGGAAAAGAAAGAAGGCAGCAGCAGTGGCAGCCAATGAGACCTCCCCACCTTGGCTCCGGCCTTCCAAGCCGGCCCAGCCCCTTCAACCCCGCAGCCCGGGGAGGCGCGCCAGCCGCTCGCTCTTTCCCTCCGCCTTGGCGCACCCGCGGCCAAGATACCCCGCTTGTGCCACTCCGTGGGCGCGCCGGTCCCGCTTGGCAGCGACAGCTGTTGTTCACTTCACCCACCTTTTCCCTCTCCTCCCGCCGTCGCCATGGGGACCCGAGCACGAGGGCGTGAGCTCGACCCCGTCGCCCTAGCCCCCTACTTATCCCCTCTCCGTGTCCAACCGACCCCTAGGGTTTCCCTCTCCCTCTCGCCGCCGCCGCCAGGTGAGTAACCACCAGATTCGCCGCCCCCGCTCCGTCCCGAGCGCATCGAGGCGCCTGCGTCGCCGGCGTGCTCTCGGCCACCCCAACCCTGCGGCCCGTGTCCTTCTTCTTCCTCGTCGTCGACTTCGTCCACGACGTCGACTCTGATGCCGGATCGTCAAGTTCCTCGGCGCCCTGCTTACATCTTCTTCTCGGTCGGGTTCACGGCGAAGTTGAGCTCCGTGGCCTCGCCGTCGGCCCGTCTCCGTCGAACCCGTCGGCGTCCTAGGGTGAGCTGGGTAACGCTCCTCCCTCTCCCATCCTTCCCTTGGCATTTTGGCACCCGGTCTCGTTCTGGTCCGTGTCCTTGCGGCGCCCGTAGTGCTCCGGCATGTACGTAGTTCTTGGGATCAGCGTGGTTTTGGCGTGTGTAGTTGCGCGTTCCCCTCTCGGGTTCGTCCCTTCATGATTCCGTGGTGTTCTCCTTGCGCACCCATCTTGTTCGAGGCCGCAGAGCCATTTGTAGCGTCGTTGCCTCGCCCGGCGTCGTCGTCCGTCTACATTCTTAGGTCAGGCACAGTAGTTTGGTCAAGTAGGCAGCATCTCTGATCTTACGAACCCCCTAGCCTAGCCGAGCTGGTTTGACCTCAGCGCTCTCAACTGCGGCGACACAGGTTCGAATCGAGCACGCCCCCCTTTTAGTTTACATTTTCGCTCTTTCTTGGTTCGTCTCCTCTGCAGTAGCAGTAGTTGAGGGCCGAGGCCCCTTCTCTGTCGATCGTCGCCGCCTAGCTCGGTGGTAGGCTGAGGCAGAGTTCAACAAGGAGGCAGGTTCGATTCCCAAAGTGCTTTTCTTCCCCCTTTTTTAAACCTACTACGCCATTGTCTCTATGGTATGGGGCCACCATGTCGACCTCTCGGCGCCCTCCTCCATATGCATATTTTTTTCCTTTACCCATGATTCCATTTCTGGATTGTTTCCTTTTCTGTTTTAGGCAAGTCCATTTCTGGACATTTCCAAATCTGGAATTTGCCATTTACATTAACTTCCATTTTAGGCAGGTTTTGACTTAGTGCATTTGTGATGATTTCTATCTGCAACCCTAACATATTATATATGTTTTTGGGGTAGAAAAATCCCACCAACTCAGTGGTGGCATTAGTTTCTGCATTTGAGCAAGTTGATGATCATGTCTTTCTGCATCATGTTTATGTCTTGTCTTTCATGGGCATATTTATTTGATTTATGCTATGAGGTAGTTTGCACTGCGTGCATGGCTTTGTTCATCATCTTTGTTATTGTAGGTTTCTCACCATTCTTGTTTTGCTCGCCATATCCAACCCGTGCATCCGATTCCGGTGATCTCTATATCGATTTCTACCGAAATCATCTCGTCTTTCCGTTGGCATGCTTGGTTTGCCAAGATGATGCCTGGTTTTCATTTGCCTTCCGGAGCGCATATACGCATTTGCATCTCACTTCCGCATATCATGTCATGTTTTGCATCATGTTGATTGTGCTTGCACCGTGATTTATTGTGGTTCCTTTGTTTGTGTTGTTGCTTTGGGTAGAGCGGGAGGCGAGTACGTGAGCGAGGATCCTGTTGAGAACGCTTACGAGGATCGGGGCTTTCGACAACTCTGAGAACATTGCGAGCAAGATGATCATACCCTCGAAATCACTTCTATCTTTGCTATGCTAGTTGCTCGCTCTTTTGCTATGCCTATGCTTGCGATGCCTACCACTTGCTATATCATGCCACCCATATTGCCATGTCAGCCCCTAACCATCCTTTCCTAGCAAACCGTTGATTGGCTATGTTACCGCTTTGCTCGGCCCCTCTTATAAGCGTTGCTAGTTGCGGTGAAGTTGAAGTTTGTTCCTTGTTGGAACATGGAATCTTGTTCCTTATCGGAACATGTTTACTTGTTGGGGATATCGCAATATATATCTGCTATAATTAATACATCTATATACTTGGTAAAGGGTGGAAGGCTCGGCCTTATGCAGTGTTTTGTTCCACTCTTGCCGCCCTAGTTTCCGTCATACCGGTGTTATGTTCCTTGATTTAGCGTTCCTTACACGGTTGGGTGATTTATGGGACCCCTTGACAGTTCGCTTTGAATAAGACTCCTCGGCAAAGGCCCAACTTTGGTTTTACCATTTGCCACCTAAGCCTTTTTCCCCGGGTTTTCGAGCCCGAGGGTCATCTTTATTTTCAACCCCGGACGGTGCTCCTTGAGTGCTGGCCCAACTGGGCGATGTCCGGCGCCCCTGAGCAATCCAGGTCTATGCCAACCCGACGTCTTGCCCATCCGGTGTGCCACGAGAGCGAGATATGTGCAGCTCCTATCGGGATTTGTCGGCACATTCGGGCGGCTTCTTTGGTCTTGTTTTATTCTGTCGAAATGTCTTGTAGTCCGGATTCCGAGATTGATCGGGTCTTCCGGTAGAAGGAATATCCTTCGTTGACCGTGAGAGCTTATAATGGGCTAAGTTGGGACACCCTGCAGGGTAATATCTTTCGAAAGCCGTGCCCATGATTTATGAGGCAGATGGGAATTTGTTAATGTCGGTTGTAGAAAACCCGAAGTTGACCTCAAATAAAATACACATCAACGGCGTGTGTAACCGTGATGGTCTCTTCTCGGCGGAGTCCGGGAAGTGAACTGATGTTGGAGTTATGTCGGCGTAAGTAGTTCGGGATCACTTCTTGATCGCTACTAGCTTCACGTCCGTGCTTTGCTTCTCTTCTCGCTCTCTTTTGCGAAGTAGCCACCATATATGCTAGTCGCTTGCTGCAGCTCCACTATACTACTCTGTCCTTCCTATAAGCTTAAATAGTCTTGATCTCGCGGGTGTGAGATTGCTGAGTCCCGTGACTCACAGATACTTCCCAAAACAGTTGCGAGTTCCGACGATGCGGTGCAGGCGACTCAACCGAGCTCAAGTGGGAGTTCGGCGAGGAACGTGGTCGTTACTATGTGTCTTTTCAGATGATCGATAGTGGTGCCCAGTTGGGGACGATTCGAGGGGATCTGTGTTAGCATTTGGGGTATCTTCTTTTATTTTGGTTCCGTAGTCGGACCTTGAGTGTACTCTGAATGATGGATGTTTATTTATGTATTGTGTGAAGTGGCATTGTAAGCCAACTATGTATCTCTTTCCCTTATGTATTACATGGGTTGTGTGAAGATTACCTCACTTGCGACATTGCTTTCAATGCGGTTATGCCTCTAAGTCGTGCCTCGACACGTGGGAGATATAGCCGCATCGAGGGCGTTACAACAGCCCCGCCGCCTGGCGGGCGATTACTGTAGCCACTATGTGTCTCGTCTGGTTAATGGCGCGTAGGTCCCGAGGAAGGGGCGGGCCGACTGCTGGGGGCCGACCTCCCTCGGGTCCGACTGGTGGGACTGTTGCCGTCTTCTGGGCTCTCGCTGATCGGTGGGGCCCGCTGTCCTTAGGCCATACCTACAGGCCGTCGTGGGAGCAGGATTCCGCCTGCTTGCGGTGATGTCAGGGGTGGAGTGGCAATAGTGCCACGCCGGGCGGAGATCTCCTCCAGTACGGTGCACTTTGGCCAAGCCCGTCCCTCTATGGGGGGGGGGGGGGTGGGCTATACTGTAGCCATTCTCTGTCTTGTCATTCTTGATGAGGACGCAGGCTTAGTTGGTGCCACGGGCTGACTGCTAGGGGCCGACTTCTCTAGAAGCAGCCAGCTAGGAGTCGGCTTGTCTCGACGTCGCCTCCGGGACTCGACCGTCTATGGGCAGCCGGCTATTCCTCCAGCCGGCCTCCAGAAGGCGGCACTTCATCTTGGCGCCTTGAGGGGCGCAGCTAGCCCCGATGTCTTGAAAGGTTCTAGGCCTCGGGTTGGCCTACCCGTGGCCCATTACTCCGACAATAGTCCTCGAAGCTGGTGAGGTGCCGCGGTTGATCAGCCGAGGAGCCTCAGCAGTTTCTTTCTCCGAGTGCCTTAGGGGGAACCTCTTCTGACTTCTGCCGGGCCTACTGGTAGGAGTCGGATTCGCCCAATCTGACTTATCCAAAATTCGAACGCCTGGCGGGATCCAAGTGGCGTGCTAGCTAAGCCTCTAGGCCGCCGCCCGCTATGGGCCTGTCACATTGCGACGAGCGGCCGGGCCAGTCTGCCCACCCACGTGCGCGATGGGACACGCCTGCTGGCGGGACCCCCCCACTACCACGGCTCGGCACGCGAGCGGATCTGCTGCAGCCGAGGTGGGCGGTTGAGTTTCCCGCGGAGTTACTGCGCGCAGTAACTCACGCGATAAACGTGGGGGCGTGGGGTAGTGGACGCAGTAAATCCCACGATCGCCCCCTCGGCTTCGCAGCCCATAGGCCTATAAGTAGGAGGAGGAGAGGGGAGCGGTGGAGCGCGCGCGTCCCTCCTCCCCACTACTTCCTCTTTCTTCTTCCTCTCGCCATTGCGCCTCCAAGCCACGCTGAGTGCTGCGATGCTTCATCTCCGATGAGCTCATCTTCCGCCCTAGCGCCTCCCACGGCGCGCACCGGAGCATGGGATGGCTCCGAAGTTCACGACGACCACGTGGATTTCCTCCGCCAGACACGACGGTTGCCCGTCAAAGATTACGTGAAGGTCCGCCTCGCGCCGAAGAGGGAGATCTCGCCGGCGTCGGAGGAGGGCGAGCGGGTCGTCTTCCGCTCGCACTGCCTGCGTGGCCTCGTCCTGCCGGCGAGCAACTTCTTCAAGTCCTTCCTCGAATTCTACGGTCTCCAGCCGCACCACCTCACTCCGAACACGGTGGTGCTACTGTCCGCCTTCGTCACCTTGTGCGAAGGCTTCCTCGGCGTCCTCCCCACCATCGAGCTCTGGGGGGAGTTCTTCTACATCAAGCTCGGCACCCTCGTCGCGGGCGTGCCGGCTCAGTGCGGCGCGTTCATCGCGGTGCGGAGGCCGGGGGCCGACAATCCGTTTCCTCCCATCACGCTGATCAAGTCGGTGAAGATGTGGCAGCGGTCGTACTTCTACGTGAAGAGCGTCTTCCCGGAGGGCGACTGGGTCAACTTGCCGGCTTTCGAAGCCGGCCCGCCACCGGGTGGCGGCCCAACCGGTAAATGCCGAGCCAGGTCGCTGTCGCCTGCCGGAGCCGCCGCCATCGCGCGGCTCCGAGTGCTGACGCAGTCGGAGGGTCTGACCGGGCCTGATTTGCTGGCCGCCTTCGTGGCGCGCCGAGTGCTCCCACTTCAGGGCCACCCCCACATGATCTGCCAGATGAGCGGACATCGGGACCCGAGTCGGCTGTGCACCAAGGAGATGCCTCACGCAGAGGTAGCTTTCATGGTGAACTATCTTGCGAACTGCGAGCTCACGGAGGAGTGGCGGTTTGGCAAGGAGCCGTACTCACGCGCCAATCCCCCCGCCTATGGTAAGTTGTCTTTCTTTTTTCTCTATCTCTTTGTTGCCGAGTCCGGCCTGCCTAATATGACCAATCGGCTTTTGAGCAGAGCCCCCTCCTCCAGCCGACAACCGGCGCCGCAGGGCCGGATCGCCAATTCCTCCCCGACCGAGCAGAAAGCAATGTCGACGACCCTGAATTGGGAGCGGCGGCCTTGGAGGACAATGCCGAGGGAGGAGGCAGCGACGCAGGCGGCCCGAGGCTCGGGGCCAGCCTCGAGGACTGGCCCGACGATGACGCGGGGGAAGTCGCCCCGCGCCACCAGCCAGGAGTCAGCCAGCAGGGGGCGAGCTCGTCTACCGCACCAGACGCCCAAGGCGGCGCGAAGAAACGCAGGGCCGTGCCGAGCTTGTTCGGCAGTCGGCCGAAGAAGACTAAGGGCTCGGCCGCGGCAACCAAGCGGGACGAAGCGGATGCAAAGGCTGTCCGCTTCCGCAAGGAGGTGAAGAAGCCGCAGCTGGTTTTCGCGTAAGTACTATCTTCCTCTTGCGCCTTCATTTTTTCTTTGTTGATCTTGTCTGAGTTTCTTTGCTTTGTTTCCTTTGGTCTAGGGCTCCGCTCTCTCTCGAGAAATCGGCCGCCGCCTCCATCGTGGGGTCGGCGGAAACCTCCACCACCACTCGGCAGATCGATCCGGCCGCCGACCGGAAGGCGAGGGAGCGGAACACGCAGGAAGCGCGCGAGGAACAGGAAGCCGCCCGCCTGGAGAAGGCGGAGGCTGAGAAGGCGGAGGCCGCCGCCCTGAAGAAACTGGCGGAGGCCGAGGCCGCCGACGCGGCGAAGAAGCAGGCTGAAGAAGCCGCGCACCGCCAGTCGGCGATTTTCATCACTCCTCTGAACTCCGCGCCGCCACCTCCGGAGTTCGTGGCGCGGACTGGGGAGGCGGGCGACAGGAACCCGGTCATGGAGAGGGACGGTGGCGACACCGCCATGCCGGAAAGTGGTCGTGCCGCCACCGCCGCCGACTGGGAACGCGCAAGGCGGGCAGCCAGCGGACCCGCCGGTGCCACCAGCCGGAAACGAGGTGGCGATGGGCTTGACTCCTGAGGTTAGCACACCGACGCGCCGCCGTCTTGCAAAGGCGGCTTCGGCGCCACGCCCGCTGGAGACCGGCGCCGCGAGCTCCTCGATCCCGGACACCGAGGCGACGAGCGCCGCGCCCACTGGGTGGGTGCGGGGAGGCGGGACGGGCCCGTTGAATCGGGCGCTTCTGGACGTCCAAGCCAAACTCCGAGCCGAGGGCGAAGCTCTCAAGCGCTGTAACACGGCGTATCTGGACTCGCGAGAGGCCATACGGGTACGTTTCCTTCTTTCTTTGTTTCTTGTGCTTCTCGGTAAGGCGCGCGGCCTCCTGCTGGGTGTAGTCCCGAGTTTCGGGCGGTTCTTTGGCGAGCGGCTCGGAACACTAATCGGCGAACTCCAAGTACTAATATTTATCTAAAACCTTTATCACAGGATTATCACAACCTTCGCGTGGCCGCCTTCAACTCCAACGTCCAGGAGCTGAGTCAGCGGACCGCCGACTTGTCGGAAAGCCGGAGTAAGTCCTCCTCTTTCTCTGCGGGGGCGCGCTGGCGCACCCGCGGGCTGTAGTCCCCAAGATTCGGGCCGACTGCTGAGCAGTTGGGCAGGATCTCCCCGGCCACTATTCTTCTATCTGTTAATGACTCCTCTCTTCGTGGGGGCACGCTGGCGCACCCGCGGGCTGTAGTCCCCGAGATTCGGGCCGACTGCTGAGCAGTCGGGCCGGATCTCCCCGGCGACTGTTCTTCTTTGCTGGCAACTAACACCTTGCTTTCTTCTTTTCTTCCATAGGGGCCAACGCCACCTTGCAGCAGCAGCTGGGCGAGGCCAACACTGCGCTGCGTGCTAAGGAGGAGGAGCGCAGCAAGCTGGCTGAAGAGCGTGACCGGCTTGTCACGCAACTGGCGGAACAGAAGGAGTTCCTCGAGAAGGCCCAGAAGGAGACGGAGGACAAGGAGACCAGCCTCCTTGCTGAGTTTGCGATCGAACGCTCTGCCTGGACCGACAAGGAGGCAATGCTGACTTCTGGCTTCCACGAGATCGAGGACATAGTCGATGGTGAGCTTCCCTCTTTTTTCCTTCTATGAGCTGCTGGCTGTCGGTCGAGCTGGCTTCTCGTCTTTAACTTTGGCGTTTTGCTTTCTGTCCTGGCAGACTTCTTCCCTGGTCATTCGGACGTTGCCAACCAGGCCATTGAAGCTGACCGCGAAGGGCGGCGGGCGGACGACGCGCAGATCGCCACCGCCGCCCTCCGAACCCTTAGCGAGCAGATCCTGAGCATCGAGGCCCGTCTTCGGCCGGCTCACCGGATGCTGCGCCGGCTTCAGCGTGTCGGCGCCCAGGCGATCGCCGCCCTGTGGCCTGACATGCCGGCACCGCGCACTCCCAGTTGGACTGCTGACTGGCTGGAGGTGGCGGCCGGCCGTCTTGAGGCCTGAAGGGCTCCTCGGCCCGGGCTGGGGCGCGCCGGGCCTTGGAGTTTGTCAAGGCGTGGTACCCTGGGCTGAGTCTAGCCCAGCTAGCCACGTTCCGGCTGGAAGCTCAGGAGGAGTTGGCGGTCGTGGAAGATGATCTCGTCAAGCGCGCGGTGTCAATCGTTGAGTACATCGACACCAGCATCTTCGTCCCGGAGCATGCTGAGAATGGCGCCGAGGCACTGCCGGAATGGTTCGAGCTGAACCCGGAAGACGGCGAGGACTCGGCGGAGGTGATTGACTCCAGCGGCGAGGAAGAAGACGAGGCGGAGGAGGAAGGCGAAGAGGAGGCGCCATAGGTCGGAGCAGACGGCCAGCCTCAGCTCGACCGCGCCTCCAGCAACGAGCCACACCCAACCGAGCCGGCTACCGCTAGAGGCGACCAAGCGGAGACCGACCAGCCGGCCGCTCCACCAACCGGCGCCACCGACTCCTCCCATCCTCCGAACCCTTCTGCCGCTTCCTAGGCCGCCATTTTATCTTTTGCTTTACTTGTCTATCAGTCTCGACGAACTTGTTAATTTTTCACAATTCCACCCGCGGGGTGTATCTTAAACTTGTGTTTGAAGATCGGCCAAGGAGCTTTGTTATGTAAATATTTTTCCGAGTTCTATCTTTTCTTGTTTGCTGCTCTTTGGATTTTTCCTTTGCCGCCTTCCCTTAGTTGCCGTCTTGCCAGCCGAACAGCCGCTCTGCGGACTGTGGCTGGGTCAAGTACTTAGCTACTTTCAGGAAGGCAAGTACTTAGCCATTTTTAGAACATTCTAGCAAGTTAAGTAGAAGCCGGCAGACCGGCTGTTCATCAGTCGGTCGTAGAAGGCGGGAAGCCGGCTTGAACTATGCACGTGCTTTGTGTCCTTAGCCATTTTTCATGTGGACACCCTTTCTGCCTTGCTCCTGCCCACCGGACAGTCGCTCTGCGAGCTGCGGCTTCTGGCAGGAGACGGCTTAAGTGCCAACACATTACTTGTCCGGTTGCAGGAAGCGTTTCATAGTACAAAGCGGCAAGTCCCCGGGCCGACTCGTCGGACCCGGTGCCAAGCGTCATAAAGAAAATGGCATACTCGTAGGCATAATTCTTAACATATAGATAAAAGAGGACAGTCCCCAAGCTCTTCTCGGGGGACCCGAAGTCTTCGTACGTTAGTACAAAAGGTAGCATGGTACATACTGCACCAACTGTAAAATCTTCGGAGGCGATTTGCATTCCATGGCCGCTCCGTCTCCTTGCCGGAGTCGTCTCTCTTGCGTGCTCAAGGCTTCTGAGCGTCGATCAGATAGTAGGAGTCGTTGCCCAACACTTTGCTGATGATGAAGGGGCCCTCCCAAGGCGCTGAGAGCTTGTGTTGGCCGGCTGTTCGCTGGATCAGCCAGAGCACAAGGTCTCCTTCTTGGAAAGATCTCGTCTTGACCTTTCGGTTGTAGTATCGGCGCAGGATCTGCTGGTAGATGCTGGACCGGCTGAGTGCCAACAGCCGGCCCTCTTCCAGCAGATTGACACCGTCTTGACGTGCTTCTTCTGCCTCCTCTTCGGTGTACATGGTGACTCGAGGGGAGTCGAATTCTATGTCCGTTGGGCTGACGGCTTCGACACCGTAGACGAGGAAGAAAGGCGTGAAGCCGGTTGACTTGTTCGGAGTTGTGCACAGGCTCCAGAGGACGGCTGGCAGCTCGTTGAGCCAGCAGCCAGCCGAACGCTCCAGAGGCTCGACCAGTCGGGGCTTGATGCCGGTCAAAATGAGGCCGTTTGCTCGCTCCACTTGGCCGTTTGACTGCGGATGGGCAACAGACGCTAAGTCCAGTCGGATGCCCTGCGTCGCGCAGAAACGGGCCAAGGCGCCTTTGGCAAAGTTTGTGCCATTGTCGGTGATGATGTTGTGCGGTATGGCATACCGGACGGTGATGTCGGAGATGAAAGGCACAGCTGTCGGGCCATTCAGCTTCTTGATTGGTTTTGCTTCTATCCACTTGGTGAACTTGTCCACCGCAACAAGCAGATGAGTCATGCCACCTCGCGCCGTTTTGAATGGTCCCACCATGTCCAGGCCCCAGATGGCAAAGGGCCAGGCAATGGGAGTAGTCTTGAGTGCAGAAGCCAGCTGATGTGGCTTAGAACGGAACTTCTGGCACCCTTTGCATTTCTGGACCAGGTCTTTGGCGTCTTCTAGAGCAGTCGGCCAGAAAAAATCATGGCGGGAAGCTTTGGCGACAAGTGCTCTTGAAGCCACATGATGGCCACATTCGCCTTGATGGATGTCTTTGAGGATTGCTTGGCCTTGCTCCGGCTCGACGCAGTGCTGGTAGACACCAGTGACACTGCGCCTCACATGCTCTCTGTTGACTATGGTGTATGCTGTTGCCCGGCGTTGCACTTGCCGAGCCGAGATCTCATCAGTCGGCAGGTCTTTGTTTATCAGGAAGTTGAGGATGGGCTGGGCCCATGAAGGTGCTGCGATTTCTTTGACTACCAGGACTGCAACTTGGACGAGGGCGGTTGGGCCGGGAGGTGGCGGGTTGGAGTCGGTTGCCGCTTGCTGGGTCGATGAAGTCCCCGGGCCGACTGCCGCAGTCCCGGGGCCGGGCTCTGAAGTCTCCGGGATGGCCGCTGCAGTCCCCGAGCCGGGTTCTGAAGTCCCCGAGCCGGGTTCTGAAGTCCCCGGGCCGGGTGTGACTGCCGCGGCCCCCGGGCCGCCTGCCGGAATTCCCGTGCCGGCTGCTGGAGCTCTCAAGTCGGATTCGACTGCTTCAGGAGGAACCGGCATGAAGATAGAATCCGACTCTGGCGATGGCTTGACAGACGGATTGAGGAGGCGTTGTAGGGCGACACTAGTCGGTATTGCTTGACGGGTGGAGCCGATTCGCGCCAAGGTGTCTGCTTGCTCATTGTCGTTTCTTGGCACGTGGAGAAACTCACACCCTTCAAAATTGTGACGCCCCCGATTCAATCGTACACTAATCATGCACGCAAACATGTACGATCAAGATCAGGGACTCACGGGAAGATATCACAACACAACTCTAAAATATAAATAAGTCATACAAGCATCATAATACAAGCCAGGGGCCTCGAGGGCTCAAATACTAGTGCTCGATCATAGGCAGTCAGCCGGAAGCAACAATATCTGAGTACATACATAAGTTAAACAAGTTTGCCTTAAGAAGGCTAGCACAAACCGGGATATAGATCGAAAGAGGCGCATGCCTCCTGCAGGATCCTCCTAAAGTACTCACAGTGGTCGTCCAGCGGGTTGCACGTAGTAGTAGGCGCCTCGAGGTAGTAGTCGCCATCGACGGTGGCGTCGCTCTGGGCTCCATCGATGCCGTCGCAACAACCGGGTAAAGAAAGCGGGGAAAAGGGGAACAAGGCAACCGTGAGTACTCATCCAAAGTACTGCAAGCAAGGAGCTACACTACATATGCATGGATATATGTGTAAATGGCCATATCAGTGGACTAAACTGCAGAATGCCAGAATAAGAGGGTGATAGCTAACCCTGTCGAAGACTACGCTTCCGGCAGCCTCCGTCTTGCAACATGTAGAAGAGAGTAGACTGAAGTCCTCCAAGTAGCATCGCATAGCATAATCCTACAGCGATCCCCTCCTCAGTGCCCTGTTAGAGAGCGACCACCGGGTTGTATCTGGCACTTGGAAGGGTGTGTTTTATTAAGTATCCGGTTCTAGTTGTCATAAGGTCAAGGTACAACTCCAAGTCGTCCTGTTACCGAAGATCGCGGCTATTCGAATAGATTAACTTCCCTGCAGGGGTGCACCACATAACCCAACACGCTTGATCCCATTTGGCCGGACACACTTTCCTGGGTCATGCCCGGCCGCGGAAGATCAACATGTCGCAGCCCCACCTAGGCACAGAGAGGTCAGCACGGGGTCTAAACCTAAGCGCACAGGGTCTGGGCCCATCGCCTTAGCACACTGCATGTTGCGTCTTGTGGCCGGAAGCAGACCTAGCCTAGCAGGCGTTCCGGTCCAATCCGGCGCGCCGCTTCGATCGTGGCGTCACGAAGTGCCGTGCGATACCACGGCGTCGAGTGCCCATAACTGTTCCCGTAGTTGGTTAGTGCGTATAGACCAAATGGCGGACTCGGATCGAGATACCAAGATCTCGTTAAGTGTGTTAAGTATCCATGAACGCCGACCAGGGCCAGGCCCACCTCTCTCCTAGGTGGTCTCAACCTTCCTGTCGCTCCGCCACAAAGTAACGATCGGGGCCGTGGGAACCCAGGCCCACCTCTATCGGGATGGAGCCACTGTCCTTTCAGCCCCCATCTCGAACAAGATATCACGGGTAATGTAACAGCGTAAAGTATATAGTATATGCCCGTGATCACCTCCCGAAGTGATCACAGCCCAGTAGTATAGCATGGCAGACGGACAAGAAGGTAGGGCCACTGATGGAACACTAGCATCCTATACTAAGCAGTAGGATAGCAAGTAAATGTAACAACAGTAGTAGCAAGGACAGGCTATGCAGCAGTATAGGATTAACTGAAAGCAGTAACATGCTACACTACTCTAATGCAAGTAGTATAGAGAAGAATAGGCGATATCTGGTGATCAAGGGGGGGGGGGGCTTGCCTGGTTGCTCTGGCAAGAGAGAATTAAATCAACACCGTAGTCGTACTGGGTAGCAGCGGCGTCGGTCTCGGTGTCTAGCGAGAGAAGAGGGGGAGGAAACAATAAATATAATGCAAACATAAGCATGACGATGCATGACAGGACAAGGCGTGTTGCTAGGCGTGCCCAAACGCGGTAGTAGGTGGTACCGGTGAAGGGGGGAAACATCCGGGAAAGTATCCCCGGTGTTTCGCGTTTTAGGACAAAGAAACCAGAGGGGGAAAGTTGCGAGTTCGATAGGTTAGGGGTGTGTGGCGGACGAACGGGCTGCGTATCCGGATTCGTCTCGTCGTTCTGAGCAACTTTCATGTACAAAGTATTTTCATCCGAGCTACGGATTATTTTATAATAATTTTCAAAGTTTTAATTCATTTTTGAAATTCCTGGATTTATTATTAATTCGAAATTAAAACAGAAATTCTAAGTGTACCCAGGGGTTGCCTAGCCTAGTCTATGACAAGGGGTCGGGGTTTGGTTGACTGTTGACCAGGTCAATGATTGACCGATCAACAGGGTTAGTGGACCCACATGTAAGTGTAATATGTGATAAAATTATTTTAGTTAATCAATTTACCTAGTGGGGCCACATGTATTAGGCCCAAAGTGGGGTGCGTTAGTACAAGAGAGAATTAGTACTAAACAGAGATTAGTACTAGAGGGATTAGTACTAATCTAATGGGGGCCGGCCTCCTGGATGAGGCAGGCTGCAGCCGCAAGACGCACAAGCACACAAGGGTGCCGGGCGGCTGAAACCAGCGACGCCATCAGCAGGACGCAGGCGCAAGATGCACCCGCTGGGCTGGGCACAGCCATTACGCTGCCCCGGCAGCAGCAGTTAGAGCACATGGCAGCAGCAGAAGGAATAGAAACTAGCGAAGCATCGGGCAGCAATAGGAGGAGGCGCTGGCGCTGCAGTAAGGGGAGCAGGCACGACCCTAGGCGGCAGCAGGTGAGCGGGTTCAAGGTCACGGTCGCGCCACGGGCGATGGGGTTTACTGGGCGGCGCGAGTGGCAGCAGCAGCACGCAGGAGCAGCGGCAACTCACGAGCACGCACGTCGTATGTCTGGCGTATCGCGAGATCGGATGAGCTCGGGGACGGAGGCTACAACAATGAATCGAGGGGGCAAGCAGGGAGGTGGATGAGGAGCTCATCTGCGGTGCCAAGACGAGCTCGAGGAGGCCAGGAAGGTCGGTCGGCGAATCGACGACGGCGGCGGTGATCTGACGGTCGAAGACGAGTTCGATGGTGGCGACGTGGGGCTCTCCTGCTCGATTTGCTCTGCGAGGACGACGTAGCGGACGATGATGGAGCGGTCGGACACTGTCTCACGGCCCGGGGACGACGGTGGTTACGTGGACGAGTTTGGCCATGGCGACGAGGCTCGGCTGCGCGATGCGGACGCGAGAGTGAGCGAAGGAGAGGGGAAAGTGGGCGCTAGGGTTTGACCGCGAGGGAGAGGAGACTGGGCGCGACCTTATCCGAATGGGGGAAGCGGTGGATGTACGCCACGGCGGCATCGGCGGCAGGTTGGCTGGGATGGCTGCCACGCCCTCCTCCGCCTCTGTAGCAGGAGGAAGGGGATGAGTGGGGTGTGGGCTGACCGGTTGTGGCACAGTGGTGGCTGGCTACTGGGCCGTTTGGCCCAGTTGGCCAAAGGGGTTTTTTCTCGCTTTGTTGTTTTACCTTTTAGTTATTATACTTTTCTGTTTTGTTAAATTTTAGTTTATATAAAATACAAATAGTTATACCTAAAACAGTGTTAATAGTTATGCCACTACCACAATTAACTTGGCACCTAAAACAGTGTTTATCATTTTAAAAGCATTTAAATAATTGTTTTTGCTACTGTTTTACTCATTTTAGAGTATTGAGACATTTTATAAAAGTGCGGTTTCTCGCCATAATTACCTACGCATTATTTGGCTCACTCCAAACATTTTAGTTTTAACATTTGAAAACCTTTATTATTTGACTTAATTTCAAATTTGAATTTGAATCGGTTTTGATCTAACGCGAGATTAACAACAGTAACCGAGGGGACGTGGCATCTTTAGTAGAGGTTTACTGTAGCTTGATTATCCGGGCGTCACAAAAATATCCACTG
The DNA here is from genome assembly GCA_021605145.1 of Aegilops bicornis. Lineage (NCBI taxonomy): Eukaryota > Viridiplantae > Streptophyta > Magnoliopsida > Poales > Poaceae > Aegilops > Aegilops bicornis. Next base: position 376,759,101 of record CM038669.1, on the reverse strand, counting down.
AGTTGCTGTATGAGGAAGCAGTAGCTTGCCATGTTTGCATCCTTGGCGTCCCAGTCACCTGACGACTGCTGGACCACCAAGTCGGAGTCACCATAGCACAGGATCCGGCGAATGAGTGCCTCGTATTCAGCGACGTTGTTGGAGGCGGCAAAATGGATTTTCAGCACATATCTGAGCTTGTCGCCTTTGGGAGAGGTGAGGACGATGCCGACTCCCAAACCGGTGCGCATCTTGGAACCATCAAAGTGCATCCGCCAATGGGTGGAGTCCGGCGCCGGTGGCAGGTACTGGGTCTCGGCCCAGTCGCCGAGGAAGTCGGCCAACGCCTGTGACTTGATGGCGGTGCGAGGCTGGTAGTACATGGTGAAGGGGCCAAATCTATGGCCCACTTAGCCATTCGGCCCGAAGCATCTCGGCTTCCAATGATCTCGGCCAGTGGAGCTGTGCAGACCACAGTGATTGGGTGCTCTTGAAAATACGGCTTCAATTTCTGGGCGGCAAAGTGCACGCCGTAGCACATCTTCTGGTAGTGGGGGTAGTTTTGCTTGGAAGCCGACAGCACTTCACTCAGGTAATACACCGGTCTCTGGACTGGTAGTGCATTGCCTTCCTCCTTGCGCTCTACCACTATGACTGTGCTGACCACTCGGCTCGTGGCGGCGATGTAGAGGAGCATGGGCTCCTTAGGAGTCGGACCCGCCAGGACAGGTGGAGTAGTCAACATCTTCTTGAGCTGGAGAAAGGCTTCCTCCGCCTTGTCGTTCAACTCGAAAAAAGTGGTCTTCTTCATGAGCTGGTACAGGGGAAGAGCCTTCTCTCCTAGCCGACTGATGAAACGGCTGATGGACGCCAAACAGCCGGTGAACTTCTACACATCCAGCAGTCGGGTGGGTACTTCCATCCTCTCGATGGCCTTGATCTTCATGGGGTTGCACTCTATGCCGCGCTCTGAGACCAGGAATCCAAGAAGCTGGCCGGCTGGTACTCCGAAGACGCATTTCTCTGGGTTGAGCTTGATTTGAAACCGGCGTAGGTTCTCAAAGGTCTCCTTGAGGTCTTCTAGCAGCGTTCCACGCTTCTCCGTCTTCACCACGACATCGTCCACGTAAACGTGGGCGTTTCTGCCGAGTTGCTTGAGGAGGCACTTCTGCATGCAACGTTGAAACGTGGCGCCGACATTCCTCAAGCCGAACGTCATGGTCAAGTAGCAGAAGGCTCCAAATGGTGTGATGAAGGCGGTCTTCAGTCTGTCGGCAGGGTTTAGCTTGATCTGGTGATACCCTGAATATGCATCCAAGAAACTCAACAGCTCGGATCCGGCTGCGGAGTCTATCACTTGGTCGATTCTCGGCAAAGCGAACGGGTCCTTGGGGCAGGCTTTGTTGAGGCTGGTGTAATCAATACACGTGTGCCACTGCTTGTTTTTCTTCAACACAAGGACTGGGTTGGCCAGCCACTCTGGAAAGAACAATTCCATGATGAAGCCGGCTGCCAGCAGCCGGGCTATCTCTTCTCCAATGAATCTTCTCTTCTCTTCTGACAGGCGGCGCAAGGGCTGCCTGACCGGCTTGGATCAGACCTGACATGTAACTTGTGCTCGGCGAAATCCGTCGGAACACCCGGCATGTCTTTAGGTGGCCATGCAAAGATGTCCCGATTCTCATGGAGGAAATCGACGAGCTCTCCTTCCTATTTGCTGTCAAAGTTTGCACCTATGACAGCGTACCTCTCCGGGTGCTCCGGGTCCAAGGGTATCTTTTTTTTCTCTTTGCCCGGCTTGAATGAACCTTCAGCTTCTGACTCCTTGGGGTTGGATGACATCTCCGGCTGCTTGCCTGCCATTGCCACAACTCGGTCAAGGAGCCGCTTCTCGACCGCGATCACAAGGGACTCGGCCAGCCGACTGCTATCTGCCGCACAAGCAGATGACTTCTTGTAGTCCCCGGCTATGGTCAGAATTCCCTTAGAACTCGGCATCTTCATATTGAGGTAAGCGTAGTGGGGGACCGCCATGAACTTGGCCAGAGCAGTCCGGCCAAGCAACGCATGGTATCGGCTCTCGAGGTCCACCACCTCAAACCAGACTGGCTCTAGGCGAAAATGATCTTTGTCTCCAAAGAGGACGTCTATCTGGATCTTGCCGATTGGTGAGAAGGAAAGGCTAGGAACTATGCCATGGAATATAGTCCGACTGAGCTGTAGCTGCCTTTGTTTGATTCCTAACTTCTCCAAGGTATCTTTGTACAGAATGTTGATGCTGCTGCCACCATCTATCAGAACTCGGGAAAACCGAGCAGCTCGCCTATCAGTGGCAAAGGTGGCATCCAGGACCAGGGCATAGGAGCCAGGGTTGGGCATTACTTCCGTGTGGTCAGCTCTGCTCCAGCTGATGGGCTTCTCGGGCCAATGCATGAACTCGGGGGTCTCTGATGCCACTGCATTCACTTCTTGTTGTCGTTGTCGTCTGCTGTGCTTATCGTCGGCCACGCTGGTGAACACGACGTAAGCTCCATGCTCTTCAGGGTACTCATATTGTATGGCTCCGACTGGTCGAACCGCCGGCTGCTGGGGGGGAGGAGGAGGCGGCTGCCCAACAGGCGGAGGAGGCAGAAGGTCGTCTCCCTTGGCGATCCTGGTGAGCCAATGGCATTTCCGAGTGGTGTGGTTGGACGGCTTCGCGGCGCTGTGAAATTTGCAGGGCGCATCGAGAGTCTGCCCATACGAGAAAGTAGGCAGCCAATTGGGCTTGCTGCCGTTCTGGCGCTTGGATGGAGGCTGCCCTTCCGGCTGCTGGTCTTCGACTGTCGCCACTTGCCGGCTTGTGGAAGCCGGCTGCATGGCCTTGCGCTTGTTGTCGGCAGTTCTTTGGCGCCATTGGTGTCGCCGGCCGAGTCTGAGGAGCTTGAGGGGCTACTTTGCCAGATGCATCAACTTGAATCTCTGTCTTCATGGAGGAGTCGGCCGTGGCATATTTACCTGCTATGATCAGCAGCTCGTCGAGGGTCGCCGGCTCGTCCCAGAGGAGTCGGTTCTTGAGGAGGGTGCCCTCTCGGCATCCAGCGGTGAAGTACTCGATAGCCTGCTGAAAGTGCAACTATCCCTAGGTGGTTTTGGTAATTCATAACAACATATAGCTCATTGAGCTAATACTATTCCAAGATAAATATTTCAGGAAAGCTCAATGAATGGCATGGCATGGGTGATGAAAGTGGATCCCTCAAAATATTAAGGACAAAGGATTGGCTCAAGCTCAAAAGCTCAAGACTCTTCATTTTAATTTTTAGTGATCCAAGATCACAATTGAGTCTATAGGAAAAGCCAATACTATCAAGAAGGGATGAGGTTTTGCTTAATGAGCATTTTGCTCCATGTGCTTAGTGATATGCTCCAAAACCCTCCACTACTTTCTCACATCCACATATGACCTAAACCCAAAGTCAAACTCGGCCCTACCGATTCTTTCTATCTGGCGCCACCGAGTTCAGATGTCATAGCCACTGCCACAAACCCTAGGCAAATCGGTTTCACCGATAGGGATCTCGGTCTCACCGAGATGGGATTGTAATCTCTCAGTTTCCCCTTCGTAACTTTTCGGTGTCACCGAAAGAGTGAATCGGTCCCACCGAGATTACAATGTAAACTCCCTGTTTCCCTTTCGTAACTTTTCGGTCTCACCGAAAGAGCAAATTGGTCCCACCGAGTTTACCTGACCAACTCTCTGGTTAGCTAATTACCAAATTCGGTCTCACCGAGTTTGTGTAATCGGTCTCACCGAGATTACGTTATGCCCTAACCCTAACCAAAATTGGTCCTACCGAAATGCATGTCGATCCCACCAAAAACCCTAACGGTCACTAGGTTTACTAAATCGGTCTGACCGAGTTTGATGATTCGGTCCCACCGAGTTTGGTAAATTGTGTGTAACGGTTAGATTTTATGTGGAGGCTATATATACCCCTCCACCTCCTCTTCATTCGTGGAGAGAGCCATCAGAACAAACCTACACTTCCAACTTACGATTCTGAGAGAGAACCACCTACTCATGTGTTGAGGCCAAGATATTCCATTCCAACCATATGAATCTTGATCTCTAGCCTTCCCCAAGTTGCTTTCCACTCAAATCTTCTTTCCACCAAATCCAATCCTGTGAGAGAGAGTTGAGTGTTGGGGAGACTATCATTTGAAGCACAAGAGCAAGGAGTTCATCATCAACACACCATTTGTTACTTCTTGGAGAGTGGTTTCTCCTAGATTGGCTAGGTGTCACTTGGGAGCCTCCGACAAGATTGTGGAGTTGAACCAAGGAGTTTGTAAGGGCAAGGAGATCACCTACTTCGTGAAGATCTGACGCTAGTGAGGCAAGTCCTTCGTGGGCGACGACCATGGTGGGATAGACAAGGTTGCTACTTCGTGGACCCTTCGTGGGTGGAGCCCTCCGTGGACTCGCGCAACCGTTACCCTACGTGGGTTGAAGTCTCCACCAACGTGGAAGTACGATAGCACCACCTATCAGAACCACGAGAAAAACATTCGTGTCTCCAATTGCGTTTGATTCCTCCAAACCCTTCCCTTTATATTCTTGCAAGTTGCATGCTTTAATTTCCGCTGCCTATATACTCTTTGCATGCTTTCTTGAATTGTGTGAAGATTGCTTGACTTGTTCTAAAATAGCTAAAATCTGCCAAAGTCTAAAATTGGGAAAAGGTTAGGTTTTTATTGGTCAAGTAGTCTAGTCACCCCCCCTCTAGACATACTTCAAGGTCCTACAAGTGGTATCAGAGCTTTGGTCTCCATTTGCTTTGATTTCCATAGCTTTTGGTGGTCATAGCCTTGGTTTCACAACCTAGGAGAGTATGGCGTCTAGCGAGGGAAATTATCACCGTAGAGGTCCTTACTTTGATGGCACTAATTTTGCTAGTTGGAAGCATAAGATGAAAATGCATATTCTTGGACATAACCTCGCCGTTTGGGATATTGTGTGTATTGGCTTGCAAGGTGAATTCTTTGATGGGAGAGAACCGAACCGTGAAGCTAGTGCGGATGAGTTGAAGATGTTGCAATACAACGCTCAAGCTTGTGATATCCTCTTCAATGGATTGTGCCCCGAAGAGTTCAACAAAATCGGCCGTCTTGAGAATGCAAAGGAAATTTGGGATACTTTGATTGATATGCACGAAGGTATTGACTCTGTCAAGAAATCCAAGTTGGATGTGCTCCAAAGTCAGCTTGACAAGTTCAAAATGAAGGATGGTGAAGGTGTCGCTGAAATGTACTCTAGGCTTGCTCTTATCACAAATGAGATTGCCGGCTTAGGAAGTGAAGAGATGACCGATATATTCATCATTAAGAAGATCCTAAGAGCATTGGATGGAAAATATGATACCGTGTGCACATTGATCCAAATGATGCCCAATTATAAAGATCTCAAGCCTACGGAAGTCATTGGAAGAATTGTTGCTCATGAGATGTCGCTCAAGGATAAGGAGGAACTTCAAAACAAGTCGAGTGGTGCTTACAAAGCCTCATGTGAAGCCCCCACATCATCAAGTGAGAAACAAACCTTCAATGAAGAATTGAGCTTAATGATGAAGAACTTCAACAAATTCTACAAGAGTAGAAGCAAAGAAAGAAGCTCTAAGTCAAGGTCCTACAATGACAAAAGATCTTCTAGTCGAGAGCGCAAGCTGCTACAATTGTGGGAGACCGGACACTATTCCAATGAGTGTACGGCACCCTACAAAAGAAGAGAAGATTCTCCCAAGAGAAGAAGTAGAAGAGAAGAATCACCACCAAGAGAGAGAAGGAGTAGAGATGATCGTTATGAACGAAGACCCTCACGGAGAAGCAAGGATTCAGAAAGGAAGGACAAGTCATCAAAGAGCTACACAAAACGAAGACATCAAGCTCATGTTGGTGAATGGGTATCCGGCTCCGACTCCGACCATCACTCCAAGAGAAGCTATCACTCCGACTCCGAATACACTCAAGATGAAGGTGTTGCCGGTCTTGCACTTGTGTCAACCAACTCCTACTACATATTTGAATCACCAAATGAAGGAATTGGTAGATGCTTCATGGCCAAAGGACCTAAGGTAACACACCCTGAGTATGTTGATTTTGATGTTGATGAAGATGACTTGCTAGGTGATGATGATTTACTTGTTGACAACTCTAGTGATGAATACTATGATGAAACATCAATTAATCATGCTAATCATGTTGAAACGAATGACAATGATAAGGAGAAAATTGAGCGTCTAACTAAAGAACTAAACACTCTTAAGTTAGCTCATGAAACTATCTTTGAAGATCATCAGAACTTTTAAGGGCTCATGAGAAGTTACGCTTTGAAAAGCTCAATCTTGAGCAAGAGCATGAGTTCTTAAAGGCAATCAATGATGATCTTCGTAAGAAAAGTTCTTCTTAGATTGCCAAGCGTTTACTCTTATCTACTTACATGCCTCAAGTCAAGTCTAGTAACAAGAGCAAGAAAGATTCTTCTAGTAGTAACAATCACAATGCTAAATCCAATATTGTTACTTCTAGTAGTTCTCTTGATTCCACTAATGATTCTCTTAGCCAAGTTACACTTGAGCAAGAAAACAACTTATTGAAGGGAATTATAGAGAAAGGTGTATACAAGAGTCTTGCCGGGAGTAAGCAATTTTAGGAAATTGTAAGCAAGCAAGGAAGGCACCGGAAGAATCAAGGTGTTGGTTTTGAACGGAAGTTCAATGCCAATGGAGTTGAGTGGGAAGAAGATCAATACCCCAAGACGAAGTTTGTTCCTCAACAAGAGAAGTATGATCCTACTTACTTCAAGGGAACACAAGCTCAAGATGATCTTCCACCACAAGACCACAAGAACAAAGGCAAGGACAAGCTTCAAGAGGAGATTGATGCATTTGAAGAAGCACCTAAGGCCTTGGTCAAGTGGATTCCCAAGACTACGTCAAGTTCTACTTCATCAAGTACAACTACTACACCAAGGATTCCCATCAAGTTGATGTGGATCCCGAAGAAGAAGAACTAGAGAGTTCTTGAGGATGACTCCGCCAACATTTCTCACTCATATCATTATGGCGAGGACAAGTGCAATCAACTTCCATATCTTGCACTAGTTCAAGGAGTCACAAACCCTCATGTTGGTAAGGCAAGGGACAAGGTAACCAAATGTTTTCATGGACATCATTTTGTGTGTGCATCACTCTATGTCTATGGATATCCTTGTTTGTTCCTTGTGGGACTAACCCATGTAGGTATTGAAAGTGCAACTCACTCCAAAGGATTGCTCCAAACGATCTACATCAACATTGAGCATCCACATCTTCAACACCTACATGAAGTCATCATCGACAAAACCCAAGGTTAGTTTATCCCTCTAAGGGGGATCCCACATCTAGGGGAGCTTAGCTCTAAGAATTGAGTCAAAGCAACTCTAATGATGTGAACACATAAATGCTTTATGTAAAAGTGGTAACCCCACTTGAGCTTAAGCGATGAGTATGACCTATGATAAAATGTTCTCATTTGACTCCTAAGTCAATATACTCATATATAGATGACCTAGTCATCGCCAATTGTTTGATAGATGCTAGAATTGGTTGTGCATGCTTTGTCACATACTTCATTTGTCATTTTTTATTGTGTGAGCATGTTGAATGCATATTTTACTCATTCGAGGACATCCACTTGTTGTTTTGATTGTTTGGCTTTTCTTTCTTTGGCCAAGTGGATGGACAAGAATGCCTAATAACCTTCTCTAGCTATCTATGCTTTTCTCGTCTCAAACTCTATTCATGCTACATCACAAAATTTGATCAAGTCAGATTCGAACCACTCTGTGTGAGGAGCACTGAGTCCCGATTCGTCATAGACTTAAACTTCCAAAACTTCTTTGTGATTTTCGGTCTGACCGATTCCTCCATTTCGGTCATACCGAGATTACTAAGTCGATCTAGGTTTTCATCTCGGTGCAACCGATTTGGACTTTTCGGTCACACCGAGTTGCGATAACTGTTCATAGTTTTGCATCTCGGTGCCACCGAGTTGTATCACTCGGTCACACTGACAGGGTCGGGCTATATATATCGCATGGGCAAAATTTGGAAAACTTTCTCCGAGTCCTCTCGCCCGCGCATAGCTCGCTCTGCCAACATGGTCTACGGATCGTCGACGTCGTCACCAGCCGCCTCCAGTCGCTTGTCTCCGCCGCCGTCAACGGAATTCTCCTCCGCCGTTGCCGCCGTAGCGAGTTCCCGCCGAACTAGGGTATGGACTCGATCACAGTGCTTTCCTCGTCCGATTCTCAGCACATTGTGAACATTATGCATCTTGCCACGATTGAATCACTCCTATCCAGTCATATCAATCCTTAGAATAGTTGCGATTCGAAAATTTAGGGTTAGGTTTCCACCGAAACCATCTCGGACCTACCGAGTTGAAAAACTCGGTCCCACCGATTTGGCTGATGCCATTGCACTTGTAAGTCTCGGTCTGACCGAGAATTACAAATCAGTGTGACCGATTTCCAAACTCTGTGAAACCCTAGCAGTCTCGGTGCCACCGAACTATGACTCGGTCTGACTGAGTTCACTAGTTTAGGTTCCAAAACTGCTTCGGTATCACCGAGTTTGAAAATTGGTAGATCCGAAATGATTTCAGTGGGAAACTAAAATCAAGTTTTTTGAATTATTCTTTTGCAAAAATCTATGCATTTTGTGATGCTCATCCACTCTACCTCATCTATAACTATTCATGTGGTCAGTGATCGGTTGGATGACATGTCGAGACCAGAGTGATAGCCAGAACAAATCTGAAGAGCAGTCCAATTGAGCGAGGGCACTAGTCCCTCAAGCAGCTCAGATGAGGGGAGCAGAAGCACTCCGAGCAATTTTCCTAAGGCTGCCACAAGGTCAAGAAAGAAGAAGACCTCAGAGTCTGAGGATGAGGATTACGTGGCAGTTGAGGATGAGGCAAGCTCCAAGAAGAAAGAGCTCAAGAGGGAGGTCAGTTCATCTGCAGTGAAGCCTGGTTTGAAAATCAAAAGGCCAGTGCGGACAACCAATGTCCAAAGCTAGAGTGTCTACTCAAGCTCCTTTGGAATCTCAACCCAAAGAGCATGTTGCTGCAGAGGGAAAGAAAAGGAAAGAAAGGGTCAAGAAGACCATGGCAAGAGTGATAGGGAAGCCTTCCATGATGGAAGAGGAAGAAGAAGAGGTTGCAGAGCCTGCACACAAGGCACAAAAGCTGATGGGTGATGCAATCAAGTCAGGGGCTGCAACTTCCAAGCCCAAAGTTGCCTCCAAGCTCAAGAATGCACCCAAGAGGAATACCAGGAGCATTCCAGCAGCTGAAAAGAACAAGGCCCCATTTGCCTGAGGTTGAAGCTGAAGAAGAAGAAGAAGGGCAGGTCCTAAGGAAACTCAAACCCAAGATCCCAGACCACAATGATGCTCATCCTGTGGCTGAAAACATGAAGACCAGGAGAGATAATGGGTTGAGGCTATGGAGAGAGACAGATCCATATGCCACGAGAAGAAGGACTGCTGTGGATTACAGGTTCCACACCAAGGAGCAGCAGGACTTTTATGAGACTGTCTTGCTGGATAAGAAGCCCATAGTTTGCGATATGAGATGGGTCAACTGGACCTACATGTAGGAGAACGCAGAACACTACCCTGGAGTTTATGACAGCTTCAGTGCTTGTGGAGTTGCTGATTTTGTTGGGCAGAAGCTCACCAACTGGAACGATGAACTCATCATGCAATTCTACTCCACAACACACTTCTATCCATATGGTAGGATAGTGTGGATGTCAGAAGGAACCAGATATCAGTCTACCATAGAGGAATGGGCAAGCTTGATCAATGCCCCAAAGGAAAGTGAGGATGACCTGGACATTTATGGTAAGAAGAAAATGGATCATAGCACAATGTCACACATGTACAAGGAGATCCCCGATGATGCACTTGAGAACTTCAAGTTTGGATCAGTCCATTTTCTTCTGTCAAGGCTGCCTACGATCAACTGGATCTTAAGGCATACTCTATTGCCCAAATCAGGTGACCATAACATGATTAGAGGACATGCAATCAATTTGCTTCATGTCTTTGATGTGCCTCAGAAATTCAAGGTCATGAGCCTCATAGTCGAGACAATCAAGAGGACAACAGCAGATCAGAAGAGGAGTTGTGGTTATGCCCCACAGATTCAGGAGTTAATAAACTCGAAGATGGGCACATGAAAGTATCTCTTGGATAAGGAACACATGGTTCTCTATCCTGATTTTGAGGACAATCGAGTTGTCATGACCGAGAATGAACCATCATCAGTGCAAGCTCAGGAGAGAAAGGAGAAGGCAAGGAAAGAGAAAGTCAGAAAGATGCTAACTCAAGCAGAGGCATCTGACTACTTTCTGAAGAACAAGCAGGAGCAGCTTGGTTACTTAATAGCATCATCTCTGCGGATTGAGAAGGGGTTGGCCACCGTAACTCAAAACCAGGAGAGCCTAGAGAGAATCATGGAACAAAAATTCTATGATCTTGATGTCAAAGTGACTGAGATTGATCGGTGTGGAGCAATTATAAGATGATATGCAGGAGAGGAAGGGCAAGATGACAACTGATGCATTTGCCAGAGTGCCTAGAGCTCAGAGGTCAGCTGTAGTACCAACTCCAGACACTAGAGCCACTACTTTAGCTCCAGCTACAGCTCCAGCTCAACCAGCTCCAGCTCCAACTTCTTCAGCTCCTACCACGTCTACTGATGCGTTCGTCCTTGGAGTCCTGTCTACACCACCACGGAAGACCAAGCACGAGAGCGACATAGTACTATGCATTTTCTAGGAACTTTTTGGTAACTTGTTGCCAAAGGGGGAGAAAAATGTATAGATCATAGGCTTCGAGAGAGAGAGATTTGCTTTTGTTCTCTCTTGTCTTCTTGGTTGAAACTTTTTTGCGTTTGATTGCTTGAGATACTATGCATTACCTGTGAGAGATTGATGATCATATGTTTGATCATAAGCTACACTTATGCCTTTTATGATATTATCTTATCTATCCTTATATGATCATTCACTGTGCTTGGTGATGAGTGCATGTATTCAATCGTTATTATTTTAAGCGCTCCACCAAGATGTATGTGACATGAAAGAGTAACCCATGAGCCTAATTTCTTGTGCATTTGTAGTCCAAAGCAAATCTTAAGATATGCACAAATTTAGGGGGAGCTCTTGCTTATCACATACTTCTCAAAGCGACGATGTTTTTCAATCTTATTATCATTTATCGAAGCTTTGATCTATATGTTGTCATCAATTACCAAAAGGGGAGATTGAAAGTGCAACTATCCCTAGGTGGTTTTGGTAATTCATAACAACATATAGCTCATTGAGCTAATACTATTCCAAGATAAATATTTCAGGAAAGCTCAATGAATGGCATGCCATGGGTGATGAAAGTGGATCCCTCAAAATATTAAGGACAAAGGATTGGCTCAAGCTCAAAAGCTCAAGACTCTTCATTTTACTTTTTAGTGATCCAAGATCACAATTGAGTCTATAGGAAAAGCCAATACTATCAAGAAGGGATGAGGTTTTGCTTAATGAGCATTTTGCTCCATGTGCTTAGTGATATGCTCCAAAACCCTCCACTACTTTCTCACATCCACATATGACCTAAACCCAAAGTCAAACTCGGCCCTACCGATTCTTTCTATCCGCGCCACCGAGTTCGGATGTCATAGCCACCGCCACCACCCCTAGGCAAATCGGTTTCACCGATAGGGATCTCGGTCTCACCGAGATGGGATTGTAATCTCTCAGTTTCCCCTTCATAACTTTTCGGTGTCACCGAAAGAGTGAATCGGTCCCACCGAGATTACAATGTAAACTCCATGTTTCCCTTTCGTAACTTTTCGGTCTCACCGAAAGAGAAAATTGGTCCCACCGAGTTTACCTGACCAACTCTCTGGTTAGCTAATTACCAAATTCGGTCTCACCGAGTTTGTGTAATAGGTCTCACCGAGATTACGTTATGCCCTAACCCTAACCAAATTGGTCCTACCGAAATGCATGTCGGTCCCACCAAAAACCCTAACGGTCACTAGGTTTACTAAATCGGTCTGACCGAGTTTGATGATTCGGTCCCACCGAGTTTGGTAAATTGTGTGTAACGGTTAGATTTTGTGTGGAGGCTATATATAACCCTCCACCTCCTCTTCATTCGTGGAGAGAGCCATCGAACAAACCTACACTTCCAACTTACGGTTAGAGAGAGAACCACCTACTCATGTGTTGAGGCCAAGATATTCCATTCCAACCATATGAATCTTGATCTCTAGCCTTCCCAAAGTTGCTTTCCACTCAAATCTTCTTTCCACCAAATCCAATCCTGTGAGAGAGAGTTGAGTGTTGGGGAGACTATCATTTGAAGCACAAGAGCAAAGATTTCATCATCAACACACCATTTGTTAGTTCTTGGAGAGTGGTGTCTCCTAGATTGGCTAGGTGTCACTTGGGAGCCTCCGACAAGATTGTGGAGTTGAACCAAGGAGTTTGTAAGGTCAAGGAGATCGCCTACTTCGTGAAGATCTACCGCTAGTGAGGCAAGTCCTTCGTGGGCGACGGCCATGGTGGGATAGACAAGGTTGCTACTTCGTGGACCCTTCGTGGGTGGAGCCCTCCGTGGACTCACAAGAACCGTTACCCTACGTGGGTTGAAGTCTCCACCAACGTGGAAGTACGATAGCACCACCTATTGGAACCACGAGAAAAACATCCGTGTCTCCAATTGCGTTTGATTCCTCCAAACCCTTCCCTTTATATTCTTGCAAGTTGCATGCTTTAATTTCCACTGCCTATATACTCTTTGCATGCTTGCTTGAATTGTGTGAAGATTGCTTGACTTGTTCTAAAATAGCTAAAATCTGCCAAAGTCTAAAATTGGGAAAAGGTTAGGTCTTTATGGTCAATTACTCTAATCACCCCCCCTCTAGACATACTTCAAGGTCCTACACCTGCACCTTGTGCACGCCTTCGCAAGAGTTGCGGAGCTCGGCCCAGCGTGTGAGGTAGTCGTGAGTCGACTCGTTGGGGCTTTGTACGCACAAAGAGAGCTGGCGAGGTTTGGGCGGCCGCTTGTACGTGCTGGTGAAGTTGCGGATGAAGGCTTCGGTGAAGTCGACCTAGCTGTTGATGTTGCGGGGCTTAAGGCTGTTCAGCCATGTCCGGGTTGTGCCGTGGAGCACGAGAGGAACGTACTTCACGGCAACGCGCTTGTTGCCGTTTGCTATGCTGACGGCTGTGGACTAGTCGACCAGCCAGTCCTCCGGCTTCACGGAGCCGGTGTATTTGGGCGTGTTTCTTGGGAGCGTGAACCCTTTGGGGAAGGGCTCGTCTCGAATGGGGGGGCCGAAACAAGGCGGACCCAACTCATCTTCCTCTTCTAGCGCCAGGGACGGTAGAGACGGTCGATCCGGTGGCGGGCATCATTCTCTCCGACTCCCTCTCGGCGGCCAAGGCGGTCGCCGAGTGTCGGGTGATCAACAGGCGGTGGGGAGACGCGCCTTTCCCTGCGAGGGGGAGGAGGCGGACAGTCATCCCGTCATTCCACTGCTCTTGGGCGGCCATCTTGGTCGCGCTCTATGGTGATGCGAGTCCGCCTGCGGCTGGCAGCCGGCTCCTTGTCTCTTCTTCCGCGGACGCCACCAGTCGGTGTCCGAGATGTCGCGCCTTGATCTCGGTGGGGAGGCGGATCTTCATTTTTCCGGTGGGGCGCCTCAGTGCGGCAACCGGCCTCGTGCTGCTCAGCAGCTGCGTCGAGGAGCCGCTGGATGCGCTCTGCCATCTGGCGACGTTCTTCGCCCTCGAACTTGTCTAGCTCTTCTGCTGCCGCCTAGGCAGCACGGATATTTTCCGCGGGCATGGCGTAGACGGGGCGATCTACCCTGAATAGGTTGGCAATGGCCACGCCGCGCTGTTGGACCGTGCCAAGGCGGCTGGGCCCAGGGGGAGCCGGCGTGCCGCCCACAGCGCAGTCCATCTCGCGCTGGTAGGCTTCCGACAGGCGTCTCATGCTGGCCAGCTTCTTGGCGCCCTCGACGAGCTGGACGCGGCGTGCTTCCAGCATCTCGGCGTCGGCGTCTTCTGGGATGGGCGCCGTCAGGTCTTGTAGTGCCGCGTCGAGCGGGTTGATACGTCTCCGTCGTATCTATAAAGTTTGATTGTTCCATGCCAATATTATTCAACTTTCATATACTTTTTGGCAACTTTTTATACTATTTTTGGGACTAACATATTGATCCGATTGCCCGATGCCGGTCCACATGCATTGCATGTTTTTGGTTTCGCAAAATATCCATATCAAACGGAGTCCAAACGGGATAAAAAGGATGAGCTTATTTTTGGAAAATATGGAAAATCGGGGCGGTTGATGCTCTTCTTTTGCCGCAAGAAAGCTAATATTCGGAAAAAAATCACGGCGAAGGTTTCTGGCCAATCGGAGTTACGGATCTCCATATATACACGAAACAGTGAAACAGAGCGAGCGAGCAGAGAACCAGAGAGAAACAGAGAGATAGATCCAATCTCGGAGGGGCTCTCGCCCCTCTCATGCCATGGAGGCCAAGGACCAGAGGGGAAACCCTTCTCCCAACTAGGGAGGAGGTCAAAGAAGAAGACGAAGGGGCCCCCTCTCCCCTTCTCTTCCGGTGGCACCGGAACGCCACCGTGGCCATCATCATCATCACCGCGATCTTCACCAACATCTCCATCACCTTCCCCCCTCTATCTACAGCGGTCCACTCTCCCGCAACCCGTTGTACCCTCTACTTGAACATGGTGCTTTATGCTTCATATTATTATCCAATGATGTGTTGCCATCCTATGATGTCTGAGTAGATTTTTGTTGTCCTATCAGTGGTTGATGAATTTCTATGATTGATTTAATTTGCTTGTCCTATCGGTTAGTTGTATATTGATAGGACTATGTATTGGAGGGCAAGAGTGACAGAAGCTTCAACCTAGCATAGAAATTGATGCATACGGGATTGAAGGGGGACCAATATATCTTAATGCTATGGTTGGGTTTTACCTTAATGAACGTTAGTAGTTGCGGATGCTTGCTAATAGTTCCAATCATAAGTGCATAGAATTCCAAGTAAGGGATGACATGCTAGCAGTGGCCTCTCCCACATAATACTTGCTATCGGTCTAGTAAAGTAGTCAATTGCTTAAGGGACAATTTCGCAACTCCTACCACCACTTTTCCACACTCGCTATATTTACTTTATTGTGTCTTTACCTTTCAGCAGCCCCTAGTTTTAGTTTTGTGCTTTTTACTTTCTTGCAAACCTATCCAACAACACCTACCAAGTACTTCTAGTTTCATACTTGTTCTAGGTAAAGTGAACGTCAAGCGTGCGTAGAGTTGTATCGGTGGTCGATAGAACTTTAGGGAATATTTGTTCTACCTTTAGCTCCTTGTTGGGTTCGACACTCTTACTTATCGAAAACTGTTGCGATCCCCTATACTTGTGGGTTATCAAGACCATTTTACGGCGCCCGTTGTCGAGAGCCATAGCGTGGGGTGAATATTCTCGTGTGTGCTTGTTTGCTTTATCACTAAGTAATTTTTATTTGCTGTTCTTAGTTGTTTTCTATCTTTAGTTATGGGTAGGAAACGCAAAATACCAAAAACATTAGTTGTACCTACTGAACCAATGGTTGAAGAACCACTCAAAATCTATCACACTGCTGAAGCTTATTACTTGGATCATCCTCGATCCCTATGTGCTCGTGCTGAAACCCAAACTAGCTCAGTTGAGGGCAAATCTTTAGATGAGCATGCTTGTTATGTGCGACACCGTATATCTGAAAAAGGGAAACATTTATTGGATCAAATTCATCGTTCGCAATGCTATGCTTGGAATTTATGTTATATATATGATTTTACTTGTAGTTCTGAAAACCCTAAGAAACACCTTCCCTATCAATGTGAGTTTAGTGATAATGGAATCGTATCTTCGTATGCTAAGGGTGTTTATAATTACTATGATGTTCAACAAATTGAAGAATTTGTTGCTTTTAAGGGTGCTTTTGAAATTGCTTCTTTGATTGAAAAGTATGATGCTACTCTTTAAAATCTGAAAATTTTGCCATACTTGAATATTGCTATGATAATTATGCTTCTAATGCTTATGTTAAACCATATATTGAGGAGTACTCCGTTGTCCAAGAAGAGACTAATATTTTGCAGGAGTCTATGGAAGAAGAAGTTGATGAAACTGTGAGCTCATTGGATGAAAAAGATGAGGAGGAGAGAGAAGAACAAAAGGAGGAAGAGCGGATTGATCACCTGTGCCCACCTTTTAATGAGAGTAACTCTTCAACCCATACATTGTTTAATTTCCCTTCGTGCTTACCGAAGGATGATTGCTATGATCCCGTTGATTCTTTTGAAATCCCTTTCTGATGATGCTTTCTATGCTTGTGGCCAACATGCCAATATCAATTATGCTTATGGAGATGAACTTGCTATAGTTCCTTATGTTAAACATGAAATTGTTGCTATTGCACCCACGCATGATAGTCCTATTATCTTTTTGAATTCTCCCGACTACACTATATCGGAGAAGTTTGCACTTATTAAGGATTATATTGATGGGTTGCCTTTTACCATTGCACATGATGATTTTGATAGATATAATACGCATGTGCTTGCTGCTCCTACTTGCAATTATTATGAGAGAGGAACTATATCTCCACCTCTCTATGTTTCCAACATGGAAAAATTGCAAGAAACTGTTTATACTATACATTGGCCTTTACTATGTGTGCATGAATTGTTCTTTTATGACATGCCGATGCATAGGAAGAGAGTTAGACTTCGTCATTGCTTGATATATGTTGCTTTGTGCTCACTACTACATTACAAATCATTGCTAATTAAAATTGGCTTTGATATACCTTGGGATCCAGGTGGATTCAATACTTGAGCACTATACGCCTAGCTTAATGGCTCTAAATAAAGCGCTGCCAGGGAGACAACCCGGAAGTTTTAGAGAGTCATTTATTTATGTTGAGTGCTTTCATATAGTTTAAAAACAAAAAAAAAAAAATAAAGAGGGGAACCCAAAACTTTTCAAAAAGGAAAGTGAAAGTGAGAAGGACAAGCATTGTTGAAGTGGGAGAGCTCCTTGAACTTTGTTCATGCTCATGGCAAATTTGTGAATATTGATTAAAGAAAATTTTCAACAAAAATAATTATCCCCTTGTACAATTCCATTGTATTATAAAAATAATGTGCTAAGGTTTGCCTTTAGGATGTTTACAATGCTTGATGGTTTGTACGGTGCAGGACAGAAACTTTGGCTGTAGTATGCGATTTTTAGTTTTTTACTGGAATGTCAAATGGTTCTGATTCTTTTTGCACTGTCTTTCTGTACAATATTTTTATTTTTCCTAATTTTGGCAGAATTTTTTAATTACCATAAATATGGTGAATGTTCAGATTGGTACAGACTGTTCTGTTTTAGACAGATTCTGTTTTTGATGCATAGTTTGCTTGTTTTGATGAAACTATCAATTTATATCAGTGGATTAAGCCATGAAAAAGTTATACTACAGTAGACACAATGCAAAAATAAAATATGAATTGGTTTGCAACAGTACTTATAGTAGTGATTGGCTTTATTATACTAACGGATCTTACCAAGTTTTACATTGAAGTTTTGTGTGGATGAAGTGTTCGATGATCGAGAAGGTCTTGATGTGAGAAGAAGGAAGAGAGGCAAGAGCTCAAGATTGGGGATGCCCGAGGCACCCCAAGTAAATATTCAAGGAGACTCAAGCATATAAGCTTGGGGATGCTGAGGAGGCATCCCCTCTTTCTTCAACAAATATCGATATGTTTTCAGATTCGTTTCGTTCATGCGATATGTGCAATCTTGGAGCGTCTTTTGATTTAGTTTTCTTTTTTTATTTTAATGCACCATGCTGGTATGAGATAGTCCTTGGTTGATTTATAGAATGCTCTTTGCACTTCACTTATATCTTTTGAGTATGGCTTTATAGAATGCTTCATGTGCTTCACTTATATCATTTGAAGTTTAGATTGCCTGTTTCTCTTCACTTAGACAACTGCCATTTGTAGAATGCTTTTTTTCTTCACTTATATTTGTTAGAGAGTGGGCACATCTTTTGTAGAAAGAATTAAACTCTCTTGCTTCTCTTATATCTATTTAGAGAGATGACAGGAACTGGTCATTCACATGGTTAGTCATAAAATCCTACATAAAACTTGTAGATCACTGAATATGATATGTTTGATTCCTTGCAATAGTTTTGCGATATCAAGATGGTGATATTAGAGTCATGCTAGTGAGTAATTGTGAAATTGAGAAATACTTGTGTTGAGGTTTGCAAGTCCTGTAGCATGCACGTATGGTGAACCGTTATGTAACGAAGTCGGAGCATGATGTGTTTATTGATTGTCTTCCTTATGAGTGGCGGTCGCGGACGAGCGATGGTCTTTTCCTACCAATCTATCCCCCTAGGAGCATGCGTGTTGTACTTTGTTTTGATGACTAATAGATTTTTGCAATAAGTATGTGAGTTCTTTATGACTAATGTTGAGTCCATGGATTATACGCACTCTCACCCTTCCATCATTGCTAGCCTCTTCGGTACCGTGCATTGCCATTTCTCACCTCGAGAGTTGGTGCAAACTTCGCCGGTGCATCCAAACCCCGTGATACGATACGCTCTATCACACATAAGCCTCACTATATCTTCCTCAAAACAGCCACCATACCTACCTATTATGGCATTTCCATAGCCATTCCGAGATATATTGCCATGCAACTTCCATCATCATCATATACATGACTTGAGCATTTATTGTCATATTGCTTTGCATGATCGTAAGATAGCTAGCATGATGTTTTCATGGCTTGTCCGTTTTTTGATGTCATTGCTACGCTAGATCATTGCACATCCCGGTACACCGGCGGAGGCATTCATATAGAGTCATATCTTTGTTCTAGATATCGAGTTGTAATATTGAGTTGTAAGTAAATAAAAGTGTGATGATCATCACCATTAGAGCATTTCCCCAGTGAGGAAAGGATAATGGAGACTATGATTCCCCCACAAGTCGGGATGAGACTCCGGCCGAAAAAAAATAAAAAAAAAGAGAAAGGCCAAAAAAAAAGAGAAGGCCCAAAAAAGAGAAAAAACAAACAAAAAATGAGATAAAAAGAGAGAAGGGGCAATGTTACTATCCTTTTCCACATTTGTGCTTCAAAGTAGCACCATGTTCTTCATATAGAGAGTCTCTTGAGTTATCACTTTCATATACTAGTGGGAATTTTCATTATAGAACTTGGCTTGTATATTCCAACGATGGGCTTCCTCAAATGCCCTAGGTCTTCATGAGCAAGCAAGTTGGATGCACACCCACTTAGTTTCAGTTTGAGCTTTCATACACTTATAGCTCTAGTGCATCCGTTGCATGGCAATCCGTACTCCTCACATTGACATCAAGCGATGGGCATCTCCATAGCCGATTGATTAGCCGCGTTGATGCGAGACTTTCTCCTTTTGTCTTCTCCACATAACCCCCATCATTATATTCTATTCCACCTATAGTGCTATGTCCATGGCTCACGCTCATGTATTGCGTGAAAGTTGAAAAGGTTTGAGAAACGTCAAAAGTATGAAACTATTGCTTGGCTTGTCATCGGGGTTGTGCATGATGTGAATATTTTGTGTGGTGAAGATGGAACATAGCCAGACTATATGATTTTGTAGGGATGAGCTTTCTTTGGCTATGTTATTTCAATACGACATAATTTCTTGGTTGGTATGCTTGAAGTATTATTGTTTTTATGTCAAAGGATAAACTATTGCTTTGAATCACTCGTGTCTTAATATTCATGCCATGATTAGACATATGATCAAGATTATGCTAGGTAGCATTCCACATCAAAAATTATCTTTTTTTTCATTTACCTACTCGAGGACGAGCAGGAATTAAGCTTGGGGATCTTGTCGTCTCCGTCGTATCTATAATTTTTATTGTTCCATGCCAATATTATTCAACTTTCATATACTTTTTGGCAACTGTTTATACTATTTTGGGACTAACATATTGATCCGATTGCAGGTGCAGTCCACATGCATTTGCATGTTTTTGGTTTCGCAGAATATCCATATCAAACGGAGTCCAGACGGGATAAAAACGGACGGAGCTTATTTTTGGAAAATATGGAAAATCAGGAAGGAAAATCAGCGCGAACCAGTGTCCGAGGTGGTCATGAGGTAGGGGGCGCCCCCTAAGAAAGCTAATATTCGGAAAAAAAATCACGGTGAAGGTTTCAGGCCAATCGGAGTTACGGATCTCCATATATACACGAAACGGTGAAACAGAGCCAGAACTAAACACAGAACCAGAGAGAAACAGAGAGATAGATCCAATCTCGGAGGGGCTCTCGCCCCTCCCATGCCATGGAGGCCAAGGACCAGAGGGGAAACCCTTCTCCCATCTAGGGAGGAGGTCAAAGAAGAAGACGAAGGGGCCCCCTCTCCCCTTCTTTTCTGGTGGCGCCGGAATGCCACCGTGGCCATCATCATCATGACCGCGATCTTCACCAACATCTCCATCACCTTCCCCCCTCTATCTACAGCGGTCCACTCTCCCGCAACCCGCTGTACCCTCTACTTGAACATGGTGCTTTATGCTTCATATTATTATCCAATGACGTGTTACCATCCTATGATGTATGAGTAGATTTTCGTTGTCCTATCGGTGGTTGATGAATTGCTATGATTGATTTAATTTGCTTGTGGTTATGTTGCTGTCCTTTGGCGCCCATCATATGAGCGCGCGCGTGGATCACACCATAGGGTTAGTTGTATGTTGATAGGACTATGTATTGGAGGGCAAGAGTGACAGAAGCTTCAACCTAGCATAGAAATTGATGCATACGGGATTGAAGGGGGACCAATATATCTTAATGCTATGGTTGGGTTTTACCTTAATGAACGTTAGTAGTTGTGGATGCTTTCTAAAAGTTCCAATCATAAGTGCATAGAATTCCAAGTAAGGGATGACATGCTAGCAGTGGCTTGTCCCACATAATACTTGCTATCGGTCTAGTAAAGTAGTCAATTGCTTAAGGGACAATTTCACTACTCCTACCACCACTTTTCCACACTCGCTATATTTAATTTATTGTGTCTTTACCTTTCAGTAGCCCCTAGTTTTATTTTCGTGCTTTTTACTTTCTTGCAAACCTATCCAACAACACCTACCAAGTACTTCTAGTTTCATACTTGTTCTAGGTAAAGTGAACGTCAAGCATGCGTAGAGTTGTATCGGTGGTCGATAGAACTTTAGGGAATATTTGTTATACCTTTAGCTCCTCGTTGGGTTCGACACTCTTACTTATCGAAAACTGTTGCGATCCCCTATACTTGTGGGTTATCACGGGTCATGAGCGCCTCTGCCGGAGTGCTCGCTGTGGGCGATTACAAGCACCTCCGTGACGACGCTTTTGCCGCTCTCCGCGCAAGGAGGCGGCTCATCGTAGACCACCACATTGGTGGGGAACGCGTCAAGCGACGCGGTGTCGGAGTCGACAAGCATCGGGTCGGTGGAGCCAACAGACGCCCAGTCCGTAGCGGGCTCGCTGGTGACGTGGAGCTGATCAAGGAGGCTGACGAGGCGGCTCTCAGGGCCATGTGTGCCCGCCTCAGACGCGGGCTCGTCACAGAGACGAACCTCGCCAACAAGGTCGGCGAGGCAGCTCGCCGCGCAGCTGATCTCCGGGCCGTGCAGCGCGTCGGCGCAGACTCTATCTGGTGTGCCGGGCTGGCTGCGTTCGCCAGGGAGGAATAGGGTTCCCGTCCAGAACAGGTCTCCAGACGACGGTGCACCTCACCCCACGGTGGGCGCCAAATGTCGGGGGTTGGGTGCGACATATGCCAATGGATGGCTTATCATGGTGGGAGCGAGTAGAACGTCACCGATGCCCGGAAGCGGGATGAGGCGTAGACACGAACGCCGGCGTACTTTACCCAGGTTCGGGGCTCTCCTAGGAGATAACACCCCTAATCCTGCTCTGCGGGGTCTCCACATGATCACTAAGGCACAAGTGACTACAATCGTGCTCCTCGAGCTGTATGCTAGAGGTAGGAGAAGGCAAGGCTAGCTCTCTCCTTCCTCTATGGGCTGGTATAGTTCTAACAGGTTGGGAACCCTTTGCATGGGTGCCCTGGGGGGTTTATATAGGCCTACTCCCCAAGGGTACAATGGTAATCTGGCCGGGTGTAGGACCTGGCTGTCAGTCTCTCTGGTCGCCGGCTTCTCCACCGGCTGGTGGGCCCCGCCGACTGGTCTAGCATGGGGCCGACAGGCCGCCTCCGCCGCTCACGGGTCCTGTCGGCTGCCGATCACTGTAGCCGTGATCTTTGATGTTGAGCTTGGTCGAGGCGTGGCTACAGCCCCGCTGCCTGGCGGGCGATTACTGTAGCCACTTTGTGTCTCGTCTGGTTAATGGCACGTAGGTCTCGAGGAAGGGGCGGGCCGACTGCTGGGGGCCGACCTCCCTCGGGTCCGACTGGTGGGACTGTTGCCGTCTTCTGGGCTCTCGCTGATTGGTGGGGCCCGCTGTCCTTAGGCCGTACCGACAGGCCGTCGTGGGAGCAGGATTCCGCCTGCTTGTGGTGATGTCAGGGGTGGAGTGGCAATAGTGCCGCGCCAGACAGAGATCTCCTCCGGTATGGTGCACTGTGGCCAAGCCCGTCCCTAGATGGGGGGGATGGGCTATACTGTAGCCATTCTCTGTCTTGTCCTTTTTGATGAGGGCGCATGCTTCATTGGCGCCACGGGCCGACTACTAGGGGTCGGCTTCTCTAGAAGCCGCCAGCTAGGTGTCGGCTTGTCTCGACGTCGCCTCCGGGAATCGGCCGTCTATGGGCAGCCGGCTATTCCTCCAGTGGGCCTCCAGAAGGCGGCACTTCATCTTGGCGCCTTGAGGGGTGCAGCTAGCCCCGATGTCTTGAAAGGTTTTGGGCCTCAGGATGGCCTACCCGTGGCCCATTACTCCGACACTTAGGAATTGCCATACTAATTCAAGCTTTCAGCCATAAAGCAAGCTATATGTAAAGAGATTCCTGGAGATTTCTACACACATTTAGATTGGCTTCTTTACTTTTTGCCCAAAGCAATGATAAATGAGTTGAGATACTTGTAATGATGCATTTAGGCATTCACAAAGAGCCGCACCTATATTTATCTTTGAGCTTATAGTAAGCTATACAATCACAAAACATCTACAATATATTACTAGTAATGGTTATTCCTTTTGTTCCAAATGTATTATACTAAGGTTTTGGACCATTATTCAAAGTTTGCTATAAACATTCCAGATTCTAATATGAATGGAAGTGTTGGCCTTCAGTTCGAGGCTATGGACGATTAGTACCCATTCTTTGCTACGAGCTCGCATTGCGTGATGCTGCTCACAACACATGTTTTCAAGGCAATATTGATTTCCTTGCTTCAGAATAGTATATTGTGCGCTGATAATCCCCAAGTGCAAGGAATCATCGTAGCAATTTCTAAAGGTGGAAGTCATAAGTATGGAGTGTCGAACCCACAAGGAGCTAAAGGTAAGATCAATATTCTATGAAGTCCTATCTGCTATTGATACGATTCTAAGTACACCGAACATTTGCTTCCATCTAGAAATGAGAAATAAAACTACGTTGTGGGTATGAAGAGGATAGCTTTCCATGATATTGGAGAACTAAAATATAAAAGTAGGTGTTGTTAACATAAAGTTAGAATATATTATAATATATATTACAAATAGTGAGTGTGGAATAATGATGAATCGGTGTGCGGAATTGTCCTAGGCCATTGTTAACAAGATCGGTAGTCATCATTGCAATTTTATATGAGGGAGAGGCATAAGCTAACATACTTTCTCTACTTGGATCATATGCACTTATGATTGGACCCCTAGCAAGAATACGCAACTACTAAAGATCATTAAGGTCGTGAAACCCAACCATAGCATTAAGTATCAAGTCCTCTTTATCCCATACGCAACAACCCACTTACTCGGGTTTAAGCTTCTGCCACTCTCGCAACCCACCATAAGCGAATCATGAACATATTGCAACACCATACATCGGGGACCCCACACGTTTGCGCGACACAGAGGGCACTATAGGACAGGACCATAAAAAAATATACAATCATACCAACCAACATCAAGATTAACCCACAAGACAAAACGAATCTACTCAAACATCATAGGATAACCATAGATCATTGGGAAATAATATATGGAGTTGAGCACCATGTTTAAGTAGAGATTATAGCAGAGAGAAGGGGTGTTACGCCGCTGCATAGAGGGGGAGAAAGTTGAAGTTGACGGTAGCAAGATTGTTGATGAAGATCGCCATCACGATCCTTGCCCCGGCAGCACTCCGGCGCCACCAGGAGAGAGGGGGAGAGAGCCCCCTCCTTATTCTTCTTCCTTGGCCTCCCCCCTATATGGGAGGAGAGTTCCCCCTCTGGTCCATGGCCTCCATGGCGGCGGAGGGGTGGGAGCCGCTCCGAGATTGGATCTCCCACTCTATTCTCTTCTGTTTCGCCTTCTCCAGATCTGGCCCTTCACAGTTTCTTAAATTTCCGGAGATCCCTAACTCCGATTGCGCTAAAAATTTTACATGATTTTTTTCCCATAAATTATCTTTCTTGCGCCAGAAGAAGGGTGCCAACCGACGTTCGAGGAGGGCAGAAGATACCTGGGCGCGCCTGGCATCCCCTGGCGCGCCCTGGTGTATCTTGGGGGCTGTGGGCCCCCATTTGCGTTGATTCCACCTCCCAAAAATCACATATAATCCAAAATAATTCTCCGTAAATTTTTATCGCGTTTGGACTTTGTTTGATATGGATTTTCTGCGAAACAAAAAACATGCAACAAACTGGAACTGGCACTGGGCACTGGATTAATAGGTTAGTCCAATAAATCATATAAAAAGTTGCCAAAATATGTGAAAGTTGTATAACATTGGCATTAAACAATATAAAACCATAGATACGACGGAGACGTATCAGCATCCCCAAGATTAATTCTTGCTCGTCCTCGAGCAGGTAAATGGTAAAAAAGATCATTTTTGATGTGGAATGCTACCTAGCATAAACTTGATCATATATCTAATCATGGCATGAATATTCAGACATAAGTGATTCAAAGCAATAGTCCATAATTTGACATAAAGACATCAATCCTCAGGCATTCCAACAAACAATCATGTCTTTCAAAATATCAAAGCTAAAGAAAGCTATCCCTACAAAATCATATAGTCTTGTCATGCTCTGTCTTCTTAACACAAAGTATTTATCATGCACAACCCCGATGACAAGCCAAGCAATTGGTTCATACTTTTTAACACGCTTCATCTTTTTCAACCCTCACGCAATACATGAGTGCAAGGCATGGATATAGCACTACAGGTGAAATAGAGTATGATGATAGGGGTAAATATAGAGATGAAAAAAAAGTAAGAAAGTCTCGCATCGACGCGGCTAACCAATGGGCTATGTAGATGCCCATCAATTGATATCAACGTGAGGAGTAGGGATTGCCATGCAACGGATGCACTAAGAGCTATAAGTGTATGAAAGCTCAATAAGAAAACTAAGTGGGTGTGCATCCAACTTTCTTCCTCATGAAGACCTCGGGCATTTGAGGAAGCCCATCATCGGAATATACAAGCCAAGTTCTATAATGAAAAATTCCCACTAGTATATGAAAGTGACTACATATGAGACTCTCTATATGAAAAACATGGTGTTACTTTGAAGCACAAGTGTGGTAAAGGATAGTAACAATGCCCCTTCTCTCTTTTTTTCTTTTTTTTCTTTTCTTCTTTCTTCTTACTTCTTCTTTTTTATTTTCTTTATTTTCTTCTTTTTTCTTTCTCTCATTGTCCGGAGTCTCATCCCGACTTGTGGCGGAATCATAGTCTCCATCATCCTTTCCTCACTGGGACATGCTCTAATAATGAATAATTGATGATCATCACACTTCTATACTTATAACTCAAAAGAAATAAAAATTACAACTCGATACCTGTAACAAAGTATGACTCTATATGAATGCCTCTAGCAGTGTACCATGATGTGGAATGATCTAGCATAACAACGATATAAAAAAAGGACAAGCCATGGAAATATCATGCTATCTATCTTACGATCATGCAAAGCAATATGACAATGAATGCTCAAGTCATCAAAACGGAAGCGGTGGAAGTTGCATGGCAATATATCTCGGAATGGCTATGGAAAGGCCATAATAGGTAGGTATGGTGGCTATTTGAGGAAGATATAATAAGGCTTATGTGTGATAGGGCGTATTATATCATGGGGTTCGGATGCACCTGCGAAGTTTGCACCACATCTCAAGGTGAGAAAGGGCAATGCACGGTACCATAGAGGCTAGAAAATTGCGAAAAAGTAAGAGTGCGTATAATCCATGGACTCACATTAGTCATAAAGAACTCATATACTTATTGCGAAAGTTTGTTAGCCCTCGAAGCAAAGTACTACTATGCATGACCCTAGGGGGATAGATTGGTAGGAAAAGACCATCGCTCGTCCCCGACCGCCACTCATAAGGAAGACAATCAATAATAAATCATGCTCCAATTTCATAGCATAATGAGAGACTATACGTCCATGCTTCTGGAATCACAAACCTTAACACCAACATTCTTACTAACCACAACCGTTTACTAGTACCTCCCACATATTCCATCTCCATATCGCAAAATTATTGCAAGGAATCAAACATATCATATTCAGTGATCCACAAGTTTTATGTAGGATTTTATGACTAACCATGTAATTGACCAATTCCTGTTGACTCTTTAAATAGATATAAGTGAAGCAAAAGAGTTCAATTCTTTGTACAAAAGATCATGCTCTAATAAATATAAGTGAAGCAAAAGAGCATTATACAAATAACGATTTTCTATGTGAAGAGAAACAGGCAATCCAAACTTCAAATGATATAAGTGAAGCACATGAAGCATTCTAAAAAGCCATACTCAAAAGATATAAGCAAAGTGCAATGAGCATTATATAAATCAACCATGGACTATCCAATACCAGAATGGTGCATAAAAGAAAAAGAAAAACTAAGTGCAAAAGGCGCTCCAAGATTTACGCATATCATGTGAACAAAACGAAGACGAAAACATACCGATTCTTGTTGAAGAAAGATGGGATGCCTTCTGTCGGTGTCAAAACCGGTGGATCTCGGGTAGGGGGTCCCGAACTATGCGTCTAAGGTCGATGGTAACAGGAGACAGGGCACACGATGTTTTCCCAGGTTCGGGCCCTCT
The DNA here is from genome assembly GCA_021605145.1 of Aegilops bicornis. NCBI lineage: Eukaryota > Viridiplantae > Streptophyta > Magnoliopsida > Poales > Poaceae > Aegilops > Aegilops bicornis. The sequence goes on along the minus strand of CM038669.1, from coordinate 376,731,677 downwards.
CTATGGAGGTAATACCCTACTTCCTGCTTGATTGATCTTGATGAATATGAGTATTACAAGAGTTGATCTACCACGAGATCGTAATGGCTAAACCCTAGAAGTCTAGCCTGTATGACTATGATAATGAATATCTCTTCCTGCGGACTAAGTCCTTTGGTTTATATAGACACCAGGAGGATCTAGGGTTACACAAGGTTGGTTACAAGGAACGAAATCTACATGTTTGGTCGCCAAGCTTGCCTTCCACGCCAAGGAGAGTCCCATCCGGACACTGGTGCAGTCTTCGGTCTTCATGTCTTCATAGCCCATCAGTCCGGCCCACGGCTAATAGGCCGGACGCCCAAGGACCCCTTAGTCCAGGACTCCGTCAGTAGCCCCTGAACCTGGCTTCAATGACAAGGTATCCGACACGTAGATCTGTCTTCGGCATTGCAAGGCGGGTTCCTCCTTCCGAACTCCAAGATGGTCTTCGGACGTATTGATCGTTTCCGGACCTGTAACACACGCACCACACAGAACTGCAGAGGGAATATAATATCCCACGAGTCCCATCTGCGGACAACTTTTTGCAAGATGACATCACATCTGTTCGGTCATTATATCAAACCGTTTTTGTCCGCCGTCCCGTGTTTCGAGATGCGGTTTCCATTGGCACGTCTTGTCAAAGTAGAGATCGTGTCCCCTTATTGCGGGATTTTTATCAATGCAGGAGTGGGTAAGCCAACCGTGCCGTTTACATAGCCCTTAGGAATACACGAGTTTTAGGGTGAATGGGGAGGCGTTCGATATTTACTGCCTTTATAAGGGGATAAGGATTCCCCCCTCTTCTCCCACGCCTTCTCTCTTCTTTCGCCCTTCCACCCTTCAGCTCCAGCGCCCAAGTTCTCATCTCCTTCCCACTTAAGCTAGCACTCAACCTTGTCCGGATCCGGAGGCCAAGGCAAGTGGATGGTCTCCTCCATCAAGGAGGAAGACATTATTGAGCTTCGGGCGGCCGGGTATTTGGCGAAGGAAATCGCCCATCGTCTGTCGGCCGAGGGACAAGTCATCCCCATGCCGAACCCCAACGAGAGGGTGGTATTCATCCCTCATTTCTTCCGCGGACTAAGGTTTCCACTCCACCCCTTCGTCCGTGGGCTGATGTACTATTACGGGATAAACTTTCACGATCTATCCCTGAACTCCTTCCTCAACATCCGGGCGTTCATTGTCGTGTGTGAGGCCTTCCTCCGCATCTAACCCCACTTCGGGCTGTGGCTCAAAGTCTTCAACGTGAAGCCGAAGGTGGTGGATGGTTAGCACGCGGAGTGTGGAGGAGCCATGGTGAGTAAGCTGTCCAATGTCTCCTGGCCGAAAGGCACTTTTGTGGAGACTTTCAAGGAATGTCAGAAACAATGGTTCTACATTATGGAACCCCGCGGCACCAACTGGGTCGCGGCTGCCGAATTCAACCCCGGCGCTCCTATGCGGCTCACCTCCTGGGTCGAGAAGAGCCCGAACTGGTGTTCGCCGGACGAGATGATAGCGCTGCAGAAGCGCTTTCAGAGCATGGTAGACAATAATGTCAAACTTGTCGATATAATCCAGGTGATGCTAGTTTGCCGGATTCTCCCATGCCAAAGACGAAGCCTCCCGTTAGGGAAGTTCAATCCGAAGAAGCACCATACCCTGAAGAGGCTCTTCGAGACCACTCACAAAGATGCCTGGAGGTTGCTCTTCAAGGGCAACGAGATACCGCCAACCACGGATTCGGACCGTGGGCATGATGTTAACCACCCCGCCAGTAAGGTAAGTTTTTAATGCGTCCTCTACTTGTTTGTTTCAAGGAGGAAATCTGAACTTTTACTATCATTGCTTCTTCAGGAATGGATGGAGAGGGCGAAGAAGATCCAGTGCCCGGCTCCATTGCCCGAAGAACCATTCATTTCGCGTCTAGCGAAGATGCTGGTGCCGGCGCCCTATACGGCGCCGTTGAAGAAGGCCAAGGGGAAGGCCAAAGGGGTCCGAAGTGGCCCCCGTCGCAAGGGCGCTTCAGATGTGACGTCCAAAGACAAGACCCGCTCCTCCGCAGCCGAAGATGACAACGATGATGATGATGAGGAGGAGAACAACCCTCCTCCTGATGAGGGAAGGAAGAAGAGGGCGGCCCCCACAATTTTGGAGACTAAGGCGCCCAAGAAGGGGAAAGGCCATCCTGCGGCCAGCTCCGCATGCGACGTCGACAGTAGTCCGGAGCGACGCCCCTTCCCTAAGCTTCGGGCCACATCATAAGTGCTAAGACTCGTACATGCCCATAGATCTTAACCTTTCCTCCTTGTCGTATTGGCATGGTCAATCATGCTATTACAGTCCGGCCCACAACAGCTCCCAGTGATCCTCATCTGAGGGTTTGTTGGACACGAAGGAGATGTCCAGTGAGACACCGCCGGCCACATACTCTCCCAAGGCCAAGGGAGACGACGAGGTGCTTTCCCAACGGACCTTCCCAGGCTGGTCAGGGGCACCAGAAGGCGAAGCCCCCGTCGCCGAACACCAGGGGGAGTTAATTCCCATGGAGACTGAGGATGAGGGCCATATTCAATTGGGCCCTCAATCGGACTCGATTCCGGAGATCGATACGGCTCCAGGATCCGGCACGCAACCTCCTTCAAAAGAAGGGGGTATGCCTATTCCACCGATGACCCCTGTCCAACCAGGGGCACCAGATAATCTCCTGGAAGCGCTTCCATTGTGGACGAGCACCGTGTTCTTATGGGCACGGTGATTGAAAGGGTTCAGTCCGCCAAGAGCGGATCGACCAAGCTCGCAGCAGCCTGGCGACAGGTTTTGAGGTAGCGACGCGAAGGAGAAAATCCCGATATAGACAAGAGCCTCGAGCCCTTTGTCCGGTGTCCGAAAAGGAAAACCGGACAGAGGATCAACCCTTGATGGCAGGAGACTAACTAAACTTGTCTGAAATGAATACGCAGGTGTCGCTGTTGTCCACTACCTCACATACAGCCAAAGTCTCCGGACTAAAGCAGAGACTGGAGCAGGCCGAGAACGAGCTTGGTTTGGTGAGGAGGCAGCTCCAAGAAAAACAAGGTATGTGATAACCCGTTTTATATAAAGACGGTAAAATGATATGCATTGACTGAAGGGTCAAGATGTATATAGAAGAGACGACCGAGGTCGAGGCCCTGGACGAAGCCGAGGGGAAGGATGTCAAGGAGCAGGTCGCCCGTAAGAAGCTCAAGGCCTGGGTCAGCGAGGTTCAACAGGAGCTCCAGGACGCGGTGAGGAAGTGTGAGACCTTGGAGCGCGACACGTCGGTTCGAGAGACCGAACTCGCCAAATCTCGTCATAGCATGGAGACGACCTGGAATGAGGCCCAGGGCACCCTCCAAGAGATCCATGAGGCCAGGAAGATCGCGGCGGGTAAGACATTTAGTATGCAAACCAAGTATGTGAAGAAGAAGTATTTCTTACTAACATGGATTCGGAGTTCTCCAGTAGCCTATGCAGATTTGCCGTGTAGTGTGTCTGACGCCGCGGAGTTCTTTCGAGCCGAAGAGGGGAGCTCCACGGAGAAATTGTTCTGGTCACAGTATCTAGCGCCAAAGCATCCCGTGCCCTTCACCGATCAGCTGAAACAGCTAGTGGAGCTGCATACGGTGGCCGAACTAGCCATGAAGGATTTGATAATCCGGCTATGGCGAGCCGAAGCTATGCCCGGTAGCTACTTAAGACTCGTGAAGCGGCTGGTGAACGCCTCTCCTCGGCTGGACGTAGTCAAGCGATTGGCCTGTATTGAAGGTGCGCGCATGGCCTTCGCCCGTTGCAAGATGTGGTGGGCGAAGATGGACGCCGTCGAGCTGACCAGGTGGCCGCCAGAGGGCAAGGAGTACCGCACACCCGAGCGCTATTTTGCGGATGTCCTAGAGAGGTCTTGCATTGTGGCAATGCAGTGTGGCAAGACATTATTTTCGAATGAATATATTCGTGTTGTCTTTTGCCTTGTATGATGAAACAAAGTCAGTTTGTAATATAATTCTTGTTATGTTTTAATTTTTTCCTCCTGTGCGGCCGTGTTGTATGAAATCTGAGGGTTGGCCAGTCGTCGGCTTCTGCCCCCATGTAGGTAGTACGGAGGTGTTCGGGATGGAATCTAAACAATCTTAATCCAATTATATGGTCCTTGAAGGAGTTGTTTAGCGCAACGAACCAGACAATCAGACTATGCAGCTTAAACACCCTCACTTAGCCATAGGAGTTTTATAATAAAACATGGGCGCAACCCCTGGTATCCAAACCAGAGTGCTATGAGCGTCTGATCGGGAAGTACCGATCCTTCGCGTAATGCGGAAAAAATCTCTAACGATTTGCAACCTCTCGAATAGCTGACCGGCTCTCGCCGTATCATGACAGTCAGTTTTTGGCTTTCTCTACTCAGGTGCTCCTTTGGATAAACCAGGGCACAATTGTAGCAGCTCTCCCTTTACTACCTTAGCCGATATAGCGGAACGGAAGGTAGCAAGCACATGAGTCGGGCAACCCAACTATTCACCAAAGACATGATTCAGAGCCAATGCATATAATGCTAAATTCGGGGTGCCGAACTGTACTGTAAAAATGTTCGGACTTTTGTTGCCATGTTGTGGGGTGCTATAAAGCCCCTGGCAAGGTGGAACACACCGAATATACGGGTGTTACCTGGTAGAATTACCAGGAAGGAAAAAGGCAAAAAGAAAGAAAGAGGAAGAACCAGTGGTAAGCTAAAGCCGTGGAAATTCAGGCTGCAAACTGTTTCTATTATAATTTCATTGGTGCGATAAAGCGCGTTCATACAAGTGGTGCAATAAGTAGAAAGGCTATTTACTATGCCTTCACCAAGAGAAAGAGTTGCATATGGGTCCTGAAAAATAGGTAGAGTGATTGTTCAACGAAACCACCTAGAGAAGTCCCCCATATGTCTGCGGCTGTCCCGTGCAGAGCTTGTATAATACCATCCAACAGGGTCAACTGACCGCTCTTATTCTTGCCGTCTTGGTGTGCTTGTCCTTCGAGAGGATCCATGATCAGGCGATCAGATGGTGTCTACGGGATTGAGACCTGAAAGGAAAAAGTGAAAGTGAAAGTATATGTGTATCCGGCGCCGGTTGAGCCGCACTATGGATCACAAGCTAGCTGTGCCTCCATCGATGCCCATGGAATTTCTAGTGCGTAGTTATGTACGCGTGGCGCGAATGCCACCGCTTGATCGGGACTGAGACGGAGGCCAGATTGCTAATCGAGCTCCTGACGAGACGAGTCCTGCTGTAGGGTAGTTCGGACCCTCTTAATGGTGTCCGTGGGATCGGCAGCCGAATTAGGGTTCTGCTTGAGAAGGCCGCTCTGTACTTCTACTGCTACGGCAGATGTGTGCTAATCTATACGGAGAGAGTGTTCCGTATTCCCTTTGACCGTGATGACGCCTCGTGGACCAGGCATCTTGAGATTAAGATAAGCATAGTGATGTACCACACTGAATCGAGCAAATGCGGTTCGTCCAAGCACTGCGTGATAGCCGCTGCGAAAGGGGACAATATCGAAGATTAATTCCTCGCTTCGGAAGTTGTTCGAAGATCCGAAGACTACCTCTAGTGTGATTGAGCCCGTACATCGGGCCTCTACACCTGGTATGACTCCTTTAAAGGTAGTCCTTGTAGGCTTGATTCGTGATGGGTTAATGCCCACTTTGCACACAGTATCCTGATAGAGCAGATTGAGGCTGCTGCCACCGTCCATGAGGACTCGCGTTAGGTGGAATCCATCAATGCTTGGGTCCAGGACTAGTGCGGCTGATCCGTCATGCCAGATATTAGTCGGGTGATCCCAACGATCAAAGGTGATCGGGAATGACGACCATGGATTGAATTTTTGGGCGACTGGCTCTATCGCATAGACATCCCTTAGTGCGCGCTTGAGCTCCCTTTTGGGGATGTGTGTGGCATATATCATGTTCACCGTTTTGACTTCGGGAGGAAACTTCTTCTTCCCCCCTGTGTTCGGTTGTCGGGGCTCCTCGTCGTCGTCCTCGCTTTGTGATCCCCTTTTCCCTGTTCTCGGCGTTTAACTTGCCGGCCTGTTTAAAAACCCAACAATCTTTGTTGGTATGATTAGCTGGTTTGTCTGGGGTGCCATGTATCTGGCACGGGCGATCGAGTATGTGGTCCAGGCTGGATGGTCCCTGATTGTTTCTCTTGTACGGTTTCTTCCGCTGGCTAGACTTGGAACCGCTGAATCCGGCGTTGACTGTAGTGTCATCGGTATTATCACCATTGCTTCGGCGTTTGTGTCTGTTACGTCGGAGCTTGCCGTTGCTGTTCTTAACCTCAGAGGGGCCTGCCTCGCTGGATGTGTTTTTGCTACGAGCCAACCAACTGTCCTCACCCGCGCAAAAGCGGGTCATGAGTGCCGTGAGGGCTGCCATAGATTTTGGCTTTTCTTAGCCAAGGTGTCGGGCGAGCCATTCATCGCGGATGCTATGTTTGAAGGCCTCTAAGGCTTTGGCATCTGGACAGTCGACGATCTGGTTCTTTTTAGTTAGGAACCTAGTCCAGAACTTCCTGGCTGACTCCCCGGGCTGTTGAACTATGTGACTTAAGTCATCGGCATCTGGCGGCCGAACATATGTACCTTGGAAGTTGTCGAGAAAAGCTTCTTCCAGGTCCTCCCAGCTACCAATAGAATTCTCGGGCATACTGTTAAGCCAGTGCCGGGCTGGCCCTTTAAGTTTTAGTGGGAGGTATTTGATGGCGTGAAGATCATCCCCGCGGGCCATGTGGATGTGGAGAATAAAATCCTCGATCCATTCCGCGGGATCGGTTGTTCCATCGTATGATTTGATGTTTACGGGTTTAAACCCTTCTGGGAATTCGTGGTCCATTACTTTTTCAGTGAAGCAGAGAGGGTGTGCGGCACCTCTATATCGGGTCGCATCGCGATGTAGCTCTGATGGAGTCCGTCTGCGGTTTTTGGCTCGGGCTTTTTGTTTTTTTATCTCGACCCGCGGTGGCCGTTCAATCGCATTGCGTGATGCTGGTGCGGGATCTGGCGCCTCATCGTCGAACTGAGGTAGTAATCTGTCCTTCGGGTAACTTTTGGCTGGTCGTTTATGGCCATATTCCTCGACTGCCAGGACGTCAGTCCATCTGTCATTGAGCAGGTCTTGATCAGCTTGAAGCTTCTGTCGCTGCTTTTTCAAGCTCCTCGCGGTGGCTATTAGCTGAAGCTTAAAGCGCCCCTGCTCCAGGGGCTCCTTAGGCACGATGAAGTCTTTGTTGCCGAGGCTTTGGTTGTGTTTTAGGAGGGTCCTGCTTTGCTGGGTTTTCCTTGTCATCGCCGCTATTATTTTTTGGTGTATCTACCATGTATACGTCATATGAGGAAGTGGCCATCCATCATCCGGTGAATGGAGGGTTTTGGGCCTCCTCGTCTCCTTCATCGTCGTCCATATCATCGATGTCTTTGGAGTCATAGTCAAGCGTGTCGGTTAAATCTTCGAAAGTGGCCATGAAGTGGATGGCGGGTGGGAAGCGAAATTCTCCCCCATCATCAGCCTCCAGCTCGAGCCGGACATAATTCGGCTGTGAATCCCTCGCCAAGGACAGATTTCTTAACAATTTAGCACATTGCCCAAGGGCGAATGCTGGAAGATGTCTGCGGCGCTAAACTCAAAGATCGATAAGCGATCAATTTCGGTGTCCGCAGATGCGCATGGCTCGGAATTTATGACCAGAGACGGGTCCGGAGTTCCGGTGACAAAGACGTCGTGTGACTTTAGGTTTATGTTCGGCTCCAACGCCGTGGAATCTGCGGCCTCCGCGGTGGGGTTGAGCCTCCCGTCCTTGGATGGCGCAATATGCTCCGGATCTACGGCCAGAGCAGTTACATGGGCAGTCTCCTGGATGCGGTCTGATGACAAATTTAGGTCATGTTCATCGGCGTGACCAGGAGCGATCGCCGCGATCTCGAATCCAGCGAAGATCAAGTCTCGACGGACGTCTGCAACGTAGTTCAAGCTCCCGAATCTGACTTGATGGCCAGGGGCGTAGCTGTTGATCTGCTCCATACGGCCAAGCGAGTTGGCCCGCAGCACGGAGCCGCCGAACACGAAGATCTGTCCGGGGAGGAAGGTTTCTCCTTGGACAGCGTCATTGTTGACGATTGAAGGGGCCATCGAACCCTTTGAGGATAGCACAGTGGAACTCTCAATGAAAGCACCAATGTCGGTGTCAAAATTGGTGGATCTCGGGTAGTGGGTCCCGAACTGTGCATCTAAGGTCGATGGTAACAGGAGACAGAGGACACGATGTTTACCCAGGTTTGGGCCCTCTCTATGGAGGTAATACCCTACTTCCTGCTTGATTGATCTTGATGAATATGAGTATTACAAGAGTTGATCTACCACGAGATCGTAATGGCTAAACCCTAGAAGTCTAGCCTGTATGACTATGATAATGAATATCTCTTCCTCCGGACTAAGTCCTTTGGTTTATATAGACACCGGGAGGATCTAGGGTTACACAAGGTTGGTTACAAGGAAGGGAATCTACATATTTGGTCGCCAAGCTTGCCTTCCACGCCAAGGAGAGTCCCATCAGGACACGGGTGCAGTCTTCGGTCTTCATGTCTTCACAGCCCATCAGTGCGGCCCATGGCTAACAGGCCGGACGCCCGAGGACCCCTTAGTCCAGGACTCCCTCACCTTCCGAGGCATCCCCAAGCTTAGACGCTTGAGTCTCCTTGAATATTTACTTGGGGTGCATTGGGCATCCCCAAGCTTGAGCTCTTGCCTCTCCTCCTCCTCCTCATATGGAGACCTCCTTGATCTTTGATTACTTCATCCACACAAAACTCAACAGAAAGCTCGGTAAGATCCGTTAGTATAATAAAGCAAATCACTACTCTAAGTACTATTGCAAACCGATTCATATTTTGTTTTTGCATTGTAGCTACGGTAATATAACTTTTTCATGGCTTATTCCACTGATAGAATCGATAGTTTCATCAAAACAAGCAAAACGATGCATCAAAAACAGAATCTGTCTTAAACAGGACAGTCTGTAGTAATCTGAACATTCACCATACTTTTAGTACTCCAAAAGTTCTAAACAATTATGAAAAAATAAACAAGTTGTATAGAGAGACTGTGCAAAAAGTTTCAGAAACTTTCGACGTTCCAGTAAAAAATGTAAAATCACGCACTACAACCAAAGTTTCTATTTTGCACTACACATACCAACAAACAATCTACTCATCCTAAAGGCAAATCTTGGCACATTATTTTTATAATACAATGGAATTGTACAAGGGGATAATTTTTTTAGAATATTCATGAAAAATTCTACATTGTTTCCATGAGCATGAACACAAGTGTTCAAGGTCGACCCTCACTTCTCCAATGCATAACTTCCAAGCGCTTCTCTTTTGTGAAAAAGTTTTTAAGTTCCCCTCTATATTTTTTTGTTTTAAAATTTATAAAAGCACTCAACAGAAAGAAATGACTCTCTAAAACTTACGGGTTGTCTCCCTGGCAGTGCTTTCTTTAAAGCCATTAAGCTAGGCATAAAGTGCTCAAGTAATGAATCCACCTGGATCCCAAGGTATATCAAAGCCAATTTTAATTAATAATGATTTGGCATTTAGTAATGAGCACAAGCAACATATATCATGCAATTACGAAGTCTAACTCTCTTCCTATGCATCGGCATGTCATACAAGAACAATTCATGCACATCAAGTAAAGGCCAATACATAGCATAAGAAGTTTCTTGCAATTCTTTCGTGTTGGAAACATAGAGAGGCGGAGATGTAGTTCCTCTCTCATAATAATTGCAAGTAGGAGCAGCAAGCACATGCATATTACATTCATCAAAATTATCATGTGCAATGGTAAAAGGCAACCCATCAATGTAATCCTTAATAAGTGCAAACTTCTCTGATATAGTGTAGTTGGGAGAATTCAAAAAGATAATAGGACTATCATGTGTGGGTGCGATAGAAACAATTTCATTCTTAATATAAGGAACTATAGCAGGTTCATCTCCATAAGCATAATTCATATTGGCATCTTGGCCACAAGCATAGCAAGCATCAATTTCATCAAAAAGGGATATTTCAAAAGAATCAACGGTATCATAGCAATTATCATAGCATTGATCCCTCGGTAAGCACGAAGGGACATTAAACAATGTATGAGTTGAAGAGTTACTCTCATCAGAAGGTGGGCATGGGTAGCTAATCCGCTCTTCCTCCTTTTGTTCTTCGCTCTCCTCATCATCTTTTTCATCCAATGAGCTCATAGTTTCATCATTTTCTTCTTCCATAGACTCCTGCAAAATGTTAGTCTCACTACTGCAGGATGCTGCTAATGTGACACTACGATCAGAGACCCTTTGACAAAACTATGTGCGATGCATTAATCGCAAACGGGGATGTAAAAAACCGTCAAAAAATGCAAAACGTTTGCGATGGCAGAGACATCAAACACAGTTCAGATTTTAGTTACGTGTGCGATGCTGGGCATATGGTTGATCCAGCATAACTGTTTGCGATGAGGAAGAACAACATAAATGGGCAGTCATATCAATGTGTGTGCGATATACAACATACAGTTTGCTCCGATGAACTGTGTGCTATTAGGGAATGAAACAGAAACAGTCAGCCAGATCAAGGTTTGTGTGATATACGGCATACGGTTCAGTCGGACAAACTATTTTCGATTAGGCAAGAGAACGGAAACGGTTCATCTTAACAAGATGTGTGTGATATGCGACATTTGCGATGAGCCAAAAGAACACAAACAATTCGTGTAAAGCAGATGTGTGTGATATGCAGCAAACAACCCACTCGGATGAACTGTTTGCAATGAGAAATTATAACACAGACGATTACTATAGTAAGTTCGTGTGCGATTCTGTTCGTATAAACAACTTTGAAAAATGCAAACTAGTTACTTGCGGTGGCTAGGAGTATCACACACGATGTGTCTGTGAGTACTCGTGTGCAATGATTAGTAAGTTACACATAATAAACGGCCGCAAGGCGGATATGCTGATCATGGAGTCCGAGAAGACCATCGTCGGAAGGCCGCTGGCTCAGCCTTTTAGCTTATATTTTATTATTATTGTATGCATAAGTAGGTCGTGAGTGTTTTGTGCCTTGCTGCATGTGCCATTTTAAATTATCCTGAATATGTAAGACAATTATTAACCGTTGCCATTATAAATTTGCCTCAACAGTGAGCAGAGCGCGCAGGGACGCCACGACAAGCAACCACGTGGTCAACCTTCTGGCACCCAGTGGGAGACGCGACGAAGCATCCATAGGACACGATGGTGATATCATGACCGTGTGTGATAGTGGGCAGACACGTACATGTACATCCGAGAATAAGGGCCCATGTTTCGGGCTTCCGATGCGTGGTATACGGTTGATCCAAAAGAACTGTTTGCGATGAGGCAGAACAACAGAAACAGGGCTTTGTAGGCCCAGAACCATCAATAAAATTTGACTTTGTTTCTCATCACATTGTAGATTACAACGCAAGAAGCAATTCCAAATCTGTTCACACTGATCAAACTAATATGTGTTCAGACTGATCAAACTAATATGTGTTCACACTTAGCACCGGGCTAAAAAAACTACCCACTCGAACATTACTTCACAGTTCCTCTCCTCATCACCCACGAAAATGGTCCTTCTTGTCAAGTCATTCCGCCATGACCGGTAGGAGGAGTTTCAGATGGACATATAACCAGGCAGCAAAGACCAAGGCCGCGGAAGCACTAGAGAGGTCCCGCCGTGAAGCGGCAGCCGCAACAGAGATGTCCCGGCGCGCCGCGGAGCCCTCGAATGAGCTCTCATGGGCACGCGAGGGATCTCACAAGCGCACTCGCCACGTCGGCGATCATGACGAGCCGGCGTTGCTGAAGTCCTTGGCCGGTGATACATCTCCAACGTATCTACTTTTCCTAACGCTTTTCCTCTTGTTTTGGACTCTAATTTGCATGATTTGAATGAAACTAACCCCGTACTGACGCTGTTTTTAGCAGAACTACCATGGTGTTGTTTTTGTGCAGAAATAAAAGTTCTCAAAATGGAACTAAACTTTGCGATGAATTTTATATCAATAAAGAGAATTTCTGGAGCCAAGACCCACCAAAGGGGGGAACCTAGGTGGGCACAACCCACCAGGGCGCACCCACCTCCTACCGCGCCTAGGTGGGTTGTCCCCACCTGGTGGCCCCGCAGACCCTGAACCTGACGCTATAAAATCCTATTTTTCCAGAAAAAATGAGGGAGAAACTAATTATGGCGATCCACGAGACGGAGCCGCCGTCACCTCCTGTTCTTCATCGGGAGGCTGGATCTGGAGTTCGTTTGGGGCTCCCGAGAGGGGGATCTTCATTCTTCATCGTCACCAACCCTTTGCGATCGCCAATTCCATGATGCTCCCCACTGGGAGTGAGTAATTCCTTTGTAGGCTCGCTGGTCGGTGAGGAGTTGGATGAGATTCATCATGTAATCGAATTAGTTTTGTTAGGGCTTGATCCCTAGTATCCACTATGTTCTAAGATTGATGTTGCTATGACTTTGCCATGCTTAATGCTTGTCACTTTGGGCCTGGGTGCCATGAACTCAGATCTGAACTGTTTATGTTATCAAAATTATATCCATGTTCTAGATTTGATCTTGCGAGTTATAGTCACCTACTACGTGTTATGATCCGGCAACCCCGGAGTGACAATAGTCGGGACCACTCCCGGTGATGACCGTAGTTTGAGGAGCTCATGTATTCACTATGTGTTAATGCTTTGTTCTGGTTCTCTATTAAAAGGAGGCCTTAATATCCCTTAGTTTTCAATATGGACCCCACTTCCACGGGAAGGTAGGATAAAAGATGTCATGCAAGTTCTTTCCATAAGCACGTATGACTATTTACGGAATACATGCCTACATTATATTGACGAACTGGAGCTAGTGTCGTATCGCCCTAGGTTATAACTGTCTCATGATGAATATGATCCAACAAATCACCGATCCAATGCCTACAAATTTATCTTATATTGTTCTTGCTAAGTTACTACTGTTATCATCACGGTTACACTTGCTACAAAATACTGCTATCACTGTTACTGTTACCATTGCTGCTGTTACTACTATCAAAACTATCATATTACTTTGCTACTGATTACTTGCTGTAGATAATTAATCTCCAGGTGTGGTTGAATTGACAACTCAGCTGCTAATACCTTCAAATATTCTTTGGCTCCCCTTGTGTCGAATCTATAAATTTGGGTTGAATACTCTACCCTTGAAAACTGTTTCGATCCCCTATACTTGTGGGTCATCAAGACCTTTTTCTGGCGCCGTTGCCGGGGAGCATAGCTATAATTGGTTGTGTCACTTGGGATTATTATCAATTTATCACTATGAAGAATATGAAGGATGCTAAGACTACGATATTTCCCTCAAAGACAAGGGGAGGTAAGGAACTGCCATCCAGTTCTGCTTTAGATTCATCTTTTGTTATAAGTAAACTTGCAACACCACCACATGCTATCAATTCTAATATGTCGCAATTTATTGATGATGCCACTTCTACTCTGAATGATACTTATGATGATGCTAGTACCTTGCTTGATAATGATGATGTGCCACTTGGTAAATTTCTTGATGAACAAATTGCTAGAGTAATACAAAATGATGTTGTTGAATCTGATGATGAGCTTGAAACTGAAACTCCTGAAACACCTGCTAGAACTAGCCTTCCTAGATATGAATTGCCTAAGGTACCGGAAGGTTATGTTATGAATGAGGAGACAACTAGAGATATTCTTCCTTGTAAGGGTAGAGATGATCTAGAGAAATCATTATGCAAGTATAAAGAAAAATCTTTGAATGCTAGAATTAAATATGATCCTAGGTTTGCTACTTCACCTATCTTTATTGATGATAAGGATTATGAATTCTCTGTCGACCTAGAGTTAATCACTTTGGTTGAATCTGATCCTTTCCATGGTTACGAAACTGAAACTGTTGTGGCACATCTTACGAAGTTGAATGACATAGCCACCCTATTTACTCATGATGAGAAAACTCGCTATTACTTTATTCTAAAATTATTTCCTTTCTCATTAAAGGGTGATGCTAAAGCTTGGTACAATACTCTTGCTCCTGGTTGTGTGCGTAGTCCCCGGGATATGATTTATTACTTCTCTGAAAAATATTTTCCTGCTCATAAGAAACAAGCTGCCTTACAAGAAATATTTAAGTTTGTGCAAACTAAAGAAGAGGGTCTCCCACAAGCTTGGGGGAGGCTTTGCCAATTACTTAATGCTTTGCCTGATCATCCTCTTAAGAAAAATGAAATACTTGATATCTTCTATAATGGACAACCGATGCTTCAAGGGACTTCCTAGATAGTTGTGCTGGTTGTGTTTTTAGGGAACGGACTATTGGGTAAGCTGAAGAATGATTGAATAATATATTGAAAAATTATGATGATTGGACTCTTCCTGAACCACCGGCTAAACCCACTCCAAAGAAGAGGGGTATATTATATCTCAGTCCTGAAGATATGCAAGAGGCGAAGAAATCTATGAAGGAAAAAGGTATTAAAGCTGAGGATGTTAAAAAATTACCTCCTATTGAAGAAATACATGGGCTTAATACACCACCACTGCCTAAGGTAGTAGAGGTAAATTCTCTAATGAAGTTCAATGATAATGACAATCCTCACAATATGCATCCTAGCCAATGCCTTTATCAATTTGAAAACTACATTAGAAAACAAGATCACTTCAATGCAAATGTTATGAAACAATTGAAATACAATTCTAATATGATTGCTCGCTTGAGTGACTTGTTATTTAGAACCTCAAATGATGTTAGAGGTGTTGGAAAACATGCTTCTATGGTACAAACCCAGTTAGAAAAAGTTGCTAAATCTCAAAGAGAATTGCTTGATGAAATGAATAATAATATACATGACTTTACGGTTAGAGTTGCAACTAGAGGAGGTAAAGTGACTCAGGAACCACTTTATCCTAAGGGACACCCAAAAATAATTGAACAAGACTCACAAAGAAATAACACTAGTGCACCTAGTCCTTCTAAAAAGAAAAAGAAGAAGAAAAATGATAGGACTTTGCATGCTACTAGTGAACCTGAAATAGAGAAACCTCCTGATAATGATAATGAAACTTCTATCTCTGAGCCGAAACTCAATCTGGTAATGAACATTCACCTAGTGATAATGAAAAAGATAATGCTGATGTTTATGAAGATACTCAACCAAACAATGAAACAGAACCAGATAATGATGTTGAGATAGAACCACCTGTTGATCTTGATAACCCACAACCTAAGAATAAAAGATATGATAAAAGAGAGTTCATTGCTAGAAAACACGGTAAAGAAAGAGAACCGTGGGTTCAAAAACCTATGTCTTTTCCACCCAAGTCAACTAAAAAGAAAGACGATGAAGAATTTGAACGCTTTGCTGAGATGCTGAGGCCAGTCTTTTTGCGTACTCGCTTGACTGATATCTTGAAAATGCCTCCTTATGCAAAGTATATGAAAGACATCATCACTAATAAGAGAAAAATAACAGAAGATGAAATATCCACTATGCTTGCTAATTATACTTTCAAAGATGGAGTACCTAAAAAACTTGGAGATCCGGGAATACCAACTATACCTTGCTCTATCAAAAAGAATTATGTGAAAACTGCTTTGTGTGATATAGGAGCTGGTGTTAGTGTTATGCCTTTCTCTTTATATAAAAGACTTGACTTGAATAAACTCACACCTACTGAAATATCTTTGCAAATGGCTGACAAATTAACTGCCATACCTATCGGTATTTGTGAGGATGTGCCCATTGTTGTTGCTAATGTTACTATTTTGACTGACTTTGTTATACTTGAGATGCCCAAGGATGACAACATGTCGATTATCCTTGGTAGACCCTTCTTGAATACTGCATAGGCTATTACTGATTACAATAAAAGCAAGGTCACCTGGTCATATCAATGGTAATGAGCATACGATGCACTTTTCGAAGAAACAATTCCAAGTGAATGGTATTAATGTTATTGAAAAATCTTCGACAATCACTATTGGAAGTTTTCAAATACCTCTACCTATTGTCAAAAAGAAATATGAAATGCTTATTGTTAGGGACATTCATATCCCCAGCGAGGTAACTTAGTGATTTACGAAAATTCTTCGGTTTCATGCTAATCGAAAGTGGTTGTTAATAAGACCCGATCGACCTTATTAATGAATCATTTTTGAGAGGTATGAAGTTGATGAATTTAGTAAGCACTACCTTCTGTCCCACTTTTTGTTTTCTGTTTTTATTGGTTAAATAAAATAAAATGCCATGTTTTGTCTGTTTTCTGAATTTCCCATGCAATAAAAAATGACTCAAAAATAAAAGTTCTCAGAATGCTTTGAAAATTTAATATGATTTTTTCTGAATATTTAAGAATATCCTGTGCAAATAATAACAGAGGGAGGTGCACCAGGTGGGCACAACCCACCTGGGCGCGCCAGGACCCCCAGGCGCGCCCTAGTGGGTTATGGTCTATAAGTGCATCTAGTGCCCCTTAGTGATTTTGGTGGATTGAAGACTTATAGGCTAAGGAACTAATGCGTTTGTGAGTGTACACAGGTCTATAAGTCTATGAGGAGTTTGATATTTACAGAGAAAGTCGACCCCTAAAAATGAAGTTCTTCGATGAAGACTTTGATATTCTCAAGACTTTCAAGACTTTGAAAGTGAAGAAATTGGTGTGACCTTGAAGACTTGGTATTCATTTGAGGAACATGAAGCGTGAAGACTTTTGTTTTCGTAGCTTCGTTTTCTCTTTCTTGAGTCATAGGAAACACCGTACTGTTAAAGGGGGTCGAGGAAATACTAAGGAAAAATTTCCATGTGATGCTCAACTCAAAATCCTACACCTACCAATCCCTTCGAATGAAGCCATTGGAAATCTCATCTGATTCAGTCAATTTCTTGATGTGAGACGAAGTTCTTCCGGTCATTGAGAATTTGTTCTGACCGAGGAGTTAGGAATTCATGAGGCGGATTGCCTACGATGAGGAACATGATAGCCCCGAGGAATTTGAGATTCAAATTTCCGACCGTTGTTGTCTTCTTGCCACCTGTCCCAAAATATCTTATCCACCTAACGGTCATATCATTGAAGGGCATTTGTGTCTTATCATGTCGGGCTGCTCCCTAGGCTATAAATAGCCGTCCCCTACAACCACTAGCTGGTTGGCTGCTCCGAGAGAACTTGACACTTGTCATTTGAGAGCAACCCATCCTCTGAGGACTTTGAGCGAAAATCATCAAGTGAGGAAAAACCCCCAAACCAAACCCCTACAAACCCAAAGTGATTGAGCATCACTGAAGAGGTTGATCCTGCGTGGATCCGACGCTTGTTACCTTTGAAGACTGTGCTTCTTCCAGAAGGTTAGGCGTCATGGTCTAGAGCATCCAAGAGGAATTGTGGATCGCCGAGTGACCGAGTCTGTGAAGGTTTGGAAGTCGCCTGAAGACTTACCACGAGTAATTGGACGAGGTCTGTGTGACCTTAGTTCAAGGAGAATACGGTGAGGACTTGGTGTCTCGAGCTGCGTGCTTTCGATTTGGGTGTCCGGGGCTGTGTGTCCTCGAGTTTAAATACTCGGCCGCTCCAACCCGGACATACAATCGAGACAAAGTTGGAACTGGTCTACCAAATCATTGTCTTGACCAACCTAACTGGTTCTATTTCCTCAACCCTTTCATTTCCTCATTATTGTGTTGAGTGTTTGTTCATATCTGTGTTTGAAGACTTTGACTGAAGACTTTCTCAATTTCCTCAGTTCAATTTCTTCAGTCTGTTTGTCTTCATCTTGTGTTATCCTGTGATTACGCTTTCTATACTCTGTGCTAGTCTTCATTTCATCATGATGACCATGCGTGTATTTTGTTATGCTTACTTCTGAGTACTTATTCCGCTGCTAATAGTTCTTCGTTAAGGAATTTCCTCACCGGCAAATTCCTCAGTGAAGAATTCATAAAAATCGCCTATTCACCCCCCTCTAGTCGACATAACGCACTTTCATGGTCCCCATGTTGCCCCCCTCACTTATCTCTTCACACCACATCATCACTTACCTCCAGAAAAAAATCTCCATTTCTCTCTCTCCCGTGTTCTTGCTCTCAAACCTGCGAATTTCAATCTCTTTGCTCGAAGCTCCGTTTCTGAAACTGTTTCGGGGGATTGTTGCTTGGTATGCGATTCCACCGTTTGTCCAATTAGTTTTTGTTTTAGTGGTTTATATTTTGAATAATTAGCTACTCTTGGTGCTGCTGTAGATGAGCTTGCATGTTGAATTTTTAGATTTCTAAGTAGTTCGAATGCTTGCTTTGGCCTCTATGTATCCCTATGAGTAGTTGCTATCAATTTAATAAAGTTTTGTTGACAAACTTTTGTCACCTAATTTTTTTTTCTTCATAAAATTGTACGCGGACATGATGAACCTATTTGGAAGGAGTTCTTCGAGGATCAGATCCTCAGGGGCATCTTCTAGTGACAGCTCCGCTCGCCGGTCTTATGTTGAACCAAGTGAAAGTTCCACACGAGATGCCGCTACCAAAACATGTTTGTGGCCTTGCGATGACTATATGATGCGTGTGGGCATTAAGGAGGAATTTGAGCAATATGTTCACAATGCCAGTCTCGGTCCCTACAGTTCAGATAAGTGCGAACAACACCATATTCTCACTGAATCGTTTGTCAAAGGATTTAAATTCCATCCCCGTGAGTCTAGGGTGTCTTTTATGCTTTATGATAATCCATTTACCATCTCACTACATAATTTTTCTTACCACTACAAACTCCTGTTCTGGGGTTCGCTTGACGAACCGCCAAGGGCTGAGTACCAATCATTCTTGATTAGTCTTTGCTACAGTGAGACGAGGGGAGTGACACAAGGTAGAATAAAGAGCATTCATTTTCCCCCAATTCAGTACTTTGCATTATTTAACGGGAAATGTATAGTAGGCAAGCAAGACTGTAGTACGATTTGTGCTCTAGACTTGAGCCTCATACACACCGCTCTCACCGGTGAAAGTAATTATAACCTTGGGGCGATTGTTGCACGCAGACTTCAGCACAACGCTAACAGTGGCTATTTCTATGGTGGAATATATGCCACACGTTTAGCACGAGGGCTGGGTGTCTCACCTTTGCCCTTTGTTCCTATCCTACCCATGCAGTATTTAGATTTTGACACCTAAAAAGATCATAAGATCCTTCAAGGAAAGATTCATGATTTCACTTACAATCTGTTGTTTAACCAAACATCTGTTGTGCACACATAGTTGCCTGCGCCTGCTCTTTTTGACTAGCACAGCAAAGGAAGATATTTTGTTCTTGAGAGCGAGACCCGAGCTCACGACGCAGCAGTGGAGGCAGCACGGCAGGCCGAGGCATCCGCACCGAGAGCCTCCATGAGCTACCACGCCAACTACTATCCAGGCTACTGATTGATTACCAAGTTAGGCCAAAAGCCTAAAGTTGGGGGAGTACGTGTTTTCACCGATATTACATTCATGCTCACACATATCATTCCAGCTGTCGGTGTTCACACTTTTTCATTGTATCATCCATGTTAAATTTTATTTTCTTGCTTTCTTCTTGTGTGTTTGAAAAACTTTAGAAAACAAAAAAAATGTAGTTGTAGTAGTTTACTTTCTATGCATTCTTAGTAGTAGCACTAAATAGAAAACCCAAAAAGATTTCCTTGTTATTCTTTTGCTTGTTGGGAGCTTTCCCGTGTAAATAGTTTTTCTCGTTTTTGCTTTTCCCTTTTATTTGCTTGTTCAAGAAAACCAAAAACTCCAAAAAAAATTCAGTGTGTTTCTCTGAATTTCTTTTCTTTTTATTCGAGTCTTATCGAGGAGAAGACCACGATGAAAATGTTGAGTGGCTCTCATTTGAATAAATGTTAATCTAATAAAGAGCCCATTTTACCTTGTCTTCTCCTGTTGAATAAAATGTTTTGCAGATTCCAGCTTAGTCCACGACACTCTTGCACTATTATTATTTTCATATTGTTCGGTCGTGCAAGTGAAAGGCAATAATGACGATATTCGATGAACTTGCCGTGGCACAGACAAATGGGTATGAACTCGACTTATTTTGTTTGTGTAAATATGTTTAACCTAGTATCCATGATTCATCCCATTATGATTAAACATGTTTGCAATGACAATTAGAGATTATAGTTTCTCATGCCATGCATAGGTAGCTAGGAGTGGATAATGATGTATCTTGGATATCAACATTGTGTTAAAATGATTGTGATGTAGTATGATGATATGGTATCCTCCTCTGAATGTTCGAGTGGCTTGACTTGGCACATGCTCATGCATGTAGTTGAATCAAAACCAACATAGCATCTATGATATTTATGTTCATGGTGCTTATATACTACTCGTGCTAGTGTCCAATGTTACTTATGCATAATGCATGCTTATGACCGTTGTTGCTCTCTAGCTGACCGCTTCTCAATCTATTTGCTAGCCTTCGCCTGTACTAAGTGGGAATTCTGCTTGCACATCAAAAACCTTGAACCCAAAGTTATTCCAGATGAGTCCATCGTACCTACCTATATGCGGTATTACCCTGCCGTCCTAAGTAAATTTGCATGTGCCACATCTAAAAACTTCAAATAAATATCCTTTTTGTGTGCCTGGATTGTTCATGGAACGACAGGAGGTGGTCGGCATCTTTCATGCTAAGTGGGTTATTCTCAGGACGAGTGTTTGTTCACTCGCCATCGCACGAGAAAAGTGCGGTAATAGGGATGCCCAGTCCCAAAATGCAAACAGAAAAAGCTTACACATAATAAAACAAAAACTCCCAATGGAGTCAAAATCTTTACTTTTATCGCTTGGGAACCTCCACTAGCGTGCTTAGCATGGAAGATATTGATAACTGGTGGTCGTGAAGTAAATGAGAAGGGTGCATGTCTCAAAATATCATTTACCTTGGTTTTAAAACTTGAGCTCTAGCACCTTTGCAAATCACCACTCCCGTCTGGGAAGGGACTATCTATTTACTTTTATGTTGTGTCATCACCTTCTAAAACAAGCGCCAGAACCTGAGAGCACAACTGTCATGACTTATGCATTGTGTGTAGCTAATGTTGGGTGCATCATGACTGGATCTTTTCTACCATGAATTACAATGTTTAGTCACTGCTTGAACTTTGGAGGTGCTCTGCATTTTTGTTTTGCCTTCTCACAAAGGGCTAGCGAGATACCACTATTGTCATATTAAATCATGGTTGTTTTGACAACGTGTTGCTGGTTGAGATATCTTATTATTGCTCGCTAGCTGATTATGTCATTGATATGAGTTAATATAATCTTTAAGAGTTATTGTCGGCATGGTTAGTTATATTGTTGGCTGAAAACCTGGGTGTTGTTTAAGCTTATTTATGCAAACAAGAGAAAAAGAGTTCGTAAAAGTTTTTCTTTTTCACTTTCAGTTTATAAACTGAATTGCTTGAGGAAAAGCAAAGGTTTAAGCTTGGGGGAGTTGATACGTCTCCAACGTATCTAATTTTCCTAACGCTTTTCCTCATGTTTTGGACTCTAATTTGCATGTTTTGAATGAAACTAACCCCGGACTGACGCTGTTTTCAGCAGAACTACCATGGTGTTGTTTTTGTGCAGAAATAGAAGTTCTCGGAATGGAACGAAACTTTGCCAGGAATTTTTATATCAATAAAGAGAATTTTTGGAGCCAAGACCCACCACAGGGGGCGCCAGGGTGGGCACAACCCACCAGGGCGCCCCCCCTCCTGGCGCGCCTAGGTGGGTTGTCCCCACCTGGTGGCCCCGTAGACCCTGAAAGCGACGCTATAAAATCCTATTTTTCCACAAAAAATGAGGGAGAAAAAATTATCTCGATCCATGAGACGTAGCCGCTGTCACCTCCTGTTCTTCATCGGGAGGCCAGATCTGGAGTCCGTTTGGGGCTCCCGAGAGGGGGATCTTCGTTCTTCATCATTACCAACCCTTCTCCATTGCCAATTCCATGATGCTCCCCACCGGGAGTGACTAATTCCTTCGTAGGCTCGTTGGCCGGTGAGGAGTTGGATGAGATTCATCATGTAATCGAGTTAGTTTTGTTAGGGCTTGATCCCTAGTATCCACTATGTTCTAAGATTGATGTTGCTATGACTTTGCCATGCTTAATGCTTGTCACTTTGGGCCCGGGTGCCATGAACTCAGATATGAACCATTTATGTTATCACAATTATATCCATGTTCTAGATCCGATCTTGCAAGTTATAGTCACCTAGTACGTGTTGTGATCCGGCAACCCTGGAGTGACAATAGTCGGGACCACTCCCGGTGATGACCGTAGTTTGAGGAGTTCATGTATTAATGCTTTGTTCCGGTTGTCTATTAAGAGGAGGCCTTAATATCCCTTAGTTTCCAATATGGACCCCGCTGCCACGGGAGGGTAGGACAAAAGATGCCATGCAAGTTCTTTCCATAAGCACGTATGACTATTTACGGAATACATGCCTACATTATATTGACGAACTAGAGCTAGTGTCGTATCGCCCTAGGTTATAACTGTCTCATGATGAATATCATCCAACAAGTCACCGATCCAATGCCTATGAATTTCTCTTATATTGTTCTTGCTAAGTTACTACTGTTATCATCATTGTTACACTTGCTACAAAATACTGCTATCCCTGTTACTGTTACCGTTGCTGCTGTTACTACTATCAAAACTATCATATTACTTTGCTACTGATTACTTCCCGCAGATAATTAATCTCCAGGTGTGGTTGAATTGACCACTCAGCTGCTAATACCTTCAAATATTCTTTGGCTCCCCTTGTGTCGAATCTATAGATTTGGGTTGAATACTCTACCCTCGAAAACTGTTGCGATCCCCTATACTTGTGGGTTATTAGCCGGCGACGATGACATTCTCGCTGGCCTCATTAAGCAGCAGGAGCTGGCCGACGGCTTGATGAAGCTACTCGTGATCAGCGATGCCTCGGTTG
Source organism: Aegilops bicornis (assembly GCA_021605145.1). Classification (NCBI taxonomy): domain Eukaryota; kingdom Viridiplantae; phylum Streptophyta; class Magnoliopsida; order Poales; family Poaceae; genus Aegilops; species Aegilops bicornis. The sequence continues at coordinate 376,708,550 of CM038669.1, read as the reverse complement.
ACAAGGCGACCGGTCTCGTCGAGCAACTTATGGGTGACAATGCGAAGCTCCTCAAGGCGCTCGCCAAGAAGGAGGAGGAGGCCGCCGGCTGGAAGATGTTGCATGAGCAGAGCAAAGGTTTCGGGATGACGCTAACAAATGTAGTCGAGGAACTGATGGGTGACTTGAGGAAGCTCCGGATCGAGCGCGAGCAGGAGGTGGAGGAATCCGTGGCTGCTTTCAAGCAAAAGTCGTGAGGAATTGAAGAAGGAGTTGGAGGATGTCGTCGCCCGGTGATCCATCGATGAGTAGAGACAGTAGCAATCCAGATCGTTGTCTGTGATTTCCTTCTTCTCTTGCCCCCGTGTCTTCCGGGATTTGTCGCATGTGGCATTTTAAATAATCCAGAATATGTAAGACAATTATTATCTGCGCCATTGTAAATTTGTCGTCGTATTATCCGTAGCCATTTTATTTGTGGTCGTATTATCTGTTGCCCTATGTGGCAATTTAAATTAGGACGGAATACAAGTTGAAAACACGAAAAAAGTAAATGCTGCCATGGGATCACAAGCAAACACCCTCTGTCCAGGTGCTTTAATTAACCCATTAATGGAGAAGTTGTGAGCGCGGCGGGCGGCGGCTGGTGCATGGAGGTCAAAGAGCTCGCTTCCCGGTGAGCATGGGCGGCCTTGCTGCTCGCATGTGTCCCGTCGAGCCTGCGAGGTGGACAGGATGCACGCATCCCGTCGAGCCTGCGCGGCAGACTGCTCGTACGTGTCCCGTCGAGCCTGCACGGTGGACTCCTCGCGCTTGTCATGTCTAATCAAACAGCTTCACGCACGCCACCGAGTATGGTTAAATTTTGACAAGGTTCATATAATAAAACAGTTTGTGATATTAACGTGTCAGCGTTTTGTTTCAAAAAGGACTTCGTTGGCTACTAATGTGTGCGCATATTCTCAAACTGGACGATTTTTTTACCACGGCATATATGTGCCATGTCATGAAACCATGCCAAATTTCATGTTTTTTGGGTGGGTTTTTGATTTACTGGGATTTAAAAACCGAGATACTCAATGTTTCAGGATGACGACAAGTTTGTAATTCACTCCCATTCCTTAAATGAGACCTAAACATGCACCCAATGATACATGTACGATTTCCCACCCATTTTGTTTCACTGGAGCATGTGCTTGTAGATCAAATTTGAATTATGGACTACATTAAATGCATAGAAAACTTAATTAGTAATATATACAATGGCCAAACGAACCCTGAGCAGTTTCAAATTTCAGCACGACACTCCTGTTATTCTATGTTGCTTGTAGAAAACAAAGTTCAAGGCGAGAAGATGCAGTGATTATCGTTTAACCCACCAAAATGCGAGGGTTGCGAGAAGCTTCGGTTTGTAAGAGGCTTGTAATATAGTTTGCCCAAATTGGATAGTTATAGGTACCATGTAGTGACACCCTGCCAAGTTTCATGATTTCCTGGTGAGTTTTGGATTTACAGAGATTTAAAAACCAAGATTCACAATGTTTGTGGCCAAGGCAGGAAGGCGAGACGGTTGAGTTCATTCCCATTCGTTCCATTGGACCTAAACATGCGCCCCAAGGACACATGTACATTTTTTCTAGCCATTTTGGTACACTGGAGCATGTATTTGTAGTTCGGATTTGAATTATGGACATTAAATGCATAGAAAACTCAATTAATGAATAGAAAGGGTCAAACTAACCTTGAATAATTTCGAAGTTCAGCGCGAATCTCCCGTTGTTCCATGTTGCTTGTAGAAGAAAATACGAGGCTAGAAGAGGGAGCGATTATGGTTTGGCCCACAAGGGGACACGTTTCCCTATCGAAACCACGAGGGTTCTTGCGACAGGCTCTGGTTTGTAAGAGGTTTCTAATAAAGCTTGGCCCAAATTGGCAATGTTTTACCACGACATATATGTGCCATGACGTGACACCATGCCACCTTTGATGACTTTCTAGTGAGTTTTGGATTTATGGGTATTTAAAAAATGAGATTCCAAATGTTTGAGGACGAGCTAGGACGCCGGTACGATTGTAATTCGTTCCCATTCCTGGCATGGGACCTAAAAATGCACCCAAGGACACATGTACATTTTTTCTATCCATTTTGGTGAACTTGAGCATGTATTTGTAGTTCATATTTGAATTATGGACATTAAATGCCTAGGAAACTCAATTAGTGTATAGAAAGGCCAAATGAACCCTGAATAAGTTTAAATTTCAGCATAGATATCATGTCGTTCGATGTTGCCCGTAGAAGAAAATGCAAGGCGAAAAGAGGGAGAGATTATGTTTCGCCACAAGGGGAACACGTTTCCCTGTCGGAACCATGAGGCTTCCTTGAGAGAAGCTCCGGTTTGTAAGAGGTTTGTAATAAAGCTTGGCCCAAATTGGCAATTAGTTTACCACGACATATATGTGCCATGACGTGACACCATGCCACCTTTAATGACTTTCTGGTGAGTTTTGGGTTTATGGGGATTTAAAAACTAAGATTCCAAATGTTTGAGGACGAGCCAGGACGCCGGTACGGTTGTAATTCGTTCCCATTCCTGGCATGGGACCTAAACATGCACCCAAGGACACATGTACAATTTTTCTGGCCATTTTGGTGAAGTGGAGCATGTATTTGTAGTTTAGATTTGAATTATAGACATTAAATGCCTAGGAAACTCAATTAGTGTATAAAAAGGCCAAACGAACCCTGAATTAGTTTAAATTTCATCATGGATATCTTGTCGTTCCATGTTGCCCGTAGAAGAAAATACAAGGCGAAAAGAGGCAGTGATTATGTTTCGCCACAAGGGGAACTCGTTTCCCAATCGGAACCACGAGGCTTCTTTGAGAGAAGCTCCGGCTTGTAAGAGGTTTGTAATAAAGCTTGGCCGAAATTGGACAATATTTTTACCACGACATATATGCGCCATGACGTGACACCATGCCAACTTTCATGACTTTCTGGTGAGTTTAGGATTTACGGGGATTTAAAAACCGAGATTCTAAATGTTTGAGGACGAGCCAGGACGCTGGTACGGTTGTAATTCGTTCCCATTCCTTAAATGAGACCTAAACATGCACCCAAGGACACATGCATAATTTTTCTAGCCATTTTGGTGAACTGGAGCATGTATTTGAAGTTCAGATTTGCATTATGGACATTAAATATGCTTAGGAAACTCAATTAGTGTATAAAAAGGCCAAACGAACCCTGAATAAGTTTATATTTCAGCACGGATATCCTGTCGTTCAATGTTGCCCGTAGAAGAAAATACAAGGAGAAAAGAGGCAGTGATTATGTTTCGACAACAAGGGGAACACGTTTCCCTATCGGAACCACAAGGTTTCTTTGAGAGAAGCTCCGATTTGTAAGAGGTTTGTAATAAAGCTTGGCCCAAATTGGACAATGTTTTTACCACGACATATATTTGCCATGACGTGACACCATGCCTACTTTCATGATTTTCTTGTGAGTTTAGGATTTATGGGGATTTAAAAACTAAGATTCCAAATGTTTGAGGACGAGCCAGGACGCCAATACGGTTGTAATTCGTTCCCATTCCTGGCATGGGACCTAAACATGCACCCAAGGACACATGTATAATTTTTCTAGTCATTTTGGTGAACTGTAGCATGTATTTGTAGTTCAGATTTGAATTATGGACATTAAATGCCTAGGAAACTCAATTAGTGTATAAAAAGGCCAAACGAACCCTGAATAAGTTTAAATTTAAGCACGGATATCTTGTCGTTCCATGTTGCCGGTAGAAGAAAATACAAGGCGAAAAGAGGTAGTAATTATCGTTTCCCCCACAAGGGGGACACGTTTCCCTATCAGAACCACGTGGCTTCTTTGAGAGAAGCTCCTTTTTGTAAGAGGCTTGTAATAAAACTTGCGCCAAAATGGACGAAAAAATTCCTCGACATATATGTGCCATGTCGTGACACCATGCCAAGTTTCATGATTTTTGGGTGAGTTTTGGATTTACTGGGATTTAAAAACTGAGATTCTTCCCCCTGCTTTCAAATAGCACACGGTTCACTCACGAAAGCCGTGTGCCTACCAAACCATGGCCGAGACATCCCCCTTCCCCCTGCTGAGCGCGCGATATGAGTCGTGCATCCCGTTTAGCCAGAACCCAAACCCCACGGATCGTACGTCTGCACTGTTGGATGCTCCCAGATCGAACGGCAACCCTCACCCTTTCGATAGCACATGTAGTACATGGGTAAGCACTGTGCGCATGTGTCGTGCTTGCTCACACTTCCTTCTCTACTATGTTTTCTAAACAGGCTACCATTTCCCGCCACTCCTCTTATCGGTTTCCCGCCTCTTCTCCCATCGGTTTCCTGCTACCAGTGTATGTGCTCATTGTAGGCTAGATGGTGACACACCAGCCATGTAAATATCGCACACAGTTTCTAAAAGCACAAATGTGCGTGATAGGAGGGAATAGGTCCCATAGGGTGACCAGCATGAAACTCCTTAAAGGTAAGGAGGCAATTCCTATCAGCAAGGTGCCGCTTCCCATCCGCTAGCCTAGTCGAATAGAACGCAGAAGTTAAGCGTGCTCGGGCTAGAGTAGTCCAAGGATGGGTGACCCGATGGGAAGTTACATATCTCAAGATTCATTTAATCTCCATGACACGGTCATTATAGAGATAAAGAGATAAATATCTCTATAGTTACCTTATCTCTATAATGACCTGACATGCTGATTATATAAACCTTGGGATCCTTGTTTTGCTAATTTGTAGACTATGTTTTTATAGGTTATTTTTTGCTGTAAAATCACCATGATCAGCATAGCCTTGAGCAAATGGTGGAGGTCTTGGCTTAACAGCGTCTGCGATGCAAGTCTTGTTGTAAAATCACCACGACTGCGCAAGCTAAAGGCAGGTAAGTTTATTTAGAAATTAGGACAAACCGTGTGCAATAGACCAGCTAGCTAGAAATATAAAAACAAACTACCCGCCTTGAGCGTTGGAAAATTCAGCGGTTCTGCCACTTTTCCTTATTATCATACACGCATATTCTTATTGGACCATGTGCGATCTTGGACACTCCCGCCCCACATCAATTCCTTTACCCAAATTTTAGTAGTCGCCGTACTTCAACCGTCACCCACACTCCTCCGGCACCGACCTTATAGTATAATTTCAGTAGCTGAGGCATTTGAACCGTCGCCCTCCCTCGTCCAATACCATCTCCACCCACCATTACTAAATTTTTTTAGTAGCCGCGGCGTATCCTCAAACACCACCATCCCCCTCCACAGTCCCCCACCAGGCCGGCGCCGCCACCAACCCATGCCGGTCTTCCTGTTCCTCCTAGCTTAGATAATAAAGTTCAGGTTACCCAGCGATTCCCGTAGCATCGCCCCACTCCCCTGAGTTTTTAGATGAGGCATGTGGTGTCCCTCCCCGCCAGATCCACATCCCATGCTCCAGAATGTCACATGCTAAGCTCGACCACATATCCCGGAGCCCAACGAGCGTTCGGCCAAGAAGAGGTTTATCATGGCCTCTCCGGCGTACATTGGCGAGGTGGTCGCCATTCACCCCAACCTATCGATCCCGGAGCAATACGTCACCGCGGAAGCCGGCAGAGACGTTGACTATGTTGCCATGCCAAAGGCTTCATGTCAGCGGGCTTGCGTATTACTGTATCTCGGGAAAGCTGGCAACGACATCAAGCTCGTCGACAGGTTACGTGGTCCATTGATGTCTGCTAGGACTACGTTGGCATTTCCCCAAAGAGGAAGAGATGATGCAGCACAACGACGGTAGGTATTCCCCTCAGTGATGAAACCAAGGTTATCAAACTAGTAGGAGAACCAAGCAACACAACGTAAGCAGCCCCTGCACACAAATAACAACCACGTTGTCAATCCCTTTCGGGTAACGGTGCCAGAAATTGTTGCGCAGACGGGAGAAAGTTGTAATAGATTTAATAAATAGATCACAAATAAAATAAAGCGCAGCAAGGTATTTTTGTATTCTTGGTTTAATAGATCTGAAAATAAATGCAAAAGAAAAGTAGATCGCAAAGGCAAATATATGAGAAAGAGACTCGGGGGCCGTAGGTTTCACTAGTGGCTTCTCTCGAGAAAATTAGCAAACGGTGGGTGAAAAAATTATTGTTGGGCAATTGATAGAACTTCAAATAATCATGACGATATCCAAGAAATGATCATTATATAGGCATCACGTCCAAGATTAGTAAACCGACTCCTGCCTGCATCTACTACTATTACTCCATATATCGACCGCTATCCAGCATGCATCTAGTGTATTAAGTTCATGGAGAAACGGAGTAATGCAACAAGAACGATGACATGATGTAGACAAGATCTATCTATTTAGAGATAGACCCCATCATTTTATCCTTAGTAGCAACAATACATATGTGTCGGTTCCCCTTCTGTCACTGGGATCAAGCACCGTAAGACCAAACCCACTACAAAGTACCTCTTCCCATTGCAAGATAAATAGATCAAGTTGGCCAAACAAAACCCATATATCGGAGAAGAAATACGAGGCTATAAGATATCATGCATAAAAGAGATCAAAGAAACTCAAATACTTTCATGGATATAAAAAAGATATAACTGATCATAAACTCAAAGTTCATCAGATCCCAACAAACACACCGCAAAGAGAGTTACATCATATGGATCTCCAAGAGACCATTGTATTGAAAATTCAGCGAGAGAGAGGAAGCCATCTAGCTACAAACTACGGACCCGAAGGTCTACAAAGAACCACTCATGCATCATCAGAGAGGCACCAATGGAGGTGGTGAACCCCATCTGTGATGGTGTCTAGATTGGATCTGGTGGTTCTGGACTCTGCGGCGGCTGGAACTGATTTTCATCGAATCCCCTAGGGTTTTTGGAATACTGGGGTATTTATAGAGCAAATGGCGGTTCAAGGGGCACCCGAGGTGGGAACAACACACCAGGGCGCGCCTGGGCCTCCTGGCGCGCCCTGGTGGGTTGTGCTCTCCTCGGAGCACCCCCAGGCGCAGCCTTGGCCCATTAGGTGTCTTCTGGTCCCAAAAAAATCTCTGTGAAGTTTCGTTGCATTTGGACTCCGTCTGATATTGATTTCCTGCGATGTAAAAAACATGCAAAAAACAACAACTGGCACTTGGCACTATGTCAATAGGTTAGTACCAAAAAATGATATAAAATGAATATAAGATGATTATAAAACATCCAAGATTGATAATATATCAACATGGAACAGTTAAAAATTATAGATACGTTGGATACATATCATCCATCCCCAACCCCTCTGGTTCAACCATCGTCGATCTCTTCGATGGCCCTGCAACTGATCTCCTCCACCAAGCGGTCAAGGATTTGTGATCCTTATACGCCATCGAGCCCATTTTGTCATTTCTGAAGGACACGTTCTATGGCGGCGGCTTGGGATCCTCAATTGCCAAGTCAGATCTCATCGACCACGACCACGAGGAGGGCACCCACAAAGGTTCTTCCAAGGTGAAATAGCCCATCTGTGACATCGGAGAGTGCACCATGGGTCTGTGCTCTTCCAACTGGAAGGATCTCGTCCATGAAATGTGAGGCAACATCCTATCAGCAAATCTCACCTTTTCTAGCTTGCCAACCTGTACGCTTTGTTTTAGTAGTGATGACCCAAAAGAATAGGGGATCAATTGTAGCTCTTTTCGACAAGTAAGAGTATCGAACCCAACAAGGAGCAGAAGGAAATGACAAGTAGTTTTCAGTAAGGTAATGTCTGCAAGTGCTGAAATTGTAAGTAGCGGAGTAGTTTGATAGCAAGATAATTTGTAACGAGCAAGTAACGATAGTAGCAATAAGTATGCAGCAAGGTAGCCCAATCCTTTTTTAGGCAAAGGACTGGCCAAAACGGTCTCTTATGATAAGCAAAGCTTTCTTGAGGGTACACGGGAATTTCATCTAGTCACTTTCATCATGTTGGTTCGATTTGTGTTCGTTACTTTGATAATTTGATATGTGGGCGGACCGGTGCTTAGGAGTTGTTCTTACTTGAAAAAACCTCCTACTTATGATTAACCTTCCCACAAGCATCCGCAACTTCGAGAAAGGTATTAAGAATAAATTCTAACCATAGCATTAAACTTATGGATCCAATCGGTCCCTTATGGAATAGCGCATAAATTGGGGTTTAAGCTTCTGTCACTCTCGCAACCCATCATCTAGTTACTACTCCACAATGCATTCCCTTAGGCCCAAATATGGTGAAGTGTCATGTAGTCAACGTTCACATGACACCACTAAGGGAATCACAACATACATACTATCAAAATATCGAATACATATCAAATTCACATGATTACTTGCAACATGATTTCTCCCATGACCTCAAGAACAAAAGTAACTACTCACAAATGATAAACATGTTCATGATCAAAGGAGTATTAAATAGCATAATGGATCTGAACATATAATCTTCCACCAAATAAACCATATAGTAATTAACTACAAGATGTAATCTGTCGGTGTACAAAAGTAGGGGTCTTTCTGTACCCCTTTACTTGTGCACGGGCAGTTGTAGCCACACCTGCGGCCATGCTTGGCGGGGCGGAAGGAAGAAAAGAATAAGACTGCCAAGGCAACACTCAAGCCAGAGGCATTAAGAACAAAGGGGCAAGATGGATTCCCCCCGGCAACACCCTTGCCGGGGCGGCCTACATAACCCCGGCAAGAGCCTTGCCGGGGCAACTTGCCCAACACCAGCAAGGCCGCCTCCCTCGAGCCTGAGAGTTCTGACACCATCGGCAACCTCAGAACCAAGGCTCAGGGGCGCCTGCATGGTGGCATGCAGATCTTTGTGAAGACCAAATGCCTGCAAGACTAGATAAGAACCAGAAGACGAAGACCCCCGGCAAGACCCCTTGTCAGGGACGGCCGTGGTCTTGCCGGGGACGCCCACGAGACCCTGGCAAGACCCTTCCGGAGCCTCTGTGGGTCCGCAGCCAGGCCGATGCCTACCAAAGCTCCGCTGCCCCGCGGCCGTTCCAACGCGGAAGCGCCTGCTTGGCAGCATGCAGCTTCTAGGCCAACCAGGCAAGCACCTGCGTGGTGGCATGCGGATCTTCATGAAGACCCTGTCACTGCACCAGCACAGCAGCCAGCCAGCCAGCATGGCACTGCATGCCCTGTTAGCTTGGACACGCGTCGAAGCAAGGTGAGGTGGCGACGGACGGGACGAGCCATGTTGCCGTCTCTGATAAAGCAAGATGGCACGTAGGCAGCACATTAAATGCATTTGTCCTACGATGTCAGGAGATAAACTTGTACACTGTAGATACTTTCCACCGCCTGTGTGCCACTGTGGCGACCCCTTTTACATATATAGTAGCTAGTCCAAGAACACAAGAACACCAAATAAACACAGACAAGCAGGACTAGGGTATTGCGCATCGTTTCCGGCCCGAACCTGGGTAAAAATCCCCTCACGCTGATCATCTGGACCTGCTCTTTGCGCAGCTCATCACCCCCGCCAACCGTAGAAGGGATTCCCTGGGATCCAATAGGTGTCAATTTCCCCGACATCTTTGGCGCGCCAGGTAGGGGGTGTGAGGTTGTGAAAATCTGGTCTAGAAGTTAGCGCAACAACTTCTTCATCGCCATGGCTCCCAAGAAGAAGGAGATCACGGCAATCGGTTCATCTGGAGCCGAACCGCCCATACGAGTGTGGGCGGGCGACGAGGCGGCCGCGGGTGGCAGCGGAGGTACGACCCACGAGCCTCCGCCACACCCTGGCAATCAGAGCCAAACGAGCGGCATCATTCGAGCCCAAGACGATGAGCCGCACGCCGCAGGGTCCAAGGGCGGGGCCATGCTTCCCACGGGCGGCGCGTCAACCTCCAGGACACCCCAGCCGGCGTCCATGTCGCGGCCTTCCCAGGACGCGCGCGACGAGCAATGCCGCGAGTGATGCACCGGGCCGGCATGCACACCCAGACGCTGGCGGAAACGGCGGAGCCGGATTCCCCGATCGAGGACGAGTGGTTGGACACCGCCTCGGGGGCTACAATCTCTATGGCGATCGAGCCGAACTCCATCCCTGTCCTTTGCGAAGACCTCGACTCCAGGGTGCGGGTCTCCTCTCCGGACTCCGAACCCCCTGCGCCCCTGCCAATCGAATCCGATTGGGCGCCCGTCATGGAGTTCATCGTCATGACATCTTTTCAAAGACTCGCCCTTTGGCGACATCCTGAATTCACTAAAGTCTCTCTCTTTATCCGGAGAGCCCTAGTCGGATTACGGTCAGGAAGGTTGGGATGCGGACAACGAAGAAATTCAAAGCCCACCCACCACCCACTTGGTAGCCGCTGTCGACGATCTAACCGACATGCTAGACTACGACTCCGAAGACATCGACGGTATGGACGACGATGCCGGAGACGAACAAGAACCAGCGCCTGCCGGGCACTGGAAAGCCACCTCATCATATGACATATACATGGTGGATATCCCAAAAGATGGGAACGGCGATGGAACAACGGAGGATGACCCCTCCAAGAAGAAACCGAAGCGCCGACGTCAGCGGCGCCGCTCTAAATCCTGCCACAGCAAGAATGAAGATTCCGGCACCGGAGATAACAATACACCGGACAGTGCCGAAGACAATCCACTCCAGCAAGATCCAACGCAGGAGGATGGAGACGCCAGCCCTCACGAGAGAGCGGCAGAAGAAGAGGTAGAGGATTATATGCCTCCCTCCGGAGACGAAGCAAGCCTCGACGACGATGAATTCGTCGTGCCTGAGGATCCCGTCGAACAAGAGCGTTTTAGACGCAGGCTTATGGCCACGGCGAACAGCCTCAGGAAAAAGCAGCAACAACTTAGAGCTGATCAGGATCCGCTGGCCGATGATGGATGAAGTCCTCGCGTCAAGAGCATGAGCTCAACGCCTCCAAAGCTACCCTAAACGCAAGCTGCTCCCCGATTAGAGGAGGAGGCTTACGAACCCGCATCACCAGGAGACAATACGGTGAGCGACCACCCGTGGTTGCGACAGAGAGGCCTCTAGGCCCTTCACTAGAACCGCACCCGGCATCGCTCAAAAAGCACACGGCCACGGGGAACGCCCGACCTACGAGATATATTGGAGGACAAGGCAAGACAATCAAGATCGATCTATGGATCGCGTGGGCCCACAGTGCGTGGCGACAAGCTGTCGCGCGGACACGATAAGTCTGGCCGGGCGAACAAAACAGACAAAGCTCTTTTGAGCTCCGTCGTGATATCGCCCGATCTGAGGCGCCGACACCCACTATGCTTCATGCGAAGTAATGGATCATCAAATCCTCAAGGGTTTAAACCCGTCAATATTGAATCCTATGATGGCACAATGCACCCCGCGGTTTGGATCAAAGACTATCTCCTTCACATCCACATGGCTCGCGGTGACGATCTTCACGCCATCAAATACCTCCCCCTCAAGCTTAAAGGACCAGCCCGACATTGGCTCAACAGCTTGCCAGCAGAATCAATTGGGAGCTAGGAGGACCTGGAAGCCGCATTCCTCGATAACTTCCAGGGCACTTACGTGCAACCACCAGACGCTAATGACCTAAGCAACATAATTCAGCAGCCAGACGAATCGGCCAGACAATTCTGGACACGGTTCTTAACCAAGAAAAACCAAATCGCCGACTGTCCGGATGCGGAAGCCCTCGCGGCCTTCAAGCATAACATCCGTGACGAGTGGCTTGCCCGGCACCTAGGACAGGAAAAGCCGAAATCCATGGCAGCCCTCACATCACTCATGACCCGCTACGCATGGGTGAGGACAGCTGGCTAGCACGCAGCAACAACCTCAAAGAAAATTACGGCAGTCCGGACTTCAAGGACCGAAATGGCAGGCCGCGTCCTAACAAAAACAAACGCCGCATTAACGGCGACAATACTGAGGATACGGCAATCAATGCCGGATTCAGAGGCTCTAAACCCGGTCAGCGGAAAAAGCCATTCAAAAGAACTACTCCGGGTCCGTCCAATTTGGACCGAATACTCGACCGCTTGTGCCAGATACACGGCACCCCCAAAAAGCCGGCTAACCACACCAACAGGGACTGTTGGGTATTCAAGCAGGCAGGCAAGTTAATTGCTGAAAACAATGACAAGGGGCTGCATAGCGATGACGAAGACGAGACCCAACCGCCGAACAATAGAGGATGAAGGGTTTCCCCCACAGTGCGGACGGTGAACATGATATACGCAACGCACATACCCAAAAGGGAGCGGAAGCGTGCACTCGTGTATGTCTACGCGATGGAGCCAGTTGCCCCAAGTTCAATCCATGGTCCTCCTGCCCGATCACTTTTGACCGAAGGACTACCCACCAAAGATCCGCCATGGCGGATTCGGCCGGACTGGTCTTACCCAATCGTCGATGGATTTCACCTAACGTAGTCTTGATGGGACGGCGGCACCTGAACCTGCTTTACCGAGGATACGGTGCGCATAAAATGGGCATAGACCCCTCAAGGATTAAACCTACCAAAACGACCTTTAAAGGCGTCATACCAGGTGTAGAAGCCAATTGTACAGGCTCAATTACACTGGAAGTGGTCTTCGAATCCCCGGATAACTTCTGAAGCGAGGAGTTAATCTTCAACATAGTCCCGTTCTGCAGCGGCTATCATGCCTTGCTCGGACGCACCGCGTTTGCAAAGTTCAACGCGGTGCCGCACTACGCATACCTCAAGCTCAAGATGCCAGGCCCTCGAGGAGTCATCACGGTCAACGGAAACACTGAACGTTCTCTCCGCATGGAGGAACATACAGCGGCTCTCGTGGCAGAAGCGAAATGCAGCCTCTTAAGGCAATTCTCGAGTATGGCCGTTAAGCGGCCGGACACAGCTAAGCGCGCCCGGAGTAACTTACAACAAGACCAACTGGCACGTTCCGAGCACGCGTAGCAGTGCGGCCCCAACCCCAGCTCCTGCGAAACGTCAAAGCAGGTCCTTCGCGTACACCACTACACTCTGAAGATACCATGGGCATGGGGAGAGGGGCACGACCACGATAAACCCAGACTGCGGCTCAACCACACCAGGGGCTCTCAAGTGTGTCGTTTCTTTTTCTTTTTCTTTTTACCTTTTACTTTTTACCCACAGGACTCCGTTTGTCAGAAGCCCTGTCCGGCAGCAGACCTGCCGAACTCATGATGCAATAGCCCGGGAAGGATAAAGGCTACAACGAATATACAGGTGGTCTCCATTACGAGCATTTTTATACACCAATCTGCAGCCTACCCCTGGAGGGGGACATGTTTAACATTCCCATACCTTGCTTATCGCACTATTTGTATCGTTCTGCATTCGTAGCAGCACTTATTAAATAAAACAATGCAGCACCTTTTTGCTTATATTTGCATTTCTTTTTCATACATATGTTCATTAACAGCATGTTGCATCCGTACACTTTGGTACGGCTAATATACACCAGGGGCTTATGTTTCCCGCATTATGGTGTGATGAGTCCGAACACTTTCACAAGTGCGGCACCCCGAACTTATAGCACTATATGCACCGGCTCCGAATCATGTCTTGGGTCAATAGTTGGGTTTGCCCGGCTCCCATGTTTTGGTACCTTACGTTCCGTTATATCGGCTAAGGTAGCACTGGAAGAACCACTGCGATTCCGCCCCAGTTGAGCTGGGTTAACGCCTCAGTGGAGAAAGCTAAAACTGACCGTCATGATGAGGCGAGAGCCGGTCGCTGTTCGAGAGGTTTTTGCGAGTCCCAAAGACTTATGCCACTTAGAGCGAGGAGCCGGATCTTTGTCCGGCCAAGGCGCCGGATAGCGCCCCAAATTCGACCTTCGAAGACTAGGGGCTTCGCCGAAATTTAAAATTATAGAATTCTATGGCTAAGTGAGAGCGTTCAAGCATTATAAGTCTGGTTGCCTGGTTCGCTGTGTTGAGCGCCTCCCTAGATGGACCCAAAAATGGGAACAAGAGCGCTCAAGTTTATCCCGAACACCCCAGCACTCGTGGCATGGGGGTTGAAGCCACCGACTTGCCATCTCTCAGATTTGATAAACAGCTTCACAGAAGGTAATATTTTAAATTAACAAGCGTTGCTTAGCGCATATGAACTAAGTTTTCAGCGCACAGGATAACAAAATGCGAGTCTACTCAAATATTACATCTTTGGAGCACTCACCCGCAATAGTGCGGGCGCCTTTCAACACACTCTTATAATACATCTCGCGCGTGCGGTGCTCCTTGCCCTCTGGTGGCGGGTCCGTCACGAGCTTCTGGGCATCCATCTTGCCCCAGTGCACCTTCTTGCGCGGGCAAGGGCCCGGCAGGCACCCTCAATACAAGCGGAATGCTTGATGACTTCTACCCACGGGCACGCATCCATCAGCCGCCGCACCAGTCAAGTAGCTCCTGTGCATGGCCTCCTTAGGCCACACCGAACTATGAGGCCCTTCATGGCCTGTTCGCCGCCTTGTGGAGCTCGACCAGCTGCTTCACTGGTCGCTATAAGGGCACCGGATGTCCGGCCTCGACATCTTTGAGACCAGAAGACCTTCTTCGTCGAGCTACACTCCTCGGCCCGGTAGAATGCGGCAGCATCGGACACGCTGCGAGGAAGATCTGCGAACGCTCCTGGAGAGCTCCGAATTCGGGTAAGCAACAGGTAATTAACACTCACATGCTTACTTTGCATGAAATATGCCTTACCCACTGCTATTTTCTTCACCGCCTCAATCTCCTGGAGGGCCTTGTAGGCTTCGCCCTTAGCGTCCTTGGCACTCTCAAGAGCCGTTGCAAGCTCAGACTCTCGAGTCTTCGAGTCATGCTCCAAGCTCTCATGTTTTTCCACGATATCCTGGAGCTCTTGCTGTACATCCGCCACCCGCGCCTCCTGCTTCTCTCGCTCGGTGCGCTCCGTGGCTGCATTGTGTTCGGCCGCGGCCACCGCCTCCTTCAGGGTCGCCACCTCGTTAGTGGCCCCTACAATACCCACATTATCCTTGTCATTTTTCTTGCAAAAAAATCCTTTTCTGTAAGGTATAATTTTCATAAGGTATTACTCACCTTCTTTTTCCTCGAGCTGCTTCTTGGCATGGCCGAGCTCATTCTCGGACCGCTCGAGGTTTTCCTTCAAAGTATTGACCTCCGCAGTCAGTGCGGCGGAGGTCAGCAGCACAACCTGCAATCCCATATTGACATATTTTTTATGACTCCTGCGTTTATCTTTCTAAAGATCCTCAGTCCAGCTTTTCTTTCCGAACACCGAACCGAGCATCAGGGGCTACTGTCTATGCGGTACCATTTTACATATATTGAAATTCTTACCTCAAAGCCTGTTAGAAGGCTACTGCAGGCTTCGGTCAGCCCGCTCTTGGCGAGCTGAACCTTTCAATCACCACACTCATAACAGCGGTGTTCCTCTTTATGGAGGCGCCGTTGAGCGCCTCAAAGAAATTATCCGGCACCTCCGGTTGGGCCGGAGGCAGCCGGCGTCAAGGTCTCGCCCTTCTTACGAAGGGTCGCCCGCCAGAACTCAAGCCACTTTGGCCTCCGGGCTGAGTCCGTGCAGAAGTCCGGAGGGTGTCCTGTGACACCTTCGAGCCTCGTCCTCTGGTGGGTCATTTCTGGGATCCCACCTCGGCGTCGTCCATGACGGGGGTGGAGGCAGTCGGAAGGGAATCCATATCCGACGCACCCAAGGACCCGCTCGTCGAAACGGGAAGATCATCCTTGGGTGGAATGCAGGGTTGTATGCGGCATTAGAAAGACATTATGTGGCGAAAGGATAAAACCTTAAAGTTATTCGGGAGTCCGGATACTTACGATCTCGCCAGGGGCTTGGCCCTTGGAGGCCAGTCCTCGTCGTCGTCACTTGCGTTGGCGGAGTAGTCCGGGGGAAGAGTTTTTCCCTTCTTGGACCCTTCGGCCTCCCTTGTTGGGGAGGCCTTCCTTTTCTTCCCTCCCCCCGTTGGGGGAGAGGCTTTCTTCTTCTCCTCCTCACCTTGGTGGGAGGAGTCGGCCTCGGATTCATCATCCGATAGCACCTGAAAACGGGAACTCTTCCGAGTCCCCGTGGCCGTCTTCTTGGCCTTCTTCTCCGGCACCACGTGGGGTGCGAGCCAAGAGCCCGTTAGGCGGGCGTCCGCTGGGTCCTTCCGCAATGGGGCCGGACAGGTAATCCGTTCGGCCTTCGCCAGCCATTCCTATCAAAGGTAAAGGGAGTTTAGATCCCGCATAGAGCCAAACTATGGAAAACAAGTGGTGAAATCACTTACCTCGTCAGCTGGACGCTGCGAGCGGAATCCGCGATCTTCGGTAGCGAATGCGGGAGCTTCGGCGCCCTTGAACAGCACCTTCTAGACATCTTCGTATGTAGTGTCGAAGAGCCCGCTCAGGGTCTGGTGCTGCGCTGGATCAAACTCCCACATGTTGAAGCCCCGTCGCTGGCACGGGAGAATCCGTCGGATGAGCATGACCTGGACTACGTTTACAAGCTTGAGCTTCTTGTCCACCAGCTTCTGGATACGGGCTTGGAGTCGGTCAGCTCCTCCGAATCCCCAAATCCGGCCACTCTCTTTCCGGGAGGTGAGCCGTGTAGGGATGCCAGATCTGAATTCGGGGCCGTTGCCCAATCAAGTCACGCGGGTCGGTGATGTAGAACCACCCCGATTGCCACCCCTTGATGGTTTCCACGAAAGTGCCCTCCAGCCACGTAATGTGGGACATCCTGCCCACCATGGCGCCTCCGCACTCCGCTTGGCTGCCCTTCAGAACCTTCGGCTTGACACTGACGGTCTTGAGCCACAAGCCGAAGTGGGGCTGGATGCAGAGGAAGGCCTCGCACGACCCATTTATAAACGCCTTTAGATGTTGAGGATGAAATTCGGGGCCGATCATGGAAATCAAGGCCGTAGTAGAACATGAGCCCCGGACAAAGGGATGGGCGGGAAGCCCAGTCCAGCGGAGGAAATGGGGAAGAAATACTACCCTCTCATGGGGCCTGGAGTTGGGGACGAGCTCTCCCTCGTCGGGGAGCCGATGCGCGATGTTCTTTGGACAAATATCCGGCGCCGCGCAGCTTCTGGATCTGCCCCTCCGTGACGGAGGAGGCCATCCACTTGCCTCCCGCTCCGGACATAGTTGGAGAAGGTTGAGGTGAGAAGTGCGGACTTGGGTGCTGGAGCTCGAGTTCGCGGAGATGGATAAGCCAAGGAGGAAGAAGGCGCAGGTAAAAGGGTTGGATCTCTATCCCCTTATATGGGCGGACAAAAACATGTGTCCCCACCGGCCTGGTAAAACTCGCTTATCTCCCAAGCGTCACAATTAATGGCGCGGTTGGGTTAACCACGTCCGTATTGATGGGAATCCCGGAATAAGGGGAACACGATCTACCTTGACGGGGCGTGCCAAGGAAACCGCTTCGCTAAACGCTACCGAGGTGGAACAATAAAAACAATTTGAGTAAAGGCTTGGTAGTGGTGCGGCGTCACGCCCACGTAATACGTCGGCCAGATTGATCGTGTGTAACATTATTCTCTCTACGAAGGTATTTGGAATATATTTATGCAGATCAGGACACTATCATGTTGTTCACAATCTTCTAAAAAATATTCGGAGGAAGAACCCGCCTTGCAATGCCGAAGACAACATGCAGCGTCGGACTCGTCGTCATTGAAGCCTGGTTCAGGGCTCTTGAGGAGTTCCGGACTAGGGGTGTCCGGATAGCGAACTATCATCATCGGCGGACTCCAAGACTATGAAGATGCAAGATTGAAGACTTCGTCCCGTGTCCGGATGGGACTTTCCTTGGCGTGGAAGGCAAGCTTGGCGTCTGGATATGTAGATCTCCTACCATTGTAACCGACTGTGTAACCCTAACCCTATCCGGTGTCTATATAAACCGGAGGGTTTTAGTCCGTGGGGCGAAGAACAATCATACCATAGGCTAGCTTCTAGGGTTTAGCCTCTTTGATCTCGTGGTAGATCCACTCTTGTAACACACATCATCAATATTAATCAAGCGGGGCGAGGGGTTTTACCTCCATCAAGAGGGCCCGAACCTGGGTAAAAACATCGTGTCCCTTGTCTCCTGTTACCATCCGCCTAGACGCACAGTTCAGGACCCCCTACCCGAGATCCGCCGGTTTTGACACCGACAGTGCTCATGGATGGAGGGAGCAGTATTAATATCCTATACTATGAGACCTTCCGCCGTATGGGGCTAACAGATAAAAATCTTAAACCGTCCAACACGGTATTCTATGGTGTGGTACCTGGTAAGTCAGCGTATCCTGTTGGCAAGATAGCTCTGGAAGTGGCCTTTGGAGACGATCATGATTACAGGTGAGAGACATTGACTTTTGAGGTGGTGAAGATCCGGAGCCCATATCACGCCCTATTTGGGCGGCCGGCTTATGCCAAATTTATGGCACGGCCCTGTTATATTTATTTGCATCTCAAGATGCCGGTTCACAAGGGAACAATAAATGTTCATGGAAGTCGCAAGATTGCTTTGGAGTGTGAAGAAGGTGATGCGGCCTATGCAGAGTCGGTTTGTGCCATGGAAGAGTTGAAATACTACAAGGATTATGTTGATCCGGCGGACATGACTCCATTGAAGAAGCCAACTACAGAGCATGATCCGGCCCTAAAGTTCAAATCGGCAACTGAGACTAAGCTTGTTGACTTCTTACCCGGCGATTCGTCCAAGCAGTTCAGTATCAGTACCAACTTGGATCCGAAATAGGAAAGCGCGCTCATCGAGTTCATCCGTGAGAATCGGGACATTTTTGCATGGAAGCCTTCTGACATGCCGGTGTACCGAGGAACTCGCTGAGCACACTCTTAATGTCGATCCTAAGTACAAACCGGTGAAACAGTTTCTCCGCCGGTTTAACGAAGAAAGGCGCAAAGCTATTGGAGAGGAGGTGGCCAGGCTCTTAGCGGCTGGCTTTATTGTTTAATTTTTCCATCCTGAATGGCTGGCTAATCCGGTGTTGGTCCTTAAGAAAAACGGCACCTAGCGCATGTGTGTTGATTACACAGACCTTAACAAGGCTTGTCCAGCAGATCCTTTTGCCCTCCCCCGCATCGATCAGATTATTGATGCTACTGCGGGTTGTGAGCGTTTGAGTTTTCTGGATGCATATTCGGTTATCATCGAGATCAAGATGGCAGTTAAGTACCAGGAGAAGATGGCGCTCATAACTCCCTTTGGAGCCTTCTGCTATGTATCTATGCCCTTTGGGCTCAAGAGTGCCCAGGCAACTTATCAACGGTGTTCTACAGAATTGCCTTCATAAGCAAATCGGCCGTAATGTACATGCCTATGTGGATGATATTGTAGTTAAGTCAAGGGAGAAGGAGACTCTGGTTGATGATTTGAAGGAAACCTTTGATAACCTGCGGACATACAAGATGATGCTTAACCTGGCCAAGTGTGTTTTTGGTGTACCTGGAGGCAAGTTATTGGGTTTTCTGGTATCCAACAAGGGAAATGAGGCTAATCCGGAGAAGATCACATCTATCATCTCCCTGGCTAAACCAAAGTGTATCAATGACGTTCAACGCTTGGCATGCCGGATTGCCGCGTTGAGCCAGTTTATCAGCCGCCTCGGTGAGAAGGCGATCCCTTTGTATCAGATGCTGAAGAAAACAGATCAATTCGTCTGGAGTTCGGCTGCTGATAAAGCGTTTGAGGATTTAAAGCGGAAGCTAGCCAATCCGCATGTTCTTGCTGCTCCGATTGACAAGGAGCCATTGCTACTATATGTGGCAGCTAACGCTCGTGCAGTCATCGTAGCTATTGTGGTGGAGCGCAAAGAGGCGGGCAAGGAATATCTGGTTCAGCGTCCGGTTTACTATATCAGCGAGGTGCTTATTGAGTCCAAGCAAAGGTACCCGCATTGGCAGAAGCTGGTGTATGGAGTTTTCATGGCAAGCCGGAAGCTTAAACAATACTTCCAGGGGCATCCCATCACAGTGGTCAGCTCTGCTCCTTTGGGAGATATAATTGAGCAGGGAGGCAATCGCCAGATTGCCAAGTGGGCTATAGAGCTTGGGCCGCACGGATTGAAATACGTGCCTCGGACGGCGATCAAATCTCAAGCAGTTGTAGATTTCATCAATGATTGGACGGAACTACAAGCACACGAAGAAAAGCGAATCACACCTATTGGACTATTCATTTTGATGGGTCCAGGCAATTGGAGGGCTCGGGGCTGGAGTCGTGTTAACTTCCCCACGAGGTGATAAGTTACATTATGTTCTCTCGCTTAATGTTCCCTTGTAGTAACAATGCAGCTGAGTCTGGCTTTACTCCATGGTCTCCGGATGGCTAAGGAGATGAATCTCAGCCGAGTTAAGTGCTTCGGTGACTCGGACCTGGTGGCCCAACAAGTATCTGGCACTTGGGATTCCAAGGATCCGCTCATTGCAGCGTATGATCGTGAGGTGGAGATTGTTGCAGGTCACTTCAAAGGATATCAGGTGGATCACGTGGACAGACGGAAGAACGAAGCGGCGGACGCTTTAAGCCGGCTGGGCTCTCAACATAAACCGGTGCCGCCTAATGTCTTCTTGGATGTTACGCATAACCCGTCTGTCAAGCTCCCTGGTGAAGAGGATTTGGCTATTCCTGATCCGGAGGCTCAGTTGGTGGCGGCTCTGCGTGTCATTCCG
Source organism: Aegilops bicornis (assembly GCA_021605145.1). NCBI lineage: Eukaryota > Viridiplantae > Streptophyta > Magnoliopsida > Poales > Poaceae > Aegilops > Aegilops bicornis. The sequence goes on along the minus strand of CM038669.1, from coordinate 376,687,841 downwards.
GATTGGACGGTTCCTTATCTTGCGTACATGAAATGGGGCGAGTTGCCAGAGGATGAGACTCTGGCCAGGCAGATAGTCCGGCGATCCAAGTCCATGACTATTGTCAATGGCGAGTTGCATCATTGCAGTGTGTCAGGGGCGTTTCAACGCTGTGTGTCTCCTGAGGAAGGCTGTGAAATCTTGCGTGAAATCCACGAAGGGGATTGTGGTCACCACGCCGGTTCAAAGTCTTTGGTGGCTAAAGCGTTTTGTCACGGCTTCTATTTGTTGACTGCTCATGCTGATGCGGAGGACCTGGTTAGGCGATGTGATGGCTGTCAGAAGTTCTCAAGACGTGCTCATGTCCCGGCTCAAGAATTGAGGATGATCCCAATTACTTGGCCGTTTGCGACTTGGGGGCTGGATATGGTTGGGCCTTTCAAAAGGTCCATGGACAAGAAGACCCACCTTTTGGTGGCGGTTGACAAGTTTACAAAGTGGGTGCAAGCGGAGCCCGTTAGTAAATGTGATGCAGCCACGGCGGTTCAATTCATCAAAAAGGTGATTTTCTGATTTGGATTTCCACACAACATCATTACTGATAATGGCATCAACCTGTCCAAGGGTGCTTTGAAGGAGTTCTGTGAACGTGAGCACATCCGGCTTGACGTTTCATCAGTGGCTCACCCACAGTCCAATGGCCAAGCGAAGAGGGCTAACCAAGAGATCTTACGAGGCATCAAACCCCTGCTTGTGGTTCCTTTGCAGCAGACGTCGGGTTGTTGGGTTGAGGAGTTACCATCTGTATTATGGAGCATCAATACTACGCCCAACAGATCAACAGGATACACACCGTTCTTCATGGTCTACGGAGCGGAGGCAGTTCTCCCCAGTGACACCTATCATGATTCACCTCGTGTATCAACTTATGTTGAAGCGGACAACGAAGTAGCACGGCAAGATGCTTTGGACCTGTTGGACGAGGAGCATGACATCGCAGCTGCCCGTTCGGCGATTTACCAGCAGGATCTTCGTCGCTATCACAGTCGCCGAGTTAGAACCAGAACCTTTCAAGAAGGAGATTTGGTGCTCCGGCTCATCCAAGACCAGATCGATATGCACAAGCTATCCCCACCTTGGGAGGGACCTTTCGTGGTCGACAAGAATGCACTGTGGGTCATACTATCTGATCGATATTCAAGAGCATAAAGACTCACGTACGTCAGAGGAGGAGACCAACAAGCCGTGGAACATAGCTCATCTTCGGCCTTATTATACTTGAGCCATTGGCTCTACTTATGTACATATTATGATAGTGTATATATTATGATCAATACAATAAACCGGAGCCTTAGCTAAAGCGGGATCTCTGTTATTTTTACATCATGTGTGGTTACACGGAGTTTTTGTCTTATAGCGGCCTCCGGTTTACCCATTGAGTTAGCTTTTTCAAAAAAGCTTTATATCATATCACTTGGGGGCTTGGTCGTGTCCGAACCAATGCAACACCTTTTGATAGGCGAAAGCCACAGAATCACTTGGGGACTTGGTCACGTCTGAACCAGTCACGCCTCTTGATCGGCCTAAGGCCACAGAATCACTTGGGGGCTTTGGTCGAACCCGAACCATTGCTACACCTCTTGATCGGCGTAATGCCACTGCATCATTTGGGGACCTGGCTGACTTGAACCATAGCTACGCCTATTGGGGGCTTGGTCGTGTCCGACCATGGTAATGCCACTTGATCGGCTCAAACAGCCTCTTTTTGCAAATGATTTTATCTTTGTCTTTGCTTGAATTTTGTCTCTCTTTTGATGCATATTTCTTTTGTTGTGTTTTTAAACCAACAATTATTAAACAGTTCGATTTGTCGATTGTGAAACATGGTCCACTCTTAATCCAGAGACTCTTTACCCGGTTTGATTTTTTGTTAACATCCTATTATGGAGTAACACCGGTGTTCATCGTAACCCGGAATGGTTTACCTGGTAAACCGACCTTATATACACAGGAGCTGTTTTCTCCTCCAGCAGAGTGGGTTTCTTAAAACTCCGTTTCAAGATTGGCACCGCCAACTTCATGCCCTATGATGGCAGGTATCATATATTTCCATATTTGATTATATGTTTAAATCTAAGATATTATCTTTGATTTCATATACATAGATATTATGACCCGCCTGGTGATACAACCACAGCAGCGTTTTAAGCTTTTTGGCTGCAGACAACAGTTTAAGATTGATGATTCAACGGAAGCATAAGTTGCGGTAAGTATGCACAAAGGCATATCAAAACCAAGTGTGGCAGCTAGTCTATTACAAGGCAACATAGTGCCCAGATAAGATAATTGTTTTCTGTGTAACATAAAGGAGCAGTAATTTAAAACCGGCTTCCGGTTCATGCTTGGTCACCAGCTTGGCCTTATGGTTGCGGGTCATCTTGCGCCGCTTCAACCTCTGCTTCCCTACCCAGCGGCTGGAAATCAACAGTTGTCCAGTCGATTCCCGTTAATGCCTGAAAGATAGCTTCATCATGGATCAGCAACGACGGTTCAATGTCAGGAGCGTAAGTATGCTTACGGATTGGAGGTATAAGGTTCTACGCTTCAGGAATTGGTGCAGCTACTCGTTTGTTTTGACCATCATATTGAGCTTGATAGTGAGACAAATCTGCCTCTTCAACCAATTGACAAGCCAGAGGGCGCACTTCCCAGTTTATAGCTCTGAGATCCTCTTCGCTGAATTCTGTCCCGTCTTCCTTCAAGCTTAGGTAGCCCTGGGCCGCTTCAACAGGATCAAAATCCGGCACCCATGCTTTTGCCCGGATTAAGGCGTTTATAGCACCGGTTCTAGCAGCAGATTTCTTTAACTCTTCAACCCGAGCAGGAAGCATCGACAACCTTTTAATAGTGTCCTTGATCAAGGTGGGTGCCGGGTTGTGGTGAGAAGCGGTCTGAGATGATCCGTTGGCGCCCGATTATCTGATTGTTCTATCAATGTATAGGCGTCTTTCAATTTCTTCCGCACATCTGATCCCAAGTGACCAATACGTGTCCCTGTATCATTCAAAGGGTTAGTAAACCGGCAGTTACATGAGAAGGCCACATTACTTTAGAAATCAAGAATACTTACCAAAGACAGCAGCGGTCATGGCATGCACTTGCCGTTTTACACTGGTCAATTCATCCACCACCAGTTCGAGTGCAGCCTCGGCTTTTTCTGCTCGATGAGTCAAAGCGGCTTTTTCAGTGGCCCAATCTGCCCGCTCCTTGTTGAAACTTTCCTTAAGCTTTTCCATGACGCTTAAAGCGCTGGTTAATTCATTTTTTGCATTGGAGGTTTCAGCTTGCTGGGACTTCAGATTTTCTTGCAGATCGGCGATTTGACTTTCTTTCTTGCTCATATCAGCCTACATACAGATAATCATTTGACAAATATTATGGTGCAGAGTTGAAGTACCAACCACATAACAAGTTATGCCCTTGGTACTTGGGGGCTAATGCATATTTGCTTTTCATCCTACAATTTCTATATAAGTCCCAAGCTCAATACAAGTATTCAACTTGGCACTTGGGGGCTAATGCCTATTTGCTCTGTCCTTTAGTGACACTGGAATTCTTACTGTATAAAGTCCCGGTTTAACTACATTAAGTTGAACCGACCCTTGGGCGCTACATTCACAAAGTACAGCTGCATTAAAGTTCACGTTGGAAAGTCCCGGTTTAAGTTGATATTTTAAAACCGTCACTTGGGGGCTATTGGAGTTGACAGATTGAAATATACAAGCAGAGAGTCATATGGAATTTACCTCGTATTTGTCCTTCATCATATTTACCAGACCGGCTTCATAATCACGGCTGGTATATAGCCGATTCAGGTAGCCAGAATGAAGATCTTGGGTGTTTAGAGCGGCATAAGTGGCCAAATCGGCATTCCATTTGCCTTTGCCAAATGCAGCAAATTCATCTTTGGCGGTGTGCTTAGATAAAGCGGCATGATTGCTCGGCTCGTAACGACCAACGCCCGATGTAACAACATCATCATCTTTGGCTTCACCGGTCCGCCTTTGGGGTTGCGGTTTATCGATATGCTTTGATGGGCTCGTTGTTTTGTCAGTCTGGAGAGGACTTGTGGGCTGATTAAAAGGGCCTGTGGCATCAACATGTGCCTCTTCAGCAGTAACATCATGATCTTGCGATGGTGGGTCTTTCAGCACATCGTCGTGGATATGTTCTTCGGGATCTGGTATTTTGTCCGGTTCAGGAGCGTCATTTTCTTCTGCCGCTTTGTCTAGATGAGCTTTCTTGCTTGGCCTAGGCTTGGCCCTGAGAGGAAAAAGATGGATCAGTCCAGTGAATATTGAAAGTGATATATCAAACAACATTATAAGGAATATGGCTCACCCAAGCACCATTTTGAGTGGTGGGACCTGGGTGGCTGACGACTCGCCGGAAGAAGAATGAGAAGTGCCCTGATAATCGGAGTCAGATGGATTAAGAGGTTGATGAAAACAACCCGCTTTAGGATAAGCATTGACGAAACAGTTAGAGACCTCTGAACGGCGTTTCCGAACCGGACTGTTCGGTAAACCGGCGGAGGTAACTACCTGGCCGCTGTGCTGGGTTGTGCGGCGAGCTTCATGCTGTTGTGTCTTCATAAGAAAATTTGGGTCCAAATAATCAAGAGGATGAGAAAAATTTTACTTTCCGGTTTGCCCGACGGATTTTTAGTGAAGGCAAAGGGTTTGAATCGGAAGAAAGAGCGATTACCTCTACAACATCAGCGTGACTGACTTCAGCGTCATCCTGGCAATAATCATTATCAATAAGGCGTGTGAAAAATAAACCAAGTGAATCAAGCTCTACCTCAAGGTCCGGATTACCCACATCATCGTCAGCTAGTGCATCGGAGGATGCAGTGGTTCTCTTCCTACTGGCCGGTTTCTTCACAACTCTGGTTTTGGGCCGGGTTGTTTTCTCCGGTTTCTCTTGTGGAGGCTTCTTGCTCCAAAATGGATCATCACCCTGTTTGAAAGATGTTAATGTCAACAAAAGGTGCTTAAACATAGTCAGATTTCATGAAAACATAAGATATGAGTCTTACGGCTGGCGGTTTGTTAATGGTACAAAAAGGAGGCAGGCCGGTTTGAGTGCAAGCAGCTTCCGGTTCATTTAATATCTTCTTCACAGCCTCAGTAACCTCGTCATCTGTCAGCTGGATCTCAATATGCCGTAGAGGGTCTTTTACATCTCCTGTATATTTGCACATCAAACCGGAGCGCAGGTTTAAGGGCAATATACTCCAAGATATCCAGCAGCGAGCAAGGTCAACTCCTGTCAACCCGTTAGCCATGAAGGCCCTAAGCTTGCATAATTGAGGAGCATATTTGCTTCTCTCCTTAGCAGTCAGTCTGTGAGGGAAGGGATGTGTATTGCTTAGCTGCTCCGGACGGTAACCCGGCAAGGGATTTTCTCCATCAGGGGAGGCATCTTTGCAGTAAAACCATGTTTGATTCCACTCTTTGGGATGGCCTGTGCAGTTTGGCGTGAGGGTAAGTGACCTCTTTCCTCTTTTGAATCGCCATACCACCTAACTCGGTATTGGGACCGTCAGTAAATTCGGTGTGGCGGTTTAGATGGAAGCAATCTCTGAATAATTCAACTATGGGCTCCTCTTGAAAGAACACCTCACAGAGCACTTGAAAGTGACAGATGTTGGTTACGGAGTTGGGGCCAATATCTTGTGGGCCTTGATTGGAAGTTGGCCAAGACATCCCGATAAAACTTTGAACCGGGCGGACTGAAGCCCCGGGCTAGATGGTCAGCAAAAACAACAACCTCTTCATCATTGGGTTCTAGAGGACATTCCGGGCCAAGGACCCTGCAGTGAACGACATCTTTTTTGCCTAAAGCGCCAGTTTGGACTAGGTTATTCAGTTCAGTCTCGGTTACTCGAGAAGGGACCTAGTTGCACTCGTACACTTTGCTTGGCCATGGTGCAATCTACAAAGCAGTAATACCGGTTCAAGAATATGTTGGAAGGGTATACATTGATGCATTCATTGCTAAACCAGAAGCAGTTACTTATAGACCGGAGTTCTGCAAAGTGGCAATACTTAGCTAAGGAATCCTGGCGGTTCAACAAGGGGACTAATGGTATATACCGAGTTGTCAATTTTTCTACAAAGTTAAACCGCCTGGTTTAAAACATTGAAGAGTCAAGATTGCAGATGAGTAGGTGTGCGAAAACATTTTTCACAAAATTACATCACAGTTTTGGATCTGGAACATGTTCAGAAAAGAGATAAATATTCAAGGTCCAAAAGGGAGCAATACCGAATCAATGAGCAAGGATACAGTGAGATCTATGGCTTTGAGATGCGCAAGTGACGACGGATGATAAAAACTACCGCTACGCAAAACAATGATTTACAGACTTGTCCAAGATTTATCATATGAACAAGAAGCAAGCGATGAACGCTGAAGAACATGGAAACCCTAGAAAAGATCTATGATAAAAGATAGAAGACTTACCAGAGCTGAGGAAGAAATGGAAGATCGCCACGATGCTCTGGTATATTCAGGGTGATGCAGCAGCCAAGGTTGGTGCAGAAGTCGACGGCGGCAGCGGAGGTCCGAAGCTGGGCGACGCGAGGAAGACGAAGCAGAAGGGCACGAAGGGGGAAAAGAAATGACCCTTCGGTCTTATTTATAAAGCAAGGGACATGAGTCAGGCGCAAAAATCAAGGGGCCGCGAGTTTGGAAACGGAGATGTCGCCTCGATTGTCGCAGATCCATTAAACAAAAAAGGTATCGTGGATAGATTTTTATGACAGGTGATGTCATGCCGGTTTACAACGACCAGAGAAGATGACATCATGGTGGTTCACAAAATTACACAAAGATGATGAAGATGAAGTTTTTTGCTAAGGGTTGACATGAACCTGTTCAAATCAATCTGGGGCCTAATTTTGGGGATATTACTACTGGGTGTAAACCGGCCAGGACAGGCCGAGTTAACTTCGTCAGTAGTTGAGTATGTTAAAGCCCATGTAGGCAGATGAGGGCTCAAGGCCCATAGCCGGTTCAAGGCCTGTAGTCGTAAACCGGTGTCGGTATGTAACTTGTATTGTAAGTAAGGAATAGTGGAGACCGAGTCGGATACATCTATGAACCGGTATCGGGACTCTGTAAACCGACGGGCGCCACCCATGTATATAAGGGGACGACCCGGCGGTGGTTCAGGGACAAGAGACAACAACTCGAGACTTAGGCGAAGCTTGTTGGCTCCCAAGTCATCGAAACCACATTAATTCCATCACAACTAGACGTAGGCTTTTACCTTCATCGAAGGGGCCGAACTAGTATAACTCTCTTGTGTCCTTGTGTCCGCTTTAACCCCTTCAAGCTAACCCGTAGCAATGGCTCCACGACTAAGTCCTTTCATGAGGACATCTGCCGTGACAAAACCACGACACAATGTTTACCCAGGTTCGGGCCCTCTCGATGGAGGTAATACCCTACTTCCTGCTTGATTGATCTGATGATATGAGTATTACAAGAGTTGATCTACCACGGGATCGTAGAGGCTAAACCCTAGAAGCTAGCCTATGGTACGATTGTTGTTGTCCTACGGACTAAACCATCCGGTTTATATAGACACCGGAGGGGGCTAGGGTTACACAGAGTCGGTTACAAGGGAGGAGATCTACAAATCTGTATTGCCAAGCTTGCCTTCCATGCCAAGGAGAGTCCCATCCGGACACGGGACGAAGTCTTCAATCTTGTATCTTCATAGTCCAACAGTCCGTCCAAAGGATATAGTCCGGCTGTTCGGATACCCCCTGAGGGAGTCCTGGATTAGGGGGTGTCCGGGTAGCCGGACTATAGCCTTTGGCCGGACTCCTGGACTGTGAAGATACAAGATTGAAGACTTCGTCCCGTGTCCGGATAGGACTTTTCCTGGCGTGGAAGGCAAGCTTGGCAATACGGATATGTAGATTTCCTACCATTGTAACCGACTCTGTGTAACCCTAACTCTCTTCGGTGCCTATATAAACCGGAGGGTTTTAGTTGGTAGGACGAACAACAAGCATACCATAGGCTAGCTTCTAGGGTTTAGCCTCTCTGATCTCGTGGTAGATCTACTCTTGTACTACCCATATCATCAATATTAATCAAGCAAGAGTAGGGTTTTACCTCCATCGAGAGGGCCCGAACCTGGGTAAAAACATCGTGTCCCTTGTCTCCTGTTACCATCCGCCTAGACGCACAGTTCGGGACCCCCTACCCGAGATCCGCCAGTTTTGACACCGATATTTGGTGCTTTCATTGATAGTTCCTCTATGTCGTCATCCTTAGGCCCGATGGCTCCTCCGATCATCAACGACGATGCGCTCCAGGGTGAGATTTTTCTCCCCGGACAGATCTTCGTATTCGGCGGCTTTGCATTGCGGGCCAATTCGCTTGGCCATCTGGAGCAGATTGAAAGCTACGCACCTGGCCACCTGGTCAGATTTGGAAGTTTGAACTACACGGCTGACGTCCGTGGAGACTTGATCTTCGACGGGTTCGAGCCACAGCCAAGCGAGCCGCACTGTCACGAGTGGCATGATCTAGCTCTGCCGCGAGCGGTGTCACGGAGGCGCACCGGTGTCCGCTCCGACCTTTAGCTCGGAGCCGACTGCGCCGATCGAGGACGGGTGGCTGGACACCGCCTCGGGGGCTACGATCTCTACGGCGATTGAGCTGTACACCTACCCCGTCCTTTGCGAAGCTCGTAACTCCAAGGTGTCGGACTCCTCTTCGGACTTCGAGCCTTCCGTGCCCCCGCCAATCGAATCCGATTGGGCGCCGATCATGGAATTCACCGTCGCGGACATCTTTCAGCACTCGCCCTTTGGCGACATCCTGAATTCACTAAAGTCTCTGTCTTTATCAAGAGAGCCCTGGCCGGATTATGGTCAGGAAGGTTGGGATGCAGACGACAAATAAATTCAAAGCCCACCCACCACCCACTTCGTAGCCACTGTCGATGATTTAACCGACATGCTCGACTTCGACTCCGAAGACATCGATGGTATGGACGACGATGCAGGAGACGACCAAGAACCAGCGCCCACGAGGCGCTGGAAGGCCACCTCGATTTATGACATATACATGGTGGACATCCCAAAAGATGGGAATGGCGATGGAACAGCGGAGGATGACCCCTCCAAGAAACAGCCTAAGCGCCGGCGTCAGTGGCGCCGCTCTAAATCCCGCCACAGCAAAAACGGTGATTCCGGCACGGGAGACAATAACACCCCGGACAGTGCCGAAGATAACCCTCTCCAGCAGGATTCGGCGCAGGAGGATGGAGAAGCTAGCCCTCATGAGAGAGTGGCAGAAAGAGAGGTAGAGGACGATAATTACATGCCTCCCTCCGAAGATGAGGCAAGCCTCGACGACAACGAATTTGTCGTGCCCGAGGATCCCGTCGAACAAGAGTGATTCAAACGCAGGCTCATGGCCACGGCAAGCAGCCTCAAGAAAAAGCGGCAACAGCTTAGAGCTGACCAAGACTTGCTAGCTGACAAATGGACTGAAGTCCTTGCGGCCGAAGAGTATGAACTCGAGCGCCCCTCCAAGGGCTACCAAAACGCGAGCTGCTACCCGATTAGAGGAGGAAGCACCCAAACCAACATCACCAGCAGATGATACGGCTGTTGGCCACCTCGTGGCGCTGACGAAGAGGCCTCTCGGCCCTCAACTCAAGCCGCACCCCGGCGCCGCTCAAAAAATACCAAGGCGCGGGGAAATGCGCCAGACCTGCGAGATATATCGGAGGACAAGGCAAGGCAAACAAGATCGATCTATGGATCGCGTGGGTGACCCACGACACGTGACGATAACCGTCACGCCGGATATGGCAACTCCGGCCGGGCCGAACACAGTAGACAAAGCTCATTTGAGCTGCATCGTGATATAGCCCAATCTGAGGCGCAAGACACCCACTATGCTTCACAGATGAAGTGATGGATCATCAAATCCTCGAGGGTTTCAAACCCGTAAACATTGAATCATACGATGGCACAACATATCTTGCGGTTTGGATCGAGGACTATCTCCTTCACATCCACATGGCCCGCGGTGATGATCTACACGCCATCAAATACCTCCCACTCAAGCTTAAAGGACCAGCCCGGCATTGGCTTAATAGCTTGCCAGCAGAGTCAATTGGTTGTTGGGAAGACCTGGAAGCCGCATTCCTCGACAATTTCCAGGGCACATATGTGCGACCACCAGACGTCAATGACCTAAGCCACATAATTCAGCAGCGGAGGAATCGGCGGACAATTCTGGACACGGTTCCTAACCAAGAAAAATCAAATCATCGATTGTCAGGATACAGAGGCCCTTGCAGCCTTCAAACACAACATCCGCGACGAGTGGCTTACCCGGCACCTAGGACAGGAAAAGCCGAAATCCATGGCAGCCCTCACAACACCCATGACCCGCTTTTGCATGGGAGAGGACAACTGGCTAGCTCGTAGTAACAACATGACCAAGAGCCCTGGTAATTCGGATACCAAGGGCAGCAATGGCAGGTCGCGTCGCAACAAGCACAAGCGCCGCGTGCTTGGCGATAATGCTTTGAGGATACGGCGATCAATGCCGGATTCGGAGAGCTCTAAACCTGGTCGTGAAAAAGCCATTTAAAAGAAATACTCCGGGCCAGTCCAATTTGGACCGAATACTCGATCGCTCGTGCCAGATACACGACACCCCCGAAAAACCAGCCAATCACACCAACAGGGACTGTTGGGTGTTCAAGCAAGCAAGCAAGTTAAATGCCGAAAACAATGACAAGGGGCTGCATAGCGATGATGAGGAGGAGCCCCGGCCGCCGAACAATAGAGGACAGAAGGGCTTCCCCCCGCAAGTGAGTACGGTGAACATGATATACGCAATGCACATACCCAAAAGGGAGTGGAAGCGTGCACTAAGGGACGTATATGCGATGGAGCCAGTCGCCCCAAAGTTCAACCCGTGGTCTTCCTGCCGGATCACTTTTGATCGAAGGGACCACCCCACTAGCATCCGCCATGGCGGATTCGCCGCATTGGTTCTAGACCCAATCATTGACGGATTTCATCTCACTAGAGTCCTAATGGACGGGGCAGCAGACTGAACCTCGCTTTATCGGGACACGGTCGCAAAATGGGCATAGAACCATCAAGGATTAAACCCACGAAGACGACCTTTAAAGGCGTCATACCAGGTGTAGAGGCCAACTATGCAGGCTCGATTACACTTGAAGTGGTCTTGGATCCCGGATAACTTCCGGAGCGAGGAGTTAATCTTGACATAGTCCCGTTCCGCAGCGGCTATCACGCCTCGCTTTCAGACGAACCGCATTTGCAAAGTTCAATGCGGTGCCGCACTACGCATATCTCAAGCTCAAGATGCCAGGTCCTCGAGGAGTCATTACGGTCAATGGAAACACCGAACACTCTCTCCGGACGGAGGAGCATACGGCGACCCTCGCGGCGGAAGTACAAAGCAGCCTCTTAAGGCAATTCTCGAGTCCGGCTATTAAACGTCCAGACACCGTCAAGCGCGCCCGGAGTAACCTACAACAAGACCGCCTGGCACGTTCCGAGCACGCATAGCAATGCGGCCCAAAGCCCCAGCCCTCGCGAAATTGCGAAACCAGTACTATGCGTACACAATTACGCTCTGGAAATACCATGGGCATAGGGGATGGGGCACGACCACGTAATGCCTAGAATGCGGCTCAACCGCACCAGGGGCTCCTGATTGTGTCATTCTTTTCTTTTCTTCTTCTTTTTTTACTTTCAGGACTCCGTTCTCACGAAGCCCTGTCCGGCAGTAGAATCGCCGAACACATGATGCAATAGCCAGGGAAGCAGAAAGCTACGTCGAGTGTCCAGGTGGTCTCTATTACGAGCAGTATACCTGTTTTACACACCATCCCGCGGCTTACCCATGGAGGGGGACATGTTAAAAAGTCCCGTCACTTGCTTATTGCACTATTTGTATCGTTCTTCTCTTAATGCAGTCCTTTTGAATAAACAATACATAGCTTCTGCCTATTATTGAATTCCCTTTTTTCTATATATATATATATATATGTTCATTTATGACATTGTGCAACCGTACACTTTGGTACGGGCAATACACCAGGGGCTTAAGTACCCCACAATATGGTGTGATAAGTCCGAACACTTTCACAAGTGCGGCACCCCAAACTTATAGCATTATATGCATCGGCTCCGAATCATGACTTCGGTCAATAGTTGGGTTTGCCCGGCTCCCATGTTTTGGTAACTTATGTTCCGTTATATCGGCTAAGGTAGAGCTGGGAGAACCACTGCGATTGTGCCCCGGTTGAGCTGGGTTAAGCACCTCAGTGGAGAAAGCTAAAACTGACCGTCATGATAGGGCGAGAGCCGGTCGCTGTTCGAGAGGTTTTCGAGTCCCTAAAGGCTTATGCCGCTTAGAGCGAGGAGTCGGCATTGTCCGGCCTAGGCGTGGATAGCGCCCCGAACTCGGTCTTCCGAATACCAGGGGCTTCGCCGAAATTTAAAATTATAGAATTCTATGGCTAAGTGAGAGTGTTCAAGCATTATAGTCCGGTTGCCTTGTTCGTTGCGTTGAGTGCCTCCCTCGAAGGACCCAATAATGGGAACAAGAACACTCAGTTTTATCCCGAACACCCCAGCACTCGTGGCATGGGGGCTGAAGCCGACTGAGGGAGTCCTGGACTAGGGGGTGTCCGGATAGCCGAACTATCATCACGGCCGGACTCCAAGACTATGAAGATACAAGATTGAAGACTTCGTCCCGTGTCCGGATGGGACTTTCCTTGGAGTGGAAGGCAAGCTTGGCGATACGGATATGTAGAAGTCCCACCATTGTAACCGACTCTGTGTAACCCTAACCTATCCGGTGTCTATATAAACCGGAGGGTTTTAGTCCGTAGGACGAACAACAATCATACCATAGGCTAGCTTCTAGGGGTTAGCCTCCTTGATCTCGTGGTAGATCTACTCTTGTACTACCCATATCATCAATATTAATCAAGCAGGAGTAGGGTATTACCTCCATCGAGAGGGCCCGAACATGGGTAAAAACATCGTGTCCCTTGTCTCCTGTTACCATCCACCTAGACGCACAGTTCGGGACCCCCTACCCGAGATCCGCGGTTTTGACACCGACATTGGTGCTTTCATTGAGAGTTCCTGCGTATCGTCACCGATAGGCCCGATGGCTCGCCGATCATCAACAACGACGCGGTCCAGGGTGAGACTTTTCTCCCCGACAGATCTTCAGATTCGGCGGCTTTGCTTTGTGGGCCAATTAAGCAGCCATCTGGAGCAGATCGAAAGCTACGCCCCTGGCCATCAGGTCAGATTTGGAAGTTTGAACTATACGGCCGATATCCGCAGAGACTTGATCATCGACGGATTCGAGCTGCAGCCAAGCGTGCCGCACTGTCTCGATGGGCATGATCTGGCTCTGCAGCCGAACAGTGCCCTGGAGGCCGCACCATCATCCGCTCCGGCCCTTAATCCGGAGCCGGATTCCCCGATCGAGGACGAGTGGTTGGACACCGCCTCAGGGGCTACGATCTCTACGGCGATTGAGCCGAACTCCATCCCTGTCCTTTGCGAAGACCTCAACTTCAGGGTGCCGGACTCCTCTCCGGACTCCGAACCCTCCGCGCCCCTGCCAATCGAATCCGATTGGGCGCCGGTCATGGAGTTCACTACCGCGGGCATCTTTCAGCACTCGCCCTTTGGCGACATCCTAAATTCACTAAAGTCTCTCCCTTTATCCGGAGAGCCCTGGCCGGACTACGGACATGAAGGTTGGGATACGGACGATGAAGAAATTCAACGCCCACCCACCACCCACTTCAGAGCTAGCCGAAAGCTTACACGGCGTGCTCGATTTCGACTCCGAAGACATCGACGATATGGACGACGATGTAGGAGACAACAATGAACCAGCACCTATAGGATGCTGGACAACCACCTCATCTCATGATGTATACATGGTGGATACACCTAAAGGAAATGAAGAGGAGGAACAACGGGATGCTACGAAGGATAAATCCCTCGAAAAGCAGTCAAAACGGCAACGTAAACGCCGAACCAAGTCCCGCCTCAACAGAGAACCAGACATAGAGTAGGACGAACCGGTGGACGACGAACACGCTATCGAGCAATCGTCCGAACAAGACAACTTGGATAAAAAACCCGTCCCCGGCGAAGACAACAGTCCGGACGATCTCACGCCGGACACAGTGTTGGAGCAAAATAGCCTCCAAAAAGGCTCGTCATGCCATCGTATGTAGCCTGAAAAAGCTGAAGCGGAAGCTCAAAACAGCGGAAGATGCACTCGAGGATCGAGATGGAGCAAAGTATTCAACACCCTTGATCAAATACGGCGATAGTCGCCGAACAAAGAGCTATCCAAAGAGAAAACTACTGCCCGAATTTGACGAAGAGGCCATAGAGCCCCACAATCAAAAAATAAGAAGGCCACCGGTCCGGATGGACGACCCACCGCAAAAGAGAGCGGCAAATAGCGCCGCACACAAGCCGGCACGCGATCCGCATAAGGATTCACATCAAAAGGATGGCCCAGTTAGGTCCATCTATGGGCCGAGAAAGCAAGCTCTTCAAAGCAATGCAACACGCCAAATATCCGAACATCACGGCACACCCAAATACAGGGGCGCCGCACACCCCCTATGTTTCACCGATGAGGTGCTTTGGATCATGAATTTCCGGTGATTCAAGCCCGTAAACATAGAGGCATATGTCGGAACAACAGACCACGAGTCTGGATTGAGGATTACATCCTCCACATACACATGGCTAGAGGAGACGATCTCCACGCCATAAAATACTTACCCTCAAACTCAAAGGGCCAGCTCGGCATTGGCTTAAAAGCCTCCCGAAAATACCATTGGAAGCTGGGAAGAGCTCGAGGATGCATTTCGGGCAAATTTTGGGGGACCTATGTCCGCCCTCCGGATGCAGGCGATCTAAGTCACATAACTCAACAGCCGGAGAGTCAGCCCGAAATTCTGGAACAGGTTCCTTACTAAAAGAAACAAATAGTCGATTGTCCAGGACACGAAGCCTTAGCAGCCTTCAAACACAACGTCCGAGACGTATGGCTCGCCAGACACCTCGGCCAAGAAAAGCCAAGAACAATGGCCGCATTAACAAGCCTCATGACCCGCTTTTGCGCGGGAGAGGATAGCTGGCAAGCAAGATGCAGCACCAGCGACCCAAGTACATCCGAAATCAGGGATGGAAATCGGAAACCACGGCGCAACAAGGACCAGCGCCGGATTAAGAGGAACGGTCCAAAGAGCGCGGCGATCCAACGCCGGATTCAAAGCTCACGGCGGAACAATAAAAAACTGCCCCTTAAGGACAATAGCGATGAGCTATCCAATTTAAACAAAATCTTGGACAAGATATGTCAAATCCACAAGATACTCGGGAGGCCTGCAAACCATACCCACAGAGATTGTTGGGTCTTCAAACAGTCCGCAGACTCAACGCCGAACACAAGGGGCTCGAACACCAAGTGAAGATGACGACGAGCACCACAAGCAGAGCCCCGGAAAACAAAAGAATTTCCCACAAGAGGTTAAAACAGTAAACTCACTTCACGTGATCAAAGGGAAAAACAGAGCGGCGCCCACTAAAATGCGCGCCGCACACTGGTTGTCAAAACCAATCACCTTCGACCATCAGGACTATTCCGAAAGTATCCGGAACGCAGGATGGACTGCCTTGATATTGGATCCTATAATCGACGGATTCCAATTTACACAAGTCCTCATGGATAGCGGCAGTGACATAAACCTGATATATCAGGACACAATCCGCAGAATGGGGATAGACCCAACCAAAATTCGCCGTAGCAACACCTCCTTTAAAGGAGTAATGCCAGGCCCATATGCCCATTGTACGGGCTCCATACTGCTAGAAGTTGTGTTCGGTTCATCCGACAACTTCCGTCGCGAAAGGTTAATCTTCCATGTCACCCTGTTCAAAAGTAGCCATCAAGCACTATTGGGACGCGAAGCTTTCGCCCGCTTTAACGCAATACCGCATTATGCATCTCTAACACTTAAAATGCCCGGTCCACGCGGCATCATCTCATTAAAAGGAAGTATTAAGTGTTACTTGAGCACGGAGGAACATGAGACTGCCTTGACAGCCCCACACCTATTCGGCTCCGCTAGTCAAAGAACCTGAATTGGTCATTCAAACC
The DNA here is from genome assembly GCA_021605145.1 of Aegilops bicornis. Classification (NCBI taxonomy): domain Eukaryota; kingdom Viridiplantae; phylum Streptophyta; class Magnoliopsida; order Poales; family Poaceae; genus Aegilops; species Aegilops bicornis. Next base: position 376,671,557 of record CM038669.1, on the reverse strand, counting down.
CCGGACATGGCTAGACGAGTCCGGCGCCTACTAGCGGCATACCCCCACAAGGGGCTGCATGCATGTATCACAAGAGACAATAAAGCTAACTTCTTCGAATCGTACTCTGTTTATTTAATATAAAGTACATCTTTCGCACGATCTTTTTTCTTTTAAACTAAGTTCCTCTCTTTTACAAATGAACAACGTGCTACACCTGTCCAGGATACGGCACAACGGAGACACAGGCGCAGACGTGCAGTAGGGACCCGTTGCAAGGATTCTTTTCAGATTAAGACCCTGCGTAAACCTTTTTTACTATCTCTTGTTGATATACATCCCCCGGTTTCTTACTATAACCGAGGAGGAGGCTGGCATTTTGGCATCGGCCGCACTAGAATTTTTTGCGTGCACTGGACACGAGGGCTTAGGGCATTATTCTGCCCGTTTTATAAATACCGAATACCTTAGGGAGTATTCGCGTCTCGAAAGTTAGGCCTTATATGCATCAGCTCCGAATCATGTCTTTGGTCAAATGTTGGGTTTGCCCGGCTCCTGTGTTTTGCTGCCTTACGTTCCGTTTTATCGGCTCACGCGACACCAGGAGAACTACTGCGATTGTGCCCCGGTTCGGCCGGGCGAGCACCTCGATGAAAGCCGAAAACCCATTGTCATGATATAGCGAGAGACTGGTCAACCACTCGATGACTCATCGGAATGTTTAGAATTCCTCCGCATTAATGAAGGACCGGTTTTCGGTCAGGCACATACGCACCCTGAATTCGTGAGAGTGCGGTGCCCCCAGGGGCTATATAGTAGCCCCACCCTCGAACTCCTATGGCTAAGTGAAAGTGATAAAGCATTATAGTCTGGTTGCCTAGTTTGCTACGCTGCCACCTCCTTAAGAAGACTAAGACGTTGGATTAAGTGTGCAAGAGCGCCTTCTTTGCAAACACCCCCGCACTATGTGCGTGGGGGCTGAAGCCAAGGACTGCCATCTTTCAGGTTATATATACATATACATATACGGCCGCACTGGGAGTAGTCTACTACTTGAACGCACAAGTATAAAAATCTCTTATATTATATTGAAACATTGTTTTCACAAATCATACATGTCATTTAAACATAATATCCTTCGAGCACTGCGTCTCTATTAAACGAGCGCCCTGCAGGACTTCCTCAAAGTAGTGCTCGGCAGGTACTCGGCTTTTGTCCGAATCTTGGGATGCAACGTCGGTGGCCTTCATATCTGCCCAGTATGTCTTGACATGGGCCAGAGCCATCCGCGCTCCCTCAATACACGTCGACCGCCTCATTGCGTCGATACGCGGTACCGCACCAAGGAACTGCTGCACTAAACCAAAATAACTCTTCGGCTGGGGTCCGCCCGGCCACAAATGAGTCATGACATGCTGCATGGCAAGTCCGGATAGTCGATTCAGCTCGGCCCATTCGGCCACCCGATCGGTCAACGGAAGAAGACGCCCGGACTATGGAATTGCGACCAATATAGCTCTTCCTTCATACATGCCCCTTCCGGCCTCGGAAGTGCTCAATCGCGTCATGGCGCTCGCCGCTAAGTCCAGATAAGCATCCTCCGAACTCCACAAGTTGTCCAATTGAGCATACTTTGGATCCGTATATTTCCTCCGCAGCAGAAACGGTTTTCCAGCCGCAATTGCCCCGGCCTGACTCAGCTCCTCGTTGGCAGCTCTCAAAGCCGAATGGGCATTCTTGGATTTGGCGGTGGCCTTTTTCAGGCCCTCTTGCTCCGTTTGACGTTCTTTTTCGAGAACCTCGCAGCGATCGGCAGCATTCTTCAACTTTCTGGCCATATCGGCCATTTCCTCTTTGCTTCGGCAGTGAGCAGCCCGTTCGGCTTTTAGCTCTTCGGCCGCCCTTAAAGCGGCCGCATTACTATTTCTGGCTTGCTCTTTCGTTCGGGTGAGTTCTGCCCGCAGCTCCTCCATAGCAGCGGCACCATCTACATTAAGCATACAAATAGTAAGACATGGGCGTCAAGCTCCCTTACCAGGTGTCCGCGCAGAAGTCGCATACCTTGCGACTCGTCAAACCGTTTATTGACTACCGCGATGTCCGCATCCGCCTCGTCAAGTTGCCGCTTTAGTTCGGCATATTCATCAGTCTGGCTGGCCACCGGATGCCCCGCCACCTGTTTAGGAGCGGCGATATGTTATAACTAAGATTTTGATCCTCGGCACGCTGTCAATTTTGACAACATACCGAGTCTCAGGGGCTACTATCTATACAGGGCGCATTCTATATGCATAAGCGTCGGAAGGTACATCATTTTTGCGTACCTCGAACCTGTCGATAAGCTTCGATGGCTTCATGCAATCCGCTCTCCATGGATGCAATCCTTTCAATCACCGTACCCATTAGAGCACGGTGATCTTACGAGATAACCGCCGCCCGAGCAGATCCTTCAGCTCCTCCGACCAAGACAGCACTTGGCGCCGGACCTTCCGGCCTCGCCGGACTTGGGGGAACCCTCCGCGACGACACCTCAGGGTCATCCGCCTCGCATGAGGGTGCAACAGGTGGAGGCGTTTCGCTCACCATCATCTCCGGAAGAAGATTCCCCGAAGACGAGCTCTGCTGAGAAGGGCTGAGGTCCGAACTACAAGGTACAATTTCAGTTATCTTCATAAATAAATGCAGGGATGTCCCTTATTTACAAGACCCCTTCTTTTTACTTACGGCTCGCTAGAGGGCTGATCCCCTTGGGGAAATAGTGCGGCTGGGTTACTTCCCGGTAGCCGGACTCTCGATGAAGATTCCTTTCCCCTCTTTGAGGCCTTGACCTCCGGATCTTCCGAAGCGGTCCTCTTTTCTCCTCGAAAGATGGGACTTTTAATCCCTCCTTCCTGGATAGCCTCCTTCGTAGAGGCAGTTGCTTCCCCGCTCCTCCCTTCGCCTTCTTCAAAGGGTGCGGCCTTCAACACCCTAGTCAACATGGGATCCGACGTGGTCTCTGGGAGGGGAGCCGGGCACCTTATTAACTTTGCCTTGGCTATCCACTCATGTTCAAGAAACGGCTCCTTTAAAGGGCATATATATATATATACGATAAATGAATGAACAATTTGTCCGGTTACAGGACTACTTACTTGAGTATCTGGGCGATTGCAGCTTAGTCCTGTGTCCTCAGTCAGGTCCGGACACTTCTCTTGTGATCCGAAGAACAGTTTATACATCTCCACGGGCGTCGTGCCCATAAAATTTTGGAGAGCTCATGGTCCCTCCGGATTAAATTCCCACAGGAGGAGGGGGCGACGTTTGCAGGCGTAAGGCGCCCGTATCAACATAACCTGCGCCACCGCAGCAGATTGATCTCCCTCTCGTGGAGGTCTCGAATCACGACCTGCAGCAAAGGAACGTCCTTGGACGGCCCCAGTCGAGCCTTGTTGACCCATGGCGCCATCCGCTGTGTTGGACCTGAGCGGAAGGCGGGAGCGCCGCCCATTTGGTGCCCGGGGGAGGTGATATAAAACCACTCCCGTTGCCACAAACCAAGCTCCTCTTGAAAAGAGCCCTCGGGCCATGGAGCATCGGCAGATTTGGTTATGACCGCCCCTGACTTTCTGCTTGTTTGCCCCCGATCATCTTTGGCTCCACCTTGAAGGTCTTGAGCCACAATCCAAAGTGGGGGGTAATATGGAGGAAGGCCTCACATACGACAATGAATGACGAGATATGGAGGATGGACTCCAGATTCAAGTCATGGAAATCCAGCCCATAATAAAACATGAGCCCTCGCACAAAGGGATCCGTCGGGAAGCCTAAACCCGAAGGAAGTGAGACATGAACACCACCTTCTCGCCGGGCTCGGGACTGGGAATGACCTGCCCTGGAGCAGGCAGCTTGTGTGAGATCTCGCCGGTTAGATACCTGGCGTCTCGCAGCTTTAGCACATCTTCTTCTGTGACGGAGGAGCACATCCATCGGTCGTGCTGGTCGGAGCCGGACATCATCGAAGGTCCGAAGCGCCTAAATCTGAAGCTTTGGGTGTTAAAACTCGAAGCGCGAGGGGAACTCGATGGAGGGTGTAAAAAGAAGAGGGCCTTGGTCTCATTATAAAGAGGTTGAATACCAAGAGCCCACCCCGTGGTCAATTAGGACTCGCCTTTGATGGAGGAGGCGTGCTGACGGGCACGGTTGGGTTACCCACGTCCGTATTGATGAGAATCCCGGAATAAGAGGGGCACGATCTATGCTTTGATAAGACGTGCCAAGGAAACCGCCTCGCTAAACGCGCTAAGGTGGAACGGTAAAAAACGATTCATATAAAGGCCTGGCCGGGGTGTGATGTCACGCTGCGGAATACGTCAGCAGATCTGTGCAAAAATTATTTTCTCTACGTGTTATGTGGAACTTGTGTTGCAGAGCCGGACACTATCCTGGTGTTCAAAACCTTCTATGAAGTATTCGGAGGAGGAACCCGCCTTGCAATGCCGAAGACAATGTGCGCGCCGGACTCGTCGTCATTGAAGCCTGGTTCAAGGGCTACTGAGGGAGTCCTGGACTAGGGGGTGTCCGGATAGCCGAGCTATCATCACGGCCGGACTCCATGACTATGAAGATACAAGATTGAAGACTTCGTCCCGTGTCCGGATGGGACTTTCCTTGGCGTGGAAGGAAAGCTTGGCGATACGTATATGTAGATCTCCTACCCTTGTAACCGACTACTGTAACCCTATCCTATCCGGTGTCTATATAAACCGGAGGATTTTAGTCCGTGGGGACGAACAACAATCATACCATAGGCTAGCTTCTAGGGTTTCGCCTCCTTGATCTCGTGGTAGATCTACTCTTGTACTACCCATATTATCAATATTAATCAAGCAGGAGTAGGGTATTACCTCCATCGAGAGGGCCCGAACCTAGGTAAAAACATCGTGTCCCTTGTCTCCTGTTACCATCCGCCTAGACGCATAGTTCGGGACCCCCTACCCGAGATCCGCAGGTTTTGACACCGACACCGACGACTCGCCATCTCTCAAATTTAATACACGGCCGCACAGAAGGTAATATTTTAAATTCAAAAGTGTTGCTTAGCGCATATGAACAAGTTTTCAGCGTACAAGGATAACAAATGCGAGTCTACTCAAAAATTACATCTTTGGAGAATTCACCCGCTATAAGGCGGGCACCCTTCAGGACGCCCTCATAATACATTTCGGGCTTGCGATGCTCCTTGCCCAGTGGTGGTCCGTCCGTCACAAGCTTCTCAGCGTCCATCTTGCCCCAGTGCACCTTGGCACGGGCAAGGGCCCTACGGGTACCTTCGATGCAGACGGAGCGCTTGACGACTTCAACCCATGGACAGGCATCCACCAGCCGCCTCACCCGGCCAAGTAGCTCCCAGGCATGGCTTCCTTAGGCCATAGCCGAACTATGAGGCCCTTCATGGCCTGTTCGGCCACCTTATGGAGCTCGACTAGCTGCTTCAACTGGTCGCTTAAGGGCACCGGGTGTCCGGCCTCAGCGTACTGAGACCAGAACACCTTCTCCGTCGAGCTTCCCTCCTCGGCTCGGTAGAAAGCGGCAACATCAGACACACTGCGGGGCAGATCTGCGAATGCTCCTGGAGAGCTCTGGATTCGGGTAAGTAACAGATAATTCACTTTCACATGCTTGCTTTGCATAGAGAATGCCTTACCCGCCGCTATCTTCTTCATCGCCTCAATTTCCTGGAGGGCTTTTTGGGCTTCAGCCTTAGCGGCTTTGGCGCTCTCAAGAGCCGAGGCGAGCTCGGACTCTCGAGTCTTTGAGTCATGCTCCAAAATCTCGTGTTTTTCCACGAGAGCCTGGAGCTCTTGCTGCACCTCCGCCACCCGCGCCTCCTGCTTCTCTCGCTCGGTGCGCTCCGCGGCCGCATCGCTTTCGGCCTTGGACACCGCTTCCTTGAGGTCGCCACCTCATTCGTGGCCCCTGCAATATTCACTTTATTCCTGTCATTTTTTGCAACCACATCTTTTAAATACTCCCATAAGGTATTACTTACCTTCCTTGTCCTCGAGCTGCTTTTTGACAAGGCCGAGCTCGTTCTCGGACCGCTCGAGGCTCTGCTTCAATGCATCAACCTCCATGATCCCGGTCTGGCCAGAGGTCGGCGCAGCCTTTGCATTCCCATATTGACATACTTATGTTAGACTCCTGCGTATATCTTTTAGATCCTCAGTTCGGCTTTTTCTTTCCGAACCCCAAACTGAGCATCGAGGCTCTTGTCTATGCGGTAATATTTTTACATATCTTAAATACATACCTCAAAGCTTTGTTAGAAGGCTGGCACGAAGCTTCAGTCAGCCCGCTCTTGGCGGACTGAACTTTCTGGATCACCACACTCATTACTGTTCGGTGATCCTCGTCGATGGAAGCGCCGTTAAGCGCCTCCATCAAATCATCCGGTGCCTCCGGTTGGACGGAGGTCACCGGCGTCGCAGTCTTGCCCTTCTTATGAAGGGGTCGCCTGCCGGACTCCAGAACCACTGAAGGTTCCGGTACGGAGTCCGGCGCAGGGCCGGACTTGAAGGCCTTATGGGTTTTATCCCCTTTGCGCCCGGAGTCCGGGAGGTCGCTTTGCAGCGCCTCCAGGGCCACCTCATCCTGGCTGGGCCCCTTTTGGGATCCCACCCAGGCGTCATCCGCGGCGGGAGGAGATGAGGCGGTCGGAAGTGAGGTGCTATTCACATCCGATGAATCCAGGGAGCCGCTCGACGAAGCGTCGAGCCCGTCCTTGGGCGGGCTGCATGGTTATACTCGGCGCTAGAAGATGTTGTGCGACAAATGGAGCGCCATGAGTTATTCTGGTCTTCGGACACTTACGGTTTCGCCAGGGGCTTGGTCCTTGGTGGACACTCCTCTCCGCCGTCGTCGGCGTTGGCGGTGTAGTCCGGAGGGAGGGTCCTTCCCTTCTTGGACCCTCCGGCCTCCCCAGTTGGGGCGGCCTTCCTTTTCTTCTCTCCCTCCGCTAAGGGAGAGGCCTCTTTTTCCTCCTCCTCGTCTTCGCGGAGGAGTCTGCCTCGGAGTCATCAGACGATGAGTCCGACAACACCTGGCGCCGGGAACTCCTTCGAGTCCCCGTGGCCTTCTTCTTGGCCTTCTTCTCCGGCACCACGTAAGGTGCGGAACCAAAGAGCCCCGTCAATCGTCCAAGGCTGGGTCTTCGGCAAGGAGCGGACAGTCAACCTGTCCGGACGTCTTCTGCCGATCTGTCAAAAGGTGAGGAAGTTTTAGATCCGCATAGAGTCAAACTATGAAAAAAGAGTCTGCGTAAAGGGTAAAATAGCTTACCTCGCTGGCTTGATGTCATGAGCTGAATCCGCGATCTTGATGGCGGATCACGGGAACCTCGGCGCCGTTGAACAGCACCTTCCGGGCATCTTAAATGCGTAGTGTCAAAGAGCCGGCTCAAGGTTCGATGCTGTGCGGATCAAACTCCCACAAGTTGAAGGCCTGTTCTTTGGCGGGGAGAGGATCCGGCGGATGAGCATAACACGGACTACGTTGACAAGCTTGAGCTTCTTGTCCACCAGGTTTCGGACGCAGGTTTGGAGTCCGGTCAGCTCTTCCGAATTGCCCCACGTCAGGCCCGTCTCTTTCCATGAGGTGAGCCGTGTAGGGAAGCCAGATCGGAATTCGGGGGCCGCCGCCCATTTGGAGTCGCACGGCTCGGTGATGTAGAACCACCCCGATTGCCACCCCTTTATGGTCTCCACGAAGGAGCCGTCGAGCCATAGGACGTTGGCCATCTTGCCCACCATGGCACCTCCGCACTCCGCTTGGCGGCTGCCCACTACCTTCGTCTTGACATTGAAGGTCTTCAGCCATAAGCCGAAGTGGGGCTGGATGCAGAGGAAGGCCTCGCACACGACGATGAACGCCGAGATGTTGAGCATGAAATTCGGGGCCAGATCATGGAAATCTAGGCCATAGTAGAACATGAGCCCCCGGACAAATGGGTGAAGTGGAAACCCTAGTCCGCGGAGGAAGTGGGGGAGGAACACCACCCTCTCATGGGGCACAGGGGTGGGTATGAGCTGCCCCTTGTCGGGGAGCCGATGCGATGTCGTCGGACAAGTATCCGGCCTTCCGCAGCTTTTGATGTGCCCCTCCGTGACGGAGGAGGCCATCCACTTGCCTCCCGCTCCGGATATAGTTGGAGAAGGTTGAGGTGGGATGTGCGGACTTGGTATTTGGAGCTCGAGTCTTGTGAAATGGATAAGCAAAGGAGGAAGAAGGCGTGTGTGAAAAAGTGGATCCTTATCCCCTTATATGGACGGACAAAGCTATGCATCCCCACCGGCCTGATAAAACTCGCTTATCTCCCAAGCATCGTAATCAATGGCGCGGTTGGTTTCCCACGCCCGTATTGATGAGAATCCCGAAATAAGGGGACATGATATCTTCTTTGACAAGACGTGCCAAGGAAACCGCCTCGCTAAACGCGCTGAGGTGGGACAGTAAAAACGATTTGAATAAAGGCTTGGCCATGGTATGATGTCACGCTGCGGAATACGTCAGCAGATTGAACTTGTGTAAATATTATTCTCTCTACGGTGGTATGTGGAACTTATTTTGTAGAGCCGGACACTATCCTTGTGTTCAAAATCTTCTATGAAGTATTCGGAGGAACCCGCCTTGCAATGCCGAAGACAATATGCGGCATGAACTCGTCGTCATTGAAGCCTGGTTTAGGGAGCTCTTGAGGAGTCCTGGATTAGGGGTGTCGGGTAGCGGACTATAGCCTTTGGTCGGACTCCTAGACTATGAAGATACAAGATTGAAGACTTCGTCCCGTGTCAGGATAGGACGTTCCTTGGCGTGGAAGGCAAGCTTGGCGTCTGGATATGTAGATTTCCTACCATTGTAACCGACTCTGTGTAACCCTAACCCTCTTTGGTGCCTATATAAACCAGAGGGTTTTAGTCCGTAGGATGAACAACAATCATACCATAGGCTAGCTTCTCGGGTTTAACCTCTCTGATCTCGCGGAAGATCTACTCTTGTACTACCCATATCATCAATATTAATCAAGCAGGAGTAGGGTTTTACCTCCATCGAGAGGGCCCGAACCTGGGTAAAAACATCGTGTCCCTTGTCTCCTGTTACCATCCGCCTAGACGCACAGTTTGGGACCCCCTACCCGAGATCCGCCGGTTTTGACACCGACACCCCCTTATCTAGGACTCCCTCAGCGGGGGTAGGGGTAAAGTAGGATTGGGCCCCTCGTTTGTCTCCCTTCCACCGCAACTACAACCAAATTCCAATCTGAAAAGGCTTCGGGTATAGGAAGGAGGGAGCATGACGGCATGGGATTAGGCGAGGTTTCATGCGTTCAAGTTTAATACAAAAGTATGTGGCTGGGCAAAAGACTTATCTGAATCTGCTGCCCCGGGCAGCAATAGCCTGCCGGGGTCAGGTGCCAACTCGTCTCCTTTGTTCCAAAAGGCTCCGTCGAAGCGCTTGTGCAGCCTGCGATTCCAAAAAGGACCGGAAGGGACACAAAGACACATACTTGACCTCTATACTATGTGTTAGTCCCTGCTAAGCACTATCAACCCTACCATAGGGAGACTCAACCTAACATGCATGCTAACTCTTAGGGCGCCAGCGCTTCATTTATTCATCTGTTGCTCAGGGTTTGCGCCTAGCTTAGTACATAGGGTTACATGCCTTGCCGGCAAGGCTTGTACAAAAAGGTGGTTTGCCGGGGGGCCCGGCAACCGCGCCTCATGGGTAAAACTTGTGAAGATGTTCGATGTTCCAGGAATTTCTCACCAGAATGCCATCTTCGGTCTCCAGGTGGACCGCGCCGGGCCTGCTGACTCGTATTACCCGATAAGGGCCTTCCCACTTTGGCGTCAACTTGTTTGAACTCTTGGCGGATTGGATTCGCCGAAGAACAAGGTCGCCTTCCTCAAGGCTTTGGGCGTGAACCTTGTGGCTATGATAGCGGAGCAAGGCTTGCTAATAGCGAGCGGCTCGCACAGCGGCCTGAAGACGATCTTCCTCATGGAGCGTTGCATCATCTTGGCGCAACTGCTCTTGCTCAAGCTCATCGTAAGCAAGTACTCTAGGTGACACGTATATGAGTTCCGTGGGGAGAACTGCTTCTGCCCCGTATACCAGGGCAAAGGGTGTCTGGCCAGTGGCTCGATTTGGTGTCGTCCTGATTGACCAAAGAACCATTGGCAACTCATCAATCCAGCGCCTTACGCACCTGCGTATCCTGTCAAAAGTTCTGGTCTTGAGGCCTCGCAACACTTCTGCATTCTCCCTCTCGGCCTGGCCGTTACTTCTGGGATGAGCAGTAGAAGCAAAACAAACCTTGCCACCGAGGTCTTGGATATACTACATGAAGGTGCGGCTCGTGAACTGCGTGCCATTGTTGATGATGACTCTATTTGGCACACCAAAACGGCAGACTAGCCCCTTGAAGATCTTGACGGCTGATTGTGTTGTCACCTTTCTCACCGGTTCCACTTCCTGATTCCGAGGTCTGCCACGATCCTGAGACCGGCAAGCAATCCCTCGTACTCTGCAGTGTTGTTCGTTAATTTTTCCCGGTGAAAGTGCATCTGGACTACGTACATGAGGCGCTCTCTGGTGTGTGCGACGAGTAGCACACCAGCACCAGCACCTTGCAGTGACAAAGCCCCATCAAAGTACATGATCCAATCACGGCTTGTCTCCTTGCCGGGAAGGGTGGCCTCTTGAATCTCTTCGTCGGGCATTGAGGTCCATTCTGCTATGAACTCTGCCAAGGCTCGGCTCTTGATTGTTGAAGTACTTTCAAACTTGAGGCCAAAGCTCGACAGTTCCAACGCCCACTCCACAATCCTCCCGGTTGCATCCGGGTTGTGCAAGATTCGTTGCAAAGGGAGGCGGGTGACGACGGTGATCTCATGCGTTTGGAAATAGTGATACAACTTTCTCAAGGCCATGAGGAGGCCTAAAAGTAGCTTATGTATACCAGAATATCTTTATCTAGCCCCCTGCAAGAGGGAACTGACAAAATAAACCGGGTGCTGCATCACCTTCTTCTTCTGTTCAACTTCGCCCACTTGCACAGACTCTGTCTTGCCGGGTCCAGGCTTTGCCGGGGGCTCTGCCTTGTCGGCATCAGGCCCTGCCGGGGAGAGCCCCAGCCTGTCATCCAACGGCTCCGCCGCTACAGCTACTTCTTCCTCAAGTTCTCTCTGTGCCACCAGCGCAACACTGACCACTTGATTCGTTGCCGCTAAGTATAGCAGCAATGGCTCTTGTGGTTTAGGCGCGACTAGTATTGGCGTGGAGGAGAGGTACCTCTTCAAATCTTGCAGCGCTGCCTCTGCCTCCGGAGTCCATTTCACTGGACCCGTCTTTTTAAGAACTTTGAAAAAGGGGAGGGCGCGCTCAGCAGATTTGGAGATGAACCTACTCATAGTAGCAACGCAGCCAGCGAGCCTACGAACGTCTTTGACCCATCTTGGCGCCTCAATCTGCTCAATTGCTTTGATCTGTTTGGGATTTTCTTCGATTCCACATTGAGACACAAAGAAGCCAAGAAGTTTGTCGGATGGGACGCCGAGCAGGCACTTCTCTAGGTTGAGTTTGAGGTTGATCTTGCACAGGTTTACAAATGTTTCCTCCAGATCCGACACGAGCGTGGCATTGTCCTTAGTTTTGACCACTATATCATCCATATAAGCTTCCGTATTTCTATGCAGCTGGGGCTCAAAACCAATTTGGACCGCTCGGGCAAATGTCGAACCAGCGCTTTTCAACCCGAAAGGCATTCGTACAAAACAGTACGTACCACATGGGGTGATGAACGTAGTTTCTTCTTCATCTTCCTTCATCATGAAGATCTGGTGGTATCCTAAGTAGGCATCGAGGAACGACAGCGGGTCACACCCGGCAGTGCAGTCCACTATTTGGTCAATGCATGGCAGAGGGAAAGGATCCTTTGGACAGGCTTTATTGATATCTGTATAGTCAATACACAGCCTCCACTTCCCATTTGCCTTACGCACTACCACTGGATTAGCCAACCACGTGGGCTGGAGCACTTCTCTGACCAAGCCTGCTGCCTCCAACTTCCTGATCTCCTCAATGATGAACTCTTGTCACTCCAAAGCTTGCTTCCTGACCTTCTGCTTGACGGGCCGCGCATGGGGACAGACAGCAAGGTGGTGCTCAATCACCTCCCTGGTAACGCTGGGGATACCGGATGCTTGCCATGCAAACACGTTGATATTTTCCCGCAAGAAGACGATGAGCGTGCTTTCCTATTTGCTGTCAATGGTGGAGCATATAGTAAAAGCCCCGCCCGTGCTATCCTCCTTGACGGGCACCTTCTTGGTCTCTGGTGGTGCAGCCTTGGATTTCTTGCTCTTTCCGGTGGAGCTCTCTGTCACGTCCTCGACGGGAGCGCAGCACTCCGAAGAGGCGCGCTTGCCAGAGTGGGTGCAGGAGGTCTTGCCAGAAGAGGTCTCATCGGAAGGGGCCTTGCAGGCAAAGGCAGAGGTCTTGCCGGTCTTCTTCCCTCTCAGGGATTCAGCGGCAGTTGCTGCAACTGCCTCCCGGTAGAGCTGGTCGGCGCAGATGAGCGCTTCTTTCTTGTCGGAGGGAACGGTGATGATGCTCAATGGCTCGGGCATCTTCAACATGTTGTAGGCATAATGTGACGCCACCATGAACTTGGCCAGCGCTGGGCGGCCAAGGATCCCATTGTAGGGCAAGGGAATCTTGGCGACATAAAAAACGATCTTCTTCGTCCTATAGTTCAGCTCGCCTCCAAATGTAACGGGCAACGTGATTTTACCTTTCGGCTGACTTCTCCCTAGGTTGACCCCTTGAAACGTGCCCATCTCCTCGAGATCTCCATCGGGGATTTGCAGCCTCTCGATCACACCGGGAGAGATCAAGTTCAGACAGGCCCCACCATCAACTAGCAATTTTGTCACCCTGAGGTTGCGTATTGTTGGTGAAACCAACAATGGCAAACACCCGACCACAATTGTGCGATCAGGGTGATCCTCGGTGACAAAAATGTAGGTGTGCTGGACCACTTCAGTGGCTTCTAGGCATCGAATGATGGTTCCGCCGCAGTGACCTAATGCACCCAGTGCTTCAGTCAGTGGTGAGAGTTGTGCAATGAGGCACCACCTTCAACGCACATGGCCTCCGTAGCTTTCTGGAACTCGTGCTCGCCGGACTCGTCGTCCTCATCATCATCATCGTCTCCCTCCTTCTTGTCGCAGCCCCAAGCGGGCCTCTCTTGTTGGTTATCTTTGTCACAGCGGCCTCCTCGACCACCACGCTTCTCGCCGGACGCCTCAGCACCATCCTGGCCCTTCTCCTTATGGTGCCTCTCATACTCAGCTTTCTGCTTCTCCGCAAGCAGCTCAACCTGCCGGAAATTCTGGAGGTCACGGCCCTTGGTGCAATGGATCTTGCAGTACTGTTTATCGGAGCCTCCTAGCTTGTCGGCAGCCGCCAAAGCCCGGCAGGCGGCGCACCCGGCAACTTCCTTGCCGGGGTCGCCGGATCCCTCGATGGCAAGCACGGCTTGCCCTTGCGCTTCCTATTGCGGCGTCGTCCCTTCTTTGCCGGGGCGACATCGTCTTCATCTGTGGAGTCGGTTTCCGTGCCGGCATCTTCGTCGGGGTACTTCCTCCCCTCTTCAGCCCGAGCACATCTATCGGCAATAACATAAAGCTCGGCTACATCCTTGACCTTGTTCATCGCCAACTCCTCATGTATCTTGCGGTTGCGCACATTCTGATGAAATGCACTGATGACAGCGGTGGGATGAACATCTGGGATGTTGTACTGCACACGGCTGAACCTTTGTATATACTTGCGCAGGGGTTCACCATCCTTCTATGGGATGACATGCAAATCACTTGCCTGGCCAGGAGCTTGGTGGCCCCCGGTAAAGGCGCCAACAAACTTGTGGCACAGATCTGACCATGAAGAAATGGAATCCACTGGTAGGTGCATCAACCATGACATGACATTGGGTTTAAGTACCAACGGGAAGTAGTTGGCGAGCACCTTGTCGTCGCGAGCCCCGGCGGCTTGCATCGCGATGGTGTAGATGCTGAGGAACTCCGACGGGTGAGTCTTGCCATTGTACTTTTCCTCGACATCAGGCTTGAATGTGCGGTGCGAGGGCCACTGGAACTGCCGCAGCTCACGGGTAAAGGTTGGACAACCCACCTCGTAAGGTAGGTCACCGGAACCCCCCGGCGCTGGGCGGTCCATAGTGGGCCCCACACGCTTATCTGACTGGTGGCGTGCTTCCTGCCGCCGCTCGATAGTGGTTTGTGCGTCTTCCTGGGCTTGCTCCGAAAGAACTTGATGTTGGTCGCAGATGGCTCGCGGGTCGGACGATCATGTGGAAACGTTGTCACAGGCGTCAGCCCGACGAGCCCGCGGCTGCTGTTGCTGGCGTGGGGGAGGAGAGTGCACCGTGGTCACAGCACCTCCGGTCCTCCCACCACCAGCGTGCACCGGCTCCACAGAGCGCTGGCACGAGGGTCCCGCTAGTCGTGGTAAATCTTTATTGGCGAAACTGATGAGGCTCCGAATGATGGCTCTCCACTCGTCGAGCTTTTCCACGGCAGGAGGAAAGTAAAGGAGCAGTTGCACGCACGCCAATGTTTCTGCTGGCATGGGTGGCGGCGAAAGCTGTGTGGACCGTGACGCGCTCTGACTTCTAACCACGTTAGAAGGCTCTATCACAGTCTCGCGGTCACGTGGATTAAGGGACAGAGCGGATACTGGTGCGGCCTCTAGGGCACTGTTCGACTGCAGAGTTAGATCATGCCCATCGAGACAGTGCGGCACGCTTGGCTGCGGCTCGAATCCGTCGAAGATCAAGTCTCCGCGGATATCGGCCGTATAGTTCAAACTTCCAAATCTGACCTGATGGCGGGGCGAAGCTGACCTGCTTCCGGATGGCCAGCTTAATTGGCCCACAGCAGTAAAGCCGCCCGAACACGAAGATCTGTCCGGGAGAAAAGTCTCACCACTGGACCGCGTCGTGAAGTTGATGATCGAAGGAGCCATCGGGCCTATCGGTGACGCATACAGAGGAACTCTCAATGAAAGCACCAATGTCGGTGTCAAAACCGGCGGATCTCGGGTAGGTGGTCCCTATGCGTAAGGCCTAGGCGGATGGTAACAGGAGACAAGGGACACGATGTTTTTACCCAGGTTTGGGCCCTCTTGATGGAGGTAATACCCTACGTCCTGCTTGATTAATATTGATGATGTGTGTTACAAGAGTGGATCTACCACGAGATCAAAGAGGCTAAACCCTAGAAGCTAGCCTTTGGTATGATTGTTGTTCGCCCCACGGACTAAAACCCTCCGGTTTATATAGACATTGGATAGGGTTAGGGTTACGTAGTCGTTTACAATGGTAGGAGATCTACATATCCGTATCGCCAAGCTTGCCTTCCACGCCAAAGAAAGTCCCATCCGGACACGGGACGAAGTCTTCAATCTTGCATCTTCATAGTCTTGGAGTCCGGCCGATGATGATAGTTCGGCTATCCGGACACCCCCTAGTCCGGAACTCCCTCAAGCACCTTGGTGAATTTATAACCTCCCACCTGAGGTGCCACCGCCAACGCTAGCTGACCCGGATTGTCAACCCGGAGAGGGTGATCCTCTCTGCTCCATACGATTGGCTGTTCAGACCAGCGTAAATAACGAGGCACGGCCAGTTTAACATAAGTCACCGCTCGCTTGTGAAGCTTCCAGTCTCGCTTATCCAAGCTAGTGGTGAAGACATGATATTGCCCGCTATTCAACTGCTTCGGATTGCTCTGATAACCCGACTGCTGCTGCTGCTGGTTGTAACCACCCTGGCTACTCTGATTACTTTGATTGTTATGTCCGCCCTGATTACTATTGAAGCCTGAACCGGAATTTCCTCCACCGTGACCCGGCCCGTGGAATCCGGATCCTGAGCCACCACCTGACCCGTGATCATATCGGAAAGCATTAGAATTCTTGAACTCCTGCATAATGTAACAATCCTTCCAAAGATGGTTGGTTGGCATCTCCTTCGTCCCGTGCTTTGGACAAGGCTGGTTTAACAGATAGGTCAGGCGGTCCGGGTTAGGACTTGGAGCCCCACCATGATTCGACAGTTTACCCTTTCGTAGCTGGCCCTTGTCCTGCGCGCTGGTATTAGCCACAAAGTCCATGATGCTATCCGCTTTAGGATTGCCTCCGTTTCCATGACCTGTTGTGTTGTGTTGCTGCCCTTTGGAGTTGCTGCTCTTTTTTCCCTTCCCTGTCTTGTCATCATCAGACTCGGGATCCTTGGTACTATCAGAATTAGGGTCCCCATATCATTACAATGGCACTTCATCCGTCCCAATTTCAACTTCAGAGGCTTAAACCGGCAGTTGCCTTCCAAGGTTATAACCGCGGAATCAGCGTTGATATGGTCTGATGAATGCAAAATTTCTGAGACCCGCCGCACCCAACGGGTTGTTGACTCGCCTTCCTCCTGGACACAGGCCGCTAAGTCCACTATCGACATGGGCTGCTTACATGTATCCTTGAAATTCTGGATAAACCAGGCTCGTAACTGGGCCCATGAACTGATAGAGTTGGCCGGTAAACTTTTTAATCAAGTACGGGCCGTCCCATCAAGCATCATGGTGAAATACTTCGCACACACCGCTTCATCCACATCAAGCATATCCATGGCCATCTCATAGCTCTCCACCCATGTTTCTGGAGACAAATCGGCAGTGTAATTTGGCACCTTGCGCGGGCCCTTGAAATGCTTGGGCAGGCGCACATTGCGTAAAGCGGGGACAAGACAGGGCACCCCCAAAGAACTAGAAGTGACCCCTGGCTCGACCGAGGTGGTTGGACGAACCAGCGTAAGATGACGAGCCTTGTACTGCGCCACTAACTCGGCCTCTCTGCGCGCCCGGGCCCGGTCGACCACTTCCTGAGCATCACCAATACCACCTGCCGGGTTATTGCCACGGGGTGCTTCACGGTTCCATGCATTACTTGATACGGCCGGTTCATCCATACGCCTGCTGTAGCTCCGGCTTGGACGGGGGGTGGAATGAATTCGGTCGCGGCTGTATGAATATGCTTCCTGTTGAATCAAGGCTGTCCGAAGAAGCTCCTTAACCCGGCGCGTCTCCACCGCCTGCGGAGAATCACCTTCAATCGGGATGGCCTCCAGTCGTGAAGCGGCGGCGACAAGATTGTCCATTGGATTGGAATAATGACCCGGAGGCACGACATTGTTCTGTTGAGGCGGCTCCATCAGGCGAGGCTGAACCGGCGCGCCCGTTCCAGGTGCTTCCGCTCGGTTCACCACCGGCGGGTTACTAATTCCTGCTCCTGGGGTGTTAAAGAGATTTCTGGCTTCGAAAACCGGAGGCAAGCGAGATCGGTGCTTCCTCTTCAGGACTTCATGTGACGCGGTCTGATCTAGCATAAGCCTATAGGCCTGTGCATCCAAAGCGGCCCGCTCTGCGACCATCCTGGCGTTCTCGGCTGCTAGGTCGGCCTTGGCCTGAGTGATCTGTTCCCTCAGCTTTGCAACTTCTGCGTTGTGGGCGTCCTGATCCGCCGGGTTAGCCTCTGCCATAAGCGCGGCCAACGCATCAAACAGATCAGATAAAAATTGGGCCGGTGGGTGCACAGGGCCTCCTGCCCCGGCAGCCGTCGCCGCTGCTGACCCGAAGATCATCGCTGCTGCAGTCAAAGAGTGGATCGCCGCGTGTGTACCGGCCATGAATATTCCAACTCGGTTGGGCAGATCAGAGGGGTTCGGAATACTGTCGCCATCGGAACAGCCCCCAATCCGGCCGTCTTGTAGTTGGTACAACGATTCGGTTTTTCCGGTTGAGGACTCGTCGCTGGAATAAACGACGGTCTCGCTACCAGATTCCGATCCACCCTCATATTCTCCTCCGTGGATGACTCCCACGAAGGCACGCTTCACGGCCGGTTTAACCTGGGCAGATCGCGCACGCTGAGCCGTTTCGACGAGGTCGGTGCAGATGTCCGGCTCAGGGCCTGGTTCACCGATCTTGCCGGTGAAGATGTGTATGCCAGCGAAGGGGACCCGGTACCCGTACTCAATCGAGCCGGCCTCGGGGCCCCACCCTGCATCGTCGATGTAGAGCTTGCCGCGACGACTCTTGGTCATCCGGCCTGGCGTAGCCCTTGAGTCCTTCAAGCTGCCTTCCAAGAACGTGAAACCATCGATGCGATAGCCCCACGGTGGCGCGCGTAAATCGTGGTTTTGTCACGGCAGATGTCCTCATGAAAGGACTTAGTCGTGGAGCCATCGCTACGGGTTAGCTTGAAGGGGTTAAAGCGGACACAAGGACGCAAGAGAGTTATACTAGTTCGGCCCCTTCGATGAAGGTAAAAGCCTACGTCTAGTTGTGATGGAATTGATGGGGTTTCGATGACTAGGGAGCCAACAAGCTTCGCCTAAGTCTCGAGTTGTTGTCTCTTGTCCCTGAACTGCCGCCGGGTCATCCCCTTATATACATGGGTGGCGCCTGTCGGTTTACAGAGTCCCGATGCCGGTTCATAGATGTATCCGGCTCGGTCTCCACTATTCCTAACTTACAATACAAGTTACATACCGACGCCGGTTTATGGCTACAGGACTTGAACCGGCTATGGTCCTTGAGCCCTCATCTTCCTACATGGGCTTTAACATACTCAACTACTAACGAAGTTAACCCGGCCTATCCTGGCCGGTTTACACCGAGTAGTAATATCTCCAACACATTGTGTCCCCCGACGCACAGTTCGGGACCCCCTACCCGAGATCCGCCGGTTTTGACACCGACATTGATGCTTCCATTGAGAGTTCCGCTGTGTCGTCATCATATAGCCTGATGGCTCCTTCGATCATCCGTAACGATGCGGTCCAGGGTGAGGTTTTCCTCCCCGGACAGATCTTCGTATTCGGCCGCTTCGCTCTGCGGGCTAACTCGCTTGGCCATCTGGAGAAGATCGAGAGCTACGCCCCTGGCCACCAGGTCTGGTTCGGGAACTTGAATTACACTGCCGACATCCGCGGAGACTTGATCTTCGACGGATTCGAGCCATTGCCACGTGCGCCGCACGGTCACGACGAGCATGATATAGCTCTACCGTTGGACAGTGTTCGGGAGATCACACCGGCAACTACTCCGGCCTTCAATCTGGAGCAAATTGCGCCATCCAAGGACGGGTGGATAGACCCCACCATGGAGGCCGTACCCTCAGCGGTGATAGAGCCGGATACTGACTTCACTCCTCATGATAGCCGTGACGCCGAACCACGGGATTCATCTCCGGCCACGGACTCTGAGCCCCCTGCGCCTGTGGCTATCGAATCCGATCGGGCGCCGATCATGGAGTTTACCTCCACGTATATCTTTCAGCACTCGCCTTTTGGCAACGTGCTAAATTCATTAAGATCCCTCTCCTTGTTAGGAAAACTGTCAGGACCCCGATTCCAAGTCACATCGACCTAGCCGGTAACACCTCACATCACTTTGGGGCCTCACGCACAGTATTCCCACGGGTGTCACCTTACCATGGCCTGGAACCGTTTGTGCCTTTTGGCTCACGTATATGTTAGTGTCGCTAGCATCCATATGACAAAGAACCCGGGCCGACATGGCTAGTCATGAACCCAAAGCGGCGCTAACCCACGGGGACAGGCATACATGTATCACATCGAGCATGTCGGTCATCAACGTATGAATTCGGGCTGTAGCACTGGGCTAACAGGACTCCGGTATCCCGGGCTGTGGCAGGCTAGGCAGGACTCCGAGTATCACCGCATGACATTTCCCCGAAGGGACGGACATAGGAACGAAGTGAAACACATGCCGGCCAGTCAAGTGTCCAAGCAGTAGTGCTGGGCTAGCAGGACTCCGGTGAATCGGGCTGTAGCGGACTACTATCGCTCAGAAGCACTAGACTACATTTCCCCATAAGAGAGGCTGCCAAGGATAAACACCTAGATTGTCGGATCCCACACATACCAAGCATTTCAAACATACACACAATATGCTCAATATGTGTAAATACAACATGGCATCACAACATAACTCTACGACTCAAAGTATTTATTCATTAGGCTCCGAGGAGCGAGATATTACAAACATGGGTCTCATGACCCAACACTCGGAAACATACAAGTCAAAGCACAAGCGGAAACTTAACATGTAAAAGTACGACATCTACAAAGGAAAAAGGCCGAGAAGCGACTATCTACCGAGATCCTGCCGAGGCACAAGATCGTGGCGGCGTAACAAGCTAAACGTCAAGTCCAAGCGGAACTACTAGCAAGACCGACGTCTCTCGCAAAACATGAAATAAGCAAACGTGAGTACAAATGTACTCAGCAAGACTTACATCGAACTAACTACATATGCATCGGTATCAACAAAGGGGTGGTGGAGTTTGACTGACAAGCCAGCTTTGACTTCGGTGGCTATCCTAAACTACATTTGCAAGCAACTCTTTTGAGGTGGCGCACGAGTCCACATATTCACCATATCAATACACCACTATGGACCCGCCTCCCGTCTCCCTACGAGAACGCCATCCATAGCACTCACGCTTATCTTGCGCATTTTAGAGTATCCACTTTCACTTGTCTATGAACCGATATAGGCAACCCGAAGTCCTTTTCCGCGGACACGGCTATTCGAATAGATCATATTAACCTCAGGGGTGTACTTCTTCACACGCTCTCACCACTTACTGCCGTTTACGACATGTACTCGGCAACCTTCAAGCGGAAGCCCAACGTGGGTGTCGGCCACGGCCTACCTAAACACTCAAGTCCCTAGTCCAGGTTTATCGCCTATTCGGGTTCCATCCACAGGGAGTCCGGCCGAGGTTTCCATTAACGGCCCCGAACGATGTGGTCAGGGTTCCCGAGACACCAAGCAGCGAATCGATTTGCAGACCCACGGTGTATCTACCGCATCATAGCCCACCCCTAGGGTCGGCCTTCATACGGCCTCCAACACATATCCTACAAACACCGTAAACTAGTTGCAACTCACGGACAGAGGACAAGGGTGGTTAAGAAGCCGAGAGAGTCAATTAAGGATCCCAATGTGTGGTACTAACTGTTTCATGGATCACAAACACAGAACTTCAGTTCACGAGGACGGCTTCAATGAGACAACCCACCATGTACTCCTACATGGCCTCTCACCGCTACCTTTACCAAAACGTATTCACACACTTAGATCACACACAGTATGACATGTTTACACACCTCAGATTCATCCCCGATGAATTAGACCTGACTCAACTCTAAGCGATGGCAGGCATGACAAACAAGCATGAATGAGTAGGCACAACAGGGCTCAAACAACTCCTACTCATGCTAGTGGGTTTCATCTAATTACTGTGGAATGACAGGTCATGCAGAGGATAAAGAGGTTCACCTACCGCAGCAAGTAACAGATGAATCGTTGTTGTCCTAATG
Organism: Aegilops bicornis; assembly: GCA_021605145.1. NCBI lineage: Eukaryota > Viridiplantae > Streptophyta > Magnoliopsida > Poales > Poaceae > Aegilops > Aegilops bicornis. The sequence goes on along the minus strand of CM038669.1, from coordinate 376,650,052 downwards.
CAGTAAAAGAGAGCAGGAGCAAGAGAGTGGGATTGTATCGGAATGAACAAGGGGGTTTTGCTTGCCTGGCACTTCTGAAGATAATATAGTTCTTCATCGGTGTCATCGAACTCATCGTCGGTACATCGTCTACTGAGAGGGAACAAACACCGGCAAACAAGAAAGAACACAATCAATGCAATGCGACAATATGATGCATGATCATGACATGGCAATATGTTGTTGATTGAGCTAATGCAACTAGCAACCTTAATAAATGAAGTTGGTTTGAACCAAAGGTTCAAATTCAAACTCCATATGTGAAATTCAAATGCCATTTAACTGATTTGACCTGATCAGCAGGTATAAGTTGATCTAACATGCATGAAAGTGGTACAGATGGATAGATTGAATTTTTCTGATAATTTTTCATATATAAATTATTTGATTTGGAGTTACGGTTGAATTACTATGATTTTTAGAAGCTTAGGCAATTTTCTGGAATTAATAAATCATTTAAGATTTATTTAAATTCTAGAAAGAAATTAATCTTGTCCAAAGATGACCTCACGATCTTGTCGTGGTCAATGACTCGGTCCAGGTCAAATCTGACGTGTGGGGTCCACACGTCAATGACACAGTTAACTAACCTAATTTTAATTAGAGCCTGGGCCCGCATGTGAGTGTCCTATCTACTTAACTAAGTTAGTTAACACTAACTTAACTTGGTACTAATTAAATAGGGGGCCTAGGCCCACACGTCAGTGGGTCAGGGAAAAGTCAAACCCTGGTCAAATGGGCTCAACCCCGCCGGAGTTGACCAGCGGCTTGCTTGGGCCGAGGCCGAGGATGGCGGAGGGCTGGGATCGCTCCTCCGGCCACCAAAAGCGGCGGAGGGCATCTACACGCCGCCTGCTCGTCCGCATCGAGCAAAGGTAAGCAGCAAGTGGCTTAGGGCGGCCTGTAGCAACGGCAACGGGCGACAAGTGTGGTGGCCGGAGCTCGGTGGTGCCTGGCGCAGGGCTACGGCTCGCCCTCGAGGGAACCAGGTAGCTAGGCGCATCTAGGGGGCCCTAGGAGCACGGTGGACAGCACGGTGGGCGTGGTAAGCTCGGTGTGAGCGGGAGGTCGGCCATGGCGGACGGCAGCCTCGAGAGCTCGTGGGGGCGGTGGCTAGAGGAAGCTAGCGAGAGGGAGGTGAGGGAAAAGCTCGAGGCTCACGGTGATGTCGTAGGGAGGCTCGGCCAGCTCGAGGGACGGCTCGAGGCGGCCAGGCAGCGATGGCGATCTCCGGTGTCCCGAGGTTGAAGGCGGGTCGATGGCGGCAAGCGAGCCCTCCGGCTCATTTCCTTCGGCGTGGGGATGGGGTGCTCGATTTCGGAGCTGCTGGACATGGTCATGGGACGAGGGGACGGCGGTGGTCGCGCCAACGACGAGCGGTGGCGACGGTGGCGCTCGGGTGCGAGAGGGAGAGAGAGCAGGGGAAGGGAAAGCACGGGAGAGAGAGAGAGCGGTCTAGGGGGGGTGCGTGGCGTCGCGGGAGACGTCCAGGGGGAGGAGGAGGCAGCTAGGCAGGGAGGAGGTGGCCGGCGTGTGGCCACGCGCGTCGGGCACGCGCCGCCCTTGGGCGCGAGGAGGAAGGCTGACAGGAGCCAGGCGGTGGTGGGGTGGGCGAAAGCAGAGGCTGGGCGGTTGGTGGGCGCTGTAGGTTGCAGGTGAGCCTCTAATCTTTTCCTATTTTTATTTCTCTTTTCTATTTTACGTAATTGTGTTTGGCTTTATTTAAAATACTTAGGCACACTCAAAAATCACCAAACTGCTCATGGCCAGTGCTTGGAATATATCCAACATGGAACATTTCAGTTTAGGATTATTTGGACATTTTAAATATTCCATAGTATTTAAGTGCCCAAGTTCAAATAGAATATGATTTAATTGAGCCCAAATATGTCATGGAAAAATGTGCATCACCTCAGCTCTTGTTTACAGTATTTACCATAAATGATGAACATTTTGAAAGCCATTTGGACTTCTTGAAAAATATTTTAGGCAAATCTAGTGAATTCCTTTAATGCTAGGGTTTAGGCAATCCCCATTTCAACTTTCTGAGAAAATTAAACATGATGACATGAATGCCTTAATTCAACTAATGACAAACAAATTCTAGGGCTGTGACAGCTCATCCCCACTAAACAAGAATCTCGTCCCGAGATTCAAGACGTGAGGTAAGAAGACAGAGGGGGGTACAAGCTAATACGATCTTCACGATCCAGGTTGCACTTCATAGGAACGTTGACACGATCACCATCTTTGTCTCGACGTCTTGTCTTGAGAACTACATCCAACATGACAACGAGAAGAAAAGGGGGAATTTAGAAGAATCGATCTTCTTGAGGTTCAAACAATTTAGGATCATCTTAATGATCCAAGATCAACTCATGGAATGAGACGTAAAAACATTTCTGGAGCGGAGAGGTAAGACATGCATCAGTAAAGACGGATGAAACAATTTTACGAGTGTTTCAAAATAGCGAGGGAAGTTTCCATGATTCCAAAACGGGGCACCTTAGGGGAGGTGACGCAAAGAACTATTCCTTAAGTGGCAAAAGAATTACTTTTGATTCGAGAGATCATTGAAACTCTTCATACCAGCCTAAGGCAATTCACAACGATCGTTTGGCGGAGTGCAAAGGAATGGCATACCCGGACTAGAATGGATGATGTGGACTACCTTGTTGAAGACAACGCAATGGATGATTTTTGCTTATCATCGGAGGTGGAGGGAACCAATGGTAGGATCACTTTTGAGGATGATCTTGAACAGGAATTACTAAGAAGGCAGCCCATAGTGAAATGGCACAAGGACGATGCAAGCTGGGAACGAAATACAACTGTTGGAATGTTCCAACCATCATATCTGCCTGAGATTCAGATCCGATTAGTGATAGGATACTTCGGACTCAGCATGTCCGAAAAGAAAGGTCATAACACAAATCGGCGAGATGACGTTGCGAGATTCTCGGGATATGAACTACGATAGCAAGCTCCAAAACATGAGCTGGTTCTGCTACACCCATGTGAACATGCTGTCCTAGACAAGCATGACCACCTAGTAGTCTTATAATAAAACACTACCGAGTTCAGGTTGGGAACCATCATCGAGGATAACGAAGTCCTAACATAAGTCATGACTAGTTGTTATGAAGGAACTCCTTCTCCTTGAACAAATCAATCAGTGGCTTGGTGTGCTAGGGATACATACGGAATGAAGATGATCAGTCTATCAAACCATACAATACTTTTCACATGCATGACTGACTTGGGATGATTCCACAGGAGGCAAACAAGCTTTCTCGAATCCACGGCGACAACTTACATCAAATGCACTTGAGTTCGAGGAAGTCACTTCTTCCATCCAAGCATAGGCTTCATGAACGGATCACGAAGGCATTGCTTACAAAGTTTTCAACACTAGGTTGATGTTCAACATGAATCATGGGGGAGACAAAATGCTGTTGATGGGCTCAACAACAACTCATCGGAATTTCCATATCACTGGACTTCCACCATCATGTGAACACGGTGATAGCATTGGTCAGACCAAAGATGAAATGGTGTATGCTCGAGGAATCAACCACGAGTAAGACAACATTACGAACATCGTTGGTTCTGATTTGACTTGACGATGGCCCACACTCAAATCAAAGGATTGATAAGACAATAGGTCCAGCAACTGATCACGGGGACCAATCGATGAAGATATCATCTTTGTTCAACACACACTACACAAGAATATCCCTTAGTGATGAACTAAGTCAGGCAAGCTTTCATCTTCCAACTCTCCAAGTTGTTGTTAAGCTTAACCAACTAGCTCAGGGTATCCAACACAGATTCTTGGAGAAGGGGTGATTTACAAGAAACCAACTTGATCACGAGCTCAACATAACAGTCAGGTGGCAACCTGGTAACACTTCCAAGAAGATATTTGGAAAGTCATGAACCACCGATATATTACTAAACTCGACAACAATCTTGCTTTTTAGGGCAAGACGACATGATCAGAAGAGTGAGGGATTGACACAGTCCTAACTCATTGATCGAAGAGTGCACCGGAAATAAGGACTAGGTAGCACGATCAATCTTAGGGTGATGATTTAATAACTAACACGCTAAGAATGAGAATATTGTCCATTAACTGCCAAGCAACGCGGTTGCTAGGAGTATCCATTTCACACACCACCGTTCACTTGTCGGCATTCCGGTTACAACAACTTGGGACCGAGGAATGAATAATGATGGCGAGTAGTGAGGGATTGACCCAATCCTAGAAATGGATGAGGTACTGGAGCTTGTTTCTCCTAGTCATTCCGGAATAGAATGGCTTGACGGACCACAAGAATAACAGGGCATCGATGAACACAAATGCACACATACTCTTGGTTATCAATTGATAGAGGATGGTCTGGATACAACTAAAGAGAGCAACTCAAAGGAACATATAACTTTTCGAGTTGTGGAGGCATGGATTAGTATGTCGGGCAAAGTTCAATATTTCTTCCGGATAACCCATGCGGAGAAGGTAGAACTGGCAGAGTCACAATATAGAATGGGGAACTCATCGAAAGCACTCTTGTTGTGACCTTTTGGTTCAAAGAAACTCCTGCCAAGGATGGTTCATGGTATGTGGAAGAATGAGATACCACGGACCTCGAGGACTATCGCAAAGTTACTAATATCCTAAAGGAACTAGCAAATACTAACAACATGAAATAGGGTGAATCTCGGGTTCAAGAACCTAGGAATAGAATGCCTACTAACTAATAACATCACGGGATGCATTCGAGAATGACGGCCAGAATCATCACACTGGAAACACAAAGCATGGTTGGATTACTAGGTGGCTTCCTAAACACCTAGGGTCATAATAATAACTCCAACATATATGTCGAGGCAATGGAGTACCTCGACCGACTGGTTAGTGTGCTTATTCTGACCAAAAGGACATCGGGAACGGAAAGAAAGAATTGCAAATGCATCAGACTATTTAGAGACCTGGGATGACTCGGACAGCATAACGGCTGTAAATGCTCAAAATGATTTGAGACATCATGCAAAATGGTGGCATAACCACTCTACAACATCATAACAAGATTCCGAGATCAAAGTTAACATACAGAAATAGTAGGAACTGAACTGGGGCTTAAAACCAACAATCTTAAAGGTCTATGGATTAGTAACACGTCATCACGATAGATAGATGAGAAGCCTAATTCTTAAACCCGTAGAAGAGAATAGGATGACTCGGATCAGAAGGTCTTGAGGTATAAGGAGTAAATAGAGCCTTTCGTTCCCTTCCACATTCAATTCCCTTACATAACTAAAGCATTTCTAGACACAACTTCGACCAGTTGGCTAGGTAATCCTCTGAGCGATCGGGGCTCGATACCAACGCTATCGGGACCCGATTCCAAGTCACATCGACCTAGCCGGTAACACCTCATATCACTTTGCGGCCTCACGCACGGTATTCCCACGGTGTCGCCTTACCATGGCCCGGGACCGTTTTAGCCTTTTGGCTCACGTATATGATAGTGTCGCTAGCATCCATATGACAAAGAACCCGGGCCGACATGGCTAGTCGTGAACCAAAAGCAGCGCTAACCCATGGTGACAGGCATACATGAATAACATCGAGCATGTCGGTCATCAACGTATGAATTCGTGCTGTAGCAGCTATGAGACTCCGGTATCCCATTTATGTAGCAGGCTAGGCAGGACTCCAAGTATCACCGCGTGAACATTTCCCGAAGGAACGGACATATACGAAGCAAAACACATGCCGGCCAGTCAAGTGTCCAAGCGGTAGTCTTTGGGCTAGCGAGGACTCCGGTGAACCGGGCTGTAGCGGACTACTATCGCTCAGAAGCACTAGACTACATTTCCCCATAAGAGAGGCTGCCAAGGAGAAACAACTAGATTGTCGGATCCCACACATACCAAGCATTTCAAACATACACACAATATGCTCAATATGTGTAAATACAACATGGCATCACAACATAACTCTACGACTCAAAGTATTTATTCATTAGGCTCGAGGAGCGAGATATTACAAACATGGGTCTCATGACCCAACACTCGTGAGCATACAAGTCAAAGCACAAGCGGAAACTTAACATGTCTCGAGTACAGACATCTACAAATGAAAAGGCTGAGAAGCTTTGTTGTCTACCAGATCTGCCGAGGCACAAGATCGTAGCTGAGGTAACAAGCTAAACGTCAAGTCCAAGCGGAACTACTAAGCGAGACCGACGTCTCTCCGCAAAACATGAAATAAGCAAACGTGAGTACAAATGTACTCAGCAAGACTTACATCAGAACTAACTACATATGCATCAGTATCAACAAAGGGGGTGGTGGAGTTTGACTGCAGCAAGCCAGCGTTGACTCGGTGGCTATCCTAAAATATGACTGCAAGTAACTCTTTTGAGGTGGCGCACACGAGTCCACATATTCGCCATATCAATACACCACTATGGACCCGCTCCCGTCTCCCTACGAGAACGCCATCCATAGCACTCACGCTTATCTTGCGCATTTTAGAGTATCCACTTTCACTTGTCTATGAACTGATATAGGCAACCCAGAAGTCCTTTTACGCGGACACGGCTATTCGAATAGATGATGTTAACCCTGCAGGGGTGTGCTTCTTCACACACGCTCTCACCACTTACCACCGGTTACAAGACATGTACTCGGCAACCTTCAAGCGGAAGCCCAACGTGGGTGTCGGCCACGGCCTACCTAAACACTCAAGTCCCTAGTCCAGGTTTATCGCCTATTCGGGTTCCATCCGCAGGGAGTCCGGCCGAGGTTTCCACTAACGGCCCCGAACGATGTGTGCAGGGTTTCCGAGACACAAACGGGCGAATCGATACACAGGGCCACGGTGTATCTACCGCATCATAGCCCACCCCTAGGGTCAGCGCTACGCACGGCCTCCAACACATATCCTACAAACACCAGAAACTAGTTGCAACTCCTGGACATAGGACAAGGGTGGTTAAGAAGCCGAGAGAGTCAATTAAGGATCCCAATGTGTGGTAGTAACCGTTTCATGGATCACAAACACAGAACTCAGTTCCTGAGGACGGCTTCAATGAGACAACCCACCATGTACTCCTACATGGCCTCTCACCGCTACCTTTACCAAATCGTGTTCACACACTTAGCTCACACACAATAGGACATGTTCACACACCTCCGATTCATCCCGATGAATCAGACACGACTCAACTCTAAGCATTAGCAGGCATGACAAACAAGCATGAATGAGTAGGCACAACAGGGCTCAAACAACTCCTACTCATGCTAGTGGGTTTCATCTAATTCTTGTGGAATGACAGGTCATGAAGAGGATAAAGGGGTTCAGCTACATGGCAAGTAACAGATGAATCGTTGTTGTCCTAATGCAGTAAAAGAGAGCAGGAGCGAGAGAGTGGGATTGTATTGGAATGAACAAGGGGGTTTTGCTTGCCTGGCACTTCTGAAGATAATATAGTTCTTCATCGGTGTCATCGAACTCATCGTCGGTACATCGTCTACTAAGAGGGAACAAACACCGGCAAACAAGAAATAACAAAATCAATGCAATGCGACAATATGACGCATGATCATGACATGGCAATATGTTGTTGATTGAGCTAATGCAACTAGCAACCATAATAAATGAAGTTGGTTTGAACCAAAGGTTCAAATTCAAACTCCATATGTGAAATTCAAATGCCATTTAACTGATTTGACCTGATCAGCAGGTATAAGTTGATCTAACATGCATGAAAGTGGTACAGATGGATAGATTGAATTTTTCTGATAATTTTTCATATATAAATTATTTGATTTGGAGTTACGGTTGAATTACTATGATTTTTAGAAGTTTAGGCAATTTTTTGGAATTAATAAATCATTTAAGATTTATTTAAATTCCAGAAAGAAATTAATGCGTCAGCATGACCTCTGATGCCGTCGATGGAGTCAATGACTCGGTCCAGTCAAATCGGCGTGTGGGGTCCACACGTCAGTGACACAGTTAACTAACCTAATTTTAAGTAGAGCCTAGGCCCGCATGTCAGTGTCCTATCTACTTAACTAAGTTAGTTAACACTAACTTAACTTGGTACTAATTAAACAGGGGGCATGGGCCGACACGTCAGTGGGTCAGGGAAAAGTCAAACCCCGGTCAAACGGGCTCAACCCCGCCGGAGTTGACCCGCGGCTTACCGCCGGTGAGGCCAGGGATGGCGGAGGGCTTCGGGATCGCTCCTCCGGCCACCAAAAGCGCGGCGGATGGCACCTACGCGTTGCCCGTGCTCGTCGCAAGACGGCAAAGGCAAGCAAGAAGTGGCTAGGGCGGCCTGTAGCAACGGCAACGGCGACAAGTGTGGTGGCCGGAGCTCGGTGGTGCACGAGCGCAGGGCTACGGCTCGCCCTCGAGGGAACCAGGTAGCTAGGCCGCATCTAGGTGGCACTAGGAGCATGGTGGACAGCACAGCTGGGCATGGTAAGCTCAGCGGTGAGCAGGAGGTCGGCCATGGCGGACGGCGGCCTCGGGAGCTCGTGGGGGCGGTGGCTAGAGGAAGCTAGCGAAAGGGGGAGGTGAGGGGAAAAGCTCAGGGGCTCACGGTGATGTCGTAGGGAGGCTCGGTAGCGCTCGGGACGGCTCGAGGCGGCAGGCAGCGATGACGATCTGCGGTGTCCCGAGGTTGAAGACGGGTCAATGGCGACGAAGCAGAGCCCTCCGGCTCATTTCCTTCGGCGTGGGGATGGGGTGCTCGATTTTGGAGCTGCTGGACATGGTCATGGGACGAGGGGATGGCGGTGGTCGCGCCAACGACGAGCGGCGGCGACGGTGGCGCTCGGGTGCGATTGGGAGAGAGAGCAGGGGAGGGGAAATCAAGGGAGAGAGAGAGAGAGCGGTCCAGGGGGGGTGCGTGGCGTCACGGGAGACGTCCAGGGGGAGGAGGAGGCAGCCAGGCAGGGAGGAGGTGGACGGCGTGTGGCCACGCGCGTCGGGCACGCGCCCCTGCCCACTGGCGCGAGGAGGAAGGCGGCAGGGAGCCAGGCGGTTGTGGGCTGGTCCGAAACAGGAGCTGGGCCGGTTGGTGGGCGCCAGGTAGGTTGCACAGGTGAGCCTCTAATCTTTTCCTATTTTTATTTCTCTTTTCTATTTTCTGTAATTGTGTTTGGCTTTATTGAAAATACTTAGGCACACTAAAAAATCACCAAACTGCTCATGGCCAGTGCTTGGAATATATCCAACATGGAACATTTCAGTTTAGGATTATTTGGACATTTTAAATATTCCATAGTATTTAAGTGCCCAAGTTCAAATAGAATATGATTTAATTCAGAGCCCAAATATGTCATGGAAAAATGTGCATCACCTCTGCTCTTGTTTGCGGTATTTACCATAAATGATGAACATTTTTGAAAGCCATTTGGACTTCTTGAAAAATATTTTAGGTAAATCTAGTGAATTCCTTTAATGCTAGGGTTTAGGCAATCCCCATTTCAACTTTCTGAGAAAATTAAACATGATGACATGAATGCCTTAATGCAACTAATGACAAACAAATTCTAGGGTTGTGACAAAAACCTTGGCCGAACTGCGTCCGGCTAGAATGGGATGCGGACGACGAAGAAATTCGCTGCCCACCCACCACCCACTTAGTAGCCACTGTCGACGATTCAACCGACATGCTCGACCTAGATTCCGAAGACATCAACGGCATGGACGACGATGCAGGAGATGAACAGGAACCACCGCCCACAGTGCGCTGGACCGCCACTCCATCACATGACATATACATGGTGGATACACCCAAAGAAAACAATGACGAGGAACAGAAAGAGGCAGCAAAGAACAGCTCCATCGAGAAGCAAACAAAGCGTCGACGTAGGCGCCGCTCTAAATCCCACCTCGGCAAAAGCAGCGATAACAGCGAAAGAGAAAATAACACCCCGGTCAACTCCAGAGGAAACGACGACCACACTGACCCAGCGGCAAAGCAAAATGAAGCCGCGAACGGTGAACATAGTACGGATCCAATGTCCAAACACGGTGACGCTGAGGATAAAGCTCATAAAACTCCCTCCGAGGAGGAAAATAGTTCGGACGAAGATGCACACATCATCCCGGAAAGGCACTTGGAACAAGAGAACCTTCGCGGAAGGCTTATTGCCACAGCGAGGAGTCTGAAGAAGCAGAAGCAAAGGCTTAAGGCCGCACAAAATACACTCAACAGCAGATGGAACAAAGTGCTCGACAACGAAGAAAAGTATGGTGGAAGTTACCACACAATGATCTATCCAAAGCGCAAGCTATTGCCCGGATTCGACGATGAGGCCTTAGAGCCCACACAACCGAAAAATAAAACGGCCAACCGGTTGGATCAACCACCTCGTGGCCGCGATAGAGCGGCTAACAAGGCCACACATAAGTCAACACACGATATACGTGAGGACTTGCGCCAAAAATCCAGTATGACCAGATCCATCTATGGATCTAGAAAGCGCGCTACGGCACAATATCAAAACCGAATACCACAACCGTCCGAACGCCTTGATACATCTAAATACAGGGTGCCACACAGCCCCTATGTTTCACCGATGAAGTGCTGGACCACGAATTTCCAGAAGGATTCAAACCAGTGAACATAGAGGCATACGATGGGACCACAGACCCTGGGGTCTGGATTGAGGACTTTATCCTCCATATACATATGGCTCACGGAGACGATCTCCACGCCATCAAGTACTTGCCCCTCAAGCTTAAAGGACCAGCTTGGCACTGGCTAAAAAGCCTCCCTGAAAACTCCATTGGAAGTTGGGAGGAGCTCGAGGATGCTTTTCGGGCTAATTTTCAAGGGACCTATGTCCGACCTCCGGATGCAGACGATTTGAGTCACATAATTCAACAGCCCTGAGAGTCAGCCCGAAAGCTTTGGAACAAGTTTCTCACTAAGAAGAACCAAATCGTCGACTGCCCGGATGCCGAAGCCTTAGCAGCTTTCAAGCATAGCGTCCGAGACGAATGGCTCGCCAGACACCTCGGCCAAGAAAAACCGATAACAATGGCATCCCTAACAAGCCTCATGACCCGCTTTTGCGCAGGCGAGGATAGCTGGTTAGCCCGCAGTAGCACCAGTGACCCAAGAACATCTGAAGTCAGGGATGGCAATGGAAAACCACGACACATCAACAACAAGCGTCGAAATACAGAAGACAGCCCAGATAATACGGCGGTAAACGCCGGATTCAGGGGCTCTCAACCAGGTCAGCGGAAAAAGCCTGTCAAAGGCAGCAAAGATGGACCGTCCAGCCTAAACAAGATTCTAGACAAACTATGTCAGATTCATGGCACCCCCGATAAACCCACAAATCACACCCACAGATAATGCTGGGTCTTCAAGCTGGCCGGTAAGTTAAACGCCAAACACAAGGGAAGGGAGACACCAAGTGAAGATGAGGACGAGCCAAGCCAGGAAAGCACCGGGGACAGAAAAAATTCCCACCAGAGGTTAAAACAGTAAATGTGATCCATGTGACAAAGAGGAGAAGCAAACCTGCACTCTGAGACACACACGCCCTAGAGCCCGTCACCCCTAAGTTAAACCCATGGTTGGCCTGCCCGATCACTTTTGATTGCAGGGATCACCCGACAAGTATCCGGCTCGAAGGATTGGCGGCCTTGGTGTTAGAGCCAAGAGTAAATGGATACCATCTCACAAGAGTCCTCATGGACGGTGGCAGTAGTCTAAACCTGATATATCAGGACACAGTCTGCAAAATGGGGATAGACCCAACAAAAATCAGCCTTAGTAATACTACCTTCAAGGGAGTAATACCAGGCCCAGAGGCCCGCTGCACGGGCTCTCTATTACTAGAAGTTGTATTCAGCTTTCCCGACAATTTCCGAAGTGAAAGGTTAACCTTCGACATAGCTCCATTCCGAAGTGGCTATCGAGCATTACTCGGAAAGAGCGGCTTTCGCTCGTTTTAATGCAATACCGCATTACACTTCTCTCAAGCTTAAGATGCCCGGTCCACGTGGCATCATCACCATTAGTGGAAACGTTGAACGTTACATACAAGCGGAAGAATGTGCGACGGCCTTACCGGCCGAACACTAAATGCCCCCCCAACCAGAATAAAGGATCGGTCGTCAAGACCGCGGACACGGTTAGACAAGTCCGGCGCATTACTAGCTATAACAGCTTGGGCAAACCCGAGGTTGGTTTGATGGTTATACCCCCATAGACGGCACCAGGGGCTTCCTGCGTGTAATCGGGGCTAGTTCGGCTCAACTTAACGTATCTTGAATTTTAATGGTTTATTGAGAATAACCAATCTTTTCTGGCACGACAACTTTTCACCTAAGTTCTTTTCTTTTTACAGATGACAATCGCGCCACACCCGTCCGAGTGCAGCTGCAAGACAGAGACACAGTACGAGGGCGTGCGGCGAGGACCCGCTCAAAGGTTTCTTTTTAGATTAAGACCCTGCGTGAACCTTTTTTACTATCTCTTGTTGTTTCACATCCTCTAGATACTTAATATAACCGAGAAGGATGCTGACATTATTGGCATTTCGCCACGTCAGAGCATTGCACGTACCTGGACACTAGGGGTTCATTATCAAGGGCACTGTTCAGCCCGGTATATGTTATAAAGACCGAATACCTTAGGGAGTGTTCGGCGTCGCGAGTTTGGCCTTATATGCATCAGCTCCGAATCATTGTCTTTGGTCAAATGTCGGGTTTGCCCGGCTCCCGTGTTTTGCTACCTTACGTTCCGCTCTATCGGCTAAGGTGGCACCGGGAGAACTACTGTGATTGTGTCCTGGTTCATTCGGATGAGCACCTCAGAAGAGAAAAGCCGAAAACTGACTGTCATGATAAAGCGCGAGACTGGTCAACCACTCGATGACTTACCAGAATCTTCGGGATTCCTCCGCATTAATGAAGGGCCGCTTCCCGGTCATGTACGTACGCGCCCCGTATTCGGACGAGCCCGGAGGTACTAGGGGCTATCTAGTAGTCCCACTGTCAAACTCCTATGGCTAAGTGAAAGTGTTAAAGCAATATAGTCTGATTGCCTTGCTCGCTGCGCTACCACCTCCTTAATGGACCAAGACGTTGGATCAAGTGTGAATACGCGCTTTTTGCGAACACCCCCGCATTATATGCATGGGGGCTGAAGCCGACGACTGCAAACTTTCAGGTTATATACATATATACATAAACGGCCGCACATGATGCATCATAATACTTTTTAGCCTTTATAATTCAACAAAACATTGTTTTTACAATGGGAATACATGTCACTAGAACATAATATTCTTCGAGCACTGTGCTTCTATTGAACGAGCACCTTCAAGGACTTCTTCAAAGTAGTGCTCGGCAGCTACTCGGCCCACGGCCGAACCCTGGGTTGCAATAGCGGTGGCCTCCATGTCTGCCCAGTATGTCTTGACACGGGAAGTGCCATCCACGCACCCTCTATGCACGCCGACCTCTTCATAGCGTTTATATGCGGCACATCACCAAGGAATCGTTGCACCAAACCAAAATAACTATTCGGCCATGGCCCTCTCGGCCACAGGTGATCCACAACAGACACCATGGCAAGCCCGGACAACCTATGGAGCTCGGCCCACTCGGTCGTTCGCTCATTTAACAGCAGAGGACGCACTGGACCATCGAACTTTGACCAGAATAGCTTTTCTACTTCACGATGTTTTTGATCCTTGAAGTACTCGGCCGCATCAGCTGCACTGGCTTCCAGATCCACATATGCGTCCGCAGAGCTCCATAGTTGATCAAGAGGGGCATACTTCGGATCTCCGAACTTCGTCCGCAACAAGAAGGGCTTCCCAGCCGCGATATCTCCAGCTTGACGCAACTCCTCCTTCGATGCTCTGATCTTAGAGCGGTCTTCCTTGGCTGCTACCATGGCCTTCTCTAGCTCTGTCAACTTTGCTCGGTTTTCTTTTTCAAGAAGCTGGTAACGTTCGGCGGCATCTTTCAACTCAATGGCCATTTTGGCCATTTTTTCCTTACTTTGGAAATGGGCAGCCTGTTCGGCCCTCAGCTCTTCGGCCGCCTTTAAAGCGGCCGCATCACTATTCCTGGATTGTTCTTTGGCTTGGGCAAGTTCCGACCGAAGGGTCTCCACGGCCGCAGCTCCATCTGCAGTCACAACATATTAAAGATACTGGCACTATGCTCCTCTTACTACGTGTTGATCACCGAAGAAATCACATACCCTGTGCCTCGTCGAGCCTCTTGTTGACAAGCATGATGTTGGCATCCGCCGCATCAAGTTGTCGCTTCAGCTCGGCAAACTCACCAGTCTGGCTAGCCACCGGACCTTCAGCCACCTACACATGAAGCCGGACTGATTATTACCTGGGACTATGATCCTCCATTTGCCGCCGTTCTCGACAGCAACCAGAGTCTCAGGGGCTACTATTTGCATAGGGCACACCTAACGTGTGCGGTACTGCCAAAAATACACACTATTTCACGTACCTCAAAGCCTTTCAGCAGACTCATAAATGCTTCATGCAACCCGGTTTCGGCGGATGAAATCCTCTGAATCACCATACCCATTAGCGCACGATGCGCCTCCGAGATAGCCGCTTGCTTCAGAAGATCCTTCAGCACGTCCGATTGCACACCAGACGGTTCCGGACTCTTTCTGTTGCTCTCCTTAGGAGCCGAATACTGAGGAATTTGGGTGGCCAAGGGATTACCCTTTGGCCTTGGCGGATCAGGAGAAGCCCTTCGTGATGACACTTCAGCGTCGCCCGCCTCGTGAGGCGGGGTGGCATGGGGAGGTGTTTCGCTCTCCATCATCTCCGGAAGAAGATCCCCCAAAGACGAACCCTGTCGAGAAGGGCTACGATCCGAACTACAAGATATATGTTTCGATTATTGTCCTCGGAGGTACAGCAGGATTTTTTTACTATTAAGCACTTTCCGTTTACTTACAGCTTGGTGGGAGGATGATCCCCTTGCGGACACTGTGTGGCAAGGATGCCCTCCGAGGCAGGACTCTTTGGTGAAGATTTCTTCCCCCGTTTGGAAACCTTGGTTTCCGGGTCTTCAGAGGTGGTCCTCTTCCTTCCTTGGGGAGAAGGGATTTCAAATCCTTCTCCCCGGCCGTCCTCCTTCGCAGAGGCGCTAATTCCCCCAGTTTGGATAGATAACGAGTGAGGGCCGCTTTCAGCCTCTTTATTCCTCCTTTATCTTCCCCTGAGGGCGCATGATGAGGCGCCGACTCGAGCATTCTGGCTAGTACCGGATCTGCTGTGCCTTCGGGAAGGGGAGCTGAACACCTGATCATCTTCGCCTTCGTTACCCGATCCTGGTCAAAAGAACGACTTTTCAGAATGATGCTGAGATAAATAAAAGAAAACAGCATATTCGGCCATGGGATTACTTACTTGGGTGTCTGGGCGATTGCAGCTCAGACCCGCATCCTCGGTGAGGTCCGGACTCCTTATTTGTGGTCCAAGAACAATTTGTACATCTCTTCGAGCATCATGCTGAAGAAGTGCTGAATAGCTCGGGATCCTTCCGGGTTGAACTCCCACATTCGGAGGGGTCGACGTTTGCAAGGCAGGACCCGACAGACTAGCATGACTTGCATTACCGTGAGTAAGCTGACCTCTCACTCGAGGAGATCTCGGATGCGGCTCTGCAATATCGGCGCATCATTTATTGGCCCCCAGTCTAGCCCCTTGGTGATCCACAACATCAGCTGTGGTGGGGGGTCCGAGCGAAAGGCAGGGGCAGCTACCCACTTGGTGCCCCGGGGAGCTGTGATATAGAACCACTCCCGTCGGCATAAACTGGACACCTCCGGGAAGGAACCTTTTGGCCATGGAACTTCGACGCCCTTACTTATTACGGCACCTCCGCACTCTGCGTGTCGCCCCTCAATCATCTTCGGCTCTACATTGAAAGTTTTGAGCCACAGGCCGAAGTGTTGGGTAATGCGGAGGAAAGCTTCACACACGATGATGAACGACGAGATATGAAGGATGGAATCCGGGGTCAGGTCATGGAAATCCAGCCCGTAATAGAACACGAGCCCCTTACAAAGGGATCCAAAGAAAAGCCTAGCCCTCGGAGGAAGTGAGAGATGAATACAACGCTCTCGCCGGGTTCGGGAGTGGAGATGGTGTAAGTGCATCTAGTGCCCCTTAGTGATTTTGGTGTATTGAAGACTTATAGGTTAAGTAACTAATGCGTTTTTGAGTGTACACAGGTCTATAAGTCTATGAGGAGTTTTGATATTCTGATGAAAAGTCGACCCCTAAAATGAAGTTCTTCAACTGAAGACTTTGATATTACGAAGACTTTACGAAGACTTTGAAAGTGAAGAAATTGGTGTGATCCACGAAGACTTGGTATTCGCTTGAGGAACATGAAGCGTGAAGACTTTTGTTTTCGTAGTTTCATTTTCTCTTTCTTGAGTCATAGGAAACACCGTCTTTGTTAAAGGGGGTCGAGGAAATACTAAGGGAAAATTTCCATTTGATGCTCAACTCAAAATCCTACACCTACCAAACCCTTCGAGTGAAGCTTTTGGAAATCTCATACTGATTCGATCAATTTCTTGATGGATGTAGACGAAGCTCTTGATCCGAGGAATTTGTTCTCGGTGAGGAGTTAGGAATTCGCTAGTGCGAATTGCCTACTTGTGAGGAACATGATAGCCACGAGGAATTTGAGAGTCAAATTTCCGACCGTTCTTGTCTTCTTGGCCACTATCCCAAAACATCTTATCCACCTAACGGTCATATCATTGAAGGGCATTTATGTCTTATCATGTCGGGCTGCTCCCTAGGCTATAAATAGCCGCCCCTACAACCACTAGTTGGTTGGCTGCTCGAGAGAACTTGACACTTGTCATTTGAGAGCAACCCATCCTCACGAGGACTTTGAGCGAAAATCATCAAGTGAGGAAAAACCCACAAGTGCGGAAAAACCCAAAAACCAAACCCCAACCAACCCAACGTGATTGAGCATCTCTGACGAAATTGTTCCTGCTTGGATCCGACGCTTTTTACCTTTGAAGACTGTGCTTCTTCCAGACGGTTAGGCGTCAAGGTCTAGAGCATCCAAGAGGAATTGTGGATTGCGGGTGACCAAGTATGTGAAGGTTTGGAAGTTGCACGAAGACTTACCACGAGTGATTGGACGAGGTCTGCGTGACCTTAGTTCAAGGAGAATACGGTGAGGACTTGGTGTCACGAGCTGCGTGCTTTCGATGATCGGGTGTCCGGACTGTGTCCTCGAGTTTAAATACTCGGCCGCTCCAACCAGACGTACAAGCTGAGACAGCAGTTGGAACTGGTCTACCAAATCATTGTCTTCACCAACCTAACTGGTTCTATTTCCTCAACCCTTTCATTTCCTCATAAGCGTGTTGAGTGTTTGTCATATCTGTGTTTGAAGACTTTGGTAGAAGACTTTCTCAATTTCCTCAGTTCAATTTCTTGATCTGTTTGTCTTCATCTTGTGTTATCCTGTGATTACGCTTTACGTACTCTGTGATTGTCTTCATTTCATCATGATGACTATGCTTGTAATCTATTATGCTTACTGAGTACTTATTCATTGCAAGTATTTCTTCGCTAAGGAATTTCCTCACCGACAAATTCCTCGTTGAAGAATTCATAAAAATCGCCTATTCACCCCCCTCTAGTCGATATAACGCACTTTCAATTGGTATCGAGCAAGGTACTCCCTTGTTCTGTGTGATTTAGTTTAACCACAGGAGTTTTAGTTATGTCGACCGAGGTATGATCAAGGTCTCGGCAGGGTGTCCTACCTTCGATGGGACGGACTACCCCTCTTGGAAGAACAAAATGCGAATGCATCTTGAAGCAATTGACAACGATCTACGGTATGTTGTGACAAAAGGTGTTTCCTCAGTCACACCCTCTCACGAATGATGCTTTGATGTGAAGAGATTCAAGCAACTCGATTCTCAGCGAAGAATATCATATGTGGCCATCTCGAGCAAAGGTCAATATGGAAGAGTGAGTGCTTTGGAATCTGCCAAACTCATCCGGGACAGGCTGTCCAAAGTAAATGAAGGTGTTTCAACTCAGCGTGACTCTCGAGTTGATGTTCTTGGAATCTCTTCAACCGCTTCAAAAGACTCGATCACGAAAATGTTCAACAAACCTTGATCGCCTCATGACATCTCAAATGAGCTTCAAGCACTGGGTGCCACTGACATCACCGACCATGAGGTGGTGAAGAAATTGCTAAGATCGCTTGATTCCTCATTTGACACTCTGGCACTGATGATACAAGAACAAGCTGACTACAAGTCTCTTGATCCTGCTGATATCCTCGAAAGGCTAAATACTCACGAGTTCGACTTGCTGAAAAGAGATCTCTATGGTTACGGCTATGGAAAACACGTGCCACGAAGGCCAAGGCTGAATCTGAATCTGAGAGTGAAGACTCTGGTAGTAGCCTTGGAGATCTGAAGAATTTGGCGAGGAGCTAGCACTTGCTCGTGAAGAAATTCAGAAATTCTCAAGACATGGTCGCTTTGGAAAATCCTCAAGAAGCGGTGATTCCTCATCTAGTGACTATAAGCGAAGACTTTGCCACAAATGCAAGAAACCTGGTCACTATATCCAAGATTGTCCTCGGTGGGAAAAGGAATTAAGAAAGAAGAAACACAAGGATTACAGTTACGATGGCGTGAAGAAGAAGAAGAAATCATCAAAATCTTCATCATCAAAATCCTCAAAACCTTCTACTCACAAGAAGAGCAGCTCCAAACCGGCTCGGGCATTCATTGGCAAGGAAATTGACTCTGAAGCTGAATATGAGGAAAATGACGAAGAGGAGGAGTCTGAAGAATCCGAATCTGGTGTGGCTAGTCTGGCTCTTGCTCTGCTTATGGTAGCAAGTCCAACTTCAACAACGAAGAAACCGACTCCACCGACAAACTGATGAGGAAAGCGATGACTACGCTCCCACCTATTGCTTCATGGCAAAAGGTGCCAAGGTACTCAATTTCACCTCCTCACGAATCCAGTGAAAATGAATCTAATGAGGATCTCAAGCCCAGCTACTCTAAACTTGCTAAGATTGCTATAAAACAACAAAGGGCTTTTGAAAAGGTTCAAAACATGCTAGATAAGAGTGATGATATGTTAGGTGAAGAAATGGATCGCACTCAAGCCACGACTGAAAATCTTCGGAGACTTAGGTCTAAGCTTGATAACCTTCAAGGTCATCATAACACTCTCTTATCGATCATGAGAAACTTTCTTATGAATTTCTTCAAAGAAAGCAAGATCTTGAGAAGCTAAGAGCGAGTTATGAAGATCTTGAAGGAGCGCGATTCATTACTTGCTCAACAAATCAGCGCTTCTCAAGAAGAATTTGTTCCTCCATGCTTAAAGTGCATTGAGCGTGAATCGCTAATTCTTCACTGAATGTTCAAATGCTTCAACTATTACAAATTCTTCACCTGCCTCTGCTATCACTAATTCCTCATCACGAGGACATTGCTAGTATCCTTGACGATGCAGGATTGAAGGAATTGTACATGACAGGCATGTACAAAAGCCTCAAAGGGCATCGAGACTCTTTGTGATGTGCTTAAAAAGCGAGATCCTCAACAGAAACCCTAGGAAAGAGGGTATCGCATTTGAGAGGAAATTAAATGCCGATGGAACATCTTTGGAAGCTGGCAGTACCCCAAAACCTCATGGGTTCTTTGCAAAGGGACCTCCAGTTGATCCATCTACCTTATCTGGTTTTACATGTGAATTTCCTCATTACATTGATGAGTCATTCGACTCAAACTATAAAATGTTCAAAAATCAGAATGGTGAAGTATTTGCTAGATATGTTGGCACTAAGCTGCGAGAACGGTTCCCCTATGAAGAAAATCTGGGTTCCCAAGAAGTGCCTTGAAAGTCTTCGGTGAATGTCCTCATGACACCACACATGAAGAAAAGGAACCCCAGATCAAATTCTTCATATGGACCAAATTCTTTATATGGATCCAAGTCCTCATACGGACCAAATTCCTCACGTGGATCAAATTCCTCAAAAGGATCAAAGTCCTCATATGATTATCATCGTGCTAATAACTACATTTCGCAGGGTAGAGCTAAGGAGCTATGAATATGTGCATTATTCTTCAAACCAATATGTTCATAAGTCCTCGAAGAATTTCTCCGCTTATTCATATACTTACCCTAACCCCTCTTATGTGAAACGAAATGGTTTGGCCTCTATGCCACCATTCTCATATGGTGCTTCATGCAGAATGATGAACTCTTTGCCACCCCTTCAGATGTGGGTGGTAAAGAAAAAGAACTAATCTCTTCTGCAGGTTCAGGTCTCAAGACGTGCCTTAACGTCTGAAGAATTTGCTGGGGGCCTGACAAATTGCCTGAAAGGACGCATGCTAATCATGATGAAATGAAATTTCATTTCACACGTCCTCATACTGCTTATACGTATCTTGGTGATGAAATTCATCGATGAACTTGATATCATATTCTTCAGCGATGAAGTATATGAGATCGTAAGTTGTACTAATTCATCTGCAGGATGATCAACCCAAAGCCACCGAGTGGGTTCTCGATAGTGGATGTACAAATCACATATTTGGTGACAAGAATCTATTGATGGATGCTACCTTATCACCGTCACATCTGAAGCATATCATCTTTGCTGACAAAGGCAAAAGTCAGGTATTGGGACTTGGTAAGGTTGCTATCTCTAAGGACATGCACATGGACAAAGTCATGCTTGTTGATTCTTTAGGATATAACCTCATATCAGTCTCAATGCTTTGTGATCTTGATATGGTTGTTATCTTTGGCAAGTATCGGTGTGTTGTGATTATGGAAGTCGACAATTCCAAAGTCTTGAAGGCTTTAGGAGAGGAGACTTGTATATTGTTGATTTTTCCACAGGACCACAACCAGCCGTGTGTCTACTTGCAAAAGCTTCGGAGAAGGCTGGCTATGGCATCGACGACTTGGTCACGCAGGCATGAGGAATTTACTGCGCTTGCGAAGAAGAAGCATGTCATTGGCATTGAGAATGTCAAATTCCTCAAGGATCACCTATGCGAACTGTGAAGCTGGAAAAATGACCAAGGCCAAGCATCCAGTGAAGACTATCATGACCACTACTAAGCCCCTTGAATTGCTTCACATGGACCTCTTTGGTCCCAATCATTATTCAGTATCGTTAATGAATCATCACTATATGGCTTTGTTATTGTTGATGATTACTCTCTTTACACTTGGGTACACATTGTTTCTTACAAAAATCAAGTGCAGGAAATCTTCAAACGATTTTCCTCGAGGGCTTCAACCAACTTTGGTGTGAAGATCAAGCACATCGAGTGACAATGGAACCGAGTTCAAGAATTCCGGTCTTGATGACTATCTTGATGAACTTGGTATTACTCATGAGTTATCTGCTCCCTACACTCCATGACAAAATGGCGTCGTGGAGCGCAAGAACAGAACTCTTATTGAGATGGCTCGCACTATGCTTGATGAATACAAAGCGCCTAGTCGTTTACGGATTGAAGCAATTGACACTGTGTGCCACATCATCAACAGTATATCTTCACAAATTCTTCAAAAAGACTGCCTATGAACTCCTCACAGACAAAGAAACCCAATGTAAGTTATTTCAAAGTCTTGATTGCTAAATGCTGGATTAGAGATCCTCACCACAACTCTAAATTTGTACCAAAAGCACATGAAGGTTTTATGCTTGGTTACGGAAAGGACTCGCACACCTCTGAGTCTTCAACATCACTCTACACAAGATTGTTGACCTTTGTAGATGTGCGGTTCGATGAAACTAATGGCTCGCAAAGAGAGCACCTACCTTCTGTGTTAGATGAACCAGCACCGAGGATTCTATCAGATTCAAGACAAGCGAGGATGTCATTCCCTCTTGAAGAAACTCTTGAAGAATTCATTCCTGTCACGTGAAGAACGTCGGTGATGCACACGAAGATAATCTTTGAAGAAAATGGTCTTTGAGGAAAATGATCAAATTCATCGACGACAACCAGCTCATCCTCGCGTTGCAAAAGAAGTGCAAGTGGAGAAGATCATCGATGGCATTAAAGCGCCAGGTCCTCTCACACGCTCAAAAGCTTCACATTTATCAAACTTTTGTGGGCACTATGCTTTTGTCTCTATCACAGAACCCACTAAGGTAGGTAAAGTATTTCTGGAGCCGGAGTGGATTCAGGCCATGCAAGAAGATTTACATCAGTTCGAACTCAACAATGTCTGGGAACTGGTCAAACGTCCAGATCCTCGCAAGCATAATATCATTGGCACAAAGTGGATCTACCGCAACAAGCAAGATGAAAATGGCCTTGTGGTGAGGAATAAGGCACGACTAGTAGCTCAAGGCTACACGCAGTTGAAGGAATCGACTTGATGAAACTTTTGCACTGTCGCTAGACTTGAGTCTATTCGCATATTACTCGCCTATGCTAACCATCACAATATCACTTTATATCAAATGGATGTGAAAAGTGCATTCCTCAATGGTAAGCTTGAGGAAGAAGTATATGTTGCTCAACCACCAGGTTTTGATGATCCAAAGAATCGACAAAGTCTTGAGACTAAATAAGGCTCTCTATGGCCTCAAGCAAGCCCCTCGGGCGTGGTATGATACATTGAAGGAATTCTTCGTGAAGAATGGCTTCACTCCAGTTCACTCGACCCTACTCTCTTTACTAAATCTTATGATGGTGAACTTTTTGTGTGCCAAATATATGTTGATGATATTATCTTTGGCTGTACTGACCAACGTTATAGTGATGAATTTGCCTATATGATGAGTGAAGAATATCAAATGTCTATGATGGGAGAGTTGAAATTCTTCTTAGGTCTTCAAATTAAATCAACAACACAATGGCATATTCATATCTCAGGAGAAATACCTCAAAAATGTCACGAAGAAATTCGGCATGCAAGATTGCAAAGGTGTCAAAATTCCTATGCCCACAAATGGCCATCTATGCCTTGATGAAAATGGTATTGACTTGATCACAAGGTATACCGCTCCATGATTGGTTCTTTATTGTACTTATGTGCATCTAGGCCAGATATAATGCTTAGTGTTTGCATGTGTGCCCGATTTCAAGCTACACCGAAGGAATCACACCATAAGGTTGTGAAGCATATTCTTCGATATCTAGCTCACACACCAACACTAGGATTATGGTACCCCAAGGGTTCTACTTTTGATCTCATTGGATATTACGACTCGACTATCTTTGGTGATCGTGTGGACATAAGTCAACATCTGGTACTTGTCATTTCCTCGGACGATCTTTGGTGCATTGGTCCTCGAAGAAAGCGAACTGCGTATCAACATCCCTTTGCGGAAGCTGAATACATTGCTGCTAGCTCGTCTTGTGCTCAATTACTATGGATGAAGCAAACCCTCAAGGACTACGGCATCAACGTGAAGAATGTGCCTCACTACTGTGACAATGAGAGTGCCATCAAGATTGATCACAACCAAGTACAGCACTTTCGAAAACAAAGCACATTCAAATTCGTCATCATTTTCTTCGTGATCATGTGTTGAAGGCGACATCTCCATCGAGCACGTGAAGGCTGAAGAACAGCTAGCTGATATCTTCACTAAGCCCTTGGATGAGAAGAGATTTAGCAAGTTGCGGTGTGAGCTAAATATCTTAGAATCTTGAATGTTCTTTGAAAAGGACACACATCCTAACACTTATGCAAATTTGATGACTTAGATGTGCAACACATGAAGAAACGTTTTTCTTCAATCAATGAAGAATAACACTCTAAGTGTGAAGAAATTAATGAAGAATTTGATTCTCAGAACCCTCGACAATTGTACGCGGTGTCTGAAATCATCATTGTTATCTGATTGGGTCACGCCACCACCAAAGTTGAAAATCTTCAATTTGAGTTTTTCCTCAAATTTTTGAAATTCTTCAGTTTTTCAAATTCTTCAACTTTGCAAATTCTTCACTATTTCCGTCG
The DNA here is from genome assembly GCA_021605145.1 of Aegilops bicornis. Lineage (NCBI taxonomy): Eukaryota > Viridiplantae > Streptophyta > Magnoliopsida > Poales > Poaceae > Aegilops > Aegilops bicornis. The sequence continues at coordinate 376,625,950 of CM038669.1, read as the reverse complement.
TCTTTCTTCATTGGCTATATATATATATATGGATTTATGTCCTCTACAACATTCACTTATGGCTATTTCCTCAAGTCGTTTTTTTCTGCTAAGTGAATGTGATCGGACCCTTCCCCCTATTTGCTATACTCAACCCAATCCATTCACAAATTCTTCATGTGCGTTACGCTTTGAAACTCGTTCAAATTCTTCACTTTGTGTCCTTGACAGCTGAAGAAATTGCAATGGAACTTTTAAAAGCGAATCTTATTCAAACCTTCGCTTTTACCGCTCGAGACCGTTCCGCATCCCACGATGCATTATTATATTCACCCACGATCGTACCACGATCTCCACTACACAAGACGTGGGTGACACATGTCGTGAGAAGGGAAGTGGTCAGGGCATGTTCGTCCTAAATCTTGGACGATCCGTTTTCACCGTGTCTATAAATACCTCTCTCCCTTCCTCACTCTTTTACTCCGCTCAACCTCTCTCTCGCTCGGGCTCCTCAAAACCCTAAGCGCCGCCCGCTACTCCGTAAATCGCCGGTGAGGAAAAGCTTCAACGCCTTGACCTCTTCGCCGACGTACTCGCGCCGACCGTGGAATATCTTCACTCCGCCGTCACCGTAGCTGATTTCCTCTGCCAAGTTAGGGCGGGGAAGATCTGAACGGACGAACTTCTAAACTGTTCATCTCAGTTCGTCGTGTTCTTCACTTCGGGTAAATTAAAAGTTACTTTTATTACTCGCTTTGATTCTCAATTTTTCTTCAAATTCTTCAAAGGTGTTTTCAAATCTTCACACATATGAACACCTTAAATCTCTTGACTCATTTCTCTAAGCAATGATTTTCTTCAAGATTCCTCAATTGTGTGGATCTTCGATCTGTACAACTCTGGAACCTAAGACAAAGAACGCTTATTGAAATTCTTCAAGGCTCAATCTGGTCAAAATCCTCAAAACTTGTTCTTTTTGAAAAACCTTCTGAGAACGCATATGACCTCTCCAAATTCCTCGCACCTATACTCTGTTCACAGTACAAATGTCATTGCTTTGAATCCCTAGGTTCTCATCAACTTAACTCATTTGCAGCGTTCCTCGAAGAAAAACTGCACACTTCTTGAGAGAACTCAATTGTTCAATTTCCTCAACTGAAGAAAATGGCAGACGGTAAGAAGCCGCAGAAGGGAGGAAAGAAACCTGAGGTTATGACAGCATTTGAAATCCACGAGGAAATATATGCTGATTCTTGTACACGGATGAGGAAACCAAAAACCAACGCAAGGTGCGTATTCAGAAGATTGAACGGAGATGGGCACGGGAATGGAAGGAATACAGATATATAACTCCTAAGTACATGAAGAAATTCGCTTTAAATCCTCCATGCCCAAGAGCTCCTTTGGCACTGGCCAAATAGCTGATCCCACTAGCGTCAAACGCGGTGAGGACTTTCCTGATGAATGGGCTAAACGCCAAGCAAAATTGGCTAAGCAAGCAAAGGAAGCAGTGAAGAAATTCAATGAGGATTCTGCCGCTGCTACTGCCACTGAGGTCTCGGTCAAACCGAGGAAATCAATGCAAAATAAGCTTGCTCATAAGCCAAGTGCTTCATCATCTACGCCCTCACGGCCAAGTTCCTCAATGACACCATCCAAGCCAATTCCTCACTGCTTCTGTTCCATCAAAGTCCTCAACTGCTCCGTCAAAACCCTCGGTTCTGTGCATCTGGCGACTTGTCAAAGAACCACTTTGGTTTCTCAATTGCCTCGAGCATTTACGCAAGTTCCTCGGCTGCTCCAACTTCCTCAACAGGTCCGACTCAAATTTGAAGACCAAAGCAACAGCTGGTCGAGGTCCTCGGCCTAGCCCGACAAAGAAAATAGTTGCATTCCATGTGCCATCTGATGATGAGGCATCTGATGAAGAACTCGCAGAAATCATCAGAGACCGACAAGCAAGGGCCGCTAGAGCCAAAGGTACATCTGTGCCACTACTATTGGACCCGAAGATAGTCCTCGACTTTATTGATCTCTGGCACAATGATCCCAATACCCTCTGCCTGATCTTCACTTGACACCTGGTCAAAGTCATATGTTGACTCACTTCATAGCTGAAGAAAAATGGAAGTTTGATAAGGCGAGGGAAATCAAAAGGGCTCAATACAGGAAGGAGAAGTTCACGAAGAAAAGCGTTGTCAAGATGACACGAGGAGCTTCTCCAGATTCAGTGAAATTCAAAACCTCGGCCAAAAACTTGATTCATTCAATGCTGATTGGCAAGGAGCCAAGGACAGATTCATCAATCTGACGAAGAATCTCACAAATGTTCTTTGTCCCAATGCAACATGAAATTTCTCATTTGTAGCCTCGGCTCAACCCTCTTGAAGAAAATGCCAAGACCGTTGATGACGTTCAGCCATTGATGAAAATGCTGATTCGAGGCTGATGATCCCATTCCAGCCCGGCCGAAGAAATTGCCAGGGCACCCACTAGTGGTGCGCTGAAGAAATTGTTCAAAAGCAGAACTGCATCAGTTGCTCTGAAGAAAGCTGAACCAAATTCCTCGGCTCCTCCTGCGCCAACTCCAACTCCAATTCTTCCATCCGCTTACGATATGAAGAAAACCAAGGCTGCGGAAAGAGCTGCTGTGAAGAAAAGGAAAGCATCAGCTGCGTCAGATTCTTCGGCTGCGAAGAAAATGAAGCAAATGGCCAGCTCTGTTGAAAACCCAATTGATGCTGTTCCAATTTCCTCCATACCTTCAAAGGAAGTAGTTCCTTTTGGAGAAGAATATGAGGTGCCAACCGGATCTGATGAAGAACATCAATCTGCTGCTTCATCAGAGAAAATGGATGAAGAAATTGAAGTGGAAGCTATCCCTTCAACCCCGATAATTTCCTCATCGGACTATGAAATTCCTCGGGGCTGGTCTTTGAAGAAATTGAAGATGAAGATGTGGATATTGGATGCACCACACCAGTTATCAATGATGACTTTTGGGAAAGTCGGCATCCCAATACTCCTCTCTTCACCCCGCTCCAACAAGTTCCTCACTCCCACCGCAATTTGTCCAAATAGACTCTGAAGAAAATCAACCCACGGGTTACGTGCATGAAGAAATTCCAGCCACTAGTCTTGATGAAAGCTTCTTCTTTGCTAATCCTCGGTACTGCACAAGTTGAGGACCAAGAAATTCCTCAAGCTGATGAACCTGAACTTATGATTCCTGAGGTGGTGATGCAACTCACTGACACCCATCTGCCCAAGCAGAAGAATCCGTTCTCAACCAAGCAAAAGTTCAAGGCTGAAGATTTCTTTGCCGAGCACGTGTTCTTCTTGAATATAATCCTTATGATTACGCTCGAATTAGGAAGAGGCGCTTACGGACTGCCGGTCAAGCCAACTTCTATTCCTCGGTGCTTTTCAACAAGGATAAAATCTTTGATCATGCTCATATTCCTCATGTGGATATGGAGTCCTGCCAGCTTTGAGCCGGTCCTCGGTGTTCTTCACGGCGCAGGACTTCTAAACTTCTGCACCGATATTTGTGGCTGGAACGAAGAGCTAATTCTTGATTCTATGCAACCTGCATATCACGGAGACGCTGAAGACGTCAATTCATGGGTCTTAGATTGGATGACTGAAAACACTCACTACAAGGCACCTGCAATTGAATTGCTTCGTGCTCTACCACTCGATCCTCCGCTTGATGGTGCGTCGGATCTATGAAGAAAAGGAACTTTCAAATCACTATATGCAAGTCTTGATGAAGCCATTGAAGCCAAAGCAGGCACCAAGAACCAAATTCCTCGTCAAGGAATTATTATATGTGCCTCGGACCGTCTATCGAATCTTGACGAAGACTATGAGTCCTATCAAAGGCCACGACTTCGAGCGATGAAGAAGTCGTTGGCATCATGAAGAATATGCTTTTCAATATCATCCATGGCGTTCCGTCAATTTCCATGATTTCTTCATGAGGACTCTGGCTAACATTGCCATGTCACCATTTGAATTTGAAGCCTTATGCGCCTTGGATTATGAGATTCATCGGTCAAGGTCCTCACTCAATTACAAAGCTGATACTTTGAACCACTGCAGCTACACGCCCCGATTGAAGTCCTCAAGCGGCCAATTGCCTCGGTGATGAAAAGGGCAAGGCTCTGCTGTGATAGATGAAGGTATTCGTCCATTGGATGGACAGGTTTAGCAAAAGCGACATCTTACTCCACCAATGATGACTCGCCACACATGACTCGGCAGCAAATACCTCGGTAAAGCAAAATCCTCAAGGAAGCGCACCGGTGATGGTGATCGTGAATTACTCCTCGGTCTTCATCGGAAGGTTGATCGCAATCATAAGTGGGTCAAACGTCGGTTTGGTACTCTTCTTTACAATATAGCGTCTACTCACAATGCGGTGAAGAAAAACCACTACTACCTTCATGAAACCTTCAAGCGCTTTTTGGGCTGTTCTTTCACATGTCTATAATGAAGAAGAACCCGACATCAATGGGTCCAAAGGAAGAATTTGGTAGTGCGCACCTCCTCCGAAGAAATTCAAGAAGGTCAAAGTTCCTTCCTTGGTGGCGGCTCCTATTCTTCATCTCGCGACAATCGATGAAAATGAAGATTTGGAAGACAACTGCTGCTGGTCCTACTTCAACAAAAAACCCGACAATCTTTGGCGCTCCGTCTTCAACTTGATATTCCTCAAGAGCGTTAGTCCTCGGTTTGATCCTTTTGGTCATTCGATGACAAAGGGGAGAAATTTGAGTTAGTCTTCAAGCGGGTCTAGTTTTTGTCTATATACGGTATTTTATTAAGTTACAACTCTCGTTCTTACGAAACCTTTTATTGGATCGAGTTGTAATCTTAAACCCTATGGTGCTTTGATACTTTTGATGCATTATGATTTTGCACTATGCTTCATGGCAAATCTACTTGTGCTCGATACTTTATGTGCTATGATTCCTCATGCTGAATTTCATCAAGCACCATATTTCATCATGCATTTCAAATTCTTCATATTATATGTCAAATCGTGTATGAATTACAAGATATAAAGGGAGATCTCCATGATTCAATTCTTCAAGTGTGCATTGCCTCAAAAGCAAATTCCTCACTATGCACATCTTTAGGGGGAGTTCTTCTATATCTTGCAATCAAATTCCTCATTATCAGTATTTACAAGTCATATGTTTATCCCCGTTGAAAACTTAACCCATATTGTCATCAAACACCAAAAAGGGGGAGATTGTAAGTGCATCTAGTGCCCTTAGTGATTTTGGTGTATTGAAGACTTATAGGTTAAGTAACTAATGCGTTTTGAGTGTACAGGTCTATAAGTCTATGAGGAGTTTTGATATTTACGGTAAAAGTCGACCCTAAAAATGAAGTTCTTCATTTGAAGACTTTGATATTACGAAGACTTTACGAAGACTTTGAAAGTGAAGAAATTGGTGTGATCACGAAGACTTGGTATTCGCTGAGGAACATGAAGCGTGAAGACTTTTGTTTTCGTAGTTTCATTTTCTCTTTCTTGAGTCATAGGAAACACCGTCTTTGTTAAAGGGGGTCAAGGAAATACTAAGGGAAAATTTCCATTTGATGCTCAACACAAAATCCTACACCTACCAAATCCTTCGAGAGAAGCTTTTGGAAATCTCATACAGTTCAGTCAATATCTTCAAAGGATGGCAGAGACGAAGCTCTTCCGATCATCGAGAATTTGTTCTGGCCCGAGGAGTTAGGAATTCGCCAGTCTGAATTGCCTACCTTGTGAGGAACATGATAGCCACGAGGAATTTGAGAGTCAAATTTCCGACCGTTGTTGTCTTCTTGGCGTGGCTGTCCCAAAACATCTTATCCACCTAACGGTCATATCATTGAAGGGCATTTATGTCTTATCATGTCGGGCTGCTCCCTAGGCTATAAACAGCCCCCTACAACCACTAGTTGGTTGGCTGCTCGAGAAGAACTTGACACTTGTCATTTGAGAGCAACCCATCCTCTCGAGGACTTTGAGCGAAAATCATCAAGTGAGGAAAAACCCAAAAGTGAGGAAAAACCCAAAACCAAACCCCAACAAACCCAAAGTGATTGAGCATCATCAAGAAATTGATCCTGCGTGGATCCGACGCTTTTACCTTTGAAGACTGTGCTTCTTCCAGACGGTTAGGCGTCAAGGTCTAGAGCATCCAAGAGGAATTGTGGATTGCCGGGTGACCAAGTATGTGAAAGGTTTGGAAGTCGCTGAAGACTTACCACGAGTGATTGGACGAGGTCTGCGTGACCTTAGTTCAAGGAGAATCTGGTGAGGACTTGGTGTCTGAGCTGCGTGCTCGGATGTTGGGTGTCCGGACTGTGTGTCCTCGAGTTTAAATACTCAGCCGCTCCAACCAGACGTACAACTGAGACAGCAGTTGGAACTGGTCTACCAAATCATTTTCTTCACCAACCTAACTGGTTCTATTTCCTCAACCCTTTCATTTCCTCATAACTCTGTTGAGTGTTTGTCATATCTGTGTTTGAAGACTTTGACTGAAGACTTTCTCAATTTCCTCAGTTCAATTTCTTCAGTCTGTTTGTCTTCATCTTGTGTTATCCTGTGATTACGCTTTACGTACTCTGTGATTGTCTTCATTTCATCATGATGACTATGCTTGTAATCTGTTATGCTTACTTGAGTACTTATTCATTTGCAAGTATTTCTTCGCTAAGGAATTTCCTCACCAGCAAATTCCTCAGTGAAGAATTCATAAAAATCGCCTATTCACCCCCCCTCTAGTCGATATAACGCACTTTCAGATGGCCTGCCCTCGAGCGGGCAGCCTGTGCGAGCTTTCGCCGGTCAAATACCTGGCCTCTCTTAGCTTCTTGATATCTTCCTTTGTGACAGAGGAAGGAATCCACCAACCTTGAAGGTTGGATCTGTACATGGTTGAAGGTCCAAAGCGCCTGGCCTGAGCCTTGGGTGTTGGAACTCAAGGTGGGGGGAAGGATTCGATTGAGCGCAAGAAGAAAAAGGACAGGCCTTGGCCTCTTTATAAAGGGGATGAATATCAAGCATCCTCCTGTGGCCGTTTGGGACTTGCCTAATCGAGGAGTCATACCAACGGGCACGATTGGGTTACCCATGTCCGTATTGATGAGAGTCCCGTAATAAGGGGGACACGATCTCTGCTTCGACAAGACGTGCCAATAAAGTCGCCTCGCAAAACATGCAGTGGCAGGCTGGTTGGGAAAGACGGTTCGTCATGGCCAGACCGAGGCAATGCGTCACATTATAAGAGACGGTCGGCAGATCGGATGTGTGAAAATGTTATTCTCTCTACGGTGGTATATGGAATTTGTTTTGGAGAGCCGGACACTATCCTTGTGTTCAAAATCTTCAGTGGAGTATTCGGAGGAGGAACCTGCCTTGCAATGCCTAAGACAATCTGCGCTCCGGACTCATCGTCATTGAAGCCTGGTTCAGGGGCTGCTGAGGGAGTCTTGGATTAGGGGGTATCCGGACAGCCGGACAATATCCTTTGGCCGGACTATTGGACTATGAAGATACAAGATTGAAGACTTCGTCCCGTATCCGGATGGGACTCTCCTTGGTGTGGAAGGCAAGCTTGACAATACGGATATGTAGATCTCCTCCCTTGTAACTGACTCTGTGTAACCCTAGCCCCCTCCGGTGTCTATATAAACCGGAGGTTTTAGTCCGTAGGACAACAACAATCATACCATAGGCTAGCCTCTAGGGTTTAGCCTCTACGATCTCGTGGTAGATTAACTCTTGTAATACTCATATCATCAAGATCAATCAAGCAGGAAGTAGGGTATTACCTCCATCGAGAGGGCCCGAACCTGGGTAAATATTGTGTCCCCCGCCTCCTGTTACCACCCGCCTTAGACGCACAGTTCGGGACCCCCTACCCGAGATCTGCCGATTTTGACACCGTCACCCGCCAATGGCTTGAGTGTAGTCGTGGTATAAAGCGGGTTTCGGTGTCAAAACCGGCAGATCTCAGGTACGGGGTCCCGAACTATGCGTCTAAGGAACAATGGTAACAGGAGACAGGGGACACAATGTTTACCCAGGTTCGGGCCCTCTCGATGGAGGTAATACCCTATTTCCTGCTTGATTGACTTTGATGAGTATAGGGGTTACAAGAGTTGATCTACCTCAATATCATAATGGCTAAACCCTAGATGTCTAGCCTTTATATAGACACCGGAGGGGGCTAGGGTTGTACAAAGTCGGTTTACAGAGAAAGGAATCTTCACATCCGCACGCCAAGCTTGCCTTCCACGCCAAGGAGAGTCCCATCTGGACATGGGGAAAGCCATTCGTCTTGTACCTTCATGGCCCATCAGTCTGGCCCATGTCACATAGCCCGGATGCCCGAGGACCCCGTAAACCAGGACTCCCTAAGTAGCCCCCGAACCAGTCTTCAATGACGACGTGTTCGGTGCCAAAATTGTCTTCGGCATTGCAAGGCGGGTTCCCCCCACCAAATACTTCAAAGCATTTGAATCGAAGGGCTATATTCGGCACTCACATCTTCGGTCTTGGTAAGGTGAATTCCTCGAACAGCTCGATTTTTCATTAAATGTCATACCCTTAGGCTTCTGTGCTTCCATCGCCTCAGCTTCCACATGGCAAATGAATGCGAAGGGTCCAAGCGCTGTTACAAATAACCCATCAACAGCTTACGGAAGGCATCTATTTAAGGCGATTAGATCTCAGATGCCATTCCATACCAGACGAAAATCCTTCGATCTTGCCTCAAGAAACCGCACAATCATGGCCAGTGCTCCTAGTTCTTCCTCCCGCCCCTACGACCCTCAAAAAGGCGATTGGGAGAGTTGCTTTGTATCACATGCCCAGCTGACCAAGCTCCAGGTGCAGGGCTATCTTCCCCCTGCGGATCTAGTCCCCCTTCGGGCGGGATTAACTTCTTTTGCCGGTGAAGCCTTGGCAGAAAATTTCCTGAATCCTTCGGAAGGGGAGCGAGTGTGCTTCCTTTCCTTTCTCTTAAGAAGCGTTGGATTTCCCATCCATCCCTTCCTCCGAGGTCTCCTGGAGTACTATGGCTTCCAACTGCACAATCTCACGCCAAGCTCCATTCTGCACATCGCGGGTTTCGTCACTCTCTACGAGTTGTTCCTAGGCTGCGAGGCCCATTTCGAGCTATGGAGGAAGCTTTTCTGCCTCATCCCTTGCTCCCAAAAGGGATCCATATTCGAGGTGGGCTGTGGCGCATAGCCGAGACAGGATACCTATCCGGCACTCCAAACAAGGCATCCGAAGAGTGGCCCTCGGAGTGGTTTTATATTGAAGACTTCGTTCTTTCGGACCCAATCCGATGAGGCCTTCCTGAATTCCCCAATGCTCTGTTAGAAAAGCGCGACAGCTGACGCCCCCGGAGCTTCGAGGAGGCAGATAATGCGGAGGTCGAGATGCTAATGAACAAGATAAATATACTCGCCCAATCCGGACTGTCCATAATTGAGGTTATGGCAATTTCCATAACGCGAGGTGTTCCGCCACTCCAATCTAGAGGACTACCCATCTGGAACTATAACAGGGAGGATGATACATCTCGCTACGGGCGCAAGGGTCCGGACAACTTCGCCGCCCTGGCCGCCATGTTGGCTAATCTTTATAAAGGGGAGAAAGAGGAATTCACTCGCCTTAAGTGCCGAGATGGCTTTTCCATGTACAACCCCCCTAGCTGGGTAAGCTTTTGATCCAGAACCTCATTCAATCCTCTCCCTGAGTCGCAACTAGTTGAGCTTAATCAGAACATTTTTAACAGGAATGGAGGAAGGCAACTGCGGGTATCTATAGCCCTGCTCTGCATCCGGAGGACGATATTCGGGACCTAGATCCCGGATTTGAGGAGGACCCAGATATATCCGTGGAGCTCAAGGAGGGGGTCTTCTATCAGGCGAGCTACGACAGCACAAAAGTGGCCATTGTAGCTGATTACCCCGGCCTTCTCCTTTCTTCCCATGTAAGTGCCCAGGGAGCGTCTCCTCCAAAAGAGTTTTCCCATCTCGCCTAACCCACAGCACTATCTCGTCCTTCAAAGGGGCGGCGCTCGTCTCGCCACGCCGCATCAGGATTGTCCCTTAAGAAGGGGACGCCGACCAAAGGCGTGTCTTCGAAAAGAAAGGCGGATACCGATACTTCCAAGCCTCTACCTTCATAAAAAAAGGTATGGTCTTCAATACGTCTGACGGCAAACATACCAAACTGTGATGTTTTCTGCTGTGCCATATTTCAGGAAGAGCATTCACCGGACTGTATCTGGAGATACTACCGGACATATGTCCACGAATCCGACCCCGGACCCTGCCTCTAGGGCTAGAGTTGATGCGGGTGCAATGCCGGATTGTCCTCTCTCCGACGATTCGGATAATGTATCCGTCACCAACTCCGAAGTGGAGAGTGCAATGAACCATCGGCGCCAGAGGGTAGCTATGCGTGATCCTAAGTTTACTGAAGAGGCATTCAATGCCTGCAGCTCGGCAGATGCATATATCCGAGCTGCTCGGGATGGGCTTGCTAGAGCCACTTACCAGCTTTCAAAGGATATGCGGGTAAGATTATTTCATGTATATTCAATAGTCATATACCAATAGCCCCAGAGACTTGTAAACGGTTGAAGCAACTGATTTTAAGGATCGATGTATAATCATGTGCTCACGGAGAATGTCATGCCCAAGATGCGACCCTATCCTAAAGGAACTCGAAGGTCCCACCAAGGATAGAAGCGCATCTTGAAGACGCTTTTGCAAGGTGGATATCATTACATCAACATTACATAATATATGTGATACATACAAAAGGCCTACAATGCCACAAGAATACATCAATAGATCAAACACAAGATCAACATCCGACTACGGATGAAACATAAACAGAAACTCAAACGACATCCACCCTGCTAGCCCAGGCTGCCAACCCGGAACCTAACCCAAGATCGACGAAGAAGAAGAACTCCAACACGAGTAAACATCGCTCTCGCGTCATTATCATCGCATCTCCTGTACCTGCAACTGGTGTTGTAGTAATCGGTGAGCCATGAGGACTCAGCAATCCCATTACTGTCAGGACCCCGATTCCAAGTCACATCGATCTAGCTGGTAACACCTCGTATCACTTTGCGGCCTCACGCACGGTATTCCCACGGGTGTCGCCTTACCATGGCCCGGGACCGTTTGCGCCTTTTGGCTCACGTATATGATAGTGTTGCTAGCATCCATATGACAGAGAACCCGGGACGACATGGCTAGTCGTGAACCCAAAGCGGCACTAACCCATGGGGACAGGCATACATGAATCACATCGAGCATGTCGGTCAGCAGCGTGTGAATCTGGGCTATAGCACTGGGCTAATAGGACTCCGGGAACCCGGGCTGTAGCAGGCTAGGAAGGACTCCAGATGTCACCGCGTGACATTTCCCCGAAGGGACAGACACAGGAACAAAGCGAAACACATGCCGGCCAGTCAAGTGTCCTAAGCAGTAGTGCTGGGCTAGCAGGACTCCGGTGAACCGGGCTGTAGCTGACTACTATGGCTCAAGGAAGGACTAGACTACATTTCCCCATAAGAGAGGCTGCCAAGGATAAACAACTAGATTGTCGGATCCCACACATACCAAGCATTTCAAACATACACACAATATGCTCGATATGTGTAAATACGACATAGCATCACAACATAACTCTACGACTCAAGTATTTATTCATTAGGCTCCGAGGAGCGAGATATTAAAAACATGGGTCTCATGACCCAACATTCAAAGCATACAAGTCAAAGCACATGCGGAAGCTAAACATGTCTGAGTACAGACATCTACAAATGAAAAAGGCTTAGAAGCCTGACTATCTACCAGATCCTGCCGAGGGCACAAGATCGTAGCTGAGGTAACAAGCTAAACGTCGAAGTCCATGCGGAACTACAAGTGAGACTAAAGTCTCTCTGCAAAAACATAAAATAAGCAAACGTGAGTACAAAAGTACTCAGCAAGACTTACATCAGAACTAACTACATATGCATCATTATCAACAAAGGGGTGGTGGAGTTTGACTGCAGCAAGCCAGCTTTGACTCGGTGGCTATCCTGAACTATGACTGCAAGTAACTCTTTTCAGGTGGCGCACACGAGTCCACATATTCACCAATCAATACACCACTATGGATTTGATCCCGTCTTCCCTCTGAACGCCATCCATAGCAGTCACGCTTATCTTGCGCATTTTAGAGTATCCACTTTCACTTGTCTATGAACTGTTATAGGCAACCGAGAAGTCCTTTACCGCGGACACGGCTATTCGAATAGATCATATTAACCCTGCAGGGGTGTACTTCTTCACACACGCTCTCGCCACTTACCGCCATGTACACGTCATGTATCTCGGCAACCTTCAAGCGGAAGCCTGGCGAGGGTGTCGGCCACGGCCTACCTAAACACTCAAGTCCCTAGTCCAGGTTTATCGCCTATTCGGGTTCTATCCGCAGGGAGGCCAGCCGAGGTTTCCACTAACGGCCCCGAACGATGTGTGCAGGGTTCCCGAGACACCAAACGGGCGAATCGGTACACCGTGCCACGTGCCTAACGCAACACAACCCACCCCTAAGGTCAGCGCTGCGTGCGGCCCCCAGCATGCTACAAACACCAGAAACTACTTTGCAACTCCCGGACAAAGGACAAGGGTGGTTAAGAAGCAGAGAGAGTCAATTAAGGATCCCAATGTGTGGTAGTAACTGTCCATGGATCACAAACACAGAACTCAGTTCCTCAGGACGGCTTCAATGAGACAACCCACCATGTACTCCTACATGGCCTCTCACCGCTACCTTTACCAAATCGTGTTCACACACTTAGCTCACACACGATGGGACATGTTCACACACCTCTGATTCATCCACGATGAAGCGGACACGACTCAACTCTAAGCGATGGCAGACATGACAAACAAGCATGAATGAGTAGGCACAACATGGCTCAAACAACTCCTACTCATGCTAGTGGGTTTCATCTATTCTTGTGGAATGACAGGTCATGCAAAGGATAAAGGGGTTCAACTACATGATAAGTATCAGATGAATCGTTGTTGTACTTATGGATTAAAAAGAGCAGGAGCGAGAGAGTGGGATTGTATCGGAATGAACAAGGGGGTTTTGCTTGGCTGACACTTCTGAAGATAATATAGTTCTTCATCGGTGTCATCGAACTCATCGTCGGAACCACGTCTATCGAGAGGGGACAAATACCGGCAACACAGAAGAAACACAATCAATGCCATGCAACAAAATGATGCATGAATGTGACATGGCAATATGTTGTTGATTGGCCTAATGCAACTAGCAACAAGTTAAATGGAGTTGATTTGAACCCTAGGTTCAAATTCAAACTTCATATGTGAAATTCAAATGCCATTTAATTGATTTGACCTGATCAGCAGGTATAAGTTGTTCTAACATGCATGAAAATGGAACAGATGGATAGATTGGATTTTTCTGATCATTCTTCATATATAATTTGTTTGATTTGGAGCTACGGTTGATTTACTATGAACTTTAGAAGTTAGCACTATTTTCTGGAATTTCCTGGATAATAATAAATCCAGAGAATGAGTTATTGCGTCAGCATGACATCACCCTGATGTCAGCAGGTCAACTAGGCGCCTCCAGGTCAAACCTGGCCAGTAGGGTCCACTGGTCACTGACTGGGGCTGGTTAGTGTCGATGACATGTGGGCCCAGTCAACAGCCACGTCAGCTTGGTCAACTCTGACACGTGGGGCCAGTTGGGTTATGAACTAAATTAAGCAGGAAATTAAACTAACCTAAGCAGGCACTGGGGCCCACATGGCAGTGGCCCTAGGGGTGTTTAGAGGGGTCATTAGCGCTAGTTAAGTGTGCCACGTCAGCATGTCGGCGGTTAGACGAAGGCGACGACCCAGGGCGGCGGTGGCTCACCGGAGGGGCGTTGTGGGCTGCGGTTGGACGTGCGAAGAGCACCAGGAGGTAGCCCATGCCCGCGCGCATCTAGGGAGACCAAGGGGAGGTGCGGGGGTGGCCGGAGTTCGCCGAAGTGGAGCCCGAGGTTGAAGATGGTGGCGATGACGACGCTACGGAGCGTCCTGGCTGGCTTGGCTCGGTGGAGATGACGAGGAAGACTACGTGGAGCTCGTGGGCTGTGAGGCGAGGGGTAGCTTTGGCGCGGTGGCGGCAAGCGGCGACAGGCTCGCTCGGCCGGAGAGGGAGGCGAGAGGCGGGGAGAGAGGAGGCGGTCGAGGGGTCTGCGTGGCGAAGCGAGTCGTCGAGCGTCGAGAAGTCTTGGCGAGGCAGGCAGGAGGTGGCTAGCGCGCGCGGCGACCACGCGCCCTGCCTACTGGCGTGAGGAGGAAGACGACAAAGGGGCTGTGGTGCTGGGCTGAGCTGCACAGTTGGGCCGCCAGATGGGCTAGGTGGGCTAGGTGAGCTCTTCTCTCTCTCTCTCTCTCTCTCTCTCTCTCTTTCTAATTATTGATGTTTTCTATTTTTCTTCAACTTTGTGACTTTATTAAAAATGCTAGATCAAACCCAAAAATCATGAAACTAATCAATGCCACTGTTTGGAATATAACCAACATCAATCATTTTCGTTTATGATTATTTGGGAATTTAAACTATTTATTAGCATTTAAATGCCCAAATGCAGATATTTTATGATTTAATTCAAAAATCCAGGAATAACCTAGAAATATGTTCATCATTTTTGGCAGTGGTTTAAGACCAAGGCAGAGGTGATGAACATTTTAGAAGGGCATTTCAGGTTCATTGAAAATGTTTTTATGTTGAACCTATTTGATTTGATCTGGTGCTAGGGTTTGATCAATCCCCATTTCAAATTCAAAAGAATTTAAACATGATGCATCACTCCAATGCAAGCACTAAGCATTACCAGAACTAGGGATGTGATAACTCACCCCCACTAAACAAGAATCTCATCCCGAGATTCAAGACGTGAGGTAAGAAGACAGAGGGGATACAACGTTAACTTGATCTTCATGATCCAACTTGCACTTCGTAAGAACGTTGATTCGATCATCATCTTGATCTTGACATCTTGCTTTGAGAACTTCATCCAAAATGACAACGAGAGGAAAGGGAGAATTTTAGAAGAATCAATCTTCTCGAGGATCGAACAACTCAGGATTAACTCACGGAATGAGACATAGCAACATCTCTCGAGCTGAGACATGAAACATACATCCAGAGGGATGGAGCGTAACAGATGATGAAGATTCGCTATGTAGACACAATTCCACACTTAAGAAGGTGGTGAACAGTTGTCCACGTAGCGAGGAGTTGAGTTGCCATGATACCATAACGAGACATCTTAAGGAAGGTGACCCACAGAAATATTCCCTTAAGTGGCAAAAAGAAATACTTTTGATATAGAGATCATTGAGACTCTTATACCAGCCTAAGGCAATCACAATCGATCATTTGAAGGAGTTCGAAAGAATGACATACTCGGACTAGAATGGATGATGTGGACTACATTGTTGAAGACAACGCAATGGATGATTTTTCTTATCATCAGAAATGGATGGGATCCATGGTAGGACCACTTTTGAAGATGATCCTAAACAACAATTACTGAGAGGGCAGCCCATGGGAATTGGCGCAATGGCGGTGCAAGCTGGGAACAACATGGAACTGTTGGGAATGTTCCAACCATCATTTCTGCCCGACATTCTGATCCGATTGGTGATAGGATACTTCAGACTCAGCATGTCCGAAAAGAAAGGTTGCAACACAAATCTACGAGATGACGTCGCGAGATTCTCGGGATATGAACTATGATAGCAAGCTCCAAAACATGAGCTGATTCTGCTACATACATGTGAGCATGTTGTCCAAGACAAGAATGACCACACAGTAGTCTTATAATAAAACACTACCGAGTTCAGGTGGGAACCATCAACGAGGATATCGAAGTCCTTTTATAAGCCCGGGTTAGCTCTTAAGAAGGAGCTTCTTTTCCTTGAACAAATCAATCAGTGGCTTGGTGTGCTAGGGACACATATGGATTGGAGGCGGCCAACCTATCAAACCATAGAGTACTTCGCACATGTATGACTGACTTGGGATGATTCCAAAGGAAACAAAACAAACCTTTCTCAAATTCATGGCGGCAACTTACACCTAACGCACATGCATTCGAGGAAGTCACTTCTTCCATCTAAGCATAGGCTTCATGAACGGAACATGAAGGCATTGCTTACAAAGTTTCCAACACTAGGTTGATGTTCAACATGAATCATGGGGGAGACAAAATGCTGCTGATGGGCTCAACGACAACTCATCGGAATTTCCATATCACTGGACTTCCACCATCATGTGAACACGGTGATAGCATTGGTCAGACCAAAAGATGTAATGGTGTATGCTCAGGGGATCACCCACGAGTAAGACAACATTACGAACATCGTTGGTTCTGATTTGACTTGACGATAGCCCATACTCAAGTCAAAGTTTTGACAAGGCAATAGATCCTACAACTGATCACGAGGACCAAATGGTGAAGATATCATCTTTCTTCAACACACACACACACACAAAGATATCCTTTTGGAAGTGAACTAAGTTAGACAAGCTTTTATCTCCCAACTCTCCAAGTTGTTGTTTAGCTTAACCAACTAGCTCAGGGGTATCCAACACGAATTCTCAGAGAAGGGGTTGTTTATAGGAAAACCAACTTGATCACGAGCTCAACATAACAGTCAGGGGATAACCTGGTAATACTTCCGAGAAGATATTTGGAAAGTCACGAACCACCGATATATTACTAAGCTCGAGAACAATCTTGCTTTTCAGGGCAAGACGATATGGTCAAAGAGCAAGGGATTAACACAATCCTAACTCATTGATCGAAGAGTGCACCGGAAATAAGGACTAGGTAGCACAATCAACCTTAGGGTGATGATTCAATAATCGACTTGCTAAGGGTGAGGTTATTGTCCATTTAACCACCAAGCAACACGATTGCTAGGAGTATAAATTTCACGCATCATGGTTCACTTGTCGGCATTCCGGTTGCAACAACACGGGACTGAGGAACGAACGATGATGGCGAGAGTATCACTGCATCAAGAATTCATAAGAGAAGGTGCAATTCTCATGATAATCCTGACATAAAGGGGGTAATACTCCGAGGTAGAATAGAATCAAAAGCTGGATTGGCATTTGATTTGCGGAATACAACTGCTTTGACCCAATCCTAGAAATGGATGAGGTACTGGATTTTGTTTCTCCTAGTCATTCCAGAATAGAATGGCTCGACGGACCACATGAGTAATAGGCATCGATGAACACGAATGCACAATTACGCCTGACTATCAATTGATAGACGAAGGTCGGAATACAATTGAAGAGGGACAACTCAAAGGAACATATAACTTTTCGAGTTGTGGAGGCATGGATTAGTATGTCGAGCAAAGTTCAACATTTCTTCCGGATAACCCATGCGGAGAAGGTAGAACTGGCAGAGTCACAATATATAATGGGGAACTCATCGAGAGCACTCCTATTGTGACCTTTTGGTTCAAAGGAACTCCTGCCAAGCATGGTTCATTGTATTTGGAAGAATGAGATACCACGGACCTCGAGGACTGTCGCAAGGTTACTAATATCCTAAAGCAACTAGCAAATACTGACAACATGAAGTAGGGTGAATCTCGGGTTCAAGAACCCAAGAGTAGAATACCTACTACTAAATGGCATCACAGGATGCTTTCGAGAATAATGGCCAGAATCATCACACGGGGAACACAAAACATGGCTAGTTTACTAGGTGACTCCCTAAAACACCTAGGTTCATAATAATAGCTCCAACATATATGCCGAGGCAGCGGAGTACCTCAACATACTAATTAGTGTGCTTATTCTGACCAAAAGGACATCGGGAGCGGAAAGAAAGGATTTGCAAATGCATCAGACTATTTAGAGACCTGGGATGACTCGGACAACGTAACAGATGTAAATGCTCAAAATGATTTGAGACATCCTGCAAAATAGTGGCATGACCACTCAACGTCACAATATCAAGATTATGAGACCAGCTATGAACATACGGAAGTAGTAAAAACTAAACTGAGATTTGAAACTATCAATTCTATAAGTCTATGGATTAGTAACACCTCATCCAGATAGATCGATGAGAAGCCTAGTTCTTAAACCCCGTAGAAGAGAAGAGGATGACTCAGATCAGAAGGCCATGAGGTATAAGGAGTAAAAAGAGCCTTACGTTCCCTTCCCACAATCAATTCCCTTACATAACTAAAGCATTTCTAGACTCAACTTCACCGGTTTGGCTTGGTAATCCTACAGGTAGTCAGGCTCTGATACCAAAGCTGTCAGGACCCCGATTCCAAGTCACATCGATCTAGCTGGTAACACCTCATATCACTTTGCGGCCTCACACACGGTATTCCCACGGGTGTCGCCTTACCATGGCCCGGGACCGTTTGCGCCTTTTGGCTCACGTATATGATAGTGTCGCTAGCATCCATATGACAGAGAACCCGGGCCGACATGGCTAGTCGTGAACCCAAAGCGGCACTAACCCATGGGGACAGGCATACATGAATCACATTGAGCATGTCGGTCAGCAGCGTGTGAATCCGGGCTGTAGCACTGGGCTAACAGGACTCCAGGAACCCGGGCTGTAGCAGGCTAGGCAGGACTCCGGATGTCACCGCGTGACATTACCCCGAAGGGACAGACACAGGAACGAAGCGAAACACATGCCGGCCAGTCAAGTGTCCTGAGCAGTAGTGCTGGGCTAGCAAGCCTCCGGTGAACCGGGCTGTAGCGAACTACTATGGCTCAAGGAAGCACTAGACTACATTTCCCCATAAGAGAGGCTGCCAAGGATAAACAACTAGATTGTCGGATCCCACACATACCAAGCATTTCAAACATACACACAATATGCTCGATATGTGTAAATACAACATGGCATCACAACATAACTCTACGACTCAAGTATTTATTCATTAGGCTCCGAGGAGCGAGATATTACAAACATGGGTCTCATGGCCCAACATTCAAAGCATACAATTCAAAGCACATGCGGAAGCTAAACATGTCTGAGTACATACATCTACAAATGAAAAAGGCTTAGAAGCTTGACTATCTACCAGATCCTGCCGAGGGCACAAGATCGTAGCTGAGGTAACAAGCTAAACGTCGAAGTCCATGCGGAACTACTAGTGAGACTGAAGTCTCTCTGCAAAAACATAAAATAAGCAAACATGAGTACAAAAGTACTCAGCAAGACTTACATCAGAACTAACTACATATGCATCATTATCAACAAAGGGGTGGTGGAGTTTGACTGCAGCAAGCCAGCTTTGACTCGGTGGCTATCCTGAACTAAGACTGCAAGTAACTCTTTTGAGGTGGCGCACACGAGTCCATATATTCACCAGTCAATACACCACTATGGATTCGATCCCGTCTTCCTACGAGAACGCTATCCATAGCACTCACGCTTATCTTGCGCATTTTAGAGTATCCACTTTCACTTGTCTATGAACTGTTATAGGCAACCCAGAAGTCCTTTACCGCGGACACGGCTATTCGAATAGATCATATTAACCCTGCAGGGGTGTACTTCTTCAAACACGCTCTCACCACTTACCGCCATGTACACGTCATGTATCTCGGCAACCTTCAAGCGGAAGCCTGGCGAGGGTGTCGGCCACGGCCTACCTAAACACTGAAGTCCCTAGTGCAGGTTTATCGCCTATTCGGGTTCCATCCGCAGGGAGGCCGGCCGAGGTTTCCACTAACGGCCCCGAACGATGTGTGCAGGGTTCCCGAGACACCAAACGGGCGAATCGGTACACTGTGCCACGTGCCTACCGCAACACAGCCCACCCCTAAGGTCAGTGTTGCGTGCGGACCCCAGCATGCTACAAACACCAGAAACTACTTTGCAACTCCTGGACAAAGGACAAGGGTGGTTAAGAAGCAGAGAGAGTCAATTAAGGATCCCAATGTGTGGTAGTAACTGTCCATGGATCACAAACACAGAACTCAGTTCCTGAGGACGGCTTCAATGAGACAACCCACCATGTACTCCTACATGGCCTCTCACCGCTACCTTTACCAAATCGTGTTCACACACTTAGCTCACACACAGTAGGACATGTTCACACACCTCTGATTCATCCTCGATGAATCAGACCTGACTCAACTCTAAGCAGTAGCAGGCATGACAAACAAGCATGAATGAGTAGGCATGACAGGGCTCAAACAACTCCTACTCATGCTAGTGGGTTTCATCTATTTACTGTGGAATGACAGGTCATGCAAAGGATAAAGGGGTTCAGCTACCGCAGTAAGTATCAGATGAATCGTTGTTGTCCTAATGCAGTAAAAGAGAGCAAGAGCGAGAGAGTGGGATTGTATCGGAATGAACAAGGGGATTTTGCTTGCCTGGCACTTCTGAAGATAATATAGTTCTTCATCGGTGTCATCGAACTCATCGTCGAAACCACGTCTACCGAGAGGGGACAAATACTGGCAACACAGAAGAAACACAATCAATGCCATGCAACAAAATGATGCATGAATGTGACATGGCAATATGCTGTTGATTGGCCTAATGCAACTGGCAACAAGTTAAATGGAGTTGATTTGAACCCTAGGTTCAAATTCAAACTTCATATGTGAAATTCAAATGCCATTTAATTGATTTGACCTGATCAGCAGGTATAAGTTGTTCTAACATGCATGAAAATGGTACAGATGGATAGATTGGATTTTTCTGATCATTTTTCATATATAATTTGTTTGATTTGGAGCTACAGTTGATTTACTATGATTTTTAGAAGTTAGCACTATTTTATGGAATTTCCTGGATAATAATAAATCCAGAGAATGAGTTATTGCGTCAGCATGACATCACCTTGATGTCAGCAGGTCAACTGGGCGCCTCCAGGTCAAACCTGACCAGTGGGGTCCACTGGTCAGTGACTGGGGCTGGTTAGTGTTGATGACATGTGGGCCCAGTCAACAACCACGTCAGCTTGGTCAACTCTGACACGTGGGGCCCTTTGGGTTATGAACTAAATTAAGCAGGAAATTAAACTAACCTAAGCGACTTTGGGGCCCACATGGCAGTGTACAGGGGTGTTTAGAGGGGTCATTAGCGCTAGTTAAGTGTGCCACGTCAGCATGTCGGCGGTTAGACGAAGGCGACGACCCAGGGCGGCGGTGGCTCGTCGGAGGGGCGCTGTGGGCTGCGGTTGGACGCGCGAAGAGCACCAGGAGGTAGCCCATGCCCGCGCGCATCTAGGGAGACCAAGGGGAGGTGCGGGGGTGGCCGGAGTTCGCCGAAGTGGAGCCCACGGCGGCGGCCGGAGCTCGGCCCCAAGCGGGGTTGGTGTTGTGGTGTGCAAACAACCAGTCCAAAACACGTGAGTTCCTCTACAGCATGCGGCGAACACATGAGAGGCACGCCCGGGACCAAAAGGTCACCGGAGCCACGCCGACGTTCAGCTCAGGCAGCGGCGCTTTTCGGTCATAAAGGGGGCGACGGCTACGGTGATCAAACGAAGCGGGGAAGAGGGGGAAACGATGGCGGAGCTCACAACGATCACGAAGAGGGCTCGGCTTGCTCGGGGACGGCTTGGCGACGGTGAATCAACGTCGGCGGTGACCGGCTCCCGAGGTTGAAGATGGTGGCGATAGCGGCGCTCGAGCGTCTGGCTAGCTTGGCTCGGTGGAGATGACGAGGAAGACTACGCAGAGCTCGTGGGCACAACAGAGGGGCGAGGGGGTAGCTGTGGCCATGGTGGCAGTAAGCGGCGGCGACGGGCTCGCTCGGCTTCGGGAGAGGGAGCGAGAGAGGCGAGGCAGGGAGAGAGGGGAGCGGCCGAGGGGTCTGCATGGCGAAGCCAGAGTCGTCCAGAGCGTCGCGGGGGGGGGGGGGTACACGCAGGCTAGCAGGAGGTGGCCAGCACGCGCGGCGACCACGCGCCCTGCCTACTGGCATGAGGAGGAAGACGACAGAGGGGCTGCGGTGCTGGGTTGGGCTGCACAGTTGGGCCACCAGATGGGCTAGGTGGGCTAGGTGAGCTCTTCTCTCTCTCTCTTTCTAATTATTGATGTTTTCTATTTTTCTGCAACTTTGTGACTTAAAAATGCTAGATCAAACCCAAAAATCTTGAAACTAATCAATGCCACTGTTTGGAATATAACCAACATCAATCATTTTAGTTTATGATTATTTGGGCATTTATACTATTTATTAGCATTTAAATGCCCAAATGCAGATATTTTATGATTTAATTCAAAAATCCAGGAATAACCTAGAAATATGTTCATCATTTTTGGCAGTGGTTTAAGACCAAGGCAGAGGTGATGAACATTTTAGAAGGGCATTTTAGGTTCATTGAAAATGTTTTTATGTTGAACCTATTTGATTTGATCTAGTGCTAGGGTTTGATCAATCCCCATTTCAAATTCATAAGAATTTAAACATGATGCATCACTCTAATGCAAGCACTAAGCATTACCAGAACTAGGGATGTGACAATTACCATGGGTATCAAGACTAGCAAAGTTTAATGGGTAAGGAAGGGGTAAAGTGGTGAGGTTGCAACAGCGACTTAGCATGTATGGTGGCTAACTTACGAATACAAGAGCGAGAAGAGGAGCTTAGCAAGCGGTCATCAACTAGTAATGATCAAGAAGTGATCCTGAACTCCTACTTACGTTAAACATAACCCAAAAACCGTGTTCTCCTCTCGAACAACCTCGAAAAGAGACAATCACGGTGTATTTTAAAAGAGTTTACTTCAAGTTTACTACAACCGGATATTAAAAAATTCCCATCTGCCACATAACCGCGGGCACGGCTTTTGAAAGTTCAAACACTGTAGGGGTGTCCCAACTTAGCCCATTATAAGCTCTCACGATCAACGAAGGATATTCCTTCTCCCGGGAAGACCCGATCTGTCTCGGAATCCCGGTTACAAGACATTTCAACAATGGTAAAACAAGACCAGCAAGACCACCCAGATGTGCCGACAAATCCCAATAGGAGCTGTACATATCTCGTTCTCAGGGCACACCGGGTGAGCCAGACATCGGGTTGGCATAGACCCTGGTTGCCCAGGGGGCGTCGGACATCGCTCGGTTTGGACCAGCACTCAGAGGAGCACTGGCCCGGGGGCTAAAATAAAGATGACCCTCGGGCTCCGGAAACCCAAGGGAAAAAGGCTTAGGTGAGGCAAATGGTAAAACCAATGTTCGAACTTGCTGGAAGATTTTTATTCAAGGCGAACTGTCAAGGGGTTCCCATAACACCCAACCACGTTAGGGACGCAAAATCCGGGAACATAATACCGATATGACGGAAACTAGGGCGGAAAGAGTGGAACAAAACACCAGGCTTAAGGCCGAGTGTCGGGGATATACCCCGCGGTATGACCCAGCCGGAGTCATAACCCGACTGGGACTTGGTAAACCGGCGGATGGTAAACCGGCAGACAATTAAGACAGATGGCTAAGACGGACAGTAAACCGGCAGGTGGTAAACCAGCAAGTGTTAAGGCTGGTGGTAAACCGGTAGGAGTTAAGTCAGATGATAACCAGGCAGGTGTTAAGTCAGTTCATAAACCGGCAGGAAGTCATAAACCAGCAGACCATCATAAACCGGCAGACCATCATAAACCGGCAGATCATCATAAACCGGTAGACCATGTTAAACCGGCAAACAGTGATAACTGGGTTGCCAGGGGTTATGAAGCCTGAGACGTTATGAAGCCCAAGATGTTAAGAAGCCCATGAAGATAAGTCAGAATAGTTAAGTCTTAAGTCCGAGTTGGAATGTACATGTAACCCGCCCCTTTAACATATGTAAGGAGGGGCAGGGCTCCCCAAAGAGGGACAAGCTACAAGCAAGAGTTGAATAATGTTAGGGCTAGACACAAAGAGCCGGTTTACCGGCAACTCCCTCACGATGATAATGAGACATAGCCTCAAAGAGCATGTAGGGTTGTTACCGGATGATTTTTCCCGGGGCCCGAAGCTGTCTAAATCCCTGTTTTGTGTGTTGATCCGCCGCACGTCTCTCAATTCCGCTCAACCCCTCTCAAGCTACCACATAGATGCGCTGGCCTCACGACTAAGTCCTCACCCTAGGACATCTGCCGTGACAATTCCACGACAGTTGGTGCCCACCGTGGGGCTTGCGCAGGGTGGTGTTGAGTTCTTGGAGGGATCTTTCCTAGGGATTGAAGAGCTTGCAATTTTCTGGATGAAAAGGAGCCAGTTTGAAAGGATCGACATTAGTTCAAGTTTGTCAGACCGGATTTCTGATATGTGAGGTTTAAAGGTTAAACAAAATTTGAGGCTGTTTGCGTCGCCGTCACGTCGTCTCAATCCGCCGAGTCCGAGCTGCACGAGGTGATTTGTCTGCTACATTACTACTCCGAGGCCAACTGGAGTTCAAGTGATCCGTCCGACCACAAATTCCGTCGAGTTGCCACAGCCGGTTTATCACCCATCCCTGCTGTTCTGCTGCGTTGCAACTATTGTTCTGTACGTATCATCCGTAGTGGCTGCCACTCACGTGGGAATCAAGTCCCGAGGCAAACATCGATCTGCCGCTGCTATTTTGTGCGTGAAGACCAAAATCAATTTATCAACTGCTATACAATTATCCACTATGACATGTGGAGGCACTAGTACAGAGTACTAGTCTGGTCTTGGTTTTTTCCATCAGATGCCACGTTCATCGAGGCATATTACTGGCGGCAAAGGTTGCTATAAGAATAAACGGATCTAAACCGGATTGCTCAGCGTATTAAAAAAAGGGGGGAAGACCATGACTCGGACATGGATTGATCCAACTGGCCGCGACTCGGAAGTGGGGATGGGCGCAGCTCCGTTGCTGCGGCCGCACCTCGCGAGCGCCTCTCCGCTCCTGCGACAGACCTCAGCTGCCCTGTCTCCGGCGGGGCTTCGTATGTTTTCCTCCTTCATCAAACCGCCCCGGCCAACAAGTTGATTTTGTCGCGGTGACCTGCCGCCTGAGTTACCTGATCTGAGACGCCGTCTCCGTCGCGTCACGACCTCACCTTCGACCCACGCCGTTTCACCGGAAAACTAAATCACCAACCACAGCCGTGTGGAACCGCCATGCTGACCCGTCTCCGCCTCGCATAGCCAGCGCAGTTCCGCTGCAGCTGTGGCCATGCCTGCCGCTATTTTGACGAAGCCGGCACTGTACCTGGCTAACTGAAGGGATATGCAGTTGGATTCAGTGTTCAAACGGTGGCTAAGCCCCCCGCATGAGAGTTTAATCAACATCAACCAATGCCGTGCCAAGAGTTGCTGCCTTCACTGCCAAAACCGGTGTCGCAGCCTAATCTTGCCGGGTGTGCGTCCGCTACCACGGCCCCTCCTAGCCGGTCGAGCAGTCGCTAATCCGAGCCGCCAAACCCCTGCGCCGTCGTGGCCGTGGCATCAATGGTCTACTGTGGTCCGCTCCGACTTTCGATGAACCGCCTCAGAGCCGGTCTCTGCGCCCTGCTTCTGTCAAACCGCCAGGCGTTGACCCGCCGCTCGCCCTGCTCCGCGACCCGCTGTATGTGCCACACCCTGTTTAATGCGCTACTGTTGCCCTGGTGAACCACCTTCCTCACCTGGGCCGTCTCGGTTTCCATCCGCTTCCATCACAAGCTGTCACCGGATCGTCTCCACGTTGTTGTTTCCTTCGTCGTCTGTGCCAGGCCGAGCCGCCCCGGGTCGGTTCCAAGTCGCCGCCTCCAACGCCCCTCTGCCAAAGTCGCGCTAAGCCGTCCATGATTAACTCGCCGTCACAAGCATTGCACACCATGACCAACGTCAAGCCACCGAACTGCACGGCCGTCTTCACCCCGTTCGGAGTCCGCCTCGACCGAGCTGTTCAATTGCGGTGGCCTGGCCTTGCTCCGCCTCCGCCTCGGATCCACCATCCGTTCCGAGCAGCCGTCGAGTCTCGCCGCTCCTGATCCGCCTCCGCGGGGTCGCCTTCCGTACGAGTCGCCGGTGTCGGCGGCCGCGCTCGTTCCGGTCTTGAACCCCCCCAGGATTGTTGTGAGTCGCCATCGCCGCACTCGCTCCGGTCTTGAACCACCCAGAACTGTTGTGAGTGGCTGTTGCCGTGCTCGCTCCGGTCTTGAACCGCCCTTTCCTGAGCCACCTATGAAGCTCCCCCGCCGGGTCAACTCTTCTCCGAGTCGCCGCTTCGCCCGCTGCCGTGGCCTTCTTATAAACCGCTCCGGATTAACCTTGAGATCGCGAGCTGCTTCAGCCCACCGCTGACGCAGTTCACCTTCCGCTGTGGCCGGCTTGGCGCTACTGTGGGTGCCTCTCTGCTACACTAAACCGGCCAGGGTTCAACACATCTATACTAAATCAGGTGGAGAGAGTGAAAGCAAGTGCATGGAGTCCAGATGACATGTATCAGCAGAGGGAGGCAGACAACGTTCTGTTATTTTCTTCCGGTTTAAAGGTGTTGTGTCAAATTGATCAAGTTACCCCTCCACGTACTTGACAGTCACATCATGGGAGTATCACGGCTCACGAGTGACCTTGCATGGTATTTTCAATCAAAATGGTCCATGTACAAACCTCATGTGAGACAAGAAAAAGACGAAGGAGGGACACGTGGATGTTATACTAGATCACATCAGCGGAGCTCAATGTGCATATACTATTTAGTATTACATGGCACTAGCATCTGCGTTCATCCGAAGAATACATCAGGTGATACCCATCCTATTTATTTCATCTGTATATAATAATCTGTCTGCGAATAGTTACTCTGCTTTGCAATATTTTATGCAGGACAATTATTCATTATAAACGTGGTTTATACCATGGGTACGGAGCACGCACTGGCAATGTCCTGCCCGGTGATTGTCCATGCCACATTGCACGGTGAATGGACACATGCAAGACGCCGCCCTTACGGCCCGGTTTACATCAGCTTGCCGGGACCGCGCCTACGTTTGACTCGCCTGTCCGAACCGGTTTACAACGCCGCGGCCAACACATCTGTCTGTGCCGCCTCTGATGCTTTGGTCGTATTTTCCGTCCGTCTCTCACGGCCCGGTCTACATCAATGCACCGGGCTGCACCTGTCTACATGAGCTATTTATTGAGTATAAGCAAGTCACTTCTTGGGTAGCCCGGTTTTTCTTCCAATAAATTGGAGGCAAATATCATTCAGCCGCAGTCTGCACTGGATGGATCAATGGACAAGCGCACAAAATCGCTGCCAATACAGTTTGGTCAACTTCAAACAGCCAGTTGGAACAAACCATTGGCCGAGTTGCTGACACGGCTCATACGGGATCATTTATAACCCGCCGCAGTCACCCCAACCTTCTGTGGACTCACCTCACGTTATCAACACTGATGATATATACCTTCTGCTGTGGTCAAGTACGGAGAATCTCAAGACAACTCCTTAAGTCATCTTATGACTCGGGGGCTATGATGATATGACGCAGCAAGTCTTGCCAGTTTCAGCAAATTCAAGTGCCCCAGGAAGTTGAAGGGAAACCCGGTCCCGGAGGATGCTGTTATATTGATGAAAATTTAAAGGTTGTCAGAAATATTCCGGCTCACAATGGTGCTTCCGATTTATAGTCCGGCTTAAGGCAAATCCCGTCTCCCACATAGCGCTGAAGCCCTTAGTATCTGGTTCAAATACGGTTTAAGAGGAAACTATCTCTTGCAATGCTCTGACGCTCTCAATATCCAGTTCAAAATCCCGGTTCAAGAAGAAGAGGACATGTTGCCATGATGCACGGTTCAAACATAGGTATTCCGCCTTATTAGCTTATCATATTATTGATCACTTGGGGGCTTGGTCGTATCCGAACCATAGCTACACCTCTTGATCGATGCAATGCCACATCATCACTTGGGGGCTTGGTCATATCTGAACCATAGCTACACCTCTTGATCGGCGCAATGCCACAGCATCACTTGGGGGCTTGGTCATATCCGAAACATAGCTACACCTCTTGATCGGCGCAATGCCACATCATCACTTGGGGGCTTGGTCGTATCTGAACCATAGCTACAATTCTTGATCGGCGCAATGCCACAACATCACTTGGGGGCTTGGTCGTATCCGAACCATAGCTACACCTCTTGATCGGCGTAATTCCACAACGTCACTTGGGGCTTGGTCGTTTCCGAACCATAGTCACACCTCTTGATTGGCTCAAAGCCTCGACTACAACGGTTTTTATTTGCCTTTTGCTAAGTTTTTTATTTCTTTTTATAAGATTTGTGATGTTTTTAAACCGACGTTCATTAACCCAGCTTGGCTTTCAACTACAAGTTGTCAGTACATGATCAAGTTATAATCCGGTGCTTATTAACCCGGTCTGGTTTCGACTATAAGTTGCCAGTATATATTTGGATTACGCCATTGGAATCATGCGCTCATAAATCATTGGATTATATTATTCAAACCTTCAAATATCCAACATGGCTGGATTTTATTATGGTTATCAATAACCAGTATTATGATTAAGGTTTTCAAAGTCGCTTTAGCACAATGGCTATTATATTATCAATGGATATGATCTATTTTATAATTGAAGGAATGGTCCCAAGTCGCTGCAGGCTTACGACCCGGCACTTGGGGGCTACATTTTTCAACTTAAGATTATATCAAATATGCAAGTCTCATGTCGCTGCAAGCATGCACCATGACACTTGGGGGCTAATGCAAAGTCATTTTTATTAGTCTTATTGAAGACCCGACTCATCACATCATAATGAGCCGGCCCTTGGGGGCTACCAATTGCTCCTGTCAACAAATTCAAGGTACACAAATTTTCATCTATTATTGAAGGATCCACTGCTCAGTTGGTAAAGCACAAAACTCTCAACCTTGTGGACGTGGTTTCAAGCCCCATGATGGGAGTTACATAATATAATGTTATTCTCAATGAAGTATATATAAAGTCCCAGCTCAATATTATCTTACTGAGCCGGCCCATGGGGGCTACACGTTGCTATTAAAGTCTACATGATTATATTTACAAAGTCCCTGCTCATTATTGCATAATGACCCGGCCCTTGGGGGCTACACTGGTTGAAGTTTTTATAAGCATAAGGCAATTTCAAGTACCAGGTTGCTGCAAGCATGACAACAGGCACTTGGGGGCTACATATGTGGAACACTCAGTTTTGACTAGTGATTGAGATGAACAACCTAGATTTCTTCAAGCTTGTGACATTCATATTGAAGCAAATCTTAAGCTGTTACTACATTACCTTCTTAATATTTGAGGGCTACAAGTAATAGGCATATAAGAGGTATTTTTTCAAAAGCTGATGTTAACAAACTGTTATGATCCGGTGCCATCAATATTGGCAAACCAGCAAAGTTCTACGTTCTTAAACCGGCTGAAGATCAGATGAGTATTTCAAAGACCAATATTTTTGTTAAGCATTGGGAGCTGAGTCAAAGGAGTTATTCTTCACAATATTTATCTGTGATAAACCAATGTCAGCAAATTGATTATGAAGCTGGCCTATTGACCCGGATTTTCTAGAAAGAAATGCCAAGGATTTAAGGATGCTCGGGATCAGTTTAACATGGATAAATCCAAATTAATCTGGGGGATAATGTCGGGGATATACCCCGCGGTATGACCCGGCCGGAGTCATAACCCGGCTGGGACTTGGTAAACCGGCGGATGGTAAACCGGCAGACAGTTAAGACAGATGGCTAAGACGGACAGTAAACCGGCAGGTGGTAAACTGGCAAGAGTTAAGGCTGGTGGTAAACTGGCAGGAGCTAAGTCAGATGATAACCCGACAGGTGTTAAGTCAGTTCATAAACTGGTAGGAAGTCATAAACCGGCAGACCATTATAAACCGGCAGACCATCATAAACCGGCAGATAATCATAAACCGGCAGACCATCTTAAACCGGCAAACAGTGATAACTTGGTTGCCAGGGGTTATGAAGCCCGAGATGTTATGAAGCCCAAGACGTTAAGAAGGCCATGAAGATAAGTCAGAATAGTTAAGTCTTAAGTCCGAGTTGGACTCTACATGTAACCCGCCCCTTCAACATATATAAGGAGGGGCAGGGCTCCCCAAAGAGGGACAAGCTACAAGCAAGAGTTGAATAATCTTAGGGCTAGACACAAAGAACCGGTTTACCGGCAACTCCCTCACAATGGTAATGAGACCTAGCCTCAATCAACATGTAGGGTTGTTACCGGATGATGTTTCCCGAAGCTGTCTAAATCCCTGTTTTGTGTGTTGATCCGCCGCGCGTCTCTCGATTCTGCTCAACCCCTCTCAAGCTACCACATAGATGCGTTGGCCTCACGACTAAGTCCTCACCTTAAGACATCTGCCGTGACAATTCCACGACACCGAGCCTTCCACCCTTTACCAAATATATAGATGCATTAATAATATAAGAGATATTGTGATATCCCAACATAAAACATAATCCAACAAGGAGCAATCTTCATCTTCACCTGCAACTAGCAACGCTATAAGAGGGGCTGAGCAAATGCGGTAACATAGTCAAACAACGGTTTGCTAGGAAGGGTGACAAAGGTTAGAGGTTCATGGCATTTTGGGAGGCTTGATAAGCAAGTGGTAGGTAACGCGGCATAGCGATAGCATCGAGGCAACTAGCATAGCAATGATAGTAATGAGATCCAAGGTGACGGTCATCTTGCCCGGAATCCCGCTAGGAAGAAGAATGAATTTCATGAATAAGATGAAGCAATGAAGACGAACCAAGCATAGACGAACGAATCCTGACGATCGCAACGAAACGGGAACTATCGAGAAGAAGCACACAAGATGGTAACACACCACACATGAACAAGGCATGATACTCAACCAAGTATGATGCATGACAAGGCTACATGAGGCTACGCATGGCAAGAGATGATGCATACAAGAACAACACATCAAAGCAAGTTTAAATGAGGCCGGAAACAACATATGACAATTCTGGTAAGTCCCCATATGCAAATTTCGAAATTGGTCCAGATCTGAATAAACCTTATGTTCAAGTTGTAAAACAGCAAGTTAAGATGCACCAAGATGATCTACATGAAATTCTAGTCAAGTTACATATAAAGTTCATTTAATTTGGAGCTACGGCCTAGAAAATATGAGCAAAACAAGTTAAACATGGCATTGATGCAAAATGCATTCAAACATGAAGAAAACACACTCAAAACATGGATTCAACAAGGTAACATGAAATTACATGCAAAACTAAGCAAGTTTCATGTAGAGCACACTCAAAACGGAGCAACAGTTCAACACACACACAAAACAAGTTTAAAGGACAAGTTGTCCAAAACAGCAACTAGTCAACTTGCAAGCATCAAAACAATATGCTACAGATCCTCAAAATGAAAACAAAAGGCATGGACCTGATGTACGGGTATAGCATAACAAAACATGAACACTGAGCTATCTCCAGAATTCACTAGAACATACTCAAAAGTGCATGGCAAGATTGAAAATAATAACAGTTACACAGACTTAGCAGAAATCGCAGGTCATGGCAGAAATAACATCAGGTTACAAAGTTTAGAGCTATCAAACAACATGCTACAGGAAATTATCGTGGAAAACAAAGACAGGGCTTGAATCTACTAACTGCATAGAACAAAAGTCCCTTACTGATCATGAGCAAAAAAGGTACAGAAGATATGATGGCACCCATGTAAACATAGCAAGTTTCATAAACAGATTCAGACTTTGCAGAAAAACTGAGCATGGCATAAACAGAATTATGAAGGCACCTTTGCGAGCTCAAATCACTCATCACAAAGTATGGATTGATAGAGCATAACATGTTTAACAAAACACCCTTAGTGAACATCTCCATATTATGCATAGAACTCATGGTATCAACAAGTTTACACAGCATCACAATATATCAGTTTCAGACTTTGCAGAAATGACAGTCACAGAAATCAGCAACATCATGGAGGCTACTTTGCAAGCTAGTTTCGATCAACACATGGCATATCATGAAGAGTGGACTGCACCACAGCAAACATGGCATATCGTATCTCATAACACATGTAGACTTCATGCTCAAAAGAAAACCGCACAAAAAGATATAAAAATGACAAATGAGCAAGTTATGTTAATTTACAGCAGACAACATTACATAGCACTGTTGCAACGATGATTTGGGCATCAATAAGGATTCAAACAAGCATAGCACAATGGAAGAAAATTAAGAGCATCTCATGGTGAACATTTTTACATATCATATGCATGAAATGGAGCACCGAGCACAAAGTTGTGGCATGTAGAACCTAGCATCAGAATGCAAAATATTTAGGGACTAGGAAGATTTTTCGACCTCGAGAGGGAAAAAGTCAACGGCGGTGGTTCGGATTGGCCGCGGGCGAGGAAGACGATGCCGGTGAGCTCCTGGCTCTGGCGAGCCGGCGACCGGCAGGGAAAGGTCCGGGGGCCCGGAGTCGAGGAGGCGGCGCGGGGACGACAGGTAGGCTGCGGCGGCGGCGGTTGCCAGCGGCAGGGTCCGGCCGGCGAGCTTGGGGAGGCGCGGGCGGTGGCGAGGTGAGGTGGCGGCGGTCGACGGCGAAGGTGGTGGCGACGGCGCTGGGCGAAGCGGCGACAGATCGGGCGCGGCGGCGGCGGATTGAACCGGCGACGAATCGGAGCAAGGCGGCGGCGATGGCGCGGCAACGGCGGGCTCTGGCGGTAGCGTGGCCGGGCGGTGCGCCGGTGAGGCGAATAAAGTGGCGAGGCGAGGCGGGCGGCGCCGGGCGGCGGGATGCGCTGCGTGCGGGCTGCGGCGGCGGCGCCTTCGGGCCCCGTGGGCCGTGCGCGGGCTCATGTTGGCCGCGGCGGACGGGGATGGCGCGAGGACAAGTGGCAAGGCGGGATTGGGCGAGGGACGGTGGAGCAGACATGTCCGGCGCGGGCGGTTTAGTCCGGCGGCGCGAGGAGGAAGACTAGTAGGGTTTTGGACGAAAATTTCAGGGGAAGGCACCTATTTATAGGTAGAGGGAGATAGGAGAGTCCAAATGGGGAGCGGTTTTTGCCCACACGATCGCGATCGAACGAGCGAGAGCATGGAGGGGGTTTGGATGGGCTCATGGGCTATGGTGAAGAGGTGCTGGGTTGCAAAGAGAGAGGGGTTTCGGGTTTCTCGGTTAACTGTTGGGGCATCGAACGACCTCCAAATGGAACGAAAATTGACAGGCGGTCTACCTACTCTATAACAACACCGCACGTCAAGTTGCATCCCATTCCGAGAACATTTAAATGCCACTCACAAAACGTGGTCTGAGAGGGGCAACGGACGCTTGGGAGAGTGTCGGATCGCGAAACGGGCAACGGGGAAAATGACTGGATGCAAGTTTTGAAAATATGAGGATGCAATGCATATGCTGACATGGCAAAATGCAAGACGCAGGCACATGACATGACAAAGACGGCGAATAACTGGAAGACACCTGGTGCATTGGATCCAAGGCGTTACAACTCTCCTCCACTAACAAGAGATCTCGTCCTGAGATCTGAGGACCGAAACGGAAGGGAAAAAGGGATGAGGTGAAACGAAAGCTGAAAAGAGAAGAAGAAAAGAGTCGAGAGCACTCAGGTAGAAAATAGGAATGATGATTACGACGGGAATCAAAAGCTCAACGAACAAGATAGACTCTGAACCCACTCCGGTTAGAACAAGATAGACAAGGAATAAGAACGAAAGAATTTAGACGGCACTCCGGATGAACATGGAAAGATTAGAACATGATCTTGAGAAGATGGAACGATACTTGTCGAGAGGAGCAACACAATGGCTCTAGAAAACTTGAAAGAGTTGAATGAAAAGAGCGGAGAAGGAAATGATATCATCCAACACAATTGAGTTTGAAAGCATCCTTAGAATGACGGATTGAACGGAGTTGTTGGAAATTCAACAACAAAAGAATTGCTTGTTATGGACTTATAGATAACATCTCAGAATTACGAGGTGATAACCGACCACAAGCGGAAAAGATTGAATAGCTTAGAGGAACGAAGAAATGCAAAACTCCACTTCAAAAGAATGCGGAGAATTAATTGCACTTCAAGATGTAAGACGAAAAAGATACTAGAACTCCTTGAACAAGAATCTTGATGAACACTTGAAGAATGAATTAAATCCTTACGAACCACCGTGAAATACTCCGGTAACAAAGGATGATGAGATTGAATTGAGGGATGGAAAGAATAAGATAAAAGTCTTGCGATGATTTAGATGGAGCTTCGTGATGATATGAGCAAGAAAAACTTGGAACTCCGAAAAGAAAAGATGAAAACACTTGGCATTACAATATATTCCTCATGAACAAACTCTAAATGAAGGGATAAATCAACTTGATGAAAGAGGAATAAGAATTATGTTATGCTAATCCTTCATCAATTAAATTGATGGGAATCAATGGATTTGCATACAACTTATTCGCGTTGGAAAGGATTAAGGGGGGATATAGCGCGAAGTTTGGGAAGGTCTTCAAGAACCACCAGTAGGATTGGAAAGAAACAAATGAATTGATACTATAACAACAGAAAAGAAATCTTGAACGAACCACCGTAAGAATTCAAAATTGAATGGCGAAGGAGAATGAATCACCGGGAAGAATTAGAAAAGCACGAAGATACTTGAGGGAATTTAGATAAAAGAGAGCGAAGAGATCGCGAACTGATTGAAGAATACTGGAACTAAGCACCCGAAGAATATTGAGACGAATGAAGGGGCACCAATATAGAATAATTGGAGAACGAATCTGAAAATTAGAATGAAGAAATATTCTGAAAAGATGGCCTTCGGATGATCGAGAGAGAAAGCAACTCCTGAAATACTCAAGATGGATGAAAAGAATTGCGCGACTAGAAACAATTTGATAGGGTAACATCGAGCTAGCGCTACGAATCTCCGGGAGAACGGACAAAATTTAAGAGAAATTCTTCTTCGGTCTTCAAATAATGAGAATGACAACGAGAAACACCTTGAAGAATTTGTTGAGATAATCCGGGAGAATGAAAAGAGAAGAGGTTGAGTCAACAATGAAAAATAATTTGAAATTGATCTTGGAAAAGCCTCTGACTGATGAAATTCATACTTACGTCAAATTTCAAAAGAACTAGAGAATACCTCCGTGAAAAGCGTAAGAGTCGTGTAAGATCACAGGAAAGACACGTGGGTTAGGGCCCACTGAAAAGAAACACCATTGGAAAGGATTGTAGAAGAGATGATGCACCGGAAGAATTGAAAGATTTGAATGAGGTGACAACCTCGAAATAATTGAATGCAAACACGAATCTTCTGAGATGTCTTCATCACTCCGTAATGACAGAATGGCGAGAGGCGAACGAGCAAAGGGAAACATTTGAGCTGAGGGAAAGAATACGATTGACAACGAAAACTTGAATTGGATCCACCGGAAAAGAAAATGAGACAAACAACGATTAACTTGATGAGAATTCAACGGTTGAGACAATTGAGGAAAGACTGAAGAGTCTCCGCACGAATGAAATAGCTTCTCGAATAGAGGCTCAGACTCCGGGAAGAAAAAGGGTGGGAGGGCGGGAAAAACACAGGCAACTTGGAACAGGGAATCGATGAATAACTTGAAGAGAAAGGCACCGATTGAATTAAGTGAGGAAAGAATGCAAAGGCTTCGCACGAGTAGAATGGATACTCGATTACTGACTCCATTTCCAATAATAAGAAGGGTGGGCGGGTGGGAAAAAGAAAGACAACTTTAGACGGGGAAAACAACGTCGATTGAGAAAACTGGGGATTGATCTCGGAAAAGACAACGAGGGTCAAATCCACTCGAAGAGAAGTGCGCCGGATTGAAAAGATGATGGACAATGAACGAAAACTAACCGTGTGATCCTAAAGAAAAATTTGAAGGGGAAAAGAGGTAATTCAAAACACCTACATCAAGATTCCTTACCAGAGCGATGAAGGGGCAGAGGAGTAAAAAGAATTCCTACTCTCCGATATAACTAGACTCTGGAAAAGTTTTCTTCTAGACTCAACAACGGCCAGACTACACGATCAATCAAGGGGCTCCTAGGGTCGGTCGAGGCTCTGATACCAACTTTTCACGCTCAAGATGCGACCCTATCCTAAAGGAACTAGAAGGTCCCACCAAGGATATAAGCGCATCTTGAAGACGCTTTCGCAAGGTGGATATCATTACATCAACATTACATAATAGATGTGATACATACAAAGGGCCTACAATGCCACAAGAATACATCAATAGATCAAACACAAGATCAACATCCGACTACGATGAAACATAAACAAAAACTCAAACGACATCCACCCTGCTAGCCCAGGCTGCCAACCCGGAACCTAACCCAAGATCGACGAAGAAGAAGAACTCCAACACGAGTAAACATCGCTCTCACATCATTATCATTGCATCTCCTGTGCCTGCAACTGGTGTTGTAGTAATCTGTGAGCCACGAGGACTCAGCAATCCCATTACCATGGGTATCAAGACTAGCAAAGCTTAATGGCTAAGGAAGGGGTAATGTGGCCAGGTTGCAGCAGCGACAAAGCATATATGGTGGCTAACTTACGAATACAAGAGCGAGAAGAGGAGCTTAGCAAGCGGACGTCAACAAGTAATGATCAAGAAGTCATCCTGAACTCCTACTTACGTCAAACATAACCCAAAAACCGTGTTCTCCTCTCGAACAACCCCGAAAAGAGACAATCACGGTTACGCACGCGGTTGGTGTATTTTAAAATAATTTACTTCAAGATTACTACAATCGGATATTAACAAATTCCCATCTTCCACATAACCGCGGGCACGGTTTTCGAAAGTTCAAATCCTGCAGGGGTGTCCCAACTTAGCCCATTATAAGCTCTCACGATCAACGAAGGATATTCCTTCTCCCGGGAAGACCCGATCAGTCTTGGAATCCCGGTTACAAGTCATTTCGACAATGGTAAAACAAGACCAGCAAGACCACCCGGATGTGCCAACAAATCCCGATAGGAGCTGCACATATCTCGTTCTCAGGGCACACCGGATGAGCCAGACGTCGGGTTGGCATAGGCCCTGGTTTCCCAGGGGGCGCCGGACATCACTCGGTTTGGACCAACACTTAGAGGAGCACTGGCCCGGGGGCTAAAATAAAGATGACCCTCGGGCTCTGGAAACCCAAGGGAAAAAGGCTTAGGTGAGGCAAATGGTAAAACCAATGTTGGGCCTTGCTGGAAGAGTTTTATTCAAGGCGAACTGTCAAGGGGTTCCCATAACACCCAACCGCGTTAGGGACGCAAAATCCGGGAACATAATACCGATATGACCGAAACTAGGGCGGCAAGAGTGGAACAAAACGCCAGGCCTAAGTCCGAGCCTTCCACCCTTTACCAAATATATAGACGCATTAATAATATAAGAGATATTGTGATATCCCAACATAAAACATAATCCAACATGGAGCAATCTTCATCTTCACCTGCAACTAGCAACGCTATAAGAGGGGCTGAGAAAATGCGGTAACATATTCAAACAACGATTTGCTAGGAAGGGTGACAAAGGTTAGAGTTTCATGGCATTTTGGGAGGCTTGATAAGCAAGTGGTAGGTAACGCGGCATAGCGATAGCATCGAGGCAACTAGCATAGCAATGATAGTAATGAGATCCAAGGTGACGGTCATCTTGCCTGGAATCGCGCTAGGAAGAAGAATGAATTTCATGAAGAAGATGAAGCAATGAAGACGAACCAAGCGTAGACGAACGAATCCTGACGATCGCAACGAAACGGGAACTATCGAGAAGAAGCACACAAGAAATGACAGTCACAGAAATCAGCAACATCATGGAGGCTACTTTGCAAGCTAGTTTCGATCAACACATGGCATATCATGAAGAGTGGACTGCACCACAGCAAACATGGCATATCGTATCTCATAACACATGTAGACTTCATGCTCAAAAGAAAACCGCACAAAAATATATAAAAATGACAAATGAGCAAGTTTTGTTAATTTACAGCAGACAACATTACATAGCACTGTTGCAACGATGATTTGGGCATCAATAAGGATTCAAACAAGCATAGCACAATGGAAGAAAATTAAGAGCATCTCATGGTGAACATTTTTACATATCATATGCATGAAATGGAGCACCGAGCACAAAGTTGTGGCATGTAGAACCTAGCATCAGAATGCAAAATATTTAGGGACTAGGAAGATTTTTCGACCTCGAGGGGGAAAAAGTCAACGGCGGTGGTTCGGATTGGCCAGGCGAGGAAGACGATGCCGGTGAGCTCCAGCTCTGGCGAGCCGGGCGACCGCAGGGAAAGGTCCGGGGCCCGGAGTCGAGGAGGCGGCGCTGGGACGGTGTAGGCTGGCGGCGGCGGTTGCCAGCGTGGTCCGCCGGCGAAGCTTGGGGAGGCGCGCGGGCGGCAGCGAGGTGAGGTGGCGGCGGTCGGCGGCGAAGGTGGTGGCACACGGCGCTGGGCGAAAGCAGAGCGCAGATCGGGCGCGGGCAGCGAGACGGAGCAAGGCGGCGCGGCGATGGCGCTGGCAACGGGCGGGTTGCGGGCGGCGTGGCGCGTAAGCGCGAGGCGAGGCGAACGTGGCGAGGGAGGCGAGGCGGTGCCGGGCGGCGGGATGCGGGGCTCGCTCAAGCGGCTGCGGCGGCTGGCCCCGTGGGCCGCGCGTGGGTTCTCGTGGGCCGCGGCGGACGGGGGTGGCGCGAGGATAGGTGGTGAGGCGGGATTGGGCGAGGAACGGCGGAGCGGACACGTACGGCGCGGGCGGTTTAGTCCGGCGGCGCGAGGTGGAAACTGCTAGGGTTTTGGACGAAAATTTCAGGGGAAGGCACCTATTTATAAGTAGAGGGAGGTAGGAGCGTCCAAATGGGGAGCGGTTTTTGCCCACACGATCGCGATCGAACGACCGAGAGAATGGAGGGGGTTTGGATGGGCTCATGGGCTATGGTGAAGAGGTGCTGGGTTGCAAAGAGAGAGGGGTTTCAGGTTTCTCGGTTAACTGTTGGGGCATCGAACGACCTCCAAATGGAACGAAAATTGACAGGCGGTCTACCTACTCTATAACAACACCGCACGTCAAGTTGCATCCCATTCAGAGAACATTTAAATGCCACTCACGAAATGAGGTCTGAGAGGGGCAACGGACGCGTGGGAGAGTGTCGGATCGCGAAACAGGCAACGGGGAAAATGACCGGATGCAAGTTTTGAAAATATGAGGATGCAATGCATATGATGACATGAAAAGATGCAACACGCAGGCACATGACATGGCGAAGACGGCGAATAACTGGAAGACACCTGGCGCATCGGATCCGGGGCATTACAGAGAAGAACAACATGCTATCTCGTGAGCTAGAACAGTGTCAGACCCAACTGACTGTTGTTACCACCGAACTGGCGAAATCCAAGGAGGCACCGACTGGTAATGTCCCCTTCTGTCCGGGAAATATGATCATGTGCCTCTAGTGTTTATGCGAATAAACACTATTGTATTTAGCAGGATCATCGGATCAGCTCGAAGAGAAACTGAAGGTCGCGCATGCGGATAAAGAACATGCCAAAAGGCAAGAGGCTGCTGGTCAACATGTACTTACACGGGCCAGGGACGAGAAGAACAAGCTGTAGGATGCCAACACCCAGCTCGGTGAAGAGCTGAAAGATGTGCGAGCCCAACTTGCGGATGCCCTAAAGGAGAACAGAAAGCTAAGAGGCGGCATATACAGTATGCCTTTTATCTCACTGTTGTACATGTCGCTGATGCGAATCCTAACAAGCTTATTTCTATAGGTGTGTGACTGGGCGGCCTGAAGAAGAGGTGTTCGAATTTCAAGGCGACCTGCTGCAAGAGCTGTCCAAGGAGCATGAGCGAGCGCGGAAGACAATGAGAAACATTGCGAAGGCTTTATGGCCAGCCGACCCTCCTCCAGGAAGTATGGAGGAACTCGTGAATTTATTGAAGGGAGCTCGGCGTCGCTTTGGGTTATGGAAGATATCGGCATGACGAGAAGGTGCTCGAGAAGCATGGGCCATGGTAAAAACACGCTACACCGGACTTGATCCGAATCATATGGCGCGGGTCAGACCTTGAGGATTCGATGGACAAGAAATTCCGGTTAGCCTGGTGTACGAAAAAGTGAAGGTGGCCGCCAAGTTTTCACAACAAGATTGTAAACTAGACGACTTGTTAGAGGTTCTAGAGGAACAAGAAGTCTTTGAGTCCAAGTAGCAATGTACTTTTATCGACAAACTTGTCTCCAGCCAAATGTGTAAAACGATTGTCATGGCAGACTTTCTGCTTCGACCTCCAAAAACCCTAGGTTTGGAGTGGTTCTGAATACTATACCATAGGTAAATACCAAAGTATGTTTGGAAACCAGGGAGTCTGGTCATAATTGCTTGAACAGACAAGTTATATTCGGGGAGTTATGTTATATTACATTTGATTGTAAGAAACATCTTCCAGAGAGAATATTTCCGTTAAGGGTTCCTCTCCCTGGGCTAGTTGTGATAAAAAAATCAAAGTATGTGTTATAATCTGGGGTTTTATATTGCAACGAGGGCAGTTGGTCTTTTGCTCACCGACCAATCATTCCCTTAAGAATGCTAGCTTTCGGCTTCACCCGTCTGAGGTACACGTCCGGATGACCCGGCTGTAACAGTCACAGAGGTGCTCCCTTTATGCCCTAGCCGAACAAGCAGGAACGTAGGGCGTAAGCACGGGAGCCAGGCAACCCAGCTTGGCAAAAACTTAAGTCATAAAGGTGCATATAATGGCGAAGAAAAGACATATATGAGTAGATGACACATATATAGGGTGATCTTGATGCTCGAAATAATAATAAGCTTCTTGTGAAAAGAAGCCCCCAGGTATTGTGGGATATGTACATTTAAGGATGTATGCCCTCAGGTGTGCGGTTTATCCGAACACGAGCTAAAAGTCGCATAGAAACGAGAAAAAAGAAAACAATGAAAGAGAGAAATAAAGGAACGAGGAAAAGGGGTATATGTGCGGACTTTAGGTGTAGAATCTTTGGAGCCTTGCAGCGTTCCATGGGTTTGGCTCCAGGCAATTATCCGAAGCATTGCGAAGGCAATAGGCTCCTCCAGTGAGAACTTCATCTATAATGAAGGGACCCTCCCATTTGGGCTTGAGCTTGTCCTTTTTCTTCTCTGGTAGGCGTAGAACGAGTTCACCGATGTTGTAAGTCTTTGCCCGTACTTCTCTGTTTGATATCGCCAAGCCTGTTGTTGATAGAATGCGGAACAGGCCTTCACGACATCGCGCTCATGTTCCAGGCCGTCCAAGTCATCCTGTCGATCGAGCTCGACTTATCTCTCTTCATACATGCGCACGCGAGGTGAGTCGTGAATAATGTCACAAGGCAAGACTGCCTCCGCACCGTACACCATGAAAGAAGGTGTATCTCCGGTTGTGCGATTGGGCGTGGTCCACAGCCCCCAGAGTACGGAATCAAGTTCCTCGACCCAGTGTTTGTCTAATTCTTGCAGAGATCGCACTAGTATTGGTTTGATGCCGCTCATTATCATGCCGTTAGCCCGTTTGACCTGACCGTTTGTCTGAGGGTGATAGACGGAGGCGTAATCGAGCTTGATGCCCAAATTGACGCACAAAGTTTTCACCTCATCGGCTGTAAAATTAGAGCCATTGTCAGTAATAATACTGTGCGGGACACCATAACGGTGTACGACGCCAGATATAAAGTCTATCACCGGTCCGGCTTCAGCCGTTTTAACTGGTTTGGCTTCTATCCACTTAGTGAACTTGTCGACCATAACCAATAAGTATTTATTTTTATGGCTTCCCCCTTTAAGAGGTCCGACCATGTCAAGCCCCTAGACAGCAAAGAGCCAGGTGATGGGGATTGTTCTAGGGCAGTGGGCGGCATATGGCTTTGATTAGTGATAAGCTGGCATCCAACGCATCGCTGTATGAGGTCCTCTGCGTCTGCTCGGGCCATGGGCCAAAAGAAACCCGTATGGAAGGCCTTGCTTACAAGGACCCGAGCTGTGGCGTGATGGCCGCCGAGACCAGCGTGTATTTCAGCCAATAGCTATCATCCCTCTTCTTCGGAGATGCATCTTTGAAGGACTCCTGTAGTACTTTTCTTGTATAGTTCTCCTTCGTGAACTTTGTAGGCCTTCGATCGTCCAATGATACGACGGGCCTCAGTCTGATCCCCGGGGAGCTCATAACTAGTCAGGTTGGCCAGTAAAGTTTCGGCCCATGGGGCAATGATGGCCATGATTTCATGGGCCGATGGCGTTATTTCGGTGCCCGAGCCCCCG
Organism: Aegilops bicornis; assembly: GCA_021605145.1. Classification (NCBI taxonomy): domain Eukaryota; kingdom Viridiplantae; phylum Streptophyta; class Magnoliopsida; order Poales; family Poaceae; genus Aegilops; species Aegilops bicornis. Next base: position 376,583,524 of record CM038669.1, on the reverse strand, counting down.
ATGGTATCAGAACTATGTTCAGAATCTGGGGGTATGATCGGCTCTGTACTAGTGTTGCCGCTCTCGTCCTGCCACACCACGGATGGCTTGAATAGCCTTTCCACAAAAGTGTTGGGTGGGACGGGGTCGCGTTTAGCGCCCATGAGAGCAAGGATGTCCACGGCTTGATTACTCGCTCGAGCCATGTGATGAAACTCGAGTCCCTCCCAACTGAGCTGATATTTTGAGTACGTCATTGCGGTAAGCCGCCATCTTCAGGTCTTTTGCGTCGAATTCTCCATTTATTTGGGATATTGCAAGGTTTGAATCCCCACGCACCTCAAGGTATTGTATGCGCATGGAGACAGCCATCCGGAGACCATGCAATAGTGCCTCGTATTCGGCTGCATTGTTAGAGTCTGTATACAATATTTGGAGCACGTAACGGACTATGTCTCCTGTGGGGGATGTCAATACGACACCAGCCCCTAGTCCAGCTAACATTTTGGAGCCATCGAAGTGCATCACCCAGTTGGAATACGTGTCGTACTCTTTAGGGAGTTCGGCCTCTGTCCATTCGGCGACAAAGTCAGCCAACACCTGAGATTTAATGGCTCGGCGTGGTTTGTAAGTTGTTTCAAATGGTAAGAGCTCAATGGCCCATTTGGCAATCCGGTCGGTGGCGTGTCGGTTGTTTATAATATCATTGAATGGTACTTCTGAGGCCACCGTGATTGAGCATTCTTGAAAGTAATGCTGCAGTTTGCGGGATGCCATAAAGACCGCATATGCTATCTTCTGATAATGCGGGTATCGGGATTTGCATGGTGTAAGGACCGTTGATACATAGTATACTGTTTTTTGGAGTGGGAACTTATGCCCCTCTTCCTCTTGTTCAACGACGAGCACCGCACTCACCACCTAGTGAGTTGTAGATATGTAGAGCGACATTGGTTCGCCAATGTTCGGTGCGGCCAGGATGGGGTTGCATGCTAGCAAAGTTTTTTTTTCGTCCAGTCCGACTGTTGCAGCGTTCGTCCACGCAAAGTGGTTGGTGCGTCGGAGCAAGCGATACAATGGCAATGCCTTTTCTCCTAATCTGGAGATAAAGCTGCTCAAAGCTGCCATGCACCCGGCTAGTTTTTGGACCTGCTTGAGGTCAATTGGTGTTGCCAATTGTGACAGGGCTCGGATTTTGGCTGGGTTTGCTTCAATTCATCTATTGGAGACAATAAACCCGAGCAGTTTATCGGTTTGAACGCCGAAAACACACTTTTCTGGATTGAGCCTTATGTCATATGTTCGAAGGTTGTCGAATGTAAGGTGTAAGTCGTCCACCAATGATTCAACTTGTTTGGTTTTGATGACTACGTCATCTACATACGCCTCTACAGTCTTGTCGGCGTTCTTGAGCCCTAAAGGCATAGTGTTGAAGAAAAAAGGCCCGTACGGGGTGATGAATGCCATTGCGGCTTGGTCAGATTCCTTCATCTTAGTTTGATTGTATCCGGAGTATGTGTCGAGGAAACATAGTGAATCGTGTCCTGCGGTTGCATCAATAATCTGGTCGATGCGTGGTAGTGGGAAGGGGTCCTTGGGGCATGCCTTGTTAAGGTCTTTGAAGTCGACACACAAGCGCCAGGATTTATCCTTCTTTGGTACCATGACCAGGTTTGCTAGCCAATCCGGATGCTTGATATCTCTGATAAACCCGACTTCGAGTAGCTTAGCTAGCTCCTCCCCCATAGCCTGTCGTTCGGGTTCAGAAAATCACTGGAGCGTTTGCTTGACCGGCTTGTATCCCTTCAGTATATTGAGAGTATGTTCGGCCAGTGCGCATGGGATTCCTGGCATATCCGAGCGGTGCCAGGCGAAGATGTCCCAGTTCTCGCGCAGGAACACGCGTAATGCGGTGTCGACCGTTGGGTCCAGCTGTGCCCCAATGGAAGTTGTTTTCTTGGGATCCGTCGGGTGAACTTGAAATTTGACTATATCGTCAGCTGGCTTGAAAGAGGTGGATTTGGGCCTTTTATCAAGAATTACGTCGTCCCTATCCACTATGGAACGCAGAGCGGTGAGTTCTTCGGCGAGGGATGCGGTTTTACTTTCGGCGTGGAGTGCTATGTCCGGATCACTGGAGATAGTGATAACACCATTGGGCCTGGGCATTTTGAGCTTCATGTGCCCGTAATGAGGTATAGCTTGAAAGCGTGTGAATGCATCTTACCCTAACAAGGCATGATATCTGCTTTTGAAACGAGCCACCTAGAAGATTATCTCTTCGGACCTATAGTTTTCTGGTGTGCCGAATACCACATCCAGTTTAATTTTCCCTGAGCATCTTGCTTCCCTGCTAGGGATGATTCTCCTAAAGGATGTATTGCTCTGCTCAATGCAACTCCTGTCCATTTGCATTTTGTTGAGCGTGTGCTCATAGATGAGGTTCAGTCTGCTGCCACCGTCCATTAGCACTTCAGTGAGCCGAAAGTCGTCCACGATTGGGTTTAGTACCAGAGCGGCTGGTGCCCGGACTGAGTGGGATCTTGGTTCGTCATCGGCATTGAAAGTAATCGCCGTGTCATTCCAAGTGTTTATTGCTGCTACTTGGCAGTCTTCAGCGAGGTCATGGAGCACCCGTTTGCGCTGATTGTTCGACGAGAAAGTATCGAAGACCGTGAGTACTTCAGGATCATTGTCCTCTGAATAGTACTTTTCTGGGGAAGTGTTGGTGAGGATACCCTCACCGCTCTTGGCCACTTGCCGGAGTATCTAACATGCCCGTAGGCTGTGCGTTGGTTCGGTATTCGGCGTCGTATGTATTTTACATGGCCCATCGAGCCATTCCTCGAAGACAGTTCTATGTCTTGTAAAGGGCTTAATCTTCTTGTCTACGGGGTGACGATCAGGTGACCCGCGAGGGGGCGTCCTTTTTGCTCGTCTGAGGGATGGCTTAAAGGCATGCGGCTCCCAGCGAGCGGTTTGAGTTTTCCAGGCGCTTTACATTGCGCAGTACTTCTGTACTATGTGTGCCAAAATCTGCAAAGTGCAGTACGAGATGGCGGTTGAGGGCATTGAGGATTCCCTCATCCGTACTGTTGTTGCGAAATACTGAAATCGCGTCGTTGTCGCAGCAGTCTTTTATCTTGTTTTTAACAAGGAGGATTCTGGCCCAAAAGTGATGGACTGTCTCTCGAGGCTGCTGCCGCACATAGATTAGGTCACATATGTCTGGTGGGCCAGAATTGCTTGGCGAATATTGCTTGTGGTGGGTGGGCGGACTTAAATTCACGCCCTGACCTACTGTGGAATCCGGAGTTTGAAGATTTTCAGGGGTTACCGGCCCGGGCTCGGAGTGTCCGGTGAATTATCAGGCTTTACGTCCAATTTTGTGTTTGGAGGACAAGGGATGTCCTCCCGAAGATGAGTGTCCAGCTCCCTAGACTCAGAAATCCGAACATAATTTTTCCTCAACGTGGGAGAAGCGTCATTGCCGGCTTGTTCCTCCACGACCTCTACCTCATGGGTGATCAGTGGAGATCTGATTTTTCTCTAATCGGGTTTAAGCCCGATCCGATCATAGTCAGTGGAGACTGATAACCCACAAGTATAGGGGATCGCAATAGTTTTTGAGGGTAGAGTATTCAACCCAAATTTATTGATTCCGCACAAGGGGAGCTAAAGAATATTCTCAGGTATTAGCAGGTGAGTTGTCAATTCAACCACACCTGGATAACTTAGTATCTGTAGCAAAGTATTTTGTAGCAAAGTAATATGGAAGTAACGGTAACGGTAGCAAAGTAATATTTTTGGGTTTTGTAGTAATTGTAACAGTAGCAACGGAAAAGTAAATAAGCGGAGAACAATATGTGAAAAGCTCGTAGGCATTGGATCGGTGATGGAGAATTATGCCAGATGCGGTTCATCATGTAACAGTCATAACATAGGGCGACACCGAACTAGCTCCAATTCATCAATGTAATGTAGGCACGTATTCCGACTATAGTCATACGTGCTTATGGAAAAGAACTTGCATGACATCTTTTGTCCTACCCTCCCGTGGCAGCGGGGTCCTATTGGAAACTAAGGGATATTAAGGCCTCCTTGAGTACCGGACCAAAGCATTAACACATAGTGAATACATGGACTCCTCAAACTATGGTCATCACCGGGAGTGGTCCCGAATATTGTCACTTCGGGGTTGCCGGATCATAACACATAGTAGGTGACTATAGACTTGCAAGATAGGATCAAGAACTCACATATATTCATGAAAACATAATAGGTTCAGATTTAAAATCATGGCACTCAGGCCCTAGTGACAAGCATTAAGCATAGCAAAGTCATAGCAACATCAATTACAGAACATAGTGGATACTAGGGATCAAACCCTAATAAAACTAACTCGATTACATGATAAATCTCATCCAACCCATCACGGTCCAGCAAGCCTACGATGGAATTACTCACGCACGGCGATGAGCATCATGAAATTGGTGATGGAGGATGGTTGATGATGACGACGGCGACGGATTACCCTCTCAGGAGCCCCGAACGGACTTCAGATCAGCCCTCCGGAGAGAGATTAGGGCTTGGCGGTGGCTCCGTATCGTAAAATGCGATGAATCCTTCTCTCTGATTTTTTTCTCCCCGAACACGAATATATAGAGTTGGAGTTGAGGTCGGTGGAGCTCCAGGGGGCCCACAAGGCAGGGGGGCACGCCCTGGGGGGGCAGGCGCGCCTCGCACCCTCGTGGACAGGGTGTGGGCCCCCTGGCCTTGATTCTTTCGCCAATATTTTTTATTATTTCCAAAAATAATCTCCGTGAAGTTTTAGGTCATTCGAGAACTTTTGTTTCTGCACAAAGATAACACCATGGCAATTCTGCTGAAAACAGCATCAGTCCAGGTTAGTTCCGTTCAACTCATGTAAGTTAGAGTCCAAAACAAGGGCAAAAGTGTTTGGAAAAGTAGATACGGCGGAGACATATCAACTCCCCCAAGCTTAAACCTTTGCTTGTCCTCAAGCAATTCAGTTGATAAACTGAAAGTGATAAAGAAAAACTTTTAAAAAACTCTGTTTTCTCTTGTTGTTGTAAATATGTAAAGCCAGCATTCAAGTTTTCAGCAAAGATTATGAATGAACCATATTCACAATAACATTTAGGTCTCATGTGTACTCATGTCATTGGCATAATCAACTAGCGAGCAATAATAATAAATCCCAGATGACAACACTTTCTCAAAACAATCATGATATGATATAACAAGATGGTATCTCGCTAGCCCTTTCTGAGACCACAAAACATAAATGCAGGGCACCTTTAAAGATCAAGGACTGACTAAACATTGTAATTCATGGTAAAAGAGATCCAGTCATAGTCATACCCAATATAAACTAATAGTAATGGATGCAAATGACAGCGGTGCTCTCTAGCTGGTGCTTTTTAATAAGAGGGTGATGACTCAACATAAAAGTAAATAGATAGGCCCTTCGCAGAGGGAAGCAGGAATTTGTAGAGGTGCCAGAGCTCGATTTTGAAATAGAGATAAATAATATTTTGAGCGGCATACTTTCATTGTCAATGTAATAACCGAGAGATGGCGATATCTTCCATGCTACACACATTATAGGCGGTTCCCAAACAGAATTGTAAAGTTTATACTCCCCCTCCACCAACAAGCATCAATCCATGGCTTGCTTGAAACAATGAGTGCCTCCAACTAACAAGAGTCCCGGGGGAGTTTTGTTCGCAATTGTTTTGATTTGATTTGCATAAAGCATGGGACTAGGCATCCCGGTGACCAGCCATTTTCTCGTGAGTGAGGAGCGGAGTCCACTCCTCTTGAGAATAACCCGCCTAACATGGAAGATACAGACATCCCTAGTTGATACATGAGCTATTCGAGCATGCAAAACAGAATTTCATTTGAAGGCTTAGAGTTTGGCACATACAAATTTACTTGGAACGGCAGGTAGATACCGCATATAGGAAGGTATGGTGGACTCACATGGAATAACTTTGGGGTTTAAGGGATTGGATGCACAAGAAGTATTCCCACTTAGTACAAGTGAAGGCTAGCAAAAGACTGGGAATCGACCAACTAGAGAGCGACAACAGTCATGAACATGCATTAAAATTAATGAACATTGAGTGCAAGCATGAGTAGGATATAATCCACCATGAACATAAATATCATGAAGGCTATGTTGATTTTGTTTCAACTACATGTGTGAACATGTGCCAAGTCGAGTAACTCGAATCATTCAAAGGAGGATACCACCCTATCATACCACATCACAACCATTTTAATAGCATGTTGGCACGCAAGATAAACCATTATAAACTCCTAGAAAATTAAGCACGGCATAAGCAACTATAATCTCTAATCGTCATTGCAAACATGTTTATTCATAATAGGCTGAATCAGGAACGATGAACTAATCATATTTACAAAAACAAGAGAGGTCGAGTTCATACTAGCTTCTCTCATCTCATTCAGTCCATCATATATCATCATTATTGCCTTTCACTTGCACGACCGAATGATGTAAATAATAATAATAGTGCACGTGCATTGGACTAAGCTAGAATCTGCAAGCATTCAATAAACAGGAGAAGACAAGATAATATGGGCTCTTGGTTAAATCAACAATAATGCATATAAGAGCCACTTTAGCATTTTCATTATGGTCTTCTCCTATCGACCCCCAAAGAAAAGAAAATAAATAAAACTATTTACACGGGAAAGCTCCCAACAAGTAAAAGAAGAACGGGAAATATTTTTGGGTTTTCTTTTTAATTATTACTCCTACAGTAAGAAAATAAGCTAGCTAAAAGCTACTACTAATTTTTTTTAGTTTTTCTTAAGGTTTTTCAAACACACAAGAAGAAAGCATAAAAAGGAAAATAAACTAGCATGGATAATACAATGAAAAAGTATGAGCACCGACATCTAGCAATGAGTGTGTGAACATAAATGTAATGTCGGTGAGAGATACGTACTCCCCCAAGCTTAGGCTTTTGGCCTACGTTGGTCTATTGCCACGACTGGCCTGGCGGATATCCGAAGTTGTAACTAGGGTCTTACTTAGATGCAGCGGCTATTGCATCATGGGCTGCAGCTTGGAGGCGATCTGCCCTCGTCCTTGATAACCCACAAGTATAGGGGATCGCAACAGTTTTCGAGGGTAGAGTATTCAACCCAAATTTATTGATTCGACACAAGGGGAGCCAAAGAATATTCTCAAGTATTAGCAACTGAGTTGTCAATTCAGCCACACCTGGATAACTTAATATCTGCAGCAAAGTATTTAGTAGCAAAGTAATATGATAGTAGTGGTAACGGTAACAAAAGTAATAGCAACAAAAGTAATATTTTTGGTGTTTTGTATTGATTGTAACAGTAGCAACGGAAAAGTAAATAAGCGAGAACCAATATAGGAAAAGCTCATAGGCATTGGATCGGTGATGGATAATTACGCTGGATGCGGTTCATAATGTAACAGTCATAACATAGGGTGACACAAAACTAGCTCCAATTCATCAATGTAATGTAGGCATGTATTCCGAATATAGTCATACGTGCTTATGGGAAAAAACTTGCATGACGTCTTTTGTCCTACCCTCCCGTGGCAGCGGGGTCCTAATGGAAACTAAGGGATATTAAGGCCTCCTTTTAGTAGAGAACTGGATAAAAGCATTAGCACATAGTGAATACATGAACTCCTCAAACTATGGTCATTATCGGGAGTGGTCCCGATTATTGTCACTTAGGGGTTCCCGGATCATAACACATAGTAGGTGACTATAGACTTGCAAGATAGGATCAAGAACACACATATATTCATGAAAACATAATAGGTTCAGATCTGAAATCATGGCACTCGGGCCCTAGTGACAAGCATTAAGCATAGCAAAGTCATAGCAACATCAATCTCAGAACATAGTGGATACTAGGGATCAAACCCTAACAAAACTAACTCGATTACATGATAGATCTCATCCAACCCATCACCGTCCAGCAAGCCTACGATGGAATTACTCACACACGGCAGTGAGCATCATGCAATTGGTGATGGAGGATGGTTGATGATGACGATGGCGACGAACCCCCCTCTCCGGAGCCCCGAAGAGACTCCAGATCAGCCCTCCCGAGAGGTTTTAGGGCTTGGCGGCGGCTCCGTATCATAAAACGCGATGAATTCTTCTCCTTGATTTTTTTCTCTCCGAAAGCAAATATATAGAGTTGGAGTTAGCGTCAGAGGGGCTCCAGGGGGCCCACGAGGTAGGGGGCGCGCCCTAGGGGGGTGCCCCCACCCTCGTGGACAGGGTGTGGGCCCCCTGGTCTTCATCTTTGGCAAGGATTTTTTATTATTTCTGAAAAGACGTTCCGTGGAGTTTCAGGTCATTCCGAGAACTTTTGTTTCTACACATAAATAACACCATGGCAATTCTGCTGAAAACAGCGTCAGTCCGGGTTAGTTCCATTCAAATCATGCAAATTAGAGTCCAAAACATGGGCAAAAGTGTTTGGAAAAGTAGATACGACGGAGATGTATCAGTCCTCCTCTCGTACTCATTTGCCTCCTCCCTGGTTATGACATATCTCCCCCTTGCCTGAAAATCAAAGAGAGTAGGAGCAGGGAGGACAATATTGACGGCGTGACGCCTGTCAAAGATTAGTCAGTACTGGAGAGGCGGTTCATTCCTCTCAACAAAATGATGGTGAACCATGGCATTAAAATCTAGATAAGAAGGAGGAAATTCCATATCATATTCACGAATAGGTATATCAAGAAAATTAGCTAGACGGGTTGCATAAATTCCGCCAAAGAAACCTCCATTAGTTGTATTGTTATGCAACCTACGTGCAACAATGGCTCCCAAATTATAATGTTTATCTCCTAATATAGCACTCCTGAGAGCACTGAGGTCAGGGACACACATGTGGCATGCTTCATCCTTACCATTTATGCACCTACCTATGAAGAGAGCAAAATAATGTATAGCAGGAAAATGAATGCTCCCTATGGTAGCTTGTGTTATATCTCTAGATTCCCCCACAGTTATACTCCCAAGAAAATCTCTAGATTCAGATTTGTGAGGTTCACTAGGACTACCCCATTGTGGAAGCTTGCAAGCAGTATTAAAATCCTCTAAGTCCATAGTATAAGAATTTTCATAAAGATCAAACAGGACAGTTTGAGAATTGCGTGAAGATGAAAATTCAAACCTCCTCACAAAGGAATCAGTGAGAGAGTGGTACTGACGGCACTTATTTGCCTCGAAGCTCACAAGATCAGCGTTACACACATATGCGTTAAATTCTTGCTTGACTCCTGCTCTATCCATAAAGTCCTCTGAAGGCCATTCACAATCCCGCACTTGAGTTTCCCTTGGTGGTTCATCGTCAGCATCGCGCATTGCGAGCCTGGGTCCTTGCTTCCTTGAAGGGCCACCTTGGTACATTTTCCTAAACATATTTCTTCCTCTGAAAAATTTCTGAAATTTTTTTAGTAACTTCAAATAAAAGTGAACCAAACTCAACAAAATTGATAGCAACTACTCCCACAAGTGCCTAGAGAATATATCATGCATTAAAACTACTTGGAACCATATAAATTTGACATGCAAGCTCAAGAACATGGTCACCTAGGCAGCACAAATTTGCAATGAATAAAGCACTAGAACAAAAACTAATTGGACCATTGGAGGAGTTACTTACCAAGGAACAATCCCCCGAAGCAGTTTTGTGAGAGGTGTCTTGAGCAAGGAGATCGAAAATCGCAGCAAAATGAGCTAGAACTCGTGCTTGAGCTGGTTGGTTATTTTTTTGGAGGAAGAAGGAGTGTGTGGGTGCAGGAATAAGTGGAGGGGAGCCACCATGGGCCCACGAGGCAGGGGCGCTACAGAGGGGTGGGCGCGCCCTGGACCCTCGTGGCCAAGTGCTTGCTCCCCCTGCTGTGTTCTCAGTGCCAGAAATTCTCAAATATTCCAGAAAAAATCATATTTCAATTTCATGGCATTTGGGTAACTTTTATTTTTGGGGTATTTTTTTATTGCACGGATAATTCAGAAAACTGAAAGAAAAATATTATTTTTACTTTGTTTATTCTAAATAATAGAAAGTAGAAGGAGGGTACAGAAGATTGTGATTTCTAACTTCATCCATCTCATGCTCATCAAAAGGAATCCACTAACAAGGTTGATCAGGTCTTGTTAACAAACTCATTCCGAATTGCATGAAACCAGAGAAATTTTGAATAACACTATGTTACCTCAACGGGGATATGCACATCCCCTATAATAAGAATATCATATTTCTTCTTGACAGTAGGAAGAGGAAATTCAAAACCTCGAAAAATAATCGATGGAATTTTTCCAATAGAATTGATACTGTGGACTTGAGGTTGTTTCCTCGGAAAGTGTACCGTATGCTCATTACCATTAACATGAAAAGTGACATTGCCTTTGTTGCAATCCATAACAGCCCCTGCAGTATTCAAAAAGGGTCTTCCAAGAATAATAGACATACTATCGTCCTCGGGAATATCAAGAATAACAAAGTTCGTTAAAATAGTAACATTTGCAACCACAACAGGCACATCCTCACAAATGCCGACAGGTATAGCAGTTGATTTATCGGCCATTTGCAAAGATATTTCAGTAGGTGTCAACTTATTCAAATCAAGTCTACGATATAAAGAGAGAGGCATAACACTAACACCGGCTCCAAGATCACATAAAGCAGTTCTAACATAATTTCTTTTAAGGGAGCATGGTATAGTGGGTACTCCTGGATCTCCTAACTTCTTTGGTATTCCACGCTTACAAGTATAATTAGCAAGCATGGTGGAAATTTCAGCTTCCGGTATCTTCCTTTTATTTGTAACAATATCTTTCATATACTTAGCATAAGGATTCATTTTCAGCATATCAGTCAAACGCATGCGCAAAAAGATAGTTCTAATCATTTAAGCAAAGCGCTCAAAATCCTCATCATCCTTTTTCTTGGATGGTTTGGGAGGAAAAGGCATGGGTTTTTGAACCCATGGTTCTCTTTCTTTACCATGCTTCCTAGTAACAAAGTCTCTCTTATCACAACGTTGATTCTTTGATTGTGGGTTATCAAGATCAACAGCAGGTTCAATTTCTACATCATTCTTATTACTAGGATGAGCATCAGCGTGAACATCATCATTAACACTATCACTACGTTCATGCTCATTTCCATATTGTGTTTCAGCATCAGAAATAGAAATATCATTGGGATTCTCAGGTGTCTCTACAACAGGTTCACTAGAAGAATGCAAAGTCCTATCATTTTTCTTTTTCTTCTTTTTAGAAGGACTAGGTGCATTTACATCAGTTCTCTGAGAATCCTGAGTCACTTTACCTCCTCTAGTTGCAACTCTAACAGCAAAGTCATTATTCTTACTCTTTAATTCATTGAGCAAATCATTCTGAGCTTTAAGTACTTGTTCTACTTGAGTGGTAACCATAGAAGCATGTTTACTAATGAGTTTCAGTTCACCTTTAACTCTAGACATATAATCACTCAAGTGTTCAATCATAGAAGCATTATGCTTTTAATTCCCTACAAAAATAAGCATTGAAGTCTTCTTGCTTAACCATAAAATTATCAAACTCATCCAAATATTGGCTAGCAAACTTAGTAGGCGGGATTTCAGCTTTATCATGTCTATAGAGAGAATTTACATTTACTACCTGTTTCGGGTTATCAGGACCATGTGTTTCTTTAATAGGTGATGAATTAAGACCATATATTTCTTCAATGGGAGGTAAATTAAGACCATGTATTTCTTCAGTAGGAGGTAAATTCTTAACATCTTCAGCTTTAATACCTTTTCCTTCATAGATTTCTTTGCCTCTTGCATATCTTCAGGACTGAGAAATATAATACCCCTTTTCTTCGGAGTTGGCTTAGGAGTTGGTTCGGGAAGTGTCCAATTATTTTCATTGGTCAACATATTATTCAATAGAATTTCAGCTTGATCAACAGTTCTTTCCCTGAAAACACAACCAGAACAACTATCCAGGTGGTCTGTGGAAGCATCGGTTAGTCCATTATAAAAGATATCAAGTATTTCATTTTTCTTGAGAGGATAATCAGGCAAAGCATTAAGTAATTGGAGAAGCCTCCCCCAGGTGGTCTGAGAATCCTGAGTCACTTTACCACCTCTAGTTGCAACTCTAACAGCAAAGTCATTATTCTTACTCTTTAATTCATTGAGCAAATCATTCTGAGCTTTAAGTACTTGTTCTACTTGAGTGGTAACCATAGAAGCATGTTTACTAATGAGTTTAAGTTCACCTTTAACTCTAGACATATAATCACTCAAGTGTTCAATCATAGAAGCATTGCGTTTTAATTCCCTACAAAAATAAGCATTGAAGTCTTCTTGCTTAACCATAAAATTATCAAACTCATCCAAATATTGGCTAGGAAACTTAGTAGGCGGGATTTCGGCTTTATCATGTATATAGAGAGAATTTACCTTTACTACCTGATTTGGGTTATCAGGACCATGTGTTTCTTTAATAGGTGATGAATTAAGACCATATATTTCTTCAACAGGAGGTAAATTAAGACCATGTATTTCTTCAATAGGAGGTAAATTCTTAACATCTTCAGCTTTAATCCCTTTTCCTTCGTAGATTTATTTGCCTCTTGCATATCTTCAGGACTGAGAAATAGAATACCCCTTTTCTTCGGAGTTGGCTTAGGAGTTGGTTCGGGAAGTGTCCAATTATTTTCATTGGTCAACATATTATTCAATAGAATTTCAGCTTGATCAACAGTTCTTTCCCTGAAAACACAACCAGCACAACTATCCAGGTGGTCTGTGGAAGCATCGGTTAGTCCATTATAAAAGATATCAAGTATTTCATTTTTATTGAGAGGATGATCAGGCAAAGCATTAAGTAATTGGGGAAGCCTCCCCCAGGTGGTCTGAGAATCCTTAGTCACTTTACCTCCTCTAGTTGCAACTCTAACAGAAAAGTCATTATTCTTACTCTTTAATTCATTGAGCAAATCATTCTGAGCTTTAAGTACTTGTTCTACTTGAGTGGTAACCATAGAAGCATGTTTACTAATGAGTTTAAGTTCACCTTTAACTCTAGACATATAATCACTCAAGTGTTCAATCATAGAAGCATTGCGTTTTAATTCCCTACAAAAATAAGCATTGAAGTCTTCTTGCTTAACCATAAAATTATCAAACTCATCCAAATATTGGCTAGCAAACTTAGTAGGCGGGATTTCAGCTTTATCATGTCTATAGAGAGAATTTACCTTTACTACCTATTTCGGGTTATCAGGACCATGTGTTTCTTTAATAGGTGATGAATTAAGACCATATATTTCTTCAATAGGAGGTAAATTAAGACCATGTATTTCTTCAATAGGAGGTAAATTCTTAACATCTTCAGCTTTAATACCTTTTCCTTCATAGATTTCTTTGCCTCTTGCATATCTTCAGGACTGAGAAATAGAATACCCCTTTTCTTCGGAGTTGGCTTAGGATTTGGTTCGGGAAGTGTCCAATTATTTTCATTGGTCAACATATTATTCAATAGAATTTCAGATTGATCAACAGTTATTTCCCTGAAAACACAACCAGCACAACTATCCAGGTGGTCTGTGGAAGCATCGGTTAGTCCATTATAAAAGATATCAAGTATTTCATTTTTCTTGAGAGGATGATCAGGAAAAGCATTAAGTAATTGGAGAGGCCTCCCCCAAGCTTGTGGGAGACTCTCTTCTTCAATTTGCACAAAGTTATATATTTCCCTTAAAGCAGCTTTTTTCCTATGAGCGGGGAAATATTTAGCAGAGAAGTAATAAATCATATCCTGGGGACTATGCACACAACCAGGATCAAGAGAATTAAACCATGTCTTAGCATCACCCTTTAATGAGAACAGAAATATTTTAAGGATATAATAGTAGCGAGCTTTCTCATCATTAGTGAACAGGGTGGCTATATCATTTAATTTAGTAAGATGTGCCACAACAGTTTCAGATTCATAGCCATAGAAAGCATCAGATTCAATCAAAGTAATTATATCATGATCAATAGAGAATTCATAATCCTTATCAGTAACAAAGATAGGTGAAGTAGCATAAGCAGGATCATATTTCATTGTAGCATTCAGAGTTTTTTGTTTCATCTTAGCTAGTAATTTCTTAAGATCACTTCTATCATTGCAAGCAAGAAAGTCTCTAGCAGTTTCTTCATCCATAACATAGCCCTCAGGCACAAAGTCAATTCATATTTAGGAGGAGAATCTTCATCATCACTTTCATCAATATTATTAGTTTCAATAATTTCATTCTCTCTAGCCCTAGCAAGTTGTCCATTAAGAAATTCACCAAGTGGCACAGTAGTATCAAGCATAGAAGTAGTTTCATCATAAGTATCATGCATAGCAGAAGTGGCATGATCAATAACATGCGACATATCAGAATTAATAGAAGCAGGTTTAGGTGTCGCAGGTTTACTCAAAACAGAAGGTGAATCAAGTGCAGAGCTAGATGGCAGTTCCTTACCTCCCTCGTAGTTGAGGGAAAAATCTTAGTTCTTTCGTCTTTCAAGTTCCTCATAGTGATCAGCAGATATAAGTCCCAAGTGACTCAAACAATAGAGCTATGCTCCTCGGCAACGGCGCCAGAAAATAGTCTTGATAACCCACAAGTATAGGGGATGACAACAGTTTTTGAGGGTAGAGTATCCAACCCAAATTTATTGATTCGACACAAGGGGAGCCAAAGAATATTCTCAAGTATTAGCAGTTGAGTTGTAAATTCAACCCACACCTGGATAACTTAGTATCTGCAGCAAAGTATTTAGTAGCAAAGTAATATGGAAGTAACGGTAACTGTAGCAACGGAAAATTAAATAAGCGGAGAACAATATGTGAAAAGCTCGTAGGCATTGGATCGGTGATGGAGAATTATGCCGGATGTGGTTCATCATGTAACAGTCATAACATAGGGTGACACAGAACTAGCTCCAATTCATCAATGTAATGTAGGCATGCCGAATATAGTCATACGTGCTTATGGAAAAGAACTTGCATGACATCTTTTGTCCTACCCTCCCGTGGCAGCGGGGTCCTATTGGAAACTAAGGGATATTAAGGCCTCCTTTTAATAGAGTACCGGACCAAAGCATTAACACATAGTGAATACATGAACTCCTCAAACTATGGTCATCACCGGAGTGGTCCTGATTATTGTCACTTGGGGTTGCGGATCATAACACATAGTAGGTGACTATAGACTTGCAAGATAGGATCAAGAACTCACATATATTCATGAAAACATAATAGGTTCAGATCTGAAATCATGGCACTCGGGCCCTAGTGACAAGCATTCAGCATAGCAAAGTCATAGCAACATCAATCTCAGAACATAGTGGATACTAGGGATAAAACCCTAACAAAACTAACTCGATTATATGATAAATGTCATCCAACCCATCACCATCCAGCAAGCCTACGATGGAATTAAGCACGCACGGCGGTGAGAGGATGGTTGATGATGCCGACGGCGACGGATTCCCCTCTCCGGAGCCCCGAACGGACTCCAGATCAGCCCTCCCAAGAGAGATTAGGGCTTGGCGGCGGCTCCGTATCGTAAAACGCAATGAATCCTTCTCTCTGATTTTTTTTCTCCCTGAACACGAATATATAGAGTTGGAGTTGAGGTCAGTGGAGCTCCAGGGGGCCCACGAGGCAGGGGGGCGCGCCCTAGGGGGGCAGGTGCGCCACCCATCCTCGTGGACAGGGTGTGGGCCACCTGGCCTTGATTCCTTCGCCAATTTTTTTTTTATTTCCAAAAATAATCTCCGTGAAGTTTTCGGTCATTCCGAGAACTTTTGTTTCTGCACAAAGATAACACCATGGCCATTCTGCTGAAAACAGCGTTAGTCCGGGTTAGTTCCATTCACATCATGCAAGTTAGAGTCCAAAAGAAGGGCAAAAGTGTTTGGAACAGTAGATAGACGGAGACGTATCAGAGACCCCCAGGGTGGCGATGCGATCTAGCAGCTCGTTCAAAGATGATAGGTCTGCTGGATCCATCTTGTCAGAGTATTCGGGTCCGACACAGAGATGGTTTCCGGCGACTTGGGGGGCTGCCTGTGGCTTAATGGCCGAACGGGCACCCAAGGTGAAGCTGCCGAGCCGGAGGGTTTGCCCTAAAACTAGGGCTCCTCCGGAAGTGATATTGTCCTAGATGACAAGGCGAGCCAACGATCCCTGCTGTCAACGTCACAGAGGAACTCTAATTGAAAGCACCAATGTCGGTGTCAAAATCGGCAGATCTCGAGTAGGGGGTCCTGAACTGTGCGTCTAAGGATCAAAGGTAACAGGAGATAGGGGACACATTGTTTACTCAGGTTCGGGCCCTCTCGATGGAGGTAATACCCTATTTCCTGCTTGATTGACTTTGATGAGTATAAGGGTTACAAGAGTTGATCTACCTCGAGATCGTAATGGCTAAACCCTACATGTCTGGCCTGTATGATTATGATTACCTCTACGGACTAAACCCTCCGGTTTATATACACACGGGAGGGGGCTAGGGTTGTACAGAGTCGGTTTACATAAGAAAGGAATCTTCACATCCGCATACCAAGCTTGCCTTCCACGCCAAGGAGAGTCCCATCTGGACACGGGGAAAGCTTTCCGTCTTGTACCTTCACGGCCCATTAGTCCGGCCCATGTCACATAGCCCGAACGCCCGAGGACCCCGTAAACCAGGACTCCCTCAGCGGGAGGACAGCAAGGCCTGTTGCCGGGCGATGTTGTTTACTTAAAAAACGAGGACTCGTTCCTTGGTGTGGGACCCGCTCGCACAGAAAGAAACCCGGCAAACACCTTTTTCATTAATATGCTGTTCAACAAGTACAATTCATACGGGATGTAAACATGAGCAAGGGATTACAAAATCTAAATTCGATGAGTGCCCGCAGTCTTAAGATCTAAAAAAAGATAAGATGCCCGTAATCCCTTTCTTGTCCCTCTCCTCAGGAAGAAGATCAAGATGGCAAGAGGGCAAAAGGAGCGCCTAGGCAAGGTACGAGCAGCAGAAGACACCAAGAGAAGATCCCGGAGGCCGCCCAGAGGAGGGCTAGTGATGACGGTGCCGGGGGAGGAGCCGAAAGATGAGGCAGCGAGCCGGCAATACGAGACGAAGGCATCGATGCCATCGTACTCCGACTTGACGGCCCACCACCTGCCTTTGTCATCTTCTCCGGCCTTCCAGTGCCAGCCGCCAGAAGCGACAACCTCTGGAGGTTCAAGGGGCTGGCTCGAGGAGCCACCACCAAGAACTACCCCCCCCCCCCGGCAAATCGCTCTGCAGAGGAGAAGGCCAGGTGCAGATGATGGTGTTGCCGGCGTCGCCTAGGGATGGTGCATCCGACGTCTAGTCGGACCCGTCCGCGTCGTCCTCCCCACCGGTCTCCTCCCCGTCGCTACCGCTCGAGGAGGAGCTTTCATCATCAGTCGAGCTCTCCGCGCAGCACCCTAGCTGGATTCTCGAGTGCCCAAAAACCTTGATGGAGTTAAGATCGTGTCGGCATTCTGGGAACGGGGGTCCCCGGACTTGCCTGCCTGCGTCCTGCGGCGTGGCTCGAAGGAGGCCCAACACGGCCCATCTTCATCAACGCAAGCTCAAGACCCTCGCGAGGGGCCAAGCCTCGCGGGGCGGACGACAAGGAGCTTCCTCAGGCACGGCCTCGTCAGGCTGGCTCATGAGGAGGCGGGGAGTTCAAGGCAGGGTACCTCGCGAGGTGCCCATGACGCAAGCCATGACGACCAAGGGCACCAGTCGGGCGCCAGCCCGCGCAGTGTCCTCCTTTCCCCTTTGGTGCAAAGGGAGCAAGCGCAGGCAAGAGTATCAAGCAAAGGCATCTATTTCGGTGCAACAAGACCAAGACCAGCCCAACGGCTAGAAGGGAGTCATCGTGGAGCCCAAGCAGGCGTCATCACCAGAGCCTTTGGCAGGCGAGGACCAACTTTAGTCAGGATAAGTGTACCCGCTGTTCCCCTTCAAAATGGCCAATTGTTAGGGCCCTTCCCGCTCAATATTTGGGAAGACGACCAGGGCCTTCGCCTATAAATAGGAGTAGCCACCCTTAGGGTGGAGGGATCCGAATCCTCATCAAGAGACCGGTAGCTAGAGCGACTGAACACCACCTAGCAGTTCATCGCACCCGCCAAGAACAGGCCCTCACGAGGCTGTTCTTCCTTGTATTGTTCCTCATCAGCCCAAGAGGCAATCCACCACACCACACACTGGAGTAGGGTATTACACCACAATGGTGGCCTGAACCAGTATAAATCTCGTGTCTCTTGTGCTATTCCGTTTAGTAGTTTAGGTCCCTGCGGTTCGGCGAGGTATGAGACGGTGGAGGGTTGGATCTCCGCGCGCACCCCAGTGTTCGAACCTCAAGGGTCTGCCGGAACCCGAAATCCGACATTTGGCGCGCCAGGTAGGGGTGCATCGGAATCTGCCTTTCGTCGCCTCGTTCTTCCCCGACCACCGCAACCATGTCTGACGCTTGTCGGGCTCGCGCCGAGCGCCGAGCCACCCTCGCCTCCCATGTCGCCCGGACGGCTTCCGACGGCAGGCGCCCTCGTCGTTCCTCACCGCCCGCTGTCAACACAGCCACCGGCCCGGCAGTGAACGGGCGGCAAGCATCGTCCCTGCGCTCCTCGGCGACCTCTGGGGAGGAGCCGCGCAGCTTCCTCGTCACCCGCCCCGTCGCGACGGTTCCTCCGGTCGTCGTGGCCCTCTGGCGGCTCGCAGCGCCGCCTTCCAGCCGCCATGTCAAGACATTCGTCCGCCGGGTCGGCGCGCCTCCACGCGGCAGGGGGCTCCCTCGGGCCGGACGGAGCCGTCGGCCGGGCTGACCTTCGACTCTCGGGACCACCCCACCAACTCGGCCGGCTCGGGTGCGCTCCCCATGCTCTGCACACCCACCATCTGCCAGGTTGCCGTCACCAGGACCCTCATCGACGGCGGCGCCGGCCTCAACGTACTCTCAGTCGAGGCCTTCAACCTCCTCTGCATACCCAGGGAGCGGCTGCAGCCCAGCCGGCCTTTTTCGGGCGTAGGAGGAGGGTCATCCAGCTCCTTGGGGAAAATCCGGCTCCCGGTGACCTTCGGCACCTACGACAACTTCCGCACGGAACTGGTCGACTTCGACATCGCCCCCATTGGCCTCCCCTAATATGCCATCCTTGGCTATCCAGCATTGGCCAAATTCATGGCCGCAACCCACCCGGGGTACAACCTCATGAAGATGCCTGGGAGCAGCGGCGTCCTCACCATGCCCGGGGATACCGAAGGTGCGCTGCGAGCGCTCAGGTTCGCCCTCAAGACAGCGGCCGTAGCGCAGCCCGCCGATGCGGAAGCCCTCAAGCCCAAGGGGGCTGCGCCGACCAAGAAGAAGCAGTTGTTCACTCAAGACAAGGCGGAGACCAAGAAGATACCTGTCGACGAGGACGGGTCCACAAACGCCACCTTCACCATAGGCGGCAACCTCAAGCCCGAACAGGAGGAAGCCCTGGTCAAGTTCCTGCGTGCGAACAAGAAGGTGTTCGCCTGGGAGCCCGATCAGCTGGTGGGGATCCCACGGGGCGTGTCGAGCACCACCTCAACGTGTGCCCCAAGCAGCGCCCCTGTGAAGCGTATACGAGAAGGCAGTCCACTGAAAAGCAGGCCTTCATCGTCCAAGAGACCCGCAAGCTAGAAGCCGCGGGGGTTATTCGCGAGGTTCGATACCCAGATTGGCTGGCCAACCCCGTGGTGGTGCCAAAGAAGGGAGGAAAGGAGCTCATGTGTGTCGACTTCACCAACCTCAACAAAGCATGCCCGCAGGATCCGTTCCCGCTCCCTCGCATCGACCAGATCGTCGATTCCACCGCCGAGTGTGACCTGTTATGCTTCTTGGACGCCTTTTCCGTGTATCACCAAATCAAGATGGCGGTGGAAGACGTGGAAAAGACGGCCTTCTTAACCCCGTGTGGAGTGTCTTGCTACACATGCATGCCATTCTGGCTGCGCAACGCTGGGGCAACCTTCCAAATGCTCATGCACATCACCTTGGGCCCACAGCCCGGAAGAATGTGGAGGCTTACGTCGGCGACATCGTGGTGAAGTCTCATGAGGCCAAGACCTTGATACAAGACCTGGAAGAAACCTTCGCGAGCCTCAACGCAGTGAGCCTGCGACTCAACCCGGAGAAGTGTGTGTTTGGAGTTCCCTTGGGCAAGCTCCTGGGCTTCCTCGTGTCCTACCGAGGCATCGAGGCCAACCCAGAAAAGGTCAAGGCAGTTGAGGACATGAGCCCACCAAACACCCTCAGGGAAATTCAGAAGCTCACGGGGCGCGTAACGGCGCTGGGCCGTTTCATCTCCCGATTGGGGAAGCGGCCGCTGCCTTTCTTCCAGCTGATGAAGAAAAAGGGGCCCTTCGAATGGACTGAAGAGGCCGACAAAGGTTCCAAGACCTCAAGAGGTACCTGATCAGCCCTCCAGTGATGGTGGCCCCGCGCCCTCAGGAGCCCTTGGTACTCTACATCGCCGCCACTCCCTACTCCGCTAGCGCAACCCTGGTGGCAGTTAGGGAGGAGCGTCAGGCCAAGACCACGGCGGCCACCCGAGCTAAGGCAAGGCCGAATCAGAAGGAACTCGAAGAAGCCAAAGACCAAGAACGGAAGAAGATCAGCCGTCGCAGCAGAGCACACCAAGGGCGGGAGAGGCCCTCCATCCAAGCACCCAGCTTCCGGAGGCGCCGTCACCTCGGGAGGCACCACAGCTTCCGGAAGACGCCACCAGCACCGACGCCCCTAGCCTTGTCGAGCACACGGTGTACTTCGTCAGCACAGTGTTACGGGATGCGAGGGCACGGTACCCCATGCCGCAGAAGCTCCTCCTCGCGTTGTTGGTGGCTTCGCGCAAGCTGCGGCACTACTTCCAGGGTCATCCAGTCAAGGTTGTCTCGGCATACCCCTTGGAGAGGGTGCTCAGGAGCCCCAACTCGGCCGGAAGGGTCACCGAGTGGAACTTAGAGCTGCAAGCATTCCAGCTCGAGTTCAGCACAACCAGAGTCATCAAGGGGGCCGCGCTGGCAGATTTCGTGGCCGAATGGACAGAAGCACCGGGCCTCAGGGCCGGCGAGGATCGATCCCTCTCCCTGTGAAGCGAAAGCGCTGTAAGGTTGGGTCATGTACTTGACGGAGCGTTCTCCAGACAGGCTGGGGGCTGGGGCGGTGCTCATATCTCCCGCCAGACAAGCTCTACTATGTCGTGCAGCTCTGTTTCAAAGAGGCGAGAAGGTCTCCAACAATATAGTAGAATACGAGGGGCTGATAGCGGGTCTGAAGGCTGCCGCTGCCCTGGGGGTGAAGCGCCTTACCATCAAGGGCGATTCGCAGCTCCTCGTCAATTTCTCCAACAAGGCGTAAGAGCCAAGGGGTGAACACATGGAGGCCTACCTTGCGGAGGTCCGCAGGATGGAGAAACAGCCTGGGGTTGAGCTGCAAGACGTGCCCATGGGCACCAATCAAGAGGCCGACGACATTGCCAAACGCCTCCGGGAGGTTACCCCAGGAGCCGGGCGTCTTTGAGGAACGGCTCTTCAAGCCCTCAGCCCTGCCGCCGTTATCAAGCACAGCACAGCCTCGGGTGGAGCTCCCTCAGCCACCTGCCTCGGGAGCCCTAGCCTGGCCCGGCCTCGAGCACGCCTGCTCCTAACAATGGAACCTCAAGAGGGTGCTGGATCACGGAGCTCAAGAGTTACTTAACGCATGGAACTTTGCTTGGGAGAAGGAGGAGGAGGCAGATCGTGGCGCGGCAAGCCACGACACACAAAGATCATGGATGGAGAGCTCTACGAAACGAATCAACGACGTATCCTCGCTACCGCATCACCAGGGAACAGGGGAAGAAACTGCTGGCAGATATACATGGTGGAGATTGTGGGCACCATTCGTCGTCACGGGCCCTCGTCGGCAAGGCGATCCGCAGCGGCTTCTATTGGCCCACTACGCTCAATGACGCTGTTGAACTCGTGAGGGCTTGCGAGGTTTGCCAATTCCATGCCAAGCAGATCCACCAGCCAGCAGGAGGTCTGCAAACCATCCCCCTCACTTGGCCATTCGCGGTCTGGAGGCTGGACATCCTGGGCCCTTTTCCTCGGGCGCCAGGGGGCTATCTCTACCTCTACGTCGCCGTGGACAAATTCACCAAGTGGGCCGAAGTCGAGGCCGTCCACACCATCCCCGCTGGTTCTGCGGTCAAGTTCATCAAGGGCATCGTGAGCCGGTTCGGAGTGCCGAACCGCATCATCACCGACAACGGTTTGCAGTTCACCAATAACCTTTTTAAAACGTACTGCGCTAACCTTGGGACGCAGATATGCTACGCTTCGGTGGCGCACCCTCGCAGCAATGGACAGGCCGAGCGGGCCAACGCAGAGGTCCTGAGAGGCCTCAAGACCGGGACGTTCAAGAAGAAACCGGAGGCCTGCGGCAGAGGCTGGTATGACGAAGCTTCCGTCCGTGTTGTGGTCCATCCGCACAACCGCAACCAAGCCAACCGGAGAGACCCCTTCTTCCTGGTCTCACGGAGCCGGCGGTCCTCCCTCACGAGGTCAAGTTGCCGATCCGCGCGGGTCCTGGCGTTCGATGAAACGCTGCAGGACGCCATGCGGGGGACGGCCCTCGTGCTGGGGGAGGAGCGTCGTCGAGAAGCTGCGCTGCGAGCGGCAAGGTACCAGCAGGCACTCCGGCGATACCACTGCTGCAACATCCGCCCCAGAACTCTCGAGGTAGGGGACCTCGTGCTCCGACGGGTCCTCTCCAGGGAGGGACTGCATAAGCTCTCTCCCATGTGGGAGGGCCCGTTCAAGGTTGTTCATGTTTCCAGTGCCTGGCCCGATGCGCTTGGAGACTCAAGAGGAGTACCTATACGTAACGCGTGGAACATCCAGCACCTCCGGGAGGTTTTACCCTAAAAGGCCTGCTCGTGAAGAAGGCGAATGCTGTGAAGCTCATTCTTTTGGAAAAGGCCCAAAGGTTCGTGAAGAAGGCGGATGCCTGTGAAGCTCATTCTTTTGGAAAAGGCCCAAGGTGCTCGTGAAGAAGGCGAATGCCTGTGAAGCTCATTCTTTTGGAAAAGGCCCAAAGGTTCGTGAAGAAGGCGAATGCCTGTGAAGCTCATCTTTTTCGAGAAAGGCCCAGAGCCTGTGAAGAAGGCGAACGCCTGTGAAGATGTCGCGTTCCGGAAAGGGCCCAGAGCCTGTGAAGCTGTCGTGTTCTGGAAAGGGCCCGGAGCCCGTGAAGAGGGCCAACGCCCGTGAAGCTCGCTTCCCAGAAGAAAGGCCCGGAGCCTGTGAAGAGGGCCAACGCCTGTGAAGCTCGCCGCCCGTGACACTCTCACATAATAATGAGTTGGGGTTGTACACGCCCCAGAGTCTCAGGAGCGCCGGCCTCAGGCCCTGGGGCTCCCTCCCACGCACAGTGGGAGCAGTTAGCTCCGCGCTTGTGAGAAGACGTCGAAGACTAGACGAGGTGCCGGACTCGGCTTTTTCATTTGCTTACTGCAGTTGACAAGTTATTCACATTTGGAGTTATTATCGAAACTATCGCCATCTTTTGGTCCTTGGTTCTTCGATCTTTTTCGCTCTCGTGCCTCGAATTCTCTTGCGTGGGGGCTCATGAGGCGAAGCCTCGAGCCGCCATGGCGTTCCTGCCCCTATCGCTCAAGTTTTCACGGACCTGGTCCACAGCTGGAGCGCCCCTCCTGACCATGCCTCACGGGCAGCACAACGCGAACACGGGGCCTGGATCGGTCGCCCCCGCGGCCACGGCTGGAGTTCACTTGCGAATGGGCGTACGACAGAAAGGAACAATATCAGGATAACGAAAGCGGTACAATAATTAACGGCGTTCACCTAAACGCGTCCCTACGGGGCCACACATTGTTGCCTTTTTGCGTAGGAGAAAAGAAAGGAAAAGGACAAAAGCAGGTGAAGCACGCCCCGTGCCGGCCCTCTTGGAAGGCTCGAGCCGTCTCCGGAGCTCAGGCGGACTCCCTCTCGCGCTTCACCGGGGCGCGGCGGCAAGCGGACCTGCTGCCACCCCCCAAGCAGGCGCGGCGGCATGGGGACTGGCCGCGGCCACTGCTGGAAGAATCACCACCCGAAGAAGAGCTGGTGAAGCGTGAGGAGTCACGGGCATCGCCAGCCGCCCGCGCGCTACCCTCTCCATCCACGCCGGGGCTGAGTCCTTGGCATGGTCGTCGTCTTCGTGGCAGCACCCCATGCGGCGTTGTCTTCCCGAATACCCTCACGTAGAGGGTGGCGTCGCCATCGCACTTGAAGTGCAGGGAGCACCGGGCGGTGAAGACCACGCCAGCGAATGTCTCGCCACCACGGGTCAGAACAGGTTCCTCAGCGTGAGACCTCGGAGAAGCCCACGAAGCCCGGCTGCAGCAGCCATCCGCCTGGAGCCAGAGGCCACCCAGGGCGCCAGCTGGGAGCTCACCCAGGAGGAAGCGCGGGAGCTGAAGCCGGACGCCGGACGGCTCCTCCGCCCTCACCATAAACTCCGGCAGCGCTTCAGCAGCATGGAGGCGCGGCCTCGGGGGACGCGCGGCCGGGGCACGCCCTCCGACCATGGCCAGCCGCCCGTCGCCATGCTGAGAGCCTCCCCCACGACCGCGGGGGACCGCCGTGGAGGCCACGGGATGCTTGCAAGGGCGACCTCGACCACGCTTAGGCGGAGGAGAGGAAGACTCGACCTGACGGCCCTTCCCCTTCTCTGCGGCCGAGAACTTCCTTGGTGGAGTCATGGAGAAGAAGGAGAGACAAGAAAGAATAGACTGGAACGGCGCGCACCGTTCCGTACTTGTAGCCGGTGAAGGCCAACCGTCGGCCTCCACGATCACCGGTAATCATGACCGACTCTGCATGCAGGGACTTGTCTAATCCGGGTGGTTACCGAGGCATCGTGGGGAAGCAAAGGCGACGCTGGCGTCAATCAACCACCACGCGTCGCCCAAGGTCATGAGCCGTTAGGACCCATGACGCTCGCACTTGCCCTTTTGCCTCTCGCCGGCCAAGTTCGGGCGCGCCGTGGGCCGGGCTCTTGTCGGTGTTGCAGGAACGGGGTCCCCGGACTTGCTCGCCTGCGGCTGCGGCATGGCTCAAGGAGGCCCAAGATGGCCCATCTTCATCAACGCAAGCTCAAGACCCTCGCGAGGGGCCAAGCCTCGCGGGGCGACAAGGAGCTTCCTCAGGCACGGCCTCGTCAGGCTGGCTCATGAGGAGGCGGAGAGTTGAAGGCAGGGTACCTCGCAAGGTGCTCATGACGCAAGCCATGACGACCAAGGGCACCAGTCGGCCGCCAGCCCGCGCAGTGTCCTCCTTTCCCCTTTGGTGCAAAGGGAGCAAGCGCAGGCAAGAGTATCAAGCAAAGGCATCTATTTCGGTGCAACAAGACCAAGACCAGCCCAACGGCTGGAAGGGAGTCATCATGGAGCCCAAGCAGGCGTCATCACCAGAGCCTTTGGCAGACGAGGACCAACTTTAGTCAGGATAAGTGTACCCGCTGTTCCCCTTCAAAATGGCCAATTGTTAGTGCCCTTCCAGCTCAATATTTGGGAAGAGGCCCAGGGCCTTCGCCTATAAATAGGAGTAGCCACCCCCAGGGCGGAGGGATCCGAATCCTGATCAAGAGACCGGTAGCTAGAGCGACTGAACACCACCTAGCAGTTCATCGCACCCGCCAAGAACAGGCCCTCACGAGGCTGTTCTTCCTTGTATTGTTCCTCATCAGCCCAAGAGGCAATCCACCACACCACACACTGGAGTAGGGTATTACACCACAATGGTGGCCTGAACGATATAAATCTCGTGTCTCTTGTGCTGTTCAGTTTAGTAGTTTAGGTCCCAGCGATTCGGCGAGGTGTGAGACGGTGGAGGGTTGGATCTCCGCGCGCACCCCAGTGTTCGAACCTCAAGGGTCTGCCAGAACCCGAAATCCGACAGATCGGCCTCCACTAATTTAAACCAGAGGACATGTTCCTTCATCAGGCAGTGGGCGCGCATGAAGGTTTACCAACCATGATGAAGAAGCATAACATGAGAGACGGGGAACTCTACGTTCGCCCACATGTCGCTATTGCAACACCCCTTCATGCGAAGCCTCAACCTCGATGGCTGGTCGACCTCCAATACGCTCGCGAACGCCTCATGAAGACGGAGGCGGCTACGCGGTGGTTCGAGAAGCTTTGAGATGAACTCCAGCGCCGTGTCCCCGACATGGCCGCTCGACGAAGCAGGAGGAGATGGTGGCAGAGACGGTGGCGTCGTAGGTGTCCCCCTTCCGCGCTCACCTCTGCCTCGACCGCCTCGCCGACCGCGACCCCGTCCGGGGCCTCCACCTTGGGCGTCTACTCTTCCTTAACCGCCATGGCTCTCTGGCGAGAGGAAGATCTAGTTGCCTCCGCAGAAGGACGGCCACGGCCGCGCCCTCTCGGCATGGTGGTGGATGGAGAATGGAGGCGACATGAGAAGATGCCTATCCACCTCCTCCTCCTGATCCCCCCTTTTATAGCAAAGCAGGGAAGGCTGAAGACTGGCTCTACACCTCTGAAGAGCCCTTTCAAGTCGAGCACATTAAAGCCATTGGCAACGAGCGAGGTCGTCGACCGCCCTCCCCATGCCAATCAAAGGTGCATGGGTATCGGCCATGGCGCGCCTTCCCATATCCCACGCGTCCGTCACCTACCCCACACCATGCATGCAGCGTACGTGGCGAAAAAGGCGAGTGTGGTGGGAAACGTGGAATGGCGGTTCCAAGATGTCAGGACCCCGATTCCAAGTCACATCGATCTAGCTGGTAACACCTCATATCACTTTGCACGGTATTCCCACGGGTGTCGCCTTACCATGGCCCGGGACCGTTTGCGCCTTTTGGCTCACGTATATGATAGTGTCGCTAGCATCCATAGGACAGAGAACCCGAGCCGACATGGCTAGTCGTGAACCCAAAGCGGCACTAACCCATGGGGACAGGCATACATGAATCACATCGAGCATGTCGGTCGGCAGCATGTGAATCCGGGTTGTAGCACTGGGCTAACAGGACCCCGGGAAGCCGGGCTATAGCAGGCTCGGCAAGACTCCGGATGTCACCGCGTGACATTTCCCCGAAGGGATAGACACAGGAACGAAGTGAAACACATGCCAGCCAGTCAAGTGTCTGAAAGCGGTAGTCTGGGCTAGCGAGGACTCCGGTGAACCGGGCATGTAGCGGACTACTATGGCTCAAGGAAGCACTAGACTACATTTCCCCATAAGAGAGGCTGCCAAGGATAAACGACTAGATTGTCGGATCCCACACATACCAAGCATTTCAAACATACACACAATATGCTCGATATGTGTAAATACAACATGGCATCACAACATAACTCTACGACTCAAGTATTTATTCATTAGGCCCGAGGAGCGAGATATTACAAACATGGGTCTCATGACCCAACATTCAAAGCATACAAGTCAAAGCACATGCGGAAGCTAAACATGTCCGAGTACAGACATCTACAAATGAAAAAGGCTTAGAAGCCTGACTATCTACCAGATCCTGCCGAGGGCACAAGATCGTAGCTGAGGTAACAAGCTAAATGTCGAAGTCCATGCAGAACTACTAGTGAGACTGAAGTCTCTCTGCAAAAACATAAAATAAGCAAACGTGAGTACAAAAGTACTCAGCAAGACTTACATCAGAACTAACTACATATGCATCATTATCAACAAAGGGGTGGTGGAGTTTGACTGCAGCATGCCAGCTTTGACTCGGTGGCTATCCCGAACTACATCGCAAGTAACTCTTTTGAGGTGGCGCACACGAGTCCACATATTCACCAATCAATACACCACTATGGATTCGATCCCGTCTTCCTACGAGAACGCCATCCATAGCACTCACGCTTATCTTGTGCATTTTAGAGTATCCACTTTCACTTGTCTATGAACTGTTATAGGCAACCCAGAAGTCCTTTACTGCAGACACGGCTATTCGAATAGATCATATTAACCCTACAGGGGTGTACTTCTTCACACATGTTCTTGCCACTTACCGCCATGTACACGTCATGTATCTCGGCAACCTTCAAGCGGAAGCCTGGCGAGGGTGTCGGCCACGACCTACCTAAACACTCAAGTCCCTAGTCCAGGTTTATCGCCTATTCGGGTTCCATCTGCAAGGAGGCCGGCCGAGGTTTCCACTAGCAGCCCCGAACGATGTGTGCAGGGTTCCTGAGACACCAAATGGGCGAATCGGTACACTGTGCCACGTGCCTACCGCAACACAGCCCACCCCTAAGCTTAGCACTGTGTGCGGCCCCCAGCATGCTACAAACACCAGACACTACTTGGCAACTCCCGGACAAAGGACAAGGGTGGTTAAGAAGCATAGAGAGTCAATTAAGGATCCCAATGTGTGGTAGTAACTGTTCATGGATCACAAACACAGAACTCAGTTCCTGAGGACAGCTTCAATGAGACAACCCACCATGTACTCCTACATGGCCTCTCACCGCTACCTTTACCAAATCGTGTTCACACACTTAGCTCACACACAGTAGGACATGTTCACACACCTCTGATTCATACTCGATGAACCAAACCTGACTCAACTCTAAGCAGTAGTAGGCATGACAAACAAGCATGAATGAGTAGGCACAACAGGGCTCAAACAACTCCGACTCATGCTAGTGGGTTTCATCTATTTACTATGGAATGACAGGTCATGCAAAGGATAAAGGGGTTCAGCTACCGCAGCAAGTAACAGATGAATCATTGTTGTCCTAATGCAGTAAAAGAGAGCAGGAGCGAGAGAGTGGGATTGTATCGGAATGAACAAGGGGTTTTTTCTTGCCTGGCACTTCTGAAGATAATATAGTTCTTCATCGGTGTCATCTAACTCATCGTCGGAACCACGTCTATCGAGAGGGGACAAATACCGGCAACACAGAAGAAACACAATCAATGCCATGCAACAAAATGATGCATGAATGTGACATGGCAATATGCTGTTGATTGGCCTAATGCAACTAGCAACAAGTTAAATGGAGTTGATTTGAACCCTAGGTTCAAATTCAAACTTCATATGTGAAATTCAAATGCCATTTAATTGATTTGACCTGATCAGCAGTTATAAGTTGTTCTAACATGCATGAAAATGGTACAGATGGATAGATTGGATTTTTCTGATCATTTTTCATATATAATTTGTTTGATTTGGAGCTACGATTGATTTACTATGATTTTTAGAAGTTAGCACTATTTTCTGGAATTTCCTGGATAATAATAAATCCAGAGAATGAGTTATTACGTTAGCATGACATCACCCTGATGTCAGCAGGTCAACTGGGCGCCTCCAGGTCAAACCTGGCCAGTGGGGTCCACTGGTCAGTGACTGGGGCTGGTTAGTGTCGATGACATGTGGGCCCAGTCAACAGCCACGTCAGCTTGGTCAACTCTGACACGTGGGGCCCGTTGGGTTATGAACTAAATTAAGCAGGAAATTAAACTAACATAAGGAGGCACTAGGGCCCACATGGCAGTGGCCCTGGGGGTGTTTAGAGGGGTCATTAGCGCTAATTAAGTGTGCCACGTCAAGACACCGTGTAAGACGACAAATGACGACCTGTGGGCAGCGGTGGCTCGCCGGAGTGGCGCTATGGGCTGCGGTTGGACGCGCGAAGAGCACCAGGAGGTAGCCCATGCCCGCGCGCATCTAGGGAGACCAAGGGGAGGTGTGGGGGTGGCCGGAGTTCGCTGGAGTGGAGCCCGCGGCAGCGGCCGGAGCTCGGCCCCGAGCGGGGTTGGTGTTGTGGTGTGCAAACGACCAGTCCAAAACACGTGAGTTGCTCTACAGCGTGCGGCGAACACATCAGACGCACGCCCGGGATCAAAAGGTCATCGGAGCCACGCCGAAGATTGAGCTCAGGCGGCGGCGCGTTTCGGTCATAAAGGGGGCGACGGCTACGACGATCAAACGAAGCGGGGAAGAGGGGGAAACGGTGGCGGAGCTCACAACGATCACGAAGAGGGGCTCGGCTTGCTCGGGGACGGCTTGGCGACGGCAAATCGACGTCGGCGGTGACCGGCTCCCGTGGTTGAAGATGGTGGCGATGACGACGCTACGGAGCGTCCTGGCTGGCTTGGCTCGGTGGAGATGACGAGGAAGACTACGTGGAGCTCGTTGGCACAACAGAGGGGCGAGGGGGTAGCTGTGGCCGTGGTGGCAGCAAGCGGCAGCGACGGGCTCGCTCGGCTTCGGGAGAGGGAGCGAGAGAGGCGAGGCAGGGAGAGAGGGGAGCGTTCGAGGGGTCTGCGTGGCGAAGCCAGAGTCGTCCAGAGCGTCGGGAGGGGGGGGTACACGCAGGCAGGAGTTGGCCAGCGCGCTCGGCGACCACTCGCCCTGCCTATTGGCGTGAGGAGGAAGACGACAGAGGGGCTGCGGTGCTGGGCTGGGCTGCACAGTTGGGCCGCCAGATGGGCTAGGTGTGTTAGGTGAGCTCTTCTCTCTCTCTCTCTCTTTCTAATTATTGATGTTTTCTACTTTTCTGCAACTTTGTGACTTTATTAATAATGCTAGATCAAACCCAAAAATCATGAAACTAATCAATGCCACTGTTTGGAATATAACCAATAGCAATCATTCTAGTTTATGATTATTTGGGCATTTAAACTATTTATTAGCATTTAAATGCCCAAATGCAAATATTTTTTTTAATTCAAAAATCTAGGAATAACCTAGAAATATGTTCATCATTTTTGGCAGCGGTTTAAGACCAAGGCAGAGGTGATGAACATTTTAGAAGGGCATTTCAGGTTCATTGAAAATGTTTTTATGTTGAACCTATTTGATTTGATCTGGTGCTAGAGTTTGATCAATCCCCATTTCAAATTCAAAAGAATTTAAACATGATGCATCACTCTAATGCAAGCACTAAGCATTACCAGAACTAGGGATGTGACAACTCACCCCCACTAAACAAGAATCTCGTCCCAAGATTCAAGACGTGAGGTAAGAAGACAGAGGGGATACAACGCTAACTTGATCTTCATGATCCAACTTGCACTTCGTAAGAACGTTGATTCGATCATCATCTTGATCTTGACATCTTGCTTTGATAACTTCATCCAATATGACAACGAGAGGAAAGGGAGAATTTTAGAAGAATCAATCTTCTCGAGGATCGAACAACTCAGGATTAACTCATGGAATGAGACATAGCAACATCTCTCGAGCTGAGACATGAAACATACATCCAGAGGGATGGAGCGTAACAGATGACGAAGATTCACTATGTAGACACAATTCCACACTTAAGAAGGTGGTGAACGGTTGTCCACGTAGCGAGGAGTTGATTTGCCATGATACCATAACGAGACATCTTAAGGAAGGTGACATGCAGAAATATTCCCTTAAGTGGCAAAAAGAATTACTTTTGATATAGAGATCATTGAGACTCTTATACCAGCCTAAGGCAATCACAATCGATCATTTGAAGGAGTTCGAAAGAATGACATACTCGGACTAGAATGGATGATGTGGACTACCTTGTTGAAGACAACGCAATGGATGATTTTTCTTATCATCGGAAATGGATGGGATCCATGGTGGGACCACTTTTGAAGATGATCCTAAACAACAATTACTGAGAGGGCAGCCCATGGGAATTGGCGCAATGGCGGTGCGAGCTGGGAACAACATGCAACTGTTGGGAATGTTCCAACCATCATATCTGCCTGAGATTCAGATCCGATTGGTGATAGGATACCTCAGACTCAAAGATGTCCGAAAAGAAAGGTTGCAACACAAATCGATGAGATGACGTTGCGAGATTCTCGAGATATGAACTATGATAGCAAGCTCCAAAACATGAGCTGATTCTGCTACATACATGTGAGCATGTTGTCCAAGACAAGAATGACCACACAATAGTCTTATAATAAAACACTACCGAGTTCAGGTGGGAACCATCAACGAGGATATCGAAGTCCTTTTATAAGCCCGGGTTAGCTCTTAAGAAGGAGCTTCTTTTCCTTGAACAAATCAATCAGTGGCTTGGTGTGCTAGGGACACATATGGATTGGAGGCGGCCAACCTATCAAACCGTAGAGTACTTCGCACATGTATGACTGACTTGGGATGATTCCAGAGGAAACAAAACAAACCTTTCTCAAATTCATGGCGGCAACTTACACCTAACGCACATGAATTTGAGGAAGTCACTTCTTCCATCCAAGCATAGGCTTCATGAATGGAACACGAAGGCATTGCTTACAAAGTTTCCAACACTAGGTTGATGTTCAACATGAATCATGGGGGAGACAAAATGTTGCTGATGGGCTCAACGGCAACTCATCGGAATTTCCATATCACTGGACTTCCACCATCATGTGAACACGGTGATAGCATTGGTTAGACCAAAAGATGTAATGGTGTATGCTCGGGGATCACCCACGAGTAAGACAACATTACGAACATCGCTGGTTCTGATTTGACTTGACGATAGCCCATACTCAAGTCAAAGTTTTGACAAGGCAATAGATCCAACAACTGATCACGAGGACCAATTGGTGAAGATATCATCTTTCTTCAACACACACACACACACACAAAGATATCCTTTTGGAAGTGAACTAAGTTAGACAAGCTTTTATCTCCCAACTCTCCAAGTTGTTGTTTAGCTTAACCAACTAGCTCAGGGGTGTCCAACACGGATTCTTGGAGAAGGGGTGGTTTAGAGGAAAACCAACTTGATCACGAGCTCAACATAACAGTCAGGGGATAACCTGGTAATACTTCCAAGAAGATATTTGGAAAGTCACGAACCACCGATATATTACTAAGCTCGAGAACAATCTAGCTTTTCAGGGCAAGACGATATGGTCAAAAGCAAGGGATTGACACAATCCTAACTCATTGATCGAAGAGTGCACTGGAAATAAGGACTAGGTAGCACAATCAACCTTAGGGTGATGATTCAATAATCGACTTGCTAAGGATGAGGTTATTGTCCATTTAACCACCAAGCAACACGGTTGCTAGGAGTATAAATTTCACGCATCATGGTTCACTTGTCGGCATTCCGGTTGCAACAACACGGGACCGAGGAACGAACGATGATGGCGACAGTATCACTGCATCAAGAATTCATAAGAGAAGGTGCAATTCTCATGACAATCCTGACATAAAGGGGGTAATACTCCGAGGTAGAACAGAATCAAAAGCTGGATTGACATTTGATTTGCGGATTACAACTGCTTTGACCCAATGCTAGAAATGGATGAGGTACTGGACTTTGTTTCTCCTAGTCATTCCAGAATAGAATGGCTCGACGGACCGCATGAGTAATAGGCATCAATGAACACGAATGCACAATTACTCCTGACTATCAATTGATAGACGAAGGTCGAAATACAACTGAAGAGGGACAACTCAAAGGAACAGATAACTTTTTGAGTTGTGGAGGCATGGATTAGTATGTCGAGCAAAGTTCAACATTTATTCCGGATAACCCATGCGAAGAAGGTAGAACTGGCAGAGTTACAATATAGAATGGGGAACTCATCGAGAGCACTCCTGTTGTGACCTTTTAGTTCAAAGGAACTCCTGCCCCAAGGATGGTTCATGATATTTGGAAGAATGAGATACCACGGACCTCGAGGACTGTCACAAGGTTACTAATATCCTAAAGGAACTAGCAAATACTAACAACATGAAGTAGGGTGAATCTCGGGTTCAAGAACCCAGGAGTAGAATACCTACTACTAAATGGCATCACAGGATGCTTTCGAGAATAATAGCCAGAATCATCACACGGGGAACACAAAAAATGGCTAGTTTACTAGGTGACTCCCTAAAACACCTAGGTTCATAATAATAGCTCCAACATATATGCCGAGGCAGTGGAGTACCTCAACATACTAATTTGTGTGCTTATTTTGACCAAAAGGACATCGGGAGCGGAAAGAAAGGATTTGCAAATGCATCAGACTATTTAGAGACCTGGGATGACTCGAATAGCATAACGGCTGTAAATGCTCAAAATGATTTGAGACATCCTGCAAATAGTGGCATGACCACTCAACATCACAATATCAAGATTCTGAGACCAGTTATGAACATACGGAAGTAGTAAAAACCGAACTGAGATTTGAAACTATAA
This sequence comes from Aegilops bicornis, assembly GCA_021605145.1. NCBI lineage: Eukaryota > Viridiplantae > Streptophyta > Magnoliopsida > Poales > Poaceae > Aegilops > Aegilops bicornis. The sequence continues at coordinate 376,549,247 of CM038669.1, read as the reverse complement.
ATTTTATAAGAGTATGGATTAGTAACACGTCATCCTGATAGATAGATGAGAAGCCTAGTTCTTAAACCCCGTAGAAGAGAAGAGGATGACTCAGATCAGAAGGCCATGAGGTATAAGGAGTAAAAAGAGCCTTACGTTCCCTTCCCACAATCAATTCCCTTACATAACTAAAGCATTTCTAGAGTCAACTTCGACCAGTTTGGCTTGGTAATCCTACATGCAACAGTTCGATACCAAAGCTGTCAGGACCCGATTCCAAGTCACATCGATCTAGCCGGTAACACCTCATATCACTTTGCGGCCTCACGCACGGTATTCCCACGGTGTCGCCTTACCATGGCCCGGGACCGCTTGCGCTTTTGGCTCACGATATGATAGTGTCGCTAGCATCCATATGACAGAGAACCCGGGCCGACATGGCTAGTCGTGAACCCAAAGCGGCACTAACCCATGGGGACATGCATACATGAATCACATCGAGCATGTCAGTCAGCAGAGTGTGACTCCGGGCTGTAGCACTGGGCTAACAGGACTCCGGGAACCCGGGTTGTAGCAGGCTAGGCAGGACTACGGATGTCACCGCGTGACATTTCCCCGAAGGGATAGACACAAGAACAAAGTGAAACACATGCCAGCCAGTCAAGTGTCCTGAGCAGTAGTGCTGGGCTAGCAGGACTCCGGTGAACCGGGCTGTAGCGAACTACTATGGCTCAAGGAAGCACTAGACTACATTTCCCCATAAGAGAGGCTGCCAAGGATAAACAATTAGATTGTCAGATCCCACACATACCAAGCATTTTAAACATACACACAATATGCTCGATATGTGTAAATACAACATGGCATCACAACATAACCCTACTCCTCAAGTATTTATTCATTAGGCTCCGAGGAGCGAGATATTACAAACATGGGTCTCATGACCCAACATTCAAAGCATACAAGTCAAAGCACATGCGGAAGCTAAACATGTCTGAGTACAGACATCTACAAATGAAAAAGGCTTAGAAGCCTGACTATCTACCAGACCTTGCCGAGGGCACAAGATCGTAGCTGAGGTAACAAGCTAAACGTCGAAGTCCATGCGGAACTACTAGTGAGACTGAAGTCTCTCTGCAAAAACATAAAATAAGCAAACGTGAGTACAAAAGTACTCAGCAAGACTTACATCGTAACTAACTACATATGCATCATTATCAACAAAGGGGTGGTGGAGTTTGACTGCAGCAAGCCAGCTTTGACTCGGTGGCTATCCTGAACTACGACTGCAAGTAACTCTTTTGAGGTGGCGCACACGAGTCCACATGTTCACCAATCAATACACCACTATGGATTCGATCCCGTCTTCCTATGAGAACGCCATCCATAGCACTCACGCTTATCTTGCGCATTTTAGAGTATCCACTTTCACTTGTCTATGAACTGTTATAGGCAACCCAGAAGTCCTTTACCACGGACACGGCTATTAGAATAGATCATATTAACCCTGCAGGGGTGTACTTCTTCACACACGCTCTCGCCACTTACCGCCATGTACACGTCATGTATCTCGGCGACCTTCCAGCGGAAGCCTGGCGAGGGTGTCGGCCACCGCCTACCAAAACACTGAAGTCCCTAGTCCAGGTTTATCGCCTATTCGGGTTCCATCCGCGCGGAGCCGGCCGAGGTTTCCACTAACGGCCCCGAACAATGTGTGCAGGGTTCCCGAGACACCAAATGGGCGACCGGTACACTGTGTTGACGTGCCTACCGCAACACAGCCCACCCCTAAGGTCAGCGCCATGCGGCGGCCCCCAAAGATGCTACAAACACCAGAAACTACTTTGCAACTCCCGGACAAAGGACAAGGGTGGTTAAGAAGCAGAGAGAGTGAATCATGGACCACAAACACAGAACTCAGTTCCTGAGGACGGCTTCAATGAGACAACCCACCATGTACTCCTGCATGGCCTCTCACCGCTACCTTTACCAAATCGTGTTCACACGCTTAGCTCACACACAGTAGGACATGTTCACCCACCTCCGATTCATCCCCGATGAATCGCACTGACTCAACTCTAAGTAGTAGCAGGCATGACAAACAAGCATGAATGAGTAGGCACAACATGGCTCAAACAACTCCTACTCATGCTAGTGGGTTTCTTCTATTTACTGTGGAATGACAGGTCATGCAAAGGATAAAGGGGTTCAGCTACCGCAGCAAGTAATGTGATGAATCGTTGTTGTCCTAATGCAAGAAAAGAGAGCAGAAGCGAGAGAGTGGGATTGTATCGGAATGAACATGGGGGTTTTGCTTGCCTGGCACTTCTGAAGATAATATAGTTCTTCATCGGTGTCATCTAACTCATCGTCGGAACCACGTCTATCGAGAGGGGACAAATATCGGCAACATAGAACACTACTAGAAAAACCCCTACTAATGGCGCACCTAGTATGGCTATTAATGGCGCATCTGTGGTGCGCCATTAATAGCACGCCATTAGTAATTTTTACTAATGGCGCCCACCGGTGCGCCATTAGTATCTGGTATACTAATGGCGATCATGGTGCGCCATTAGTATAGCCCCCGGTGCGCCATTAGTATCTAGTATACTAATGGCGCACTACATAGAGGTGCGCCATTAGTATCTGGTATACTAATGGCGCACCACATAGAAGTGCGCCATTAGTAACATTTTTTTTCAATTTTTTTTTAAAATTTTTCCAATTTTTTTTCAATTTTTTTCAATTTTTTTCAATTTTTTTTTCAATTTTTTCTTAATCTCAGTTCACTATGGCTTAATCTCGGGTCAATATGCTTAATCTCAGGTCAAATCACACTCCATGGTCAAACTTCCCAAAAGGTCACCCATCCTCACACTACTCCAGCCCAAGCACGCTTAACTTCGTAGTTCTATCCAACCCCAAAGACAGACTCACTTCACGTGCACTTGTTGATATATCTAGCATATCAATCCTGTTATACCTTATTGATGTCTAGGACTTTGTTCATGTTAATGACTATGATGAAATTTTGAAAAATATTTCAAACTTCTCGATCATATTACGTATCATTTTTTGAAAAAAAAAATCAAAAAAATTTTGAAATTAGTAATTTTTGAAATTAGTAATTTTTTTCTGTTACTAGTGGCGCACCACATCCACGGTACGCCACTAGTAAGTTTGAAATTTTTTGAATTTTTTTGCCGCTAGATCTTGAAAGCCCCGTAACTTTTTTTCTGTTAGGTTTTGGGGATTTTGAAAATGTTTAACGGGTTCCCCTCGTTAAATTCGGATGTAACTTTTCGAGTAGATGATTTTTCATATAAAAACTTTTTCATCCGAGTTAGTATGCAAAAGTTATGCCCATTTTTACAAATTCTAGAGATTTTGCAAATGAAGTCAAAATTCATATTTGCAAATTTTCCCAACAACTAGACCACATATCACATGGGAAACTTATTTTCTTTTATTTTTTGACATTTTCATCATTTTCTTTTTATTTTTTTTAAAAGCTGAAAAGGCGATCCACGGGGGTGCATTCGGTGGAAGGTGGCCAAGTCACTAATGAGCAAGATTGCGGGAGTGGTGCGCCATTAGTAGTTCAACTACTAATGGCGCACCACTCCCATGGTGCGCCATTAGTAACTTGTTACCTTCCACCTTCCACTGCACGTCGTCGGTGGAAGGTGGCTGTTACTAATGGCGCACCGGGGGGTGGTGCGCCATTACTAGTTCAACTACTAATGGCGCACCACTCCCACGGTGCGCCATTAGTAGTTTTGAAAAATAAAATAAAAAAAATGATATTTTTTTGATTTTTTTTAAAAAAAAACTTAGTAATGGTGCACCGGTGGTAAGTGCGCCATTACTAGTTAAAACTAGAAATGGCGCACCACACCAAGGTGCGCCATTAGTAACAATTTTTTTTTTATTTTTTTATATATTTGTTAAAACTACTAATGGCGCACGACGGATGTGGTGCGCCATTACTATGTCAATTAGTAATGGCGCACTATGCACCGGTGCGCCATTAGTAACAAAATTTTTTTTTATGTTTTTTTTTCAAACTACTAATGGCGCACCACACACCAGGTGCGCCATTAGTAATATATTACTAGTGGCGCACCGAGACATGGTGCGCCATTAGAATATAGTAATGGCGCACCACATCACAGGTGCGCCATTAGTAGCCATTCCATCTATAGCCCTTTTTGTAGTAGTGGAAGAAACACAATCAATGCCATGCAACAAAATGATGCATGAATGTGACATGGCAATATGCTGTTGATTGGCCTAATGCAACTAGCAACAAGTTAAATGGAGTTGATTTGAATCCTAGGTTCAAATTCAAACTTCATATGTGAAATTCAAATGCCATTTAATTGATTTGACCTGATCAGCAGGTATAAGTTGTTCTAACATGCATGGAAATGGTACAGATGGATAGATTGGATTTTTCTGATCATTTTTCATATATAATTTGTTTGATTTGGAGCTACGGTTCATTTACTATGATTTTTAGAAGTTAGCACTATTTTCTGGAATTTCCTGGATAATACTAAATCCAGAGAATGAGTTATTGCGTCAGCATGACATCACCCTGATGTCGGCAGGTCAACTGGCGCCTGTGTCAAACCTGGCCAGTAGGGTCCACTGGTCACTGACTGGGGCTGGTTAGTGTCGATGACATGTGGGCCCAGTCAACAGCCACGTCAGCTTGGTCAACTCTGACACGTGGGGCCAGTTGGGTTATGAACTAAATTAAGCAGGAAATTAAACTAACCTAAGCGAGCATCGGGGCCCACATGGCAGTGGCCCTGGGGGTGTTTAGAGGGGTCATTAGCGCTAATTAAGTGTGCCACGTCAGCACGCCGGCGGTTAGACGACGGCGACGACCCAGGGCGGCGGTGGCTCGCCGGAGTGGCGCTATGGGCTGCGGTTGGACGCGCGAAGAGCACCAGGAGGTAGCCCATGCCCGCGCGCATCTAGGGAGACCAAGGGGAGGTGCGGGGGTGGCCGGAGTTCATCGGAGTGGAGCCCGCGGCGGCGGCCGGAGCTCGGCCCCGAGCGGGGTTGGTGTTGTGGTGTGCAAACGACCAGTTCAAAACACGTGAGTTGCTCTACAGCGTGCGGCGAACACATCAGACGCACGCCCGGGACCAAAAGGTCACCGGAGCCACACCGACGTTGAGCTCAGGCGGCGGCGCATTTCGGTCATAAAGGGGGCGACGGCTACGGCGATCAAACGAAGCGGGGAAGAGGGGGAAACAGTGGCGGAGCTCACAGCGATCACGAAGAGGGGCTCGGCTTGCTCGGGGACGGCTTGGCGACGGCGAATCGATGTCAGCGGTGACTGGCTCCCGAGGTTGAAGATGGTGGCGATGACGACGCTACGGAGCGTCCTGGCTGGCTTGGCTCGGTGGAGATGACGAGGAAGACTACGCGGAGCTCGTGGGCACAACAGAGGGGCGAGGGGGTAGCTGTGGCCGTGGTGGCAGCAAGCGGCGGCGACGGGCTCGCTCGGCTTCGGGAGAGGGAGCGAGAGAGGCGAGGCAGGGAGAGAGGGGAGCGGTCGAGGGGTCTGCGTGGCGAAGCCAGGGTCGTCCAGAGCGTCGGGGAGGGGGGGGTCCACGCAGGCAGGCAGGAGGTGGCCAGCGCGCGCGGCGACCACGCGCCCTGCCTACTGGCGTGAGGAGGAAGACGACAGAGGGGCTGTGGTGCTGGGCTGGGCTGCACAGTTGGGCCGGCAGATGGGCTAGGTGGGCTAGGTGAGCTCTTCTCTCTCTCTCTTTCTAATTATTGATGTTTTCTATTTTTCTGCAACTTTGTGACTTTATTAAAAATGCTAGATCAAACCCAAAAATCATGAAACTAATCAATGCCACTGTTTGGAATATAACCAACAGCAATCATTTTAGTTTATTATTATTTGGGCATTTAAACTATTTATTAGCATTTAAATGCCCAAATGCAGATATTTTATGATTTAATTCAAAAATCCAGGAATAACCTAGAAATATGTTCATCATTTTTGGCAGTGGTTTAAGACCAAGGCAGAGGTGATAAACATTTTAGAAGGGCATTTCAGGTTCATTGAAAACGTTTTTATGTTGAACCTATTAGATTTGATCTGGTGCTAGGGTTTGATCAATCCCCATTTCAAATTCAAAAGAATTTAAACATGATGCATCACTCTAATGCAAGCACTAAGCATTACGAGAACTAGGGATTTGACACAAGATTGGGAAAGGCACAAAGGGTAAATGAGTCGGGCCCCTGCAGTTTCTTCGTTTTTATGGGGAAGACGCGAGCCGCCCCTTTAATATCCACCACAAGGTGACGCAAGCGCGCTGCAACTATCCCACGCACGACCCCCACATCACACACTCAATGCGGGTCGTGGGGAAGCGCAACTGGCGAAGGAATTACTGTAGTTAAAACTCTGCCACACGTGCCCGCACACCGTTCTGGGCCTGGCCCAACAATGCTTCGCGCTTATGTGTGGCCCAGGCCTGGGGGCTCCTGTCGGTGTACAAAAGTAGGGGTCTTTCTGTACCTCTTTACTTGTGCACGGGAAGTTGTAGCCACACTTGCGGCCATGCTTGGCGGGGCGGAAGGAGGAAAAGAATAAGACTGCCAAGGCAGCACTCAAGCTAGAGGCATGAAGAGCAAATGGGGAAGATGGATTCCCCCCGGCAACACCCTTCCCGGGGCGGCCTACATAACCCCGGCAAGAGCCTTGCCAGGGCAACTTGCCCAACACCAGCAAGGCCGCCTCCCTCTAGCCTGAGAGTTCTGACACCATCGACAACCTCAGAACCAAGGCTCAGGGACACCTGCATGGTGGCCTGTAGATCTTCGTGAAGACCAAAGGCCTGCAAGACTAGATAAGAACCAGAAGACGAAGACCCCCGGCAAGACCCCTACCCCGGCAAGACCCTTGCCGGGAGCCTCTGTGGAGCCGCAGCCAGGCCCGCGCCTACCAAAGCTCCGCTGCCCCGCGGCTGTTCCAACACGGCAACCAGCCCACCAACTAGGCAAGCGCCTATGTGACAGCATGCAGCTTCCAGGCCAACCAGGCAAGCACGTGCGTGGTGGCATGCAGACCTTCATGAAGACCCTGTCACCGCACCAGCACAACAGCGAGCCAGCCAGCATGGCACTGCCTGCCCCGTCATCTTGGACGCGCGTGGAAGCAAGGCGAGGCAGCGACGGACGGGACGAGCCCTGTTGCCGTCCCCGATAATGCAAGGGGGCACATATGCGACGCATTAAATGCGTTTTCCTACGATGTGAGGAGATAAACTTGTACACTATAGATAATGTCCACCTCCTGTGTGCCACTGCGGCGACCCCTTTGGCATATAAAAGGAGGCCCGAGGCGTACTTTGGAAGGATTTGGACTTTTGGAACTATGCACGCATAGTAGCTAGTCCCAGAACACCAAATAAACACAAACAAGCAGGACTAGGGTATTACGCATCGTTTGCGGCCCGAACCTGGGTAAAAATCCCCTCGCGCTGATCATTTGGACCCGCTCTTTGCGCAGCTCGTCACCCCCGCCAACTGTAGAAGGGATTCCCTGGGATCCCATAGGTGTCATTTTCCCCGACATAATCAACACTACTAGTCACCCACAAGCACCAATCTATAGTTTCGGTAACAAGATTGAATACAAGAGATGAACTAGGGTTTGAGATGAGATGGTGTCACTACAAAAAAAATACACTTCCGTGATGATACGTGTTTGTCACAGTAGGTCACGTTTTTTGTCAGGCATGTACATCCATGACGATTTTATAATAGAATCAAGATAGTCATACCTGTGCTGTCGTAGAAGTGTTCCATGACATTACCAAAATTATCATCACGGAAGTGTCCACTTCCATGACGATAAATCGCGTCACGTATGAAGTGCTTTCGTCAAGGGTGACCGACATGTGGCATCCACTGTAACGGAACGCCGTTAAGCTATCGGGTCGGGTTTTGGATCCGATAACCCATTAACAGCCCCGACCAATGGGGATTTTCCACGTGTAAAATCTTCATTAGCTGGAGGAAACACGTGTCGGCTCATCGTTGGGACAGATGTCATCCACTCATTGGAGGGAAGGCGCCTATGATACATCGACACATGGCACGGCCCATTCCTGTGAAAAGGCCAGCCCATTTGACTTGGTCAAAAGGTGGCGGGCCGGCCCATGGAAAGCCTGTTAACGGCCTGTTCGCATATAGCCCATTTACAGCCCGCTAACCCAAGGCCCGTTACGCCCTATCCGAATTAGGCCCAGTAGCGTCATCTGGGCCATCCAATATGATTCCAGCCCGTTTTCACTTCTGGCGCATGTATGGCCCATGACATCTTTCGGCCCATATGAGGCCCTATGTAACTCTTGGTCTGTTAACGGCCCGTGGTGAAACTGGCCCGTAATGAACAGTGTATCACTTTACACCCATTAACGGCCCGTGGTGAAACTGGCCCGTAATGAACAGTGTATCACTTTATACCCATTAACGGCTCGTTATTCCGTTGGGCCGTTTCCAGCCCATGTTATCTTTCGGCCTTCTCAGAGCCCATTTATTCTTGGGCTCATTTCTAGCATTCGTTTACTTCCCGGCCCGTTACTGTCATTTTCTGCTTGTGGGCCAAATTCAGCCCATGGTTACAGTCGGCTCGTTTGTGGTCCGTTAATATGTTGGGCCGTTTTCATAGCATCATCAAATACGGCCTATTAACGATGGCCCGTTATGGTCGGCCCATGAACGGACAATTCCAACTCTAGCCCGTTTACGGCCATAATGCGGTCTGTTTGGCCCATGTTTGGCCAATCGATCATACGGCCCGTATAAGGCCCATTGATGATACGGCTCGCAGAAGGCCCATTGTTTCTACAGCCCGTAGAAGGCCCATTGTTTCTACGGCCCATAGAAGGGCCACTGTTTCTACGGCCAGTAGGAGGCCCAGTGTCACTACAGTAAATATTAGCCCATGGTTATTGTGGCCTAGTTTTTAAAAATAGGTTATTGCAGCTACTAGCTAACCGCAGAAAAAGAACTGCAATGACTACAAGCAAACAAATAAACAAGACAACAAGGAAATAAATAAGCAAGCAACTAACGCTAGGCTATCACTGCTATTACACATATTACATCCACCGGGCATCAAAGTTCGCCACCAGTGCAAATATAAGGAACAAAGCAGCATATCATATACACCGGTTGTCAAAGTTGGCGATCAAATATAAAATAAACGCACAAAGAAAACAAATCCGTAATCGAAACCACTTGAAGATCTCAAGAACCAATATCCTAGGTACCCATAATGTCTGGCAAGATACTTAGCAAGCTTATTAACTTTCTCTCGTTTACGCTTAAATTCTCCAAATATTGTCATTGCACCAGAAAATATGCATCCGAATTCTGCAGGACTTCCTCGGTCCTTCACTTCTGTCAGAACACATCCGATCGATGTCTTTCAACTTGAAGTTGAGACTCAAGAAGACGAACTGATTCAGGCAAATGAGTTCAAGAGCTTGTGCCAGCAGAGTGGCCAAGAACTCAAACACTACATCAAGACAGGACTTTTGGGTTCCTCACCGCCGTCAAGATAGTTTTATCAGCTTTCTTGGATACCAACAGGGATGTCTCACTATCTTGAACCTTATCTGCATTACTTCCTTTACCATTGGATAACGCTGCATCGTTTCTCCAATATTTTGTCCGCATTCTAAAAGAGAAACAAGCGGACACATCACATGTTTACTATGTTGTATATGAAACTCATTTTGGTAAATGAGTTCAGTAGTAAAGTGGACAGGATAACAGCATGAAACAAACATATATCTATGTACCATGGTCACTTTATGGTCTATATCATTCTAGTTTTTGTTGCCAAATCAAGATAGAGACACAGTTCAAATAATATTTGTTCAAGACAAAGCGGAATAGACAGAATATAAGTGTGGGTAACTATATAGCAATAACAACACTTGTAATGTGCATGACATGAGAACATAACTATTTATTCAATTGAAACTGAAATCAACATAGAGCAGGTCACAACAGCAAACCAGTTAAAGAAACAGGTTTAAAACATACCTGCTGCGCCATTGGAGTTTCAATTCCATCCTTCAAATTTGTAAATAGTTGGTATGAGTAAATACAGTAATGCAAGAGCAAAGGAGTATGAACCATAGCTACAGAACCTGACCTGAGAACAAATCTTCTTCTCCTCTAAGCGTTGAGTTGGGATTCGGAGTGGTGGTCCTCTTGCTTTGGGCACTGCAGTTCCCTTACTAACTGCTCGTGTTTGGGTGCTCTGTGGTGGAGACGATGTTGTGTCAACTGGAACTGGGTTACTATATGCCGGGATTGGGGTTAGAAGGGGTGTAGCTGGTTCTCTGTCCAACTGGGTAGGGGGACAATCTGCGAGAATCTGGGTTATGTGTGGTGGATCTCGTCCTTGGGCAAGTACAACCGTGGTTCTATCTGCATCAACTGGTAGCACTATCTTTTCTGAATACCGTGTTGTTACTCCCTTAGATACTGCCATCACGCTCTCCAATTCAAATCGCTGATAAACAAGAAAAGTAATTGAAAGTATAGACATTGTATGATAGACAGGTGCGATGGATAGTGGGGAATAAAAGAGGGCATGAAATAATTCTTATTTATGTTGTCTAACCAAACAGGATAGCATGACACAATTTCACATATATGATGGCTAACTAAACAGGATAGCATGAAAGAATTTCACATTATGATGGATAACTAAAAAAGATGGAAATACATAGTTCAAAATATGAGACTATGTAAACAGGATGACATGACATAACTATATAATGTGTTTATTAAATAGGTGGGCATGCCATAATTCACATACATTCATGGATAGAATGCCATAATTCAAAATATGATGACTGTAAACACTAAACATGATGAGATGATATAACTATATGATGTCTTTATTAAATGAGTTGCCATGCCATAATTCGGATAGATGATGTGTATGTACTATGTAAACATGATGGCATGATATAATTCAAATATATGATTTATATAGTAAGCAAGTAAGCAAATGGCAATCCATATATGATGTAAAAACTAAGCAATGCAAGACAACATGCATGACATGGGTAATATAACCCTGCCAAGTTTGAGCATAGACCTCGTGGGGAAATAGGAATGGTCATCGGTCTACGAATCCTCCTCCGAGGAGCTCTCTCTAACCGGCAAGATGTCTGCTTCAGCAGTTAGCATTGTCTGCTCTGAATACCTTGTTTTCACTCCAGATACTTCCATCACCGCTTCAAATGGCTGATGCACAGGAAGAGTAGTTGAATATACAAACGTTGTCGACAAATGGAACACGTAATACAAAAAATGATAGCATGATATAATTCACATACATGATGATTGGCTAAACAGCATGGCATTGCATAATTCACATATATAATGCCTTTGCAACAAGATAGCATTGTATAATTCAAATATATATTGTCTTGCAACAAGATGGCAATGCATAATTCACATATATGGTAATTAGACACTGAACAGGTGGCATTCACACAAAGCATGTCTAAACTAATCAAATGACGTAGCAATGCGAGACACCATACACATGATATGAGCAACATAACCCTGCCAAGTTAGAGCATACACCCTGTGGGGGAATAGGACTGGTCATCTGTCTCAATCCTCCTTCCGAGGAGCTATCCGTAACCAGCGAAACATGCGCTTTGTCAGATAGCATAGTCTGCTCTGAAGACCTTGTTTTCACTCCAGAATTTGCCATCACCGTGTCAAATGGCTGATGCACACGAAGAGCAGTTGAATGTACTAACATTGTTGACAAATGTAATATGTAATGGAAAAAAGGATGGCCTGATATAATTTACATATAAGATGACTGGCTAAGCAGGATGGCATTGCAAAATTCACATATATGATGCCTGGATAAACAATATGGCATTGCATAATTCACATAAACGATGAATAAACTAAACAGATGGCATTCGCACAAAGGATGTCTAAACTAAGCAGATGACATATTTGATGTATAAAGTAAGCAATGCAAGACACCATATGCATGATATAACCAACATCAAGATGCCAAGTTAGAGCGAAGACCTCGGGGTAAATAGGAGTTGTCTTCCTTTACGAATCCCCTCGTAGCAGATATCTTCCTCTCGATTACAATCCGAAATGCGTGGAGGGGGCTGCCTTTGCGCCTACCATGGAGCGACGTCCGCATGAAATTTTATTGCCACGCAAGGCTCGTCTCTTTTGCTCTACATGTTCAGTTCCATTGTTTACAATAACTGTCATGCATAGGAATAAAACATAGTGAGATTATGTAAGGAGTGCATGTAGAAATCCAGAGTGATGGTAGCAACCTGTGGATAGACCCAAAACCAATAATAGCAGGCAGATAATGGCTTCACTTAAAAATACAGATAATGGCTTCTTTACTGTTTGTTTCCCACCCAACATGAAACTCATAGTAGACACCGGAGATTAACCAGATAGTAGATAGATACTATTGATAGCGGCCCCGATATGTACCCCACAACCATTTAAAAACTCAAGTTTGACCATTAGTTTGGAGCTGACTCAGAGTCTAATCGGTGAACAGGACGATAAAGTAGCATGTAATATTAAGCGATGCATAATGTAAGCAGACACGAAAGAGTGCGACCTCTCTTGCGGACCCGTGTAGTCCTCGAGGTCATCTGCTCGGTTGATGATGGTAATGTAGTTTTCATGGCTGCCAGCCGGGAAGAAGATCTCGAGGCGGCGAAAGATACCGAGGCCGGATCCCTCAGGCCGGACCCTTCTTCGTTGGAGCAAATGAGCTGGGTGGACGATGGCGCAGGCTGGAGCGGGACAAACCATGCAAGGTTTTCTTTGACAACTATCTGTAAGAGAAGTAATTCTGTAAGGGCTCGCTTTGAATTGGAGGATTCCAACAATGCAGGGATAGGAAATAGACAGGAATAGGATAGGAATGCACGTGCAAAACAGAGAGTTTAAAACACAGGATTTACGCCAATTTGGGTGTTTGATTCACAACAATTGGAAGATCACAGGATGCAAAGAAGCATGGTGAGATTAAGTCAAACCACAAGAAAATGTACGGTTATGATGCTATTATGCTACTATCTCTTAGTCTTGTGCTTCATGAATAAGAATTTGAAAAGGAGGACAAGTGAAAATTAAAATTCCTATGTTTTTTCTTTCAAGGAGACACTAAAGGAACAAATCCGTGTGCTCAGTGGACAATATATATAACATGTAGAGTAAAAAAGAGATGCAACAAGTGTACAACCTCTTTGGCGAAGCCATGTCGATCTCAGCGTGATTGGGTTGGCCGGTGAGGATGCTCGGGCTGACTTTCTTTGTCGGAGGAGGGGAAGAAGATCTTAGGCGTCTGGAGATGGAGCTCGAGGTACTACTCTGCTGTGATGGATGGTTTCGTCGTTGGAGCAGCTCCGGTGAGTTGTACGACGCCGAGGCTGAAGCAGGACAAGAGAGACAACGAACAATGTTAACCTGAGTGGAATTCTAATAGCATCTCCAATACATGACATAAAATACATAACCACAAAGTGCTAGATGTAAAATACATCAGCCGCTCATCTCTGAACTTAACTGTCGAAACTGAACTTAACTGTCGAAACTGAACTTAACTGTCGAAACTGAATTTTGCTGTCGAAACTGAATTTTGCTGTCGAAACTGAACGCACTAGCAAGGTGAGGCTACACGTCGGTCGACTGACTTTTTCATCTCTGGTCAGTCGATTTTGCAGCCGTAGGATATGAAATCAAGGGCCTGCAGTTCATCTTCAACCTCCACCCTCGAGCCGCCAGCCACCACCGCCAAACAGCAGCCCTCACGCTCATGGCCGGTGATGCGCCGCCTCGCCCGCCTAAAAACACTCCCCATCGCCGTCCGTCGCCGCCCGGCCATCCTCTAGCCTCGCGTGCCGAAGCTTTTTCTCCGGCGATCCCCACGCCACCGCTTCGCCAACGCCTCACACCGCCGGCCACCATCGCCCCATCCTGAACCCTAAGATAGATAGTGGGTACCTCTCATGGCGAAGCCCCTCCCGCCGCATTTGGTTCTTCCTTCACCCCGGCGAGCCCCCTCCCCACCCCTGAAAATCGATCGACCCAAAAGTCGATTCACCGATCAAGTGTAGCTAAATCGGAGCAACATCGCAAGCAAGAGCAAGAGCGAGAGCAGCAGCACGAGCAAGAGCAATAGCAAGAGCAGACCAGGCAGGGGACCGAGAGCAAGAGCAGCGCAGCAGCGCGAGCGAGAGCTAAAGCAGCAACAGCTCCTACTGATGTGGACGTCGCTGCCGAGGGAGCGACGCCATGGAGGAAGTGGTCAGCGATGCCGCCGTGGATGGAGCCGCGCCATGTCGGCTCAGGACCGAGCACCGGCAGCACCGTGAGATCGAATCAACAAGAAAATGCGGCGATTAGTGTACAACCTCTTTGGTGGTGCCGATTAGGCCGCAGCTTCATCCGAGGAAACGGTGATGATGATGCTCTTCCGGTGGTGCAGGTGAAGACGGCAGTGTTGGAATGGAGGTGGCGTGAAAGACGAGGGGAACGTCAGGGCAGCTCCTTGGAGGTGGATGACGGGGTGGCTGAACCGGTGGGACGATGAGATCGATGACGGATCCTCATCCGGTATGGTGGATGAGGGACGTCGAGGTGTTGTTGTGGACGACATCGTCGGGGAAGAGGCTCCGGCTGGGTGGCGGACGGAGCAGGGTGTGGGGTTTCATCGTGGATTTTCATGGGCTCGGTGTACGAATGGGTGGGCGGATGGGATGGCAGTGGGGAACCATGGCTTAGAGACGCGCTTGTCCAAAATGTGGGGTAAGTTATGAAAGTACCCCCACCGATTTGAGGCGGTTCTTTCGGTTCAGGGGTACCACGGGCATTTCGCATGTCGGGATTTCACAGGAGGTGGGAGTTTTCGCGCGTGTTGTAATTTTGGAATAGCAAGGCACGGGTTGAGATGGAGGGAGTTGTCGGAGCACAACGAGACAAAGACATATCTTAAATATTTCGGGCTAACAAGGCGCGGGTTGAAATTTCCGGACAAGGCTAACGTGTACTGTACCGAATCAATGCGCACTACAAATGTCATTCAAAACTTTGAATTGATGTTATGTTCAATTAAAATATTTTGCTACGTGTATAATGCATGCAACCTACTACTCAAATGAATGTTTTAGTGCATTCCGAACGTATATACTACCGCTTCAATATGAACTAAATTTGAATTTGTTTCTCTATTTGAATAAGATCTACAGTAATGATTGTTGTGAAGTCAAAGCATTTGAATTTGTTTCCCTATTTTAATAAGATCTACAATCATCATTATTGTCAAGTTAAACCATCGTTTGTGTATTATCTTCATAGCACACCACATGATTAGTCTCGAGTTACATATGAACTATGTGTACTATATGAACTCAAACTAGATTTTTTGAATCCACTTTATTTTGATTTTGAATCACATTACATTTCTAGCTCTAGCTAGATCTTCATAATCTAAACCATGTCTCATATGTATAATGTGTTTATCACATTATGTATGGTGCCCCGCCTCACGCCTACAAGTATTTAGATGTGAGTTGCAAACACCACACATTACCACAAATTCAAATAAAATGTGAGAATGTTCGATATATAGTATTTTTTAGATTGTTCGATATTTAGTTGTAAGCTGCAAATGCCACACATTATCAAAAATTCAAATAAAATGTGAGATTGTTTGATGTATAGTATGGTTTAGATTGTTCGGCATTTAGGTGTGAGTTGCAAACGCCACGCATTATCACATTATGGTATAACATGTGCACTGCACGTGTATCACCGCTATATTCATGCATGCAATGTTTAAAACACTATGATCTCCTATTCAAATATATGAATCCGCTTTCATATCAAATTATGATCTTTGTTAGTCTCTTACACCCACACAATCCTCTAACCTTTGTAGCTACCACTAACTTTCTCTCGTGCATGCACACGCCCTCCTCGCCCTCCCCCTCCCTCGGCATTCTATCCACCGGGCACATTCATTTTTTTCTTCAAGTCGTTCTCCCAGAGTCTCCACAACTCCTTTCCGACACACACCGATCGATAAACCTCTCCAGCGATGCCTGACTACAACATACACACACACCTTCAATCTCCTCCTTTATGTGTCCCTGCCTCGTGTCTCTCATACGGTCAGACACATGTGTATACTCTCGCCCCTCTTTTCATCGATCTCACAACCGCACACTCCTCCCCCTATCTAGCTAGTAGTTGGGCCTCTCGCACCACCTCCTAGCTCCATTCTCTCTGTCTATCCGTCTCACTGGGCCTTATTTGCCTCTAACAAATGGACGTACACCGACCGATCTCTCGCTATACATATAGCTAGCTAGGTCCTTATAACTCATTTTTACCCACACGTCAATCGATCTACCTCATTAGTTGTGTCTCTCCCTTCCTACGACAAACAACAATTGATCTACCGATCTAGTTAGGTTTGCTTACCAAAGACATGGTTACCCTTCATCATCCATGGATGCGTCCCGACAGATCTATCATGCACAGGCACACACAGAAACACATCCCCACTCTTATTGATAACATTGCAGTTCCGCCCTCAATTTGTCTAGTAGGCCTCTCCCACCATCTTCGAGAAGCAACTCCATCACCCATCCAGCACTCTACCCATCTCCCTCCCTCTCCCTCCCTCTCTCTCTCTCCTCTATCTCTCTCTCTTTCCCATCATATTTCCCGTCCTTCAGTTATGTATGGATGTCGACCGATCTCCCTCAAGACATAGCTAGGTCTCTCCTTCTCCACACATATACGAGTCGTTCTACCTCTATAGTTAGGCCTCTGCCTACCCCTCCCCCCACCCCTCCCCCACACACACCGATACATCGAGCGCTCTAGTCATGTCTCCCTGCCACACACAAACTTGACATGTGCCCTCTAACATTCCGGTAGGACAGTCGCCCTATATCTTCGACTTGCACACACATACAATTTCGATGGCTCTCTTCATCGATCTCGCACCCACCCACTTGATCCTCTCTTCGACTCTATTGATAGCTATGACCCCTCCCTCTCTTCTCGTGGATTGCCCGACCCTCTATGTATGATATGGGTAGGCCTCCATTTCACACACATTGCATGCAAAATTTTGTTTGAGATGTCATCGACACATATTCCCACAAATAATTCACGAAATCAACCCCCCACCCCACCCCCACCCCAAAACAAGAAACACTCACGGACGCGATTTGTATCTCTCACACACACCCACGTAGGTGGGGGACATGCACGAAGAGAAGAGGTGCATGTACGGCGTCGGGGATATACCCCCCGGTATGACCCGGCCGGAAGTATGACCCAGTCGGACTTGGCGCTTCACCGATGACCCGCCGGAGGACTGGCGACTCACGGGTCTGGCTGCTCACTGGTCAGACGACTCATGAGCCTGACGACTCACGGATGACCCCGACGGCGGGTCAGATAGAAGACTAGGCCCAAGGCCCAGAAGGTCGGCTTACGTTATGGTAGGCCGGCTTAAGAGGAAAGGCGTGAGAAATATCTCCCTTACAATGAATCAAGACCCGGACTTGTATCCGGCTTGTAGCAGAAGATAGGCTAGTCCTATTCCTATTTGGAATCCACATGTAACCCGCCCCTCTAACTTATATAAGGAGGGGCAGGGCTCCCAAAGAGGGACAAGCAAGAACAAACAATCTCTAGGGCTGGACACAAAGAGCCGGCTTACTGGCGACTCTCTCGTGATCATAATGAGACCTAGCCTCAAACAGCATGTCGGGTTTTTACCGGATGATGTTTCTCGGGAACCGAAGCTGTCTAAATCCTTGTCTTGTGTTGCGTCTCTCGATTCCGCTCAACCCCTCTCAAGCTACCACATAGATGCGTTGGCCTCGCGACTAAGTCCTGACACTAAGGACATCTGCCGTGACAAATCCATGACAGTTGGCGCCCACCGTGGGGCCTGCGCACGGTGGTGTAGAGTTCTTGGAGGGATCTCTCTCAAGAATCGAGAAACTCGCGATTGACCAGATGAAAGAAGAGCCGGCACGGAACGATAGTGTGAGCCGCCGGACAACCATGGGAAAAGCCGGCAAATTTGTTGTTTGGAAATCAGAATTATGGTTAACTTTGGAGATGACAGATGCAAGATTCATCAAAGCCGGAAAGATTTTTAGGGTTTTCGTGCACCACCCCGCGCATCGCTGGGTGACCCATCGAATCCGAGGGCACATCATTTTTTCTACAGTCGAGACCGGATAGGATCTGTTATACAAGGGGGCAGCCGTTGTCGATGCTACAACTCATATCAAGTCCCGAGGAGATAGTACCAGGAGACATCGTTGTTTGCATCAGACCTTATAATTATGGTATTACCAAAACAAGAGTAACCGACCGGTCAAATCTGGAGCAGATGATATTCGAACTCGGATAGCCACGCGCACGCGTTCAGGGTTAGCTACTGTGCCACGTCACCTTTTTCTGGTCATGGGTCCGCTCCCTCTGATAACAAGACCGCAACTGTACGTTCACAAGTTGCTACTGCCGGATCAAGTCCCAGGAAGATTTTCACCTGCAGCCATACAAGTACCTTCGTATACGTGGTTGTGGCAGCACCGAGAACTGCGTTGTCTAGCCCCGTTCGGCGCGCACACGTGCAGGTGCAATCCATCAGAACCAAAAGCTTGAAAAAGAATAATCACCGCTGCCACGATCAGCGGCGGCCAGGGATCTGCTACCTGAGGTTGGGCGGTCTCCGAATCTGCACAGCCGCACGTGCTAAGACAAAACTTGCAAAGAAGGCCATGTGGGGGCAGTAGTGTACTGTCAAAAGCTGCAGGCCCGGACGCTATGTGACGAACAATCAACAATGACCACAAATCCCTTTTTTCTTACGTGATACACAGGGGAATATAATGACAGAAGTATCCATTATAGCGGGGTTAACCGAGCCTTAATCAGGTGCTACTAGCTCACGTGGAGGAGCAAATCCAAAGTCCACTACTAATAGTCCTTCTAACGAGAGTACTACATGACGACCATTAGTACCACGTACATTGGAAAAATCATCAGGACGCGCACCAAGCATTATCCAGCATCAGTGTCCGCGTTTATCTGACAAAAATACCAGGTGCTATTTGTCCTACCTATTTTTTAATACATATTTATCCAAGAACAATTACTTTGTCTATATATTTTTTATACAGGACAATGATTCATCGTTTGCTGTCTGACGGGTGTGCGCAAGCCGCCGCCCGTGCAATTCGATCTATATCAACTTGCTAGGATCGCTCCCGCGATTGACTGGCCATCTGTGCGGCTTACAGCGCCCGCGATTAACTCATCATCCGCACCCGCGGCCAAGCCGTTTCCGACGCTGTTGCCGACTCTCCCCATCCGCACCGGCTTACAACGCCACAGCTGACTCATCTGTCTGAGCCGCCTCTGATGCTGCGATCGTCTTACTGTCCGCCCTGCGGTCTGGCCTGTTCAACGTGCCGGGTTGACTAACGGACACCGGTAGGGATCATAAAGTCCAAATACATTAGGTGATATCCGTCCAGACTATTTTAAATAGCACATATTAAATTGTTTGAGAACAGTTACTCTGGTCTATAATATTTTCCGCAGGACCATTATTCATTACAAAAAAGATGTCGCATAAGGGGTGCGCGCCAACGTCACGTTTGCACTAGTACTTGTTCATGCCATGATGCTCGATGGATACATACATGAGTCGCCACTCCCGGACGTCAGCACCATCACGCACCGGCGTCTGCGCCCGCTTACTGATGGAACAGGTGTGCGTAAGTTGCCGCCCGTGCAGCTTAATCTAGATCAACCCGCCAGAGCCGCGTTGAGCCGCCCTTGCCGCTTTGAGCTGCCGGGGTTATATTAAGTCGCCGGTCTGCCTGGGCCACCGGAACTATCTAGAGTTGCTGCTCTGCTTGATCCACCTCTGTCGTGATAAACGGATCATCCGTCGTCCAAACAAATCAGGGGATATCCATCCAAGTTTGTTTTATTAGCACATGTTGTTTTTGTCAAAGAACAAGTTTATCTTTGCCTTGGTCTGCAATATTGTTTATGCAGGGCAATTATTTATGACAAAAAGTGATATTATACCGCGGAGATGGAGGCACGCCAACATATTTTGGCAAAGTTGGTCGTCGTTACTCAACGGACTCCCGCACCGGCTTACAACGCCGTTGCCGTCTCTCGCGACCACGTCGGCTTACAACAAGGAGGACAACTTGCTCGTCCGCATCGGCTTACAACGCCACGGCCGGTTCATCTGTCTGTGCCGCCTCAGATGTTGCGGTCGTCTTTACCGTCTGTTTCTTGTGGCCTGGTCTACATCAACACACTGGGCCACACCTGTCTGGATGAGCTGTTTATTGAGTATGAGCAAGTCACTACTTGGGAAGCCCGGTTTTCTTCCAACATATTGGAGGCAAATTATCATATATTATCAGCCGTCGTCTGCACTGGATGGTTCAATGGGCAGGAGCACAAGTCGCCACCACTACAGTTTGGTTAAACTTCAAACATCCAGTAGGAAGGAACCATTGGCCGAGTTGCTGACACGGCTCATACGGGATCATTTATAACCCGCCGCAGTCACCTCAACCTTCTGTGGATTCACATTGCACTATCAACACCGATGATATACACCTTCTGCTCAGGTCAAATATGGATAATCTTAAGGCAATTCCTCGAGTCGTCTTGAGACTCGGGGGCTACAATGGTGTGACTCGGCAAAATTAGTCGGTTTCAAGAAATTCAAGAACTCTGGGTCATTGAAGGGAAAAATAATCCGGCCCCGGAGATTACTACTAGATCGATGGTTTAAGGGGCGTCAAAAGATTTCCGGCTCAAAATAAGGATTCTGGTTTAAAATCTGGTTCAAGAGACATCTTTCTCCCACAAAGCACCGAAACCCTTAATATCCGGTTTAAAAACCGGTTCAAGGAAAATTTATCTACCACAAAGCTTTGAAGCTCTCAAATCCGGTTCAAAATCCGGCTCAAGGTAAATTTGTACCTCACAAATTTTTGAAGCTTTCAAATCCAGTTTAAAGTTCTGGTTCAAAAAGAATTAATCTCTCGCAAGTTCGATTCTCAGAAAAAATTAAAGGTTGCCAAGAAGAGATTGCTGCCATGATGCATGGTTCAAACATGGGTATCCTGCTTTATGGCTTATCTTATTATGGTCATTTGGGGGCTTCCTGTTCAAACATAAGTCGTATTCAAACCAAAGAGAACATAGCTGTCGAAACCCTTTGATCGGCATGCTGCCAAACTCACTAGGGGGCTTCTTGATCGTATCTGAATCATAGCTCAACCCCTCTGGATCTGACGTGGATCGTATTCGAATCAGCGTCATTAAACAACTCTAAAGGTCATTTGGGGGATTCCTGTTCAAACATAGTCATATTCGAACCAAAGAGAACATAGCTGTCGATACCCTCTTGACCGGCATCGCCAAAGCCACTGGGGGGCTATATGATCGTATTCGAATCTTAGCTTAACCCCTTTGGAACGGTTTACTGATCGTATCTGAATCAGAAGCCTCAAAAAGTTTTATTCTGTCTCTGGTAAAGTTTATTGCAGCCACAATTACTTAACTTGAGACCTTTTTGGGATTATATCTCAAATATATATGAGTAGGTTATGCTTAGTTCAGCTTAACATTTCGACTATAAGTTGTCGGTTTATGGCAATCACTATCCATATGGAAACATTGGTTTCTACAGGGTTGGGTCATCATCCCTACTGTCTGGGTCACATAAACCGGCAGTACGATTCCATATGACAGAATCAGTTTGATCCGGCCCTGGCTATGGACTTTTAAGCCGCCGGTATATTTTGAATTGCGCCATTGGAATCATGCGTGTATCAATCATTGGATTATTACCCTTATTAGATACGGAAATATGAGCCGGCAGTGTGAGCCAATTCCACGGGGTTAGTACCCGCCCTGGCTTTTAACGTTAAGTCGCCAGGGCGTATGTTGTTTAAACTTTGTGCAAGATTTGCAGAACTATGATTTATATAAATTCCTAAGTCCAAGCTCATCATTAAAATTGATGCCTCAAAAGGGTTATCAATTATTGATTTTCTCAAAGGCTATAAGCCGCCGGGTTACAAAAATTCTGGCTTACAATGAATGCGCATTAAGTCGTCATTGGCCAAGAGCCGCCAGGTATTTAAACTCCGGATTTACTTGTCAACCGATGAGGTATTCAAATCTTTAATAGCCAAAACTGGCTGGATTTTCATGATGATATTGAATGATTGAAGTTTTCATACCGTATTATATTATTCAATTCTTTAATAGCCAACATGGCTGGATTTTTATTATGGTTATCAATAGCCAGTATTATGATGGAGGTCTTCAAAGTCGCTTCGGCACAATGGCTATTATTTTATCAATGGGCATGATTCATTTTACAATGGAGGAAATAGTCCCGAGTCGCTGCAGGCTTACGACCCGGCACTTGGGGGCTACGTTATTCAAGTTGAGATTACATCAAATATGCAAGTCTATGTCGCTGCAAGCATGCACTATGACACTTGGGGGCTAATACAAAGTCATTTTTGCTCACCTCATTGAAGACCCGACTCATCACATCGTAATGAGCCGGCCCTTGGGGGCTACCAGTTGCTCTTGTCAACAGTTCAACAAACACAAGTCTTAATCCATTATATTGAAGGATCCATTGCTTAGTTGGTAAAGCACAAAGCTCTTAACCTTGTGGACGTGGGTTCAAGCCCCATGGTGGAGATTACATCATATGATGTTATTATCAATGAATTATATACAAAGTCCCAGCCCAGTAATATCTTACTGAGCCGGCCCTTGGGGGCTACACGTTACTGCTCAAGTTTACATCATCATATTTACAAAGTCCCTGCTCATTATTGCATAAACCCGGCACTTGGGGGCTAATGCATATTGCTCTTTGCTGAAGACAATACTAGGATGACCCGGCTACACTACTATGACTATAGCCGACTCATGGGGGCTACACAACTGGATTTTATTTAAAGCCATGGTGATAAGTCCCGGCTTATTCATGCTGATTAAACCGGCCCTTGGGGGCTACAGGTAATATGGATATAAGGGAGAAATATCTTCCAATTTTCAGTTTGAGTAAATCAGATTTACCCGGTGTCTGCAAAAATCATAAACCGGCGTCGGCGACAATTATGACTCGGCATCATCTATTTATAACCCGGCAATTTTGGTAATCGTAAACCGGCAAGTTTTATATCTTCAAGCCGGCTGAATATAAGTTGAATATTTGAAGACCAATATTTTTGTCAAGTCAAAGCATTGAAAGTCGACTCAAGTGGATTATCTCTTACAGTATTTCTCAACAAGAGACCAATGTCAGCAAATTGACTCTGAAGCTGGCCTGTTGACCCGGATTTTTCAAAGGAAGTATCTGGATTTTTTTTGCATTGGAAAAATTTGAACATATCTGCTAAAGAGATTTGCTATGAGATTATGGATACACATCAAGAAGGAGATGACAAGGACTTAAGGATGATCAAGTGCCGGCTTACAAAGAATATTTAACCCGGAACACAACCTGTGAAATTTGTTCTTGTGTTTATATTGCAGATTAGTTTAACATGGATAAATCCAAATTAAACTGTGGGCTTATGTCGGGGATATACCCCGCGGTATGACCCGTCCGGAAGTATCACCCGGCCGAACTTGGCGCTTCACCGCTGACCCGTCGGAGAACTGGCGACTCACGGGTCTGGCAGCTCACTGGTCAGACGACTCACGAGCCTGACGACTCACGGATGACCCCGACGGTGGGTCAGATAGAAGACTAGGCCCAAGGCCCAGAAGGCCGGCTGACGTTATGGTAGGCCGGCTTAAGAGGAAAGGCGTGAGGAATATCTCCCTTACAAGGAATCAAGACCCGGACTTGTATCCGGCTTGTAGTAGAAGATAGGCTAGTCCTAATCCTATTTGGACTCCACATGTAACCCGCCCCTCTAACTTATATAAGGAGGGGTAGGGCTCCCCAAGAGGGACAAGCAAGAAGAAACAATCTCTAGGGCTAGACACAAAGAGTCGGCTTACCGGCGACTCTCTCGTGATCATAATGAGACATAGCCTCAAACAACATGTAGGGTTTTTACCGGATGATGTTTCCCGGGACCCGAAGCTGTCTAAATCCTTGTCTTGTGTTGCATCTCTCGATTCTGCTCAACCCCTCTCAAGCTACCACATAGATGCGTTGGCCTCGCGACTAAGTCCTGACACTAAGGACATCTAGCGTGACAAATCCACGACACACGGCGCACGTACTCCCGTCTCTTTCCCAACCACACCCGCGCGGGTACACGGTGGAGCTCATTTTTGTATGAAAAAGGCAGCCCACATGGTAATTTGGCACGTGTACTGGTTGTCCACTTGGTGGAGCGAGGATCGTCTACCACGGGTGAACAAAAAAATTATGACTTGACGTGTTATGTTAAAAAAAGAGGCAAACCATGTGGGGCCTACCTTAGAGGCAAGGCCCTATACACTGGAGTACTTTTGATGTGTCCCGTCAACTCGCAGAACGAGGAGAAGCTTGCTTAGTACGCCGTCTCCCTCGCCCACGGGCGCGGTGTCTCGCAGGATGAGGTGAAGCTTCCTCCGCCTTACGGCCGCTCCCTCGCCCATGCACGCGGTGGCTCGCAGGACGAGGAGAAAAATTTACTACTCCCTCCGTTTACTCCTCATCCCTACTACCTTGGTTATAGAGATTGTATAATATTGTTTGGAATATATTTGTCCTTTAGTAGATTTCAATATGAACTACTAGTACATACTCCGAACACTAATGTATATAGACGTATTTCATAGTGTAGATTCACTCATTTTGCTCCGTATGTAGCACTCTCCCTCGCCCCTCGACCCTCGCCCACGTGGTCGACGTGTAGCAATTCATTCGGTCTAATATAGCCAGAACGATATATACTGCACTACCATTATTGCTCGACTTCCCGAAGAGGCGAAGAGCCAATCGCAAGGTTAATTGGAGATGCCAAGCGCAAGGTTATAGGAGAACGAGTAGTAGGTGCCGCGTCATTTATAAATAAAGTTTTTTTTCTTCAGTGGCACGTACGCAATATGATAGGTTCATATGGAGAGAAAAGGAAACCGCTCCACTATATACATAGTCAGGACGGGCCAGCCTACACGGTTGCTTGCTGGGGTTGCTCTCTTCACACTCTCGCACAAAACGACTGTGGCCATATCTCTAACATCCCGGCGGATCACATGCGCTTGGGGAGGGGGTGGATGCTTAGTGTAGATGCGGTGGCCGTCGCCGACGGCGAAAACCCATTGTCGGCACGTCCCGATCAGGGGTTCCCGCCGTTCTCTCTCACAAAGCCGGTGAGGTTTCCTTCGTCCCTTGCTCACTACCGTGACTTGGGCAGTTGCCACCTCCCGCCACCCTCCTCAAGGTTGAGCTACGTCCCTCAGGTACAACTCCCTTTACAGCCGGCTTGCACCACTGCTCCAGCTGCCCACATCACTCCCTCGTGGATATTTCTCTACTTCTTTGCCCTTTTATACCTCTACTGGCTTCTATGTACTGTATTTGTGATGAGTTTATGTCTCATCAACTAGTCCCAGTAATCTTATTCTAATCACTCTTATTCAATTTCTTTGCCACAGGGATGCTCATCTCGATTTTGGTGAAACTGCACAAAATGATCCGATGGTCAAAAGGTTGTAAACTTCATTTATTAGGAAGCTCGAACGTTGCCAGCAAATTGAAGCCTGGTCAGGGTTCACGGTTCAAGGGCTAGGGATTGCATGGATTGTTTTTTTCTTTAGCTCCCTCTGTTCCAAAATAAGTGTCAACTTCAGTAGTAGTACAACTTTGTACTAAAGTTTGCACAAAGTTGAGACACTTATTTTGGAACGGAGGGAGTACATATTTGCTACGATCTGTCAATCATTGAGATACAATAGCATGCATGTTAGTCTCCTTTGTATTTGATGAAATGTTGCAACGGGCAACCTTGGACGAAAGATACATGTAACAGAAGCTGGAAGCTTCATAGCATTGTACAAATTTATCTCGCTGATCAATTACGACGCATTACTATACTAGTACTTCCTTCGTTCCTAAATATAAGTCTTTGTAGAGATTTCACCATGAACCACATGCGGATGTATATAGATGCATTTTAAGTGTAGATTCATTCATTTTGTTCTGTATGTAGTGGAATCTCTACAAAGACTTATCTACTAGTAATAGCTAGCCCCCACTACTAGGAATTCTCTATCCTCTCCTTGAGCCACATCATCAAAATTGATGTAGCCGTTAGATGAAATAAATCAGTCCATAATAGCCGTCTGATCTAGACGTTGATAGGCTCCGCACTAAGCCACATGCAAGCATGCAGAAATACCGTGGCACATGCATGTGAGTGGGTTTTAAATCGCGGCTAAAATTGTACACTACACAACATCTCTCTGTAGGAGTAGGTCGACCTGTCGCTCTCTCTAACACACACATGCTGTTAAACACACACACACACACACGCACGCATGCACGCACGCACCTTGGTCCTGTTGCACCTTCTAACGTGACTTATTACACCTAGACGGAGGGAGTAGTAAGTATACGAGATACGGTGGCACACTGACTTAAGTTGAATACAAGTGCCCAAAATTTGTGTGCATGTTATAATAAGGATTCACTTAAAATAGTACGTGAGCGAACAGAGGGATCAATTGGACAGTGTTCCCAAGCAGTAGCGAGATGTGTGAGGTAAGATACCCCGCTGGCGCTTTTAATTTTTCTTATTAATTTGTTTGTTTCACCCTCTAACTGGTGGGACTCAACGTACTACGTGGAGAGAGGTAAGGTGACTAAGGCTGCATTATTTCGGCACCACTGTGGATAGTCTCACCACCAAAGCCACATGACACGATTATGATTGAAATCCCAATGACTCCCACACACACACAAAAAACACAGCATGCTTGTCACACGAATGCAGGAATGTATAAAAGGTTATTTCCCTCTCGTTGAACATAACGGGAGGGTTGTGTAGCTGGTTAGCCTGTTCGCTCATCAAACTTGAGGTCTCGGGTTCGATAACTACATTTGAGCATAATTTGTGCCGGGAGGATTCTTTGACTGGTCAAAATGTTTTCTAGGGTTTGCACGCTTCACACTCTCTCTCCAGTATATATATACACGCTGGAGCCTCAGCGCTTGTAGTTACTCTCTTCACACTCTCCCGCCCTCTCCCGTTGGAGCCTCAGCGCTTTTAGTTGCTCTCTTCACACTCTCTCGCCCTCTCTAGATCTAAACAAGACTTCGTTGGCCTCTCTCTCCCCTCACTGCTGCTCAAAGAGCCGGCAGGATCCGTCCGCCGGGAAGGGAAGGAGGCTTAACGTTGTCGCCGTCAGCGAGGGACTACCGGCGTAGCTGTTCACTTTCCACCCAGCGGCGGCGCGGGAGGGCCTCCGACCCCTTCTTCTTCGCTGCCGTCCTGCCCCACGAACCATGCCCCAAGAACCTTAAGGTATAATTTACTTACTCCACATGCATTGCTCTAGCTGCATGTATACCATGAATCTAGGATGTGGTTCAAAGAGGAAAGGAGCGGGGGAAAGTAGTGGGAAAAGTTGTATATAGCATGAATCTAGGACGTGGTTCAAAGAGGAAATGAAGGGGGAAAGTTGTATAGAATGAATCTAGGACGTGGTTCAAAAAGGAATGGAAGGGACAAGGATGTAGAGTTTGAGCAGGACTAGATTTGATGCGCTCACATAGGGAAAGGTGTCTAAAGATAACAAAACTGGGACCAACACAAATATGCTCCTTGGTTGTTTGTTCTTTGTTGCAATAGACTTTGCATGACCACAGTACATCGGTAGATGCACATGGTGCTGGTGCGTCCACTGTCCCGTGCAACTCATTAGCTGTTGTTAATCTAAGGCCCTGTTTGGTTAAAAACTCCCTAGTCCCTACCTGCTTGGTTCTGTGGACTAAACATTGACCAGAGGTTATTAAATGACATGCTAAAAGACCATGTTACCCTAGTAATGAACTAATAGAGACAAGGTGCGATGCGTGGCAGGGGCAACTGTTGGAAAAAGTCCCAAAAAGACTCCCTCGGGGTCTTCTTTCTTTAGTCCCAAATGCCCACTTTTAGTCCCTAAAAGTCCCTCCTGTTTGGTTTAGATGGGACTGACATGGAGTTTTTTTAGTCCCTACACCAAAATGTCCCTATAAACAAACACCCTCTAATAATGCCGCTGGAAAATTGATGCAATGCCACAGTTAAAAGCAAATTACATGTTTAACGAATTTTATTGTTAATATAATCTCTATGTTAATATTAATCAATGCCATCGTTTGAGAAATGCTACTGTCTTGCTTTCTTTCCCATTTAGATAAGGTAGATGCTTCTTTTGTTGGCTTCTGTGTCATCCACCGTTATTGACCACTAATTGTTTCCTTTGCACCTCCGTGTAAACAGGGTTATCTACTTCACCTCGTTGCCATTGTGACCTTTTGTTGCACTACACAAAACACTTTTGTTTTAAGAGTGTTTTGTGCAGTTCAACCAAAATGTCACACCGACAACGTTGTTTGATTGCTTGATCTTAGTGGAATCGCACAAGAGGAGATCTTACTTCCTATCCGTTAAGGCGAATTTGGTTCAGATCTTCTTCTTGTGAGTTGTTTGAATTCCACATCATGAGAGGTCAAGATTACTAGCCTTCTTTCACATGATTCTGCAGTGTGCTTTCATATGTTGTGCTACTTGTATGATAATGTTGCTTGATTTTAGTGAACTGCACGAATGGAGACAAGACTTCCAATCTGTATGTGCACCGTAATATCCCATTGAGGTAAGATAAGGATATTTCACAACTGCTGGCCTGTATTTTGCCACTTTCATCAGAAAATTAAGTTTAGTACTATACTTGTGCTCCCTAATTGACATGCCAAATCTTACATTGAAGGCGAAGCTTGTATGTTATTGAACCAAGTGATGAAGGGGAAGAACAAGCGGAAGAAAAACAAAAATCAACTCTTGGTGCTGTAATGAAGCACTGGAACTGTGATAACACAAGTAATGATATAGGTTTGCATCTTAATTTATTGCTATGGCTGGAACGAGCAATTGTTTTGCCACTGATTTGATGCCACTCTTAATGTAATATGTAATTATCTCTACTTTTGCAAACAGGGATCCTCTTTGAAGATACCATATATTTTAGTGGAACTGCACAAGAAGATGTTGGAAACATTAAATTAATCGAGAAGTATATAGTAAGCATGGCCACCAGCGTAGATAGCAACAAATGGTTCCGGAGAAGTGCTTCATCTGTATGCTCTACACAATAAGCCTCCCGACAAAGGTTGGTACTCGCCCACTAATTTCATCCATATGATTGAGCTTTGTCATCTCTATTGGTGTTGTGCTACTGTTTAGATACTATCATGAAAAAGGGGTATTGTCGTTGAGAAGTGCTTCATCTGTGCTGTTTTAAATATTTACTTTCCTTTTTTTCGAGCAAACAGGGATGCTAGCATTTAGTAGTCCTCTTGTCTTTGCACAACAGGATCATCTTCCTCTGAATAAGAATATGGAGTACGTGAAGTGACTAGTTCCGATTATGCCAGGATGAAGAAGCCCTGTCTATCTTCTCATCAGAAGGAGCAGTTGAAGGATGGTTACATTACTCCCCACAAGACCAAACTAACTTCAGCTCATAAGGACTGACAAATCTCCATTTTTTTGCTGTGATGCGCGAGTACAATGTTGTTCTAGGATTCTTTCTGGTGAGTTCCATTTTTCTAAAAGTGTGCTCTACATGGACCATGTATGTGCCTGTTGAAACTGTCAGTTCATAGTACAATTTGCTTTATACTAATCACTTTTTTGTATTTGTGCAAACAAGGGTGCTCAGCTTGATTTCAATGGGAACTGCACAAAATTTTCATGAATACATCCAATCATTCATTTCCACCACAAGAAAGGAGGTGCCGATAAGTTCAAGGCGTTGCAACATATAAGGGCGAAATCATACAAGCTACTGGCGAATTTGGTTGATTTTGGTGGAACCGCACAAAAAGAACAGCTGGTTTATTTAGCACGAGGTGCCATGTCAATGTCCGAATCGATGGCAAACCCTGCCCATTCCACAATCGTAGGCATTTGATATTTTGGAATGGGACAACCTTGTCAAATTTTGCTCATTTATTTTAGCAAGACATGCGTTTGATATTTTGAATGGGACGCCTTTCTTTGCCGCCAGCGTCGATCAATTTTTTCTTTATTCTTTAGTTTGAAGTAAATATTGCCTCGACATGTGAGTCGCTGAGATGCATAATCATCGATTGTTTTGAATGTTCTCTATGAATTGCAGGGCCTGTGTGTTTGATTGCAATGTATGAAATGCTAAAAGCTGCTCAAACTCTTTGTACTCATACATTTCCTTTTTACTTTGCACATTGTGGAAGTGCATACTTTTTTGTATAATTGGTCAAAGTAGAGATACTTTGACTGCAGACAAAACTTGTATGCAGACTAGAAAGGACCGGAGGGAGTACATGTGAAACTGCTGCAAACGAGGTGATCACCCTGGGAATAATGCTAGTACGTATTGTTTTGCATGTTCATCCTATGCCAATGATACAGGAATTCGAACTAATCAAAATAAATTCATTCATACACGGTCGGATTTCATATAAACATGCCGAATTTCATTACATTTCATACATTCTTCAACTAAAAAGGGGTGCACTGGAGGTACAATTAATTAACCGAAGCTACCCACCTGTGTCCCGCTGAGCCGAACAGAAGCTTCAGTGACTTAACTGCAGGTGCAGTTGTGTAACTGACATGTGGCCTGTTGGGCCCACATGTCAGTCAGCCAACTGCACCAGCAGTTAAGTAGAAGCAGTGTTCTTCTCTAGCGCAGCTCTCCGACTCCACGTCGCCGCCAAGAAGCTAACTGGCCGTCAATGGTCAACCCGCCTAGCTTGGTTTCAACCGGAGGGTAGCAGCGGTGGCCTTACTTGGACCCGAGCGGCGGTGACCTATTGTGTCCTACTCTTCCTCGTTTTCTGTGTGGCGCGGCCTCGTTGGCAGCGGGGCGGGGCCTCGGTGGAGTCGTCGATGTCCTCTATCTCGTTGCCGGAGGGCGGCGCCTCAGCGGAGCGGTGGAAATCCTCCCCCACATTGCCGGCAGGGTGGGGCCTCGGCTGAGCCGGCGATGTCCTCTGCCTCGTTGTTGGCGGGGCGGGGCCTCGGCGGAGCCGGCGGTGTCCTCTGCCTCGTTGTTGGCGCCGCGGGGCCTCGACGGAGCAGGGCCTCGTCGACGCCAGCGGAGCAGGGACTCGTCGGGTCGTCATTGTCCTCTGCCTCGTCCTCATTCTCGCCAAACAGTGCCTCGCCCGCTTTATCGCCCTCTTTGCTAGCCTCTTTGTAGGCGGCCGTAGCCTCCGCCACCCGCATGTGGTACCGCCAGCGCTCGAGGTGGCCCTTGCGGGCGGAGCGGTACGAGTCGAGCAGCGCCTCCTGCTCCTTCCACTCCACGGCGATCTGCTCCTCCGCCTGCTGGTGCTCCTGGAGGAGATGGTGGTTGTAGGAGGCGTCGGCCTACGCCTCCCGGAACTGCTCCTCACGCATCTGCCTCACCCTGTCCACATATTGGGCACGGGCCTCGCCGATGGTCATGGTGCAATGCACCGGCGAGGATGGCGCGGAGGAGGGGGTTGGAGCCAGATCGTCGACTACCATGTCCTCCATTGGGACGTCGTCGTCCTCCGGCTGCCTGCTGGCCAGCCGGTCGGCAGCAATGGCTGCCATCTCCTTGTGATTCGTCGTCCGCCCGTCCCGAAGAGCGCTGGAGCGCGAGGAAGCCATGGTGGGCAGTAGTGGTGTGGACAAGAGAAAGGGAACGGATGAGGATGACTGCGGCTATGGCCGGCGCAGCAGTTTATATAGCAATGGTGGGGGGGCGGAGGGACGGACATGTGGCGCCGGAGTAGCCGCCTGGCAACCGCGTATCATTAATGTGGGCGGTAGATGGACGGATGGACGGCACTTGTGTCGTTTGAAGGCCGAGCAATCGCCTGCACCGGGAAGCGGGGTGGGCGGCGCTGACTGTTTCGAGCGGAAAGCGCGCGCGGGCGAGGAGATGACTTTACTTGGTGAGGATGACAATGGGGACCCACCAGGTCCATAGCCTCACGTACGCAAGTGCCTCCATATTATATATATATATATATATATATATATATATATATAACTATAATTTATTTTGCTTCATCCTGGTTTCCTGACATCATGGTCCCACACCATTGTCAACCTATCTAGTAGTCAATAAACAAGAGAATTGCACAAGAAGCGGCCGACAAATGGGACCAAGCAGCTCGAGCAGTATTTGTGTGAGCACTTCAGAGTTTTTTGATGTTTGGCCCAGATATTAATTTTTCTCCTCTGAAGAACAACGAAAACATCGCTGCAGGTATTAACTGGGCGGGCTGTGGCCCGTCTAGCCCAGGCTAGATATCCAGCCTAGATATTAATTTTTGTCAAGCTGAAAATGGCTAGCCCAGCTATACTTTTTTTTAGGAATACCCAGGCAAGGTCAAGTTGTTGTTCTCCGCCCCGCTGGGCTGCAAATCTTTCCTAGGAGGGATGCATTAGGCATAACAAGAAAATGGGCTTTAAGAAATAATAAATGGGATGTAATTATAAAAACTGGGCAGTAACTATAAAAAAATGCACCAAACACGTGATTACTTTATAAAATATTATTTTTGTATATTGAAAATTTTAATTTCATTAGTTGTTGCGAGCGTAATGTTTCGTTGGACTTTTACGTAATATAAATTTATATTGAAATTGTATTTAATTTGACTAGAAATTTCGGGATAAAAATATTTCGGATCCCATCAAAATGTGGGAATTTTTATTGAATTTTGTTTTGAACGGTTGGTTGAAATGGGCTGTACTTTTAACAAAATGTAAAAGGGTTGTAGTAAATTCCATTATAATTCAATAATGGGCTACACATTCTTACAAATCTCAAATGGGCTATAAGTTCTCTGCCACACACTTCTGGCCTTACTAAGTTGACGTGTATGCAAGGCTTTGTCAACTTATAGTCAACACACGGTTCTAGCAGCAGTGGCCGTTGGATGTCCATCCAACGGATGTCGTGCTTCTTCTTCAATCTCGGATATTCTAGCTTCACCCGCCCAAAAAATGATTCCTCCCCCTGACATCTGGGGCGCACCATTTTGGAAGCTGACCTGTGGGCCTACTAAGTTGACGTACCAAGGGCTTTGTCAACTTAGTCAATATAAACGATTCTAGCTACAGTGACCGTACGATGTCCATCCAACGGTCGTCGTGCTTCTTCAACCTCTGGTCTTCTTGCTCCAGCCGCCCAAAGCAGCGCCTGTCGTGCCGCCTGCTCCTGCCTCCGGTGGCCGGCTGTGCTGCCACAGAGCCGTCACCGCCCCCTACTACTCCCACCGCTGGCCAGGCCATCACTCCACTCACCCACACCCCCTGTTATTCTGCGGCGACGGCAGCGCAGCTGAACCAGTGAACCCTCGTACCCCTCTCCACGTGTGCATCCACTACCGCGTCTTCCCCGGCTCCGCATCGTCCCCTTCCTAGGCCTCGCCGTCGTCCACCACCCTGGTGCTCTCGGCGCGGCGTGGTCAATGTGGTCAAGGAACGACTTCCATCGGACGTGGATCAGACGTGGAGAGGTCGATACCGGGTCCATGGCAGCCGCAAGGAAGTGCCTCCTTATTACGCGCAAAATAATTATTCCTCCACCGACGGCGGGACCCACCGGACGGGCCACCGTATTTCGTGAAAAAATGAATCGCCCCCTGACTGCTGGGACCCACGAGCTACATCTTCGCACGCAAGGAAGTGCGTCCGAAAAAAAAACGATTCACCCCCCTCACTGCTGGGACCCACCAGCTACATCTTCGCACGCAAGGAAGTGCGTAAAAAAAACGATTTCCCCCCCGACTGCTGGGACCCACCAGCTACACCTTCGCACGCAAGGAAGTGCGTCCGGGCAAAAAAAATGATTCGCCCCCCTGACTGCTGGGACCCAACAGCTACACCTTCGCACGCAAGGAAGTGCGTCCAGGCAAAAAAAACAAAAGGATTCGTCCCCTGACTGCTGGGACCCACCAGCTACATCTTTGTAGGCAAGGAAGTGCCTGACAGTCGGGACCCACCTGGTCGAAGCGTACGTAGCGTTGTCATTCTGGTCGCGAACGTGTATGTACATACTGGTCGATGTAGAGGCGCGCACGTGTCGTAGTAGAGGTGCGCACGTAGCATGTACACGTACGTACAGTGGCCAGGGTGCAAGAAAGAAAATACGGCCACGTATGTGTACATACGGGCAGGGTCTCGAACTCCTACTCGCGCATACGTACGGCCAGGGCTCGTGTACATGGCTGGGTCGGAACGGAGAAACAGCGTCATCGTCGTGTTCATGGGGAGGCAACGGAATGCGTCGTGTTCATGGGGAGGCAACAGAATGCGTCGTGTTCATGGGGAGGCAACGGAATGCGTCGTGTTCATCAGGAGGCAACGAAATGCTCGTGTTCATCGGGAGGCAACGGAACGCGTGGGAGCCAACCGGCTGGGTCGGAACGGAATGCGTGGTCGTGTTCATCGGGAGGGCTTGGACAGTACAGGCGATGGAAACGAGGCCCAGTGTACCACAGAACGGAGGAAACAGACCTCCTACGGTCGAAACGGGGGTCATGTTGATCGGGAGGGGTGTGGCGTACCGCAAAACGGAGGAAACGGACCTCCTACGGTCGAAACGGGGGTCCTGTTGATCGGGAGGGGTGTGGCGTACCGCAAAAGGATGAAACGGACCTCCTACGGTCGAAACATGGGTCCTGTTCATTGGGAGCGGTGTGGCGTACCGCAAAACGGGACTCCACGGGATACTGTTCATCTCCACCGTCGACCTTCTCCAGCCTCCACGGGCTACCGTCGACCTCCTCCAGCCTCCACGGGCTCCTGTTCATCCAGCCTCCACCATGCGCTACTCCACCGTCTACTGTTCAACCACCCCTCCACCATCTACTGTTCATCCAGCCCTCCACACCAGGGGTCCTGTTCAACCACCCCTCCACGGGCACCCCTCCACCGTCTACTGTTCATCCAGCCCTCCACACCATGGGGTCCTGTTCATCCAGAGGCAACGCCACCGCTCACTGTTCATCCAAAATCCCCCGCAACGCTCACTGTTCATCCCAGAGGCAGCATCGATCGGCTTCAGTTAGCAGCATAACGAAGGAATCGCTCGATCGGGTTCAGCTAACAGCCATCGATCGATCACTCGGGTTCAGTAACGCTTAGCCTGCAGTGCAATCGGTCGGGTTCAGTTAGAGCCCAACGCCTCGCTCGGGTTCTGTTAGAGCCAACGCCTCGCACACACGTGCGTATGTGTACGAGAGAAACGCGCATCGCTCGGCCCCCAACCTCCCACCGTAACCGGGAACTCCCCGAAATTTTCCATGCCCTCGCTTCTACCACGGTTTTTCCCGTCATGGACGGCCCAAAGAATGTCATGCAGCTGCGTCTCCGACCCGCCCAGGACGAAAAGCCCATTTTCTGTCATGATTTTTTGTCATAGAAGTAGGAGCCCACCACATCTACGATGATACCGGGTTTTGTCACAATTATCGTCATAGAAGTGTCACATGTATGACAGAAATTTTTTTCGTTCGGCTCAAAATGTCACGGATGTGTCTTTTTTTTGTAGTGTGTTGTTGAAGATGTTGATGGAGATTGCCCTCCCCAAGATGGGAGAGTTGTTGGTGATGATGATGACGATGATTTCCCCCTCCGGGAGGGAAGTTCCCACGGCGGAATCGCTCCGCCAGAGGGCAAAAGTGCTCCTACCCAAGTTCCGCCTCGAGACGGCGGCGCTCTGTCCCGAAAGCCTTCTCCTTATTTTTTTTCTAGGTCTTATATACCAGAAGACAGGCACCGGAGGTGGGCCGAGGAGGGCACCAGGGCACGCCTGGGCTCCCTAGCGCGACCACGTGGGTTGTGCCCACCTGGTGGGCCCCCTATGGTAGTTATTTGCTCCAATATTTCTTATATATTCCATAAAAAATCTCCGTGAAGTTTCAGCTTGTTTGATGTTGTGCAGAATAGGTAGCCTGCCGTAGCTTTTTCAGGTCTAGATTTCCACCTGCCGGAATTCTCCCTCTTGGTGTGTTCCTTGCAAATTATGAGAGAAAAAGGCATTAGAATTACTCCAAAAAGCATTATTATGGATTAAAACATTATAAATAACAGTAAGAAAACATGATGCAACATGGACGTATCAACTCCCCCAAGCTTAGACCTCGCCTGTCCTCAAGCGAAAACCGAAATCGAAAAACATGTACACATGCTTTGAGACAGAGGTGTCGATAAAAACAAAATACGGACATAGAAGCATCATGTTGATTATTATAACAACAACAAATTTAAACATAAGACTTTTATCATAGAACTTTTATCATAAACTTCTCATGAATAAGTAATAGTTCATCACATAATCAAAGTATAAGGCAAAAACTCTATTAGAAACCAACAAACTATGTTCTCAGTCAACTTTGCCACTACAATTCATCATCTTTTCAGGAAGGGTCGCGAGTTGGAGCCTTTAGGCAAGTCCACATACTCAACCATCATATAGTCTTCTATGATTGCTAACACTCACCACGCACACATGAGCAAGACGTTTCAACCAGACACATAGAAAGGTAGGGGCTTATAGTTTCGCCTCCCAACATACTCACCTCAAGGGTGATGTCAACAACAATAACTCATGCTCTCTATATTCAACTGGACATATGTGCCTAGATATTTCCTCACCACATGATGCTTGCCAAAGGAGAAAAATAAAAGGGAATAGAAGGAAAACTTTGACTCTTTGCATAAAAGTAAATACATGTAAGTAAAAGGTAGGCCCTTCACAGAGGGAAGTAGAGGTTGCCATGCGCTTATTTGTTTGCATGCTCAATCCCTTAGTGCAAGAGAACGTCACGTTGTATTGCCCCTTAAGATGATAACATTTATTATGCAGTCTGTCACTTTTATTCTTTGCCATCCAAGTTCGTACAACGCTAAATTTTCTCTTACACTAAATGATCTCACACCTTTAGTAGCAATTTTTATTGCCTTTTTGCAACGATGACAACTTACTTGAGGGATCTTGATCAGGCCCAAGGTAGGTATGGTGGACACTTGAAAAAGAGTTGGGTTTAAGGGTTTTTGGATGCACAAGTAGTATCTCTACTTAGTGCGTTATTTTTGGCTTGCAAAGATAGGGGCAAGCACTACATGTTGAAGGATCTATGACAATATGACTTCTATGTGAATATAAACAAACATAAACCATTAAGTTGTCTTCCTTGTCCAATGTTAATAATTTTGGGATATAGTATTTTGATGAGAGCTCACAATCACAAAAGATTTCTAGGATAGTATATTTATATGTGAATCTTCCCTTCCCTTATTAGTTCTTTCATGAGTTGCATCATTGATTAATGCTATGTTTGTCAATCTCTAATAAAATTTCCTACTTATACTTTTCCTTATGTGGTGCCATCACCTACCATAGGATTAGTATATGATCTTATTGATTTATTTCCTTTCTTTTATTTAAATCCTTACTCTTTTTATTTCTTTCTTATTTCTTTTCTTTATTTGCAACATGAAAGTAAAGAAAGAAAAAACTCAAACTAAACTTTATTATATAACTTGCACATGATTACAATGATAGATCATAAGCAAATTCTCAAAGAAGAAAGGATCGAACTAAACTTTATTTCATCTAAAGAAAAAAGATCGAACTAAGATAAGTAAAAGCAAAAAGATAGCGGGATGATACGATACCGGGGCACCTCCCCCAAGCTTGGCGGAAGCCAAGGGGAGTGCCCATACCCGATACTCAGTTCTCCTTTGGTGGTGAAGAAGATGGTGGTGAAGAAGCGATCCTATCCTTAAGGATTAAGAGATTCTCCAACCGACGGATGACGCTCCGGAGATAGGTGATATGCTCTTGATGCAGAATATTTTCGCAAGTGAGATACTTATTTTGTATGCGAAATATTTCAATGACGCGCAAAGCTTCAATCTCAACAGGAGTAAGATGAGTAAGGTAGGGCTTAAGGATATCTTCCTCCTCCTCCTCAGCCAGCAGTGCTTGTGCTGCCACCGGGGATGGATTCACAGTAGTTTCCTTGCCCTTGTCTCCCTTGATGGCGTTTGTCGGGAACAACACCTATGGGATCATAGGGAATCCCTACTACGTTTGGCGGGGTGCGGGGCTATGCAAAGAGCGGGTCTAGAAGATCAACGCGGGGATTTTACCCAGGTTCCGGCCGCAAACGATGCATAATAGCCTAGTCCTGCTTTGGTGTATATTTGGTGTTCTTGAGATCTTGAACTAGCTGCGGTGCATGCCCAGTCCAAAAAGTCCAAATCCTTCCTCAGTACACCTCAGGCCTCCTTTTATACATCAAAGGGGTTGCCACAGTGGCACATAGGAGGTGGAAAGTATGTACAGTGTACAAGTCTATCACCTGGCACCATAGGACAAATGCATTTAATGTGCTGCCGTCGTGCCCTCTTGCTTTATCAGGGACGTCAAAGGAGCCTGTCCCGTCCGTCACCGCCTCGCCTGACTCCGACGCGCGTCCAAGCTGACGAGGCATGCAAAGCGTGCCGGCTGGCTGGCCGAAATGGTGCGGTGATGGCGTGGTCTTCACAAAGATCTACATGCCACCATGCAGGTGCTTGGCTAGTTGGCCTAGAAGCTGCATGCTGCCACGCAGGCGCTCGCCTAGTTGGCGGGCTGGCCGCCACTTCGGAACGGGCGAGGGGCAGCAAAACCTTGGTAGGTGTGAGCCTAACTGCGGCCCTGCAGATGTCCCCGGCAATGGTCTTGCTGGGGTCTCGTGGACGTCCCCTGTAAAGTTCTTGTCGGGGGCCTTCATCTTCTGGTTCTCATCTGGTCTTGCAGGCATTTGGTCTTCACAAAGATCTGCATGCCACCATGCAGGCGCCTCCCGAGCCTTGGTTCCAACGTTGTCGATGGTATCGGAACTCTTAGGCTCAGGGGTGGGGGCCTCGCTGGTGTTGTGAAATTTTCCCCGGCAAGGCTCTTGCCGGGGCTACGCAGCCCCCCCCCCCCCCGGCAAGGCTCTTGCCGGGGAAAGCCGATCTTGTCCCTTTGCTCCTCGCGCCTCTTGCTTGGGCGCTACCCTGGTAGTCGTGTATCTTTGCTTCCTCTGCCCCTGCCAAGCGTGGCCGCAGGTGTAGCTACAACTGCCCGTGCACAAGTAAAGGGGTACAGAAAGGCCCCTACTTTTGTACACCGGTAGGAGCCCCCGGGCCTGGGCCACACATAAGCGCAGAGTGTTGTTGGTCCAGGCCCAGAACGGTGTGCGGGCACACGTGGCAGAGTTTTAACTGCAGTAATCCCTTCACCAGTTGCGCTTCCCCACGACCCGCATCAGGTGCGTGACGTGGGGGTCGTGCGTGCAGCAGTCGCAGCGTGCTTGCGTCACCTTGCGGTGAATAGTAAAGAGGCGGCCTGCGCATCCCAATAAAAAAGAGGGAACCGCAGGGGCGTTGCTCATTTACTCCCCTCGCCTCTCCCAATCTTGGAACCGCCGTTCCATGTTTCCCCCAGCGCCTGTCTTTTTCGCCATGTATGTCGCATGCATGGCGTGGGGTAGGTGACAGACGCGCAGGATTTGGGAAGGCGCGCCATAGCAGATACCCATGCGCCTTTTATTGGCGCGGGGAGGGCGGTCGATGACCTCGCCCGTTACCAATGGATTTAATGAGCTGGATTTGAAAGGGCTCTTCGGAGGTGTAGAGTCAAACCCCAGCCTTCTTGGCTTGGCTATAAAAAGGGACCAGGAGGAGGAGGAGAGGCATCATCTCGTGTCTTCCTTTCGTCTCCATTCTCCATACACTTCCATGCTGAGAGGGCATGGGCGCGGCCGTCCTTCTGCGGAGGCGACTAGGTCCTCCTCCCGCCAGAGAGCCGCGGCGGTTAAGGAAGAGCCAGATGCCCAAGGCGGAGGTCACACTCAGGGTGGAGGCACCGGACAGGGCCGCGGTCGGCGAGGTGGCCAAGGCAGAGGTGGGCGCGGAAGGGGGATACCCGCGACGCCACCATCTCCGCCACCATCTCCTCCTGCTTCATCGAGCGGCCATGTCGGGGACACAGCGCTGGAGTTCATCTTGCAGCTGCGTGAGCCGCTGCGTGGCCGCCTTTATCTTCGTGAGGCATTCGCGAGGGTGTTGGAGATCGACCAGCCGCCGAGGCTGAGGCTTCACATGAAGGGGTGTTGCAATGGCGACATGTGGGCGAACACAAGGTTCACCGTCCCTCATGTAATGCTCCTTCGTCGGGGTTGGAAAACCTTCGCACGCGCCCACTGCCTAATGAAGGGGCACGTTCTCCACTTCAAATTAGTGGAGAGCGACTTGCTCTCTGTCAAGGTCTTCGGGAGCTCGGGAATCCGGCTAGGGTGCTGCACGGAGAGCTCGACTGATGTAGAAAACTCTTCCTCGAGCGGTAGCAACGGGGAGGAGACCGGTGGGAAGGACGATGGGGACGGGTCCGACTAGACATCGGACGCCCCATCCCTAGGCGACGCCGACAAAAGCACCACCTGCACTTGGCCTTCTCCCTGGCAGAGCGATTTGCCGGGGGCAGTTCTTGGTGGTGGCTCCTCGAGCCAGCTCCTTGAATTTCTTGGGGCCATCGCTTCTGGCGGTTGGCGCTGGAAGGCTGGAGAAGACGAAGAAGGCAGGTGGCGGGCTGTCAAGTCAGAGTACGATGGCATCGACACCTTCATCTCGTATTGCCGGCCTGCTGCCTCATCATTCGGCCTCTCCCCCGGCACTGTCATCACCAGCCCTTTCTGGGCGGCTGCCGGGATGTTCTCTTGGTGTCTTCTGCGTCTCGTACCTCTCCTAGGCGCTCCTTTTGCCCTCCTGCCATCTTGATCCGCTTCCTGAGGAGAGGGACAAGAAAGGGATTACGGGCATCTTATCTTTTTTAGATTGTAAGCCTGAGGGCACTTGTCGAATTTAGACCTTGTAACCCCTTGCTCATGTTTACATTCCGTATGAATTGTACTTGTTCAATCAACATATTAATGAAAAAGGGTGTTTGCCGGGTTCTTTTGTGTGTGAGCGAGGCCCACACTAAGGAGCGAGTCCTTATTATTTTAAGTAAACAACGTCACCCGGCAACAAACCTTGCCATCCTCCCGGTCTATACCGCGATTATACCCACACCCTTAGCGGAAGTAGGGGTAAAGTAGGATCGTGCCCTTTGTTTGTTTCCCTTCCACCGCAACTCCAACCAAATTCCAGCCTGAAAAGGATTTCAGGCATAGGAAGGAGGGAGCACAGTGGTATAGGAATGAACAAAGTTTCGTACATTCAAGTTTCATATGGAAGCGCATAGCGGGGGAGAAAATACTTATCTGAATTTGCAGCCCCCGGCATCCTAGGCTTGCCGGGGTAGGGGGTGTCGATCCGCCTTCTTTCCTCCCGACGGTTCTGTAGAAGCGCCTGTGCAGCCTGCGAACCAAGAAAGGACTGGAAGAGACAGAAAGACACACACTTGACCTCTATGCTAGGGGTTAGTTGCTGCCGAGCACTCTCCACCCTGACACACACAAAGAGAGAGAGAGAGAGAGAGAGAGAGAGAGAGAGAGATAGAGAGAGAGACTCAACCTAGCATGCATGCTAAATTCTAGGGCGCTAGCGCTTCATTTATTTATCTGTTGCTCAGGGTCTGCGCCTGGCTTTGTACAAAGGGTTACATGCCTTGTCGGCAAGGCTTGTACAAAAAGTGTTCTGCCGGGGGCCCGGCAACCGCGCCTTATGGGTTAAACTTGTGAAGATGTTTGATGTTCCAGGAGTTGCTCACTGGAATACCATCTTCGGTCTTCAGGCGGACTGCGCCGGGCCTGGTGACTCGTATTACCCGATAAGGGCCTTCCCACTTTGGCGTCAACTTGTTGGAATTCTTGGCAGATTGGACTCGCCGAAGAACAAGGTCGCCTTACTCAAGGCTTCGGGCATGAACCTTGCGGCTATGGTAGAGGGGCAAGGCTTGCTGGTAGAGAGCGGCTCGCACAGCAGCCCGAAGGCGATCTTCCTCAAGGAGCATCGCATCATCTTGGCGCAACTGCTGTTGCTCAAGCTCATCATAAGCGAGCACTAGAGGTGACCCGTATATGAGTTCCGTGGGGAG
Source organism: Aegilops bicornis (assembly GCA_021605145.1). Taxonomy (NCBI): domain Eukaryota; kingdom Viridiplantae; phylum Streptophyta; class Magnoliopsida; order Poales; family Poaceae; genus Aegilops; species Aegilops bicornis. The sequence goes on along the minus strand of CM038669.1, from coordinate 376,506,827 downwards.
AACTCCTTCTTCCCCGTATACCAGGGATAACGGTGTCTGGCCAGTGGCTCGATTTGGCGTCGTTCTGATCGACCAAAGAACCATTGGCAACTCATCAATCCAGCGCCTTCCGCACTTGTGCAGCTTGTCAAAAGTTCTGGTCTTAAGGCCTCGCAGCACTTCTGCATTCGCCCTCTCAGCGTGGCCGTTACTTCTGGGATGAGCAACAGAAGCAAAACAGACCTTGCTGCCAAGGTCTCGAATGTACTGCATGAATGTGCGGCTCGTGAACTGCGTGCCGTTGTTGGTGATGACTCTATTCGGCACACCAAAATGGCAGACTAGTCCCTTGAAGAACTTGACGGCTGATTGTTCTGTCACCTTCCTCACCGGTTCCACCTTCAGTCACTGTGAACTTGTCGATCGCTACGCACAAGTACTCAAAGCCCCCGACAACACGGGGAAAGGGTCCCAGTATGTCAAGCCCCCAGACAAAAAATGGCCAGGAAAGAGGGATTGTTTGAAGGGCTTGGGCTGGCTGGTGCAGCTTCTTCGAATGGAACTGGCAGCTGCATCCTGGAGAGCGGTGGGTTAGAAGAAACCTTGCTGGAACGCTTTGCCGGCAAGGGCCCTTGACCCTATTGGGGAGCCAAACATGCCTCCATGTATCTCTGCCAACAGATTTAGTCCGTCTTCCTGAGGAATGCATTTTAATTTCACACTGTTCGATCTCCTTCTGTATAGGGCATCATCCACAAATTGGTACATGTTGGACCGACGGGCTACTTTCTCCGCCTCTTCCTGTTCCTAAGGGAGTTCCCCTATCTGGAGGAAACAGATGGTGTGTTGTGCCCATGCCGGAGCCTGGGGCTCGACGGCAAGGACTAAAGGCTCATCTATGGCCGCAGGGGTAGCTGCATCTACGGTCAGGGCTTGAGGCCCTGCCGGAGGTTGCTGCTCCCCGTCAAGCTTGGGGCACCCGGCAACGTCCTTGTCGGCGGCTCCTGGGAGCTTAGCCGGAAAGTACTTGCCAGGGCCCTCAGTGCTGTACTTGCACCAGAGGCCGGCGGCACCGTACTTGCACCGAACACCCGCTACGCCGTTTGCATGGGTGCTATCGTTCGCCTTGTCCACGGCCCGCTGGATGCCAATGCGCTGGTCCGTAGGCTCGACCACCTCCTTTGCCCAGGTGTCCACCTGGGCGCAGTCGAGGAACATGGCTGTCGCATCCTCGAGCTGGTGATCTCCGATGAAATAGCCAACTTGGAGCTCGAGATCGCGCTCAATATGTACCGCGAGCGTGTCGACCGCTTGGACGAACGCCTGCACGAGTTCAGGCAGAGCCAAGAGCTACCCTAGGCAAGGGCTGCTGGTCATGGTCTCATGGACGCGTTTTATTTTGAAAAGTCGTTTCGACGTGGATAGCTATGTATTCACAGCAATCATAGTCTTGCTCTGTTTATTGCTCTGTTTCAATGTGTGTACTCTATTTTGCATTCTTATATGTTCTGTTTCAATGTGTGTGTATACGCTTTCCATTCTGTATATGTGGATGATAACAACTAGATTCAAATTAGTATACAAAAATAGATAGAAAATGGAATTCATAATATATATATATATATTAATTGTACATTAGTTCATAACAGAATATGTATATACATATATATATATAATATCATCACATATACGTGATGATACTTAACTACTAGGTACAATGCATAAAATTGAAAACGAACAATACTAAAACTAATAATCCCACCTGGGGCCAGTATTCTGACAGCCCCTCGCCAGTAGCTCCCTAGTGTGCGACGTCTTCCCAGTGCGGAGGCAGTACTCCGACTCCTCCGCCTCGCAGCGCTTGACGTACCGATCTTCCTCTTGCTGACGGACGCGCGTGTCCGATCTTGCCATATCGTTGGGCGCCCATCGGACCTCCTCGTCGGTGGCACGCTGGAGCTTATCGGCCCACCTCCATGCAGCGACGAGGCGCCCAGCGCCTATGACCTTTCTCGCGAAGTACCCGTCTTCGTACACCTCCTCGGCACGATGACGCGCCCGCCCCCATAGCTCTGCCGCCTCCTTTTTAGAGGCGGCATCACGGGCTTCACAGGCCGCCTGGTACCTGGCTTGCTCCTCCACCATATCCTTCTTGAACGCCACTTGCCTGGCTTTCCCAGCTGGCGGCGGCGTCTTCCACAGACAAAGATTGTACGGGCCCCAAAACCAATCCAAAGTTGGGGGGTCCGGCGCAACCTCGTCAGGCAGCGCATAGGGGTCCTCGTCGCTGCTAATCGGGTGAGCGTCCTCGGGGGGCGGCTACTCTTCGTCGGCGGGAGGCCGAGCGAGAGGGAGGGCGAGCGAGGGGAGGATGTAGATGAGAATGCAGGCGGGACGGCGTGAGCAAGGTAGTATTTATTCGCGGCCGGAATCTAGATCGATGGGGACAGTACACACGCCAGTTGCCGGAATTTACAAGTCCTGTAGTTTGAATTACACACGATTCCCGCAGCAAAATCCGTGTGTGAACATAATAGCTGACGGTTTCCAATATAGAACCGTGTCCGATTAATGATCCCCGCCAATCACCTACCAAACCTCGAGCCGCGAGATAGAGTGCCAATCGTGTGGGGGCCGGTTGTCTTGCCAGATCTTTACATTCTCTTTTTTGAACACCATCATCTGATGATTTTTTTTAACTCGTACACAAGTACACAAAAATATCATTTTTCAAACCGTTTTGGTTAGGCGTTGCATGTAGATGTAGTTCAAATTTGAATTACGTTCATTAAATGGTTAGAAAATCACTTAAATGTCTTTAAAAGGTCAAATGACCCCTGAAATTTTCCAAATTTTCACATGATAGTTGTATTAGTGCACGTTAAACGTAGGAATTTTTTTTAAGGCCGTAAGAGGAAGCTATCTCCAGTTCGTCATCAAACGTGCATTGTTCCCTCCCAGAACCACAAACCTTCTAGTGAGTTGCTCCGGTTTGTGAGGGGTGTGTGTCCAAACTTTCGTCAAACAGGCCAAATTTTTACCACATCATCTTGGTGGCATGACATTAAATCAAGCAAGGTTCCATGTTTTTACGATCATTTTTAATTTTTTTGGAATTAAAATGCCATGGCATGCACTCCATGCATGTGCCCATGCCTTGAGACCAATATGTTTGAAAATTCCTTTTAATTTACTACACATGGAATTAACTCACACACAAGTACACAAAAATATGATTTTTCAAACCGTTATGGTTAGGCGTTGCATGTAGATGTAGTTCAAATTTGAATTATGGTCATTAAATGGTTAGAAAATCACTTAAATGTCTTTAAAAGGTCAAATGACCCCTGAAATTTTCCAAATTTTCACATGATAGTTGTATTAGTGCACGTTAAACGTAGGAATTTTTTTTAAGGCCGTAAGAGGAAGCTATCTCCAGTTCGTCATCAAACGTGCATTGTTCCCTCCCAGAACCACGAACCTTCTAGTGAGTTGCTCCGGTTTGTGAGGGGTGTGTGTCCAAACTTTAAATCAAACAGGCCAAATTTTTACTACATCATCTTGGTGGCATGACATTAAATCAAGCAAGGTTTCGTGTTTTTCTGATAATTTTTTAATTTTTTGGAATTAAAATGCCATGGCATGCACTCCATGCATGTGCCCATGCCTTGAGACCAATATGTTTGAAAATTCCTTCTAATTTACTACACATGGAATTAACTCACACACAAGTACACAAAAATATGATTTTTCAAACCGTTATGGTTAGGCGTTGCATGTAGATGTAGTTCAAATTTGAATTATGGTCATTAAATGGTTAGAAAATCACTTAAATGTCTTTAAAAGATCAAATGACCCCTGAAATTTTCCAAATTTTCACATGACAGTTGTATTAGTGCATGTTAAACGTAGGAAAAAATTTGAAGGCCGTAAGAGGAAGCTATCTCCGTTCGTCATCAAACATGCATTGTTCCCTCTTGGAACCACGAACCTTCTAGCAAGTTGCTCCGGTTTGTGAGGGGTGTGTGTCCAAAATTTGACAAGCAGACCAATTTTTACCACATCATCTTGGTGGCATGACATTAAATCAAACAAGGTTTTGTTTTACGATCGTTTCTTAATTTTTGGAATTAAATGCCATGGCATGCACTCCATGCATGTGCCCATGACTTGAGACCAATATGTTTGAAAATTCCTTCTAATTTACTGCACATGGAATTAACTTCAAGACACAAGTACAGAAAATATGATTTTTCAAACCGTTATGGTTAGGCGTTGCATGTAGATGTAGTTTAAATTTGAATTACGGTCATCAAATGGTTAGAAAATCACTTAAATTCTTTAAAAGGTCAAATGACTCCCTGAAAGTTTCCAAATTTTCACATAGCGGTTGTATTAGTGCATGTTAAACGTTGGAAAAAATTGAATGCTGTAAGATGAAGCTATCTCCCGTTCGTCATCAAACATGCATTGTTCCCTCTCAGAACCACGAACCTTCTAGAGAGTTGCTCCGGTTTGTGAGTGGTGTGTGTCCAAACGTTCGTCAAACATGCCATTTTCTTTACAACATCATCTTGGTGGCATGACATTAAATCAAACAAGGTTTCATGTTTTTCTAATCATTTTTTTATTTTTTGAAATTAAAATGCCATGGCACTCCATGCATGTGCCCATGCCTTGAGACCAATATGATTGAAAATTCTTTCTAAATTACTTCAGATGGAATTAACTCGTGCTCAAGTACACAAAAATATGATTTTCAAACCGTTATGGTTAGGCGTTGCATGTAGATGTAGTTCAAATTTGAATTATGGTCATTAAATGGTTAGAAAATCACTTAAATGTCTTTAAAAGGTCAAATGACCCCTGAAATTTTCCAAATTTTCACATGATAGTTGTATTAGTGCACGTTAAACGTAGGAATTTTTTTTAAGGCCGTAAGAGGAAGCTATCTCCAGTTCGTCATCAAACGTGCATTGTTCCCTCCCAGAACCACAAACCTTCTAGTGAGTTGCTCCGGTTTGTGAGGGGTGTGTGTCCAAACTTTCGTCAAACAGGCCAAATTTTTACCACATCATCTTGGTGGCATGACATTAAATCAAGCAAGGTTCCATGTTTTTACGATCATTTTTAATTTTTTGGAATTAAAATGCCATGGCATGCACTCCATGCATGTGCCCATGCCTTGAGACCAATATGTTTGAAAATTCCTTCTAATTTACTGGACATGGAATTAACTCGCACACAAGTACACATATATGAATTTTCAAAACGTTTTGGTTAGGCGTTGCATGTAGATGTAGTTCAAATTTGAATGAGGGTCATTAAATGGTTAGAAAATCAGTTAAATGTCTTTAAAAGGTCAAATGACCCCTGAAAATTTCCAAATTTTCACATGATAGTTGTATTAGTGCACGTTAAACGTAGGAATTTTTTTTAAGGCCGTAAGAGGAAGCTATCTCCAGTTCGTCATCAAACGTGCATTGTTCCCTCCCAGAACCACGAACCTTCTAGTGAGTTGCTCCGGTTTGTGAGGGGTGTGTGTCCAAACTTTAAATCAAACAGGCCAAATTTTTACCACATCATCTTGGTGGCATGACATTAAATCAAGCAAGGTTTCATGTTTTTCTGATCATTTTTAATTTTTTTGGAATTAAAATGCCATGGCATGCACTCCATGCATGTGCCCATGCCTTGAGACCAATATGTTTGAAAATTCCTTCTAATTTACTACACATGGAATTAACTCACACACAAGTACACAAAAATATGATTTTTCAAACCGTTATGGTTAGGCGTTGCATGTAGATGTAGTTCAAATTTGAATTATGGTCATTAAATGGTTAGAAAATCACTTAAATGTCTTTAAAAGATCAAATGACCCCTGAAATTTTCCAAATTTTCACATGACAGTTGTATTAGTGCATGTTAAGCGTAGGAAACAATTTGAAGGCCGTAAGAGGAAGCTATCTCCGTTCGTCATCAAACATGCATTGTTCCCTCTTGGAACCACGAACCTTCTAGCGAGTTGCTCCCGTTTGTGAGGGGTGTTGTCCAAAATTTCGCAAGCAGACCAATTTTTTACCACATCATCTTGGTGGCATGACATTAAATCAAACAAGGTTTTGTTTTCTGATCGTTTCTTAATTTTTTGGAATTAAAATGCCATGGCATGCACTCCATGCATGTGCCCATGACTTGAGACCAATATGTTTGAAAATTCCTTCTAATTTACTGCACATGGAATTAACTCGCACACAAGTACAGAAAAATATGATTTTTCAAACCGTTATGGTTAGGCGTTGCATGTAGATGTAGTTTAAATTTGAATTACGGTCATCAAATGGTTAGAAAATCACTTAAATTCTTTAAAAGGTCAAATGACCCCTGAAAGTTTCCAAATTTTCACATGACAGTTGTATTAGTGCATGTTAAACGTTGGAAAAAATTGAATGCTGTAAGATGAAGCTATCTCCCGTTCGTCATCAAACATGCATTGTTCCCTCTCAGAACCACGAACCTTCTAGAGAGTTGCTCCGGTTTGTGAGTGGTGTGTGTCCAAACGTTCGTCAAACATGCCATTTTCTTTACAACATCATCTTGGTGGCATGACATTAAATCAAACAAGGTTTCATGTTTTTCTAATCATTTTTTTATTTTTTGAAATTAAAATGCCATGGCACTCCATGCATGTGCCCATGCCTTGAGACCAATATGTTTGAAAATTCCTTCTAATTTACTGCACATGGAATTAACTCGCACACAAGTACATAAAAATATGATTTTCAAACCGTTATGGTTAGGCGTTGCATGTAGATGTAGTTCAAATTTGAATTATGGTCATTAAATGGTTAGAAAATCACTTAAATGTCTTTAAAAGGTCAAATGACCCCTGAAATTTTCCAAATTTTCACATGATAGTTGTATTAGTGCACGTTAAGCGTAGGAATTTTTTTTAAGGCCGTAAGAGGAAGCTATCTCGATTCGTCATCAAACGTGCATTGTTCCCTCCCAGAACCACAAACCTTCTAGTGAGTTGCTCCGGTTTGTGAGGGGTGTGTGTCCAAACTTTCGTCAAACAGGCCAAATTTTTACCACATCATCTTGGTGGCATGACATTAAATCAAGCAAGGTTCCATGTTTTTCTGATCATTTTTTAATTTTTTTGGAATTAAAATGCCATGGCATGCACTCCATGCATGTGCCCATGCCTTGAGACCAATATGTTTGAAAATTCCTTCTAATTTACTACACATGGAATTAACTCACACACAAGTACACAAAAATATGATTTTTCAAACCGTTATGGTTAGGCGTTGCATGTAGATGTAGTTCAAATTTGAATTATGGTCATTAAATGGTTAGAAAATCACTTAAATGTCTTTAAAAGATCAAATGACCCCTGAAATTTTCCAAATTTTCACATGACAGTTGTATTAGTGCATGTTAAACGTAGGAAACAATTTGAAGGCCGTAAGAGGAAGCTATCTCCCGTTCGTCATCAAACATGCATTGTTCCCTCTTGGAACCACGAACCTTCTAGCGAGTTGCTCCCGTTTGTGAGGGGTGTTGTCCAAAATTTCGGCAAACAGACCAATTTTTTACCACATCATCTTGGTGGCATGACATTAAATCAAACAAGGTTTTGTTTTCTGATCGTTTCTTAATTTTTTGGAATTAAAATGCCATGGCATGCACTCCATGCATGTGCCCATGACTTGAGACCAATATGTTTGAAAATTCCTTCTAATTTACTGCACATGGAATTAACTTCGCACACAAGTACGTAAAAATATGATTTTTCAAACCGTTATGGTTAGGCGTTGCATGTAGATGTAGTTTAAATTTGAATTACGGTCATCAAATGGTTAGAAAATCACTTAAATTCTTTAAAAGGTCAAATGACCCCTGAAAGTTTCCAAATTTTCACATGACAGTTGTATTAGTGCATGTTAAACGTTGGAAAAAATTGAATGCTGTAAGATGAAGCTATCTCCCGTTCGTCATCAAACATGCATTGTTCCCTCTCAGAACCACGAACCTTCTAGAGAGTTGCTCCGGTTTGTGAGTGGTGTGTGTCCAAACGTTCGTCAAACATGCCAATTTCTTTACAACATCATCTTGGTGGCATGACATTAAATCAAACAAGGTTTCATGTTTTTCTAATCATTTTTTTATTTTTTGGAATTAAAATGCCATGGCACTCCATGCATGTGCCCATGCCTTGAGACCAATATGTTTGAAAATTCCTTCTAATTTACTGCACATGGAATTAACTCGCACACAAGTACATAAAAATATGATTTTCAAACCGTTATGGTTAGGCGTTGCATGTAGATGTAGTTCAAATTTGAATTATGGTCATTAAATGGTTAGAAAATCACTTAAATGTCTTTAAAAGGTCAAATGACCCCTGAAATTTTCCAAATTTTCATATGACAGTTGTATTAGTGCACGTTAAACGTAGGAAAAAATTTGAAGGCCGTAAGAGGAAGCTATCTCCCGTTCGTCATCAAACATGCATTGTTCCCTCTTGGAACCACGAACCTTCTAGCGAGTTGCTCCCGTTTGTGAGGGGTGTGTGTCCAAACTTTCGTCAAACAGGCCAATTTTTTTACCACATCATCTTGCTGGCATGACATTAAATCAAGCAAGGTTTCATGTTTTCTTATCGTATCTTAATTTTTTTGGAATTAAAATGCCATGCCATGCACTCCATGCATGTGCCCATGCCTTGAGACCAATATGTTTGAAAATTCCTTCTAATTTACTGCACATGGAATTAACTCGCACACAAGTACAGAAAAAATATGATTTTTCAAGCCGTTATGGTTAGGCGTTGCATGTAGATGTATTTTAAATTTGAATTACAGTCATTAAATGGTTAGAAAATCACTTAAATGTCTTTAAAAGGTCAAATGACCCCTGCAATTTTCCAAATTTTCACATGACAGTTGTATTAGTGCATGTTAAACGTTGGAAAAAAATTGAATGCTGTAAGAGGAAGCTATCTCTCGTTCGTCATCAAACATGCATTGTTCCCTCTCGGAACCACAAACCTTCTAGCGAGTTGCTCTAGTTTGTGAGGGGTGTGTGTCCAAACGTTCGTCAAACATGCAAATTTCTTTACAACATCATCTTGGTGGCATGACATTAAATCAAGCAAGGTTTCATGTTTCTCTGATCATTTTTTTTTAATTTTTTGTAATTAAAATGCCATGGTACTCCATGCATGTGCCCATGCCTTGAGACCAATATGTTTGAAAATTCCTTGTAATTTACTGCACATGGAATTAACTCGCACACAAGTACACAAAAATATGATTTTCAAACCATTATGGTTAGGCATTGCATGTAGATGTAGTTCAAATTTGAATTATGGTCATTAAATGGTTATAAAATCACTTAAATGTCTTTAAAAGGTCAAATGACCCCTGAAATTTTCCAAATTTTCACAAGACAGTTGTATTAGTGCACGTTAAACGTAGGAAAAAAATTTGAAGGCCGTAAGAGGAAGCTATCTCCCGTCCGTCATTAAACATGCATTGTTCCCTCTCGGAACCACGAACCTTCTAGCGAGTTGCTCCAGTTTGTGGTGGGTGTGTGTCCAAACGTTCGTCAAACATGCCAATTTCTTTAACACATCATCTTGGTGGCATGACATTACATCAACCACGGTTTCATGTTTTTCTGATCATTTTTTTTATTTTTTGGAATTAAAATGCCATGTCACTTCATGCATACGTATGCATGTGTCCATGTCGTGAGACCAATATGTTTGAAAATTCCTTCTAATTTACTGCACATGGAATTAACTCGCACACAAGTACGCAGATATGATTTTTCAAACCGTTTGGTTAGGCGTTGCATGTAGATGTAGTTCAAATTTGAATTACGGTCATTAAATGGTTAGAAAATCACTTAAATGTCCTTAAAAGGTCAAATGACCCCTAGAATTTTCCAAAACTTCACATTACAGTTGTAGTAGTGCACGTTAGACGTAGAGAAAAATTGAAGGCCGTAAGAGGAAGCTATCTCCCGTTCGTCATCAAACATGCATTATTCCCTCTCGGGACCACGAGCCTTTCTAGTGAGTTGCTCCGGTTTGTGAGGGGTGTGTGTCCAAACTTTCGTCAAACATGCCAATTTCTTTACCACATCATCTTGGTGGCATGACGTTACATCAACCAAGGTTTCATGTGTTTCTGATTTTTTTAGAATTAAAATGCCATGTCACTCCATGCATACGTATGCATGCATGTGTCCATGTCGTGAGACAAATATGTTTGAAAATTCCTCTAGTTTATCAAGACATGGAATTAACTTGCACACAAGTACACAAATATGATTTTTCAAACCGTTTTGGTTAGGCGTTGCATGTAGATGTAGTTCAAATTTGAATTACGGTCATTAAATGGCTAGAAAATCACTTAAATGTCTTTAAAAGGTCAAATGACCCCTATAATTTTCAAAAATTTCACATTACAGTTGTAGTAGTGCACGTTAGACGTAGAAAAACAAATTGAAGGTCGTAAGAGGAAGCTATCTCCCGTTCGTTATCAACATGCATTGTTCCCTCTCGGAACCATGAGCCTTCTAGTGAGTTGCCCCGGTTTGTGAGCGGTGTGTGTCCAAACTTTCGTCAAACATGCCAATTTTTTTACCACATCATCTTGGTGGCATGACATTACATCAACCAAGGTTTCATGTGTTTCTGATTCTTTCTATTTTTTGGAATTAAAATGCCATGTCACTCCATGCTTAATTGTGTCATAGCCGTTAGACCAATATGTTTGAAAATTCCTTCCAATTTACTGCACATGGAATTAAATCGCACAGAAGTACACGAAATTGAGTTTTCAAACCGTTATGGCTAGCTGTTGCATGTACGTGTAGTTCAAATTTCAATTACAGTCATTAAATGGTTAGAAAATCACTTAAATGTCTTAAAAAGGTCAAATGACCCCTGAAATTTTCCAAAATTTGACATGCCAGTTGTATTAGTACTACAAAATTTCTCTTTCATTTAATACACCATCCGTTGGCACTTTACTCCAAATTCGTCTTTCACAACTAATAAAAAATATCTACAACATCACACACAGTTGTTTTCTAGGAACCGTTTGCGATGAAAATATCTGGGTCTATTTAAGTCTCCCTCCTTAAGCTTCGCCGGCTCGTCTGCTCTAGTGCCGGCAACCCCCGAATCCATGAATCCCGATCCCCATTCCCGCACCCCCTTCTTGCAAAGATGACGCCGTGGAAACGCTTCGTGAAGGCCCGTACGATGGCCGCCCCCCCCCCCCCCCCGAGCGCGGCCGCCTGCGCCGAGAGCGCGGCCGCCTACACCGAGAGTGCCGCTGCATCCGCATTGAGCGCGGCCGCTTCTCACGAGATGGCGCATGCGGCAGCCGACACGGCAGCTGCAGCAGCCGAGACGGCTGTGGCTGCTGCTGCGACGGCGGCTGCAAACGCCGAGAGCGCTCGAGCTGTCGTCCGTGCCGCTGATGTCGCCCTGGCCCGGGTCGAGGCCATCCACGCCAAGATCGAGGATGCACACGCCAAGATATTCCAGGCCACCTCGGACTCCAGCATGCAACCCACGTCTGAAAAGGCGGCGGTGGCCATGGAGCACCTGCTTCCTCATGAGGTCGTCGAGCGGGAGCTGGAGATGCAGGATGCGGGGGAGATCGAGGAGCGCCAGGAGGAGGAGTAGCGCGTGGCCGAGGTCGAGGTAGAGAAGAGTATGTCTGTCGAGGAATCAGCGGTGGAGTACCAACGCGAGCTCTGGTGCAGCCACTACTACGAGTAACACAACCTTGAGGGCGGCGCTGAGGAGGAGGACACGGTCGACTTCAGCAGGGGGGACGCGGAGTCCACCAACGTCGGCATGTCGCCAGGACAAGTCATCGACGTCTCATCTCACACCGGCGATGCATAGGCCGGCGCGGCGGCGGATTTGTTAAAATTATGCGTACTTAGGCTTTGTTTTTAATGTCTTTTGTTAGAGCAATGTTTTGGTCAACTAGGTCTATTTAATTACTAAAATTGCTCGATTCAGTAAATGTGGTATGTCTGTTGTACGCTCTTTTGTGTGCCCAAATTAGCAAGCGATGTTAAATTATGCAATAGCGTGCAGGGAAATTTCCACCAAAATTTGAATTATCAAACTCATCCCATGCGCGTAAAGTAGAATAATCATTTGCGATGCACACAATCGTTCAAAGTGAATGGTCCGGCGGCACCGTGTGCAAAGTTTCCCTCCACATTTCCAAAATTTTGGCCTACCGCCAAAATATCTACCCCCGCCCCCCTTCCCCCTTCCCCACCCCCTTTTCTCCCCGGCCACAAGTCACATTTCCCATGTTTCCTCCTTCCTTCCTTCCTTGCTAAGCTATAGCCGCCTCCTCACTCTCGTCGTCTCGCATCCTACCGCCGGGGTCGCCATGGTCTTCTTCAAAGACCTCTCTAGTGGTTCCTCCTCCGGCGACTACTCCTTCACCACCCGGGTATGCCTCTCTTCTCTCTCTCGGGCTATGACTTGGAATGAAGGATTTTTACCCGGCGGTCGATTTGAGTCATTTCTTCCTCTTGTAGCTCCCTAGGACCATCAGTGGCAACGAATGGAGCGGGGTGGCTAAAGATCTATCTGCTCGTTGTCACCATCAATCTCCATGCGTGAAGCTAGTTGTGTTTGATTTTGTGGATAGTGGGAGGAAGTTTCTGGCATGTGCAAAGAAGGTTAGACCCTTTTTCGTTGTTACAAATCATTTGTTAGATGTGATTCAGACACTGTCACGGTCCCAACCCATTCATACCACACCTTCAACCAAACGCATCCTAAGACAGTGTCACAGTTTGTACCTAGTATCTTAAATTGTTGCCATCTCATCAGCGGTGCCATTAGAAAATTATTTGGCACCGCTTGAGCAGTTTGTGCAGCCAACTTTGGTCCACACATCCGAGTAGCTAAGCAGTAAAATACGAAATCTTTATGGCACGAAGGAATTGGGCATCGGAGCAACTACGTGCTTCGGAGTCCGGGTCCCTAATTTTTTTTCCGCTGCATCGGCTTGCCAGTGTAGGGCACCGGTGTGAGATATAGCAACAGTTGTCTTTACCCCAGTTTTGGCATACATAGTGGACTGCCTTAGTGCTATTAGTTCTATGTTACTAAATTTATGCATGTACACACCTGTTAGTATCAATTTGTTGTCATCTAAACAGTGTTGCTATGTTGTTGCAGTTATATTTACCTTCCTCATAAAATGTTCAATTTGTTATTTATTGTACCGTCGTTGTAGTTAATTTTACCTTCTGATGTTCCAGAATTTGGTTGTTGTCTCGGTACCAATTATTTCTTTTGCACATTGATCTTTTTGAGAAGATATGTCATAATTAACTTGTTTCTTCAGTTTTTCAAAATAAGAATTGGTGATTTTCTATGTTGCTATAAACCAATTTCCCCTACAATTGTTACTCATCTAGTTTTAAATATTATAGGATGAACGGAAGTGCTCTTACTTGGAGTGGGTTGATCAAGAGTGGCCACAGTCTTTGAAGATGTGCCTAGCGAAGCTCTGGAGCATGTATGAGGAAGAGGACACACGTAGGCTTAGAGAAACTGTTGTCAATGTTGAAGCATATTTCAAGATGCAGGTTGAAGGTGGAGAATGAGCTCAGATTTTTTAAATCAGACTTTGCTAAGATGGTGTTGGCGAAGGAGGAGGCACTTTCCTAGTTGGCCCGTGCAAAACGGGTTCTTACTAAACTGAAAGCAGAGGTGGATAAGACGAGCCTGGATGATCTCGACTAGGGAAATGGATATATTGTTCTTATGAAGTTGAACTAGCTATATGTTGTACTGTGTTGTTTTCATGTAGCTACCGTCTTTGTGATGTTATAATATATTTATGTGCACGATATGAAATTGGCAAACAGCTGCTCGATATGAAATGTGAATTTGCGTAATACTGGAATTATTAATTGTAAACTAATAAACCTGCTAAATGTGTGATGGACCTTTGCAAACAGTTCTAGCAGTAAAAGCGCTTGCGATGGATAGCCCAATGCCACACAGTTTTGTTCATCAAATCGTGTGTAATATAGTTGATAAAAGCAAACAGTTAACCAAGGCAGACCGTGTGTGATAGTTATACCTTTCATACATGAGCCTACACATAAAACTATGTGGGATGTACGTCCGAACGGAAACGTTTTCCCTGGATTGAGTGTGTGGGATGTACATAAGAACGGAAACCTATTCATTGGATTGACTATGTGTGATATACATACGAACGGAATTTTTTTCCTGGGATTCACCGTGTGGGATGTACATACCTACGGAAATGTTTTTCTTGGACTACCTTGTGGGATGTACATACCTATGGAAATGATTGGGTTTCAATGCCTCGCCCGATCGCACACGGCCCCAGCCTGGGTCCCAGGAGGGCCTATCCCCGATGATTTCTGGGACGTGTGGGAAGGACCCCCCTATCACCCACACTCACTTGGCAACGGTTCCAAATGCCGTCGCGGAAAGGGGTTAAAAACCGTTTGTTTAGGACCGACGCGTACCAGTGTGACGTTCGGACACACCATTACGCTGTGGTATTCCGGGTAGCGTGAGTTGCGAAACTATTCCGCATTGTTTCAAATGAAGACCAAACTCGTAACTCAAATATTCTCCTCCACGATCAGATCGTAGAAACTTTATTTTCTTGTTATGATGATTTTCCACTTCACTCTGAAATTCTTTGAACTTTTCAAATGTTTCAGATTTATCTTTCATCACGTAGATATACCCATATTTTCTCAAATCATCTGTCAAGGTCGGAAAATAACGATACCCATCGCGAGCCTCAACACTAATCGGACCACATACATCAGTATGTATTATTTCCAATAAGTCTGTTGCTCGCTCCATAGTTCCGGAGAACGGAGTCTTAGTCATCTTGCCCATGAGACATGGTTTGCAAGCATCAAGTGATTCATAATCAAGTGCTTCCAAAAGCCCATCAGCATGGAGTTTCTTCATGCGCTTTACACCAATATGACCCAAACGGCAGTGCCACAAATAAGTTGCACTATCATTATTAAACTTATATCTTTTGGCTTCAATACTATGAATATGTGTCTCACTATCGAGATTCAACAAAAATAGACCACTCATCAAGGGTGCATGACCATAAAAGATATTACTCATATAAATAGAACAACCATTATTCTCCGATTTAAATGAATAACCGTCTCGCATCAAACAAGATCCAGATATAATGTTCATCCTTAACGCTGGCACCAAATAACAATTATTCAGGTCTAAAACTAATCTCGAAAGTAGATGTAGAGGTAGCGTGCCGACGGCGATCACACCGTGCATTGTCACCTCGTCCTTAGCCAATCTTGTTTAATCCATAGCCCCTATTTCGAGTTGTAAATATGAGCAACAGAACCAGTATCAAATACCCAGGCGCTACTACGAGCATTAGTAAGGTACACATCAATAACATGTATATCAAATATACCTTTCACTTTGCCATCCTTCTTATCTGCCAAATACTTGGGGCAGTTCCGCTTCAAGTGACCAGTCCCTTTGCAGTAGAAGCACTCAGTCTCAGGCTTAGGTCCAGACTTGGGATTCTTCACTTGAGCAGAAACTTGCTTGCCGTTCTTCTTGAAGTTCCCCTTCTTCCCTTTGCCCTTTTTCTTGAAACTAGTGGTCTTGTTGACCATCAACACTTGATGCTCCTTCTTGAATTCTACCTCCGCAACCTTTAGCATCGCGAAGAGCTCGAGAATTGTCTTATACATCCCTTGCATATTATAGTTCATCACAAAGCTTCTGTAGCTTGGTGGCAGTGATTGAAGAACTCTGTCAATGACACTATCAACCGGAAGATTAACTCCCAGTTGAGTCAAGTGATTGTGGTACCCAGACATTTTGGATATCTGTTCACTGACAGAACTATTCTACTCCATTTTGCAGCTGTAGAACTTATTAGAGACTTCATATCTCTCAATCCAGGCATTTGCTTGAAATATTAACTTCAACTCCTGAAACATCTCATATTCTCCATGATGTTCAAAACGTCGTTGAAGTCCCGGTTCTAAGCCGTAAAGCATGGCACACTGAACTATTGAGTAGTCATCAACTTTTCTCTGCCAGGCGTTCATAACGTCCGGCGTTGCTCCTGCAGTGGGTCTTGCACCTAGCGGTGCTTCCAAGACGTAATTCTTCTATGCAGCAATGAGGATAATCCTCAAGTTACGGACCCAGTGCGTGTAGTTGCTACCATCATCTTTCAACTTAGCTTTCTCTAGGAACGCATTAAAATTCAAAGGAACTGTAGCACGGGCCATTGATCTACAACAACATAGACATGCAAAATACTATCAGGTACTAAGTTCATGAAAAAATAAAGTTCAATTAAGGATATTACTTAAAAACTCCCACTTAGATAGACATCCCTCTAATCATGTAAGTGATCACAAGATCCAAATCAACTAAACCATGTCCGATCATCACGTGAGATGGAGTAGTTTTCAATGGTGAACATCACTATGTTGATCATATCTACTATATGATTCACGATCGACCTTTCGGTCGCAGTGTTCCGAGGCCATATCTGCATATGCTAGTCTCATCAAGTTTAACCCGAGTATTCTACGTGTGCAAAACTGGCTTGCACCCGTTGTATTTGAACATAGAGATTATCACACCCGATCATCACGTGGTGTCTCGGCACGATGAACTGTAGCAATGGTGCATACTCAGGGAGAACACTTGTACCTTGAAAATTTAGTGAGAGATCATCTTATAATGCTACCACCGTACTAAGCAAAATAAGGTGCATAAAGGATAAACATCACATGCAATCAATATAAGTGATATTGATATGTCCATCATCATCTTGTGCCTTTGATCTCCATCTCCGAAGCACCATCATGATCACCATCGTCACCGGCTTGACACCTTGATCTCCATCGAAGCATCGTTGTCGTCTCACCAACTATTGTTTCTACGACCATCGCTACCGCTTAGTGATAAAGTAAAGCAATTACATGGTGATTGGATTTCATACAATAATGCGACAACCATAAGGCTCCTGCTAGTTGCCGATAACTTCTACAAAACAGGATCATTTCATACAACAATTTATATATCATCACGTCTTGACCATATCACATCACAGCAAGCCCTGCAAAACCAAGTTAGACGTCCTCTACTTTGTTGTTGCAAGTTTTACGTGGCTGCTACGGGATTAGCAAGAACCGTCCTTACATACGCATCAAAACCACAACGATTTTTCGTCTAGTGTGTTGTTTTAACCTTCAACAAGGACCGGGCGTAGTCACACTCGATTCAACTAAAGTTGGAGAAATAGACACCCACTAGCCACCTATGTGCGAAGCACGACGGTAGAACCAGTCTCATGAATGCGGTCATGTAATGTCGGTCTGGGCCACTTCATCCAACAATACCGTCCACAACTGGTAAGCAGTATGACTATTATCGCCCACAACTCTTTGTGTTCTACTCGTGCATATAACATCTACGCATAGACCTGGCTCGGATGCCACGTTTGGGAAACATAGTATTTCAAAAATTTAACTACAATCACGCAAGATCTATCTAGGATAAGCATAGCAACGAGCGGGGAGAGTGTGTCCACGTACCTTCGTAGACCGAAAGCAGAAGCGTTTTATCAACGCTGTTGATGTAGTCGTACGTCTTCATGATCCGACCGATCTCAACACCGAACATACGGCACCTCCGTGTTCAGCACACGTTCAGCTCGATGACGTCCCTCGTACTCTTGATCCATTTGAGGCTGAGGGAGAGTTCCGTCAGCACGACGGCGTGGCGACGATGATGATGAAGTTACCGGCGCAGGGCTTTGCCTAAGCACTACGATGATATGACCGAGGTGTGTTTCTGTGGATGGGGGCACCGCACACGACTAAGAGAAACTTTGGTGCCCCCCTCCCACGTATATAAAGGGGGGAGGGAGGAGGAGGCCGACCAAGATGTGGCGCGCCCAAGGGGGGGGAGTCCTACTCCAAGTAGGATTCGCCCCCCCCCCCCCCCGCCCCCCCTTTCCTATTCGTACAAGGAGAAGGGGGAAAGAGGAGGATGAGAGAAAGGAAAGGGGCCACCCCCCAACCTCTAGTCCAATTCGGTTTGGGCTTGGGGGGCGCGCCTCCACCTGGCTGCTGCCTCCTCCCTTCCACTCAAGGGGTTTTGGTAACCCCCCGGTACTCTGGAAAATACCCGATACACTTTGGAACCATTCCAGTATCCGAATATAACCTTCCAATACATAAATCTTTATGTATCGACCATTTCCAGACTCCTCGTCATGTACGTGATCTCATCCGGGACTCCGAACAGCCTTCGGTCATCAAATGACATAAACTCATAATACAAATCATCATCGAATGTTAAGCGTGCGGACCCTACGGGTTCAAGAACTATGTAGACATGACTGAGACACATCTCCAGTCAATAACCAATAGTGGAACCTGGATGCTCATATTGGCTCATACATATTCTACAAATATGTTTATCGGTCAAACCGCATAACAACATACGTTGTTCACTTTGTCATCAGTACGTTACTTGCCCGAGATTCGATCGTCGGTATCACCATACCTAGTTCAATCTCGTTACCGGCAAGTCTCTTTACTCGTTTCGTAATGCATAATCCCGCAACTAACTCATTAATCACATTGCTTGCAAGGCTTACAGTGATGTGCATTACCGAGAGGGCCCAAACATACCTCTCCGATACACAGAGTGACAAATCCTAATCTCGATCTATGCCAACTCAACAAACACCATTGGAGACACCTGTAGAGCATCTTTATAATCACCCAGTTGCGTTGTGATGTTTGATAGCACACTAAGTGTTCCTCCGTTATTCAGGAGTTGCATAATCTCATAGTCATAGGAACATGTATAAGTCATGAAGAAAGCAATAGCAATAAACTAAATGATCATAGTGCTAAGCTAACGGATGGGTCTTGTCCATCACATCATTCTCTAATGATGTGACCCCGTTCATCAAATGAAAACACATGTCTATGGCTAGGAAACTTAACCATCTTTGATTAACGAGCTAGTCATGTAGAGGCATACTAGGGACACTCTGTTTGTCTATGTATTCACACATGTACTAAGTTTCTGGTTAATACAATTCTGGCATGAATAATAAACATTTATCATGATATAAGAAAATATAAATAACAACTTCATTATTGCCTCTAGGGTATATGTCCTTCAAAATAAAGATGCTAAACCTAGACTTATTAGATGGGTTCTGTTGATACAAGAATTTGGTTTTCATATTGTTGCTACAAAGGGAGCTGAGAACCCCGTTGCAGACAACTTGTCTAGGTTAGAAAATGTTCTTGATGACCCACTACCTATTGATGATAGCTTTCCTGATGAGCAATAAAATTTCATAAATGCTTCTCGTAATACTCTATGGTATGCTGATTATGCTAATTATATTGTTGCTAAATTTATACCACCTAGTTTCACATACCAGCAAAAGAAAAAGTTTTTCTATGATTTAAGACATTACTTTTGGGATGATCCACACCTTTATAAAGAAGGAGTAGATGGTGTTATTAGACGTTGTGTATTTGAGAATGAATAGGAACAGATCCTACGCAAGTGCCACTCCGACTCTTACGGAGGACACCACGCTAGAGATAGAACTACACATAAGGTATTGCAATCCGGGTTCTATAGGCCCACTCTCTTTAAAGATGCCCGTAAGTTTGTCTTGTCTTGTGATGAATGCCAAAGGATTGGTAATATTAGTAGATGTCAGGAAATGCCTCTGAATTTTTCACTTGTTATTGAACCATTTGATGTTTGGGGCTTTGATTATATGTGACCCTTTCCTTCCTCTAATGGGTATACACATATTCTAGTTGCTGTTGATTACGTTATTAAGTGGGTAGAAGTTATTCCAACTTGTAGTGCTGATCACAACACTTCTATTTAGATGCTTAAATAAGTTATTTTTCCGAGGTTTGGAGTCCCTAGATATTTAATGACTGATGGTGGTTCACATTTTATTCATGGTGCTTTCCGTAAAATGCTTGCTAAATATGATGTTAATCATAGAATTGCATCTCCTTATCATCCTCAGTCTAGTGGTCAAGTAGAATTGAGCAATAGAGAGATTAAATTAATTTTGCAAAAGACTGTTAATAGATCTAGAAAGAATTGGTCTAAGAAACTTGATGATGCTTTGTGGGTGTATAGAACTCCTTATAAGAATCCTATTGGTATTTCTTCATATAAAATGGTTTATGGGAAGGCATGTCACTTACCTCTTGAGCTAGAACATAAGGCATATTGGGCTATTAAAGAGCTCAATTATGATTTCCAACTTGCCGGTGAGAAGCGGTTATTTGACATTAGCTCACTTGATGAATGGAGAACCCAAGCATATGAGAATGCCAAGTTGTTTAAGGAAAAGGTTAAAAGATGGCATGACAAAAGCATACAAAAGCGTGAGTTTAATGTAGGTGGTCATATTTTGTTATACAACTCTCGTTTAAGATTTTTTGCAGGAAAGCTTCTCTCTAAATGGGAAGGCCCATACATTATCGAGGAGGTCTATCGTTCGGGTACCATAAAAATCAACAATGTCGTAGGTAAAAATCCAAAGGTGGTAAACGGTCAAAGACTTACATTATATCTCAGGTACTCCCATAAATGTTGAGACCAATATAATTGATAGAGTGACACCGGAGGAGTACATAAGAGACACTTTCCAGAACATTTTAGACTCCAAAAAGGAATAGGTATGTGGTATGGTAAGGAAACCGACTACGAAATGTTACCAATGATAAAATTCCTCCGTTTTGGAATATTTAAAAAATTAGGAAAATTGAAAGTAGTCCGAAAGAGACACGAGGCTACCAAAAGGGTGGAGGGAGCGCCCTACCCCCCTGGGCGCACCCCCTGTCGGGGAGGCTGATCTGACCCACGAACACCTATGGGACCGGCGGACCGAGCCCCTTTTGGTTCGGCGGGGGGCGGAGGTCGCACGAAGAGCAGATCGAGGCGAAGCACACGAGCGGTTACCCAGCTTCGGAGCTCTTTGGGGAGATAACACTCCTACTGCTGCATGTCTGAGTGTATTGAGTTCTTGCTCAGGAGCGCTGAGTGCTACAGCACACACCAGCTGCTAACGAGACCGAGCGTGAGTGTTCTCTGGCTTCGAACCTCTCCCCCTGCCTACGTTGCGCATGGGCCTCCTTTTATATGCTAAAGGGGTCTCCGACAGGTGGCAACGTAGACAAGGGTAAAAATGGAAAAGGAGTGGTTGGTACAGCTACTTGTACAGTGTATCATACCTAACCCTGACGGCAGGGGACAAAGGCATTAAATGCCCGTCTACGTCGCCCTAACAGTGCAGAAAGGGACCGTCAGGGGCGCCACCGCTTGCCACGATGGCAATCTTGTCAGCGCCGCTTGCCACCGCGCTCCGCTGGCCGCACGGCCTCTTGCCACGCGCGCCTGGAAAGGTCCCAGGGCGACACGTTAGTGGATGTCTTTGGAGCGCAGGTACAGAGTGGTGGTCTGCCGCGGCAAGCGCCTTGCCGTGGTTGTTGTCTTGTCGCGTCCGGAAGCTTGTCGCTCGCCGGGCCTTCCCGGCAAGCTCCTCTTGCCGGGGCCTTGTCTCCTAGGTGCCTTCGGTGGCCTTCCCGGCAAGCTCCTCTTGCCGGGGCCTTGTCTCCTTGGCTTGAATAGTTTGTTCTTGAATGGCTCCAAAGGAACCACGGAGGACCTTGCCGGTCACCCGGTAAGCCTTGCCGCGGAGGGCTGCAACTGCCCGTGCACAAGTTCGGGATACTAGGGTACCCCTACTCTAGTACACCGACAGGAGCCCCCGGGCCTGGGCCACACACGGTGCCGAGCGCTGTTGGGCCAGGCCCAAAATAGGGCACGGGCACGCGCGGCCTGGGTTACGCCGTAACTCACCCCGGACCCACCACGCCCTCCACGAACGACACGCGTCGAATGCGGCGTCGTGTGAGAGATCGTGGGTGGTTTCTTTATTCGGAAAGATGGAACGTCCGCCCCCTCCCTCTTTATAAGCAGGGGAAACAGGGGCAGTTCGCCCATCTCGCCAGTTGCTGTCCAATCTCGAAAAACCCCCGCTGCTTCCCCCTTCTTCCCAAGGCTGAAGAGAGAGAGCAGCGCTCCGCCCCCCATCGCCACCAGCATCACCAACGCCGTCGATCTCCCTCACCACCTCCGCCATGGCTCCGAAAGCCGACAAGGGGAAGGCCGTGAAGTCGGCCGAGGCGCAGCGGCTTGCGGCGCTGCGGAAGGAGCGGGCAATCTTTCCCCCCCAGCTCGCCGCGAGGGAGCTGAGGGAGTACTACTACCTCTTACGGTCGACGGAGGCGAGGCGCATCCAGCGCACGAAGGTACTCCTACCGCTGCTTCGAACTGGCGGCTCCGAATGGGTACCCTTTCTTCACGCTGTTCTTCTACTGCGGGCTCTGCCCGCCTTTCTCTGAATTTTTCTGCGATATCATGAACACCTACGGGTTCCGCCTCCTTGACTTCACCCCCAATGTTGTTCTGACCATGGCAGTTTTCGCACATCTCTGCGAATACTTTGTCGGAGTCCATCCAAACGTAGCCCTTTTCCGCCACTTCTTTATGCCCCGAGTTGAGAGAGGGGAGCCTCTTTCCGGTGGGGTCGCCTGGATCTCGAGGACCGACAAGAAGGAAACTTATCTGGAGGGAGAGCTCCGCAGCAAATGGGATGAGTGGAGAGCAGACTGGTGCTGGATTGTCGAGGAGAACCCGCAGCCGTTTACCGCCCAGCGCCAAACCTCGATGGTCTTGGCACAGCGATTGGAGCAGTCTGGCCCCGGAAGATGCTAAGCTGAAGGTTGCCATCATCCGGATCCTACGCCTGAGGCTTGTCGGACTCACTGTAGGCGCCATTGGCGCAGATTTCCTTCGTCGCCGCATCGCCCCCCTGCAGGAGAGGAGGAGACCCGTCTGGGAGTTCCAGAACGTGGCGGATATCATGATGCTGCGCCCGGGCCTCAACTTCAATTTCACTGCCTCGAACTGACGCGCGATGCTCTTGGAGCTGTTCAAGCACGATCCACGAGCATCCGGGAGCGTTCAGGTTGCGAAGAATGTCGTCCCCGTGCAACAATTCCTCGCTTGACCGCATCCATGCAATGATGCCGTTAGCGACTTCGCATGGAATCGTTCCAACACGCACGAGCCTGAAGATGACGTCGGCGAAAGTGTTCTTTGACAACTGGTAGAAGTGCCGGTCCGCCCGATGAACGTAAGAGCCTTACCCGTGACACCACCGATGATGAGATGCGCGACGCCACCAGCTGGAAGAGGCGGCAGGCCGCTGCTGGGCGTAGTACGGATTCACCGTGGAGGAGGCAGAGGCAGCAGAGGCGGCAAGCCTTGTCGGCGAGGGAGTTTGCGGCGAGGAAGAGCTTGTCGGGCCTGAAGCTGAGTCGAGCGAGCCCGCCGAGGGCGCCTCCTCCCCTCCTTCAGACAGCTTGCCGCGAGCGGAGCCCCCAGCTCCACCAAGAAGGCGTCTCCACAAGGCCGGATACGTAGCGGGGCGGCAGACGGGTCAACAGCCGCCGCGCCACGCGACGCGCTCCACCGCGGCAAGCACTGTTGCCGCGGGAGCACCTCACGCCGCTGCGGCAACTGGAGCGGGGCCCTCGCAGACCACCGCTTCTGCTCCCGCCAAGCGGCCAAGGGAACCTACTCCTCCGCCTCGTCGTATTGGAGGCGAGCCAGAATTTGATCTCTCCGCGCTCAGCTCCGACGAGGAAGAAGAAGAGTAAGATTCTTTGCAGCATTTTTAGTTCTTTGGCTTGTTGCTTTGTCTTGTATCTAATTTGCTTCACTCTGAACCCATTCCTTTTCAGGACGCTGGCCCAGAGAGCGCCGAAGAGAGCCAAGGCCCCGGTGATTGTCATCGAGGACGAACCCACCACGACAGCAGGAGGCGCGTCCGAGACCACCTTGCCGGACGCGGCAACTCTTCTTCAAAGCAGCCCCAGCGCAGCCCCCCAAAGATAAGTATATGGTTTACTTCCTGCTGTTAGGCGTGCATGGGTGCCCTTTCTTTGCTGATATCGGCGCTGATTTGTGTAGGAAGCAGAGCAACCTTACCAGAGTGCCTGAAGCCGCTCTGGCGTTCCCTCCGCTTCGACTACACCGCCAAGGGAGGATTCCCGGCAAGGGAGGCGTTCTCCGGCAAGGAGACTTCTCCGACAAGGGGCAGTTCTCCGGCAAGGACAGCTCTCCGGCAAGGGACAGCACCAGCGATCCCACAGTGGCGGAGACCATGACTGCAGACCCTAGCAGGTAATCCTCTTGCTTGAAAACTTTCCTTGTGTTCTTCTTCTTCTGATTTTCTTTTTGAATATTTGCTTGACTTTTCTTCATTTTCCGGTCGTCAGATCCATCCGCCACAGAGCCAATGGAGATCGAGGCCGCCGGCGAGGAGGACGCGCGCGGCAATACTGACGACGCCGCTGCCATCGGAGAAGAAGCTGGCGCTGACGAGCCCGGGCCGAACAGGCCGCCAAAGCTGCCGCCGCAGAAGCCGGGCGAGGTCCGGCGATCGTGATCGACGGCCCTGCGGCGCAGAGCGCCAGCGCCACGCCGACCGCCGATCCCTCCGCCGCTGCTGCAGCTGCCAGTTCAAGAGCCCCAGCCCGGCGCCTATTTGAAGGCGGCGATGGCCTCTTCATCAAGCTCCCATGGGCGTCGAGCTCCGTGGCGCCCGGTGAAGGAGAAACTTTTGATGAAGAGCTGGCCTCCGCTGGATCGACGCCGGTCGACGCGCGCCAAGCAGCAGCGGAGAGTCGAGGAGGAGTTGCTGCGGAAGCTCTGTCGCTCTACCGCGTGCCCGACAAGCCAAGCTGCTGGAATCCCAAGAAGCGCTTGTCGCCAAGGCGGAGCAGACATCGAGAAGCGGAGGAGCTCCGGGGCTTCAACCAGGAAGCTCTCCGGTCCTTGGCAGAGGAGCGGGAGCGACTCACCGAGGAGCGCAAAGCCTTCCTCCTCGAGAAGGCTGAAGCTGAGGAGCAACAACGGCTTGCCGTCGAGAAGCTATCTGCGCAGGAAGGCGAGTTGGCGCAGAGGAAGGTTAATCTTGACAGCCATGAGGAGGATCTAGCCATGCGCGAGCAAACATTTGACGGGGCTCTCAAGGAAGCAAAGGATGCTGCCGCAGCTGCCGAGGCCGCCAAGAAGGAGCTGGAGACGAAGGTGATGCAGCTGGAGGCCAATCTCAAGGAGAGCGGCGAGGAGCTTGCTGCACTCAAGCATGAGCCTTGAGAAGGACGCCTACACTCTTGGCGAGCTGCAGGGGCCGTCTCGCCGAGAGGAGCAAGGAGCTCAACGCCGCCAAGGACTCCAACGCAGATCTTGAGTTGAAGCTAACTACTTTGACTCGAGGCTGGGCAGTGCCGAGGGAGGCGGGGAGGTGGCCTTGAAGGAGAAGATCAAGGTCAAGAGGCGCTTTGGTGAGTCTTCTTGCCGCCGCCTGAGAATACCTTTAGGGAGAATGTGGAGCACTGGACCGAGGGTCTCATGGATGTTGCTTTGCAGCCATCGGCGGGAGGCTGGCCTTGGGGATGGAGGATCTTGGTTATTCCTCCGATGAGCACCTCCGACCCAGCCAAGCTCAGCTTGTTCTTCAAGGGCGTGGTGACGGCCCTCCAGTGACTCCGGGAAGAAATCCCAAAGCAGCTGGCCGAGGAGTCGCGCCAGATCTGCGCGGGAGCTCTTCAAAAGGTGCTGATGAAGGTGGCCTTCCGCAACCCAGGCCTCAACCTCACCAACGTCCTCAAGTCCTTGCCGCCGGATGCTGATGTGGAAGCGCTTAAGACCCTTGTCGCACCCATCATGGACAGGGTGAGCGGGATCAAGAGGGTTGAGGGCGATCGCGTAGATTAGGCCGCCCGCTTTCTCTTTTTCTTGCCGCTGCTGGTCATGTTATGAGAACAATCTATTAGAGCTGCGACAAGCTATCTTGTAATATAAATCTATTTCGGTAGCAATTGCTATGTTATTTCCTTTACTTGGTTCCTTCCTTTGTATGTTTTGCCCCACGCTTTTAGGGAACTTGTCGTTGTGAGCACAGGCATGGTCATGAAGTCTTGAGACGTCGGACTTCTTTGGCGGTGCTGCTACCGACAAGAAACCTTGTCGCAACTAGTCGCAGCTCACTTGAGTTGTTGAGCGGACTCGAAACAAAGTAAGGGCGCAACTAGCTACGAGTTGGTTCCTCCGCGCACAGGTTTTTTATACAAAGTACGGCCGCTCGAGGAAGATAACTTAAAAATTTTAAAACTGATTGCTCAAACTTTGCAACTTAGCTTTTCTGTCGTTTGCTTCCCGGTAATGCTAGACTTCCTTGAGCGACGCTTGGTCCACACCATTATCTTCTCCTTTCCCCCCGGCAAACTTGTGGGCGAGGGAACCTTCCTTTCTTTGAGAAAGAGAAAGAAGAGAAAATAAAGATATGGAGCCTTATGGCTCGTTATTGCCATCGGGGTAGGTGCTGCACAAAGTGTCAGATAGCGCATGCAAAATAGAAGTAGAAAGCATGAAATTGACAAGATGTGCGAAGCACATTAGCTTTGATTATGCACGGGGTCTGCGCCCGGCTTTGTACAAAGGATTACATGCAACATCGGCAAGACTTGTACAAAAGGTGGTTGCCGGAACAGGTTCCGCAACCGCATCCACGAGTAAAACTTACGAAGATGCTCAATGTTCCAGAGTTGCTCACCGGAATGCCATCTTCGGTCTCAAAGCGGACAGCGCCGAGCCTAGTGACTCGTTTCACCCGATAAGGGCCTTCCCACCGGCGTCAACTTGTTGGAATTCTTGGCGGACTGAACGGCTGAAGAACAAGGTCGCCTTCCTCGAGACTTCGGCATTAACTTTATGCGGCTTATGGTAGCGGCGCAAAAGCTTGTCGGTATCGAGCAGCTCGTCTGACTGACTGAAGACGATCCTCCTCAAGGAGCGGTAGCGTCATCTTGTCGCAACTGCTCTTGCTCAAGCTCATCATAAGCGAGCACTCGAGGTGATCCGTATCACGAGTTCCGTGGGGAGAACTGCCTCTGCTCCATAGACTAGAGCGAAAGGTGTGCGGCGGTGGCTCGATTTGGCGTCGTCCTGATCGACCAAAGAACCACCGGCAGCTCCTCAATCAAGTTCTTTCCGCACTTGTGTAGCCTGTCGAAAGTTCTGGTCTTGAGCCCGCGCAGCACTTCAGGATTCACCCTCTCCGCTTGACCGTTACTTCTCGGATGAGCAACAGAAGCGAAGCAGACCTTGGCGCCAAGATCTTGGACGTACTGCATGAAGGTGCGGCTCGTGAATTGCGTGTCGTTGTCGGTGATGATCCTGTTAGGGATTCCGAAATGGCAAACAATCGACCTAAAGAACTTGACTGCTGACTGTGCTGTCACCTTCCTCACTGCTTCCACTTCCGGCCACTTTGTGAACTTGTCGATTGCAATGTACAAGTACTCAAAGCCCCCAACAGCTCGGGGAAAGGGGCCGAGGATGTCGAGCCTCGGACGAAAATGGCCAGGATAAAGGGATCGTGCGGAGAGCTTGAGCTGGCTGGTGTATCTGCTTGGAATGGAACTAGCACGCTTCACACTTGGTTACTTGTGCAGTTGCATCCTGGAGGTCTGTCGGCCAAAAGAAACCTTGCCGGAATGCTTTGCCGGCAAGTGCTCTGGCGCCAATGTGGTGACCACATGTGCCTCCATGTATCTCTGCCAACAGCTTTTGTCCTTCTTCCCGGTGAATACACTTCAATTTCACACGGTTGAGTCTTCTTACATGCAGTGTGTTGTCGACAAACTGGTACATACTTGACCGCCGGGCTACTCTTTCCGCTTCTTCTTGCTCTTGGGGAAGTTCTACTGTTTGAAGGAAGCGGACAATCCAGCTGTGCCCATGCCGGAGCTTGCGGCTCGACAACAAGGACTAAAGGCACATCTCGCTGCCACGGAACATCTGCTTCCACGGCGAGAACCTGCGGCTCAGCCGAGCTTGACGTTCCCGGCAAGCTTGCCGGAGCAAAACTTGTCGGGGCGTCCGCTTCAACGGAACAAACCCTAGGGCTTGCCGGAGCAGATCGCTCCTCAAAGACCCTTGGTGTTGATCTTGGGGACCTTCTTGACGGCGACTTCGGGAAGCTCTGCCGGAAAATAGTCACCAGAAATCAACTTCCTCTTCTTGCTCTGTCCAGTTGATGGCGTTACAGACGGTTGAGTCAGCTTGAGCACAAAAATCCCTGGTTCCACAGGCAACTTAAGTGCAGCGCACTTCGACAGGCCATCGGCAATGTCGTTCTGAGCTCTTGGAACATGTTCCATTTGCAGGCCGTCAAAGTGCTCTTCCAGCTTTCTCACTTCATCAACATAAGCTTCCATCAACGGACTCTGATAACTCTTGTTCACTTGGCGGATGACAAGCTGTGAGTCACCCCTCACAATGAGCTTCTTGATCCCAAGGTCTCTGCGATCCACGAGACCGGCAAGCAAACCTTCATACTCTGCGGTATTGTTTGTTGCTTGCTCCTTGGGAAAGTGCATCCGGACTACGTACTTGAGGTGTTCTCCGGTGGGTGCAACAAGTAGCACGCTCAAGACCGGCGCCTTTGCAGCGAGAAGGCACCATCAAAGTACACCAGCCACTCTTTGCTTGCTTCCTTGACGGGATGCTCGTTTCGGAATTTCTTCATCTTGTGTTGGTGTCCATTCTGCTATGAACTCCGCCAATGCTCGCTTTGGATAGTTGAAGTGCTCTCAAATTTGAGGCCAAAGCTTGACAGTTCCAAAGTGCCCACTCGACAATCCTTCCTGTTGCCTCTGGATTTTGCGATTATCCTCTTGACGGAAAGCAGTGGCGACTGTGATCTCATGTGCCTGTAAGTAATGGCGCAGCTTTCTCGAGGCCATGAGGAGGCCGAAAAGAAATTTCTGCACACCAGAGTACCTTGACCTAGCCCCCTGCAGAAGGGAACTGACAAAGTAAACCGGGCGCTACACCATTCTTTTCTGCATCTTTTCATGTGTCTGCGCAGATCCATCCTTGTCGGGACCAGAGCTTGTCGGTGAAGCCCCCTGCTTGTCGCCAGATGCATCTGCCATGGTTGCTAGCTCATCATCCGCCTCCCTCTCCGCTACTAACGCAGCACTAACCACTTGATTGGTCGCCGCTATATATAGCAGCAACTTCTCTTGTGGCTTAGGTGCGACAAGTGTTGGAGTGGAGGACAGGTATCTCTTTAAGTCCTGCAGCGCAGCCTCCGCTTCGGGAGTCCATTTCATTGGACCTGCCTTTTTCAAAATTTTGAAAAATGGCAGGGCGCGCTCAGCAGACCTAGAGATAAACCTGCTGAGAGCAGCTACGCAACCGGCAAGTCTTCGTACATCCTTGACGCGCTTTGGTGCTTCAATCTGCTCAATGGCCTTGATCTTGTCCGGATTGGCTTCAATTCCCCGCTGAGACACGAAGAACCCGAGAAGCTTGCGGAAGGGACTCGAACACACACTTCTCGGGGTTGAGTTTGAGGTTGATCTTGCGCAGATTTGCAAAGGTTTCGTCTAAATCTTGAATCGTAGTCGCCTTGTCCTTGCTTTTGACCACTATGTCATCCATGTAGGCTTCCACATTTACGTGCATTTGCGGCTCAAAAGCGTCATGGAACACCCTTGCAAATGTTGAACCAGCATTCTTTAATCCGAAAGGCATCCGTGACGAAACAATATGTGCCACATGGGGTGATGAATGCGGTCTTCTCCTCGTCCTCTTCTGCCATGAAGATCTGATGATATCCTGAGTATGCATCAAGAAATGAAAGAAAATCACATCCGACCGTGGAGTCAACAATCTGGTCGATGCGCGGCAAGGGAAATGGGTCTTTGGGACAAGCTTTATTAACATCGGTAAAGTCGATACAAAGCCTCCATTTCCCGTTTGCCTTGTGCACGACTACAGGATTGGCCAACCACGTAGGATGGAGCACTCCTCTGAGAAGGCCTGCTGCTTCCAATTTCTTGATTTCTTCTGCGATGAATTCTTGGCGCTCCACTGCTTGTTTCCTGACTTTCTGCTTGACGGGCCGCGCATGAGGACAAAGGGCAAGATGGTGCTCAATTACTTTCCTAGGAACACCGGGGATGTCAGACGGTTGCCACGCAAACACGTCGATGTTCGCCCGTAGGAAAGCAACGAGCGCGCCTTCCTATATAGGGTCGAGAGTGGCACTGATGGCGAAGGTACCATCAGTGCCGTCCTCCTTGGCGGACACCTTCTTGGTCTCTGGTGGAGCTGCCATCGTCTTCTTACACTTGCCGGTGGAGCTCGATGGTGCGTCCTCGACGGTAGCGTAGCACTCTGAAGAGGTGCGCTTGCCGGAGTGGGCATCGAGCTCTTGCGGACTTGGTCTTCTTCTTCGCCCCGGGAGCTTCAGCGGCAAGTGGCTTGCAATCTGCTGCAGCTGCTGCTTCCTGGTAGATCTTGTCGGCGCAGATAAGAGCATCCTTCTTGTCGCCAGGGACAGAGATGACACTTATCGGGCCTGGCATCTTCAGCATGTTGTATGCATAGTGAGAGGCTGCCATGAATTTGGCGAGTGTTGGACGGCCAAGTATCCCATTGTAAGGCAATGGAAAGTCAGCAACGTCAAAAGTGACCCTCTCAGTCCTGAAGTTCAACTCGCTGCCAAATGTCACCGGCAACGTGATCTTTCCCTTCGGCTTGCTCCTTCCCGGATTGATTCCTTGGAATGTGCCGGTCTCTTCGAGCTCGCCATCAGGGATCTGGAGTTTCTGGAGCACCGCGGAGGAGATCAGGTTCAAGCCGGCCCCGCCGTCAACTAGCATCTTAGTGACCTTGAGGTTGCGGATAGTTGGTGAAACCAACATCGGAAAGCAACCGACTGCGGTTATGCTATCAGGGTGGTCCTCAATATAAAAGATTATAGGCGTGCTGGACCATTTCAGAGGCTTACGCGACTCTACGGATGGTTACGCCGCATTGACTTCCCGCATCCACTGCTTGAGCTGGCGGTGTGAAGTATGCAGAGAAGCACTGCCGTCAACGCACAGGACCTGTGTGGCTTTCTGGAACTCCTGCTCATCGGTCTCGTCATCATCCATGTCTTCATCATCGTCGTCGTCTTCATCCTTGTCGCGGCCACGGGGAGGTTTGTCTCCTTGCCGCTGCTTGGCCTTGCCACGGCGTCCTCCTCGGCCGGGACGTTTCTTGCTAGCTCCTCCAGCACCTTCCTGGGCCTTCTCCTTGTCGCGTCATTCGTATTCAGCCTTCTGCTGCTCGACAAGCTGCTCGACCTTTTTGCAGCTCTGGAGGTCATGGCCCTTGGTGCGGTGGATCTTGCAGTACTGTTTGTTGGAGCCGTCCTGCTTGTCGGCGACCGCCACAGCCTGGCAGTTGGTGCCAGCGACAACCTCCTTGCCGGAGCTACCAGCTTTGGCTTTCTTGGCGCCACCTCCGTTGCCGGACTGCTCAACAACTAGCCCATCTTTGCCTTTATTCTTCCTGTTGTTCCGCCGCCGGTTTTTCTTTGTCGGGGCGGTCTCCTCAGTATCAGATCCTCGTGCTTCAGTATTTTCTCTGGGGAGTCTCCTCCCTTCCTCAGCACGTGAACACTTGTCAGCCAGGGCATATAGCTCACCGGCGTCTCGATCTTGCACATCGCCATCTCCTCCCGCATCCTGCGGTTTCGCGACGTTCGATGGAACGCGCTGATTATCATGGCAGGGGTGGACATCTGGGATGTTGTGTTGTACGCGGCTGAATATCACGAATGTACTTGCGGGGGCTCTCCTTCCTTCCGGGCGGCGAGATGAAGGTCGCTTTCTTGGCCATGGGGCTTGTGGTCGCTGTAAAGCGCCGACAAACTGATGGCATAGATCTGCCAAGAGGATATGGAGTTGTCCGGCAAGTGCATGAGCCAGGATCGACATTCGCTTGAGCACCGGTGAAGTAGTTGGCCAGGATCTTGTGTCTCGCCCCCCGGCAGCTTGCACCGCGATGGTGTAGATGCTGAGGAACTCCGACGGATGCGTCTTGCCGTCGTACTTCTTTGGTAGGTCTGCCTTGAAATTCTTCTTGCTGGGCCACTGGACTTGCCGCAGCTCACGAGTGAACGCAGGGCAACCCACCGCGTACGGCAAGTCGCCTGGTTCCCCTGGCGCATGCATGTCGACAGAGGGCCCAGCGCGCTGGTCGGATTGACGTCGCGCTTCTCTTCGGCGCTCGATGCGAGTTCGAGCGTCTTCTTGCTGTCGTTCGTGAAGAACTTGGCGCTGATCGCGACGAGCTCGTGGATCTGATGACGCGGTGGAGTCGCTGTCGAGGTGGATCCGGCGAGTCGGCGATCTTGGCCTTTGGGGTGGAGAGTGCATGGTGGTTGCACCCCCACCGGTTTCGTCGCCACCGGCTCGTGCTTGGCAGTCCTGCCGCGGCAGCGATGCACTCGGTTGCCGCGGAGCGTCGCCGTTGGCAAAGCCGATGAGACTCTGAATGGTGGCTCTCCATTCATCGACCTTGTCGGCTGTTGGAGGGTAATCCAGGAGCAGTTGAACTCTCGCCAAAGCTTCTGCTGGAGTGGTGGGCGGCAGTGGCGAACGGCGCGAGGAGCGAGATATGCTCGGACTTCTAACTATGTTAGAAGGAGCAGCATCCCGTCCAGGCGACCGTGCCTCGCTCGGGCCAGCATGTCGGCGTGCATGCTGGTCTTGAGCGTCCCGAGATCCTCCAGCAAGATCTTGGTCCAACGAGCGTATGGCATTGTGAATACCATGACGCTGTCGGTCCCGCGCCTCCTGAGACGGGCGCGGTGCATGTACGGACGCCGAGGTCTGCGCAGCCTTGTCCTTGGCCTTGGCAGCACCGTGGGCTCCCCGTCGGCGTCCATTCTTCGCGGCGTCTACCCCACCACCCGTTTGCTCCGGTGGTGGTGGGTTCGACGCGGACGGAACATCTGCCGCCGAAGCCTTCTTCTTCGGTGGCATGTCGATGAAGATGATGAAGATCTAGCTCGTGTGGACGCCGGATCAGGTTCACACCATCTCGACGCCCCCTACCTGGCGCACCAAAGATGTCGGGGAGGCTGATCTGACCCACGAACACCTATGGGACCGGCGGACCGAGCCCCTTTTGATTCGGCGGGGGGCGGAGGTCGCATGAAGAGCAAATCGAGGCGAAGCACACGAGCGGTTTACCCAGCTTCGGAGCTCTCCGGAGAGATAACACTCCTACTGCTGCATGTCCGAGTGTATTGAGTTCTTGCTCAGGAGCGCTGAGTGCTACAGCACACACCAGCTGCTAACGAGACCGAGCGTGAGTGTTCTCTGGCTTAGAACCTCTCCCCCTTCCTACGTTACGCATGGGCCTCCTTTTATATGCTAAAGGGGTCTCCGACAGGTGGCAACGTAGACAAGGGTAAAAATGGAAAAGGAGTGGTTGGTACAGCTACTTATGCGATGTATCATACCTAACCACGGCGGCGGGGACAAATGCATTAAATGCCCGTCTCGTCGCCCTAACAAAGGCAGAAAGGGACCGCTGGGGCGCCACCAGATTGCCACGATGGCAATCTTATCAGCGCCGCTTGCCATCAGCGCTCCGCTGGTCAAGACCTCTTGCCACGCTGGCGCTGGAAAGGTCCCAGGCGACACGTTAGTGGATATGCTTTGGAGCGCAGTCTGAGTGGTGGTGCGCATGGCAAGCGCCTTGCCATGTTGTTGTCTTGTCGCGTCCGGAAGCTTGTCGCCGCCGGGCCTTCCAGCAAGCTCCTCTTGTCGGGGCCTTGTCTCCTAGGTGCCTTGGGTGGCCTTCCCGGCAAGCTCCTCTTGTCGGGGCCTTGTCTCCTTGGCTTGAATACTTTGTTCTTGAATGGCTCCAAAGGAACCACGGAGGACCTTGGCAGTCACCCAGTAAGCCTTGTCGCGGAGGGCTGCAACTGCCGGTGCACAAGTTCGGGATACTAGGGTACCCCTACTCTAGTACACCGACACCCCCCGATCTTCTGGCCACCTCGTGCGCCCCCCGGACTCCGTTTTCTTGCAGAATACTTCTTATGGTCGGTAAAAATTCATTATATGTTTTCCCGAATGTTTTGACCACCATAGCATGACAATATCTCCTGTTTTTGTTTCGAGCTATTTTTCTGACAGATCTAGATCGCCATGACGTCTCCAAGCGGCCCCAAGGACAAGTTTTTCACGAAGTTCATCAACCCCTACCTTGCGGAGGTGCTGCGACACCCTCAAACCATTGAGATGCGTGAGGGGGTGCTGCACATCCGCGATGTTGAGGGGCCGAAGAAGACCGGAAGCATGGAGACAAGACTCGAAGCAATGGAGCAATAGGTTTTCAAGTGTCAAGGGATGGTGGAACGTGGACTCAATGCCAACCACATGATGATCACGGAGTTCAACAACAAGCACAAGCTGGACCCCAAGAGCATGGAGGAGGCCATCTTCAGGCTTCATAAGAAAATCGAGCATCTCCAAGCCCGGATCTATGACCTGCAAAACGGAAACTGTGAGTATGAATATAGATTCAAGAGGATGAGTTTGGCTACCGATTCGAGGATCCCGGAGACCCGCTCATCTTTCTATGATGGTGAGCCTATGCCTTGGAAGATGGACGACAAGCTAGCTTCATCAACAACTCCATCATCACCACCTCCAAAGAAAGAGATCTAAATACATGGGTATGGGCACTCCCCTTGGCAACTGCCAAGCTTGGGGGAATGCCCCGGTATCATATCACCATCACATCTTTATCTTTATCTTTTTTCTTAGTTCGATCCTTTTGGTTATATCTTGATCTAGTAGAATAAAGTTTTTAGTATGATCTAGTTTTGAGTTTTGTTTTATGATCCCTCTATGTAATCGAGTCCGTGAGATATATATATATATATATATATATATATATATATACATACATATATATATATATATAATAAAGAGTAGTTTTGAGATAAGGGCTTTGCTTTCATGCTATGATCATGAGGGAATTAAAAAAAGAGAAATAAAAAGATCATATATTGATTGGAGAGTAATGACTTCACATATAAAGAGTATGGTGAATAAAAGTTATTGAGAGTTGACAAACATAGTTTTGGTCATTGTTGCAATGAATAGGAAGTAATAAAGAAAGAGAGGCCTCACATATAAATATACTATCTTGGACATCTTTTGTAATTGTGAGCAATCATTAAAATATGACATGCTAAAAGGTTGACGTTGGACGAGGAATACAAAATAATGAGTTATGTTTGCTTCTATCCGTATAGAAGTTATATTGTCATGGATCGTCCAACATGTTGAGCTTGCATTTCCCTCTCATGCTAGCCAAATTCTTTGCACCAAGTAGAGATACTACTTGTGCTTCCAAACATCCCTAAACCCGGTTTTGCCATGAGAGTCCACCATACCTACCTATGGATTGAGTAAGATCCTTCAAGTAAGTTGTCATCGGTGCAAGCAATAAGAATTTCTCATTAAATATGCATGATCTATTAGTGTAGAGAAAATAAGCTTTATATGAGCTTGTGATATGGAAGAAATAAAAGTGGTTGACTGCATAATAAAGGTCTTTATCACGAGTGGCAATATAAAGTGACGTTCTTTTGCATTAAGATTTTGTGCATCCAACCATAAAATCGCATGACAACCTCTGCTTCCCTCTGCGAAGGGTCTATCTTTTATAATTATCTCCTACCCCTATGCAAGAGTCATGGTGATCATCACCTTTTCTTTTTACACTTTTCCCTTTGGCAAACTCTATGTTTTGGAGATATCTGGATATATATATCCACTTGGATGTAGGTTTCCATAAAGTATTATTGTTGACATTACCCTTGAGGTAAAAAGTTGGGAGGCGAAACTATAAGCCCCTATCTTTCTCTGTGTCCGATTGAAACTTTGTACCCATAAGTATCACATGAGTGTTAGAAATTGTGAAAGATTATATGATAGTTGAGTATGTGGACTTGCTAAAAAGCTCTTATATTGACTCTTTCCGATGTTATGATAAATTGCAATTCCTTAAATGACTGATATCATAGTTCGTTAGTTTTCAGTGAAGTTTCTGATTCATACTTTACCTTGTGAACGAATTGTTACTTGAGCATAAGAAATTATATGGCATTATATGTTGCTGTTCTAAAGATGATCATGATGCCCTCATGTCCGTATTTTATTTTTATCAACACCTCTATCTCTAAACATGTGGATATATTTATCGATGTCGGCTTTCGCTTGAGGACAAGCGAGGTCTAAGCTTGGGGGAGTTGATACGTCCATTTTGCATCATGCTTTTATGACAATATTTATTGCATTATGGGCTGTTATTACACATTATATCATAGTACTTATGGCTATTCTCTCTTATTTTACAAGGTTTACATGAAGAGGGAGAATGTCGGTAGCTGGAATTCTGGGCTAGAAAAGGAGCAAATATTAGAGACCTATTCTACACAACTCCAAAAGTCCTGAAACTTTACGGAGAGTATTTTTGGAATATATAAAAATTACTGGGCAAATAAAGTACCAGAGGAGGCCACCAGCCAGCCACAAGGGTGGAGGGCGTGCCCCACCCCCCAGGGCGCACCCCCTGACCTTGTGGGCCCCTAGCAGGCCTCCGGTGCCCATATTCTGCTGTATGGTGCCTTTTACCCTGGAAAAAAAAGAGAAGGAAGCTTTCAGGACAAAGCGTCGCCGTCTCGAGGCGGAACCTGGGCAGAACCAATCTAGGGCTCTGGCAGAGCTATTCTGCCGGGGAAACATCCCTCCCGAAGGGGGAAATCATTGCCATTGTCATCACCATCGATCCTCTCATCGGGGGAGGGTCAATATCCATCAACATCTTCACCAGCACCATCTCCTCTCAAACCCTAGTTCATCTCTTGTATTCGATCTTGGTCCCAAAACCTCAGATTGGTACCTGTGGGTTTCTAGTAGTGTTGATTACTCTTTGTAGTTGATGCTAGTTGGTTTATTCTGTGGAAGATCATATGTTCAGATCCTTAATGATAATTAATACTCCTCTGATTATGATTATGAGTATGCTTTGTGAGTAGTTACATTTGTTCCTGAGGACATGGGAGAAGTCTTGTTATAAGTAACCATGTGAATTTGGTATTCGTTCGATATTTTGATGAGATGTATGTTGTCTCTCCTCTAGTGGTGTTATGTGAACGTCGACTACATGACACTTCACCATTATTTGGGCCTAGGGGAAGGCATTTGGAATAATAAGTAGATGATGGGTTGCTAGAGTGACAGAAGCTTAAACCCTAGTTTATGCATTGCTTCACAAGGGGCTGAGTTGGATCCATATGTTTCATGCTATGGTTAGGTTTACCTTAATTCTTCTTTCGTAGTTGCGGATGCTAGGGGTTAATCATAAGTGAGAGGCTTGTCCAAGGAAGGGCAGCACCCAAGCACCGGTCCACCCACATATCAAATTATCAAAGTAACGAACGCGAATCATATGAGCATGATGAAAACTAACTTGACTACAATTCCCATGTGTCTTCGAGAGCACTTTGCTTCGTATAAGAGTTTGTCCAGGCTTTTCCTTTGCTATAAAAAGGACTGGGACTCCTTGCTGCACCTTGTTTACTTTTACTACTTGTTACCCATTATGATTTATCCTATCACAAAATATCTATTATCGATAATTTCAGTGCTTGCAAAGAATACCTTGCTGAAAACTACTTGTCATTTCCTTCTGCTCCTCGTTGGGTTCAACACTCTTACTTATCGAAAGGACTACGATAGATCCCTAATACTTGTGTATAATCATTTGCCTAGGATCTTTTGCTAGCCAATAATTTGTACAAAGTAGAGATACTACTTGTGCACTCAAAAACCCTTAAACCAAGTTTCTTGCCATGAGTGTCTACCATACCTACCTATGGATTGAATAATATCCTTCAAGTAAGTTGTCATCGGTGCATAAAGAAATAAAAATTGCTCCTAAATATGTTTGATCTTTTATTGTAAGGGGAAACTGAGCGTTGTAGAACTTGTGATGGCAAAGTAATAAAAGCGACGGACTGCATAATAAAGGTTGCTATCATAAGGGGCAATATAACGTGATGTTCCTTTGCATTAAGAGCTTGGGCATCAAAAATAAAAGCGCATAACAACCTATGCTTCCCTCTGCGAAGGACCTATCTTTTACTTTTCATTATTTACTTTTATGCAAAGAGTCAATAGTATATATCCTCATTCAACCTCAATTATTCTCTAGTTGGCAAGCATCATGTGTTGGGGAAAGATCTAGGCACATATGACCAGTCAAATATATTTGATCATGATTTATTATTGTTAACAATTATCTCTATGATAAATGAGTTTGGGAGGCAAAACATTAAGCGCCTATCTTTCTCTGTGTTCGATGGAAGACTATATGACGATTGAGTATGTGGAGCTCTTACTTAGACTTTGTTGAATAAGTTGAACTGCAATTGTTTGGTGACTAAGAATATAGGTTGTTGAGTTTCAAGAGAATTCATTGTTTGAACCTATGCACTTTGTGAACTGTTTGTTACTTTAACATGAAAAGTTTTATGAGAAAGAATTGATGTTATGATGCTAGGAAAAGTGATTGAAATTATCATTGATCAAACTTATGCACTTTGCTAGCATTCACACTTCACAAATTATTTATTTTATCATTTACCTACTCAAGGACGAGTAGGAATTAAGCTTGGGGATGCTAATACGTCTCCAATGTATATATAATTTGTGAATTATTCATGCTGTTATATTATTATTCTTGGATGTTTTACGATCATTTTATAGCAACTTTATATCATTTTTTGGGACTAACCTATTGGCATAGTGCCTAGTGCCAGTTGCTGTTTTTGCTTGTTTTTTACATCGCAGAAAATCAAATACCAAACGGAGTCCAAATGCAGCGAAACTTTTTGGAGATTTTTTCTGGACCAGAAGACACCCGGTGGGCCAAAGAAGTACCAGAGGAGAGCTCCCAAGAGAGCACAACCCAATAGGGTGCGCCTGGGGGCCCAAGCGCCCGGGTGGGTTGTGCCCACCTCGGTAGCCTCCCGCACCTCCTCTTCGCCCTATAAATTGCCATATATTCCAAAAACCCTCGGGGTAACCATAGATCTGGAGTTCCGCCACTGCAAGCCTCTGTAGCCACGAAAAACCAATCTACACTACAAAAAAGGACACATCCGTGACATTTTGGGCTGAACGAAAAAAATTCCTGTATACATATGACACTTCTATGACGATAATTGTGATAAAACCCAGTATCATCATAGATGTGGTGGGCTCCTACTTCTATGACAAAAAATCATGACAGAAAATGGGCTTTTCGTCCTGGGCGGGCCGGAAACGCAGCTGCATGACATTCTTTGGGCCGTCCATGACGCGGAAAACCGTGGTAGAAGCGAGGGGGAGGAAAATTTCGGGAGTTCCGATTACGGTGGGAGGTCGGGGGCGAGCGATGCGCGTTCTCTTGTACACGTCTGTGCAGCGTGTGTGCGGCGTTGGCTCTAATCGAACCCGAGAGAGGCGTTGGGCTCTAATCGAACCCGGCGATTGCACCGCAGTTACGCTGCTAAGCATCGAACCCGGAAAGCGATCGATCGATGGCTGTTAACTGAACCCAATCGAGCGATTCCTTCGCTACTGCTGCTAACTGAAGCCGATCGATGCTGCCTCTGGATGAACAGTGAGCGGGTGGATGAACATGACCCCGTGGTGTTGCCTCTGGATGAACAGGACGCCGATTGATCGAGCCGGTTGGGGCTGGATGAACAGGACCCCATGGAG
Organism: Aegilops bicornis; assembly: GCA_021605145.1. Classification (NCBI taxonomy): domain Eukaryota; kingdom Viridiplantae; phylum Streptophyta; class Magnoliopsida; order Poales; family Poaceae; genus Aegilops; species Aegilops bicornis. Next base: position 376,466,927 of record CM038669.1, on the reverse strand, counting down.
GGCTGGATGAACAGGACCACCCCGTGGAGGGCAGGATGAACGATGACGGTGGGGTGGCCGTGGAGGGGTGGTTGAACAGGACCCTGTGGTGTGGAGGGCTGGATGAACAGTAGACGGTGGAGGGGTGGTTGAACAGTAGCCGGTGGAGTAGCGTGCGGTGGAGGCTGGATGAACAGGAGCCCGTGGAGGCTGGAGGAGGTCGACGGTGGATGAACAGTAGCTCGTGGAGGCTGGAGGGGGTCGACGGTGGAGATGAACAGTATCCCATGGAGTCCCGTTTTGCGGTACGCCACACCCCTCCCGATGAACAGGACCCCGTTTCGACCGTAGAGCTCCAACACAAGTCCGTTTCCACAGTTTTGCGGTACGCCACACCCCTCCGATCAACGGGACCCCGTTTCGACCGTAGGAGGTCCGTTTTGCGGTACGCCACACCCCTCCCGATCAACAGGACCCCCGTTTCGACCGTAGGAGGTCAGTTTCCTCCGTTTTGCGGTACGCCACACCCCTCCCGATCAACAGGACCCCCGTTTCGACCATAGGAGGTCCGTTTCCTCCGTTCTACGGTACGCCAGGCCTCGTTTCCATCACCTCTTCCGTCCATGCCCTCCCGATGAACACGACCACGCATTCCGTTCCGACCCAGCCGCGTTGCCTCCCGATGAACACGACGCATTCCATTGCCTGCCCATGAACACGACGACGCTGTTTCTCCGTTCCGACCCAACCATGTCAACAAGCCCTCGCCGTACCTATGCGCGAGTAGGCGTTCGAGACCCCGCCCGTATGTACACATACGTGGCCGTATTTTCTTTCTTGCATCCTGGCCGCTGTACGTACGTGTACATGCTACGTGTGCGCCTCTACTACGACACGTGCGCGCCTCTACATCGACGGTATATGTACGTACACGTTCGCGACCAGAATGACAACGCTATGTACGCTTCGACCAGGTGGGTCCCGACTGTCAGGCACTTCCTTGCGTGCGAAGATGTAGCTGGTGGGTCCCAGCAGTCAGGGGCAAACGTTTTTTTTTTCACAAAATACGGTGGCCCGTCTGGTGGTTCCCCGATGTCAGGTGGAGGAATAATTATTTTGCACGTAATAAGGAGGCACTTCCTTGCTGCGGCCGTGGACCTAGCTGTCAGCCTCTCCACATATAGTCCACGTCCGATGGAAGCCGTTCCTTGACCACGTTGACCAGACTGCGCCAAGAGCACCAGGGCGGTGGACGACGGCGAGGCCTAGGAAGGGAATGACACGGAGGCAGGGAAGACTCGGCAGTTGTTTCCCATGCGGAGGGGAGTACGACTCTACGAGGCCTCGCCATCGCCGGAGAATAACAGCAGGTGTGGGTGAGTAGAGGGATGGCTAGGCCAGCGATGGGAGTACAGTGGGGCGGTGAGGCCTGCGGGCGATGAGAGCCGGCTGAGGAGGAGGGAGCGAGCAGTCCGCGCCGCTTTGTTTGAGTGGCTGGAGCAGGAAGAGCAGAGATTGAAGAAGCACGGCGGCCGTTGGATGGCCATCCAACAGTCATTGCTTGTGCGTCAACCTTTTTTTTAGGAAATCCCCAAATCTGTGGGAAACAGCATACAACCCATCTGCCATTATTTCTAATAGTTTACAGCCGATTTGCTAATTATTAAGGTTTTTTGGAGCCCATATTCTTTTTTTTAGCATTACAACCCATATTGTGGCCACGGTTAAAAAATTATACGAAATTTTGCATATTTCGGTGCGGTCCGAACTTTTTTTAATCCCAAAATTTCGACTCACATTCAAACTGATTTTAAAAATAAATGTATATCAATATAAAATCCAACAAATTCTCCATGCATAAAAATTAATGTAATTTCAAATCTCGAAATGAAAAAAAGATATTTGAAAGTAATTGCCGGTTTGATGTGTTGTAAAAATGTACAACCCATTTCTCATTACTGCTGGGCCATTTTCTCGACCAGCCGAATGAAAGCTCTCCTCCTCGTCTTGAAAGATTTGCAGCCCAACAGGTCTGACAAAGCGACTTACTTGGCAAATCACAAAAAAACTCGGCTGTGGCCGTGGACCCAACTGTCAGCCTCTCCACATACAGTACTCTTCCGATGGAATGTCGTTGACCACGTTGACCATGCCGCGCCGAGAGCACCAATGCGGTGGATGACGGCGAGGCCTAGGAAGGGGACGACGCGGAGCCGGGGAAGACGCGGAGCCGGGGAAGACGCGGCAGTGGATGCCCACGCGGAGAGGAGTACGAGGGTTCACTGGTTCGGCTGCGGTGTGAGGCTGCCGTCGCCGCAGGGCCTGGCTAGCGGTGGGAGTAGTAGGGGGCGATGAGGCCTCATCGGCAGCACAACCGGCCACTGGAGGCAGGAGCAGGCGGTCTCCCCGGCGCTGGTTTGGGCGGCTGGTGCAAGAAGAGCAGCGATAGAAGAAGCAGCAGGACCGTTCGATTCAAATCCAATGGTTACTGCCGCTAGAATCGTTTGTTGACTAAGTTGACAAGCCACGTCTGGCGTCAACTTAGTAGGCCTGAGTTAGCCCCCAACGGTGCGCCCGGATGTCGATGGGGACGAATCATTTTTTTCGCTTAATAAGGAGGCAGTTGATTGCGTGCGTCCAGGCCAGCGGAGGGAGTAGGGTGGGCCGGGGAAGCCTGCGCGGCATCACAACGGGCCACAAGAGGAGGGATCAGGCAGTCCCGCCGGCGCTAGTTTAGGCGGCTGGAGGAGGAAGATCAGAGATTAAAGAAGCACATCGGCCGTTGGATGGACATCCAACACTAACTGCTGCTAGAATCGTGTGTTCACTGACAAAGCCTTGCGTAAACAAGTCAGCCTCGAAATCCGTGGGGTGTACAGCCCATTTGCTATTATTTTTATAATTTTTACTCATTTTCTAATTCATATGGAATTTATTGCAGCCCGTTTTCCATTTTTAGAATTGCCGGCCATTTCTAGTCAGCACCAGGGTCAAAAAATTAACTAAATATGTGAGAAATTTTGAAAATTCGCAAATTTTTGCTGGGGAACGAAATATTCTTAATCCAAAAATTAATAGCCATAGTAAAACAAATTTAAAAATAAACTATTACTATGTCATGTTAAATCCAATGAAATACGTATAAGATATCAGTGAAGAACAAAATAAAAGAAACGTATATCCCATTTGCTATAAATTTTTTGGAATTTTCAACCCCTTATGATATTACTTTTAACAGACATTGACCATACTCTTAAGCTAGGCCGGAATGCATCCCTCCTCGTCTTGAAAGATTTGCAGCCCAGTAATTCGGAGAAAACAAATAGGCCTAGCTTGGGTATTCTTCAAAAAGAAATACTGGGCTACCTATTTTCCCAAAGAACTGGTGCATGAGCATGTACCTGTGCAGGATTCATGTGAGAGCCTCCCTTCCAGTTAATTATGGGCTTCTCTATTGGGCCTTCATCAGTGGGCTGCATGTTATCAACAAGTGGAAAATGTGTTCCGAGTTTCAAAAAAAAATGTGTTCCGTACGATAAATAGTATGCGCTACGTACGGTACGGGGCACTAAAGGATGGAACCGTGCAACGACTTCCAAAACATTGTGTTTCTCGTTCTAACAACACATTTATTCAACCAACAGACGAAATATACCACTGATTGTACATTGAAAACATCAGCAGCAGCAACCAGGGCTGGGGGTGCTGTGAAGCGATAAGCGAGCCGGAAGAGTGAAGACGCAGCTCTCTCTTCCAAACCAAACATTAGCCATCATTACAAAAGGGCTACCAAAAAAGAACAAGTGTATGCATCAAACTAAATAGAGTTCATACTACACCAAGTGTACGCATCTAACTAACTGGCTCGGTTAGACGTTAATATTTATTAAGCTGTGGAGATTGGCTGACGGCTTGAACCAGATGGGTGCCTGACGGGGGAAACTGCAGCCAGCAGGTCGAAGTCTGATATTTGCGACCCTCTCTCCTACTTTGGGCTGCAGAGCGTGGCGGCACATATCAGGGTATGGTGCATGCAGAGATGCATGGTACACTGTGTACACACAGTTTTGCCAGATGAACGAAACCGCGCTGCCAGCATGATCCTTGCCGTCGGTTATCTCCTGGTTAATCGGATAATTCAGTCTGACAAACAGAGAGCGTGTATGTCAGGACCCCGATTCCAAGTCACATCGATCTAGCCGGTAACACCTCATATCACTTTGCGGCCTCACGCACGGTATTCCCACGGGTGTCGCCTTACCATGGCCCGGGACCGTTTGCGCCTTTTGGCTCACGTATATGATAGTGTCGCTAGCATCCATATGACAGAGAACCCGGGCCGACATGGCTAGTCGTGAACCCAAAGCGGCACTAACCCATGGGGACAGGCATACATGAATCAACTTCGAGCATGTCGATTGACGTGTGAATCCGGGCTATAGCACTGGCTAACAGGACTCGGGAACCCGGCTGTAGCGAGCTAAGCAGGACTCCGGATGTCACCGCGTGACATTTCCTTGAAGGGACGGAACCACAGGAACAAAGTGAAACACATGCCGGCCAGTCAAGCGTCCCGGCGGTAGTCTTTGGGCTAGCAGGACTCCGGTGAAGCTGGGTCATGGCGGACTACTATGGCTCAAGGAAGCACTAGACTACATTTCCCCATAAGAGAGTCTGCCAAGGATAAACAACTAGATTGTCGGATCCCACACATACCAAGCATTTCAAACATACACACAATATGCTCGATATGTGTAAATACAACATGGCATCACAACATAACTCTACGACTCAAGTATTTATTCATTAGGCTCCGAGGAGCGAGATATTACAAACACGGGTCTCATGACCCAACATTCAGAGCATACAAGTCAAGGCACAAGCGGAAGCTTAACATGTCTGAGTACAGACATCTACAAATGAAAAAGGATGATAAGCCTGACTAACTACCAGATCCTGCCGAGGGCACAAGATCGTAGCTGAGGTATCAAGCTAAACGTCAAGTCCACAGCGGAACTACTAGCGAGACCAGCGTCTCTCGCAAAACATAAAATAGGCAAGCGTGAGTACAAATGTACCCAGCAAGACTTACATCGAACTAGCTACATATGCATCATTATCAACAAAGGGGTGGTGGAGTTTAAGCTGCAGCAAGCCAGCTTTGACTCGGCAGCTATCCTGAACTACAACTGCAAGTAACTCTTTGAGGTGGCGCACACGAGTCCACATATTCACCATATCAATACACCACTATGGATCCGCTCCCGTCTACCTACGAGAACGCCATCCATAGCACTCATGCTTATCTTGCGCATTTTAGAGTATCCACTTTCACTTGTCTATGAACTGTTATAGGCAACCCAGAAGTCCTTTACAGCGGACACGGCTATTCGAATAGATGATGTTAACCCTGCGGTGTACTTCTTCACACATGCTCTCGCCACTTACCACCATGTACACGTCGTGTATCTCGGCAACCTTCAAGCGGAAGCCTGGCGAGGGAGTCGGCCACGACCTGACTAACCACACAAGTCTCTAGTCCAGGTTTATCGCCTATTCGGGTTCCATCCGCGAGGAGATCCGGCCGGAGTTTCGCTCACAGCCCCAAACGATGTGTGCAGGGTTCCCGAGACACCAAACGGGCGCCCGGTACACCGTGCCACGGTGTATCTACCGCAACATAGCCCACCCCTAGGGTCAGGGCTAAGCACGACCTCCAACCCATATCCTACAAACACCAGAAACTAGTTGCAACTCCTGGACAGAGGGCAAGGGCAGTTAATAAGTCGAGAGGGTCCATTGGTTTCGGGCCCAATGCGTGGTAGTAACTGTTTCATGGATCACAAACATAGAACTCAGTTCCTGAGGACGGCTGCAATGAGACAACCCACCATGTACTCCTACATGGCCTCTCCCCGCTACCTTTACCAAATCATGTTCACACACTTAGCTCTCAATAGTAGGACATGTTTACATACCTCTGATTCATTCCCGATGAATCAGACCTGACTCAACTCTAAGCAGTAGTAGGCATGACAAACAAGCATAAATGAGTAGGCACAACAGGGCTCAAATAACTCCAACTCATGCTCGTGGGTTTCACCTATTTACTGTGGAATGACAGGTCATGCAGAGGATAAAGGGGTTCAGCTACCGCAGCAAGTAACAGATGAATCGTTGTTGTCCTAATGCAGTAAAAGAGAGCAGGAGCGAGAGAGTGGGATTATATCAGAATGAACAAGGGGGTTTTGCTTGCCTGGCACTTCTGAAGATAGCATTGAGTCTTCATCGGTGTCAACGATCACAACGTCGGTACAACGTCTACCGAGGGGGAACAACACCGACAAACAGAGAAGAAACACGATCAATGCAATGCACAATGTGATGCATGATCATGACACGGAAATATGCTGTGATTTGAGATCATGCAACTAGCAACGATTTAAATGGAGTTGGTTTGAACACAAGATTCAAATTCAAACTCCACATAAGGCATTTGAAATGCCATTAATTCAAATTGTCATATACAGTAGCTTTAGGTTGCTCAAACATGCATGAAAATGGCACAGATGGATAGATTGAATTTTTCTGATCATTTTTCATATATAATTTGTTTTATTTGGATTCATGGTTGAATTTCTATGATTTTTTAGAAGTTTTAACTATATTCTGGAATTTCTAAATCATTTCTGAAATAAGAAAAACCAGAAAAGCATTACTACGTCATCATGCCATCGGCGTGACATCAGCAAGTCAACAAGGCCGGTCCAGGTCAAACCTGACGTCCGGGTCCACTGGTCAGTGACCAAGTGATGTTTCGTGTCAATGACAGGTGGGGCCGGGTCAACAGACACGTCAGCACGTCAATACTGACGTGTGGGGTCGGTCAGCATGTGACGTGGCCAGGTCAAACTGACCTGTGGGGCCCGTGGGAGTTAGTTTAATCTAAGCGCAAACAAATCCCGGTTTAGTTAGGGCGTTGGACCCAGCTGCCATTGTCCTAGGGTTAGACTAATGACATAATTAGTACTACTCTAATCCGCCACGTCAGCTTGCTGGAGTATGGCCGGCGGCGACCTCAAACCGCGGCGGCGTTCTCTCGGGATTGAGCTACGGGCGACCATTTGCCTCGCCGTTTGCGTCTAATGGCAGCGGTGAGTGCGGCGCATCCAGCAGGGCGGACGCCGGAGGCTGGTATGGCCGGAGTAGGCGGCGGCGGGGAGCTAGGCGGCGGCCGGAGTTCGGTGATGGCATGGGCGACCACTACGGGGCACGGGAAGGATAGCTAGGGGGTGTTTTAGTCCCCTGAGATCATCCCGAGCATGATTACATGCTCAGGTTCAAGCTATGGCGCCTGTAGCCGCGACGGCGCCATGGCCGGCGGCACGGGCTCTCGGCTCCGGTGGCTAGGCTGGTTAGGGGAAGAGATTCACTGCGGGGAGAAGGGGGAAATGCTCGAGAGCTCACAGCGGGGTAGAAGACGGTCTCGGAAGGCTCGGGGAGGCGCTGAGGACGACGAATCAGACGGCGGCATCTGTCGTCCGTGGACAGGGAAGAGAGGTCGGGGACGGTGCTTCGGTGCCCTTCCGGTCGCGTGGAGCGGTGAGGAGGACGTAGACAAGGCGACGGAGCTCTTGGATACGTCGGGGAGGCGTGGGGTGGCCGGTGGCCATAGCTATGGTGGCCGGCGGCTGCGGCTACGCTCGGGTGAGTCTTGTGAGAGGGACAGGGAGGGATGAGCACGGGGAGTGAGAGGGCACAGGGGGTGCGTGGCGTCTCCAGCCAGCTCCAGGCGGTCGGCGGCAAGCAGGAGGAGGCGTGGCGAGCTCGGCGGTGTCGCGGTGTCCCTCCTGTGCCTACTGGCAGAGGTAGGCGAAGACTGGCACCAGGCCAGTGGGCTGGGCCGTGCTGGGCCAGGCCAGGTAAGCGCCAGGTAAGTGCTTTCTCTGCTCTGTATTTTCTAGTTTTGTTCTGTTTTCTATCATGAATTTTGTTTTGATTTGATTTAAAACATCAAATCATTTTTGAACTTTATGTAAATTGTTATGTGAGCTCAGAAACTAGTCCAAGGTCACAAGCAACTTACAAAAATATTTGACCTTTATTTCTTATATAACAGAAATAAATTCAACTCAAATATGTCATTGATTTAAGTCAAAGGCCCAAAATAAATATTTTAAAGCCTCCAAAAATATTGGTTTGAATTTTATTCTTGCCAATATTTTTCAAGGTTTAACATGATCATTTTCTTGGGCTACTTTGAGAAGATTTTAATGTTGATCATTTTTAAATGGTTTCTGAGGCTTTGAAAATTCCTCAATTCAAATTTCACTTGAATTTAGACATGATGACATGAAGATCAAGCAAAGACAACAGGGGGCTGAGCTAGGGCTGTGACAACTCACCCCCACTAAACAAGAATCTCTTCCTGAGATTCAAGACATGAGGTAAGAGGAAAGGGAGGTCACAAAACTATCACAATCTTCATGATCCATTTGCCCTTCTCGAAGATGTTGATTCATTGCTTCAAATTGATCTTGACGTCTTTGCTTTCGGGATCTTTATCCAACACGATGACCACAGAAGGAAACTCTACCGAAAATGTTCTCCTCGAAAACCGATCACTCAAGATCAACTCACGGAATGAGACGTAGAAACATGTCTTGAGCTGAGAGGCAAAACACACCTTAAAAAAGGATGGAAGAAACAATTGATGAGGGTTTCAAAGTAGGAAGAAGAAACTGCCATGATCCCATAACGGGGCACCTTGGAGGAGGTGACTCGTAGAATCATCCCTTAAGTGGCAAAAAGAATTACTTTTGATATAGAGATCATTGAAACTCTTTATACCAGTCTAAGGAAAATCACAATCGATCATTTGAAGCGGTTCGAAAGAATGACATACTCCAACTTGAATGGATGATGTGGACTACCATGTTGAAGACAACGGAATGGATGATTTTGCTTATCATCAAAAATGGACGGGACCCAAGGTAGAATGGCACAATGGCGGTGCAAGCTGGGAACAAAATGCAAATGTCGGGAATGTTCCAACCATCATATCTGCCTGAGATTCAGATCTGGCTGGGAACAGGATATTTCAGACAGCATGTCTGCGAAAGAAAGTTTGCAACACAAACCAACAAGATAACGTTGCGATATTCTCAGGAAATGAACTACGATAGCAAGCTCCAAAACATGAGCGAGTTTTGCTACAACATGTGAACAGGTTGTCCCAGACAAGCATGACCACATAGTAGTCTTATAATAAAAATACTACCGAGTTCTGGTTGGGAACCATCATCGAGGATAACGGAATCTTGTGCATGATCTAGAATTAGCACAACACGCTCCTTTTCCTTGAGCAAATCAATCGGTGGCTTGGTGTGCTAGGAAACACATACGGAGTGGAGGCGACCAACCTATCAAACCATAGGGCACTTCGCACGTGCATGACTAACTTGGGACGATTCCAGAGGAAGTGAAAACAAACTTTCTCGGATTCACGGCGGCAACTTACATCAAATGCACGTGAATTAGAGGAAGTCACTTCTTCCATCCAAGCATAAACTTCATGAACGGAACACAAACACATTGCTTACAAAGTTTTCAACACTAGGTTGATGTTCAACATGAATCATGGGGGAGACAAAATGCTGCTGATGGGCTCAACAACAACTCATCGGAATTTCCATATCACTGGACTTCCACCATCATGTGAACACGGTGATAGCATTGGTCAGACCAAAAGATGTAACGGTGTATGCTCGAGGGATCAACCACGAGTAAGACAACATTACGAACATCGATGGTTATGATTTGACTTGATGATAGCCCATACTCAAGTCAAAGTTTTGACAAGACAACAGATCCAACAATTGATCACGAGGACCAATTGGTGAAGAAATCATCTTTCTTCAACACACACACAAACACAAAGATATCCCTTCAGAAAGAACCAAATTCGGCAAAGCTTTTATCTTCCAACTCTCCAAGTTGTTGTTTAGCTTAACCAACTAGCTCAGGGTATCCAACACAGATTCTTGGAGAAAGGGTGGTTTACAAGAAAAGCAACTAGATCACGAACTCAACATAGCGGTCAGGTGATAACCTGGTGATACTTCCGAGAAGATAATCGGAATATCACGAACCACCGATATGTTACTAAGCTCGAGAACAATCCTGCTTTTCAGAGCAAGACGATATGATCAAATAAGCAAGGGATTGAATAATCCTAACTCATTGATCGAAGGGTGCACCAGAAATAAGGACTAGGTAGCACGATCAATCTTAGGATGATGATTTAATAACCAACACGCTAAGAATGAGGATATTGTCCATTAACTACCAAGCAACGAGGTTGCTAGGAGTATCGATTTCACACATCACAGTTCGCTTGTCGGCATTCCGGTTACAACAATACGAGACCCAGGAATGAACAACGATGGTGAGAAGTATCACTTTATCAAGAATTCATAAGATGGTGTGCAATTCCCATGACATTCTTGACATAAGGCGGTAATACTTCAGGGTAGAACAGAATCAAAAGCTGGATTGGCATTTTGATCTACGAAATACTACTTTGACCCAATCCTCGAAGTGGACAAGGTACTGGAGTTTGTTTCTTCCAGTCATTCCAGAATAGAATGGCTTGACACACCACAAGAATAATAGGCATCGATGATGAATGCACGACTACTCCTGACTATCAATTGACAGACGGGGGTCAGAATACAGCTGAGAAGGGTCAACTCAAGGAACATATAACTTTCTGAGTTGTGGATACATAGATTAGTATGTCGAACCAAGTTCAACAGGTTTCTTCCGGATAACCCATGCAGAGAGGTAGGACTTGCAGAATCACAATTATGAATGGAGAACTCCTCAAGAGTACTCTGATTATGATCCTTCGGTTCAGCGAGGAACTTCTGCCATAAGCGGTTCATAGTATTTGGAAGAAGGAAATACCATGGACCTCGAGGACTATCACAAAGTTACTAATATCCTAAAGGAACTAGCGAACACTATCAACAGGAGGTAAGTAGGGTAAATCTCGGGTTCAAGAACCCAGGAATAGAATACCTACTACTAAATGGCATCACGGGATGCTTTCGAGAATGGTAGCCAGAATTATCACACCGGGATACAAAACATGGCTAGATTACTAGGTGATTCTCTAAGACACCTAGGGTCATAATAGTAGCTCCAACATATATGCCGAGGCAGCGGAGTACCACAACATACTAATGTGTGTGATTAATCTAGCCCAAATGAACATTAGAAACGGAGAGAAGGGATTTGCAAATGCATCAGACTATTTAGAAATCTGGGATGACTCGGATAGCATAACGGCTGTACATGCTCAAAACGATTTGAGACATCCTGCAAAGTAGTGGCATGACCACTCAACATCACAATATCAAGGTTCTGAGACCAGCTATGAACATACGGAAGTAGTAAAAACTGAACTGAGATTTGAAACTATCAATTCTATAAGTCTATGGATTAGTAACACGTCATCCTAATAGATAGATGAGAAACCCCGTAGAAGAGAAGAAGATGACTCAGATTAGAACGCCATGAGGTATAAGGAGTAAAAAGAGCCTTACGTTCCCTTCCACAATCAATTCCCTTACATAACTAAAGCATTTCTAGACACAACTTCGACCAGTTTGGCTTGGTAATCCTCTGAGCGATCAGGCTCTTATACCAAAGCTGTCGGGACCACGATTCCAAGTCACATCGATCTAGCCGGTAACACCTCATATCACTTTGCGGCCTCACGCACGGTATTCCCACGGTGTCGCCTTACCATGGCCCAGACCGTTTGCCTTTTGGCTCACGTATATGATAGTGTCGCTAGCATCCATATGACAGAGAACCGGGCCGACATGGCTAGTCGTGAACCCAAAGTGGCACTAACCCATGGGGACAGGCATACATGAATCAACTTCGAGCATGTCAGTTAGCAGCGTGTGAATCCGGGCTATAGCACTGGGCTAACAGGACTCCGGGAACCCGGGCTGTAGTAGGCTAGGCAGGACTCCGGATGTCACCGCGTGATATTTTCGCGAAGGGCAGAACCACGAGCAGTGAAACACATGCCGGCGATCCAGCGTCTTGAGCGGTAGTCTTTGGGCTAACAGGACTTCGGTGAACCGGTCAGAAGCGGACTACTATGGCTCAAGGAAGCACTAGACTACATTTCCCCATAAGAGAGGCTGCCAAGGATAAACAACTAGATTGTCGGATCCCACACATACCAAGCATTTCAAACATACACACAATATGCTCGATATGTGTAAATACAACATGGCATCACAACATAACTCTACGACTCAAGTATTTATTCATTAGGCTCCGAGGAGCGACATATTATAAACACGGGTCTCATGACCCAACATTCAGAGCATACAAGTCAAGGCACAAGCGGAAGCTTAACATGTCTGAGTACAGACATCTACAAATGAAAAAGGCTGATAAGCCTGACTAACTACCAGATCCTGCCGAGGGCACAAGATCGTAGCTGAGGTATCAAGCTAAATGTTGAAGTCCATGCAGAACTACTAGCGAGATTGACGGATCTCTGCAAAACATAAAATAGGCAAACATGAGTATAGATGTACCCAGCAAGACTTACATCAGAACTAGCTACATATGCATCATTATCAACAAAGGGGGTGGTGGAGTTTAACTGCAGCAAGCCAGCTTTGACTCGGTGGCTATCCTGAACTACGACTGCAAGTAACTCTTTTAGGTGGCGCACACGAGTCCACATATTCACCATACCAATACACCACTATTGATCCACTCCCGTCTACCTCACGAACGCCATCCATAGCACTCATGCTTATCTTGCATTTTAGAGTATCCACTTTCACTTGTCTATGAACTGTTACGAGCAACCCAGAAGTCCTTTACATGGACACGGCTATTCGAATAGATGATGTTAACCCTGCAGGGGTGTACTTCTTCACACACGCTCTCGCCACTTACCACCATGTACACGTCGTGTATCTTGACAACCTTCAAGCAGAATCCTGGCGAGGGAGTCGGCCACGACCTGGCGAACCACACAAGTCTCTAGTCCAGGTTTATCGCCTATTCGGGTTCCATCCGTGAGGAGATCCGGCCGGAGTTTCGCTCACAACTCCAAACGATGTGTGCAGGGTTCCCGAGACACCAAATGGGCGCCCGGTACACCGTGCCACGGTGTATCTACCGCATCATAGCCCATCCCTAGGGTCAGCGCTACACACGGCCTCCAACACATATCCTACAAACACCAGAAACTAGTTGCAACTCCTAGACAGAGGGCAAGGGCAGTTAATAAGTCGAGAGGGTCCATTGGTTTCGGGCCCAATGCGTGGTAGTAACTGTTTCATGGATAACAAACACAGAACTCAGTTCCTGAGGACGGCTGCAATGAGACAACCCACCATGTACTCCTACATGGCCTCTCACCGCTACCTTTACCAAATCGTGTTCACACACTTAGCTCTCAACAGTAGGGACATGTTTACACACCTCCGATTCATTCCCGATGAATCAGACTGACTCAACTCTAAGCGAGTGCAGGCATGACAAACAAGCATGAATGAGTAGGCACAACAGGGCTCACACACCTCCTACTCATGCTAGTGGGTTTCATCTATTTACTGTGGAATGACAGGTCATGCAGAGGATAAAGGGGTTCAGCTACCGCAGCAAGTAACGGATGAATTGTTGTTGTCCTAATGCAGTAAAAGAGAGCAAGAGCGAGAGAGTGGGATTATATCGGAATGAACAAGGGGGTTTTGCTTGCCTGACACTTCTGAAGATAGCATTGAGTATTCATCGGTGTCAACGATCACAATGTCGGTACAACGTCTACCAAGGGGGAACAACACCGGCAAACAGAGAAGAAACACGATCAATGCAATGCACAATATGATGCATGATCATGACATGGAAATATGCTGTGATTTGAGATAATGCAACTAGCAATGATTTAAATGGAGTTGGTTTGAACACAAGATTCAAATTCAAACTCCACATAAGGCATTTGAAATGCCATTAATTCAAATTGTCATATACAGTAGCTTTAGGTTGCTCAAACATGCATGAAAATGGTACAGATGGATAGATTGGATTTTTTCTGATCATTTTTCATATATAATTTGTTTTATTTGGAGTTATGGTTGAATTTCTATGATTTTTTAGAAGTTTTAACTATTTTCTGGAATTTCTAAATCATTTCTGAAATAAGAAAAACCAGAAAAGCGTTACTACGTCATCATGCCATCGGCGTGACATCAGCAAGTCAACAGGGCCGGTCCAGGTCAAACCTGACGTCCGGGTCCACTGGTCAGTGACCAATTGCTGTTCCGTGTCAATGACAGGTGGGGCCGGGTCAACAAACACGTCAGCAAGTCAATACTGACGTGTGGGGTCGGTCAGCGTGTGACGTGGCCAGGTCAAACTGACCTGTGGGGCCCGTGTGAGTTAGTTTAATCTAAACAAAAACAAATCCCGGTTTAGTTAGGGCGTGGGATCCAGCTGTCATTGTCCTAGGGTTAGACTAATGACATAATTAGTACTACTCTAATTCGCCACGTCAGCTTGCCGGAGTATGGCTGGTGACGACCTCAAACCGCGGCGGTGTTCTCTCGGGATTGAGCTACGGGCGACCATTTGCCTCGCCGTTTGCGTCTAATGGCAGCGGTGAGTGCGGCGCATCCAGCAGGGCGGACGCTAGAGGCTGGTTTGGCCGGAGTAGGCGGCGGCCGGAGTTCAATGATGGCATGGGCGACCACTACGGGGCACGAGAAGGATAGCTAGGGGGTGTTTTAGTCCCCCGAGATCATCCCGAGCATGATTACATGCTGAGGTTCAAGCTATGGCGCCTGTAGCATGACAATATGGCCATGGCTGCCGCACGGGCTCTCGGCTCCGGTGGCTAGGCTGGTTAGGGGAAGAGATTCCCTGCAGGGAGAAGGGGGAAATGCTCGAGAGCTCATAGCGGGGTAGAAGACGGTCTCGGAAGGCTCGGGGAGGCGCTCAGGACGACGAATCAAACGGCGGCATCCGTCGTCCGTGCATGGGGAAGAAAGGTCGGGGACGGTGCTTCGGTGCCCTTCCGGTCACGTGGAGCGGTGAGGAGGACGTAGACGAGGCGGCGGAGCTCTTGGATACGTCGGGGATTCGTGGGGTTGCCGGTGGCCATTGCTATTGTGGCTGGCGGCTGCAAGGCTCTTCGGGTGGAGTCCGCGAGAGGGACAGGGGTGGGGATGAGCACGGGGGGAGGAGTGAGAGGGCCGGGGGGTGCGTGGCGTCTCCAGCCACCTCCAAGCGATAGGCGGCAAGCAGGAGGAGGTGTGGCGAGCTCGGCGGTGTCGCGGTGTCCCTCCTCTGCCTACTGGCAGAGGTAGGCGATGACTGGCACCAGGCCAGTGGGCTGGGCCGTGCTGGGCAAGGCCAGGTAAGCGCCAGGTAAGTGCTTTCTCCGCTCTGTCTTTTCTAGTTTTGTTCTGTTTTCTATTATGAAATTTTGTTTTGATTTTATTTAAAACATCAAATCATTTTTGAACTTTATGTAAATTGTTATGTGAGCTCAGAAACTAGTCCAAGGTCACAAGCAACTTACAAAAATATTTGAACTTTATTTCTTATATAACAGAAATAAATTCAACTCAAATATGTCATTGATTTAAGTCAAAGGCCCAAAATAAATATTTTAAAGCCTCCAAAAATATTGGTTTGAATTTTATTCTTGCCAATATTTTCAAGGTTTAACAAGATCATTTTCTTGGGCTACTTTGAGAAGATTTTAATGTTGATCATTTTTAAATGGTTTCTGAGGCTTTGAAAATTCCTCAATTCAAATTTCATTTGAATTTAGACATGATGACATGAAGATCAAGCAAAGACAATAGGGGCTGAGCTAGGGCTGTGACAGTGTACCAAGGCTACTTACCAGCCTCCAGTCAAAAATTCCTGAAGGCCCAGAGAAGCTGGGATCCTGCTCAAAGGCCTTGCAGTGACTATGATTGTATTCCGCGAAACAACACGTCCGGTACGTGCGAACGATCATCAATCTTTCGCCGTCGTCGATCGAGCCAGGAACCACCTGCAATCGCCATGCCGCTTTTCTTTGGAAGGTTCTAGGATTAGGAAGGGTAGGGACACCAAAGTGACCTACAACATCATATCAAGTTGAGTCAAATAAAAAAGGGCTCTTGGTTTAGTTAATCTTAAGAACAGCATGTTATGAGCATGAATATTTTTCAGCAAATGTTGACAGTAATATAAGCAAGCCATCATGATATCATAGGAAAGTAACATACTGCTGTAACAGCCGTTTGTAGTGATGACTGGAGTAGGCTAGCAATACGTCCAGCTATAGAAGGAGTCGACAACGTAAATGAAGCCCTTGTGTTCAATGGCATCAGAGAACCATGGAGGATGTATGATCCTGCGATGGACGTGCAGATTTATCCACTTACCGCAGTGACCTGTCAGATAGGCGAGACCGCGGTTGAAGAACGCAATTAGCCTCAAGTCTTTATAATTCGCAGATCTTGTGGGCACTTGGCAGATTACAACATTGAGAAAATCAAACTTGGTATCATGTTGGCTACTGTAAGATTGCGATTATTCCGGTCATGTGCCAAAGCGGTGCAATCGTTAATCGAAGGAAGGGGATCAATCGCGGTGTAGACCTCCACGAGCATCCAATCGTGTGACCGGCCGTAGCACCATCCAAGACGTGTTCATGCCGACCCAGTACATACCGTTAATGTAGTTGAGGCTGATGGGGATCGGATCGCAGTCAAGGGGGTTGATGCTCGCCACCCTACGATCGTTATGCTGCGTGACATGCCATTTCTGAAGATCAGGCAGCATCAGCAAGCAACGAGCTGGCTTAAAAAGCTCCCACCTGAGGGCTTTGAGTAAACGGTACAGCCCCGACGAGCACGCGGCGAGCGGCATGGTACTGAGATTGTTCACACGCGAAACAATGAGGTTGATTACCTCTGTGGGGAGTGAATTCCAGCCACTCTTTCGGCGGATGTTGCTCGGTTCTGCCATTGTTAGTGCTTGGGTTTCGGACGAGGGGGGAGGTGCCTTAGCGGGGATGGAAGATTGGACGAGATTATGTGTGGACAAAGATGGAGAAGCGAATATGTGCTGCGGGAAGTGGACAGGTGATGATGACTACAGCACGCCGCTTGACTTACGAGACACATACCACCAACGTAGGGGCATGTCAATGCCAGACATACTATTTGATTTGACAACTACAACCAGTTTATTATAAAAAACAAAGAAGAGTAGTAGAGATAGAGATAATAATAGAGACTAGGGAGGAGCACCATGTACTGCTTCGTGGGCTACTCTTGCGCTCCATTCGGCTGCCGCAACGTCCCCTACAGCCACTCCCTCCTGCGCAATATTCGGCGGGCATTGTTGAAATTTGGGGAGCACACTCTTGCGAGTTCTAGCAGCGACGACTTCACCAACGATGACTTCTTCCCCGACCTTGGCAACCTCTTCCTCAACGACATGGGCGACAACCTCAACGATAATGGTGCTGCTCCCATTGCACCCTTGGCGGAGAACATCAAGTACGAGACGTGCTCCCCGTTCACCGTGCCGGAGTCGCTGGAGGATCAGCGTCGCCTGCTAGTCTCAGAGGAGGACGGTAGCATCTTCCTCTTGATCATGGCCACTGGCGAGGCCCGCGCAGGCCGCCGCCACATCTCTGTAGTGTGTGTCAGGGGCGACGCCGCTGAAGCTGACGCTGACACGAGGCCGATGTACGGGTGCGTGCTCACTATTACTACCCCTCGGCGTCGCGTGGGCGGTGACACTGGCTACGCCGAGCATACTTGGACTCTGCGGAGCTGGGACTTTCCCGCCGATGTGGACATGGAAAACCCATGGTGTTATTTGGACTCCAACAATGTGCACGGGGACTCCAAGGAGGTTCACCTGGACATCTGCATTTTCAAGTTAAATGTTGATCATTAGTCTTCGCTCAATGTAATCCGCTGTCTAAGCATGTGGAGACTTCCATGCATGATCTTGCTCTATTGGAGTATCGCGCATGAATAAAAGTGTATCCATTTATGGTTTAGTCTAGAATCTTCCATGTATGAATTTTTACTACAGTACTGGTGAAAGACTTATGATGAAACATTTCTTACATATCCTCTGCCCCCTCCCAAGTCATCCTGATTTAATCCCTCCGTCTAGGTGTATAAGGGCATGGTTAATACTTAAATAGTATAGCCAACTGTTGGCTACAAGAAAGTGCCATGTCATCTGTAGCCAACATGTATAACAATGGATACTCAAAAACTAACTCTTGAAGATCATTTCCTGCAAAGCACAATAAGAGTTATTTCTTCACAAGTTTTGGATGCAGGTTGAACAGTTGAACGCTTTTGTTTGAAAAAGATACTTTTTATCTATTTCACCCAGATGTTTGTGAGCTCTAGAGATGAAATAATATCCGAACAAACCTATCCAAATGAACTAACCGAGGCATCTCCATCTTAATTTTCTCTTGCAAGTCGTGCGTGGTCCCTTCATCGTGAAAATGCTATGGCCGTCGCATTGATTTGCATGCATGGATAGCACCACCATATTTTCAAAGGAGGAGCGAGCTCTATATTTCAGCCAAGGCATGCATGATTTGAGGAATTATGGTTGGGCATGCATGTAGAAAAGGGAGGAGATTAATTTGCATGCGAGGGATTAAAGGAAGGGAGGCCATGACTAGGCATTCAAAGGAGGCTGCATGCAAGATTACATCGGGATCTAGATACTAGTCCCAAAATCAGTTCCTCTTTTTGCGGACATGCCTTGGTACGAAAGATTGACAAGTTAGGCCCTGTAAAAATGGATGGAGGGAGTAGTAGTACGTGTAGAGGGCGGCGCTGCACGGGAGTCTCACCTCTCACCCCGCTCGTGGCGCGGCAGTAAAGCCGTCATATCACAAAACCCAACCACTCCCAGTAATAAGTGGCCTGGTAAAATAAACGGACAAGCAACCATCACATCCCTCCATCTTTTTTGCATTTCATCTCTCTGCATTTACTTTCTTCGGTTCATCTCGCACACTCGATCCCTAGATACTACTCCTAGGGCCAGTAATTTTGGCGGCTTCCCCAACTTTTCCCACAAGACTAGTCACAGTGGAGAGTAACAATAAGGCGCCTCACTCATTTATTTGGGATTCTAAACTAGTATTCCGTCCTGGTTTATTCCTCACCATTGTAATTTGTGCTAAATTTGGACCAAAGATTTAACTAGTTTTTCCTCACCATTGTAATTTGTGCTAAATTTTGACCAAAAATTTGACACGGATTACAATGGGGACCAATAAACCAGGACGGAGGTAGTAGTTATGGGATTACTAATCTAGAAGCCTAAAAGAACTGGCCCCTGGTACTCCTACTACTAGTAGTACTCAAGTTGGAATTCCAATTGCACGGCACAACCTGTTAGGCATAAAATTCGATACAGGGTGTAGGTAGCGGTTTGGGAATTTGCATGCCTTTCCAACGGTGAGATACTCCATTACAAAAGTACGACAGAGAAATAACCACCGAGAAAGAAGCTAAAAGTAAACAAAAACGAGCATTTTTGCATTTGTTTTGCATTGAATCGCTTCACAAGCTTGACTAGTGTTGTTTTTCCACTTTTACAAAAACCGCATCATAATGTTAAAACGTGCATTTGCACGTACATAAGTAATAGTAGTACTCCCTCCGTCTAGGTGTATAAGTCTTCCCTCCTTCTTGGTCACGGTGCACAACCGAAGATGACTTATTGACTTGGACGGAGGGAGTAGCACAGTCTGCAAGCATATATCGAGAGAGACATGTAGTGTGATAGTATATAGTAAAGTTTGTGCTATATGCACGTACTTGCAAAATGCATACGAATACACAAGGTTTCCAAACTTTCCCTTTTACATACTTAATTAAGGACGCTAAAAATTCCTGAACATTCGGGATTTATCATTTGCGTCCCAAAACTAATTAGACCGCCTTTTAAACAAAAATTATACTCCTCCTCAAAGCCACGACGCCGCGGGAGGCGCTATGCGGCGCGCCACGAAAGTGCCACGTGCACGGCCGTTTCCCAGCGCCGACACAATGCCTCTTCCTCAGCCTCGCAACTCGCGAGGTGCTGATTAATGACTTGCCGGACGGACGAGCGTTATCACGGTGTGGTGATCCGGCGCCAACAGTACTCCTCCTCATTGGAAGCATGTACCCGGTCCACGCATCGCTAAGCGTAGATGAGGCGCTTGGGCCCGATTGCACTGGCGCGTCAAGACGGCGCCCTCCGCCACCCTCACGGCCCTCGCCACGAGCCTTCCGCCAAAGACCAATTGTTCGACTCTCTCGGACGCGACATAGGCCTCCTGTAGCTTGTTCCGCCGTGCGCTTCTTCCTCGGCCTTCTTCTCCGCCTCTATTTTGGCGCGCTGGAGGCAAAGCCTCCCACAAGGCGACATCCATTTCTTTCCAAAGCTCCTCAAGGCTGGGGGGCTCGGTGGGTGGCGCGGCGTTCTCTTCGTAGTGGGGAGCCGACACGTCCTCCGGCGCGCGTGCTGGCAAGATTGGGAACGCCGACGCGTCCACCTCGACGCGTCACGACGAGGAGCGGAACACCGACGCGTCCTCCTCGACTAGTGGCGGCGAGGAACGGAACGGTGACGCGTCGCGTCACGGCGAGGAGCAGAACGCCGACGCGTCCACCTCGACGCGTCACGACGAGGAGCGGAACACCGACGCGTCCTCCTCGACTAGTGGCGGCGAGGAACGGAACGGTGACGCGTCGCGTCACGGCGAGGAGCAGAACACCGACGCGTCCTCCTCGACTAGTGGCGGCGAGGAACGGAACGGTGACGCGTCGCGTCACGGCGAGGAGCAGAACACCGACGCGTCCTCCTCGACTAGTGGCGGCGAGGAACGGAACGGCGACGCGTGACCGTCCGCGCGTTGCTGCAAGGGGCTCCTAGGGCTTGGGAGGGGCGATGCCATGGTGGTCGACGTGAAAGGGAGGGGGAGGAGATAGCGATGAACGTGAACGTGAGGGGGAGGAGATAGCGATGTCGTGGGAGGCGCAGTATTTATAGCGAGCAATGGCACACGTACGTAAGATATGGATCGAGTTGCACTGATTTAATGCGGTTCAGTTATGCCAGCGACATGTGGGCGGCACCCATGTTGGGCCCATATGTCAGTGACCGAATGCACCTGCAGTTAAGTAACAACTACGTGGGCATATTTGTTGGAGTAAATTACGGGGGAGCGAAGGGGTGGAAATATTGCTGGTCACAACGAATTGGACGAGCGTGGGGGGAGGAGAGTCAGGCATGCAGATTTTTTCACACGGGGTGGAGTGGTGGGACCGCCAGAGGGAGAAGGAGAGGTTGGGACGCATATTATTTCCACACATGGAGAGGAAAAGATTTGGAGACGAACGGGCTACCTGCAGGTATGGGGAACGGTGCATAATAAGTCATCTTGCATGTCGGGCTAGGTATAGTCTCAAGTCATTAAAAACAAACACGCCCCACACATGTTCATATTTCAAGGTGCACTAAATTATTGCATGTGATGATTAAGGCTGGCCATAATGGTGGTATCTTAGCTAGTATATCATGCACACGGGAATAGCAAACATGCTGATGTGGCAAAGAATTAAACAAGAGAGGGGGGTTAGAGTAACTAGTGTTCATGCATGCATTGGTAAACACATTTTTTTGTGGAGAACGACAGCACTAGTTGAGTACTTTTGCAGACTTCAAAAACTATTCCACAATGTGTCAACATTCACAATGACAAATCAATATTTTTACACTCATTATAAAACGTAGTTCTTATACTCATTATAATCAGTACTCCCTCCGTCTAGGTGAGCAAGTCATCTTAGATTGTGCACTGTGACCAAGGAGGAGGGGAAAACGAGAGATCTTAATGTTTATTTGCTAATTAATAGCATTGCATGCAATAGATCTTAATGTGTTTGGTAGTCTCAAGTCATTAAAAGCATGCACACCCACATCTCCTATTGGTTGATATGTCAAGAAACAAGAAACGAGGTAGAAGTTAATGCACCGCGCCTAAGTGTTTTGGGAGTATTGTATCGAATGAGTGTACTGGTGTGGCTGGTTAATTAATATAAGGTGGTGTTCAAAAAATGTATAAATTTGGTCAAACACTTTGCAAACGGTTGACGGAGTAAAAAGGACCAGAGGAAGTATCATGCATGCGGAGTAGGCAAAAAAATTGCTTGTCTAAAAAAAGGCAAAAAATTGCTCATTTATAGCCGGTCGAAGTCTCCAAGGGCGCGACCGCACGAGGGATGCGAAGGTCGTGGGAGGCGTGACGTTTGACGGAATTAAGTGAAGTTACATCCACGCGCCGACATGGCGCATCGAACAGAAGCTATACCGTCAGGCCTACGATATGGGTCTAGTAGACATGACATCTAGTGGGTCCCGCACAGTTCTCGAGAACTCTTTGGGGGCTTGCAGCCGTTTATCCACCGGGCAAGCCAGCAACCCCACGCCGTCCGCACGCCCTACTCGTCCCCATCTTCTACCTTACAACAGTTCGCTCCCAGTCGTCCCGTCCTTTCACATTAGTTCGCTCCCAGTTTTTTTTTGCGGGGTACAACAGTTCAACTTCTCCTAACCCTCCTCCAAAATCCATGGCCTCCCAAATCTCCATGGCCGCTGCTGAGTACCAGGTTAGAGCCATCACCGGCAATCAGTTCATCGTCATCTACACACGTGGATCTGAGACGGTGAAAGCATGGCTTGCTCGCTTCCTACGCATGTTCAACAGTTCAACGGATGAGTGGGTCGCTGGGCTAGATGTTGAGTACACCACAGTCCTGGGACGAGAGAAGGATCTAAAGGACAAAGAGAGGAAGAAGCCCGCCTACGATCAAGGTTTGCGTACATAACGTTTGCTTGGTCTACCACATATGCCATGCCGACGTTGAGTGCCAGGATTTTAAGAACTTCCTCAAGGACAAAAGAGTGAAATTCACATCTTGTAGGCTTTAAGAACGACAAAGGACGCCCCTGCGTCGCATAGGTCTCGTTGTATGCCAGCCCTTCGATCTCCAGAAGGCAAGCCTGGTGTCCTCCTCTCAACCTTCAATGCTGGCCCTGGCAGCAGCCATGATTGATCCTTCGTACGCTAAACTGAAGAAACCTCATCACGAGTTTCATCATGCATGGAAGATCACATCCTGTACGCAGCAATGAATGCCTACCTTTGTTTAAATATCTACAAGGGTTGGATGAAGAAGCAGAGCTCAGTGTCCGGTTCAAGCAAATAAGCGTCGGCGAAGAGGAAGAGGAAGAGGGACGAGGACGAAGTCGAGGACGTGGACTCGGACTCCAAGTAGGTGGCAGTGCCGTTGCTCATGCTGGTTCTACTCCAGTGTCAAGCGGACTAGTTGCTTATTAGTTTATTTTCAAGGGTGTGTTGTGCTGAGGCCCCAGCAGAACTATGTTTATGTTCTTTCTCGTTATTTGAACTCTTTAAATGCGTACGGTAGTACTAGTACTATGTCTTACTACTATTCTTCTTGCAGTTGGTACTCTGCTTTCGTATCTTCGTGTTCCTACTGTACTTAATACATTCGTACTAGTAGTATAATTTGGGTCAGTTGATTTGTGAAAGAAGTTCGACGGAGCGAAGGAAGAAGACGGTAGAAGAGGTGGAAGAAGCCCTTCTAGCCATCCATGTTGCATCAAACGGCTCACATGAGTCGATTGCACCCAAATTGCTCCTTGATTGCAGGTGATCCACGTGGCACTCAAGGTCTCAAAGGTAGATTCTGCGTCCGCACCCGGGTTTGCGGGCTCGACGCCAAGACGCTGACCAAGCTTCCGCCGCGACAGCCACCATGCGCGCTGCGTCCTCCGCTGGGCGGAGACGACAATGACACGCTAGTTCCTCCTCCCGGCGTGCTGGAGCACGCGCTCGTCCTCCTCTTCATACGCTGCGTGCATAGACGCGGCTCCACCAGCTGCTCGCGTGCTTGGCAGCGCGGCGGCATCGTGAGGAGGGACTGCAGACGACGTGAGCGGGAAAGCCTTCGGCTTCATGGCACAGGGATGGCGGCGACACGGCGGTGATGGGCGAGAAATTGTTGGCCGGAGCAGGCGGGCGCAGGCATGCGCAA
The DNA here is from genome assembly GCA_021605145.1 of Aegilops bicornis. Taxonomy (NCBI): domain Eukaryota; kingdom Viridiplantae; phylum Streptophyta; class Magnoliopsida; order Poales; family Poaceae; genus Aegilops; species Aegilops bicornis. The sequence goes on along the minus strand of CM038669.1, from coordinate 376,442,742 downwards.
TGGTGGCGGCGGCATATTGATGAGTGCGCGTGTGGGAGCTTACTTTAGTTTTAAATATAAGGTTGGTCAAACTTAAAAGAAAACCTTACTAGTAAACGTAAACATTAGACTTAGGCAGCACTTTTATTAGTTAGTACCACAGCCACGATTCGGAATCCTGTGCAAGCGTGAACTGCTGACGGCGATCGATCGAGCAGTGCGTCACCGTGTCGCGCTCGAAGGACATCCACTGAACCTTTTTGTGTGTGTGAAAACAATCCTCGAGTATTACTCAACTTTTTTTCCTGTGAAAGTTCTTGACGCTGCAATATTTCCATATATTTGAATTTTGCTGCAGTTCATGTTTATTTGGATTTGGACGTTTTAGGTGCGCCCTAGTTTTTTTTAATACTGATTTTGTGTGTGTGACTAAGAGAGAACGTGTGTATGTGACCATATGTGTGTTGTGGCGGAAGGGCAATGTGGAGACAGTGTGCGTGTGATCTGAGACATAGAGAGGTGTGAATGTGCAAATGATCATGCATGAGTGAGACATAGACAGATGCCGATACGTTGTGTATACATGAGAGAATGGTCTTCTAGTTTACTTGTGTGTGTGTGTGTGTGAGAGAGAGAGAGGAACATCCGTAACACAACAACCATCTCTCTCGATTCGTCCGTCCCTCGCAGGGTTGCATGCAACACATGCATCAACGCGCACATTTTGACACCCTCACCCGGCCCCTGCCCACCTCAAGGCCCGCACAATATCTTCGTGAATACCCATTTCTCTCCTTAGGTTTGTTTTCTCTCAATATCTGACACACACACACAGAGAGAGAGAGAGAGAGAGAGACACGCAGCACAACACACACACACACACATACACACACACACACACTCCCCCGAGCACACAATTCATCCCCATCCAAGGTTATACGGCGACCACTCTCGCTTGTGCTTCTTTGCACCCCAACATGCACAACACCTCAATCTTCAAAGAGGTCAACGAGCAGATCGAAGACGGCGACCACACCGCTTAGAGAATGCGGGTCATTTGGAAGCAGGGGTGATGTGACGGCGGTCGACTCCTCCCCGCCCTCTCTCTCTCTTGCACAAAATTACCAATGCCTCTCTCCCCCTGCACAAAATTGTCAATCCCTCAACCCACGAGATCCTTCCCCTCTCGTCCATGTTTTTCCTGCTCTCTCATCAAACATGTTGTCTCTTCTCCTTCCACGTATACAGAATCCAGATGCACACGCATTTCATGTATATTACATGTATGCATCTTTCTCACACACCTAACTTCTTCCTCTCTCTTTCTCTCTCTATCTCTCTCTCTGTCTCGTTAGGTTTGATTCCTACTCTCTCGTCCACATACATACAATCTTTCTCGCCCTATCTGCTCCATCTTCAAAAGCTCTCTCTGCACGTTTCATTCACACATTGGGATATGTCAAAATGTTGCTTCTATAATGGCTGATGTAGAGTTATGGTTGTTCTTGTTGCATCCTACAAAGTAATAACTATGAAATGCATTTAGATTCTCATTTGACTGGGATTATGTGAGTTTGAGCATGTTGTGAAGTACTATAGACCTTGTATACATCTTGGGATTCGACAATGATTGTAACTATTGAATTGTATAGACCATTACATTCGAAGTCAATAGCCTAATATATTTATTTCACAATTCCAACAAATGATTAGTTCACTACAAACTAGGAAAACAAATGTGTACTCCCTCCGTTTTTATTTAAGTCCGCGTATTAGCATTGGTCAAAGTCAAGTTTTGTAAACTCTCAGAAAGCTTATAACAAAAAATATTAACATATACAATAACAAATAAATACCATTAGATACATTATTGAATGTACTTTCACATCATACATGTTTGTTATGGTAAATGTTTATATTTTTCTATAAACTTGGTCAAACTTTAGGAAGTTTGACTTCGGTCAAACCTAATATGCAGAGTTTACTACTACTACTCGCTAGTTGCTTGGCGAATCACTCAACACGCCACACGGGGAGTCCGGTGTCACAAAATTTTGAGGTCGGCGGAAAATCTCCGCGACCACGATTCGTGGCAAAGGAGAAGTTACCATCATAGCCTTCGGAATAGGCCTATGGATGACGCTTGGTAGGGGATGTTTTTGTAACTTCAGATTCACCCTACCCAGCCAACCCCACCCCGGCACCCAGAGTAGTACACCTGAATACTCGCCAATTTCTATCCCCACCGCAAAATAGACTTCTCCACAGCACCGCAGCCTTCGTGCTCCTCCCCTTTACATCGGCGCACTCGTCCACCGCAAGATTCTGCCTCATCGACGACCAGACGCCGTGACTAGAGCCGGTCCACCGTCGTCGTCAGACACGGAGCCTCTTCCCGCATCGTCTTCCACGGTCTCGGATCTACTTCCGGAAGCCGACGCCAAGCGCAGAAGTACCACCGTCAGGACAATGAACTGACTCCCGTTGCCGACCATGACTCACAGAGGCTGCCGCGACCATCGTTCTCCTCCTCGATTGGTAATGTGTGTATTGAATCACTTAGCAGTACATGTGCAGTTCCAATTTTGTTCATACCTACCCTTTAAATTTCCTGGGTGCTATTGTTCCTGTAAAAGTAATTGGTTATAGCCTCCATTGTCCAATGAATATCAGCTTGTAATTGTGCGTCGCTTCCTCAGATCGCTACCGTGCTTGGGTAGGTTTTTCATCTGCAACCAATAGTGTGGCAAATGATGGAAAGGTTTTTAGAACTAGCAAAATGCCCATGCGTTGCACGCATCAAGATGCATTTGTATGAGTAGTTTATCTTGTTGGAGATGCTCTAACATGGCGCATTTAGTGCTTTAATGTTGCCCACAAGATGCGCGAGTATTACTAGTAGTATATTTTTCTTGCCATGTTGAGGTTTTAAAACCACGAGTGCGAACATGCAGAGGAGAAATGAAGACCAAACACGGGATATTCGGGACATATTCAAGGAGTGTGGCAAGTTAAAGAGGAGCTGCACCGAATCTGTAAAACGAGCTTTGGTAAGTAACACCCTTTCAATTACTTTCGTGTAGCCTCGTGTTCTTCCATGTGTATATGTTGTAGTTTCTGTTTCTCTTAAGCGTGGTGTTCTTCGATGTGTAATAAGAAGAGTCTTAATCGTCCTAATGCTTCCGTTTTTAGCTTGATGTAGGAAGTGGGTGTTCTCACCTTGTAGTCTCTTTTTATTTATTTTTTCCTTTTGAATTCACTTCTCCGAGTTACATTTATCGGCTTCTACTAAATGGATCTAGGTTGCTCTGAGTATTCATCTAAAAAAGAAGTAACTTCATGTCAGGATGCAGTTCCTGCGTGGAGGGAAGTATGGTCAACCTCGAGATCATGTTTCCAAAATGAGGCTGGATTACACGCAAGGTGCCAGTTCCCTAATGATGTTGGATTAGACACAAGGTGCCAGTTCCCTAATGATGCTGGATTAGACACAAGGTGCAAATTCCCAGATGATGTTGGATTACACACAAGCCAGGTGGAGTCGTGAGCTGTTCGTGTCCTCGTGGCATTAGTAAAGGCTGAAAGAAAGCGTGCAGCAGCCCTTGAGAATGTAGTTGAGTTCCTGACGAAGCAAAAAGAGCAATCAGATGCTCTCTTCACCCAAGCCAAAGAAGAGATGGAAGAAGCCAAAAATAAGCTAGCAGAGGCAGAGCAGGCTAGGTGTCTCCTGCTATCTAAAATTGTTGTCAATACAAAATTTCCTTCATAATAGCTAGGTTCAAATGTTTATCTAGTCAGCATGCCTGTTGTGATGTCCGTGCATCTATTGATGTGGCACAACATGTTTTTTTTCGGGTCATGTAATAATAGCAATTACTTTCCAAACAATAACAGACGAAGCATTGGACATGGTATAGTTCACGCCAAGAAGCCCGACATTCCAAGTTCAACTTCCACATCAAACTCATGTTCAAAGTTATACGCACATTCATACATAATGTCCACAACCATGATTCACTTCAATGCCAAAAAATGTGAGGAGAGTTATAAATAAAGAAAATCCTCTACTAGTTCCTGCTACCGGTCACGAGCACAACAAGTCAAGACCATGCGTAAATTAATTATATTTTAGTCATTTTTTGTGTTCTAAAATGCCCGCATTTCATGGAAGGGCGTGTTGCGGCTTGCAGCAGATTCAATGAAGGCAGGTGGGGCAGTCTTAAGCTGGTTGCACGCTGGCGAGGAGGCGTGCTTTCGGCCGGCTCGCAATGAAAAGTGCCCTCTTGGCCGGCGCGCCGGTTCAATGCCTGCGCTATGAGAGGTCGCGTCTATGTCAGAGCAATCACTCCCTCCAGTCCTTTTTTGTTTGGGTATAACAAAATCTCGTTTTCCATTCACATTTTACAAGTAAAGTTCGTGGACAAACTTTGACCCAAAGTACGATGGGGACTAGTAAACCAGAATGGAGGTAGTAGTTTTTTTAATCGAAGAAGGGTTTCCCCTTCCGATTTTCATTAAAGAAAACCAGCATCTAAATCTAAACCATAGTATTTGCCCGAGAACTACCAGGTTCAACATCTCGCAACATAAACACATACAACCTCCATCGATAAAAAAACAAACCATACAACCATACGCCAAGGAGGTACGTAGTACTATGAATTCCATTTTCGCTCCATACCAATCGTTCTAAAAACTACTTACTACTTATAACGCGCCATTGAAAATCGGAACTCTTAACCCCGCTAAAAAAACGATATTTTAAACGTGGCTACTCGATCTGTGGCAACTGGCGAGCCATCAGCGCTCAAGTCGTTCACTGTGGTCCCGACCATCAACTCCTACGGATCAAATTATCACGCCGGTGACTATTCCTGCAAAGGTGCTCCACCACGTACCCGGTACCCACGAATGCAGCAATCGTGCCCCTAGGGTTTTAGAGTTTATTTGTTAATGTTGCCTTTACGTAACACTCATGTGTGCGAGACAAATGAGAGGCCCATCGTGTGTGCGCCTCTTCTCTTCGTATATGTACTCCACCATTTGTCTGGTGTCCAAAAAATTATAATAACTACTAGCAATGTGCCAATGTGTTGCCACACGATCAAAGTAGATTAATACAGTGGCAGAGCTAGATGCAGATTACGCCTGGGGCTGTGCTATGTTGAGTGATAAACTTCTATGATTTTCTATGCTTTGCATGAAGAAATTACAAAGGAAGTTGTTTCTAGGCCTGGGGCTATAGCCCTAGCTGCCCAAGGCCTATCTCCGCCACTGGATTAATACATATTCACCGATTTGATAGATAAAAAAGTCTAGCTTTGAAATACGTATATCACTAAAAATATGTTATGTTTCACTCAAAATATATTCCTTTGGCGGTTTTGATGAGATAAGGGAGGAATGTTGTTGGTTTCAAGATTCGAGAAGTGGTATATGTCTAATTTCTACTCTTACTAGCAAGATGCACGTGCGTTGCACGGAACATCAAGATCTTGTGGGAGAAAAGGATGGACGAGGGAAGGTCTTATCTGCAAATGTGGTGAAGAGTGCGGGTAAATTGCCATATTTTCCTTCCTATCCGTCAGATATAAATCAGACGACCTACATTGCAGGATGGCGGGCCCACCATCATCACCAACTCTATTTTTTATCCCTACTCTTATAATAAGCATTCTCGGTGATGATCGTGTGCCTGCCATCCTGCAATATAGGTCGTCCGATCTATATCTGACGGATAGGAAGGAAACTATGGCAATTTTGCAAAAAGATACCAACACCCCTCTCCACATTTGCAAATAAGGCCTTCCCTCGTACAAATCTTGGGGCACTCTTTGAGGTTCTTTGTGTTGGATTGAGTATTATGAATCTGAAATTGTTTGATGCGTATCGTATAATTAACTCATGGATACTTGTGGTGACATTGGAGTATCTAGGTGACATTAGAGTTGGTTGATTTGTATCATATGGTGTTATTTTACTACGAACTCTTGGATAGATCGAATAGAAAGAATAGCCTTGTGTTATTTTAGTATGAACTGTTGAATAGATCGAACGGAAAGAATAACTTTGAGGTGGTTTCATACCCTACAAACAATTTCTTCTTATGTCCTCCGCTAGATAAGAACTTTGGGGTGATTCTTCATCACACTTTGAGGGATGGTTATATGATCCAATTAGATTAGCATTGTTGAGAGATTGCACTAGTGAAAGTACGGGCCCTAGGCCTCATTTTCAAGCATTGCAATACCATTTGTGCTCACTTTTGTTACTTGCTACCTTGCTGTTTTTTATTGTTCCTATTACAAAAATCAATATCTACTATCATTACTACACTTATATCACCATCTCTTCGCCGAACTAGTGCACCTATACAACTTACCATTGTATTTGGTGTGTTGGGGACACAAGAGACTCTTTTTTATTTGGTTGCAGGGTTGTTTGAGAGAGACAATCTTCATCCTACGCCTCCCACGGATTGATAAACCTTAGGTCATCCACTTGAGGGAAAATTGCTACTGTCCTACAAAACTCTGCGCTTGGAGGCCCAACACGAGTCTACAAGAATAAAGTTGCGTAGTAGACATCAATGTGAAGTCATTACTCCCCATGGGATAATCATATGAAGCATACATAATTTTAGATTTATGATATTCAATTCATTCAACCATTTACTCATAGGATATAAGTGAAGCACGAGAGTAAATGACAAACTACTCCAAAAAGATATAAGTGTCGGGGAGGCTGATCGGACCCACGAACACCTATGGGGCCGGCGGACCAGGCCCCTTCTGGTTCGGAGGGGGGCGGAGATCGCACGAAGAGCGGATCGAGGCGAAGCACACGAGCAGTTTTACCCAGCTTCGGAGCTCTCCGGAGAGATAATACTCCTACTGCTGCTTGACTGATTTGTATTGTGTTCTTGCTAGGGAGCGACGAGAGCTACAAGACCTAGCGCGAGTGTTCTCTGGTTACGTATGAGTCGAACGGACCGAACCTCCTCTACGTTGCGCATGGGCCTCCTTTTATATGCTCAAGGGGTCTCCGACAGGTGGCAACGTAGATGAGGGTACAAATGGAAAAACAGTAGTTGGTACACCTACTTGAGCGATGTATGCGATGCAATATACCTAACCCCGACAGCAAGGGACAAAAGCATTAAATGCCCGTCCACTCGCCTAAACAAGGCAACAGGGACCGTCGGGGCGCCACCGTTTGCCACGATGGTAGGCTTGTCAGCGCCGCTTATAGCTACTCCCCGCTGGCTGCACAGCCTCTTGACACGCGCGCATGGAATGGTCCCATGGCGACACGTTGATGGATGAGCTGGAGCGGAGATGAAGAGAGGTTGCCTGCCGCGGCAAGCGCCTTGCCGCGGCTGAATCCTTGTCGCGTCCGGAGGCTTGTTGCGCTCCGAGCCTTCCCGGCAAGCTCCTCTTGCCGGGGTCTTGTCTTCTGCGCCAAATACTTTGTTCTTGAATGGCTCCAAAGGAACCACGGAGGATCTTGGCGGTGACCGGGCAAGCCTTGCCGCGGGGTGCTGCAACTACCCGTGCACGAGTTCGGGATACTAGGGTACCCCTACTCTAGTACACCGGCAGAGCCCTCGGCTGGGCCGCACACGTGCCGACCACCGCCGGGCCAGGCCCAAAAACAGTGCACGGTCACACGCGCCTTGATCACGCCGTAACTCACCCCGGACCCACCACGCCCCCACTAACGGCACGCACCGAACGTGGCGTCGTGTGAGAGATCGTGGGCGAGGTAAATGGGGGTTTCTTTATTAGGAAAAGCGGAACGTCCGCCCCCTCTCCCTCCTTATAAACAGAGGAAACAGGGGCAGGCCGTCCACCTCGCCATTGCTGTCTTGTCTTGAAAACCACCGCCGCTCCCCCCTTCTTCTCCAGTGCGAAGAGAGCAGCGCTCCGCCCCCTTTCGCCGCAGCGCCATCAACGCCATCGGCCTCCTCCAGCGCCTCCGCCATGGCTCCGAAAGACGACAAGGGGAAGGGCGTGAAGTCAGCCGAGGCGCAGCGGCTCCCGGCGCTGCGCAAGGAGTGGGCCATCTTCTCCCCTCAGCTCGACGCGAAGGAGCTGAGGGAGGGGTACTACCTCTTCTGGTCGACGGAGACGCGTGCGCAACTGCGCACGAAGGTACTCCCCGCCATCGCTTCGGAATTAGCCCCAACTAGGTATCCTTTCTTTGCCCTTTTCTTCTATTGCGGGCTCTGCCCGCCCTTTTTTGAATTCTTCTGCGACATTATGAACACCTACGGGTTCCGCCTCCTTGATTTCACCCCCAACGCCATTCTGACCATGGCAGTTTTTGCACACCTTTGTGAAAACTTTGTCGGGATCCACCCCAACGTAGCTCTCTTCCGCCACTTCTTCATGCCCCGCGTTGAGAGAGGGGAGCCGCTTGCCGGAGGGATTGCTTGGGTCTCCAGGGTCGGCAAGAAAGAAGCGTATCTGGAAGGAGAGTTCCGCAGCAAGTGGGAGGAGTGGAGAGCCAATTGGTGTTGGATCGTAGACGAGAACCCGCAGCCCTTCACTGCTGTGCGCCAAGCCCGAATAGTACGCGATAATGATTGGAGCAACTTGGCGCCGGAGGATGCTAGGTTGAAGGTAGCTGTGACCCGGATTTTGCGCCTCAGGCTTGCTGGACTCACCGTAGGCGCAGTCGGCACAGATTTCCTTCGCGGCCGCATCGCTCCCTTGCAGGAGAGGAGGAGGCCTGCCTGGGAGTTCCAAAACGCAGCAGACATCATGAGGCTGCGCCCGGGCCTTAACTGGAATTTCACCGTCTTGGAGTTGGATGCGCGTCGCTAGAGCTGTTCAAGAACGACCTCGATCACCCCGAGTGGTTTAGGTTGCCAAGGGGTCGTCCCATTGTGCAACAACTCTGCGCTCGACCGCATCCGCGCCATGATGCCGCCAGCGATTCCCATGGGATCGTTCCAACCTGGCAAGAGCCTTCCGACGACATCGTGTGGCGATTCTTCGACAGCTTGGAAGAAATGCCGATCCGCCCCGACGAGCAGAAGAAGCTCACCCGCGACACCACCGACGAAGAGATGGTGCGCATTGCCACCAGGCTGGAGGAGGCGGCAGCAGCTTTGTCGTTGGCGTCTTCGCACACCGTGGAGGAGGCAGATGCAGCCGGCGGCAAGCCTTGCCGAGCGAAGGGAGTTCGCCCGGCGAGGAAGAGCTTGCCGCACCGAGGCCGAGTCGGCGAACCAGCCGAGGGCGCTTTCTTCCCCACCATCCGGCTTGCCAGAACGGAGCCCCCTGCTCCGTAAAGAGGCGTCTCCGCAAGGCCGGAGACGAGGCGGGCGGCAGACGGGCCCACAAGAAGGCCACATGACGCGCTTCTCATCAAGGCAAGCGATGTTGCCGCGGGAGCACCCCACACTGCTGCGACAACTTGGGCAGGATCCTCTCAGGCCACCGCCGACGCCTCCGCCAAGCGGCCAAGAGAGCCCACTCCTCCGCCTCGTCGCACCGGAGGCGAGCCGGAGTTTGACTTCTCCGCGCTTAGCTCCGAGGAGGAAGAAGAAGAGTAAGCTTCAATATTGTGCTTGTATTTCTTCAATTTTGTTGCTTCATCTTGAATCTGATTTGCTTCGTTCTGAACTCTTTCCTTTTCAGGACGCTGGCCCAGAGAGCGTCGAAGAGAGCCAAGACCCCGGTGGTCGTCGTTGAGGATGATCAACGAGGCAACAGGAGGCGCGTCTGAGACCCCCTTGTCGGACCCGGCAACCCTTCCTCAGGGCAGCCCCCAGCACAACCCCCAGGGTAAGTATGCAGTCTTCTCCTTACTGTTAGGCGTGCATGGATATCTGACTGTCGGTTTGTGTAGGAGCAGAGCAGCCTCATCAGGAGGGCTCGGAAGCCGCCCCTGAAATTCTATCTGCTTCGACTACGCCGCCAAGGGAGGATTCTCCGGCAGGGAGCGTCCTCCGGCAAGGGAGGCTACTCCGGCAAGGGACAAGACGAGTGACCCTCCAAAGGGTCGAGACCATGGCTGCAGATCCCATTGCAGGTAATCCTCTTGCGCCAAAAATTTCCCTTGGGCTTGTTTTCTTCTGTTTTTTTTTGAACATTTGCTTGACTATTTCTTTCTTTGTCCGCCACAGAGCCGATGGAGACCGAGGTCACCGGCGAGGAGGACACGCTGTGCAACACCGACGAAGCCGCTGTCGTGGAAGAAGAGGCCGGGCGCCGACGAGCCTGGCCCGAGGAGGCCACTGAGGCTGCCGCCGCAGAAGCCGGGCGAGGGGTCCGCGATCAGACTGACGGCCCCTGGGGCGCAGGGAGCGCCAGCGCCACACCGACCGCCGACTCCCCACGCTGGCCAGCGGCCATGCTCAAGAGCCCCAGCCCGGCGCCTACTTGAAGGCCGGCGACGGCGTCTTCATCAAACTCCCATGGGAGTCGAGCTCCAGGGCGCTGGTCGAAGGAGAGACCTTCGACGGAGAGCTGCTCGCCTCATTGGCCGACGGCTGGTGGACGCGCCAAGCAGCGGCGAGTCTGGGGAGGAGCAGTTGCTGAAGAAGCTGCTGTCGCTCTACCGCGCCCGGCAAGCCAAGTTGGAGTCCCGGGAAGCACTTGTTGCGAGGGCGGGAGCAGACATGGAGAAGCGCGCGGAGGAGCTCCGGGGCCGCAACCAGGAGGCACTCCGGTCCTTGGCGGAGGAGCGGGAGCAACTCGCCGAGGAGCGCACGGCCTTCATCCTTGAGAAGGCCGCAGCTGAGGAGGAGCAGCGGCTTGCCGCCGAGAAGCTGTCCGCGCAGGAAAGCGAGCTGGCGCAGCGGAAGGTCAACCTGGACAGCCACGAAGAAGAGCTTGTCGCGCGCGAGGAGTCACTTGGCGGGGCTCTTAAGGAAGCGAAAGATGTTGTCGCAGCCGCCGAGGCCGCCAAGAAAGAGCTGGAGACAAAGGTGGCGCAATTGGAGGCCAGTCTCCAGAAAAGCGGCGAGGAGCTTGCTGCGCTCAAGCACGAGCGCGAGAAGGACGCCTACACTCTTGGCGAGCTGCAGGGCCGTCTCGCTGATAGGAGCAAGGAGCTCGACGCCGCCAAGGATTCCAAGGCAGATCTTCAGCTGAAGCTGACCACTCTGACGCAGACGCTGGACGGCGCCAAGGAGCGGGAGGTGGGCCTGTTGGAGCAGATCAAGGCCAACGAGGAGCTGCTGGCGAATGCTGTTGCCACCAGGCGCCTTTGAGGGAGAGTGTGGAGCCTTGGACCGAAGGTCTCGTGGATCTTGCCGCCATCCACAATGAGCTGATGGAGCTAGGGATGGTGGATCTTGCATACCTCCTCCGACGAGCACCTCCAACCCAGCGCCAAGCTTAGCTTATTCTTCAAGGGCGTGTTGGCGGGCCTCCAGCGACTCGGGAAGAGGTCCGAAGCAGCTGGGCCGAGGAATCACGCCAAATACGTGCAGAGCCCTCCAGAAGGTGTTGATGAAGGTGGCCTTCCGCAATCCAGGCCTCAACCTCAACGGCGTCCTTAGATCCTTGCCGCCAGATGCCGACGTGGAGGCGCTCAAAGCCCTTGTCGCACCCATTGTGGACAAGGTGAACAAGATCAAGCAGGTTGATGGCGACCGCGTAGACTAGGCCGCCAATTTTGTCTTTCCCTTGTCGCTGCTGATCATGTTTAGAACAATTTATTAGATCCGCGACAAGTTATTTTTGTAATATAACTCTATCTTAGGCAATGATTGCAATGTTATTTCCTTTACTTGATTCCTTCCTTTGTACGTTTCTGCCCTACGCTTTTAGGGAACTTGTCGGTGCAGGCACCTTTGCCGCGAGCGCTGAGTCGCGAACGTCGACAACCTTCTTTGGCGATGCCGCCTCCGACAACAAGCAACCTTGTCGCGACTAGCTGCAGCTCACCTAAGTTATTGAGCGGACTCGAAACAAAGTAAGGCGCGACTAGTCATGAGTTGGTTCCTCTGCGCATGGTTTTCCATACAAAGTACTATCGTTTGAGGAAGATAACTTAAAAATTTAAGAACTGATTGCTCGGACTTGGGCAAATTTGCTTTTCTGTCGTTTGATTCCCGATAAGTCGAAACTTCCTAGAGCATCGCTTTGTCCATATTATTTTCTTCTCCTTCCCTCCTGGTTAACTTGTGCGCGAGGGAACCTTCCTTTCTTTGAGAAAAGAGAACGAAGAGAAAATAAAGTTATGGAGCCCAGCGGCTCGATGTTGCTTAACGGGTGTGGTTGCTGCACAAAGTGTTAGACAAAACATGCAATAAAATGATGAAAGCATGAATTTGACAAGTTGTGCGCAACACATGAGCTTTACTGATGCACGGGGTCTGCGCCCGGCTTTGTACAAAGGATTACATGCAACAGCGGCAAGACTTGTACAAAAGGTGGTGGTTGAACAGGTTAAACAACCGCGCCTCTGAGTAAAACTTACGAAGATGCTCAATGTTCCAGGAGTTGCTCACCGGAATGCCATCTCCGGTCTCAAGGCGGACAGCGCCAGCCTAGTGACTCGCTTTCACCCGATAAGGGCCTTCCCACTTCAAGGCGTCAACTTGTTTGAATTCTTGGCGGACTGAACGCCGAAGAACAAGGTCGCCTTCCTCGAGGCTTCTGGCACTAACTTTGCGGCTATGGTAGCGACGCAAAAGCTTGTCGGTAGCGAGCAGCTCGTCTGGCCCGAATGAATACGATCCTCCTCAAGGAGCAGCGCGTCATCTTGTCGCTGTTGCTCTTGCTCAAGCTCATCATAAGCGAGCACTCGAGGCGATCCGTATACGAATTCCGTGGGGAGAACTGCCTCTGCTCCATAGACTAGAGCAAAAGGTGTCTGGCCAGTGGCTCGATTTGGCGTCGTCCTGATCGACCAAAGAACCACCGGCAACTCCTCAATCCAGTTTCTTCCGCACTTGTGCAGCCTGTCGAAAGTTCTGGTCTTGAGCCCGCGCAGCACTTCAGCATTTGCCCTCTCTGCTTGACCGTTACTTCTTGGATGAGCAACAGAAGCAAAGCAGACCTTGGCGCCAAGATCTTGGACGTACTGCATGAAGGTGCGACTCGTAAATTGTGTGCCGTTGTCGGTGATGATCCTGTTAGGGATTCCGAAACGACAAACAATCGACCTGAAGAACTTGACTGCTGACTGTGCCGTCACCTTCCTCACTGCTTCCACTTCCGGCCACTTTGTGAACTTGTCGATGGCAACGTACAAGTACTCAAAGCCCCCGACAACTCGGGGAAGGGTCCGAGGATGTCGAGCCCCAGCACCGAGAATGGCCAGGATAAAGGGATCGTGCGGAGAGCTTGAGCTGGCTGGTGTATCTCTTTGGAATGGAACTGCACGCTTCACACTTGGTTACTTGTGCGGTTGCATCACGGAGGGCTGTCGACCAAAAGAAACCTTGCCGGAACGCTTTGCGGCAAGTGCTCGCGCCAATGTGGTGACCACATATGCCTCCATGTATCTCGCCAACAGCTTTTGTCCATCTTCCGGCAAATACACTTCAATTTCACACCGTTGAGTCTTCTTACATGCAGTGTGCCGTCGACAAACTGGTACATACTTGACCGCCGGGCTACTCTTTCCGCTTTCTTCTTGTTCTTGGGAAGCTCTCACGTGCAAGGAAATGGACAATCTGTTGCGCCCATCTTTGGAGCTTGCGGCTCGACAACAAGGACTAAAGGCACATCTGCCGCTGCGGGAACATCGGCTTCCACGGCAAGAACTCGCGGCTCTGCCGAGTTGCAGCGTTCCTCGACAAGCTTGCTGGAGCAAAACTTGTCGGGAGCTGCCCGCTTCAACGAAACAAACCTCGGGGCTTGTCGGAGCATCGCCCTTGACTCTGTTGGTGTCGATCTTGGGGACCTTCTTGGCGGCGGCTTCGGGAAGCTCTGCCGGAAAGTAGTCACCGGAGATCAACTTCCTCTTCTTGTTCTGTCCAGTTGATGGTGTTACGGTTGGTTGAGTTAGCTTGAGCACAAAAATCCCTGGTTCCACAGGTAACTTAAGTGCAGCGCACTTTGACAGGCCATCAGCAATATCGTTCTGAGCTCTTGGAACATGTTCCATTTCTAGGCCGTCAAAGTGCTCTTCTAGCTTCCTCACTTCATCAACGTAGGCTTCCATCAATGGACTCGATAATCTTTGTTCACTTGGCGGACGACAAGCTGCGAGTCACCCGACAATAAGCTTCTTGATCCCAAGGTCCACTGCGATCCTGAGACTGGCAAGCAAACCTTCATACTCTGCAGTATTGTTCGTTGCTTGCTCCTTGGGAAAGTGCATCTGGACTACGTACTTGAGGTGCTCTTCAGTGGGTGCGACAAGCAGCACGCCGGCACCGGCGCATTGCAGCGAGAAGGCACCATCAAAGTACATCAGCCACTCTTTGCTTTCTTCCTTGACGGGAATGCTCGTCTCTGGAATTTCTTCATCTAGTGTTGGCTTCCATTCTGCTATGAATTCTGCCAATGCTCTGCTTTGGATAGTTGAAGTGCTTTCAAACTTGAGGCCAAAGCTTGACAGTTCCAGTGCCCACTCGAAAATCCTGCCTGCCGCTTCGGATTCTCGCGGTATCCTCTTCGCCGGAAAGCGATCGACAACCGTGTGATCTCATGTGCTTGGAAGTAATTGCGCAGCTTTCTCGAGGCCATGAGGAGGCCGAAAAGCAATTTACGCACACCGTAGTACCTTGACCTAGCCCCCTGCAGAAGGGAACTGACAAAGTAAACTGGGCGCTGCACCATCCTTTTCTGCATCTGCTCATGTGTCTGTGCAGATCCGTCCTTGTCGGGGCTAGAGCTTGCCGGTGAAGCCCCCTGCTTGTCGCTGGATGTGTCTGCCGTGGTTTCTAGCTCATCATCCGCCTCCCTCTCCGCTACTAACGCAGCACTAACCACTTGATTGGTTGCCGCTATATATAGCAGCAACTTCTCTTGTGGCTTAGGTGCGACAAGTGTTGGAGTGGAGGATAGGTACCTCTTTAAGTCCTGCAGCGCAGCCTCCGCTTCGGGAGTCCATTTCATTGGACCTGCCTTTTTCAAAATCTTGAAAAATGGCAGGGCGCGTTCAGCAGACTTAGAGATAAACCTGCTGAGAGCAGCCACGCAACCGGCAAGTCTTCGTACATCCTTGACGCGCTTTGGTGCTTCAATCTGCTCAATGGCCTTGATCTTGTCGGGATTGGCTTCAATTCCCTCATTGAGACACTGAAGAACCCGAGAAGCTTGCGGAAGGGACTCCAAATCACGCACTTCTCGGGTTGAGCTTGAGGTTGATGTTGCGCAGATTTGCAAAGGTCACATCCAAATCTTGAACCAGAGTTGCTTTGTCATTGCTCTTGACCACTATGTCATCCATGTAGGCTTCTACATTTCTGTGCATTTGCGGCTCAAAAGCACCATGGACTACTCTTGCAAACGTTGAACCAGCATTCTTTAACCCGAAGGGCATCCGTATGAAACAGTAAGTGCCACATGCAGTAATGAATGCGGTCTTCTCCTCATCTTCTTCTGCCATGAAGATCTGATGATATCCTGAGTATGCATCAAGAAATGAAAGCAAATCACATCCAGCCGTGGAGTCAACAATCTGGTCGATGCGCGGCAAGGGAGATGGATCTGTGGGACAAGCGTTATTAACATCCGTGAGGTCAATACCAAGTCTCCATTTCCCATTTGCCTTGCGCGACAACTACAGGATTGGCCAACCACGAGGGATGGAGCACTCCTCGACAAGGCTCTTTGCTTCCAATTTCTTGATCTCTTCGCGATGAATTCTTGGCGCTCCACCGCTCGCTTTCTGATTTTACGCTTGACGGGCGGCAAGATGAGGGCAAACGGCAAGGCGGTGCTCAATTACTTTCACAGGAACACCGGGGATGTCAGACGGTTGCCATGCAAACACGTCGACGTTCGCCCGCAAGAAAGCAACGAGCGCGCCTTCCTATTTGGGGTCGAGAGAGGCACTGATGGTGAAGGTACCACCAGTGTCGTCCTCCTTGGTGGACACCTTCTTGGTCTTTGGCGGAGCTGCCATCGTCTTCTTGCACTTGCCGGTGGAGCTCGATGGTGCGTCCTCGACGGTAGCGCAGCACTCCGAAGAGGTGCGCTTGCCGGAGTGGGCATCAGAGCTCTTGCCGGACTTGGACTTGGTCTTCTTCCCCCCAGGAATTTCAGCGGCAAGTGTTTTGCTTTCTGTTGCAGCTGCTGCTTCCCGGTAGATCTTGTCGGCACAGATAAGAGCATCCTTCTGGTAGCCATGGACAGAGATGATGCTTATCGGGCCTGGCATCTTGAGTAGGTTGTATGCATAATGAGAGGCTGCCATGAACTTGGCGAGTGCTGGACGGCCAAGTATCCCATTGTAAGGCAATGGGAAATCAGCAACGTCGAATGTGACCCTCTCGATCCCTAAAGTTCAGCTCGGCTGCCAAATGTTACCGCAACGAGATCTTCCCTTCGCTTGCTCCTTCCGGATTGATTCCTTGGAGCGTGCTGCCTCTTGAGCTTCATTGTCGGGGATCCGAAGCTTCCGGAGCACCGCGAGGAGATCAGTTCAAGCCGCCCGCCGCCAACTAGCATTTTGGTGACCTTGAGGTTGCGGATAGTTGGTGAGACCAACATCGGCAAGCACCCGACCGCAGATTATGCGATCGTGGTGGTCCTCAATATCAAAGATGATAGGCGTCTTTGGACCACTTCGAGGCTTGCGTGACTCTACGGATGGTTCGGCTGCATTAACTTCCGCATCCACCGCTTGAGTTGGCGGTGGGAAGTATGCAGGAAGCACCTCCGTCAACGCAGAGGACCTCCGTGGCTTTCCGAAACTCCCCGCTCATCGGGCGCTGCCGTCCTCTATGTCTTCATCGTCGTCTTCGTCTTCATCCTTGTCGCGGCCGCGGGGAGGTCTGTCTCCTTGCCGCTGCTTGGCCTTGCCGCGGCGTCCTCCCCGGCCGGGACATTTCTTGCTGGCCCCTCCAAAGCACCTTCCCGGGCCTTCTCCTTGTCGCGTCGTCAGACTCAGCCTTCTGCTGCTCGACAAGCTGCTCGACCTTCTTGCAGCTCTGGAGGTCATGGCCCTTGGTGCGGTGGATCTTGCAGTACTGCTTGCCGGAGCCGTCCTGCTTGTTGGCGGCCGCCACAGGCTGGTTGTTGGTGCCAGCGGCAACCTCCTTGCCGGAGCTACCAGCCTTGGCGTTCTTGTCGCCACCTCTGTTGCCGGACTGCTCGACGACTAGCACGTCTCTGCCTTTCTTCTTCCTGTTACCCCGCCGCCGGCTCTTCTTTGTCGGGGCGGTCTCCTCACCGCCGATCCTCGCTTACGCATTCTCTCACAGGAGTCTCCTCCTCCTCAAAGACGCGCGCATTTGTTGGCCAGGACGTATAGCTCACTGACGTCTTTGATTTTGCACATCGCCATCTCCTCCCGCATCCTGCGGTTCCGCATGTTCTGATGGAACGCGCTGATCACTACGGCAGGGTGGACATCTGGGATGTTGTGCTGCACATGGCTGAATCTCTGAATATACTTGCGCAGGGGCTCTCCTTCCTTCTGGGCGAGCAGATGAAGGTCACTTTCTTGGCCATGGGGTTTGTGGCCGCCTGTGAAGGCGCCGACAAACTGATGGCATAGATCTGTCCAAGAAGATATGGAGCTGTCCGGCAAGTGCATGAGCCAGGACCTGATGTTGGGCTTGAGCACCAGCGGGAAGTAGTTGGCAAGGATCTTGTCGTCTCGCCCCCGGCAGCCTGCACCGCGATGGTGTAGATGCTGAGGAACTCCGACGGATGCGTCTTGCCGTCGTACTTCTTGATGCGTCGGCTTGAAGTTTTTCTTCTTTGGGCCCTTTGGACTTGCCGCAGCTCACGAGTGAACGCAGGGCAATCTACCGCGTACGGAAAGTCGCATGGTTCCTCTGGCGCGTGCATGTCAACAGAGGGCCCGGCGCGCTTGCCGGATTGACGTCGCGCTTCTCTTCGGCGCTCGATGCGAGTTCGAGCGTCCTCTTGTTGTCGATCGTGTAGCACTTGGCGCTGATCGCGGTGAGCTCGCGGATCCGACGACGCAGTGGAGTCGCTGTCGAGGTGGATCCGGTGAGTCGGCGACCTTGGCGTTCGGGGCGGAGAGCGCATGGTGGTTGCACCCCCACCGGTCTCGTCACCACCGGCTCGCGCTTGGCGTTCCTGCCGCGGCAGCGACGCACTCGGTTGCAGCGAACGTCGCCCGTTAAGCGGCCGATGAGACTCTGGATGGTGGCCCTCCATTCGTCGACCTTGTCGGCCATTGGAGGGTAGTCGAGGAGCAGTTGAGCTCTCGCCAAGGCTTCTACTGGAGTAGTGGGTGGCAATGGTGAACGGTGCGAGGAGCGGGATATGCTCGGACTTCTAACTATGTTAGAAGGAGCAGCATCCCGTTCAGGCGACCGTATCTCGCTCGTGCCAGCATGTTGGCGTGCACGCTGGTCTTGAGGGTCTCGAGATCCTCCAGCTCGGTCTTGATCCAACGAGCGTATGGTATTGTAAATACCATGACGCTGTTGGTCCCGTTGCTCCTGAGATGGGCGCGGGACATGTACGGACGCCGAGGTTTGCGCGGCCTTCTCCTTGGACTTGGCAGCGTCACGAACTCCTTCGCCGGCGCCCGTTCTTCCGCCAGCGTCTGCTCCACGACCCATTTGCTCCGGTGATGGTGGGTGCGACGCGGACGGCTCTGCTGCCGCCGAAGCCTTCTTCTTCGGTGGCATGTTGATGAAGATGTTGAAGACGATGAAGATGTTGCTCGTGTGAACGCCGGATCAGGTTCACACAGCCTCGACGCCCCCTACCTGGCGCGCCAAAGATGTCGGGGAGGCTGATCGGACCCACGAACACCTATGGGGCCGGCGGACCAGGCCCCTTCTGGTTCGGAGGGGGGCGGAGATCGCACGAAGAGCGGATCGAGGCGAAGCACACGAGCAGTTTTACCCAGCTTCGGAGCTCTCCGGAGAGATAATACTCCTACTGCTGCTTGACTGATTTGTATTGTGTTCTTGCTAGGGAGCGGCGAGAGCTACAAGACCTAGCGCAGTGTTCTCTGTTACGTATGAGTCGAACGGACGAACCTCCTCTACGTTGCGCATGGGCCTCCTTTTATATGCTCAAGGGGTCTCCGGCGGTGGCAACGTAGATGAGGGTACAAATGGAAAAACAGTAGTTGGTACACCTACTTGAGCGATTATGCGATTGCAATATACCTAACCACGGCGGCAAGGGACAAAAGCATTAAATGCCCGTCCCTGTCGCCCTAAACAGTCTGTGAGGGACCGTCGGGGCGCCACTATTTGCCACGATGGTAGGCTTGTCGCCGCTTATCGCTGCTCCCGCTGGCTGCACAGCCTCTTGACACGTGGCGCATGGAATGGTCCCATGGTGACACGTTGATGGATGAGCTGGGCGGAGATGAAGAGAGGTTGCCTGCCGCGGCAAGCGCCTTGCCGCGGCTGAATCCTTGTCGCGTCCGGAGGCTTGTCGCGCTCCGAGCCTTCCCGGCAAGCTCCTCTTGCCGGGGTCTTGTCTTCTGCGCCAAATACTTTGTTCTTGAATGGCTCCAAAGGAACCACGGAGGATCTTGGCGGTGACCAGGCAAGCCTTGCCGCGGGGTGCTGCAACTGCCCGTGCACGAGTTCGGGATACTAGGGTACCCCTACTCTAGTACACCGACAATAAGTGAAGGACAATGAGCAGTCAAATAATTAACTAGCCACGGGAGGACTCTCTCTCTCATTCAAGATTTCAGATCCAATGATTTTATTCAAACAACAAGTAAAATGAAAATATGCTCCAAGCAAAACACATATCATGTGACGAATAAAAATATAGCTCCGAGTAAGGTATACCGATGGTTTTGAAGACGAAAGAGGGGATGCCTTTCGGGGCATCCCCAAGCTTAGGCACTTGAGTCTTCCTTGAATATTACCTTGGGGTGCCTTGGGCATCCCCAAGCTTAGGGTCTTTCCACTCCTTATTCTCCTCGTATCGATATCTCACCCAAAACTTGAAACTTCAATCGCACAAAACTTAACGGAACTTCGTGAGATGGGTTAGTATGATAAAGAGTAAATCATTCACTTTAGTACTGTCAATGACAAGATTCATAATTGTTCTCACACAATGCCTATTGTGTCATGTCATTTCTACAATTTATATTGAGCAATATAAGCCATAGAAACTAGAAAACGAGGAAACTATGCATTGAAAACAGGATCTGTCAAAAACAGAACAGTTTGTAATGATCTGACCAACAACCATACTTCTGCTACTCCAAAAATTCCAAAAAATTAGGACAACCTAGGCAATTTGTATATCAATCTTGTGTAAAAAATTCAGATCAAAAGCACGCACGACAGGCTTTCCGAGATTTTCCCTCGGCACGACACCTAGCAGTGCATGTAATGCACTTTGTCCTAACTGCCAGAGTTAGGTATGATAGTACTGTTCGCTATCTAATCACAAGATAATGTTTGTTTTTCCACTATGGTCACCCCTTGAACCTATAAAAGGAGGCCTGAGGCAACTTAGCACGGGGTTTGAACGCTTTGATCCCCAAACATTTGTAAGCTCACGTGGCTCTCCCCGAGGCATCCTTGCCGGGCCAAAGTGCATCGAGCCTTTTGCCACCTCCAGATCAATACACCAAAGCGGGAGTAGGGTTTTATGCTGCAAAGCGGCCCGAACCTGGGTAAAAAGAGAACATCTCCATCGTCGTGATGTGCCTATTGCCTCTGCTCTTTGTGCAACGCAGCCGTCCCCATGCCGAACCACAAAGGGGCACCCCTGCCGCATAGGTGATCGTGCTTCCACACCGACATCTTTGGCGCGCCAGGTAGGGGGTGTCACTTGTGTGAACCTAAAGCAATAGCCGGCGCATCGATTTTTGTCGATCTTCCTCACCCTTTTGCATCACCCACGGCTCTCGAGACGAGAAATGGAGCGGCGACGCAGTTCCATGCTTCATTGTTTCCCTCATCCAAGACTGCTGGTGCCACGGACATCGCGACCGCGGAGGGCGGGATGGGAGTTTGTAACACCCCAAAAAATTTAACCAGGTTTTAGTTATTAAAATTTTGCCAAGAGTTTAAAAATTTTGCCTACAAGAATATCTTTGTTGATTTCAAAACTTTTCTTTTAATATTAAGGAGTTTTTCCCAAGTGGGCCTTCCAAAACATATTGGACTTATATGCCCACCCTTTAAAAACATCTCTCAATCAGTAGATTTATTTATTAAATTATTTCACCCTGAGCCTTATTCATTAAAATGACTTGTTTTAAATTTTGGAGCTCCTTTTTGTACTACAACCAGTTGATGAACTTAACTAAAAATCCAACCAAAATTTGGAGATGTCATGTGATGTCTCTAAATCACTTTTGTGCAATAATATATTTCATTCATTGCATATTTTGAGTGCTACACATGTTTTTCTTCTCTGGTCCAGTGGACAATTTTACACTACAACCCTTTTAAATATTTCTTTCTAGCTTCCACCAAAATTATGGGATGTTAGTAGCAGCATATGATTCCACTTTATGCAAAAAACCAGGGATGTTATTTGAAATTTTTGAGTGAATCAACCTCATTTTCATTCTGGTCCAACATGATGATTTGTACAACAACCATAGTCTTGCTTGCTCTTTGGCCCCAGATTCTTTCTCCTACTTGTAGTCCTCCATGCAAAACCCCTAAGTCCAGGAGCATCCACTCATTTGATCATTTTTGGTTCATGTTATAATGCCATTCACCTCCTGTCCAGATTTGAAGTTCTGCAAAACATGCACTAGCAAGTTTGTGCTTTTCACAAGCTAACCTCACCACCCTCTTGTGCATCCAAGGAGACACTGATCTGGAGAATTTGGTCACCCCAAGTAAAGCCTAAGTGCTCGTGGCATTTTGTCAAACACACGGAGGGCATGAACTGATTTGACATGAGTTGTTGTTGGCATTGTGAACTTGGCCACTGACCAAACCACCTTGTCCCTTGAGTTTCCCTCTATCTCTAACCTAGTTACATTTTCTTGCCAACCTCACTGTGACTGTAGCATGCCACGGCATTGTATCGAACACCTTCCGCAAGGCGGACGCGCCAGGCGCACGTATTACGAGCCGCTACCGAGCCGACACGTCGCGCCCGGTATTTGGCCGCTCTGTAGCGCCACGCCACGCACTCCCTTCCCACCAGCAACGCCAAGCCGCTTCGGCAGCCAACAGCGCCACCGTCGAGCCTTGGCGGACGCCAGGCGTCCGCAGCGCACCCTGCCTCGGCCGGTGCCGCCAAAGCCACCGGCGCCGCCATGCCCCTTAACCATCTCCAGCCAGCCGACCGTCCCCTAAGCGCAGCGTCGCCGCCATCGCCATTGCTACAGAAGAGCGGTTCGCCGTCATCCTTATCGCCGGCCACCTCGGAACCGACCTCCACCGCCTATATAAGGGCCGGAGCTCAATCGAGTTCTCGAGCAACCACATATGATCACCCTAGAGCTACCGCGGCGGCGATCGAGGAGGAAGGCCTTCTTCCCGAGTCCGGCCGGGTTCGGTCGCCGCCAAGTTCC
Source organism: Aegilops bicornis (assembly GCA_021605145.1). Taxonomy (NCBI): domain Eukaryota; kingdom Viridiplantae; phylum Streptophyta; class Magnoliopsida; order Poales; family Poaceae; genus Aegilops; species Aegilops bicornis. The sequence continues at coordinate 376,420,176 of CM038669.1, read as the reverse complement.
GGCCGATTCCGCCGCCACCGGTGCCTCTCCTCTCCATTCTCTCCACCAAGAGCTCTCCCTCCTCTCGTGAGTGCAACCCCACGCTCGATTTTGGTCGGAAACCACCGTAGCCACAAACCCACTATCCACCTGAGCGCCTCCTCCGCCGCGAAGCTCGTCGTCGGCGACTCCGTCCACATCGGCGACCATGGCGGGTACCCATAGACTCGTCTCAACCTCCTGAGCACACCCATGTCCTCAGATCACCAAGGACGCCCCGTTTGCTTAGGCAAATCCTCACCGGAGCTCCGCCTCTGTTCGGTCGAGGAGGAGCAGCCAGCGTGTAGCTGGTCAGCGACCCGATGGGCAGGTAGGCCCACCGTCAGTGACCCAGCGCCTTTCCACGCAGGAGTAAGTGGAAGCACCTTTTCCGAATACGCCTTCGACGTGTTTTTCTTTTAAAACATTTTCTTTTCTGTTTTATTTTAAAAACAGATTTTTACCAAACTTTGATCTGTTGTATCTTTTTAAATACAACTCCAATTAAATTGATTCTATTTCCTACCTCTTTCAAATATTGTCTAGTTTATTTTAATATTTATTTGAAAAAATTTCAAAACAACTTTTGTGCTGTTTTTATTTTTGTGTGTTAATTCTTTTATATTTTCAAAATAGGATTTTTTGAAGAGAGGAGAATTATTTCAAGAGTTTGAAATGCACCCTGCCTTCCCGTGAACTGAAGGCAAGCATTCTGAACCCCGGCATAATATTTTTGTGTGTTCGTTGACACGTTTATAACATCACGTCATTTCGGAGGACTCGTTATTTCATGTGATATGATCATGTGTATGCATGCATATTAGTGATTTCCATGCTGTTGGGAATGAACACACTTGTGACGATAATCATCCTCATGTGCTTTGCATGCATGCGGAAGAAGTCCGGAAAACCTCCGCCTTGGGTAGGCATGAGTTTGTCGCCGGTCTCCCTCGGAACGGTTATGTCCGGTATGGCATAGTAAGGTATAGTGAGCGGTGATTCTGTTGGTTGAATTATTTTCATTATACATGTCATGTAGGGAAATTAATGAACCTCCTGAGTCGACCCTAGCTCAAGTCTTGTTCCAGTAAACCCCATACTTGTTTCGTACTACCACTCGTCTCTACCACAAGTAGAGTACGGTTCAGTAAGTTGTCAACCTCTTTCTAACACACACCGTACAGAGAGGCCAGGGTGGAAGATACCGGTTGTAGCTGGTAGGCAGGCCACCTGGTCCGGGGGCATGGGTGTTTCCGGTTGAGACCGAGAGGGGAGGCCACCCCTTAGAAAGGGCAATATAAATTTGATCCCATGCTACGCGAGGTTGTAGCCTCCCCACTTAGAGTTTGCTTGACAGGTGTTGTGGGTGATTCCAGACACGTGTGAGTTAAGCTGGTTTGTGCAAGTTAGGTGTGTTTTCAACAAAAAGACCGTAGACGGAATTAGTCCCGATGGACTAAAGGAATCCGTTACTCGTGGGTAAAGAGTACACCCTTTGCAGAGATTAAACCTATTTGAATAGCTGTGTCCATGGTTAAGGATTACAGTCTGGGATGGGTCAAGTGTCGGTCTTAGTGATGGTCTTCGGAGGTGAAACTGTTAAATCAGAACTCATATTACGACTTGTGACATGTGATAATGACGATTATTATTTTGTTGTGGACTAACCCGTGATATTATTGGTATTATCGAATATCCCTGGGACGGTTCTACCTCCTGGATATTCACTATGATTGCATTTATTTTAAAGCCCTTTATGTGGTGTCGCTCGGGGCCTCGATCGTGGCATTTCTTTTAAAGCCCTTTATGTGGTATCGCTCAGACGCCCGACTGTGGCATTTCTTTAAAAGCCCTTTATGTGGTGTCGCTCAGATGCCCGACTATGGCATTTCTTTTAAAGCCCTTTACGTGGTGTCGCTCAGACGCCCGACTGTGGCATTTCTTTTAAAGCCCTTTAGGTGGTGTCGCTCATACGCCGATCGTGGCATTTCTTTTAAAGCCCTTTATGTGGTGTCGCTCGACGCCTTGATCGTGGCATTTCTTTTAAAGCCCTTTACGTGGTGTCGCTCAGGCCTTGATATGGCATTTCTTTTAAAGCCCTTTATGTGGTGCCTTTCGGGCCCGACCGTGGCATTTCTTTTAAAGCCCTTTACATGGTGTCGCTCGGGCCTTTAATAACATTTCTTTTAAAGCCCTTTATGTGGTGTCGCTCGACGCCTTGCGTGGCATTTCTTTTAAAGCCCTTTATGTGGTGTCGCTAAGACGCCCGGCCGTGGCATTTCTTTTATAAGCCCTTTATGTGGCATTGCTTCAGACGCCCGCTCGGTGCCTTTTATTATTGTTATGTTATTGCATTTTCACAAATAACCTGCTTACATGCATCAGAGATTCATATACCTTTTGTGACTGACATCATGAGCATAAATATTTCAGAACATCGTTGTTATATTATTCCTGTGTTCATAATGTTTGCGAGTACATTCAAAGTACTCCTTGGCTTGTCCCTGGCTATTGTCTTGGCCAGATTTCTTCTTGCGGAAAGGAGCGACCGTGTTGGCAGCCCTGGAACCTAAGCAACGGTGATAGCAGCCTCGCGAAGATAGGAGTTAACCTGGTCAGCTGTTCCCGTGGGAAATGGAGTCCCATAGACACTAATGATTTACAACCCGCTTCCGCCATCAACCGCTAGAAACCATTTGTTGTACTCACAGACCAGAATGGTCTTGTACCACATATTTTGTGTGTTTTGCTTGGAGTTTCTGTATCAAGTTGGTGCCTCATCATTACTTGATAATCACGGGGCTGATGAGCACAAGGGCCATTTTCTGGGAATTAATACCCGGAGAATCGTTCCCCACAAACTTGGTATCAGAGTCAGGCTGACCATTGGCTAATCCTATCCCAGCCAGGTCGATAAACTTAGGCAAAACAACCTACCAGACCTAACCAAACCCCAGCCAAGCTTCCCGTGCAAGATAGCCACACACGGTGACCACGACACATTTGGCGATCGGTGCCCAACCTATCGGCCCTAACCGTCAATCACGCGCCCGGTGACCGGTGCCTATAATGTCTCATTCGCATGGCGTGCGAAGGAAGGCTTCGTTCCTTTTTATAAAAGGCACGCTAGCCTCAACCCAGCTCAGATGACCTCTACCCCAAAGATAGCCACAATGCCTGGTCCCGTAGTGCACAATGAGACCACAGCAACCAACCTTGGAGGTTTTGTGACCATACTCGCAAACCTCACCCGTCGTGCCTATGCGTTAGAAGAGCCCCCAGAATATGTTGTGTACCAAGGACCCATGGGCGGTGAAAGCCGTCAATTTTGGGCCACTGTGCACATCTACGGTAGGGGTCTGTCGCTAGAACGCCTTGCTGAGTTCACCGGAAGAACAACTTCCTTTGAGCCACAAGCCATCCAGCTAGCTGCTTGAGAGGCTATAGTTCAACTCCGGCACTTGTCGCCCAGAGTTAACTGTCGCTCATTCTACTACTACCCCAGGCGTGAAGGGTATTGTCGTGGACTTGTCACGGCAGATGTCCTCATGAAAGGACTTAGTCGTAGGGCCATCGTACGGGTTTACCTAGAGAGGTTAAAGCGGACACAAGACACGGGAATTATACTGGTTCGGCCCCTTCAATGAAGGTAAAAACCTACGTCCAGTTGTGATGTGGTTGATATGGTTTGGCGACTAGGGAGCAATAGCTTTGCCTTAGCCTCGAAATCTCTGTCCCTAACTTCGCTTGGCGGGTCGTCCCCTTATATACACGGATTGGCCTTGGTCGGTTTCTGAGAGAACCAATCCGGCTCATACAAGAGTCCGGCTTGATCTCTCCTTTCCTGTCTTACAACACAAGCTATAACGCTAAAGGCGGTTTACATACATGGACCTTAATTAGCCTCACAGGCTCCAGGCGTCCACATGGGCTGGATCATGAACGAGTGTGAACCGGCCCTCCCGGGCGGTTCACACTCGAGTTATATCCCCAACATTAGGCCCCAGATTGACTTGAACCGGTTCATGTTAATCTTCACACCCTCAAGAAACTCTTGATCTCTTTCCTCATTTAGAAGTAAACCGCCAGCTGCTTGAACCGCCGTGATGTCATCTTCCGATTCGCGTGTCAGAGCGTCCTGACGTCATCCTTAATAAAGAAATCCAAACAGTAAGATTCCCTGCATTTAATGCCATTCCGGAAATCGTGGCGGCCGCTGCACCTTCCGCCGCTTTTGACTCCTCGATTCTCGCGCCCGTTGATTGCTCCGGTCCCTTATAAATAGACCGGTCGGGCCATTCTCTTCTTCTTCTTCCTCTCTTCTTCTTCCTCTCTTCTTCTTCCTCGCGACCCGCCGACCCTGAAGCTCTTGCCGTCGCCCTCAACCTTCGACCGACGCTTCCCGCCGGGCCGCTGCATCAACCTGATCTTACCAGAGTTTTAGCGCTCCTCCGTGGTTCCCGCTTTCGTGTAAGGTTTTCTTTAAACCCTAGATCTCATCTGGAAACTTCGGTTCGTCTCATAGCTCGTGAGCGTTCATGCGATTCTTCATACCAGCTCCACCATGGCCGTGCGGCTCAGCCCGTACCGCTCCTCATATGCAAACGGTTGCTTTCGCCGTTTACCCGACTCTAGGCATCTTCCCCTTTGTTCAGATCCTTCACTTTAACATGCCCGAACCTTCTGCTATTGTAGGAGGTGCATAGGTCGCAGAAATTTTCCTTCATCGAACCCCGGTAGATCTAGATTATTTCCTTTTGCATGGGAAACCTGTTTACATCTATACTTAGCAACTTTTTCAGCTCTGCCTCCTCTGGCGGTTTAACTATCGATATCTAATCCGTTACTCCATTAGTCCTTAGTTAAGCCGGAATTTCCGGTTTACTGGATTGCCGGTTTAACATTATCTGTAACTCCTGACCTGTTCAATGGTGAACCGTTTTCCTTTCTTTCGCAGCCTTAATCTTCCGGAATGGCTCCTCAATTTGCTGCTTGCAACTGGGTCCGGTCCAAAATCACTGAGACGCAGCTCAACGGCTACGTTACCACTGGCGGTTTGGCTCCAAAAGACGTCCTCCATTGGCGTGTTCCGGAGGGCGAAGTTTCTCCCGAGCCGCGAAAGGGGAAGTAATTGTGTTTATGCAGCACCTAGACCGGGGTTACGCCGCCCGGTTCAAAGTTTTTCCGGGCGTCCTTGCCGGTTTGCAACTCCATCCGCAGGATATCGGCCCGAATTCCGTTTGAACATATGCAACTTTCAAGTCTTCGTGAAGTCTATCTTCAAGAAGAACCGTCGTGGAGTTGTTCCGGATTTTTCCATTTGAACCGTCGCACAGAATTTTCGATGGTCCCAACACGGAGCTGGCGGCGTTTCAATTCAGAAGAGGAAGGAAGCCGATTTCCCTCACGCCAAGCACCACAGCCATCCAAAGGATTGGAACCAAACTTGGTTCTACCGCTGTAACACCGCTACCGCCAACGAAAACCCCTTGCCGGGTTACCGTCCTCACCGGCTCAGCAACCATCATCCATCGCCTTCACGCTTAACCGCGCGGAACGGAAAAACTTCGCCACAAATAATCAAGCTCCGGGCTCTAATGGCCAATGGCTTAACCGGCGTGGATCTTGTGTTGCTTTGGGTCTCTTGGGCGTGTTGCCACCGAGCCGCCGCCCGGATTGATGCTGCAGTACACCGGCAGCCTCAAAGATCCTCAAAGGCGTCACGAGCTACCCATAACGGAACAGGAGACCACCGAGATCGTCAAGAAGATGCTCGATGAGCCAATCTCCGTCTGCAGCCTCACCGGGTTGGCTCCATTTTGTGCCGCCAACAAACCGCCCGTGATAAGCTCTTCTTCTTGTCTTTCGTGCTCGTAATACTATTGACATATGCTAATGCTTGCTGCTTCCCAGGCTGAAAGCTCCTTCTGGAAACGCACCAGACCGGTCCGGGTGCCACGTGCAAAGTCCAAGGCCACTAAGAAAGCTGGCAAGAAAAAGACCACCGAGTCCTCTCGAACCGGGAGGGCGAAGAATCGTAAGCCGAGGTAAAACTTTGACATTTACGAGGGAGCCGCCATAAACCGGCTTTCCGCTTTGTATTTCTTCTTGCATATGCTTGGCCTCTTTACCTTCTTTTTACCGACACTTTTTCTTCCCGGGATGATCTTTGAAGCCGGTCATGCCGATCCTGTTGAGGTAATCCTTCTTTCTTCCGAATCTGAGCTTGCGCTGTTAAGAGAATTCGTCGCGCCGTCCGGAAAGTGAAAAATACCATTCTGTGCTTATTTGAATCCAAATCTTTTCTTGAAGACACGCAGACTGAAGAAGCGCCCGTACAACCCGGCACGATGGTCAACAGGTTACCTCGGCGGTTTACAGACACCCCAATCCGGAAGCGTCGTCCAGAGGTGACTTGCTCTCTGAAAAGCGTTATCCCTTAAAAGGTTTCTTCCGATGTCCTCTCAATCCGTCCGACTCGAATTATCGGGCCTCTTCCAACTCGTCTGGCGGTTCATCCACCACACAATCGCCTCCGCTGAACATCGCCGCAGGGTATGTAATTACTGTCTGTCAATTCGATTCCCTATTAATTTGGCCAATTTGTCTTGATCCAACTCTGAATATTGCAGCACCAAGGCTCGTTTGAGCAAGAAAGCGAAAACTCTTGATCCTAGTCCGGATGGTGATCCAGAAAAAACCCCAGAACAGCCACATGAAAATCCTGAAGCCGCCAAGGAAAGCTCTGGCGAGTTGTACAAGGATGATACTGCCGACCCGCCAGAAGTTGAACCGGAGGTCCAAGTGGAAACCTCACAGCCTGCTCCACCAAACCCGTCCACCGAGCGGATCGTGACCAGATTGAACCGCCGAGCCAAAGCAAGACGACATCAAGCCCAAACAAGACCGCTGAAAATGACGATGTTCTTGTGACAGTCTTGGCTACACCGCTCCTAGCCAACCGGTCGCTTTAGCCAAGCATAGCATCAAAGAAAGTTCCACTACTATCAAGAAAGACAAGGGAAGACTGACATGTCCGCCACGACAATTTCTCCGCCCAAGAACTTCATTCCGGCTTTCTGAACCTGCTTTACACAAGCCGTGACCTTGAAGCCGGTCTAGTAAATCGCATGAAGGACCGCTATGAGGTAATAATTTGACCTTTCTCATCTTTTCACTGCATAGTAGCCCCCAAGGGTCGGTTTAATTTTGCAAAGTTAAGCCGGGACTTAAGTTGCGTCTCCTTAGCAAATTGAGATCAACTAGCCATTAGCCCCCAAGTGCCAAGTTGAATACTTGTATTAAGATTGGGACTTGTATAATGAAACCACTAACATGCTTTATTTGTCATCAGAATGAAATACACCAGCAAAATTTGTGCAACTCAAGGACCTCCGAACCAATCTGAAACCCAAATAGCGAAGCCACCAAAACCAAGGATGAGCTAAAGACCACGACCACCATGGAGCAATTTGAAGGAGTGGTACAAATCCGAAGCGGCCAAGCTGGGACACCGAGAAAGCCGGTTTAATAAAACGGGCGGAGGAAGCTGAGGCGGCCCTTAAACCGGTGACTGAAGAGCTTACCGGACTCAAACGCCAACTGCATGCCATGACCTCTGCCGTCTTTGGTAAGTAAATTTATCCTGAATATGCTCGTGTTAACGCTTCCGCCGGTTTAACTTGGGCTGTCTAAACACAGTGCGTGCAAGCGTATTGCTCATCCGGGCTCGGCGATGCGAAAAAAGCTCAAGGCTTCGTACACCTGATTGAACAGCTATATACCGGCGCCCAGCGGCTATATGCGCCACTTCATACGACAACACGGCGCCGCCCCTCGATCGAGAGATCTGGACCGCTGTCCATGATTCCGGACAGCTTGAAGAGATGAAGCGATCCGCAGCCCGGGCCGGCGCCTGCCGCTCGACTCGTGCCAAGGCATGGATAGCGGATCTTGATCCGGTGACATAGCTAAAGGTTTTCCCAGCGCTCAAGAGAACGGCGAAGCCTTTTGATAACGATGCCTCAAACGGATTACAAAGGAAATGCGTCGCTGGCGAGTCAACTGGCCGCGAAGCCAACTGGAAGTTCACCGATCTTTTTATGACGCAAACAACAAACGGGTGGAGTTTGTCATCCGGAAGTGCAGAGCCTGATTCCTCCAATCCAGAAGCACACTTACGCCTCGACGTTGATCCGCTGAGCTGATAAGTGAAGAAGCTGTCTTTCAGGCCTTAACCCGGATTGACTGGTCTACCAATGACTTCCGGGCTTTGGGTGAAGAAGAAGAGGAAGCTGAATCGACGCCAGGCGCCGTGCCCTCCACCTCGCGCCAACCCGGTGAAGCAGCGTAATCCGCCAAGCCGGGCGACATATTCAAATTTTCAAGGCATAACTGCGTGAAACGCCGGGCCTCGAAAGGCCTTTGTAATAGGATAGCAAGTGTCTTTTATTGAACAATGCCGGTACAATCTCAGTCTGTAAACTTTTGCATGGCAGTACGGGACCCGTTGGCTTTCGTAGTAAATCCTGCAACATATTTTGCCTGCAATCACAAGTTCTTAAACCGCCTTGGCGGTTTACTCCGCTAGCCAAACTGATACCAATATATTGATATGAGATAATACCGAGGTATATGATCAAAGCTATGTGATACGAACATACCTGCCAGTATTAGGCACCACAGTTGGCTTTAGTCAAACCCGAAGTGAAGGCCTTATAAACCATCAACATCACAGGAGAACAGTCATACATGTATAAAACCGATTTACCGTGTAAATCGTGCCGAACATGAATAAGCCCCTGTTACTCCATAATGGGATGTTAACAGCAAAATCAAACGGAACAAAAATCGCCACTTTTAAAAAAGGTATTGAATGCAGAACATAGATCCGGTTTAAAGAATTTTGTCGGTTTAAGAAGGCCAACAAAACCAAATGACAGGCATAAAGACCCCATGGAAGCAAAATCAATGAGGAAAATCACTTTGCAAGGAAAGGCTGCACCGAGCGGATCAGATGGCGCTACCATGGTCGGACATGACCAAGCCCCCTATACGGTGTAGCGGTGGTTCAAGTCAGCCAGGTCCCCAATCGAACTTCGTGGCATGACGCCGATCAAATGGCATTGCGATGGTTCGGTTCGACCAAAGCCCCAAGTGATTCTATGGCCTTAGGCCGACCAAGAGGTGTGACTGGTTCAGACGTGACCATGCCCCCAAATGATCCGGTGGCTTTCGCCGCCAAGAGGTGTTGCATTGGTTCGGACACCACCAAGCCCCAAATGACAAAAATTTCTAAAAACAAGGCCAAGGGTTAAACCGGAGGCCACTTTACGACATCATCTCCATGTACCCAAACCGTCCTTTATGCAGCAGATACCCCGCTTTAGCCGAGGATCCGGTTTATTGCTTTTATTCATAATATATAAATCGCCTTCATATGTACATAAGTGGAGCCCATGGCTCAAGTATAATAAGGTCAAGATGAGCTATGTTCCATGGCTCGTTGGTCTCCTCCTCTCGGCGCGCGTGAGTCTTTTTCGCTCTCGAACATCAATCGATAGTAGGACCCGTTGTATAGATCCTTCATCGACCACAAAAGGCCCTTCCCAAGGTGGGGATAGCTTGTGCATATCTTTACGATCTTGAATGAGCCGCAGCACTAAGTCTCCTTCCCGAAAGGTTTTGGTTTTAACCCGCCGGCTGTGATACCGACGAAGATCCTGGGTAGACCGCCGAGCGAAGCTGCTGCCATATCGCGCTCTTCGTCCGGTCGATCCAAATCATCTTGCCGTGCTGCCTCGCTTATTCGCCTCAACATAAGCTGCTACTCGGGCGAGTCGTGACGGATATCATGGGAAGGACCGCCTCGCTCCATAGACCATAAAGAACGGCGTGTATCCGTGGATCGGTTGGGGTAGTATTTATACTCCATATCACCGATGGTAGCTCTTCCACCCAACACCCCGGCGTCCTTTCTAAAGGGACCATAAGTCGGGTTTGATACCTTTCAAAATTTCTGATTAGCTCGTTCCGCTTGACCATTGGATTGCGGGTGGGCTACGGAAGAAACATCAAGCCGGATGTGCTCCCGCTCACAAAATTCCTTCATAGCTCCTTTGGACAAATTGGTGCCATTATGCGTGATGATACTGCGGAAACCCAAACCGAAAATCACCCGCTTGATGAACTGAACCGCCGTGGGTCGCATCACACTTGCTAACGTGCTCTGCCTCGACCCACTTGGTAAATTTATCCACCGCTACCAACAGGTGGGTCTTTTGTCCTTGGATCGCTTTGAAAGGTCCAACCATATCCAGCCCCAAGTCGCAAACGGCCAAGTAATTGGAATCATCCTCAATTCTTGGGCTGGCACATGAGCACGCTCGAGAACTTTTGGCAACCATCACACCGTCGACCGGATCCTCCGCGATCGGCATGGGCGGTCAACCAATAGAAGCCATGACGGAACGCTTTGGCCACTGTGGATTTTGAACCGGCGTGGTGACCACAATCCCCTTCATGAATCTCTCGCAATATCTCACGGCCCTCTTCAGGGGACACACAACGCTGAAACGCATACGACATCGCGCGACGGTGCAACTCGCCATTAACAATGGTCATAGACTTAGACCGCCGAACTATCTGCCGCCAACGTCTCATCCTCCCAGAACTTCGCCCGATTCATGTACGCCAAATAAGGAGCGTCCAATCCGGAATGATGTGCAAGGCCGCCACCAATTGAGCCTCCGGATCGTGGATAGCCAAATCAATTTCATCAGTAGCTTAATCGACGGCTTATGCAGCACGTCAAGGAAAAGCGTTAGGCGGGACCGGTTTACGCTGGGACCCCACCGGCTCAAAGCATCACCGCCTCGTTCTTCCGACGATCCACATGGTCCACCTGGTACCCTTAAAATGTCCCGCAACAACGCCCACTTCCCGACGATATGCAGCCATGAGTGGATCTTTGGAGTCCCAAGTGCGGATACCTGCTGGGCCACTAAGTCCGAATCACCAAAGCATTTAACCCGGTGAGGTTCATTTCTTCCGCCATACGGAGGCCATGGAGCAAAGCCTCATACTCAGCTGCATTGTTAGTACAAGGGAACATTAGGCGGAGAACATAACAGAACTTATCACCTCGTGGGGAAGTTAATACGACTCAAATTTCGAGCCCTCCAATTGCTGGACCCATCAAAATGGATGGTCCAATAGGTGTGATCCGGCTTCTCTTACGGTGCTTGCAACTCCGTCCAATCATTAATGAAATCCACAAGTGCTCGAGACTTTATAGCCGTCCGGGGCACATACTTTAAACCGTATGGCCCAAGCTCTATAGCCCACTTAGCAATCCGCCGATTGCTTCCCGGTTCAAGATGATATCGCCTAAAGGAGCCGAATCGACCATCGTGATGGGGTGCCCTTGGAAATATTGCTTCAGCTTCCGGCTTGCCATAAAAACCCCATATACCAGCTTACCGCCAATGTGGATATCTTTGCTTAGATTCAATGAGAACCTCGCGATGTAGTAAATCTGGGCCGAACCGGATACTCCTTCCCCGCCTCCTTGAGCTCCACCACAATGGCCACACTTCACCGCCTGCATTAGCAAAGAACATATAACAGAGGCGGCTCTCGTCAATAGGGGCAGCAAGAACAAAGGGTTGGCTACCTGCCGCTTAAGTCCTCCAACGCCTCATCAAGAAATTGAACTCCGCATTTAATTGATCCGCCTTCTTGACATCTGGTACAAAGGGATGGCCTTCTCTCTAGGCGATCGATAAACCGGCTTAGCGCAAGAATCCGCCTGCTAAGCGTTGGACATCGTTGATGCATTTTGGCTTGGCTAAGGAGGTGATAGCTGTAATTTTCTCCGGATTAGCCTCAATCCCCGGTTAGACACGAGAAAACCCAACAATTTGCCTGCTGGAACACCAAAGACACACTTGGCAGGGTTGAGCATCATCTTGTACACCCGCAAGTTGTCGAAGGTTTCCCTTAAATCCTCAATCAATGTTTCCTTCTGCTTTGATTTCACCACGATATCATCCACGTAAGCGTGCACATTACGGCCGATCTGTTTATGCAAACAATTACACGCATAACGCCGATAAGTTGCTGGCGCTCTTGAGCCCAAAAGGCATGGACACATAGCGAAGGCTCCAAAGGTGATAAACGCCGCTTTTCTCCTGGTCTTTAACTGCCATCTTAACTGATGATAACCGAATACGCATCCGTAAAGCTCGAACGCTCACAACCCGCCGTCGCATCAATAACTGATCAATGCGGGGAGGGCGAAGGATCTCGCTGGACAAGCTTTGTTAAGATCTCGTGTAATCTACGCACATGCGCCAAGTGCCATTCTTTTTAAGGACCAGAACCGGGTTGGCGAGCCACTACGGATGAAAGACTTCGATGATAAACCCTGCTGCCAACAGCCTAGCAACTTCTTCTCCGATGGCCTTGCGCCTTTCCTCATTAAACCGGCGAAGAAACTGTTTTACGATGCGTATTTGGTCAACATTAAGAGTGTGCTCAGCGAGCTCCCTCGGTACACCTGGCATGTCAGACGGCTTCCATGCAAAAATGTCCCGATTCTCACGGATGAACTCGATGAGCGCGCTTTCCTATTTCGGATCCAGGTTGGCACTGATGGTGAACTGTTTGGATGAATCGCCGGGCACAAAATCAACAAGCTTCGTCTCAGCCGCCGATTTGAACTTCAAGTCCGGATCATGCTCGTAGTTGGCTTCTTCAAAGGGGTCATATCCACGGATCAACATTATCTTTATAATACTTTAACTCTTCCGTGGCACAAACCGACTCGCGTAGAAGTCGCATCACCTTCCTCGCACTCTAGAAGCGATCCGCGGCTCCCATGAACCGTTATCGTTCCTTTGTGACCCGGCATTTTCAGCTGTAAGTAAACATAACAGGGCCGTGCCATAAATTTAGCATAAGCCGGCCGCCCAAAGAGGGCGTGGTAAGGGCTTTGAATTTTTACCACCTCAAACATCAACGTTTCTGTTCTGGAGTCATGTTCGTCCCCAAAGGTCACCTCCAGAACTATCTTACCGACCGGGTACGCTGACTTACCAGGCACCACTCCGTGGAACACCGTGTTGGACGGCCTAAGATGCCTATCTGTTAACCCCATACGCCGGAAAGTCTCGTAGTACGTGATGTTGATGCCGCTTCCTCCATCCATAAGAACCTTGGTAAACTTGTACCCTCCTACCGGGTGCCACCACCAAGGCTAATCGACCGGATTGTAAACCCGGGAGGATGATCCTCTGCTCCACACAATCGGCTGCTCGGACCAACAGAGGTAATGCGGCGCAGCAGTTCAACAACACCGACCGCCCGCCTCTGAAGTTTTCGGTCCCGGTCGGTCCAAACTGGTGGTAAAGACGTGGTATCGCCCCCATTCAACCGCTTTGGGTTGCTCGATAACCCGATCGCTGCTGCCGTTGATTGTAGCCCCTTGGTTCAATTACGATTACCTTGATTATTGATTGCCTTGCCCGCCCGGATTACCACCGAATCCCGGGCCGAATTTCCTCCATCGTAACCCGGAGCGGATCCGGAACCGCCGCCGATCCCTTGATCATACCGGAAAGAGTTGGAGTTTTTAAACTCCTGCATAATATAACAATCCTTCCAAAGGTGGTTCGCCGGTACCTCCTTCGTCCCGTGCCGGACAAGGTTGATTTAATATGAAGTTCAAACGATCCGGATTGTGATCGCCGGTTTGATCGCCTGCCCTCGCGCCACGCTGACCCTTGTCCTGCGCATTGGTGTTGGCTCTGAAACCCGTCTGCCGCTCGCTCACTGGCGCTTGTTCCCTCCATTGCCTCGCCAAATGGTGCTGCTGGACCTCGAGCTGCTGCTCGCTTTTCCCTTCCCCACTTCATCATTATCGATTCGGGATCCTTGGTACTATCGTAATCAGCGTACTTTACCAACACGCCCATTAGAGTGCCCATGTCATGGCAAAAACGCTTCATGCGACCCGGCTTCAATTTCAATGGCTCGAACCGCAATTGGCTTCCAAGGTCAAGATCGCGGAATCGGGGTTGATCCGGTCTCAAGAATGTAAAACTTCCGAACGCGGCGCACCCAATGGGTTGTAGACTCTCCCTCCGCTGGACACAAGCTGCGGATCCACCACCGACATGGGCTGCTTACAGTGTGTCTTTGAAATTTTGGATGAACCGGGTCCATAGCCCGGGTCCACGAGCTGATGGAGTTGGGCGGCAAGTTTTTAACCAAGTCCGGGCCGTACCTTCCAGCATCATTGTGAAGTACCGCACATGCGGCTTCATCCACGTCCAGCATCTCCATGGCCATCTCGTAGCTTTCTATCCACGCCTCGGAGCCAAGTCAGCGGTATAATTCGGCACCTTGCGTGGCCCCTTGAAGTCCTTGGGCAATCGCACGTTGCGCAAAGCGGGGACAAGGCAAGGCACCCCCAAAGAGCCGGACGTGACCCCTGGTTCGAAGGTGGTCGGTCGAACCGGCGCGGGCGGATGATCCTCCACTTGTGCTACTAACTCGGCCTCCCTACGTGCCCTGGCGCGGTCCACTACCACTTGAGCATCTTCAAAGCCGCCTGCCGGATTGTTGCCGCGAGGCGGACCATGATGCGCATTGCTCGATACGGCCGGTTCATCGACGCGTCGGCTGTAGCTCCGGCTCGGGCGGGGGGTGGAGTGGATCCGATCTCGATCTGACGAGTACGCTTCTTGCCGAGCCAAGGCCGCCCCGAGGAGCTCCTTAACCCGGCGTGTCTCCACCGCTGCGGTGAATCGCCTTCAATTGAATCGCCTCAAACCGTGCCGCAGCCGCCACGAGGTTATCCATCGGGTTGGAGTAGTGACCCGAAGGTGTCTGCATGGTCTGGGGCGCACCGGTATGATGGCGAGATAGATCTATCATACGGGGCTGAACCGGTGCGGCCGTCCCAGGTGCCTCCGGCCGGTTTACCAATGGCGGCGGATTATCGGTCCTCGCCTGGTGTATTGATAAGCTCCTTTCCCTCGAAATCGGAAGGTATACGGGACCTGTACTTCCTTTTCATGACTTCCTGTGACGCGCTCTGGTCCAGCCTGAGCCTTTAAGCCTGCGCATCAATAGCGGCCCGTTCCGCTGCCATCCTTTCGTCCGCGCTGCCAGTCCGCTTTAGCATTAGTGATCTGTTCCTCACCTTTGCAATCTCCGCGTTGTGCAGGTCCCGATCCGCGGATTAGCTTCCGCCAGAGCACGCCTAACGCGTCGAAGAGCTCGACAAAACTTGAGCCGGCGGGCGACAGGCCTCCTTCCGGCTGCCATCACGCTGTTGAACCGGGCGACCGTGGGCGCCGTGGTCGAAGAGTGAAGCGCGCCGCTGCATCGCCATGAAGATCCCGACCCGGTGGGGTAGATCGAAGGGGTCCGGAATACTCTCTCCGTCGGAACAACCCCCGATCTGGCCATCTCGTAGCTGGTATAGAGACTCAGTCTCTCCGGCCGACGATTCGTCACCAGAGTAGCTGGTATATAGACAGGATGCTGATCCGTCCTCGTAGTCTCCGTGGACGACTCCCACGAAAACATGCTTGACCGCCGGTTTAGCTAGGGCAGGACTCTTCTTCGCCCGTTGAGCCGTCTCGACGAGGTTAGTGCAGACGTCCGGCCCAGGCTCTGGCTCGCCGATCTTGCCGATAAACACGTGTATGCCGCCAAAGGGGACCCGGTACCCGTACTCAACCGAGCGGCCTCGGGCCCCAGTCCGCATCGTCGATGTAGAGCTTGCCGCGACGACTCTTAGTCATCCGCCCTTGCATAGCCTTCGAGTCCTTCGAACTTGCCCTCTAAGATCATCAAACCATCGTGCGATAGCCCCACGGTGGGCGCCAACCGTCGTGGACTTGTCACGGCAGATGTCCTCATGAAAGGACTTAGTCAGAGGGCCATCGTGACGGGTTTACCTAGAGAGGTTAAAGCGGACACAAGACACGGGAATTATCTTTGGTTCGCCCTTCAATGAAGGTAAAAACCTCACGTCCGGTTGTGATGTGATTGATATGGTTTTGGCGACTAGGGAGCATTAGATTTGCCTTAGCCTCGAAATCTCTGTCCCTAACTCGCCGGCGGGTCGTCCCCTTATATACACTGATGGACGCCCGGATGGTTTACAGAGTCCCAATACGGATCATACAAGAGTCCGGCTTGATCTCTCCTTTCTGTCTTACAACACAAGCTATAACGCTAAGGCGGTTTACATACATGGACCTTAATTCGCCTCTGGGCTCCAGGCGTCCACATGGGCCTGGATCATGAACGAGTGTGAACCGGCCCTCCCGGGGCGGTTCACACTCAGTAGTTATATCCCCAACAGGTATGGTAGACCACCCGAAGTTGCCAACGGAGATCACGAGACAGATCCCGCATTGTTGCACCTGGTGCGCTATGTAAGTGCACTAGAGGCACTGTTCGACCAAATCACCATTGATCTGATCGTAGCTCGAGGAGAGCTGGTTCGTCGAGCCCCAGCAAGAAGAGAGGACGAGGCCGACGCCGACAACCCGGTCGTACTGTTCGGACACCCTATTGATACCCTGAGGTCAGCCCCAGCCATCATCCAAGATACTGTGATGACCCCGGAAGTGCTTCGTCGCCTTTTGGGAACACACTCCAACGGGATTGTGGCCAACACTCCCTGCGATGGTCATCATAGCTACCCCGACCCTGCAGTTCCTCCACCATCTCCGGCTAATCCCGAAGGTGAGACCCGTGGAGAAGCCTCAGCATCCTCAAGGCAGGCTCGTTTAGATGTAAATGAGGTAGACTAAGTCACCCGAGTAGTGCCGAGTCTTGGTGTATTCTCGCTTTGTAATCATGTGACCTTGTGAATTAACGCAACCTGTTGTTATGCCCAGTTTTAAATAGTAGCCTTGCATATTTTCGTCAGCGCGCAGTTGCATGTTTTTCCAGGCACAGCTACCCAGACAACCCCGACAACCCCACAGTGATACATCACTTGAGTGAAGTATGTACCTATGACTTTGACCTCGACCCTTGGAGCTAAGCTGGCAAAAAAAATTATTACCTTTCACCACGGTAAAATGACCCAAATCCAGTGCTATAAAAAGGCCACCTCGTGATCTTACCAAGCACCCCACACCTTGTGCACCACCCTCACAACCTTTTACCTACCATGTCGAGCCCTAGTATTTATCTGAGAACCCCAGATGCAACCCCGGGTAGTTTTGTCAAAATATTGTGGGACTTTACCTGCAGTACCATGGGTTCTACCCAGCCACCCCAGTACGAGCTGTTCAAATCAAGAATCACCCCTTCCACTTCGGAATATTGGGCAGCAGTACACATCCCTCCCGTAGACCCCAACCAAGATCCAACGAAGGTTTCCTTCGTGGAAATCTATGCCAACCCCACGCTTGGCCATAGAAGCTGCGCAAAAAGAAGCGATCGCTCGTCTTCGATCCGGTACCCTATGCCCATGGCGAGGATATTATTACTTTCCGAGCCGTGCAGCACCCGGAGGAGTAACATCTTTTCCCGGTGGGCGGATTGAGAGAGACCCAGTGCTAGCCAACCTTATCCAGTACATCATCGCTCAAGAACATTTGAACCAGCGAGTAATGGATTATCTCCAGAGTCTCGCTGATTTGAACCCTCAGATTGCCATCGGCAGACCACTGAGGCCCGACCCGGAGAGACGCATACATCGACTGGTCAATCCACTTCCTCCGATAGAAGAGGAGTGTATTCCATTGCCAGAGACATTTTCTCGAGACCCTGTCCAGTTACCATCCTCATTTTAGACGTCACTACCGTGTTGGTTGTTCAGCATTTAATATTACGTTGTAACTTACGCTTAGTACCTTAAATTTTTGCGACGAGTCGAGTATTTCAGTTCCTGCTTATATGAGTAGTTCTCCTTGAGATTTACATGTGTAGCCGCGAAGAGAATCCTAGAATGAGATTTCTTTTCCCCGAGTTGCTGCATCGTTTATCCCCTCACTACGTAGTTTATTTTTATTCATGCAGCACCACGGCAGCAGACTCACAACCGCTCGGATGCATATGGAGTATTTGTTTTTTTGAACGGCTCTTAGCAAATCTCGAGGACGAGATTTTTCTTAAGGGGGGTAGTAATTGTAACACCCCAAAAATTTAACCAGGTTTTAGTTATTAAAATTTTGCCAAGAGTTTAAAATTTTTGCCTGCAAGAATATCTCTGTTGATTTCAAAACTTTTCTTTTAATATTAAGGAGTTTTTCCCAAGTGGGTCCTTCCAAAACATATTGGACTTATATGCCCTCCCTTTAAAAACATCTCTCAATCAGTAGATTTATTTATTAAATTATTTCACCCTGAGCCTTATTCATTAAAATGACTTGTTTTAAATTTTGGAGCTCCTTTTCGTACTACAACCAGTTGATGAACTTAACTAAAAATCCAACCAAAATTTGGAGATGTCATGTGATGTCTCTAAATCACTTTTGTGCAATAATATATTTCATTCATTGCATATTTTGAGTGCTACACATGTTTTTCTTCTACGGTCGATGGACAATTTTACACTACAACCCTTTTAAATATTTCTTTCTAGCTTCCACCAAAATTATGGGATGTTAGTAGCAGCATATGATTCCACTTTACGCAAAAATCCAGGGATGTTATTTGAAATTTTTGAGTGAATCAACCTCATTTTCATTTTGGTCCAACATGATGATTTGTACAGCAACCATAGTCTTGCTTGCTCTTTGGCCCTAGATTCTTTCTCCTACTTGTAGTCCTCCATGCAAAACCCCTAAGTCCAGGAGCATGCACTCATTTGATCATTTTTGGTTCATGTTATAATGCCATCCACCTCCTGTCCAGATTTGAAGTTCTGCAAAACATGCACTAGCAAGTTTGTGCTTTTCACAAGCTAACCTCACCACCCTCTTGTGCATCCAAGGAGACACTGATCTGGAGAATTTGGTCACCCCAAGTAAAGCCTAAGTGCCTGTGGCATTTTGTCAAACACCTGGAGGGCATGAACTGATTTGACATGATTTGTTGTTGGCATTGTGAACTTGGCCACCTGACCAAACCACCTTGTCCCTTGAGTTTCCCTCTATCTCTAACCTAGTTCTGTTTCTTGCCAACCTCACATGACCTGTAGCATGCCACGGCATTGTATCGAACACCTTACGTGGCAGACTGGACGCGCCATGAGCGCCAGCGTATTACAGCCGAGCGCCCGAGCCGACACGTCGCGCCCCTGGTATTTGGCCGCTCTGTAGCGCCACGCCACGCACTCCCCTTCCCACAGCAACGCGCCAAGCTGCCCTGGCAGCCAACAGCGCTGCCGTCAGAGCCTTGGCGGGACGCCGGTGTCCGCAGCGCACCCCTGCCTCAGTCGGTGCCGCCAAAGCCACCAGTGCTCGCCAGCTGCCCCCTTATGCATCTCGGCTCACCCGAGTTCGTCCCCTAAGCGGTCGCCGCCACGTCGCCATTGCTACAGAAAGACGGTTCGCCGTCATCCTTATCGCTGGCCACCTCGGAACCGACCTCCACCGCCTATATAAGGGCCCCGGAACTCAATCGAGTTCTCGAGCAACCTCATATGATCACCCTAGAGCTACCGCGGCCAGCAGTCGAGGAGGGGAAGGCCTTCTTCCCCGAGTCCGGCCGGTTCGGTCGCCGCCAAGTTCGGGCCGATTCCGTCGCCACCAGTGCCTCTCCCTCTCCATTCTCTCCACCAAGAGCTCTCCCTCCCTCTCGTGAGTGCAACCCCACGCTCGATTTTGGTCGGAAACCACCGTAGCCCCAAACCCACTATCCACCCGAACGCCTCCTCCACCGCGAAGCTCGTCGTCGGCGACTCCGTCCACATCGGCGACCATGGCGGGTACCCACAGACTCGTCTCAACCCCCTGAGCACACCCATGTCCTCAGATCACCAAGGGACGCCCCCGTTTGCCGGCAAATCCTCGCCGGAGCTCCGCCTCTGTTCGGTCAGAGGAGCAGCAGCGTGGCTGGTCAAACGACCGATGGGCTAAGCAGGCCCACCGTCGGTGACCAGCGCTTTGTCCATGCAGGAGTAAGTGGATGCGCCTTTTCGAATACGCCTTGACGTGTTTTTCTTTTAAAACGTTTTCTTTTACATTTTATTTTAAAACAGATTTTTACTAAACTTTGACCTGTTGTATCTTTTTAAATACAACTCCAATTAAATTGATTCTTTTCCTACCACTTTCAAATATTGTCTAGTTTATTTTAAGATTTATTTGAAAAAATTTCAAAACAACTTTTGTGCTGTTTTTATTTTTGTGTGTTAATTCTTTTATATTTTCAAAATAGGATTTTTGAAGAGAGGAGAATTACTTCAAGAGTTTGAAATGCACCCTGCCTTCCCGTGACCTGAAGGCAAGCATTCTGAACCCTGGCATAATGTTTTTGTGTGTTTGTTGACACGTTTATAACATCACCTCATTTTGGAGGACTCGTTATTTCATGTGATATGATCATGTGCATGGATGCATATTAGTGATTTCCATGCTATTGGGAATGAACACACTTGTGACGATAATCATCCTCATGTGCCTTGCATGCATGCCAGAAGAAGTCCGGGAAAACCTCTGCCTTGGGTAGGCATGAGTTTGTCGCCGGTCTCCCTTGGAACGGTTATGTCCGGTATGGCATAGTAAGGTATAGTGAGCGGTGATTCTGTTGGTTGAATTATTTTCATTGTACATGTCATGCAGGGAAATTAATGAACCTCCTGAGTCGACCCTAGCTCGAGTCTTGTTCCAGTAAACCCCATACTTGTTTCGTACTACCACTCGTCTCTACAACAAGTAGAGTACGGTTCAGTAAGTTGTCAACCTCTTTCTAGCACACACCGTATAGAGAGGCGAGGGTGGAAGATACCGGTTGTAGCTGGTAGGCAGGCCACCTGGTCCGGGGGCATGGGTGTTTCCGGTTGAGACCGAGAGGGGAGGCCACCCCTTAGAGCGCGCAATATAAATTCGATCCCATGCTACGCGAGGTTGTAGCCTCCCCACTTAGAGTTTGCTTGACAAGTGTCGTGGGTGATTCCAGACACGTGTGAGTTAAGCTGGTGTCTGCAAGTTAGGTGTGTTTTCAACAAAAAGACCATAGAAGGAATTAGTCCCGATGGACTAAAGGAATCCGTTACTCGTGGGTAAAGAGTACACCCTCTGCAGAGATTAAACCTATTCGAATAGCCGTGTCCATGGTTAAGGATTACAGTCTGGGATGGGTCAAGTGTCGGTCTTAGTGACGGTCTATGGAGGTGAAACTGTTAAATCAAAACTGATATTACAACTTGTGACATGTGATAATGACGATTATTATTTTGTTGTGGACTAACCCGTGATATTATTGGTATTATCGAATATCCCTGGGACGGTTCTACCTCCTGGATATTCACTATGATTCCATTTCTTTTAAAGCCCTTTATGTGGTGTCGCTCAGACGCCCGAGTGTGGCATTTCTTTTAAAGCCCTTTATGTGGTATCGCTCAGACGCCCGACTGTGGCATTTCTCTTAAAGCCCTTTAGGTGGTGTCGCTCAGACGCCTAACTGTGACATTTCTTTTAAAGCCCTTTACGTGGTGTCGCTCAGACGCCCGATTGTGGCATTTCTTTTAAAGCTCTTTACGTGGTGTCGCTCAGACGCCCGACTGTGGCATTTCTTTGAAAGCCCTTTACATGGTGTCGCTCAGACGCCCGACTGTGGCATTTCTTTTAAAGCCGTTTAGGTGGTGTCGCTCAGACGCCTTATTGTGGCATTTCTTTTAAAGCCCTTTATGTGGTGTCGCCAGACGCCTTGACCGTGGCATTTCTTTTAAAGCCCTTTACGTGGTGTCGCTCAGACGCCTCGATCGTGGCATTTCTTTTAAAGCCACGTATGTGGTGTCGCTCAGACGCCCGACTGTGGCATTTCTTTTAAAGCCCTTTATGTGGTGTCGCTGAGACGCCCGACCGTGGCATTTCTTTTATAAGCCCTTTATGTGGCGTTGCTTCAGACGCCCGCTCGGTGCCTTTTATTATTGTTATGTTATTGCATTTTCACAAATAACCTGCTTACATGCATCAGAGATTCATATACCTTTTGTGACTGACGTCATGAGCATAAATATTTCGGAACATCGTTGTTATATTATTCCTGTGTTCATAATGTTTGCGAGTACATTCAAAGTACTCACTGGCTTGTCCTCAGCTATTGTCTTGGCCAGATTTCTTGCCTTGTGGAAAGGAGCGACCGTGTTGACAGCCCCGGAACCTAAGCAACGGTGATAGCAGCCTTGCGAAGATAGGAGTTAACCTGGTCAGCTGTTCCCGTGGGAAATGGAGTCCCATAGACACTGATGATTTACAACCCGCTTCCTCCATCAACCGCTAGAAACCATTTGTTGTACTCACAGACCAGAATGGTCTTGTACCACATTTTTTTGTGTTTTGCTTGGAGTTTCTGTATCAAGTTGGTGCCTCATCAGCTAACAGTAATCCTGGGGCTAATGAGCACAAGGGCCATTTTCTGGGAATTAATACCCGGAGAATCGGTCCCCACATGTGTGCGGCACAACCGCCATTTGACAGCAATGTTGTTAGCCTCGCCATTGTCTCTTTCGAGTGGAGGAGAGGGTGATGGTGGCGTGGAGGTGGATGACCCAATCTCCGGCGAGCCAAGATCGGCGGTAAGGACGTTGTCCTAGCAAGGATGAATGGCCCACTGAGCCGCGGGCCAAGGCCAATTCGTTGGGTCTCCCCCCAGCCTGCGAGGCGGTATTGCTGCGGAGATAAGTTGCGGCTAAGTGTGCTTCCATCAAACCCCGGCGAGCCTCTCCACACATGGAGGTGCATCACAATCGTATCACATACGGAATGAGCACAACTTCCCATGTGCGGGTTGATGTCGCTTGAAGCTACGTCGGTATTTCCCCAAAGAGGAAGGGATGATGCAGCACAGCGGCGGTAGGTATTTCCCTCAGATATGAAACCAAGGTTATCGAACCAGTAGGAGAACCAAGAAACACAACGTAAACAGCCTCTGCACACAAACAACAACCACTCGCAACCCGACGTGTTAAAGGGGTTGTCAATCCCTTTCGAGTAACGGCGCCAGAAATTGCATGTTGACGGGAGAAAGTTATAATAGATTGAATAAATAGATCACAAATAAAATAAAACGCAGCAAGGTATTTTTGTATTTTTGGTTTAATAGATCTAAAAATAAATGCAAAGGAAAAGTAGATCGCAAAGGCAAATATATGAGAAAGAGACCCGGGGATCGTAGGTTTCGCTAGTGACTTCTCTCTAGAAAAATAGCAAAGGTGGGGGAACAAATTATTGTTGGGAAATTGATAGAAATTCAAATAATCATGACGATATACATGCAATGATCATTATATAGGCATCACGTCCAAGATTAGTAGACCGACTCCTGCCTGCATCTACTACTATTACTCCACACATCGATCGCTATCCAGCATGCATCTAGTGTATTAAGTTCATGGAGAAATGGAGTAATGCAATAAGAACGATGACATGATGTAGACAAGATCTATCTATGTAGAGATAGACCCCATCGTTTTAACCTTAGTAGCAACAATACATATGTGTCGGTTTCCCTTCTGTCACTGGGATCAAGCATCGTAAGATCGAACCCACTACAAAGCACCTCTTCCCATTGCAAGATAAATAGATCAAGTTGGCCAAACAAAACCCAAATATCGGAGAACAAATACGAGGCTATAAGCAATCATGCATATAATGATCAAAGACACCCAAATAACTTTCATGGATATAAAAAGATATAGCTGATCATAAACTCAAAGTTCATCAGATCCCAACAAACACACCGCAAAAGAGTTACATCATATGGATCTCCAAGAGACCATTGTATTGAGAATTCAGCGAGAGAGAGGAAGCCATCTAGCTACTAACTACGGACCTGAAGGTTTACAAAGAACTACTCACACATCATCAGAGAGGTACCAATGGAGGTGGTGAACCCCATCCGAGATGGTGTCTAGATTGGATCTGGTGGTTCTGGACTCTGCGGCGGCTGGATCAATATTTCGTCGACTCCCCTAGGGTTTTGGGAATATTGGGGTATTTATAGAGCAAAGAGGCGGTCCGGGGGGCACCCGAGGTGGGCACAACCCACCAGGGCGCGCCTGGGCCTCCTGGCGCGCCCTGGTGGATTGTGCCCTCCTCGGGGCACCCCCCAGGTGCAGCCAGGGCCCATTATGTTCCTTCTAGTCCATAAAAAATCTTTGTGAAGTTCCGTTGCATTTGGATTCCGTCTAATATTGATTTCCTGCGATGTAAAAAACATGCAGAAAACAGCAACTGGCACTTGGCACTATGTCAATAGGTTAGTACCAAAAATGATATAAAATGACTATAAAATGATTATAAAACATCCAAGATTGATAATATAACAGCATGGAGCAATCAAAAATTATAGATACGTTGGATACGTATCAAGGGTCCACCGTGGGGAAGAAAGATTCACACCCTAGTCACAACAAGTACAACCAAAGATAAGTTGTGGAACCTTACTCTGGTTTTATGACCCTGTTTATGTACCCTTTGCGACTCCTTTGGGTTTAAGAGCCTAGCTTACGTATCATATTCTGTAATGCGAAGGGACTCCTTCGTGATCGATTGCGTCCTAGCCTGTTTCGAGTCCGCTCAACAAGCCTGGCTGCCGCATCGAGAATGTCGAGGGGCAACCTTCCAATGGCACCAATGCTTGTGTAATGCTAAGGGCCCGCTCCCGACAGCAGCACAGCTATCGCTTGCCCCGGCGGGCTCCCGGCATGCGCAGGATTCGAGATCATACAAGAGCTACGGGCAAGATTAAATTAAAAGGATAGCATCGGGTTCACATAACTACTCAAGAGTACTATTACAAACCATAAGATAGCAAAGCCTGACACAAGGCCGAATCATGTCTTTTTTTGTTTGACATCAACAGAATAAACGAGGCAAGGGAAGTCAGTCCCGGCGCCCTCTTTGGACCGGGGGCACTCGGAGAACTTTGTCAGCCGGAGGCCCGACAACTTGGGCAGTACCAGAAGTGTACGTCCCGGCAGGCAACCTTTTGAAAGCATCAGAGATATCGATGTTGGGATGGCGGTGCACATAATTGACGAGAAGAGTGAAGATGGCGTCTCGGGAAAATTTTCAAGACTCGTTGGCGAAGCAGACGGCTATGTCGTCCTCATAAGTCTTCAACCCGTCAATGAGGCCCTTGAAAAAGTGTGTCAACATGACACTGGGGGCTTCATGCTCACCGACGGTGAAGACCCAACCCTTCATGTTCATCTTGGCAATCTGGGAGGAGATGCGCTCGGCTATGTCGACCATGTTTTGCAACCAGACACCGTACAGGTCGGCCTAGTTGTTGAGCTTGTCCTCTGCATCCTTCTGGAGAGCTCCAGTAGTATTGGCCTCCTCCGTCAACGCCCTTTCACGGTCCTTGACTTGCTCCAAATCCTTCTCAAGGATGACCAGTTTGGCTTTCACATCCTCAATGGTGCTGGAGGCAGTGTTTAGTTCCTGGTCCTTGGGTGAGAGCTGGGATTGCAACTCCCCTAGTGTGGAGGCTGTTTTACGCGCTTCTTCCAGGTGGGCCCCGATCTCCTTCTTGCTCCCGGCAAGCTCTTTTTCCAATTTCCCCTAGCGGGTTTCAAGCTCCGCCTTGGCTTCCGAAGTTGTAGCAATATTATCAGAAACTTCCTTTAATTTAGCTGTCGCGTCATGTGCCTGCGAGTCGATAGCCTTCTTGTGGTTGTTCTCTAGATGCTTGGTGCACTGCTTAACCAGATTCTCCAGTTAATTGTCTTTGGCCTGAAGGGCATCGGCCAAGGCCTGCTCGTGGATGGCAATATCTCTGACTTGGGCGTTGGGTTGCACCTCGCGCTCTGTCAGCCTGGCGTCACGAGCCTTTGCCCTATCTGCGATGGACGCCATCTTTTCCTCTTGTCCCCTAAGCTCGCTGGATCCGCTATTATACCAGGAGCGCGGCTCTTCTGCCTTGTACTTCAGCTGCTGGGTGGCCATGTGTCCTGGGCCCTGCGCTCTCCCTGGACTACTTACCACCTTCGGCCGTACCTGTCCTATACTTCCTTGATCCTGGCAGCCACAATCTCTAGGAAGGCCAAATCTTCTGCGCTGTCACTGGGGTCATTCACTTCCCTGGCCTTCTGGGTCGAAGGAGCCAGTATGCGGCAGATTTCCTCATAAAAATTTACCCCAGTAATGGCTGACGAGCTGGGGGCTGTCGGGATGGGTTTAGCTACGGCCATCACTAAGCTGCTTGCCGGGGTGGTCACCCTCAGATTGGAGTCATCACTCTGAAGAGGCGAATTCTCCTCCACTTACATGGTTAGGGTGGTCGTGTCGCTGAGGATTCCTTCTTCTTCCACTGGGGTTCCATGGATGTCATTGAAGGCCTCGGCACAACCCTCTTCTGTGGCAATCTTAAGGGCCTCCGCGGCGGCATCCATCCCTATGTCGGCCACTTCTTCCAGCTCCTTTTCTTCAAGAACGGGGGTTGCGAAAGGATGAAGGGAGGAGAAACGGACATGAATGAGCAGTGCCCCTTCGTGTTGCCTTTTTTTTGGGAACACGCGTGAGGGCTGGCTCTTCGCTATTTTCTCAGGAAGATGCCATTTTTTCAGGCACATTGTTCACTAACTGCTACTATTCCACGACCCCACGACCTACAGTAATTATGCAGAGTGGACGTGGGATTGACGAGTCATCAAGACCAGAACCTCATGGACAACACTTCTTCGACGCATGTCCATGCACTATTTTGGGGCCTAAACCAACGATGCCCAGCGACACGTTTGGCTCAGGCCTGGGGGCTTCTGTCGGGGTACACAAACAGGGGTGTTTATTTCCCCTGACTTATGCATGGACAAAAAGCCTCTGTATCAATAGCCGGGGCTTGCCGGGGGAATAGCTACCTCAATGGAGCCGAACCCGTCAATGCAAGCCCTGACAAGTCAAGATGAAGCCAGAGAAGCCGCTCTTTGTGAGATCAAGGAGAGCATTAAAGAAGAACAGGACAACAAGATATCACCTTGGGAAGGAGTCCCTTGCCGGGCAGGAGAGCCTGGCCAGGTCGACACCACCCCGAGGACAAGTCCAGGTTTGCCCCGGCCGAACCCCCGCCAAGCTCCTTCCAATGAGGAATCCTCATCAAGACGCCACCACTCCACCTCATCGCACCCAAGTCACTCATCCATGCGGTGTCAAGGTGCTAAACAACTAGGTGGATCCTATTAGGCACATGGTAGGATCAGAGAGAGGGGATTAGGCTTATCGACACCCATCCAGAACGCGTGTCAAGCTGATAAGAAGAGGCAGATAAGCGGCACGGCAGGCTTGCCGGGATTTGCCCTCGGCACGACACCTAGCAATGCATTTAATGCACTTTTTCCTAACTGCCAGAGTTAGGTATGATAGCACTATTGGCTATCTAATCACAACATAATGTCTGTTTTGCTACTATGGTCGCCCCTTGAACCTATAAAAGGAGGCCCGAGGCAACTTAGCAAGGGGTTCGAAAGCTTCAATCCCCAAACATTTGTAAGCTCACGTGGCTCTCCCCGAGGCATCCTTGCTGGGCCAAAGCGCGTCGAGCCTTTTTCCACCTCCAAATCAATCCACCAAAGTTGGAGTAGGGTTTTATGCTGCAAAGCGGCCCAAGCCTGGGTAAAAAGAGAGTGTCTCCGTCGTCGCGTTGTGCCTACTGCCTCTGCTCTTTGTGCAACGCGGCCGTCCCCATGCGAACCACAAAGGGGCACCCCTTCCCCATAGGTGATCGTGCTTCCACGCTGACACCATTGTTCTCCTTTTTGTTTCATTGTTTGCCATTTCGTTGGTATTTTTTGCATCTGCTTTGATCGTGACTGAAGGCGAGAAAAGACAAACAGATATTGGGAACTGAGGTTGGTAGACATGGTACACTTCCCTAATAGAAGTTGTGTTGGTATTCCTTTTCCATTTTGGTTGAATGTATGTGGGTTTGAACAGCTATGATTAGATAAGTGGATATGTTATCATGTACTTCTCTATAAATGTTATGATCAGGAGCACATATAATTTTATGATTTGCTATGTGTGAACTTATTTGTATTAGAGATCATTAACATAGAGCAAAGCAACATTTTTGTTGTCTGCTATGTATGATCTGATGGGTACATGTGGACTTTGATCCTCTTGCTTGCATATATATATGAAGCATGATTCTGCTGCTTGCATGTATATGATCTATTTTGACATGATCTGCTAGATGTGAACTCCGGAATAGCAACGTCTTCTACAGTGTAGATATTGAAAAATACTTACCATGATGTCATTGTTGATTATATGACGATTATTAGAATGTGATAGATAAAGAGTAGCACAATCTCTTGGTTTTTACTGTTAATTGACATGGAAATGGCTTTCATCATTGATGGTTTCATTGTTATAGACCTAAGGTAATAATGACATGCGACAAGGGGGGAGCTAGGAAGTCGATGGCGATTGACATGACCGACATCGATGCAGCGGACAGCCTGGGCGATGGAGTGATAGTCCTTTGCTAAACTTGATCCGATGTATATCTTATCTCACTCACCGTCTGGTCATTGCCCCCTTGACTCTTGCCTCACTAGGTGACTTGACATCCTCTTGCACCTCTTTTCAGTATGGCATACTCGACAATCGGTGGTTATGCTAGTTGGGGCTGTGGTGAACAACAAAGGGACTGCATGAGGCCAAGCCGCAAATCGGTGATGAGGAAAAATGTCGATGAGGAACAAGGGTTGTGGATGGGGATACCATGTTGTAGAGAGACTCCCTAAAGAACATGTTGTAGAGAGAAGGTGTTGGGTTCCCATGGAAATGCCATGCCGGTGTGGCTCCTCCAAATATGCATTCTTCTCATGGTGGTTACGTGTTGAGTACTTTGACATTCAAGTATCTCAGATCATGCAATATTCAGTTGATACTCTTATGATTTGTTAAGTGCTCACAGACCAAAAATAGGTAGATGATATGATGTGCTACCATGGTGGTTCGCTATGCATGTTAATGTCATAAGGTGTCTCACATGTGTGCATGTTGTTCCTCGTGGAAAGTAAAGCTAACGTCATTTGATGGTTGCAACTAATGGTGTCCTTTGTAGTACATGTTGATTTAATTTGAAATCAGTTTACCTTTACGAGATTATCTTATGCATATTAGAAAAAATGCTTCATAGCCTTTCAAATAACCTAACTATGTCGCTAAAAAATATTAAAGCTTCCTAGAACGAAGTATTCTTGTTTTCTCCATGGTTGGGAAGGCAAGTGGACCCACTTTGTCAGCCCATGATTCGTTTATCTTCTTCCTTAACACATTCAAACCTTGCGTGGGGCAAGGGGACTTCCACTGGCCTTGCGATTAACACTTCCGTGTGGCATGACTCCACCGGCCTTGTGATGTGTGGTTTCGTTCATGTGATATGCATCGGCTGATATGTGTCGCAAAACTTTCATCGTGTATAAGAGCCACATCCGAACCAATGCTCTCTCTCTCCCTCCCTCCCTCCCCCCCTCTCTCTCTCTCTTTCTCTCCCCCTCCCCCTCCCTACCTTCCTCGCTCCCTCCAAATTTTTACTGGAACAGGACCAAAAATAACCAAACATAAGGATGCGCCTAGCTTAAAAAGACTAAGAAAAAATAGGTCCCACAATTAAGGATGGCACGGAAAAGAGCGCCTCCACTTCTAGTTTTTCCTATAGTGTGTGATATCGCATTGCTTAAACCATTACCGCCAATCAACTCAAACACCAATATATTCATCAGGAGAACAAGGATGGCTCTCCACCACCTCTCCTCTCCCTCCCTCCTCCCACCCTTCCACCTGACCTCCATCAACAATGGTGGCCTCTAATTCTAGGAATCATGGATGGTCTTCTCCATTGGGACTTTGCTCCGGGCCAAGCCCTTGAAAATCAGGTGAGGCACAGGTTTGGCATGACGGTCCATTTTTCCCCTTCCCAAGGATCTAGGGAATTCTTTCTAGTGGTCACTTTCTCCTCAGCATCCTTTCCTCTCTCGGTGGAGTCTGTTGGTATTGCTATGCAATGTTGTCTTGGGGGTTTAAGTTCTGGATTCCATGTTACCAAGATCAAGGATCGTACTTTCCGTTTTTCTGTTGCAAGCAACAAAGTTGGACATTTCATATATGGTTTGAAAGATCGAGTTTGGCCAGACTTTGTTTGTCACTTCCATCTTTTTAGTGGCCGATATGCTAGAGCTCCCGTCTCTGCCTCCTCCTGGCATGCGGATCAAGAAATTTTGGACCTCTCTTCTCGGTCTCCCGTTGCGATCAAGTCCAACCTTAGATCCAAGACGCTGACTGTTTCACCAGGATCCTGGTCTGCTCAGGTCCTTGGCAAATTCAATATTGTTCCAATTGACAAGATGGCTTTTTTAAACAAGAATTCTTGTGAAGCTTCATCTTCTGGTCAGATGCTTCATAATTTGAATTTGGATGATCCCATGATTCAGCGGCGTAATTTGCCTACATCACAGGCTTTGGGTTCAAATATTCAATTAATGCAGCATTTTCTCCGACAAGAGCAATTGATGGGCAGTCATCCCGCGGATTTTATTCTCCTAGGCAGCTTTAAATGCTTACTTCACGTCCAATACCCACCGTTGCCCCAGTATTTTCTTTCCTCTGCGTTCAAATATGCGCCACCGCATGAGTTTTGGCCTCCAACACTTAGCAACCAACACAATGCCGATCTGGACCAAGCCCACTACTCCTTGGAGGATATTACGGAACTAAATACCCAATGGGCCTCACTCTGCTCCAAGTGTCTGCAATGGGGTCACAAAAAAACCGGTTGCCTTGCACGCCTAATTTGTATTAATTGCTCAGCGCCTGACCACAAGGCAATCAATTGCCCCAAATCTGCTTCAACGATGCATACTTTTGACCATGTTGGCGCTAGTCTGGGGAAGCGAATCACCCCCAACGATAGCCACGCGGCTCTCCCCCCCCCCTTCCTATCAATTGGCATAAGAGAGACACCGTCAGATGCCAATCGTGCGGTTTTTATGGCCACATGGCGCGACAATGTTTCCAGCGAAGGGAAGCGCAAAAATGGAAATGGATTCGTAAATCCACTCGACTTACCGATTCTGCCCCTCATGCTCCGCCTTCCACCTCGATTGCCCACACGCCTCGCCACACTCTGCAACACACCTCCCCTGCCACCAATGCCATCACTCTGCCTCACTCGCCATTGATGCCTCCACCCACTCCGCCCTCTGCCATGGCTAACTATCCACTCAACCACGTCCCCTTCCTGCCGACTGGGTTTGCGGTGGAGCCTGGACGTGCGGACAGTTTGGTCAGGTCTGGGATGGTGGTCGGCCCGATTGCGCCGCTCAACCATGACTACTTGGCGATTGCGGAAGCAAGTGCATATGTTCCTCTGCATCGCCGGGCTGCCGTTCGGACTGCTATCGAAGGTTTGCTGCATGAAGCCCATCTTTTTACCACTGAAACTAGTGATCATCCACTTGGTGTTGGGATCTTCGGTTTTGCAAACTCGTTCTTGAGGGATACGGCTGTCAACACATGGTTAGAACTAGAGGAGGAGGATCCTCTTGTCACTTTTGTCCCTCACAATGAAGCCCTCAACAGACGCACCACCTTCTTTGGTCCAGAGATTTGGTTGATGTTTTTCGATTTCCCCTATGATTATCAAACGGATTACTATATCACTAAGGCATTAGGGGGTTATGGTTCTCTGGTTCACTGGTACAACCCTGCCAAGATAGGAGGTATATGTTGATCAAGGCTCATGTGATCCGCCTGAATCTTGTGCCCAAGAGCTTTGTTGTCTAGCAGCTTGGAGGTGCTAGGGACTGCTAGACGGTTCAGGTTACTATCTTGAGAAGTAATGACTGGAATGGGTTGTTACCTGAAGTGTTGCCTCCTAATGAAGAACCACCTCCTGCGGATGGCAACCCTCACCCGCAGTTCGGGCCTGAAATTACTGCTGAACGGCTCTATCAGCAGCAGGTTCATAATTGGCTGGTGCAGAATGCTGCCCCCAATCACCCTGTTCATAACAACAATGAAGAAGCTCCAAACCAAGGGTGGGCTCCTTGGCCTCAACCTCCAGCTCCTCCTATGCTACCTCATCTAATGAACTATCAGGCTTGGCTAGCTTCTCAGGGCTTAACTGTTATGCATGGAGTGGTTCCCGACAACAATATCACTGATAATCCTATGCAAGCTTGGCATGAAGCTGTTACTGCTTCTTCTGAATATACTTCATCTGAAGATTCTGCTGCCACTGAATCGGACATGATCATTCTGCCAGTGACCTCTTCAGAGATTAATGGTGATGCCCTTGTCAACCAGGTGATTCACACTGCTGCTGCTGACGTGCTTACCATCTCCGTGGATATTCATGACCAAGGTATGCGTTTTGGTTTATCTGCTCCAGGTGATTCTCTCTTGGAAATCCTTCTGTCCAATCCCATACCCCGACAGCAACTCAACACTGCTCATTTCAATGCTATTCGTCCTCTGCTTGCTACAAGGGGTCCATGGGCTTCTGGTTTTGGGTTCAGACAAGATGCTCTGCACCTTGAGGTTCAGGCGGCTGCTGGTCCTATAGGCCTCCAATTCACACAGCATAACTTGATTGCTCCGGCCACTCCATCTGTTGTGATCATTGAGGAAATTTCTGACAGCCCGCCAAACTCTGTTGGACAGTCCAGGCAGGAGATTCAGGGTTCCATGGAAGTTTCTGTAGATGAGTTCTCTGATGCTGCTGATGGATCTGCTATTGCTTCGTCAGATTCCCTCCATTTGAGGTCTGATACGGATGTTGATTCACATCTCACTGACCTGGCTGCTTATCACTCTGAAACTCAGACCGGTCTGCTTCAGATTGCGACAGGTGCAATCTCTGAACCTGCAATCAATGCGGTTGGTTCCTCAGCTCGTAAACGCAAAGGGAAAGTGACAGCTCCCATTGACACTTCCACTCTCCGTCGTAGCAACCGTACCAACAAGTATGATGGCTTCTGCACCAATTCTCTTTCTGAAGCTAAGGCCTCCAAATCCAAGGTGAAACCGCGTACTGTTCCTTCGGATGCTTCCCTAGGCTCTGCAGCTGCTCCTTCCACTCAGATGCTGAATGAAGAAATCCCTCCTCCAACTGACATTGCCACAATGCAAGCCATTGGCACAAATCTATGTGCCATCCCGGAGGAGGAGCTCACTGTTGCTGCTCTCACTGAAGACCCGGCGGGGACTTCTTCATCAACCTAAGCTTCATTTCTCTCTTTATTTCATTGTTTAATGGTTCTTTTGCAGTCGTGGAACGTCCTATGTTGGAATATTCACGGTCTTAATTCGGACAAACAATGCTTAGCTCTCTCTAATGCGATCCAGTCTAGTGGGTGTGCAATTATCTGTCTTCAAGAAACTAAAATGCAGACGTTTGATGCTACCACTCTCAAGTTGCTCTGCCCTAAACGTTTTGGTAGATATGCGTATATCCCGTTAGTTGTTGTGTCGGGGGGAATTGTCACGATCTGGAATAGTGCTCTTTTCGCTGGTACGGTCACTTTTGAGGAGCAATTTGCGTTAGGCATCAACTTCACTTCCACCCAAAATGCGCATAACTGGACATTGGTTAATATCTATGGCCCGTGTCAAGGGGAGCAGCGTAATACATACACTCAATGGTTGTTTGACCTTTCAATCCCATCTTCTGAAGATTGTCTTCTTCTAGGGGACTTCAACTTCATTCGCTCGCCTGAAAATCGTAATCTACCAGGAGGGAACACTCAGGATATGTTTACTTTCAACGACTTCATCCGAGAGCAAGATTTAACTGAACTTCCCATTAAAGGTCGTGCTTTCACTTGGTCTAATATGCAGCTCAATCCTCCGCTCGAACAACTAGACTGGTTCTTCACCTCGCTAAATTGGACGACATCTTTTCCTAATACTATGGTTAACCCGTTGGGCCGCCCAGTCTCTGACCATATACCCTGCTCTGTGGTCATTCAATCCAAGATCCCCAAGAGCAAGATTTTCTGATTTGAAACCTACTGGATTGCGCACCCAGGTTTCCTGCATGTCGTTGAGGAAGCTTGGAATAAGCCCCTTAAATTTGGCAAAGATAACTATGCCGCTTCTATCCTCTGCCAAAAACTGAAAGCTGTCCGTTATGCCCTATCTCACTGGAGCAAAAAGATTTCCCGCCTAAAAATTGCCATAAAAAATTCAAATAAAGCCCTTCTTGAGCTTGACGGTATTGAAGAGCGACGTGCCCTATCGGTCCCTGAACGTAACTTCAGATACATTCTAAAAAAGCACCTCCTAAGACTTCTTAGTTACCAAAAGGAATACTGGAAGAAGAGATGCACAATCCGTTGGATCAAGTTTGGAGACGAAAACTCAAAGTTTTTTCAATCCGTTGCTACGGAAAGATTCAGAAGAAACTGCATTGCTACCCTAAAAACTGAACATGGGACTGTTGTGGAGGATCATGCTGGCAAAGAAGCTATTTTGTTCCAAGCCTTCAAACAAAGACTGGGTTCATGCTCGAAACCAAACATGAAGTTTAATCTCTCGTCTTTGCTCCAACAGCAAGTTGATTTTGATAGCCTCACTACCCCGTTCACACATGATGAAATTGATGTTGTGGTTAAGGAGATGCCCCCGGACAAAGCACCGGGCCTGGACGGTTTCAATGGTGCCTTCTTGAAAGCATGCTGGCCTATCATTAAAAATGACTTCTACCATCTATGCAATGAATTTCATAGAGGGGATTTGAATCTTGATTGCTTAAACTATGGCTATATCACCTTGATCCCAAAGAACTCCTCATAAGAGACGGTCAATGACTTCCGCCCGATCACTTTGTTAAACTGTTGCCTTAAACTGATAACAAAAGTGCTGGCCAATCATCTTCAAAAAATCATCTTGCAGATAGTCCACCGTAATCAGTACGGGTTCTTACGTGGTCGATCCATACATGACTGTCTGGCATGGGCTTTCGAATACATACACCAGTGTCAAGCCTCGCAAAAAGAGATAATCTTGCTGAAGTTGGATTTCGCCAAAGCCTTTGACACTATCCAACACTCTGCTATGCTCCACATTATGAAAAAAGTGGGTTTCAATGACAAGTGGCTCCGATGGATCCAATGTCTATTCACATCCGGTAAATCTTCGGTCTTGCTCAATTGTACTCCGGGAAAATCTTTCCAATGCAAATGTGGTGTACGACAAGGTGACCCCCTTTCGCCTCTAATTTTTGTCATCGCTGCGGACCTCCTCCAGTCTGCAATTGATGAGGCACTTAGAAATAACCTCCTGGAATTACCCATCCGACGCAACACTAATGGTGACTACAACGTTATCCAATACGCGGATGACACGATCATCATCCTGCCAGCCTGCACCCGCCAACTTGCCAAGGTTAAACAAATCCTGGAGGATTATGCCACGTCCGTAGGGCTCAAGATCAACTTCCATAAATCCACGCTAGTGCCAATTAACACGCCTCCTGAGAAATGCAAAGAACTGGCTGATTTGCTGGGATGCACTGTGGGTTCCATGCCATTCACATACCTTGGCCTGCCCCTAGGCACCACTCGCCCGACCGTCCAAGATTTGGCTCCTCTTGTTTGCAAAGTAGAAAGAAACATTACGGCTGCTATGTCTCTAATGTCGTACGCGGGAAAACTTGCTCTAATGAACTCGATGATCACCTCCCTTATCATGTTCACAATGGGCACCATTCGTCTCCCACCAAAAATTGTTGCTCAACTTGACAAGATCAGAAGACACTGCCTATGGCAAAAACGGACTGATGATGGGATTAAGAGCAACTCTCTTGCTGCTTGGAACATGGTCTGCACGCCCAAGAAAAATGGTGGACTGGGTGTTGTTAACCTCAGATTACAGAATGATGCCTTACTACTTAAGTTTCTCCACAAGTTTTATAACAGGCATGATATCCCTTGGGTCCATCTAATCTGGGAATCTTACTACGGTAACACCATTCCACATGCTCATGACTCGTGTGGCTCCTTCTGGTGGAAAGACTTAACTCATCTAATGCCCATGTATCGCGGTTTGACATGCATAAAAATTGGGAATGTATCTTCTGCACTGTTCTGGAAAGACAACTGGAGCCAGTCCATATATGCTGATAATTGCCCCAGGGCCTATTCATATGCTATTTTTGAAGACATCTCGGTCAAACAACTCCTGACGTCCACCGATCTGCATGAAACCTTCCAACTCCCACTCTCTATTCAAGCCCGTGACGAACTGCGATTCAGCCAAGCTGAGGTGGCCGAAATCAATCTTACGGACAAACATGACACTTGGCAATGTGTATGGGGAGACCAAACTTTCAAAACATCCTCATATTACAAATTTTATTTCAGAGATGTGACTGCCCATGAAGCTTTCTGCTGGCTGTGGAAAGCAAAATGTACTCCCAAGATTAAGACCTTTGGGTGGTTCCTACTTGTTGATCGTCTTAACACCAGAAACATGCTCAAGAGGAGACACTACAACATTGGTACAAACACTGACTGCCTCTTGTGTGGCCAACATGTAGAAGAAACGGTGGAACACCTATTGTTTCATTGCACTTTCAGTCAAGAATGCTGGCGATCTCTTGGTTTCACCTGGACCGCAGCATGACAGACTTGATATGATCAAACATCAAAAAACCATGCAGCCCAGAAAGATGTGGATGGATATCTTTTTGACGTCGGCCTGGAGTCTCTGGAAGGAGCGCAATAACAACCACTTCAGGAAAATCAAACCTTCGGTCACAACCTGGAAACAGAGATTTAAGTTGGATTTCTCCAATCTTAAATATAGAGTGAAACCCTCCAAAGAGCATATTGTTACTGCCATACTTGAATCCATACAATAGGTGTTTTGTACTCTCTGGTGCTTTTGAGTGGTGCCCCCACCACCCATGTATGTAACACAAACATGTAATTATACCCCCTGAGGTTTGGTAATATATATGAAGTAGGAACCTTTCCTACTGTCTTCATAGTAAAAAAAACCAATATATTCATCAAATTAGTCACAAACTTCTGGTTGAATCGGCTGCATGTTTCGCTGTAGAACAAACACACGGTGAACCACACCCACGTCGTTCTCACTAAGAGGCGTGTATGTCGTTATTGCATCACATCTCTTCTAAAGCTCATGGAGAGTTATGGCTTAGATAATTGGGCTGAGAGAAAAGGCTCAGTTTATGGGTTTTTGGCATAGGAACTAGAACGTGTTGTGAAGGCCGATGTACACAACAGATCTAACGGTCAAGAATGTTCAAAAAAAAGACAATCAGAAACATGCTCAGTTTTTTGTCTTAAATGAGTCCAATTTTTCTTCACTCTTACTGTATAAGTTAAGAATGACAAAGGTGTTTCTTGAAAGGACGTATATCTATAGTGCTTGAAAACATGTCTCCTATGCGGGTGAAATAATCATGTCTTAAATACAATTCAAGTGATATTCTACCTTGTTTGTTATATGTTGTTCAGCTATGATTCTTTGGTTGATCACAAAATTATATAGTAGATGCAATGTTTGATTCTTGAAACATGAATTTGTGTTGCTATGTGATTATTAGTTTCATGTCATGGATCACCTACAAAAGTTAGAACGGTCACAGAAATTTTATCGTTTCTTGACATGTCTCACTCGTAACTATTAATGCACCTAGCTTAAAAAGACTAAGAAAAAAACCAACTGCTACCAACAATAAACGACAAAAAATAGGTCCCACGATGAAGGACGGCACGGCAAAGCGCGCATCCACTTCTAGTTTTTCCTATAGTGTGTGATACCACATTGCTTAAACCATTACCCCCAATCAACTAAAACACCAATATATTCATCAAATTACTCACAAACTTCTGGTTTTATCGGTTGCATGTTTCGTTGTAGAACAAACACACGATGGACCACACTATAAGCATAAGTAGCTAGATCAAGTGACCAAATCAAACACCTAAAAACAATGAGGGAGAACCAATAAAATATAAAAAGTGTGTTACCCACATGCTAGCGAAATATTTTTCTTCGCGCACACTTACTCTTGCACCCACACCCCCTCGGGCGAGGTTGAGGAGGTGACGCCCAATCTAGTCGGCCTATATAGAAGTGAACCAAGAAAGGGTTCTACACACCACACACCCATCGTTCTTTCTATCTTGACACAGAGAGCCACCCTCCTCGTAGTGTAGAAGAGCAGGATCTGGCCTGCGCCATGGGCAAAGGATCGGTGAAGATCGTTGTTCCTTGCAATTTAGGCGGAGGGCTCATGGTTCTTTTGACCATATATCTATATTACTAGTTGTGGGTGCGTAACCGGTGGATGCAGATGCTCGACGTAGAGCTCAGCCCCGTCAGCCTTAAGACACCGCTTCCGCCGAGTTCTGCATCAGTGCATGAGGACGACATCATGATGTCTGGTTCAGACAGCGACCGGTGACAGAACCCACGGAGACATTGATCTTGACGGTGAGCAGCTCTACATAGGGCTTGAGAAGACGCTGGCGGGCAGGGCCGGCTCTAGCATTATGGAGGCCCTAGTGCAATTGAGGAACAATAAACCTTAACAGAATAACATATATATATGATATTTATCATATATCATGAAAAATATAAAGGCATAAACATAAAAACATAATTTTAGTTTGATATGTGGAAAAAGCAAAGGAGTTATCATGAAAAATATAAAGGCATAAACATAAATATCTATTAGTAGGATATGTGGAAAAAGTAAAGGAGTTAACATGGTTACTTAAGTGTTCCATTATAGTTCCATATGACTAGTGTTGATGGTAAAGATTTCCTTCCTTAAGTACACTCTTCTTTCTCACTTTGTTGTGCCAAAACAGCGAGCAGACTAATTTAGAAAGGTGCATGTGTACACGATGTTCGCAATGGTAAAATTTTCCTTCCTTAAGTAAACTCTTCCTTAATTATCTATTGCACACGATGCTCATGCCACCTATGTCTCGCTAAGTCCTGAAATTTTTATTCACCATCAACTTTTTTTGAAACGCCAGCGTAGACCGTGCATTTGTGGGGAGGAGATGGAGTAGCGGCACATGTGGGGGGATGAGGGATGAAGCGACCATGCAAAAGACGATAGAAATAGAGAGAGTAGGGTTTTCTTCGGTAGCGCATGAAACCAAGGCATGCAGGCCAGAGATGGGCCTACATGGTAGTGACACGTCCATGGCAGATGGCGTTAACGAGTGACCAGTCAATCTCCCTCGTAGGTTTATAGAGACGACCATTCCAAAAATAGATTCTCATCTAGGTCCCACCAGCTACCAAGCTACAGTATCGCTCCCTCTTTCTAGACCTCTTTCAAGAAGTTGATGCATTGTTTTTTCCCTATGTCGCTCATCCCTAAGCGTGTATCCAAACCAGGATAGCAATTGCTTTGGTGAATAGTGATGGAAATGGAGGATGAGAAAAATTACAATTTACACCTTGGTTTGCTTCACTACATTAGATGTTTCAGCACTCGGATGTACGATGTATACAGAAAGGAAAAACATGTGATGTCTAGTATGATGCTTCATATAAGTAGTCGTGAAATATGGCCTTACTCTTTGCATTAATCATTGTAATATTCCAAGTAAAATAGTGGGGAATATTGTAGTTTCAATGGATAGGCACTACTACCAAGTAGCTTAGCACAGACTGAAATACTACAATATCTAACAATTACCAAACACATGGTTCTTAAAGAAACAAGGTTTTTCTAAAAAATAAAAAAGTACACCTTCTTTCACTATCTCTCACTCAATAAGCACATGTAGTACTAGTCGATTATCGGACTTAAAATTTAAATAGGATCATCCCACGAAAAAAGGTCACTGTGATCAGATGCTAAAAGAGTGTTTCTTCTTTTATACTTGCATGCAATTTCCTTTTTAATATCCTTGTCGAATCATCAATAGTTCTATTTTTAATCATCTTTGTGGTTTGAAATTGCTTGTCAATGGCAGCGACAGCAAACTTATTTGGAATTTTTTCATGTTCAAGTGGAAATGCAAACACCCTTCTTTCAGCAAGTTTTTTCTCAAAACCACTACAGTTATATGCATGTCGTGGCTGTGATGAATTGAAGGAAGAACAAAGATGAAGAATTCAGTGACCTAGTGATGCAGCTGCATAACCCAACCGATTTTGTTGATGTGTGAATGGGTTCCATGCACTCAAGAAGGACATGCAGTACAAGGACATATCATTAAAACATGGCTTCAAGTCTGGATTCAAAGTCTCATTATCTCGAAATAAAATATCAAAATCACCCCAACTACCTATGAAGGAATCACCAATTGCGTTTGCATTGCAACATGAAGTTACTTCAGTTAATGATATGTTGTCTATTGTTCATTCTTCGTCTGAGCACAGTATCACAGAGCACATGCAACGTGAATGCCTCATGTACATACTGATATTTGCGTGTATTAATCTCATCTATTTTCTTATCACCATGATGAATATTTTAGAGCTATAATAACTTAGAATAGTCCCTTATTAGTGTTTCATTGTAGAGTACCCATATATGATCCTATGAGCGGACTGGGTAGTCGAAGCTCTGCACTTTTATGACCAAATGTTTGGATGTACTCCACTACATCTAAATTTGAATTTGAAGCGTTTTTTTTTCTTTCAGGAGGCTCTGTCCTTGTAGTTTATGTCACTCATGAGTGCGTGGAACTGGTGTGTACATAAATGAAATGAGTTGGGCTATGCAGCCGCATCGCTAGATTGAATCGGCACGGCTCTGGATTTGTATTTGCGTATGTTCACTCTTGTTTTTTGAAGGCTTCATAATTCATTGTACTCTTCTTTAAAAAAAATATTTTGCATGTGTAGTTTGCAATGTGAATGCCTCTTGAGCATATTTTTGCTTTCTTGGTATGAATGCCATCTTTTTTATGATCCCCATGATGAATATTTGGAGCTTTAATAACCAAGAATATGTCCTTTTTAGACTAGTCACAGTGGAGAGTAACTTACACTAGTAACATACACTCTATCCTAGACTATGTTACTAGCTCCATGGTGGGTAGTAACATATGTGTAGTGTCATGCAAAGATTCATTTATTCGGTTATAGACTCATTTTCTCTTGGTATGTGTGATGTTACTCATAGAATGAGTAACTAGCTAAGTTACTCAATTTTCCTCTCTCCTCATTAACTCATTGCCACATAGGAAAATTTGCCGAGTTGGACCCAATGTTACTCTTGAAGTTACTCCCACAGTGGCCAATCTTAGTGTTTTTTTATATATTACCCCCGTGAGCTTGCTAAGTGCGTGAACCTCTACACTTTTAGTACTAGTATTAGTAATTTGCAGTACGTGCACTGAATAAACACCGTGCTCGACTGAATAAACCCAAAATCCAAAAGCAGCAACCCCCTGCAATTCTGAATCTCATTGTTCCAATCCAATCACTCCTCCCCTTGCTCTCACGCTCACTACTCTCAGACGGTGATGTGATGGAGAGGCCTGCTGCTGCTGCTACTGTACCGCACTGCACCGTCCGACAGGGTTGCCTTGATCCCTTCCTTCACTCTTGGTAAGCGACACCGCCTTCCTCATTTTCCGCACCTTGATCGGCTGGATTCGCACAAGGGTTCGCGTCGCTCTTCCCTTGCCGTGGCATTAAGGAATCATGGCCCAAATCGCTCGTCCTATCCGTCTTGTTTGCCGCCGGTCCGATTGCCGGCGGCGGTAGCCCCTTGGCCGATCTACTCAATTTCCGATGCCACGCACTACCCTACTACCCATCCGTGCCCTATTGGTTTATAGGGGCGACCATTCCAGAAACAGAGTCTCTTCTAGGTTCCACCAACTACCAGGCTACATGATTTGTTGATCTGTCTAGAGGTCTGTGAAGAAGTTGATGCATTCTTTTTCCCTATGTTGCTCATCACTAAGGAATATATCCAAACCAGGATGTCAATTGCTTTGGTGAATAGAGATGGAAATGGAAGATGAGAAAAATGACAATTTACAGCATTGTTATTGGGCCTAATTCGGATAGGGCGTAAACGGGCCCTGGGTTAGCGGGCTGTAAATGGGCTATATGCGAATAGGCCATTAACAGGCTTGCCTTGGGCCGGCCCGCCACCTTTTGACCAAGTCAAACGGGCCGGCCTTTTCACAAGAATGGGCCTCTGTTGGGCCGTGCCACGTGTCGACGTATCATAGGCGCTTCGGGTCCAATGACGGATGCCATCTGTCCCAACGATGAGCCGACACGTGTTTCCTCCAGCCAATGATGATTTTACACGTGGAAAATCCCCATTAGTCAGGGCTATTAACGGGTTATCGAATCCAAAACCGGACCCGATAGCTTAACGGTGTTCCGTTACGGTGGATACCACGTGTCGGTCACCCTTGACGAAAGCACTTTTGTGACGCGCGATTTATCGTCATGGAAGTGGACACTTCTGTGATGATAATTTTGGTAATGTCATGGAACACTTCTCTGACAACGTGTATGACTATCTTGATTCTATCATAAAATCGTCATGGATGTACATGCATGAAAGAAAACATGACCTACTGTGACAAACACGTATCATCACGGAAGTGTATTTTTTTGTAGTGTTAAGACATGATGTGATATATGTTATTTTGTGAGATGATCATGTTTTGTAATAGTTATCGGCAACCGGAAGGAGCCTTATGGTTGTCTCTTTATTGTATGAAATGCAAACGCCATGTAATTGCTTTAATTTATCACTATGTGTTAGCGATAGTTGTAGAAGCAATAGTAGATGAGATGACCACGACGCAACGATGGAGATCAAGGTGTTGACCCGATGACAATGGAGATCATGACGATGCTTTAGAGATGGAGATCAAAAGTAGAAGATGATGATGGCTATATCATGTCACTTATTTTGATTTCATGTGATGTTTATCTTTTATGCATCTTATTTTGCTTAGTACGGCGGTAACATTATAAGATGATCCTTTACCTAAATTTCAAGGTAAAAGTGTTCTCCCTAAGTATGCACCGTTGCTATAGTTCGTCGTGTTGAGACACCACGTGATGATCGGGTGTGATAGACTCTACGTTCACATACAACGGGTGCAAGACAGTTTTGCACATGGGGAATACTTGGGTTAAACTGGATGAGCCTAGCATGTATAGACATGGCCTCGGAACACTGGAGACCGAAAGGTCGAACGTGAATCATATAGTAGATATGATCAACATAGAGTTGTTTACCATTCATGACTTCTCCATCTCACGTGATGATCGGACATGGATTAGTTGATTTGGATCACGTATCATTTAGAGGAATTGAGGGATGTCTATCTAATTAAGTGTGGGTTCTGAAGTAATTTGATTAATTGAACTTATTTTATGATGAACTTAGTCCTGATAGTATTTGCATATCTATGTTGTAAATCAATGGCCGTGCTACCGTTCCCCTGAATTTTAATGCATTCCTAGAGAAAGCTAAGTTAAAAGATGATGGTAGCAAGTACACGGACTGGGTCCATAACATGAGGATTATCCTCATTGCTGCACAGAATAATTATGTCCTTGATGCACCATGAGGGAGTCCTGGATTAGGGGGTATCCGGATAGCCGGACTATATCCTTTGGCCGGACTATTGGACTATGAAGATACAAGATTGAAGACTTCGTCTCATGTCGGATGGGACTCTCCTTGGCGTGGAAGGCAAGCTTGGAGATACGGATATGTAGATCTGCTCCCTTGTAACCGACTCTGTGTAACCCTAGCCCCCTCCGGTGTCTATATAAACCGGAGGGTTTAGTCCGTAGGACAGCAACAATCATACCGTAGGCTAGCTTCTAGGGTTTAGCCTCTACGATCTCGTGGTAGATCAACTCTTGTACTACTCATATCATCAAGATCAATCAAGCAGGAAGTAGGGTATTACCTCCATCGAGAGGGCCCGAACCTGGGTAAACATCGTGTCCCCTGCCTCTTGTTACCATCCGCCTTAGACGCACAGTTCGGGACCCCCTACCCGAGATCCGCCGGTTTTGACACCGACATTGGTGCTTTCATTGAGAGTTCCATTGTGCCATCACCACAAGGAAGGATGCCTCGCCTCGTTGTCAAGGACAACGTTACCTCTGGGGGGAGCCCTGGCTGTCGGCCAAACCCTCCGGCTAGGCGGTTTCGTTATGACCGTCCGTTCGGCTGCAGCACCGATGATGACTTCTCGGGTCATCAAAAACAGCCTCCACGTCAGCTCGGAACTTGCCGAGCAGATGGACCCAATGGAGCTCTCTTCCCTAAACGAGCTCTTGGATCGCATCGCCGCTTTGAGAGTCGCTACGGACTATGATCGGATTGGG
The DNA here is from genome assembly GCA_021605145.1 of Aegilops bicornis. Classification (NCBI taxonomy): domain Eukaryota; kingdom Viridiplantae; phylum Streptophyta; class Magnoliopsida; order Poales; family Poaceae; genus Aegilops; species Aegilops bicornis. Next base: position 376,375,675 of record CM038669.1, on the reverse strand, counting down.
CTTAAACCCGACCAAAGGGAGATTAACTCTCCGCCGGTCACCCATCAGATAGCGGTGGTGGAGGAACAATGCGGCAATTCTTCCTCTATCTTGAGGACAAACTATGTCCGGATTCCCGAGCTCTCCGAGCCGGATACCCGTTTACGGAAGGACGTCACTCAAGCCTTGAACCTGGAATCAGCCAGCGGGCCAGACCTATCGGGCAACATCCCGGAGCCCGAACGTCCAAGATCGGAAACTCCCATGCCCCTGGGTCTCAGATCGGGTTAGGGTTCGGACTCAAATCCACCCACCCACCCAGATATAAGCGATCTCTCCATCATTAGGCAAGAGCCCCAGGAAACAGTACATCATTATTGGGCCAGATTCCTCCTTGTAATGAACAAGGTCAAGGACTGTCGCGAGGAAGACGCAATCTCATTCTTCTGCAATAATTGCACGGACAAGGGAATCCTTAACGCCATAAGTCGCCGTGACATAGCACACTTCGCTGACTTGGCGGCCATAGTACGGAAGTACTGTGTGATGGGAAGTGCCTGGAAAACCAAAAAAAAATTGGGATAATCCGGCTCTGACTAAACACCCAGTCCGAATTAAAAGGGTGCGTCCTCGTAAGTCGCCTGATTCAATTACCAAAAAGCAAAAGCCCACTACAGAGCGTGGAACCGTATTGCAGGGATGGCTTAACGGGCCCTGCAACACAGTACAGCGGATACCATACCAACACACAGCCTTAGAGCATGTTGGGTACTCCGGCAGGTGGCTAAGAGCGGTGAGGATCTCCTCATTCAAAATACCGCAGAGCACCATCCTGTGGATTACAATACAATATTAACAGTCTTCGAGAAATTCGCCTCAAATAATAGGCGCAAGCGAACACTCCGCAGCCTTGCCAAATTCTGCTAGGTGGCAGCAATGAATCCATGGAGTGACACGGCTATCACCTTCAATGCCAGTGTCACGCCCAAGATGCGACCCTATCCTAAAGGAACTCGAAGGTCCCACCAAGGATAGAAGCGCATCTTGAAGACGCTTTTGCAAGGTGGATATCATTACATCAACATTACATAATAGATAGGGATACATACATAAGGCACAAATGCCACAAGAATACATCAACATCATATACCAGATCAACATCCGACTACGGATGAAACATAAACAGAAGCTCAAACGACATCCACCCTGCTAGCCCAAGCTGCCGACCTGGAACCTATCCCCTGATCGAAGAATAAGCAGAAGAAGAACTTAAAAACAAGCAAACATCGTTCTCGCGTCATGGGCATCGCATAACCTGTACCTGCAACTGGTGGTGTAGTAATCTGTGAGCCACGAGGACTCAGCAATCCCATTACCATGGGTATCAAGACTAGCAAAGCTTAATGGGAAAGGAAGGGGTAAAGTGGTGAGTTTGCAGCAGCGACTAAGCATGATATGGTGGCTAACATACGCAAATGATAGCGAGAAGAGAAACAAAGGAACGGTCGTAAACTAGTAATGATCAAGAAGTGATCCTGAACTCCTACTTACGTCAGACATAACCCAGAAACCGTGTTCTCCTCTCGATCAACCCCGAAAAGAGACACTCACGGTTATGCACACGGTTGGTGTATTTTAGAAGAGTTTACTTCAAGTTTACTACAACCGGATATTAACAAATTCTCATCGCCACATAACCACGGGCACGGCTTTCGAAAGTTCAAACCTGCAGGGTGTCCCAACTTAGCCCATGATAAGCTCTCGCGATCAACGAAGGATATTCCTTCTCCCCGGGAAGACCCGATCAGTCTCGGAATCCCGGCTACAAGACATTTCGACAGTAATAAAACAAGACCAGCAAAGCCGCCCGATGCACCGACAATCCCGGTAGGAGATGCACATATCTCGTTCTCAGGGCAACACCGGATAAGCGAAGCATACAGGTACCGACGTAACCCAAGTTGCCAAGGGATGGTCCCGCACGGTGCTCTAGTTTGGACCAACACTTAGACAAGCATTGGCCCGGGGGCTAAATAAAGATGACCCTTCGGTTAATTACTCCCAAGGGAAAGTAGGTGGTGGTGAGGCAACTGGTAAAACCAAGGTTGGGCCTTCTTTGGAGGAGTCTTATTCAAAGCGAACTGTCAAGGGGTCCCATAAATCACCCAACCGCGTTAGGGACGCAAAATTCGGGAACATAATACCGATATGACGGAAACTAGGGCGGCAAGAGTGGAACAAAACACCAGGCATAAGGCCGAGCCTTCCACCCTTTACCAAGTATATAGATGCATTAATTAAATAAGAGATATTGTGATATCCCAACATAATCCTGTCCGCCATGGGGAAAACTTCAACTTCACCTGCAACTAGCAACGCTATAAGAGGGCTGAGCAAAGCGGTAACATAGCCAAACAACGGTTTGCTAGGAAGAGGAAAAAGGTTAGAGGCTGACATGGCAAATTGGGAAGGCTTGAAGAGCAAATGATAGGTAGCGCAGCAAAGCGATAGAACGAAGCAACTATCATAGCAATGATAGTATGTATATGTGTGGTGTGTTTACCATGTTGTGTGCTTCTTCTCGATAGTTCCCGTTTCGTTGAGATCGTGAGGATTCGTTCGTCTACGCTTGGTTCGGCTTCATCCGTTCGTGAAGCTACTCATGGCAAGAGATGATGCAAACAAGAACAACACATCAAGGCAAGTTTACCTGAGGCCGGAAACAACATAGAACAATTCCGGTAAGTCCTCATATGCAAATTTCGAAATTGGTACAGATCTGAATAAACCTTATGTTAAAGTTGTTAAACAGCAAGTTAAGATGCACCACGATGATCTACACGAAATTCTAGTCAAGTTACATATAAAGTTCATTAAATTGAGACTACGGGCTAGAAGATATGAGCAAAACAAGATAAGCATGTCATTGATACAAAATGCATCCAAACATCAAACAAACACCTCAAAACAAGGATGCAACATGATAATATGAAACTACATGCAAAATCAAGAAAGTTTCATATAGAGCACACTCAAAACGGAGCAACGGTGCAACACATACACTATACAAGGCATAACAACAATCTGTCCATAACAGCAAGTAGGCATATTGCAAGCATCAAAACACTATGCTACAACATCTCAACATGAAAACAAAAGGCATGGCCATGAAGTATAGGTAAAACATGACAAAACATGAACACTGAGCTATCTCCAGAAACAACTAGAACATGCTCAAAATGACATGGCATTATTGTAAATACTAACAGTTTCAGACTGCAGAAATAACATCAGGTTGCAATGTTTAGAGCTATCAAACAGCATGCTACAGGAACTTAACATGGCAAACAAAGGCAGGGAATGAATCTACTAATTGCATAGAACAAAAGTCCTTTAGTGACCATGAGCCAAAAAGGATAACAAGATATGATGGCACCCATGTAAACATGGCAAGTTATATTACAGATTCATACATGACAGGAACAACAATAAGTAGGCATGTTGGTGAGCTTGCAACACTCACCACAGAGCAATACATGGCATGGAAAGGCAACTCGCAGTAAGAAGGCATGTTTATGAAGCTAAGCATGGCAAGAGCAAGTTCATAGAGTGCATGGATCACTAAAAACAATCATGGCAACATTGAACTTAATGTTAACAGGCTGACAGCAACATTATTTAGCAACTTTGAGAGCAAGATTATAACAAGTTACAGCAGGCTATAAATGCAACCAGGGGCATGGATGGATAGAGCATCACATGTATAACAAAACATCCTTAGTGTACATCTCCAGATTCTGCATAGAATGACTTTTAGTAGCAGGTTTACATAGCATCATAATATAACAGAATCAGCCTAGCAAAACAGTAACAGCAAGTACCCTACTTAACAAGCTTTATGCACTCACTACAAAACTCACAAAAATACATGGCATACACCACTGTAAATATGGCATGACACAGATCAAAACACATGTAGACATCAACCTCATAGGATGCACACATTAAACATGGCAAAAATGACAAATCATCAAGTTATAACAGTTTCAGCAGATTAACAGCAAAATGCACTCTTGCAACGATGAATAGGGCATCAATATGAACTCAAATGAACATGGTGCAATGGAATGAAATGATGTACTCATTGAAGCGAACAATATGACATATTACACGCATGAAACGGAGCTACGTATGCACAGATATGATGCGATGAACATGGCACGATAAAGTCAAAATACTTCGGGACGGGCAAAAAAATCACCTCGCGAAAGCTGGACGGGATCGTGCGGGATGGAGGGAACCGGGACGGGGCGCGGGCGTTTGGTTCCGGGACGGGTGGATCTAGTCCCAATCCACCGCATCCGACGACGAGGCGGCCGGGCGACGGCGGCCGGAGGCGGGCGGCGCCGGAGGAGGCAGGGCGACCGACGACGGAGGACGCGGCGGCGGAGAGGAGGCGATCGCTGCCCGGGCGGCGAGGCACACCGGCAGCGTGAGCTGGGAGGCTCGGGCTGGCGCGGCCGGCCGCGGCGGCGGGCGGATAGCGACCGGGAGGCGCGGAAGTGAGGAGATGAGCACCGGCGGAGTGGCGCGCAGTGGCGACGGGGCTGGCGGCGGCAAGCGCGGCGGCGGCCGGCCGAAGGCCCGCGACGGCTCGGGCAGCGGGCAGCGAGAGAGAGCGGGCGCGGGCTGAGGTGGCAGCGCGGGAGTGGTTGGCGGCGTTGGCGGGCGACGTGGCACGACGGGATTGGCTCGGGCGACGTGGAGGCTGGACATGTCCGGCAGGGTTGGACATGTCCGGCGCGCGAGGGGAGCGGGGCTAGGGTTTTGTCTGCGAAAATGGACGGGGAGGACGTTTATATAGACATAGGGAGCTAGGAGAGTCCAAATGAGGAGCGGTTTTCGGCCACGCGATCGTGATCGAACGGCGGAGAGCATGGAGGGGGCTAGGATGGGTTTTGGGCCAGTTTGAAAGGGGTGTTGGGCTGCACACAAAAGAGGGCTTTACGGTTACCCGGTTAACCGTTGGAGTATCAAACGACTTCCAAATGTACACGAAACTTGACAGGCGGTCTACCGGTGCTATACCAAGGCCGCTTGACAAACCTCGGTCCATTCCGAGAATGTTTAACATCCGCTCACGAAAAGAGGCAAAAGGGGGCGCCGGGAGACATAGGAGTGCCGGATTGCAAAACGGACAACGGGGAAAATGCTCGGATGCATGAGACGAACACGTATGCAAAATGAGATGCACATGATGACATGGCAAAATGCAACACGCAAGCAAATGGCAAGGCAACGACGGCGAATAACTGGCAGACACCCGGCGCACGAATCCGGGCGTTACAGCCAGTGACGAACCTAAACTCCGAACAACCCGAGCACCAGCCGCATTGGTCCTTAGTCCAATTGTCGACGGCTTTCGGCTCACTAAAGTGCTCATGGACGGCGGCAGCGGACTAAACCTCATTTATGAAGAAACTCTTCAAAAAATGGAAATAGACAGAACCGCATTGAGCAAAGCAGCACAACCTTCAGAGGAATCATCCCTAGTCGGGAAGCACGTTGCGCTTGGAAAATCACACTAGATGTGGTATTCGGTACGCCGGAGAATTATAGATCCGAAGAATTCACATTCCAAGTGGCCCCGTTCAGTAGCGGATACCACGCCCTTTTAGGGCGGGAGGCATTCACGATCTTCCAAGCCATACCCCATTACGGGTACATGAAGCTCAAAATGCCTGAGCCCAATGGAATCATCACTCTAGCCCGATTGATCCGGACATAAGCGCTCAGCGCCGAAAAACAAAACAGCCGCACTGGCCCTCGAGGCATTATCCGAAGCCCTCACGGCAGAGAAGTTAACTGTGCTACGCTCCACCGTGGACAGGGATGACGTGATACTCGACAAAAGATCCAAGTCCACCTCCTTCAAACCAGCGGATGAAATAGTCAAATTCCAAGTCCATCCAACGGACCCTACAAAAACAGCCTCCATCGGGGCACAGTTAAACCCCTCTGTGGACACCGCACTACTGGAGTTCCTGCGTGAGAATTGGGACATATTTGCCTGGCACCCCTCAGATATGCCAGGAATCCCACGCAGGTTGGCCGAGCATAGCCTTAACATTCTAAAAGGATTCAAGCCGGTCAAGCAGACTCTTCGGCGTTTCTCACGAACCTCGAGACAAGCTATGGGAGAGGAACTAGCCAAATTCTTGGAGGCCGGATTCATCGGAGAAATAAAACACCAGGACTAGCTAGCAAACCCGGTGATGGTACCAAAGAAGGAAAAATCCTGGCGCCTATGCGTCGATTTCAAGGACCTCAACAAGGCCTGCCCAAAGGATCCCTTCCCCCTCCCCCGCATCGATCAAATTATCAACGCTACCGCAGGACACGACTCATTGTGCTTCCTCGACGCATACTCCGGCTACCACCAAATCAATATGGTGGAGTCCGACCAAGCCGCACCGGCATTTATCACGCCATACGGCCCCTTCTGTTTCAACACAATGCCTTTTGGGCTTAAAAACGCCGGTGCAACGTATCAACGAATGATTCAGACATGTCTGGAAAAACAGATCGGCAAAACAGTCAAGGCATACGTAGACGATGTGGTCGTTAAAACCAGACACGTCGACTCTTTAATACACGACTTGAGGCTCACATTCAACAATCTCCGAACATACGACATCAAGCTCAACCCGGAAAAATGCATTTTCAGCGTACCCGCCGGAAAGCTCCTAGGTTTTATCGTCTCCAGCAGAGGAATTGAAGCAAATCCGGCTAAAATCCGAGCCACATCACGATTGGCCATCCCAACAGACCTCAAGCAAATCCAGAAATTAACTGGATGTGTGGCGGCCCTGAGCCGCTTTATCTCCCGCTTAGGAGAAAAGGCATTACCGCTTTATTGCCTCCTTCGGCGCACCGAACACTTCGAGTGGACGGACGCGGCCACGGCGGGACTGGAAGACATAAAGGCCATTCTGGCCACCAACCCAATCCTGGCCGCGCCAAGCATCGACGAACCAATGCTGCTGTACATAGCGGCAACCCATCAAGTTGTAAGCACAGTGCTCGTCGTCGAACGAGAAACGGATGGACATAAATTCCCCCTTCAAAAGCCGGTATACTATGTATCCACTATCCTCACTCCATGCAAATCACGGTACAAGCATTATCAAAAGATAGCATATGCGGTATTCATGGCATCCCGGAAACTACGACACTACTTTCAAGAGTGTTCAATTACAGTAGCCTTGGAAGTGCCACTGAATGATATAATAAACAACCGCGACGCCACGGGCCGGATTGCCAAATGGGCCATTGAGCTCCTCCCGTTCGACATAACGTATAAACCTCGGCGAGCCATTAAGTCACAGGTATTGGCCGATTTTGTCGCCGAATGGACGGAAGCCGAACTCCCTAAGGAGTACGACGCATACTCCAATTGGATTATGCACTTCGACGGCTCTAAAATGCTAGCTGGTCCGGGGGCTGGCGTCGTCCTGACGTCCCCTACCGGAGATACAGTCCAATATGTACTCCAAATACTGTACACAGACTCCAACAATGCAGCCAAATCTGAGGCCTGTTACATGGTCTCCGGATGGCAGTTTCCATGGGCATTCGGCGCTGGAGGTGCGTGGGGACTCGAACCTTGCAATATCCCAAATAAATGGAGACTTCGACGCCAAAGATTCGAAAATGGCGGCTTATCGCAACGCCGTCCTCAAGATGTCAGCTCGGTTCGAGGGGCTCGAATTCCACCATGTGGCTCGAGAAAACAATCAGGCGGCGGATATCCTCGCCTCAGACATGCTTAAGTGCGATGCGGTCCCACCCAACATCTTCTTGGAAAGACTGTTCAAGCCATCCGTGGTGGTATGGGAAGGGGACGCCGGTAACAATAGTCGGACCCGCCACGACGCCAGAATCGAACACTCTGACATAATCGGAGGCTCCGCCATCGAAATAACACCTTCAGCCCACGTAATAATGGCCGTCATCGCCCCATGGACTGAACCATTCCTGGCCTACCTAACCAGACAGGAACTTCCAGAGGACCAAATGAGGCACGCTGCATTGTGCGGCGATCTAAAGCCTACAAGGTCCACGAAGGAGAGCTTTATAAGAAAAGCACCACCGGAGTCATTCAAAGGTGCATCTCCGAAGAGGAAGGGCGGAAGCTTCTGGCAGAAATCCATGCCGGACTCGGCGGACACCACGCCGCATCCCGGGCCGTCATAAGTAAGGCCTTCCGTACAGGATTCTATTGGCCGACGGCCCGGGCGGATGCACAGGACTTGGTCCAACGCTGCGTCGGTTGCCAGCTTTTTGCAAACCAAAGCCATATGCCGCCCACCGCCCTACAAACAATCCCCATTACCTGGCCCTTTGCGGTCTGGGGGCTTGACATGGTTGGACCCTTAAAGGAGGAACCCATAAGAAAAAATATTTACTGGTCATGGTGGATAAATTCACCAAATGGATAGAAGCCAAACACGTTAAAACGGCCGAATCCGGACCGGTGATAGACTTCATATCCGGGGTTGTACACCGTTATGGCGTCCCCCACAGCATCATCACTGACAATGGCACGAACTTCACTGCCGACGAGGTAAAACTATGGTGCAGCAACATGGGCATGAAGCTCGATTATGCTTCTGTCTATGCACCACAAACTAACGGTCAAGTCGAGCGAGCAAATGGTCTTATCATGAGCGGCATCAAACTGAAATTAGTGCGGTCCTTAAAGGAATCTAACATGCACTGGGTAGACGAGCTCGACTCCGTACTCTGGGGGCTGCGGACCACGCTGAATCGCACTACCGGATACACACCGTTTTTTATGGTGTAGGCGCAGAGGCGGTTCTGCCCTGCGACATAATTCATGACTCACCTCGAGTGCGCATGTATGAGGAAAGAGAGGCCAAGCTCGATCGGCAGGACAGTTTGGACGCCCTCGAGGAGGAGCGTGACGTGGCAAAAGCGCGTTCCGCATTCTATCAACAACAGGCTCGAAGATACCAAAGCAGAGAAGTACGGGCCAAAAGTTATAACGTTGGCGAGTTAGTTCTATGCCTACCGGAGAAGAAAAAGAACAAGCTCAAGCCCAAATGGGAAGGTCCCTTCATTATCGACCAAGTTCTGACCGGCGGAGCGTACCGTCTGCGGGATGCATCGGACAATCGACTTGAGCCAAACCCATGGAACGCTGACAGACTCCAAAGATTCTACACCTAGTGCCGGACTCTATGTTCGTCTCCTTACCACTGTCCATTTTTGTATATACATTATCTGTCTTCTCTCTCTTTTTTCTCCTTTCTCCTCACGGCCTTAAAAGGCTAATTTGTGTCTTGTCTACACAATCTTGACGCGCTAACCGCGCTGATTATACCTGGGGGCTCCTTACATAGAAGCTTAATTATTTTTCTAGGCTTCGCGCCCCGCACATGTGTTATTCTTCCGCATGTAACTTTTTTCGCCATTATATGCATCGATATGACTTAAGTTTTGGCCAAGCTGGGTTGCCTGGCTCTTGTGTTTATGCCCTACGTTCCCATTAATTCGGCTAGGGTATAAGGGGAGCACCTCTGCGATTGTTACTGCCGGGTCAGCCAGATGTGTACCTCAGACTGGGTGAAGCCGAAAGCTAGCGTTCTTAAGGGAATATTTGGTAAGTGAACAAAAGATGACTTTTATTTATTTTTTCCACTTGCCCCCAGATGTTTTTTACCTGTGTCTCTTCTCGCAGTTCTGACATGCACATTAGGGCATGCGTACCCAGGGAAAGGAACCCTTAACGGAACTATTCTCCCTGGAAGATGTTTCTTACTATCCATGTAATATAACATAACTAGTTGGGTACTTATGCATTCAAGCACTTATGACCCCTACGCCTGGTCTCCATGCATACCCCGGTTTTTACATAACTGAGCGGGTATTCGGATACACTCCGGACTATCGGGTCCCAAGGTCGAAGCGAAAAGTTCTGCCATGACAAATGATTTACAATCCGGCTAGAGACATTCTACATGTCATTTCAATTACCACGATCCACTTAGACTGATTAAATTCTTCTTCTATACCACCAACAGTTGTCTACCCTACAATCGCTGGGAATACTTCTTGACTAATTCTACTTGGTGGTACACAAAACTGACGGGGATCTCTTTTCCATCAGGCCCCACACGTCCGACCTCGGCCATGTGGTTTGGGTCAGCCTTGGTGTACCGCGTCTTCACCATGGCCCAGGCTTCCCTGGCACCTTGACGGCAGGCCAATATCTTCCATAATCGGAAGTGCCGCCGCGCTCCCTTGAGCTTCTCCGCAAGCTCTCCAATGCCTTCAGGCAGGGAGACAGATGGCCACAAGGCCTGGGCAATACCTTTCATCACCTGCCGAACTTGTTCGATGCGGTTATGAGAGTTACAGTAGAAAGATCACCCAGAGACCGGGCATCTTCTCCGCGGGACGACTCATCAGCATACCTGCAGACACAACTCTGTTAGCCGGCTTCTTCGCCGAACTCTTTTCAAAGTTCGTTCAAGCACTTACTGAAAATGCCGCGTCGAAGCCGCTTATTCTCCTTCACGGAGTCCGACAGCTGGGCGCGAACATCCTTTAGTTCCACACTCATCTGGGTATTGGCGTCTTGGAGATTATTTTTCTCTGAATGACGCCAGTAGCACGCCGCCGCCAAAGACATTTAGCTGTCGATCAGCAGGTTGCGCATCCCCTGGCACGGCGTCTGGATTTGCTCCGGAGTCACCTGCAACATCTATCTTTAGATTTGCATGCATGTCGCATACTCTACAGTACCTGCCATTCTTTGCAATGGAAACAATAGTTACCAGCGGGGGCCTTCTTGGACTCCTTTCCTGCGGCAACTGCGGCCTGAAGTTGGGCTTTGCATTCTTCTAGCTCTTGAGACAATTGCGTATTCTTCTCTGTAAGTACCTGCGCAAATAAGGATCCTTAAATCAGTTGTGCCAACTGTTTCAAGTCTCAGGGGCTACTGATATATATAATCATCAAATTTTCTTACCCGTATATCCTTTACATACTGATTCGTGGCTCTGGCAAGACCATTTTGAGCAGCACGGATGTACGCGTCTCCTGAGTTGAAGGCATCAAAAGCCTCTTGGGAGAAACAAGCCTCACGGAGTACGGCCCGGCGACGCCTGTGATTCATGGCGCTCTCCACTTCGGAATTTGTAGCGGATATTTTATCCGCATCCTTTGTCGGAGGAGCATTTGGCGGGTGCCCCGTGTTAGCTTCCACCTCTGTGTCCGGCCACGGAGCCCGGCTAGTAGAGGCGTGATCGGCGACCTCTCCGGATATAGTCCGGCGAGCGCTTTTCCTTCATCGAAACATGGCTGTTATTATGTTTTCAAATATGATGATCACGGAGTGAGGCTTTGTATAATACCTCTGTGCTGGCGTGTCCGTCCGGACCGCCTTCCTTTTCAGCCTGCCCGGCTTCGGCGCCCCTCGTTGGCGATTCGCCACGGGCTCAGCATGGTGTCCCGAGGACCTTCCCTGTAAAACACCGTATAGATACGGTAGGTGAAGTGCGTAAAAAGGGATGCTTCTCAAAGGTTGGGACTCTGGTCTCACTTAGCTGCGAGGCAGGGAGTAGCCCAGGATAGTCAGCTATAATAGCCACCATGGCCTCATCGCAGCTTAATTGATAGAATATCATGTCAATCAGCTCCACAAATATGTCCGGGTCCTCTTGTAGGCCGGGGTCGAGGGACCGTTCAGGATCCTCTGGTTGTGGAGGTGGGTTGTTGATCTCCCTTACAGCCTTACACAGCTCCTGCGATGAACGGGCAAGATAAAATATTTATTGCAAAAATGCGGAAAGGATAGGTGTAAAAGTGGCAGCTTACCCAGCTCGGAGGATTGTACATGGAGAATCCGTCTCGTGGCTTGATGCGGAGGAACTCCTATTCTTCTCCCTTGTACAAGCCGGATAGAATTTTTGCTAGAGCAGCAATTGAGTCCGTCCCCTTGCGACCGCAGCGGGTGGCATCATCTTCCCCGTTGAAGTGCCACATGGGGTGGCCTCGATATTGAAGTGGATGCACCCCCCGCATAATGCATATTGACATAACCTCGGTTATGGTCAGTCCTGATTGAGCCAACACCTTTATCCGGCCCATCAGGTATAAAACGTCTCTGTCATCTTCCTCCTGTGGGCTCCGTGGTCGCCAGCTTAGGTGTTTCTTCAAAGGGGCATTATCAAACTCAGGAAGGCCAATCCGAATAGGATCCGGAAGGGGGACGTCCTCCATGTAAAACCACTTTGAAGGCCAGTCTTCGGACATCTTCTTCGAGGTACCGGATAGGTATCCGGTCCCAGCGATGCGCCATATTTCGGCCCCGCCCACTTGATATATTGACCCCCTCTGAGTACGGGGCACAAGGCAGAATAACTTCTTCCACAACGCGAAGTGAGCTTCGCAGCCCAGAAACAGCTCGCAAAGGGCCACATAACCAACGATGTGTAAGGCCGTAAAACTCCAGGAGCCCTCGGAGGAACAGATGGATTGGAAATCCGAGTCCCCTTAATAAATAAGGGACGAGGCATACCCGCTCCCCCTTGGAGGGGTTGTGAAAACTCTCCACTTGCTCCCCGCCATTGTAGGTGGCGAGCCCGGCTAGAATGGGGACCATATACGCTGGAGGGAGAAATCCCTGGGTCTGTAGCTCCACTAATTGACTGTGTGGGATGGAACACTTCTTCCAATCTCCGGGCTTAGGGCTACGAGAGAAAGATGAGGAGCGGCGCTGGCCGGCCATGTTGGAATGGATTATTTTTTTCGGGCGCGCTCCGATGAATGATCGCTGAGGGATGATGGTGTAATTTGGATCTGAGAATCCCCATCTCTTTAAATAGACAGTTTGTTCACATAGCTAGGGTGGTAAAAGTAAAAACACCCTGGCTTCTCGCATTCGCTCGACACGTGGAAGGTAGCCATTATTGGACGTGGAAGCCAAGAAGCGCAACATTTATGAGAAGCCGGACACTATTTAACAGGTATTCAGAATTTGGAGAAGAACCCACCTTGCAATGCCGAAGACAATCTGCGCGCCGGACTCATCGTCATTGAAGCCTGGTTCAGGGGCTACTGAGGGAGTCCTGGATTAGGGGGTATCCGGACAGCCGGACTATATCATTTTGCCGGACTGTTGGACTATGAAGATACAATATTGAAGACTTCATCTCATGTCCGAATGGGGCTCTCCCTGGCGTGGAAGGCAAGCTTGGCGATACGGATATGTAGATCTCCTCCCTTGTAACCGACTCTATGTAACCCTAGCCCCCTCCGGTGTCTATATAAACCGGAGGTTTTAGTACGTAGGACAACAACAATCATACCATAGGCTAGCTTCTAGGGTTTAGCCTCTACGATCTCGTGGTAGATCAACTCTTGTACTACTCATATCATCAAGATCAATCAAGCAGGAAGTAGGGTATTACCTCCATCGAGAGGGCCTGAACCTGGGTAAACATCGTGTCCCCTGCCTCCTATTACCATCTGCCTTAGACGCACAGTTCTGGACCCCCTACCCGAGATCCGCCGGTTTCGACACCGACACACCACTAGGTGACAAGCCCCCTCCCGCTAATGTAGACGCTTTGAATGCCTGGCAGACGTGGTCTGATGACTACTCTATAGTTCAATGTGCATTGCTCTACGGCTTAGAATCGGGACTTCAAAGACGTTTTGAACGTCATGGAGCATATGAGATGTTCCAGGAATTGAAGTTAATATTTCAAGCAAATGCCCAAGTTGAGAGATATGAAGTCTCCAACAAGTTCTATAGCTGCAATATGCATGAGAACAGTTCTGTCAATGAACACATACTCAAAATGTATGGGTATCATAATCACTTGACTCAGATGGGAGTTAATCTTCCAGATGATAGTGTTATTGACAGAGTTCTTCAATCACTGCCACCAAGCTATAAAGGCTTTGTGATGAACTATAAAATGCAAGGGATGGAGAAGACAATTCTCGAGCTCTTCACAATGCTCAAAGATGCGGAGGTAGAAATCAATAAGGAGCATCAAGTGTTGATGGTTAACAATACGACTAGTTTCAAGAAAAAGGGCAAGGGAAAGAAAGGGAACTTCAAGAAGAATGGCAAGCAAGTTACCACTCCCGGGAAGAAGCCCAAAGTTGGACCCAAGCTTGAAACTGAGTGCTTCTACTACAAAGGGATTGGTCATTTGAAGCAGAACTGCCCCAAGTATTTGGTGGATAAGAAGGATGGCAAAGTGAAAAAAGGTATATCTGATATACATGTTATTGATGTGTACCTTACTAATGCTCGTAGCAGCGCCTGGGTATTTGATACTGGTTCGGTTGCTCATATTTGTAACTCGAAACAGGAGCTACGGATTAAACGAAGATTGGCTAAGGACGAGGTGACGATGCGCGTCGGGAATGGTTCCAAGGTCGATGTGATCGCCGTCGGCACGCTACCTCTACATCTACCTTCAGGATTAGTTTTAGACCTGAATAATTTTTATTTGGTGCCAGCGTTGAGCATGAACATTATATCTGGATCTTGTTTGGTGCGAGACGGTTATTCATTTAAATCGGAGAATAATGGTTGTTATATTTATATGAGTAATATCTTTTATGGTCATGCACCCTTGAAGAGTGGTCTATTTTTGTTGAATTTTGATTGTGGTGATACACATATTCATAATATTGATGCCAAAAGATGCTTTGATAATGATAGTGCAACATATTTGTGGCACTGCCGTTTAGGTCATATTGGTGTAAAGCGCATGAAGAAACTCCATGCAAATGGGCTTTTGGAATCACTTGATTATGAATCATTTGATACTTGCGAACCATGCCTCATGGGCAAGATGACTAAAACTCCGTTCTCCGGAACAATGGAGCGAGCTAATGACTTATTGGAAATAATACATACCGATGTATGCGCTCCAATGAGTGTTGAGGGACGTGGTGGGTATCGTTATTTTCTGACCTTCACAGATGATTTGAGAATATATGGGTATATCTACTTAATGAAACACAAGTCTGAAACATTTGAAAAGTTCAAAGAATTACAGAGTGAAGTGGAGAATCATCGTAATAAGAAAATAAAATTTCTACGATCTAATCATGGAGGTGAATATTTGAGTTACGAGTTTGGCCTTCATTTAAAACAATGTGGAATAGTTTCACAACTCACTCCACCTAGAACACCACAGTGTAATGGTGTGTCCGAACGTCGTAACCGTACTTTATTAGATATGATGTGATCTATGATGTCTCTTTCTGATTTACCACTATCGTTTTGGGGTTATGCATTAGAGACAGCTGCATTCATGTTAAATAGAGCACCATCTAAATCCGCTGAGACGACACCATATGAACTGTAGTTTGGCAAGAAACCTAAGCTGTCGTTTCTTAAAGTTTGGGGTTGTGACACTTATGTCAAAAGGCTTCAGGCTGATAAGCTCGAACCCAAATCGGAGAAGTGCGTCTTCATAGGATACCTTAAGGAAACAATTGGGTACACCTTCTACCATAGATATGATGTCAAGATCTTTGTTGCGAAGAATGGAACCTTTCTAGAGAAGGAGTTTCTCTCAAAATAAGTGAGTGGGAGGAAATTAGAACTTGATGAGGTAATTGTACCTTCTCTCAATTTGGAAAGTAGCTCATCAGAGAAATCCGTTCTCGTGATGCCTACACCAACTAGAGAGGAAGCTAATGATGATGATCATGAAACTTCGGATCACGTTACTACTGAACCTCGTAGGTCGAACAGAACATGTTCCGCACCAGAGTGGTACGGTAATCCTATTATGGAAGTCATGTTACTAGACCATGGCGAACCTACGAACTATGAAGAAGCTATGATGAGCCCAGATTCTGATAAATGGCTTGAGGCCATGAAATCTGAGATAGGATCCATGTATGAGAACAAAGTGTGGACTTTGGTGGACTTGCCCGATGATCGGCGAGCCATAGAGAAAAAATGGATCTTCAAGAAGAAGACTGGTGCTGATGGTAATGCTACTATTTACCAGACCTGATGTTTGCCTTGCCATAAGTTTGGCGGGGAGGTACAACTGTAATCCAGGAGTGGATCACTGGATAGCGGTCAAGAACATCCTGAAGTACCTGAAAAGGACCAAGGATATGTTTCTCATTTATGGAGGTGACAAAGAGCTCATCGTAAATGGTTACGTCGATGCTAGATTTGACACTGATTCGGATGACTCTAAGTCACAAAAAATATACATATTTATATTGAATGGTGGAGTTGGTGCAGTTCCAAGCAGAACATCGTGGCGGGATCTACGTACATGTGAAGCGGAGTACATAGCTGCTTCGGAAGCAGCAAATGAAGGAGTCTGGATGAAGGAGTTCATACTCAATCTAGGTGTAATACCTAGTGCATCGGGTCCAATGAAAATCTTTTGTGACAATACTGGAGCAATTGTCTTGGCGAAGGAATCCAGATTTCACAAAAGAACCAAATACGTCAAGAGACCCTTCAACTCCATCCATGATCAAGTGAAGGAGGGAGACATAGAGATTTGCAAAATACATACGGATCTGAATGTAGCAGACCCTTGACTAAGCCTGTTCCACGAGCAAACACTACAAGAAAAGACACATCCGTGACAATTTGGGCCGAACGAAATTTTTTTCTGTCATACATATGACACTTCTATGACGATAATTGTGACAAAACCTGGTATCATCATAGATGTGGTGGGCTCCTACTTCTATGACAAAAAATCATGACAGAAAATGGGCTTTTCGTCCTGTGCGGGCATGAGACGCAGCTGCATGACATTCTTTGGGCCGTCCATGACGGAAAAAACCGTGGTAGAAGCGAGGGCGAGGAAAATTTCAGGGAGTTCCCGGTTACGGTGGGAGGTCGGGGGCCGAGCGATGCGCGTTTCTCTCGTACACGTACGCGCGTGTGTGTGAGGCGTTGGCTCTAACTGAACCCGAGCGAGGCGTTGGGCTCTAACTGAGAACACGGCGATTACTGCGAGCTACGCATGCGAACCCGGCGATCGATCGATGGCTGTTAATCGAACCCGATCGAGCAATTCCTTCACTACTTCGCTAATCAAGCCGATCGATGCTGCCTCTGGATGAGCGGTGGCGTTGCGGGTGGGGGGTTTGGATGAACAGGTTCCGGTGGGGTGGATGAACAGGGACCCGTGGTATTGCCTCTGGATGAACAGGACCCCGATCGATCGAGCGGTTGGGGCTGGATGAACAGGACCCGTGGAGTCTTTGGATGAACAGGACCACCCCATGGAGGGCGGGATGAGCGATGAGCGGTGGAGGGCGGGATGAACAATAGCCCGTGGAGGGGTGGTTGAACAGAGCCCGTGGAGAGGGCTGGTTGAGCGATGGCTGGTGGAGTAGCGGCGGTGGAGGCTGGATGAATAGGAGCCCGTGGATGAGCGATCCTGTGTGGAGGATGGAGGAGGTCGACGGTGGATGAACAGTAGCTCGTGGAGGCTGGAGGGGTCGACGGTGGAGATGAATAGTATCCCGTGGAGTCCCGTTTTGCGGTACGCCACACCCCTCCCGATGAACAGGACCCCCGTTTCGACCGTAGCGCTCCAACACAAGTCTGTTTCCTCCGTTTTGCGGTATGCCACACCCCGCCCGATCAACCGGACCCGCATTCCAACCGTAGAAGGTTCGTTTCCTCCGTTTTGCAGTATGCCACACCCCTCCCGATGAACAGGATCCCGTTTCGAACGTGGCCGGTCGAACACAAGACCGTTTCCTCCGTTCTGCGGTACGCCAGGCCTCGTTTCCATTGCCTGTTCCGTCCAAGCCCTCTCGATGAACACGACGCATTCTGTTGCCTCCCCATGAACACGACGATGACGTTTTTCTCTGTTTCGACCCATCCATGTACACGAGCCCTCGTCGTACGTGTGCGCGAGTAGGCGTTCGAGACCCTGCCCATATGTACACATACGTGGCCGTATTTTCTTTCTTGCACCCTGACCTGTCGGCGTTCTGGGAACGGGGGTCCCCAGACTTGCCTGCCTGCGGCCTGCGGCGTGGCTCAAGGGGTGGCCTAGCACGGCCCATCTTCATCAGCACAAGCTCAAGACCCTTGTGAGGGGCCAAGCCTCGTGGGGCGGACAACAGGAAGCCTCCTCAGGCACGGCCTCGTCAGGCTGGCTCACGAGGAGGCGTAGAGATCAAGGCGGGGTACCTCACGAGGTGCCCATGACGTAAGCCATGACGACCAAGGGCGCCAGGCGGGTGCCAGCCCGCGCAGTGTCCTCCTTTCCTCTCAGGTGCAAAGGGAGGAAGTGCAGGCGAGAGCGTCAAGCAAAGGCATCCGTTTCGGTGCAACAAGACCAAGGCCATCGCAACGGCTGGAAGGAAGTTATTGTGGAGCCCAAGCTGGCGTCACCACCAGAGCCTTTGACAGGCGAGGACCAACTTTAGTCAGGATAAGTGTACTAGAGGTTCCCCTTCAAAATGGCCAATTGTTGGCGCCCTTCCCGCTCGATATTTGGGAAGAGGCGGGGCCCTTGCCTATAAATAGGACTAGCCACCCACAGTGGTAGAGGCATCTAGAAATCTTGGAGATCGCCTAGAGAAAGAGAGAGAGAGAGAGAGAGAGAGAGAGAGAGAGAGCGATCAACTCCCTAGCAGTTCATCGCACCAGCCAAGAACAGAGACCCTCATGAGGCTGTTCTTCCTTGTGTTGTTCATCATCAGCCCAAGAGGCAATCCACCACACCACAAACTAGAGTAGGGTATTACACAACAATGGTGGCCCGAACTAGTATAAACCCTGTGTCTCTTGTGTTGCTCTTTTCATAGCTTAGATCCTAGCGAGGCGGCGAGGCGCAGGTAGGTAGAGGACGAGATCTCTGCGCGAACCCCAGTGTTCGAACCCAGAGGGTCTTCCGAAACCCGAAATCCGACATTTGGCGCGCCAGGTAGGGGTGCACCGGAATCCGCCTTCTGCCGCTTCGCGCCCCGTCGCATCGTCATCATCATGTCCGGCGACCAGGCGGGCAACCCTGATACCTGGGCGGCCTGGCCCGCCCACGCAGAGCAGCTCGGCCTGGGCGACCCCATGCCCCAGGAAGCTCGCGGTCCGCAGGGCGACGCGGGCCGCGGGCGACGCGGGCCGCGGGCGACGCGGACAGTCAACGATAGCTCACACGCCACGGCAGGCGCGGTCGGCGGCGAGGGCCTCCAACCACACCAGGGCCACGACGTCGTACACCCGACGGGAGCAGGCGAACTCAAGGGCCACGCTCACGATGGCCCGAGAGCTACTGCAATGCAGGCTGCTGGAGGGCGGCCGCGACGTGCTGCTAGAACAGGTGGCAGAGCTCCTGGGCTTCGCCGCATCGGGGGCTCATCCCTTCTGCACCGAACTCCCACCTCAGGTCCAGGGCGGCCCACACGGAGGCTCCACGCACGCCCGCGCAGCTCCAAGCGGACCCCAAGGCCACCCCAACGCCAGCCAGGCCGTCAGCATCGGGCCAGCAGCGGCGCTGCCTCCACCTCCGGCCAGCGAAGAAGGACTCACCACGACCCACGGCCCTAGTGGGCCGCCGCGCTACCACCCCCCAGGTGGGTGCCTCAAGCAGAGCTGCGTGGCATACGGAGCACTACGGCGCAGCCTTCGGGATGGCGGCCCCAGAAGAGTACGTGCCCCACATGATGGACCAAGGGCACGCGCATGAGGACGGACAAGGCTCGCTCCTCGGCCCAAGCTGGGGGGACGAGGCACCAGAAGTTGAGCTCTTCCAGGAGCCCCGGGAAGGCCCCGTCAGCCACGCTGGAAGCGACGATTATCGGGTACCGCTAATTCCTCAGGAGCAGGCATACGCTAATCATGGATCGCAGGAGGTGCAGGTCGCCACTGCGAGCGGCAGCCCCGCTCCGACAGTTTCCTACCCCTCAGGAGGAGGGCGCCGGGGGCTGCAGGAGAGGGGCCGAGATCCGTCATCACGACCGCGGCGTTCGGAGCAAAGCGTCCTCAGGAGGTAGGCCCTTTGCTGGGGAGGTGCCTCAGGGCCTGCCCCTGGCAGAGGACCCGTGGTCGTCGGGGGAACCGCTGGCAACCGCTCTACCCCATCGGCGGCGTCCTGGTTTCCGGTCGTCGTTGGTGGCACTAGTGTGGTGCAAGGCGGGGCCCTCGTCTGGCGATATGAAGCAAGGCCGGTACCTATGAAGAAGGCCCAGTGCGTGTGAAGCTCGCCGCCCCGTGACACTCTCACGTAATAATGAGTGGGGTTGTACATGCCCCGGAGTCTCAGGGGTGCCGGCCGCAGGCCCTGGGGCTCCCTCCCACGCCCAGTGGCAGCACTTAGCTCCGCGCTTGTGAGAAGACTTCCAAGACTAGACTAGGTGCCGGACGTGGCCTTTTTTGTGCTTGCATTGCTTTTTCCCTTGGCTGTCGTTTTCCCCCGTTGGATTTAAGTTGGATTTGAGCTTGAGATTTGCGTGTGTCCGGGGAAGGGGTGTTTAGTCTCGTTCGAGCAATCTCTCGCTCTGGTTACCACTTTGCCTCACTGCCTCCCTCGTGAGCCCCTCGCGAGCCGGGTCAGGCCTAGCTTGCGTGCAGCCCAGACTGCCGTCGCTGCACCCTCTCAGGAGGTTTTTATTACAGGTTCTATGGGCTCGATCAGGAGACACTTGAGACACCGCAGCCCTCCGCAGGCTATCTCAGGGCCCACGCGGGTCGAAGGTAAACTAGCTAGCCAGCTCGTCGCAAAGCTAGCCACTTGGCGTAGGCGTATGGGTGATATCGCATCTACTAATACGCTGAATGAAAGTTTTTACATGAGGGGCTCCCCCTCCCAAAATGCTCTTACAACCTTCAGGGCAAAGCCCAAACTCTATCTGCGCAGGGTAAGAAAGCAGGGACAACACGCGGTCAATCGGATAAATCCCCCAATGCATCCTCAGGGGCACCTCCTGAATCGTTGCTGGCGTCGCTGGCTTCACCATCGCTCTCCGCGTTGCCGTCAGCGGCATCAGGGTCGTTCACCACGCCGCCTTCATCAGCAGCCACGACCACACCATCGTTATCAGAAGTGAAGGCCCTGACGAGGGCATCCACGTTGTCTTCCACCCAGTGCACCAGGTCGTCCCGGACGGCCTGGGGTACTGGGGCGATGGCGGCGTCAAAGTCGAAGTGGGCATCCATGTTTCGAAGATGGCTGATGACACGAGAAAAGGCGCGCCCGAGCAGGGCCCGGCTCCTCTCCTCCACCAACCTGTAAGCTCTGACCGACCGCACCTCCAGCTGCGTCACCACGTCGGTGAAGAACTAAAGGTCGCCAGCGTAGTTGACTGCGTGGGGCTCGCCAACGGCCGCCTCGCAGATGTTACCCAAGGCCGTGTTGGCTCTCTCCCAGAGCGTGGTGAGCATGGGGCCATGCTCGTGCTCCAGGATCCGCTGCTGGCGTATCTCGTCCTCGTTCTGCCGCGGAACGGCCTCAGCCTCGTCCACCCGTTGGCGGAGAAGAAGCGCCTCAGCGCGGGAGGTAGTCAGCTCATCCTGCGCCACGCCAAGGGCGGCCCGGGAAGCATCGGCCCGCCACGTCACTTCATCTAGCTTGGCCCTCAGGGCGG
Organism: Aegilops bicornis; assembly: GCA_021605145.1. Taxonomy (NCBI): domain Eukaryota; kingdom Viridiplantae; phylum Streptophyta; class Magnoliopsida; order Poales; family Poaceae; genus Aegilops; species Aegilops bicornis. The sequence goes on along the minus strand of CM038669.1, from coordinate 376,354,051 downwards.
CGATCCTGCCTTCAGCCTCGACCCGAATCAACCCCAGCCTCTCCTCGAACTCGCACTCAAGGTTCAAGCGGGCCGTCGCCCCCCGGCGTCCAACCTCTTCCAGGACGCGGGCTTCCCGCGCAGCGAAGTCATCCTTCGCCTGCGTCACCAAGCGCTCCCTCGTCTCCAGACGCTCAAGATCGCGTGCGCGTTCGGCAGCTTCCAGTGTCAATGCCTCCTCACACCTCTGGAGCTCCGCCTGGTCGACCGAAGCCACCTTCATCGACGCAAGGGCCGTCTCACGCAGCTCCACCTGCTGCTCCAAGGAATGGCACCGGGCCAGGAGTTCCCGCGCCCGCTCCTCCGCCGCCGCACGCCGTCGGTCAGCCTCTCGGGCCTCCTCTACGACCCGGGAACGGGCCTCCCGAGAGGCCGCCAGTGACACCTCGGCTTCCACATTGTCGAGGTCAAGCTGGTGGCGCGCAAGGGCAACAGCCGCCTTCAGCTTGCGCCTCTCTTCAGCCAGGCGCAGGCCCTCAGCCTTGAGGCGCTCGTCTTTATCAGCGAGCTCTTCACCAAGCAGGCTCACCGCGTCAGCCGCCCTCTGAAGAAACCCTTGGCGAAGAGCGCGACGCTCACGGGCGTGCTCGAGCACGTCTTCTGCACCGTCATCCTCCCCAAGTAAGCGCGGAGGGCCACAAATCAGCACTCCCCCTCTGGGCAGGGGGCTGGGGGCTGGCGCCCTCGTGATGGCCGAGCACGCCTCGCCAGAAGCCCGGTCAGCCCATCCCCAAATGAAGAGCGCAGGGCTGACCTCAGCCAATCGCCATCCACGACCAGAAGAGAAGCCCAAGGCAGGCTGGCTATGCCCCGAGAAGGCTCGCGAAGGAGGGTCGCGAGGCGCGCCGAGCCGCGATGCGCCACAGGATGGCTCACCTCTCCGGCTGGCCTCACCACAAGGGTTCTGCTTGAGCTCGGAGCGCTCGAGGACGGTGGAGAGGGCGAAGCCTGGGGGGATGGCTCCTCTGCCATCTCCGTGAGCTCGGCAGGAAGGGCCCTGCAGAGCGAGGATCAACCAAAGTAACAGGAAGATCAGGAGCTAGGAAAGGGGAAGGCTTACTCATCAATGGCGAAATACTTCTTGCACTTTAGCAGGCGGCAAGGGTAATCGTCTCCCAAGGCCTCCCTTCTCTTCCAGAGAGCCTCTAAGTCCATGCGGAAGCGACCCAGGAGTTGAGCGCAGGGGTCAGCCTGCGACGAGGAAGAAGAATCAAGGTGACCAGCGTCAGGGGCGTCGTCCTGATGCACGCCGTAGGTCGCCTCACCAAGAAGGGTAGCTGGGGCCTCAGGGGCCTCAACCGCGGGCGCCGCGGGCAGCGGCTCAACGCCTTCAGCCGCAGCAGTACGGTCCTCAGGAGCTGCCCCCTTAGGAGTGCTACCTGGCGTCGTCATCCCGGCGGGGGCCCCCTCAGCCTCCAGCCATGCCTCCCTGCTTCGCCACTCGAGGAAGGACCGCCATGGGCGACTGGAAGGGCAGTCACCACCACTGGGTTCTCGCGAGGCCCCAGGAGGCCAGCAGGGCGCAACCCCCATTCGTCGAAGCCGGGCATCTGATTGACAAAGTCGCCCCTGTTCGAGCAAAAGTACAGCAAAGCCCCACCTTGCCGGATGCTGCCGGGGGAAGGGTCCCCAGTCAAGACCAAGAGCACCTTCCTCGCCGCTTCAGCATCAGGTCCTCCTCTGGAGCCTCATGCGATCCTCACGCCCTTGAAGGCCCACATCCGCGGGAGTGACGCCGGAGAGGGCAATGCGGCATAGTAGGAACTCCTTCACCACCTTGGGCGCGCCACGCCGAGCGCCCTCAAGAACGCCGGCGACGCTGCACAAAGATGAGTCGGGGCTCGTGAGCGTCTCCTGGCCCCAGCCTGAATTGGGGACAGCTGGAGATGTTGGCTCCGAAAGCAGGGGGCTGGGCACCCAGACATCCACGTACAGCCACCGCTCGCGGAACCCAGGCGCGTGCTGAGGAAGTCTGAAATCAATCCCTGAAGCCGTTGTTTCTGGTGCGGCAATGAAGCTCATGCACCCCGAGCATTGGGTGGGGTCGACGAGGCGCAGAGAGAAGAAGTGACGCAGCAAGGCAACTGAAGGAGGGATGCCCATCATTGCCTCACGGACAAAGGCGAAGACGGCAAGAAGAGTAATGGATTCAGGACCCATATGCATCATATGGATCTGGTAATGGGAAAGCACAGCGTTGAAGAAATTGGAAAAGGGGGGAACCAGTCCATACGAGGCGTCGGCAAAGTACCGCACCTCGGTGACTATTCTGCCGATGGAGAAGTGTGACGCGGGCCAGGCCGCCGCCCTCCCGCACTCGTTGAAGATAGTGGCCAAAGCAGCTGACCTTGCCCAAGCCTTCTTGCTGAGTATGATCGACCGATCGACGGCAGGAGCCGCCGACGACGGCGAGCGAGGCGGGGGCACGGGTTTCTTCCCTTTCCCCTTCTTCGTCGAAGCCATGGCGATGGAAGGGGTGAGGATTCGAGATTGGATTGGAAGCGGAGACTGGAGCTCGAGAGGAGGAAGAGCGGGGGACGGTCGAGCGGCAAAAAGGGGAACGACTGTGTGCAACCACGGGTCCGCCTAGCTGGGCGCAAAATAAGGAGGTGTGGGGGAACAGTGCCGCCCACGTCCAATCAATCGCCACACGGCGCCCGAGGCCGCAGGCTGTTAGGGCCCGCGGTGCTTCGCCTTTGCCCCTTCGCCTCTCTGCTCAGCCAAGTCCGGTCGTGCCTTGGGCCCGGGGGCTACTATCGGTGTTCTGGGAACGGGGGTCCCGAGACTTGCCTGTCTGCGGCCTGCGGCGTGGCTCAAGGGGTGGCCCAGCACGGCCCATCTTCATCAGCACAAGCTCAAGACCCTCGTGAGGGGCCAAGCCTCGCGGGGCCGACAACAGGAAGTGTCCTCAGGCACGGCCTCGTCAGGCTGGCTCCCGAGGAGGCGGAGAGATCAAGGCGGGGTACCTCACGAGGTGCCCATGACATAAGCCATGACGACCAAGGGCGCGGTGAGCGCCAGCCAGCAGTGTCCTCCTTTCCTCTTTGGTGCAAAGGGAGCAAGCGCAGCGAGAGCATCAAGCAAAGGCATCCGCTTTGGTGCAACAAGACCAAGACTGCCGTGAACGGCTGGAAGGAAGTCATCGTGGAGTCCAAGCTGGCGTCACCACTAGAGCCTTTGACAGGCGAGGACCAACTTTAGTCAGGATAAGTGTACCAGAGGTTCCCCTTCAAAATGGCCAATTGTTGGCGCCCTTCCCGCTCGATATTTGGGAAGAGGCCCAGGGCCCTTGCCTATAAATAGGACTAGCCACCCACAGGGTAGAGGCATCTAGAAATCTTGGAGATAGCCTAGAGAAAGAGAGAGAGAGAGAGAGAGAGAGAGAGAGAGAGAGCGACTGAACTCCCCTAGCAGTTCATCGCACCAGCCAAGAACAGATCCTCGCGAGGCTGTTCTTCCTTGTGTTGTTCATCATCAGCCCAAGAGGCAATCCACCACACCACAAACTAAAGTAGGGTATTACACCACAATGGTGGCCCGAACTAGTATAAACCCGGTGTCTCTTGTGTTGTTTTTTCATAGCTTAGATCCTAGCGAGGCGGCAAGGCGCAGGTAGGTAGAGGACGAGATCTCCGCGCGCACCCAAGTGTTCGAACCTAGAGGGTCTGCCGGAACCCGAAATCCGACATGACCGATGTACGTACGTGTACATGCTACGTGCGCGACTCTACTACGACACGTGCGCGCCTCTACTACGACACGTGCGCGCCTCTACATCGACTAGTATATATGTACGTACATGTTCGCGACCAGAATGACAACGGTGCGTACGCTTCGACTAGGTGGGTCCCGTCTGTCAGGCACTTCCTTGCGTGCGAAGATGTAGCTGGTGGGTCCCAGCAGTCAGGGGGGCGAATCATTTTGTTTTTTTTGCCCGGACGCACTTCCTTGCGTGCAAAGGTGTAGCTGGTGGGTCCCAGCTGTCAGGGGGAAAATGTTTTTTCGCGAAATACGGTGGCCCGTCCGGTGGGTCCCCGCTGTCAGGTGGAGGAATAATTATTTTGCACGTATAAGGAGGCACTTCCTTGCTGCGGCCGTGGACCCAGCTGTCAGCCTCTCCACGTACAGTCCACGTCCGATGGAAGTCGTTCCTTGACCACGTTGACCATGCCGCGCCGAGAGCACCAGGGCGGTGGACGACGGTGAGGCCTAGGAAGGGGACGACGGGGAGCCGGGGAAGACGCGGTAGTGGAAGCCCGCGCGGAGAGGAGTACGAGGGTTCACTGGTTTGGCTGCGGTGTGAGGCTGTCGTCGCCGCAGGGCCTGGCCAACGATGGGAATAGTAGGGGGTAGTGAGGCCTCCGCGGCAGCACAGCCGGCCACGGGAGGCAGGAGCATGCGGCACGACCGGCGTTGCTTTGGGCGGGTGGAGCAAGAAGACCAGAGGTTGAAGAAGCACTACGGCCGTTGGATGGACATCGTACGGTCACTGGAGCTAGAATCGTTCATATTGACTAAAGTTGACAAAGGCCCCGGCCCCTACCAACTTAGTAGGCCCACAAGTCAGCCTCCCACCATGGTGGGTCCCAGCTAGCAGGGGAGTATTCATTTTTTGTGCGTAATAAGGAGGCACTTCTGGTGGGTCCGAGTTGACAGCGGGGGGAACTTTTTTTCGTGAAATACGTTGGCCCCATCCGGTGGGTCCGAGCAGTCAGGGGGGAAATGTTTTTTCGCGAAATAAGGTGGCCCGTTCGGTGGGTCCCTGCTGTAAGGTGGAGGAATAATTATTTTGTGTGTAATAAGGAGGCACTTCCTTGCGGCCGCCTGGACCCAGCTGTCAGCCTCTCCACGTACAGTACTCTTCCGATGGAAGTCGGTCGTTGACCACGTTGACCACGCTGCGTCGAGAGCACCAGGGCGATGGTCTGGACGATGGCGAGGCGTAGGAAGGGGACGCGAGTCGGGAAGACGCAGCGAGTGGAAGCCAGCGGAGAGGAGTCTGAGGTTCACTGGTTCGGCTGCGGTGTGAGGCTGCCGTCGCCGCAGAATAACAGGGGGTGTGGGTGAGTGGAGGGATGGCCTGGCCAGCGGTGGGAGTAGTATGGGGGCGGTGAAGCCTCCACGGCAACACAGCCGACCACGAGAGGCAGGACCAGGCGGCACGACCGGCGCTGCTTCGGGCGGCTGGACCAAGAAGACCAGAGGTTGAAGAAGCACTACGGCCATTGGATGGACATCGTACGGTCACTGAAGCTAGAAACGTTTATTATTGACTAAGTTGACAAAGCCCTTGGTACGCTCCAACTTAGTAGGGCCACAGGTCAGCCTCTGAAACGGTGCGCCCCAGATGTCAGGGGGAGGAATCATTTTTTGGGCAGCCGAAGCTAAGAATATCCGAGATTGAAGAAGAAGCACGACATTCGTTGGATAGACATCCAACAGCCACTGCTGCTAGAACCGTGTGTTGAATATAATAAGTTGGCAAAGCCTTGCATACGCGTCAACTTATTTTTTTTAGGGGACACGTCACTTAGTAGGCCCACAAGTGTATGGCAGAGAACTTATAGCCCATTTATGTTTTGTAAGAATGTACAACCCATTTTGGAATTCTAATGGAATTTACAACAGCCCATTTACAGTTTGTTAAAAGTACAACCATTTTCTAGCTAGGACAATGATTAATAATTTCAACCAACCGTTGAAGACAGAATTCAATAAAATTTCACACATTTTGATGGGCTCCGAAATATTTTTATCCCGAAATTTCTAGTTAGACTAATATAAATTTGTATTACGTAAAAATCCAACGAAACATTGCGCGCGCAACAATGAAAATTTAAGATTTTCAAAATCCATAAATACTATTTTATAAACTAATTTCGTGTTTGGTGCATTTTTTTTATAGTTACTGCCCAGTTTTTATATTACATCCCATTTATTATTTTTTAAAGCCCATTTTCCTGTTAAGCCTAATGCATCCCTCCTAGGAAAGATTTGCAGTCCAACGAGGCAGAGAATAACAAGTTGACCTTGCCTGGGTATTCCTCAAAAAGACGTATAGCTAGGCTAGCCATTTTCATCTTGAAAAAATTAGTATCTGGGCTGGATATCTTGCCTCGGCTAGACGGGCCACAGCCCACCCAGTTAATACCCTCCTCTCCTCACGAACAACAACGAAATCATCGCCAAGAAAAACTTCTGCAGTGCTCACGCCTCAAAAACACAAATCTTGCTCGAGCTGCTTGGTCCCAAATCGGCCGCACCTTGTGCAATTCTCTCATTTATATTGACTACATAGGTTGACAATGGTGTGGGACCGTGATGTCGTGAAACCAGGAGAAAGCAAAAAATATAGTTGTACATAATAAGGAGGCACTTGCGTGACGACGGCTATGGCCCTAGTGGGTCCCTAGTGTCATCCAGTCAAAATAAAGTCATCTCCTGAATCCTCATGTTCGTTGACGATGTTAACAATGCTCGGCGCCACGGCGAGCGCAACAACTCGTAGGACAGCGGAGAGGGCCTCACGGGCCCTACGGATGGTATGATACAGCGCCCGCTACTCATTCAGGAAGCCAGGATCATCGGACACCTATGAGCACCTTCGAGAAACTGAGACGGCATGAAACGGTAAGGCCGCGCTTGGGAGCTCTGGTTTATTTCAAACCTGTATTAACATACAAGTGTAATTTACTCGTCATCAAAAACAACGCGTAAAATACAGGCGTAATGAAATTGAGGGCCCGAGGTCTGTAAGTAAAACCGGCGGGTTACGCGTGTAATTTGAGAGACCAGTGTATATTTTACGAGCACTGCTATATGGACGACATTACCAGATGATACATGCACGACGTGCGTATCATGCCATCCATGGGGAAGGCTGAAACAGCAGCTAACGGCTGGATTAGCAATCGTCCGAGTGTCGTTCGGAGTTTTTATCGTGTGTCAAGTACTTCCGATATTTTACTAGTCGAAATCGACCAACCAAGCGCTTTGCCCGAGACCATCTGCTTTAATTTACAAGCGTCAGTTTTACAAGCGGTTTTGGTTGGAAAACGACGATCCCATCACGGCCTAATATCATGAGTTGGTCGGAAGATCATATGGTTTCACGTCTAACCTACCCGACTTGTCGTATAGGCTATGAATGAAACATCAGACGATGAACTTCTTAAGCACGGAAGCAACAGAAGAGGATGATCTTCTTAACAAGCAAATCACTGGCATTAGATCGACATGCAAAACAATACGAAGCATTATTCTCAGGAGGCGCGATGAAAAGCTCGTGATGCCGCATGCCACAACATTCCAAGCTCAAAACACAAGGCCTGGCATTACATAGAAAATATTCAGAACAAACTCTTAACAGAGGAATATCTCAGCAGAGTAACTATTTACTTCTAAACTGAACACAGGAATAGGAAAAAACACTCGACGCTGCTCACAACAAGGGCGTCCCACTAAAAAATATCAAAAGCATGTCTTCTGGCTAACATCAATGAGCAAATTTTGACAAGGTTTTCCAATTCCAATATATTAAACTAACGTCTTCTTGCTAACATCAATGATTAAACTTTGACAAGCTTTTCCCATTCAAAATATGTAATGCCTATGATCGTGGAGTCGTGTCACTTCTTGCTAACATCAATGATTAAACTTTGACAAGCTTTTCCCATTCAAAATATGTAATGCCTATGATCGTGGACTCCTGTCGCTTCTTGTACTTGTTTGGGCACTTCTTGCCCAGGGCACTCCACGTGTTGTTAAATTGCCAATGGTCTCTGCAGACTAGTCATGTCACCGGTGTCTAATATTTATGGCACCGGCGATGTAATGGAGGGATTCGGTGCGAACTAAGAAAAGGTGAAATTGGCACCTCTTTTGGCCTACATAGTGGAAGGCCTAATACTCTGTAAAGCTTCTCGGTCATTCCTTATGTAATGTAGCGCAAACAGTGACTGCTTCTTTCTGCAAAGTGGAACGACCAACTGGACCCAGTAATGCAGCAGTTTGCCTTGGACACATTGGCTCCTTTTGTGCAGTTGAACTAAAATCGTCGGGATAAAACCGAGCTTTAATTGTGATATCCCTGTAAGCAACAAAAAGGTATAAGGAAACAATTATCGAGAAATAACAGTTGATGACTTGTACTCCCAGAAGAAAAACATCTATTGATCTACCTTATCTTAATGGGAAACAAAGCAGGAGAGTAGCAATTCTCAATCAGTGTGATTCATTCATATTAACTGAGACATTATCTTAACAATGCCTTGTTTCAAGATGTATAAAGAACGAAAAAGCAGAAAAGTATCATTCCTAAAACAATGCGACTGATTCATTTTAACAGAGACATTATCTTAACAATACCTTGGTTAAACATGTAGAAAGAACTACAAAGCAGGATAGTACCATTTGTAAAACACTGTAAGTATGTAACTGATATATAATAACAGAGACATTATCTGAACAATACATTTCTTAAACATGTACACCGGCCGATCCCTAACAGAAATGGTACTCCTGTCGATCCCTAACAAGTGTTTGTAGTTTTGAACTAAGATTTAGTAGTTAATTCGGAGGAAGGTCGGTACTGACCATTCAAGACCAAGATTTGAAACAACTCGTGAGGAAGATCTCAAAGAGATCTCAACACATATATGGAAATCCGGTCTCATTTTTGTGCAGTTCCACCAAAATTAAGCGAAGCAAAATGTCGCAATAGCAACAAGTTGAAAAGATATCCCTGTTTTAACAGAGGCAAAAAAGGAATCAATTACTGGCCAATAAAGGAGGATGAAACATGCGGACACAAAAATGGAAATCCCGCCAATCCCTAACAATTGCTGCAGTTTTGAACTAAGATTCAGTAGTTAATTAATTCTGAGAGTGGCATTGCTTAATTTTACCAGCAGCATTAGATTAACGAAAAGCATCAATTCCTGTGGTAGAGTGGGCGCAACAACAGTATGTGCTTCCATCTACTTATAAAGGGGGTGATGCGGAGTTTGTTGTAACAAAGCAACAAGCATCATGTCTGGGTTGGTTCCATTTTTGTTCAGAACTTAATGTGAAAAGACAGCAATGCAATAGCTTCAATTCAACATTTATTTAAAACAGTACCAATACAAGTAGCACAACATCTCAAAGCACACTACACAATCATGTGTATGAAGGCCTGTACTGACCTTTCATGAGACCGACAACGATAAAATATGAATCTGCCAACACGAATAGGAAATCCAATCTCGTTTTGTGCAGTTGCACTGAAATCAAGCAAAGTGTTTCGCGTAGCGAAGAAAAATGTCGCAATAGCAACAAGTTGAATAGATATCCCTGTATAAACAGAGGCAAAAAAGGAATCAGTTACTGGCTAATAAAGGAGGATGAAACATGCGTCCACAAAAATGGTAATCCCGCCAATCCCTAACAAGTGTTGCAGTTTTGAAATAAGATTCAGTAGTTAATTCTGAGAGTGGCATCAATTCTTTGGCTTATAAAGGGGGTAGTGCTGAATTTGTTGTAACAAAGCAACAAGCATCATGTCTGGGTTGGTCCCATTTTTGTTCACTACTTAATGGGAAAAGACAGCAATACAATAGCTTCAATTCATCATTTATTTAAAACAGTACCAATACAAGTAGCACAACATCTCAAAACACACTACACGATCATGTGGATGAAGGCAAGTACCAACCTGTCATGACGCACACAAGATCACCTACGAATCTACCAACACGAATAGGAAATCCAATCTCGTTTTGTGCAGTTGCACTGAAATCAAGCAAAGTGTTTCACGTAGCGAAGCAAAATGTCACAATAGCAACAAGTTGAATAGATATCCCTGTATAAACAGAGGCAAAAAAGGAATCAATTACTGGCTAATAAAGGAGGATGAAACATGCGGCCACAAAAATGGTAATCCCGCCAATCCCTAACAAGTGTTGCAGTTTTGAAATAAGATATAGTAGTTAATTCCGAGAGTGGCATCAATTACTAGCTTATAAAGGGGGTGATGCTAAATTTGTTGTAACAAAGCAACAAGCATCATGTCTGGGTTGGTCCCATTTTTGTTCACTACTTAATGGGAAAAGACAGCAATACAATAGCTTCAATTCATCATTTATTTAAAACAGTACTAATACAAGTAGCACAGCGTCTCAAAGCACACTGCACAATCATATGGATGAAGGCCTGTACTGACCTTTCATGAGACGACCAACATAAAGTACGAATCTACCAACACGAATAGGAAATCCAATCAAGTTTTGTGCAGTTGCACTGAAATCAAGCAAAGTTGTCGGTGTGACATTTAAGTTTTCTATAGCAACAAGTTGAATAGATATCCCTATTTTAAGAGGCAAAAAAGAAAACAATTACTGGCCAATAAAGGAGGATGAAACATGCGGCCACAAAAAGAAGCATCTACCTTATCTTGATGGAAAACAAAGTATAGGACAGTAGCATTTCTAAAACGGTTGCATTGATTCATATTAACAGAGAAATTCTTTTAAAATAGATCAGTAGTTAATTCTGAGATTAACAACAGCAAAATAGCTGCATGGGACATGCCAGCACCATGTGCGTCCACACGTAAAAATGGGTGATGCAGAGTATGTAGCCAAGCAGCATATATGCGCTGGTCCCATATTTGTTCTCTTCGAACCTTCTTCCTATGTGAGGGCAGCAAATCTAGTCGTGCACAAACTACCCGACCCCCTAGTTTCTTTCCCTTTTCAACAAATGATCGGTTCCTTACAGATGTGTGTACCGGTTACCCCTTTTTCCTTTTCGACCTACAAAGCGGCTGGATAGCCAAGATATACTACTTTCCGCACCTCCTTTCCTCATTGAACCACGTCCTAGATTCTTGCTCCAGCCCACCGCACCCTTCTTTCCTCTTTGAACCAAGACCTAGATTCGACTACAGATCGAAAAAGATCCACATGCAGCTAGAGCAACGATGGTTTCAAATAAACTTATACCTTAGGGTCGTCGGGATGTGGCAAGGCATGCGGCGGGAGGCCGGATCTGCCCACAATACGTACGGCAGTGAGGAAGAAGGGGTCGGTGGCCCTCCCGCACAGGCGCTGGGTGAAAGAGAACAGCGCAGCCGGTAGTGGATTGCCTCCCTCGCCGAAGGCGATAGAGTGAACGCTACACCTCCTCCCCTTCCCGGTGCGACGGGATACGGACGCCTCCTTCACCAGCTGTGAGGGGGGAGAGAGAGACAAGAGGCCAACGCGGTCTTGTTTAGATCTGGTGAAGAGAGGGTGAGAGACTGTGAATATAGCAAACCCTAGCAAATGAACGCTGAGCCTCCAGTGGTAACATATATGTAGTGCGGCGGCGTGTGGAGAGTGAAAACCCTAGCTTAACAAGCTACCGAGGCTCCCGCTTATATATATAGTATCAGTAGTACGGATCGAGCTCGGTGCCTTCATCGCACTGCTTTTTGGATGTATGATGTGTGAGCCACCACATTTTGGGCCCACCTGTCATAAATCTAAAGGCGGGTGCACTAAGTCAATGAAGCTGCGCCCATATAGTACTCTCGTATACGACTAAAATATAGTGGAGTGGTTTTCTTATTCTCTCCATAACAATCGCTTTTAAATTGTGTAAGTACGAAACAAAACTCTTTATTTAATGTAAAGTGAAGAAAACTAGTACTACGGGCCGATGAACTAACGATCCACGCCAAGACGCCGGCCCCGGTCGCACTTCCTGCCCTTAACGTGTGGTACACTACCTCCCTTAAGTGAACAACCACACATGCGCCAAATTATCGGAAACGTGAGAGTGTGTACAAATAAAGAAATTTAATTTCAATTATCGGAAAGGTTTGAGAGTATTAAAAAGTTTGACTTCACCAAATCTAATATGCGGAGTAAATAAAATGGAGGGCTACTACGTCCATCCGGGTTTTTAGTACACGCCATTTTTTAAATCAAAGTTAATAGCTGGACAAATAAAATTACAGGGGAGCCGGAGACAAAGTTGTGAGCAGGCTTAGAAATCAATACAAAACTTATGCTCTTAGTACCAACGTCGATCCTTCTTCGAGGAAACATTTGGTTCATAGCCAATTGTGTGATAAAATTGCACCAACGTGAAAGACGACTGCGTCTCCAACGCAACCAAAGTGAACTGACGAAGGATATCATCTTTGTGCGTAACAAGCAAAGAGCACTGATGGAAGACAGCTTGTTTTTCATCGAAAATCGATCAGCTTCACCAACCGGCGCAACCATGAGCATCGATAGGTCATCGTGGTGATGCATCATCCATTTGGCATCAAGTTTGGGTGAGGCACCTAAGAAGTTCGACAAATCCTCACTGGGGTTTGTTTCTTCTCAGTAATCAAGCTCGAGGAAGGAAGAACCACGTGGCAGAGGATAGTGAGGCGGAACAACAATGGCCATCCAATTTTGTGCAGTTCCACTACAATTGAGGAAGACATGCCCGGGTATGGAGGCACGCATCGCTGTTTCCAAAAATATATAAAAGGGTTAGCAATGACATCTCAATTGTCAATAAGAATTAATGAAAAGTACACCAACAAATGTAAGCATCATAATTATCTTGATGAGAACTAAACCAGGATACCCGAGAAAAAAGCATTTCTTCATTTAACCAAAGGATAGTACTACCACCATATGGACAATGACCGCACAACCACCATGTACTTTTTGTCGAAACAACATGTATACCTCCACCGAGGCATAAATCAGGACAACTTTTTGAGTGGCATTTCCTCTATAATAGTAGTACTAGTAGGTGATGTTGGACTAGCCGACAAACCCTAGCTACTATGCATGGGGAGCTGGGGAGTAGTCGCATAGAAGAAAACCCGCACGCAGACACCGGGAGCTGGACCAAGACAAGAAGTTATACCTCGTGTGGGCGAGATGTTGTTTAGGCGGGCAGGCGAGATCTGCCCACACGACGGCAGCCGAACAAGGGCGCGGAGGATCTTCGTCCGCCAGCGCCGGCTCCGAGAGGATGGTGCGCATCGGCTTCCTCCATCGCCGACGGCGACAACGTCAATGCTGCACCTCCTCACCTCCCGCAGCGGACGGGATTCGACCGGAGCTGTGACCACCGGTGAGGAGAGAGATAGAGTGGACACTGTCATCTTGTTTTGATATGGAGAGGGTGAGAGAGCGAGACGCGAGAAACTCTATCAAACAAGAGGCTATAATGGAGTAAAAAAATCTCTCCATAGTAGTGGTTTTAAATAGAATACGCGCGTTCCCGGAAAAAAGAAACGAAAACTGGCGGACAATTTTTTAAGGGTGCATCTAGGACACATCCAGATGTGACATAGTTATGTCACATATAAGTTGATGTCCACTGCTTGTGGTCTTTTCCTAGTTTTTTGTTTCTTGTTGCTACATTATATACTTGTGGGAGCTTAGATGTGATATCCTTAAATAACATCTAGATGTGAATTAGACAAACTGATTTTCTAACGCATCAAGAAAGAGAACTCGATCAAAAACACGCCCGCCTGTGTCGCGAGAGTCGTCACAAGACACACACATAGACATAGACATGCATCTCCGTGTTTACGTAAAATTCCATCTCCATCTCCATCTCCAATCATATTTGTCCAACTGGCACATTATTTACGCTATTAATTATATACGCAGCAATATTAACGACAAAGATCTCTTGTTTGCGCATGACGCTCGGACCGCTGCCACGGACGGTCCCGACCAACCCGAACCCTCTTCATCACTCGTGGCGTGCTTCCCGCGAAACGGTCCAAGGCCGCATTCATGCCCGCCAGAGCGGACGCGACCTCACCGGCGCTGGCATTGAAGCAGCGCCCGGCCGAGAGAGCGCCGCTCGCGCCGCTTCCGGTGCACGCTGCTGCCCGCTGCTCAAAGGTCGCAATAGCCGGCTACAACATGCATGTAAAAAGTTCTTGGGAGTCCGTGCTACAGCTAGCTGTCCTCCCGCAACTCGCCAATTTCTTCCAAAGAGTGCTAGTACTCCATGGCGCGATCCATCGACAAGCAGGCGGGAAAGTTATGGTATTTTGCGGTGAGTGGCATGCCGAGCGACCGTGTCGGATCGAGCCGTGGAGGAGGGTGAGACACGAACACGACAGACGTGATTTAAACGTTTGTTTTGCTCGATGGCGCGATCCAACGAAACGAAACATTGGTTTCTCTCCGTTTCCATTTTTTCTCCGGAAAAATGGAAAATTTTCCACTCCATTTTCATTCCTATTCCAAGGTTGCCCCGTTACAACATTTCATCAAATACAAAGGAAAACTAACACTCATGCTGATGCATCTCAATGATTCACAGATCATAGCCAATATTTACTTCACAACAAAAGAAAAAAGTTGTGAGAGCGTGTACGATAGAAAAACTACTGATGGGGTCACTATGACTTGAACCCTACCCTAAACATGATTTAATTTCCTGGCCAAGTAGAACCTGTCGAAGGAAAGACAGCTGGAACCCTCGGATCATACGATGCTTTTGTGCATTTCCACTAAAATCGACCTGAGCATCCCTGATGGCAAAGATATTGAAGAAGTGTGATTAGAATAATAGTACTGGCACTAGTTCATGAGACATAAACTCATCACAAGTAGAAGCCGGTAGAAGTAGAGAAAGATCGACATGGAGATGGAGCTACGGCAGTGGAGCAAGCCGGCTCGAAAAGGAAGATGGACTACCTGGGACGGCGGGCTATAGCTAGAAGGGAGGTTGGGACGCGGCATCGGCCCATACCGCGGTGACCCCCGATTGGGACGCACCGACTGTGGGTTTTCTCCCTTGCCGATGTCGACCGCGTCTACGCAGCACATTGTTCCCTTCCCCCAGCTGCGAGATAAGGCCCGTCGTTCTATGCTTGTGAAGATAGCAACATAAGCAAGCAGGCTTGTAGCTTAGACTCCTGCTAGTGTATATATAGTGGTTTTCTTTTTCTCTCCATATCAACCATTTTATATTGCGTACGTGTCATTCAAGGGTGAAATGATGGTTGCTTCTTCCGACTAACTTACTGTGTGATTTGACTGCTCCTTAGTTGTAACGCCCTCGATGCGGCTATATCTCCCACGTGTCGAAGCACGACTTAGAGGCATAACCGCATTGAAAGCAATGTCGCAAGTGAGGTAATCTTCACACAACCCATGTAATAAATAAGGGAAAGAGATACATAGTTGGCTTACAATCGCCACTTCACACAATACATGAGTAAAACATTACATCATACAGTACAATCAAGGTCCGACTACGGAACCAAAATAGAAGAAGACTACCCCAAATGCTACACAGATCCCCGATCGTCCCAACTGGCTCCACTACCGATCACCTGAAACGAAACAACACAATGCACAAAGTCTTCATCGAGCTCCTCCTTGAGCTCAGGTCACGGCCTTTGCAGTTTCATTGGCACCGCAAACTGGTTTTGAAGTATCCGTGAGTCACGGGACTCAAAGCAATCTCACACCCGAGATCAAGACTATTTAAGCTTAAAGGTAGGACAGGGTAGTGAGGTGGAGCTGCAGCAAGCGACTAGCATATATGGTGGCTACATACGCAAATGAGAGCGAGAAGAGAAGGCAAAAGCACGGTCGAACAACTATGATCAAGAAGTGATCCTAGAACAACCCACGCCAAGCATAACTCCAACACCGTGTTCACTTCCGGACTCACGAGAAGAGACCATCACGGTTACACACGCGGTTGGTGTATTTTAATTAAGATCAACTTCGGGTTTTCTACAACCGGACATTAACAAATTCCCATCTGCCACATAACCGCGGGCACGGCTTTCGAAAGATAAAACCCTGCAGGGGTGTCCCAACTTAGCCCATGATAAGCTCTCGCGATCAACGAAGGATATTCCTTCTCCCGGAAGACCCGATCAGTCTCGGAATCCTGCTACAAGACATTTCACAGCAATAAAACAAGACCAGCAAAGCCGCCGGATGTGCCGACAAATCTCGATAGGAGCTGCACATATCTCGGTCTCGAGGCACACTCGGATGAGCAGTCCATACAACTAAAACCAGACCTCAAGTTGCCTTGAGGGGCGCAGACAGGGCTCTAGTTCGGGCCAGCACTCAAGGAGCACCGGTCCGGGGCTAAAATAAAGATGACCCTGCTCCTAAAACCCAAGGGAAAAAAGGGCATAGGTGAGGCAAATGGTAAAACCAATGTTGGGCCTTCTTTGGAAAAGTCTTATTCAAAGCGAACTGTCAAGGGGTCCCATAAATCACCCGACCGCGTTAGGGACGCAAAACCCGGGAACATAACACCGGTATGACGGAAACTAGGGCGGCAAGAGTGGAACAAAACACTGTGCATAAGGCCGAGCCTTCCACCCTTTACCAAGTATATAGATGCATTAATAATATAAGATATATTGTGATATCCCAACAAGTAAACATGTTCCAACAAGGAACAACATCTCCATGTTCCAACAAGGAACAAACTTCATCTTCACCGCAACTAACAACGCTATAAGAGGGGCTGAGCAAAGCGGTAACATAGCCAAACAACGGTTTGCTAGGAAAGGATGGTTAGGGGCTTGACATGGCAATAAGGGAGGCATGATAAGCAAGTGTTAGGCATCGTAGCATAGGCATAGCAAAAGAGCGAGCAACTAGCAAGCAAAGATAGAAGTGATTTCGAGGGTATGGTCATCTTGCCTGAAATCCCGCAAGGAAGAAGAACGAGTCCATGAAGAAGACAAACGGACG
Source organism: Aegilops bicornis (assembly GCA_021605145.1). NCBI lineage: Eukaryota > Viridiplantae > Streptophyta > Magnoliopsida > Poales > Poaceae > Aegilops > Aegilops bicornis. The sequence goes on along the minus strand of CM038669.1, from coordinate 376,337,282 downwards.
TAGTCGAACGAATCCTCACAACTCCGGAACGGAACCGAAGCTAACGAGAAAAGCAAACCGGAAACAAACAAACAACACAGTAAACACACAATCATAAACATGTCATGATGCACAAACAAATATGATGCATGTCCGGTTTAAATAGCATGGCATGGCAATATGCACAAACAACACTACAAGTTAAGTGGAGCTCAATATGCACCGAGTTGCATATTGACGGAACACCACAACATTTATTTAGTTCACTCTTGTTTAGGCTACCCAACAATATTAAATGTTATTAAGCATGGCAAGAGGTGAAGCACAACAAAACTAACTACTAGGCAAGTTTAAATGAGGCCGGAAATAACGAACAACAATTCCGGAAAATCCCCATATGCAAATTATGGATTCGGTACAGATCTGACCTAAAGCATATTTTAGAGTTGTTAAACAGCAAAATAAAGTGTACCATGTTAAACTAGGCATTTTTCTACCCCATTTACATATATAATTTATTTAAAATGGAGCTACGGTTATTAAGTTATGCAATAAATCATTTTAGCATGGCATTTAAGCAAATTAAAGCAAACAACAATTATAAACGTTTAAATGTTGTTATCATGATGCGGATGACATGTGCAAGTTTATGCAATTTTTTATGAAAATGTTAACATGAGCATGTTACGAGGCATTATGTCACCGTGGTGGATGAAAGGGGTGCCACGGCAACACATCCGAAAATGGTGCCACGGCAACACATCGGTTCCGATAACTCGATTGAGATATCGGTACAAAGGAAAGCGTGACGGAAGCGAGTCATGCAAGAAGGTGGGGTGATCCCGGATACCGGGTTCCCACGGAACGGTGGCATGGCAAAAGAGGGGCATCGCAAGGATGATTCGATCACGGTCGGTCATCTCGGTGGTTATACCTTCGAAGCGCATGCGTCGGGCGGAAAACGCTTTCAGAGGGAAGTAGACGTTCACGGGTCGTCGAGGGAAGTAGAGGAAGTAGTCGTTCTCGCGATGATCGCCGAGGGAAGTAGTGGTACACGGCGACGGTAGAGGAAGTAGTGTTTCACGCTCGTTTTCGAAGAGGTACTTGACGGGTCCGAATCCTTCGGGTTGTCGTGGTACTTGCGGTCTCGCGATGGTAGTCGTACACGCGTAGGGGAAGTAGACGTTCATGTTCGATGGCAGTGGTACATCTCGTCCTCGGAAGTAGTCGTTCATGTCCCGTGGATGTTCGGGGTCCACGGGGTCTTCGAGGGTCGACAGTAGTGATACACACGTTTTCGTCGATGTTCGGGTCGACGGTAGCGGTACTTGAAGAATCCCGAAACGGACTTGGCGTCTTCGCGCGTAGGGGTACTTGGCATATCGTCGGGGTACTTGTCGCATCATCGTGTAGTCGAACTTGGCGGCCTTGAGGAACCCACGGTGTCGGTACTTGGCGTTTCCGGTTCGGGTCTTGGAGAAATCCTCGGAGATGATAGTGGAAGACGAACTTGGCGCCTGTGGTCTTGACGTCAACAAAGGCTGCAGCGGAGAGAACGCACAACAGTGGCACACGGCAGCCACGGTTCATCCAAAAGAGGCAGAGGCCATGGCGCCATGGAGGAGTGGCACGGCGAAGGCAGATGCGGATGCGGAGGCTCGCAGGGGCCTCGGTTGCTCGAGGGGAGGCCGAGGGCGGCTGGACCCGGCCGGAGGCGCATTAACGGGCGGCGGCCATGGCAGGGGGCTGATGATGCTTGGGGGCGGAGGGAGCACCGTGGGCGCGGCTGGCCGGAGTTGGCCGAGCTTCGGGACGACAGGCGCGGCGGTGGCTTCGCCGTGGGAGCCGAACGGAGGCGGGCGAGGCGAGGACGACGACGAGCATCGAGGCGACGGGCGCGGGGGGACCGGCGCAGGAGCGGGCGAGGGTCGCTGACGAGGGCGACGGGGCAGGTTGCGGTGGCGCGGCACCAAGGGCGGCGAGGAGGGTTGAGGCGCGGTGGAGGCGATGAGGAGGCCACCGGGGGGTCCGGCCTGGTCGCGCGGAGGAGCGGCGGGGATCGGGTGCAGGTGCTCGAGGAGCTCCTCTCCTCGGGCGCTTGGGCGACGGGGAGAGATGAGGGGGGATCGGGAGAGAAGCGAGCGGGAGCGAGGGGATCGGGCAGGGGGGTTCGGGAGAGATGAGGAGGACGAGGGGATCGGGAAGGAGACGAGGGGGTGGCGGCGCTGGGAAGCAGGAGGGGATGGAGGGGATCGGGTCGAGAGGCCTAGGGTTAGAGAGCAGGGGCGTCTGGGCCTTGGGCCTCGGGAGGCTAGTCCGGCCTGGTGGAGGAGAAAGGCCAGGGCCGGCTGGGCCTAGCTCCTCTCTCTCTCTTTAAACTCTTAAAACAGAGAAAAGAAAGGAAAGGGAAGAAAAGAAAAGATTAGAGAAAGAGTTTGGGCCTGGGATTATTTTCCCGAGCTCGCAAAATGAGCTCGATCCAGGAAAATAAAAGAGGCATGATTGAAAGAATTGAATTCAAATTCATTTGAATTTAAATTCAATGATTGGAATGGAAGTGAGGGTTTGGGAAGGTCCAAAATGTTCGGATTTTGGTGGAGCTCCTAATATGATAAAAGAAATTTAGGGCAAAGTGTGGAGACCAAACTTGAAGTAGAAAGGGCACGAAATTATTTTGCAAGTGTGTTAAGATCAATTCCAAATAAATGGAATAATTATTATAGCTCCCTAATAATATTGGGACGATATGTTATAAAGAGAAGTCACCATGTGAATCCCTCGGTTTAAATGGATCGAGAAAAATCCATACAATTTATTTAGTTGTGTTTTGAAAATTAATGATATGATGGCATGATGAGATGATGCAATGCAAGAGATGACATGATGAATGCACAAACAAAACAAATCGCATTTAAAAAACTCCTAAACCCCGGAAGGCAATCAAGCTCCAGTCTTGGGGCGGCCACAACACTCCACCACTACGAGAGGATCTCGCCCCGAGATCTAGGATGGCACCGGAGAAAAACGGAAGAGAAAGGGTAAAACTAAGTTGCTTCTTTGACAAACGAAAGTGAAACCAATGAACCTTGAGAGGTTGAACAAAATGAAAGAAAGAAAACAATGAAGATGAAGAAAGTTGAAAACACTGTTAGAAAAGAGGAACAAGGGATACGACGAGAACCAAGAGGTTTAGTGATAAGATAGATATTGAAACCACTCCGGTTAAAACTAGATAGACTAGGAATAAGATTGATAAAATTTGGACAGCACTCCGACTGAAAATGGAAGGAATTAAACATGAACTAGGCAAAAGGAAAGCACCTGGATGAGACTCCGGTTAAAAGAGGAACGATAGACACAACACTCCGGTTAAAAACGATAAGCAAGGAAAAGGACATGATCTTTACAAAACGAGGTGAAATTCTGCCACCAACGGAAACAAACGATTGGATTGATATCAACAAGGAGACGAGAAACTTATTTCACCGAGAGGACAAATGAAGAACTTGGGTCATTTATAAGCACCATAAATAGCAACAATCCTTAGGGAAAGCTTTAGGTGAAATATAGCCCAAGACAACTCCAATGAAGAGATTGATGGATTTAAAATACCTCATTCTTGACAACATGTGAATCATGAAACACGAAGGGAAATTATCAAGAATGACATAACACCATCTCAAAAGATAAGATAGAGAGAATTGCACTTCGAAATGCAAGAAGAAGAATGCTTGAACTCCTCAAAACAAAACATGTGTTGAGCACCATGTTCAATTTTGAGTATAGCTTGACGGATCTTAACTCCGAGAGAAATCTTGATGAACAATTGGAGAAATGAAAAGAATCCTTGACGAACCATCATGTAGAGCCTCCATGAAGAACTCCGTAAGAAAAGATGATAAAATAAAGAGAAGTTGAAAACACAAGGTGAAACCTTGCAGTGATAAGATGAAGCTTTGAAATGATATAGCCGAGAAAAGTTGGAACTCCGGAAAGAAAGATGAACAAATGAAATCACGAATTTTGACGATCCTCCGGAATAAGGAATTGAATTTACTCGATGGAACAAGAATAAGAATTACGTTATGCGTATCCTTCACCAATTTAGATTGATGACAAGCAACGGATTTGGCACACTACTTATTCCCGTTGAAAAAAATGATTACAGATAGAGATATAGCGCAAACTTGAGAAGGTATTGATGGAACAAGCGCTGAGGCTCCCGCTTATATATATAGTACTGTAGTACGGACTGAGCTCCGGTGCCTTCACTGCACCTGTTTTTGGATGTATGACAGGTGAGCCAGCCACATTTTGGGCCCACCTGTCATAAATCTAAAGGCGGGTGCACTAAGTCAATGAAGCTGCGTCCATATAGTACTCTCGTGTATACGACTAAAATATAGTGGAGTGGTTTTCTTATTCTCTCCATAACAATCGTTTTAAATTGTGTAAGTACGAAACAAAACTCTTTATTTAATGTAAAGTGAAGAAAACTAGTACTACGGCTGATGAACTAACGATCCACGCGCACGCGTCCTGGTCGCACTTCCTGTCCTTAACGTGTGGTACACTACCTCCCTTAAGTGAACAACCACACATGCGCCAAATTATCGGAAACGTGTGAGAGTGTGTACAAATAAAGAAATTTAATTTCAATTATCGGAAAGGTTTGAGAGTATTAAAAAGTTTGACTTCAGTCAAATCTAATATGCGGAGTAAATAAAAATGGAGGGCTACTACGTCCATCCGGGTTTTTAGTACACGCCATTTTTTAAATCAAAGTTAATAGCTGGACAAATAAAATTACAGGGGAGCCGGAGACAAAGTTGTGAGCAGGCTTAGAAATCAATACAAAACTTATGCTCTTAGTACCAACGTCGATCCTTCTTCGAGGAAACATTTGGTTCATAGCCAATTGTGTGATAAAATTGCACCAACGTGAAAGACGCATCGCGTCTCCAACGCAACCAAAGTGAACTGACGAAGGATATCATCTTTGTGCGTAACAAGCAAAGAGCAATCGATGGAAGACAGCTTGTTTTTCATCGAAAATCGATCAGCTTCACCAACCGGCGCAACCATGAGCATCGATAGGTCATCGTGGTGATGCATCATCCATTTGGCATCAAGTTTGGGTGAGGCACCTAAGAAGTTCGACAAATCCTCACTGTGGTTTGTTTCTTCTCAGTAATCAAGCTCGAGGAAGGAAGAACCACGTGGCAGAGGATAGTGAGGCGGAACAACAATGGCCATCCAATTTTGTGCAGTTCCACTAAAATTGAGGAAGACATGCCCGGGTATGGAGGCACGCATCGCTGTTTCCAAAAATATATAAAAGGGTTAGCAATGACATCTCAATTGTCAATAAGAATTAATGAAAAGTACACCAACAAACAGAAGCATCATAATTATCTTGATGAGAACTAAACCAGGATACCCGAGAAAAAAAGCATTTCTTCATTTAACCAGTGATAGTACTACCACCATATGGACAATGACCGCACAACCACCATGTACTTTTTGTCGAAACAACATGTATACCTCCACCGAGGCATAAATCAGGACAACTTTTTGAGTGGCATTTCCTCTATAATAGTAGTACTAGTAGGTGATGTTGGACTAGCCGACAAACCCTAGCTACTATGCATGGGGAGCTGGGGAGTAGTCGCATAGAAGAAAACCCGCACGCAGCGACCTGGGGAGCTGGACCAGTACAAGAAGTTATACCTCAGGTGGGCGAGATGTTGTTTAGGCGGGCAGGCGAGATCTGCCCACACGACGGCAGCGAACAAGGGCGCGGAGGATCTTCGTCCGCGCCAGCGCCGGCTCCGAGAGGATGGTGCGCATCGGCTTCCTCCATCGCCGACGGCGACAACGTCAATGCTGCACCTCCTCACCTCCCGCAGCGGACGGGATTCGACCGGAGCTGTGACCACCGGTGAGGAGAGAGATAGAGTGGACACTATCATCTTGTTTTGATATGGAGAGGGTGAGAGAGCGAGACGCGAGAAACTCTATCAAACAACATGCTATAATGGAGTAAAAAATCTCTCCATAGTAGTGGTTTTAAATAGAATACGCTGCGTTCTCGGAAAAAAGAAACGAAAAATCAAGGACAATTTTTAAGGGTCCGTCTAGGACACATCCAGATGTGACATAGTTATGTCACATATAAGTTGATGTCCACTGCTTTGTGGTCTTTTCCTAGTTTTTTTGTTTCTTGTTGCTACACTATATACTTGTGGGAGCTTAGATGTGATATCCTTAAATAACATCTAGATGTGAATTAGACAAACTGATTTTCTAACGTACCAAGAAAGAGAACTCGATCAAAAACACGCCCGCCTGTGTCGCGAGAGTCGTCAAGACACACACATAGACATAGACATGCATCTCCGTGTTTACGTAAAATTCCATCTCCATCTCCATCTCCAATCATATTTGTCCAATCGGCACATTATTTACGCTTATTAATTATATACGCAGCAATATTAACGCATGACATCTCTTGTTTGGCGCACGCTCGGACCGCTGCCACGGACGGTCCCGACCAACCCGAACCCTCTTCATCACTCGGCGCGTGCTTCCCGCTCAAACGGTCGATGCCGCATTCATGCCCGCCAGAGCGGACGCGACCTCTCACCGGGCGCCGGCATTGAAGCAGCGCCGGCCGAGAGCGCCGCCGCGCCGCTTCCGGTGCACGCGGCTGCTCGCTGCTCAAAGGTCGCAATAGCCGGCTACAACATGCATGTAAAAAGTTCTTGGGAGTCCGTGCTACAGCTAGCTGTCCTCCCGCAACTCGTCAATTTCTTCCAGTAGTGCTAGTACTCCATGGCGCGATCCATCGACAAGCAGGCGGGAAAGTTATGGTATTTTGCGGTGAGTGGCATGCCGAGCGACCGTGTCGGATCGAGCCGTGGAGGAGGGTGAGACACGAACACTGACGCACGTGATTTAAACGCTTTGTTTTGCTCGATGGCGCGATCCAACTAAACGAAACATTGGTTTCTCTCCGCTTTCCATTTTTCTCCTAAAATGGAAAATTTTCCACTCCATTTTCATTCCTATTCCAAGGTTGCCCCGTTACAACATTTCATCAAATACAAAGGAAAACTAACACTCATGCTGATGCATCTCAATGATTCACAGATCATAGCCAATATTTACTTCACAACAAAAGAAAAAAGTTGTGAGAGCGTGTACGATAGAAAAACTACTGATGGGGTCACTATGACTTGAACCCTACCCTAAACATGATTTAATTTCCTGGCCAAGTAGAACCTGTCGAAGGAAAGACAAATGGAACCCTCGGATCATACGATGCTTTTGTGCATTTCCACTAAAATCGACCCGAGCATCCCCGATGGCAAAGATATTGAAGAAGTGTGATTAGAATAATAGTATCGGCACTAGTTCATGAGACATAAACTCATCACAAGTAGAAGCCGGTAGAAGTAGAGAAAGATCGACATGGAGATGGAGCTACGGCAGTGGAGCAAGCCGGCTCGAAAAGGAAGATGGACTACCTGGGACGGCGGGCTATAGCTAGAAGGGAGGTTGGGACGCCGCATCGGCCCATACCAGTGACCCCGATTGGGACGCACCGATTGTGGGTTTTCTCCTTGCCGATGTCGACCCGGCGTCACGCAGCACATTGTTCCCTTCCCCACCGCGAGATAAGGCCCGGCTGCTCTATGCTTGTGAAGATAGCAACATAAGCAAGTGCTTGTAGCTTAGACTCCTGCTAGTGTATATATAGTGGTTTTCTTTTCTCTCCATATCAACCATTTTATATTGCGTGACGTGTCATTCAAGGGTGAAATGATGGTTGCTTCTTCCGACTAACTTATCGTGTGATTTGACTGCTCCCTTAGTTGTAACGCCTCGATGCGGCTATATCTCCCACGTGTCAAGCACGACTTAGAGGCATAACCGCATTGAAAGCAATGTCGCAAGTGAGGTAATCTTCACACAACCCATGTAATAAATAAGGAAAGAGATACATAGTTGGCTTACAATCGCCACTTCACACAATACATGAGTAAAACATTACATCATACAGTGTACAATCAAGGTCCGACTACGGAACCAAAATAGAAGAAGACTACCCCAAATGCTACACAGATCCCCGATCGTCCCAACTGGCTCCACTATCGATCAGCTGAAACGAAACAACACAATGCACAAAGTCTTCATCGAGCTCCTCCTTGAGCTCAGGTGCGACGCCTGCACGGTTTCATTGGCACCTGCAAGATGGTTTTGGAAGTATCAGTGAGTCACGGAGACTCAGCAATCTCACACCATGAGATCAAGACTATTTAAGCTTAAAGGTAGGACAGGGTAGTGAGGTGGAGCTGCAGCAAGCGACTAGCATATATGGTGGCTACATACGCAAATGAGAGCGAGAAGAGAAGGCAAAAGCACGGTCGAACAACTATGATCAAGAAGTGATCCTAGAACAACCCACGTCAAGCATAACTCCAACATCGTGTTCACTTCCGGACTCCGCCGAGAAGAGACCATCACGGTTACACACGCCGTTGGTGTATTTTAATTAAGATCAACTTCGGGTTTTCTACAACCGGACATTAACAAATTCCCATCCGCCACATAAATCATGGGCACGGCTTTCGAAAGTTCAAACCCTGCAGGGGTGTCCCAACTTAGCCCATGATAAGCTCTCGCGATCAACGAAGGATATTCCTTCTCCCGGGAAGACCCGATCAGTCTCGAATCCCGCTACAAGACATTTCACAGCAATAAAACAAGACCAGCAAAGCCGCCGGATGTGCCGACAAATCTGATAGGAGCTGCACATATCTCGGTCTCAGGGCACACTCGGATGAGCAGTCCATACAACTAAAACCAGACCTCAAGTTGCCTTGAGGGGCGCAGACAGGGCTCTAGTTCGGGCCAGCACTTTCGAAGGAGCACCGTCCGGGGGCTAAAATAAAGATGACCCTCGGGCCCGAAACCCAAGGGAAAAAAGGGCATAGGTGAGGCAAATGGTAAAACCAATGTTGGGCCTTGCTGGAAAAGTCTTATTCAAAGCGAACTGTCAAGGGGGTCCCATAAATCACCCGACCGCGTTAGGGACGCAAAACCCGGGAACATAACACCGGTATGACGGAAACTAGGGCGGCAAGAGTGAAACAAAACACCAGGCATAAGGCCGAGCCTTCCACCCTTTACCAAGTATATAGATGCATTAATAATATAAGATATATTGTGATATCCCAACAAGTAAACATGTTCCAACAAGGAACAACATCTCCATGTTCCAACAAGGAACAAACTTCATCTTCACCTGCAACTAACAACGCTTATAAGAGGGGCTGAGCAAAGCGGTAACATAGCCAAACAACGGTTTGCTAGGAAAGGATGGTTAGGGGCTTGACATGGCAATAAGGGAGGCATGATAAGCAAGTGTTAGGCATCGTAGCATAGGCATAGCAAAAGAGCGAGCAACTAGCAAGCAAAGATAGAAGTGATTTCGAGGGTATGGTCATCTTGCCTGAAATCCCGCAAGGAAGAAGAACGAGTCCATGAAGAAGACAAACGGACGTAGTCGAACGAATCCTCACAACTCCGGAACGGAACCGAAGCTAACGAGAAAAGCAAACCGGAAACAAACAAACAACACAGTAAACACACAATCATAAACATGTCATGATGCACAAACAAATATGATGCATGTCCGGTTTAAATAGCATGGCATGGCAATATGCACAAACAACACTACAAGTTAAGTGGAGCTCAATATGCACCGAAGTTGCATATTGACGGAACACCACAACATTTATTTAGTTCACTCTTGTTTAGGCTACCCAACAATATTAAATGTTATTAAGCATGGCAAGAGGTGAAGCACAACAAAACTAACTACTAGGCAAGTTTAAATGAGGCCGGAAATAACGAACAACAATTCCGGAAAATCCCCATATGCAAATTATGGATTCGGTACAGATCTGACCTAAAGCATATTTTAGAGTTGTTAAACAGCAAAATAAAGTGTACCATGTTAAACTAGGCATTTTCTACCCCATTTACATATATAATTTATTTAAAATGGAGCTACGGTTATTAAGTTATGCAATAAATCATTTTAGCATGGCATTTAAGCAAATTAAAGCAAACAACAATTATAAACGTTTAAATGTTGTTATCATGATGCGGATGACATGTGCAAGTTTATGCAATTTTTTATGAAAATGTTAACATGAGCATGTTACGAGGCATTATGTCACCGTGGTGGATGAAAGGGGTGCCACGGCAACACATCCGAAAATGGTGCCACGGCAACACATCGGTTCCGATAACTCGATTGAGATATCGGTACAAAGGAAAGCGTGACGGAAGCGAGTCATGCAAGAAGGTGGGTGATCCCGGATACCGGGTTCCCACGGAACGGTGGCATGGCAAAGAGGGGCATCGCAAGGATGATTCGATCACGGTCGGTCATCTCGGTGGTTATACCTTCAAGCGTGCGCTCGGGGCGGAAAACGCTTCAGAGGGAAGTAGACGCTCACGGGTCGCCGAGGGAAGTAGAGGAAGTAGTCGTTCTCGCTGATGATCGCTGAGGGAAGTAGTGGTACACGGCGACGGTAGAGGAAGTAGTGTTTCACGTTCGTTTTCGAAGAGGTACTTGACGGGTCCGAATCCCTTCGGGGTTGTCGTGGTACTTGCGGTCTCGCGATGGTAGTCGTACACGGCGTAGGGGAAGTAGACGTTCATGTTCGATGGCAGTGGTACATCTCGTCCTCGGAAGTAGTCGTTCATGTCCCGTGGATGTTCGGGGTCCACGGGGTCTTCGAGGGTCGACAGTAGTGATACACACGTTTTCGTCGATGTTCGGGTCGACGGTAGCGGTACTTGAAGAATCCCGAACGGACTTGGCGTCTTCGCGTAGGGTACTTGGCATATCGCCGGGTACTTGTCGCATCATCGTGTAGTCGAACTTGGCGGCCTTGAGGAACCCACGGTGTCGGTACTTGGCGCTTCCGGTTCGGGTCTTGGAGAAATCTCGGAGATGATAGTGGAAGACGAACTTGGCGCCTGTGGTCTTGACGTCAACAAAGGCTGTGCAGCGGAGAGAACGCACAACAGTGGCACGGCAGCCACGGTTCATCCAAAAGAGGCAGAGGCCATGGCGCCATGGAGGAGTGGCACGGGCGAGGCAGATGCGGATGCGGAGGCTCGCAGGCCTCGGTTGCTCGAGGGGAGGCCGAGGGCGGCCGGACCCGCCGGAGGCGCATTAACGGGCGGCGGCCATGGCAGGGGCTGATGATGCTTGGGGCGGAGGGAGCACCGTGGCGGGCGCTGGCCGGAGTTGGCCGAGCTCGGGGACGACAGTATGGCGGTGGCTTCGCCGTGGGAGCCGAACGGAGGCGGGCGAGGCGAGGACGACGACGAGCATCGAGGCGACGGGCGCGTGGGGGACCGCGCAGGAGCGGCGAGGGTCGCTGACGAGGGCGACGGGCAGGTTGGTGGCGCGGCACCAAGGGCGGCGAGGAGGGTTGAGGCGCGGTGGAGGCGATGAGGAGGCCACCGGGGTCCGGCCTGGTCGCTGGAGGAGCGGCGGGGATCGGGTGTGTGTGCTCGAGGAGCTCCTCTCCCAAGGCGCTTGGGCGACGGGAGAGATGAGGGGGATCGGGAGAGAAGCGAAGGAGCGAGGGGATCGGGCAGGGGTTCGGGAGAGATGAGGAGGACGAGGGGATCGGAAGGAGACGAGGGGTGGCGGCGCTGGGAAGGTGGAGGAGGATGGAGGGATCGGGTCGAGAGGCCTAGGGTTAGAGAGCAGGGGCGTCTGGGCCTTGGGCCTCGGGAGGCTAGTCCGGCCTGGTGGAGGAGAAAGGCCAGGGGCCGGCTGGGCCTAGCTCCTCTCTCTCTTTAAACTCTTAAAACAGAGAAAAGAAAGGAAAGGGAAGAAAAGAAAAGATTAGAGAAAGAGTTTGGGCACTGGGATTATTTTCCGAGCTCGCAAAAATGAGCTCGATCCAGAAAAATAAAAGAGGCATGATTGAAAGAATTGAATTCAAATTCATTTGAATTTAAATTCAATGATTGGAATGGAAGTGAGGGTTTGGGAAGGTCCAAAAATGTTCGGATTTTTGGTGGAGCTCCGAATATGATAAAAGAAATTTAGGGCAAAGTGTGGAGACCAAACTTGAAGTAGAAAGGGCACGAAATTATTTTGCAAGTGTGTTAAGATCAATTCCAAATAAATGGAATAATTATTATAGCTCCCTAATAATATTGGGACGATATGTTATAAAGAGAAGTCACCATGTGAATCCCTCGGTTTAAATGGATCGAGAAAAATCCATACAATTTATTTAGTTGTGTTTTGAAAATTAATGATATGATGGCATGATGAGATGATGCAATGCAAGAGATGACATGATGAATGCACAAACAAAACAAATCGCACGAAAAAACTCGGAAACCCTGGAAGGCAACTGAAGCTCCAGTCTTGGGGCGTCACAACACTCCACCACTACGAGAGGATCTCGTCCTGAGATCTAGGATGGCACCGGAGAAAAACGGAAGAGAAAGGGGTAAAACTAAGTTGCTTCTTTGACAAACGAGTGAAACCAATGAACCTTGAGAGGTTGAACAAAATGAAAGAAAGAAAACAATGAAGATGAAGAAAGTTGAAAACACTCTGTTAGAAAAGAGGAACAAGGGATACGACGAGAACCAAGAGGTTTAGTGATAAGATAGATATTGAAACCACTCCGGTTAAAAACTAGATAGACTAGGAATAAGATTGATAAAATTTGGACAGCACTCAATTGAAAAATGGAAGGAATTAAACATGAACTAGGCAAAAGGAAAGCACCTGGATGAGACTCCGGTTAAAAAGAGGAACGATAGACACAACACTCCTAAGTTAAAAAACGATAAGCAAGGAAAAGGACATGATCTTTACAAAACGAGGTGAAATTCTGCCACCAACGGAAACAAACGATTGGATTGATATCAACAAGGAGACGAGAAACTTATTTCACCGAGAGGACAAATGAAGAACTTGGGTCATTTATAAGCACCATAAATAGCAACAATCCTTAGGGAAAGCTTTAGGTGAAATATAGCCCAAGACAACTCCAATGAAGAGATTGATGGATTTAAAATACCTCATTCTTGACAACATGTGAATCATGAAACACGAAGGGAAATTATCAAGAATGACATAACACCATCTCAAAAGATAAGATAGAGAGAATTGCACTTCGAAATGCAAGAAGAAGAATGCTTGAACTCCTCAAAACAAAACATGTGTTGAGCACCATGTTCAATTTTGAGTATAGCTTGACGGATCTTAACTCCGAGAGAAATCTTGATGAACAATTGGAGAAATGAAAAGAATCCTTGACGAACCATCATGTAGAGCCTCCATGAAGAACTCCGGTAAGAAAAGATGATAAAATAAAGAGAAGTTGAAAACACAAGGTGAAACCTTGCATTGATAAGATGAAGCTTTGAAATGATATAGCCGAGAAAAGTTGGAACTCCGGAAAGAAAGATGAACAAATGAAATCACGAATTTTGACGATCCTCCGGAATAAGGAATTGAATTTACTCGATGGAACAAGAATAAGAATTACGTTATGCGTATCCTTCACCAATTTAGATTGATGACAAGCAACGGATTTGGCACACTACTTATTCCCGTTGAAAAAAATGATTACAGATAGAGATATAGCGCAAACTTGAGAAGGTATTGATGGAACCACCGGTGGGATTTGGAAAAACAACAAATGAATTGATATGATAAAGAAGGAAGTGAAATCTTGAACGAACCACCGTAAGAATTGAGAATGAACGTAGCAAAGGCACAATTCACCGGGAAGAATTGGAAGACGAATAAAGATGCTTGACAAAATTTAGATACATTAGAACGAAGAGATCATGAACTGATTAGAGGATAATTCGACGATGCACCGGTGAGATTTGGAAAACAAGAGTTGAACGCTTGAATGAATAATTCTGAGATGATGGGCTCCGAAGAATCAAACTGAAAGACTCCTGAAATGCTCCGGGTGGGTTAAAAGAATTCTCACAACCGAAAATAATTATGAGAGGATGGCATCAAGCTAAAACCATGAATCTTGAAGAGAAAGGAGCGAGATTTAAGAGAAACTCTTCTTCTGTCTTCAAAATTCGAGAATGACGACGAGAAACATCACCATGAATTATTGAAGCACTCGAATGAAAATTAGAAAGGTTGAACCACAAGATGAAAAGAATTTGAAAGATCTTGGAGAAAGACATTTGACTGATGATAACTCATTCTTACGCCAAACTTTGCAATGAATTTGGGAATAGCTCACGAAAATTAGAAGAGTCAGTTAAGATCCTGGTAAAAGACCTGTGGGTTAGGGCCCACTCAAAAGAACCACTGTTGAACGATTGCTTGAAATAGATATTGCACCGGTAGAATTAAATGGCTTGAATGAGATAGCATCCTCAAAAGAACTTGAGTGAATTGAGAATGGAAACTAGAATCTTCTGAGGTATCTTCAACACTCCTAACAATTGAATAGCGAGAAATGGATGATTAAGAGATGCACCGACATGAGAAAGCATTTGAAACGATGAAAAGAATACGATCAACACCGAAAACTTGACTTAAATCCACCGGAGAAGAAAATTAGAATGGAACAATGATAAGGTAAAAGCTTCCTTAGCTTCTTCATGAGAAATCACCGGATAAAACATTTAAGGAAAAGAATGAAGAAACTTCACTAAAAAAAATGGATACTTGATTAAGAAATCTGAGTCCTTGAAGAAAAAGGGTGGGAGGTCGGGAAATCAAAACAACTTGGGTCGGATGAAACGAACACCGTTGAGAAAAAGCTTAGAATCGATCTTGCGAATGTTGAAATGATCGAATCCATATAAATAGAAGCACGCCGTTGAGAAAAGAATTGACATGACAAGCTCAGTGATCAAGAAGGATTAGTATTCACATAGCAATGTGAGAACACCATTTAGGAAGGTATGGAATCCACACTTGACATTGAAGCAACTTGAATACCACAAAACGGAACAAAACAAAGGATTTGGCTTGCAGAATAAGCCGGAACAAATACATATGATAGAGATTTACCCAATCCCATATCATACATCTGTCGGAAAGATATTCTAGGAGCTACTTGAATTCCACCTATAAACTCCGAAACTTTCTCGGTTATGCAACTGGTGTTGGGGATACAGGGACACAAAATATATCACCCAAACTAACAATACCTAGATCCAGCTTGTATCCATCCGTCAACACATAACCGAGAAACCTTCGGAAATCGTGGTACCTCGACCTTCAAAAAACATCCGTTATACAAGTCATGGCAATACTCCCGACTCGCCACAAGATCGGGCTATCAGGGTTATCTCACCAACAATCGCACAAAAGAGATTTCGATGTCGGTAAAACTCAGGTATTCCAGAATCGCAACGATAAAATTGTGACGACAACACCTCGGAGCTCAACTCCGGGACACCGCCACAACCCCTAAATGTCGGAGGCACCAAGAACAATGTTCTCGCCACAAACCCATCGGAACGATTCCAAGATACCAGCGTGATCCTAAAAAAATTTTAGTGAAATTTGAGGAGAGAAAAGTCAAAACTCTACGTCAGGATACCTCACCAGAGCGATTTAAGGGGCTGAGGAGTAAAAGAATCCTACTCTTCGATATATATAATCCTAAGACTCAAAACATTTTCCGTTCTAGACTCAACAACGCCAAAGAAACAATCAAGTAGGGGCTCCTAAGTCGGGAAGGCTCGATACCAACTTAGAACGCCTCGATGCGGCTATATCTCCCACGTGTCGAAGCACGACTTAGAGGCATAACCGCATTGAAAGCAATGTCGCAAGTGAGGTAATCTTCACACAACCCATGTAATAAATAAGGGAAAGAGATACATAGTTGGCTTACAATCGCCACTTCACACAATACATGAGTAAAACATTACATCATACAGTGTACAATCAAGGTCCGACTACGGAACCAAAATAGAAGAAGACTACCCCAAATGCTACACAGATCCCCGATCGTCCCAACTGGGCTCCACTCTTGATCAGCTGAAACGAAACAACACAATGCACAAAGTCTTCATCGAAGCTCCTCCTTGAGCTCAAAAGACGCCTCAGACGGTTTCATTGGCACCGCAAACTGGTTTTGGAAGTATCCGTGAGTCACGGGGACTCAAAGCAATCTCACACCCGCGAGATCAAGACTATTTAAGCTTAAAGGTAGGACAGGTAGTGAGGTGGAGCTGCAGCAAGCGACTAGCATATATGGTGGCTACATACGCAAATGAGAGCGAGAAGAGAAGGCAAAAGCACGGTCGAACAACTATGATCAAGAAGTGATCCTAGAACAACCTACGCCAAGCATAACTCCAACATCGTGTTCACTTCCGGACTCCGCCGAGAAGAGACCATCACGGTTACACACGCGGGTTGGTGTATTTTACTTAAGATCAACTTCGGGTATTCTACAACCGGACATTAACAAATTCCCATCTGCCACATAACCGCGGGCACGGCTTTCAAAAGTTCAAACCCTGCAGGGGTGTCCCAACTTAGCCCATGATAAGCTCTCGCGATCAACGAAGGATATTCCTTCTCCCCGGGAAGACCCGATCAGTCTCGGAATCCCGACTACAAGACATTTCACAGCAATAAAACAAGACCAGCAAGACCGCCCGATGCGCCGACAAATCTGATAGGAGCTGCACATATCTCGGTCTCGTGGCACACTCGGATGAGCAGTCCATACAACTAAAACCAGACCTCAAGTTGCCTTGAGGGGCGCTGCAGGGGCTCTAGTTCGGGCCAAGACTCAAGGAGCACCGGTCCGGGGCTAAAATAAAGATGACCCTCGGGCTCCGAAACCCAAGGGAAAAAGGGCATAGGTGAGGCAAATGGTAAAAACCAATGTTGGGCCTTGGCCGGAAAAGTCTTATTCAAAGCGAATCGTCAAGGGGTCCCATAAATCACCCGACCGCTGTTAGGGACGCAAAACCCGGGAACATAACACCGGTATGACGGAAACTAGGGCGGCAAGAGTGGAACAAAACACAGGGCATAAGGCCGAGCCTTCCACCCTTTACCAAGTATATAGATGCATTAATAATATAAGATATATTGTGATATCCCAACAAGTAAACATGTTCCAACAAGGAACAACATCTCCATGTTCCAACAAGGAACAAACTTCATCTTCACCGCAACTAACAACGCTATAAGAGGGGCTGAGCAAAGCGGTAACATAGCCAAACAACGGTTTGCTAGGAAAGGATGGTTAGGGGCTTGACATGGCAATAAGGGAGGCATGATAAGCAAGTGTTAGGCATCGTAGCATAGGCATAGCAAAAGAGCGAGCAACTAGCAAGCAAAGATAGAAGTGATTTCGAGGGTATGGTCATCTTGCCTGAAATCCCGCAAGGAAGAAGAACGAGTCCATGAAGAAGACAAACGGACGTAGTCGAACGAATCCTCACAACTCCGGAACGGAACCGAAGCTAACGAGAAAAGCAAACCGGAAACAAACAAACAACACAGTAAACACACAATCATAAACATGTCATGATGCACAAACAAATATGATGCATGTCCGGTTTAAATAGCATGGCATGGCAATATGCACAAACAACACTACAAGTTAAGTGGAGCTCAATATGCACCGAGTTGCATATTGACGAACACCACAACATTTATTTAGTTCACTCTTGTTTAGGCTACCCAACAATATTAAATGTTATTAAGCATGGCAAGAGGTGAAGCACAACAAAACTAACTACTAGGCAAGTTTAAATGAGGCCGGAAATAACGAACAACAATTCCGGAAAATCCCCATATGCAAATTATGGATTCGGTACAGATCTGACCTAAAGCATATTTTAGAGTTGTTAAACAGCAAAATAAAGTGTACCATGTTAAACTAGGCATTTTCTACCCCATTTACATATATAATTTATTTAAAATGGAGCTACGGTTATTAAGTTATGCAATAAATCATTTTAGCATGGCATTTAAGCAAATTAAAGCAAACAACAATTATAAACGTTTAAATGTTGTTATCATGATGCGGATGACATGTGCAAGTTTATGCAATTTTTATGAAAATGTTAACATGAGCATGTTACGAGGCATTATGTCACCGTGGTGGATGAAAGGGTGCCACGGCAACACATCCAAAATGGTGCCACGGCAACACATCGGTTCCGATAACTCGATTGAGATATCGGTACAAAGGAAAGCGTGACGGAAGCGAAGTCATGCAAGAAGGTGGGTGATCCCGGATACCGGGTTCCCACGGAACGGTGGCATGGCAAAAGAGGGGCATCGCAAGGATGATTCGATCACGGTCGGTCATCTCGGTGGTTATACCTTCAAGCGTGCGCTCGGGCGGAAAACGCTTTCAGAGGGAAGTAGACGCTCACGGGTCGCCGAGGGAAGTAGAGGAAGTAGTCGCTCGCGATGATCGCTGAGGGAAGTAGTGGTACACGGCGACGGTAGAGGAAGTAGTGTTTCACGTTCGTTTTGAAGAGGTACTTGACGGGTCCGAATCCTTCGGGTTGTCGTGGTACTTGCGGTCTCGCGATGGTAGTCGACACGGCGTAGGGGAAGTAGACGTTCATGTTCGATGGCAGTGGTACATCTCGCCCTCGGAAGTAGTCGCTCATGTCCCGTGGATGTTCGGGGTCCACAGGGGGTCTTCGAGGGTCGATGAGTGATACACACGTTTTCGTCGATGTTCGGGTCGACGGTAGCGGTACTTGAAGAATCCCGAAACGGACTTGGCGTCTTCGCGCGTAGGGGTACTTGGCGTATCGTCGGAGTACTTGTCGCATCATCGTGTAGTCGAACTTGGCGGCCTTGAGGAACCCACGGTGTCGGTACTTGGCGTTTCGGTTGGTCTTGGAGAAATCCTCGGAGATGATAGTGGAAGACGAACTTGGCGCCCAGGTCTTGACGTCAACAAAGTGCTGTGCAGCGGAGAGAACGCACAACAGTGGCACGGCAGCCACGGTTCATCCAAAAGAGGCAGAGGCCATGGCGCCATGGAGGAGTGGCACGGGCGAGGCAGAGGCGGATGCGGGAGGCTCGCAGGCCTCGGTTGCTCGAGGGGAGGCCGAGGGCGGCCGGACCCGGCGGAGGGCGGCAAGCGGCGGCCATGGCAGGGGCTGATGATGCTTGGGGGCGGAGGGAGCACCGTGGCGCGGGCGCTGCCGGAGTTGGCCGAGCTCGGGACGACAGTAGCGCGGTGGCTTCCGCCGTGGGAGCCGAACGGAGGCGGGCGAGGCGAGGACGACGACGAGCATCGAGGCGACGGGCGTGGGGGACCGCGCAGGAGCGGCGAGGGTCGCTGACGAGGGCGACGGGCAGGTTGCGTGGCGCGGCACCAAGGGCGGCGAGGAGGGTTGAGGCGCGGTGGAGGCGACGAGGAGGCCACCGGGGGTCCGGCCTGGTCGCGCTGGAGGAGCGGCGGGATCGGGTGTGCAGGTGCTCGTGGAGCTCCTCTCCTCGGGCGCTTGGGCGTCGGGGAGAGATGTGGGGGGATCGGGAGAGACGCGCGGGGGAGCGTGGGGCTCGGGCAGGGGGGTTCGGGAGAGATGAGGAGGACGAGGGGATCGGGAAGGAGACGAGGGGTGGCGGCGCTGGAAGCGTGGAGGGGATCGAGGGATCGGGTCGAGAGGCCTAGGGTTAGAGAGCGAGGCGTCTGGGCCTTGGGCCTCGGGAGGCTAGTCCGGCCTGGTGGAGGAGAAAGGCCAGGGGCCGGCTGGGCCTAGCTCCTCTCTCTCTCTCTTTAAACTCTTAAAACAGAGAAAAGAAAGGAAAGGGAAGAAAAGAAAAAGATTAGAGAAAGAGTTTGGGCCTGGGGATTATTTTCCCGAGCTCGCATAAAAATGAGCTCGATCCAGGAAAATAAAAGAGGCATGATTGAAAGAATTGAATTCAAATTCATTTGAATTTAAATTCGAATGATTGGAATGGAAGTGAGGGTTTGGGAAGGTCCAAAAATGTTCGGATTTTTGGTGGAGCTCCGGAATATGATAAAAGAAATTTAGGGCAAAGTGTGGAGACCAAACTTGAAGTAGAAAGGGCACAAAATTATTTTGCAAGTGTGTTAAGATCAATTCCAAATAAATGGAATAATTATTATAGCTCCCTAATAATATTGGGACGATATGTTATAAAGAGAAGTCACCATGTGAATCCCTCGGTTTAAATGGATCGAGAAAAATCCATACAATTTATTTAGTTGTGTTTTGAAAATTAATGATATGATGGCATGATGAGATGATGCAATGCAAGAGATGACATGATGAATGCACAAACAAAACAAATCGCACGACAAAACTCGGAAACCCTGGAAGGCAACTGAAGCTCCGGTCTTGGGGCGTCACATTAGTGGCCCTACACGTACTCCCCCTACGTGTATGCAACAGTCACACGTACACATGGACGCAAACATGCGCGCGACGCCCTAATGCATGCATGTCCGAGCACACGACGGAACACACAAGGTCACGCTCAAGTGCTCAACCTACACGTGCATGCACACACATACTCAGTCAGGGTGAGCTAGTGACCGTATGAACACCGGAAAATATATATATTGAGCGCAATGAGCGTATTATGAAGTCCACTGATCGTATTTTTACAAATATACAGATGATGCATGTGTATTTATCTCGTTTGAAATTAAGCCATATTAATCGGAGAGGAGGCAGCATGGACTAGCATTACTTTTTTGTGTCCCGTCAACTTGCCGAACGAGGAGAAGGTTGCAGGACGGGAGAAGCTTGCGCGCGGTGGCTCGCAGGACAAGGAGAAACTTTTGACTAATGCAAGCTCTCCCTCGCTCGAGGCGGTGGACGTGCAACAAGAATTCTGTGTCGATTGCCGTAAGCATACACTATACTACTAGTGCTATTATTGTTCGACTTCCCGAACAGCCAAGCGCAAAGTTTACTAGTACTACTACTATAGTCCATAAAGGTACGTACTATACTAGTACTAGGAACCTGATGGAGGAGCGTCTGCACTCTTATTATAATTTTAAAATGTGATAAAGCAATCTTCAACACATTTGGTTCTCTTCGAGGGTTCTCGCATGTGATAATGGAAGTTGATTGCATGGAACACTCGCCACAATTCTCGCTTAATTCTGGCTCATATCCTGTTACAAATAGTAGAACTCAGTAATATTTCCTCTTTTTTTGTTATTCAGCATGTAAACAGGTCAGCAAACCTTACGGCGCATCTTCGTGCGAACCGTGCTTGCTGCACTTTGAATGTGGCCGAGAGCTGGCTTGATGAAACACCTCGCTTCCTACTTCTTTTTTGCGGGGTACCTCGCTTCCTAGTGACCGGTGTCTTGGCTAATTGTCCTAAGAATGCTTATATATGAATAAAGCTCTCTCATTTACCCGCATAAAAAGATTAAGCCATATTAACCGGAAAGGAGGGAGTATGGACTAGCACTACTTTTGGTGTGTCCCGTCAACTCGCAGAAACGAGGAGAAGCTTGCAGGACAAGGTGAAGCTCGCCACACGCCTTTTGACTAATGCAACCTACCCTCGGTGGACATGCATCAGTCCATTCGGTGTCAGATTGTCAGAGGCATACACTGTACTACCCAACATGCGGAGTACCATCATTGTTCGACTTCACGAAGGGGTGAAGAGCCAAGCGCAGTACTAGTACGCGTACTTGGTTTTGCACCTTCATACTACTCCACCCTCTGTCACAGTTTATAGGGTGCTGTCGGTGTCAAAACCGGCGGATCTTGGGTAGGGGGTCCCGAACTGTGCGTCTAGGCGGATGGTAACAGGAGACAAGGGACACAATGTTTTTACCCAGGTTCGGGCCCTCTCGATGGAGGTAAAACCCTACTCCTGCTTCATTAATATTGATGATATGGGTAGTACAAGAGTAGATCTACCACGAGATCAGAGAGGCTAAACCCTAGAAGCTAGCCTATGGTATGATTGTTCTCTGTCCTACGGACTAAACCCTCCGGTTTATATAGACACCGGAGGAGGCTAGGGTTACACAGAGTCGGTTACAAGGAAGGAGATCTACATATCCATATTGCCAAGTGAGGGAGTCCTGGATTAGGGGGTGTCCGGATGGCCGGACTATAGCCTTTGGCCGGACTCCTGGACTATGAAGATACAAGATTGAAGACTTCGCCCCGTGTCCGAATGGGACTTTCCTTGGCGTGGAAGGCAAGCTTGGCGATACGGATATGAAGATCTCCTCCCATTGTAACCGACTGCGGTAACCCTAGCCCTTTCCGTGTCTATATAAACCGGAGGGTTTTAGTCTCAGAGGACTAACAACAATCATACCATAGGCTAGCTTCGGTTTAGCCTCTCGATCTCGTGGTAGATCTACTCTTGTACTACCCATATCATCAATATTAATCAAGCAGGAGTAGGGTTTTACCTCCATCGAGACGGCCCAACCTGGGTAAAAACATCGTGTCCCTTGTCTCCGTTACCATCCGCCTAGACGCATAGTTTGGGACCCCTACCCGAGATCCGCCGGTTTTGACACCGACATTGGTGCTTTCATTGAGAGTTCCTCTGTCGCCATCTATAGGCCCGATGGCTCCTCCGATCATCAACAACGACGCGGTCCAGGTGAGATTTTCTCCCCGACAGATCTTCAGATTCGGGCGGCTTTGCATCGGGCCAATTCGCTTGGCCATCTGGAGCAGATCGAAAGCTATGCCCCTGGCCATCAGGTCAGATTTGGAAGTTTGAACTACACGGCTGACGTCCACGGAGACTTGATCTTCGACGGATTCGAGCCATAGCCAAGCGCGCCGCACTGTCACGATGGGCATGATCTAGCTCTGCCGCCGAACAGTGCCCTGGAGGCCGCACCAGTGTCCGCTCCGACCCTCAACTCGGAGCTGACTGCGCCAATCGAGGACGGGTGGCTGGACACCGCCTCGGGGGCTGCAATCTCTACGGCGATCGAGCCGAACAACAGCCTTGTCCTTTGCAAAGCTTGTGACTCCAAGGTGTCGGACTCCCCTCCGGACTCCGAACCTTCCGCGCCCCTGCCAATCGAATCCGATTGGGCACCGATCATGGAGTTCACCCCCGCGGACATCTTTCAGCACTCGCCCTTCGACGACATTCTAAATTCACTAAAGTCTCTCTCTCTATCAGGAGAGCCCTAGCCGGACTATGGTCAGCGGAGTTGGGATGCGGACGACGAAGAAATTCAAATCCCACCCACCACCCACTTCGTAGCCACTGTCGATGATTTAATCGACATGCTCGACTTCGACTCCGAAGACATCGACGGTATGGACGACAATGTAGGAGACGAACAGGAACCGGCGCCTATAGGGCACTAGACAACCACCTCATCCCACGATGTATACATGGTGGACACACCTAAAAGAAACGACGACGAGGAACAAAGGGACGCAACAAGGGATCGTTCCCTCGAAAAGCAGTCAAAGCGGCGGCGTAAGCGCCGCCCCAAACCCCACCTCGACAGAGACAGCAGCCATACAGACCCAGCCATAGAGCAGGCTTAATCGGTGGACGCATTTAACATGCCATCGAGCAACCGTCCGAACAGGGCAACTTGGATAAACAACCCGTGCCCGGCGAAGATAACAGTCCGGACGACCTCACGCCGGACAGATTGATGGAGCAGAAGAACCTCCAAAAAAGGCTCATCGCCACTGCGCTAGCCCGAAAAAGCAGAAACGGAAGCTCAAAACAGCGGAAGATGCACTCAGAATTAGATGGAGCAAAGTACTCAACACCGTAGATAAATACGGTGACAGTCGCCGCACAAAGAGCTATCCGAAGCGAAAATTACTGCCAGAATTTGATGAAGAGGCCTTAGAGCCTCCGCAATCAAAATATAAGGAAGCCACCCGGTCGGATAAACGACCTCATGGCCAACATAGTGCGGCAAATGGCGCCGCACACAAGCCGGCACGCGATCCGCACAAGGATTCACATCAAAAAGATGGCCCAGCTAGATCTATCTACGGGCCAAGAAAGCAAGCTCTAGTAAGCAATGCAACGCATCAAGTATCCGAACATCACGGTACACCCAAATATAGGGGTGCCGCACACCCCCTATGTTTCACCCATGAGGTCTTTGGATCATGAATTTCCAGCGATTCAAGCCCGTAAACATAGAGGCATACGACGGAACAACAGACCCTGGAGTCTGGATTGAGGATTACATCCTCCACATACACATGGCTAGAGGAGATGATCTCCACGCCATAAAATACTTACCCCTCAAGCTCAAAGGGCCAGCCCGCATTGGCTTGAAAGCCTTCCCGAAAACACCATTGGAAGTTGGGAAGAGCTCGAGGATGCTTTTCGGGCAAATTTTCAAGGGACCTATGCCCGACCTCCGGATGCGCATTTATTTAAGTCATATAACTCAACAACCCGGAGAGTCAACCCGAAACTCGAACAGATTTCTTACTAAAAGAACCAGATAGTCGATCGTCTCGACGCCAAGCCTTAGCAGCTTTCAAACACAAGTGTTCGAGACGAATGGCTCGCTGACACCTTGGCCAAGAAAAGCCAAGAACAATGGCCGCATTAACAAGCCTCATGACCCGCTTTTGGCGCAGGAGAGGATAGCTGGTTGGCAAGATGCGTAACTAACGACCCAAGTACATCCGGGTTAGGGATGGAACAGGAAACCGCGACGCAGAAGGACCAGCGCGGACCAAGGGAAACAACCAAGAGCACGGCAGTCAACGCCGGATTCAAAAGCTCTCGGCAGAATCAGAAAAAGCTGCCCCTCAAGGATAACAGGGACGAGCTATCTAACTTAAACAAAATCTTGGACAAGATATGCCAAATCCACAGTAATCCCGGGAAGCCTGCAAACCATACCTGTCGTGGAATTAACACGTCAGATGTCCTTAGTGTTAGGACTTAGTCGCGAGGCCAACGCATCTATGTGGTAGCTTGAGATTCTCCATGTTTGACCGTGATATAAACCGGCATAACTTGTATATCATTGATGTTGATAGCATGATTTGAATCCACAGAAGGTTGAGGTGACTGTGGCAGGTTATAAATGATCCCGTATGAGCTCTGTCAGCAACTCGGCCAATGGTTCCTTCCAATTGGCGATTTGAAGTTAACCAAACTGTAGTGGCGGCGACTTGTGCGCCTGCCCATTGAGCCATCCAGTGCAAACAGCGGTGTGATGATAATTTGCCTCCAATTTGCTGAAAGAAAACCGGGCTACCCAAGCTGTGACTTGCCCATACGCAATATATAGCTCATGCAGATAGGTGCGGCCCAGTATGTTGATGTAGACCAGGCCACAGGGACGGCGACTTGGGCACGTTCATTAACCGGGTGGTATGACACGGACGAAACACCAGTGCAGAATGTTGCTAGCGCATGCTCCGTGCCCGTAATATAACGCCTCATTTGTAATGAACAATTGTCCTGCGCCAAAAAAAATATCACATGCCAAAGTAATTGTTCACACAAAAATTAATGTGCTATGAAAACAAACCGGACGGATATCACCGATGTTTTTTGTTCGGACAACGGATGATCCGTTCATCGCGACAGAGGCGGTTTAAGCAGGTCGGCGACTCAATATGGTCCCGGCGGTTCGAGCAGAAACCCTCTGGGTTACTCTCCGGGTCTTTAAACACCCGGCATGGGCGGTGCAGACGTATACGTCGCCTCCGACACTGGCATACGAGGACCGGATCATACCTTGGCCATGAGTCAATTGACCTGATTGTTTTGTTTGGCAAGTCCATAGAGCTTTTTCTTATCTCTGCTCCGGCACAAATGTCTTGACGTACAATATTACATGCATATATGCCCCGCTCATCAATTGGTATTAGCCTTGCTAGTACTTTGCATTGGTTGGGATTTTCTTGTTAGGAAGATTGACTCAGCCTTAAGACCGTCGGCTCACGTGTGAAATCCTCAGCAGATCTCACAAATTTGACAGCAAAAACAGCAACACCACTCAGACCGCCTGTTCCCAGTTAGCAGCTGATCCAATCCTTTCCTCTTGAATCATATCTTCAAAATCAGTTTCTTCAACCGTCACGGCTGCATAATCGCAAATGCTTGCTCTCGCTAGCAGCAGCCACGGATCTTATGGTCGGTGCAGATCGCACACATTGCCATGGCATTAAATCTATATTAACTTCGTAAGATGATGCCGCGGCTGATAGAATCAACAAAGACATGAAGTAATTCCTTGGTTTCATAGGCAGCTGGCCACCGTTCGTGCAGATGTTGCCGAACACGAAGAAAATACATCAAGCCCGACAGCGGAGGCAACTGGAGGCCGGGGCAGCCTGCTGGTGACTCTCAAACCGGTGAAGGCACGCGGGGATGGTAGTAGCTCAGGGCTATAGAGACGGAGGCGGTAACTCGCGCGAAGCTTCATGACGGAGCGGCTACTGCAGACGCGGCGACAAAGAACCGGCTGCTCGGGCACGTAACTGAACGAGGGTCAGCCCGAGGACGGGGACGGCTCGCGATGACAGGGCCGGTTCAATCCGGCGGGTCGACGAGATGCGTCCGCGGCAGCGGCGAGTTGGAGAGTCGCGGCCGTGGCCGGTTCAGGCGCGAGAGCTAGAACCGGAGTGGGTTTGTCTGGGGACGGTCGACTTGGTGGAGCCAGCACGCACGCGGCCGCGGGAGCTGGAGAGGCGCACGGCCCGCTGCGGGTACAGAGGAGGGCGAGACCGAGCCGGCGGGCGCAGCCACAGAGGGGCGCGAGGAGGAGAGGTTCGGACGCCGCGGACGGAAGCCGAACGAACGCTGCGGACGGGCGCAGCGCAGGATCGTGGAGGCGGCTTACGGAGCCAAAGAGCCGCTGGCTGGTCGGTGAGGAGTGGAGCCGGCGTGAAGTGGTATTGGAGGAGAGGGCCCTGTGGCCGCGCGGTTTGAGGCAGTTTGGAGGAAGCGGCGACCTCACCGAGGTAGATCGAGGCTGCGGTAGTTCGTGGCAGCTCTTGGCGGCGGGTTAAAATCATGGCGGATTGACAGAGCGGCACGGCGGCGGGCCAAAGCTGGTCAAAGACGGGCGGTACTTGAACGGAGGTGGAGCGAGGCGAGAGCGCAAGTAGGTCATGGCGGCTCGTAATCGGGCGGAGCAACCGGCAAAACTGCACCTGTAGCACGCTGGCAACACAGGAAAGTGGCGGTTCATAGCGATGGCTACCCGCAGCTGAAGCGAGGGACGCGACGGTGCAGAATCAGAGGCACGCGGGGATGACTCAGATTGAAGCAGCCATTGTCCCCGACGACTGAAGCAGGTCGGAGGCCGTGGCCGAGCAGCACGGAGAGGCCGCAGACGTAGGCCGTTGAGCGGAAACCAGAGGAGGCGATTCAATGCCAACCTGAATCCTTCTCCGGGTCATCCTTCGGCATTGACCAAGACTTGTAGTGTTTAAGCTGATAGTTTGCCTCTGATCCGATTTCTTTGGCGTTCACGTGCTAATCCTATGAAGCAGCTTTTCCTTGTAGCGATCAGAGTTGACCAAAGAGAACTGATTTGGCTTCGGATGATTTTGTAATAACTCAACTTCGTCTTGAGGTGATCTACGTACGCGGCGGCAGCAACTCTGCGAGGTGGATCCTTTTATCATAAAAAATTCTACTCTCAAACTCGGCGACTCAAAAATCATCGCTGTTGGTCTCAGCGGCTTTTAAAAATTGATCCGGATCTCCGATCGTGGCAGTCTGGCACCACACAACCGCAATTTTTCTTTCATCAAATCTCGCATATATCGTTCCGGCTGCTTGTCATGGATACGATGCAGATCCTTCAAATTGATTCTTCATCCAAAAAATTGCACACTTCTCGAACCCTAAAAGAAGATCCCTTCAAGAACTCAACACCACCGTGCGCGGGCCCCACGATGGGCGCCAACTGTCGTGGAATTAACAATCCGGCAAACTCAACGCCGAACACAAGGGGCTCGACACACCAAGCAAGGACGATGACGAACCCCACAAGCAGAGCACCGGAAAACAAAAGAATTTCCCACAAGAAGTCAAAACAGTAAACTCACTTCACGTGACAAAAGGGAAAAACATAGTGGCACCTATAGAGATATGCGCCATACAGCCTATCCCAGAGGAGTCCCGCCACTGGTTGTTAAAACCAATCACCTTTGACCAACAGGATTACTCTAGAAGTATCCGGAACGCAGGCTGGACTGCCTTGGTATTAGATCCGATAATTGATGGACTCCACTTTACACAAGTCCTAATGGACGGCGGCAAAGGATCTAAACCTGCTATATCAGGACACAATCCGCAAAATGGGGATAGACCCAACAACAATTCACCATAGCAACACTTCCTTTCAAGGGGTAACGCCAGGCCCAGATGCCCATTGTACGGGCTCTCTCCTGCTAGAAGTTATGTTCGGCTCACCCGACAACTTCCGCCACGAAAATCTAACTTTCCACATCGCCCCATTTACAAGTAGCTATCAAGCACTACTGGGACGCGAAGCTTTCGCCCGCTTTTAACGCGGTAATCAAGACACGCATCTCTTATACTTAAAATGCCCGGTCTGCGAGGCATCATCTCATTAAAGGGAAATATCGAGTGTTCCTCGAGCTGAAGATCAGCGGCTGCCTTGACAGCCACACACTAAACCGGCTTCACTAATCAAAGCACCTAAACAGGTCGTTCAGACCCTGGACATGGCTAGACGAGTCCGGCGTAAACATACAAGGGCTTACTAGCTACATACCCTCGTACAAGGGGCTCCGCGCATGTACAACAAGAGACAATAAAGCTCAATTTTATTCATTTTTTGAATTGTACTTTTTTTATTTAATATAACGTACATTTTCGCACGATTTCTTTCAACTAAGTTCCTCTCTTTTACAGATGAACACCGCATACGCCTGGCCCGTGATATGGCACAACGGAGACACAGCGCAGACGCCCAAAGAGGGACCCGTTCCAAGGATTCTTTTCAGATTAAGACCCTGCGTAAACCTTTTTTACTGTCTCTTGTTGATACACATCCCCCGGTTTCTTGCTATAACCGAGGTGGAGGCTGGCGTCTTGGGATGTGGCCATGTCAGAATTCTGCGTGCACTGGACAATTGTGGGCTTATTACTAAGGGCGTTCTTCACCCGTTTTCATAAAGACCGAATACCTTAGGGAGTGTTCGCATCGCGAAGTTTGGCCTTATATGCATCAGCTCAATGATGTCTTTGGTCGAATGTTGGGTTTGCCCGGCTCCTGGTTTTGCTGCCTTACGCCCGCTCTATCGGCTAAGGCGGCACCAGAGAACTATCGCGATTGTGCCCGGTTCGCCAAAGCGAGCACCTCAAGAGAGAAAGCCGAAAACCGACCGTCATGATATAGCGTGAGACCGGTCTATCACTGATGACCCACCGGAATCTTTAGGATTCCTCCACATTAACGAAGGGCTGCTTTCGAGCAGGCACACACGCCGCCTCAATTCGGGCGGCAGCGGTGCCCTGTGGGCTATATAGTAGCCCCACCGTCAAACTCCTATGGCTAAGTGAAAGTGATAAAGCATTATAGTCCGGTTGCCTACTTGGCTGCGCTTATCACCTCCTTTATAGGACCAAGACGTTGGATCAAGTGTGAAAATGCGCCTTTCATAACACCCCGCATTATATGCGTGGGGGCTGAAGCCAACGATCGCCATCTTTCGTGTTATATATACATATACATTAACGGCCGCACAGGACGTATTTTAATTCTTGAAGGCACAAGTATAAAAAGCTTTTATATTCCCTCGAAACATTGTTTTACAATAATACATGTTATTCGAACATAATATCCTTCGACCACTGCGTTTCTATTAAACAAGCGCCCTGCAGAACTTCCTGAAAATAGTCCTCGGCAGGTACTCGGCTCCCGTCTGAATCTTGGGATGCAACATCGGTGGCCTTCATCTCCGCCCAGTATGTCTTGACATGGGCAAGAGCCATCTGCGCACCCTCTATGCACGCTGACCTCTTCATTGCATTGACATGCGGCACCGC
This sequence comes from Aegilops bicornis, assembly GCA_021605145.1. Lineage (NCBI taxonomy): Eukaryota > Viridiplantae > Streptophyta > Magnoliopsida > Poales > Poaceae > Aegilops > Aegilops bicornis. Next base: position 376,307,242 of record CM038669.1, on the reverse strand, counting down.
ACCAAGGAATTGCTGCACCAAGCTAAAATAACTCTTCAGCTTGGGCCTTTCCGGCCACAGATGACTCACGACATACTTCATGGCGAGTCCGGATAACCTATTCAGCTCCGCCCATGCGGCCAAACGATCGGTTAATGTAAGTGGGCGCTCTGGATTGTGGAACTGCGACCAAAAAGCTTTTCCACTTCATGATCCTTTTGATCTCGGAAGTGTTCGTTGCCATCACGCAGCACTAGCCGCCAAGTCCGTGTAAGTATCCGCCAGACTCCACAACCGGTCCAATTGAGCATATTTAGGATCCCGAACTTCATCTCGCAGCATAAAGGGCTTTCCGGCCGCGATATCTCCGGCCCGACGTAGCTCCTCCTTCATAGCTCTCATTGCGTAATCGAGCATCCTTGGCCTCGGTAGTGGCCTTCTCCAGTCCTTCGTTCCGCCCGATCTTCTTTTTCAAGAAGCTTGCAACGGTCGGCAAAGATTCTTCAACTTCACAACCATCTCGGTCATTTCCTTCTTGCTTCAAAGAAGGAGCAGCCTGTTCGCTTTCAGCTCTTCGCCGCCTTTAAGGCAGCCAGATCACTTTTCTGGCTCGCTCCTTGGCTCGGGCGAGTTCCGCCCAAGGTTCTCCATGGCAGCGGCACCATCTGCATCAAGCATACATGTTGTAAGGCATGGGCATCAAGCCCCTTACCGTGTGTCCGCGGAGAAATCGCATACCTTGGGACTCGTCAAGCCGCTTGTTGACAAGCGCGATGTCGGCATCTGCCACGTCAATTTGCCGCTTTAGCTCGGCAAATTCATCAGTCCGGCTAGCCACCGGACACTTCGCCATCTACATAGGAAAAGAGACATCATACCTGGGATTATGATCCTCGGCGCGCCGTCATTTTTGACAATGCACCGAGTCTCAGGGGCTACTACCTATCTGCGCATCTTTTATATGCGAGGAACTGTCAAGAGGTACATCATTTCGCGTACCTCAAAACCTGTCCAAGAACTCCCGACGGCCTCGCAGTAACCCGCCTCCGCTGGATGAAATCCTTTCAATCACCGTGCCCATCAATGCACGGTGTTCTTTTGAGATAAACGCCGCCTCGAGCAGATCCTTCGCCTCCTCGACTGCAGGCACTGGGCGGTGCCGGACTCGTCCGATGGCCTTTTCCGAAGGCCGGACACGGAGGGCTTTGGGGAGCCATACGACTGCTTTCTGGCCCTGCCGGATTCGGAGAAACCCTCCGTGACGACACCTCAAGGTCGCCCGTCTCGCAAGGCGGTACGGCAGGGGGAGGCGTCCTGCTCTCCATCATCTCCGGACAAAGATCCCCTGAAGATGAGCTCAGCTGAGAAGGGCTGAGATCCGAACTACAAGGTAAAATTTCGGTTATCTTCCTCAGAAATAGAACATGGATGTTTCTTATTTTAAAACTCCCCTCTCTACTTACGGCTCGCTGGAGGGCTGATCCCTTAGGGGGGCACAAAGGCGGCCGAGGCATCTCCCGACGCAGGACCCTCCGACGAAGATTTCTTCCCCGCTTTGAGACCATGGTTTCCGGTCTTGAGGCGGTCCTCTTCTTCCCCGGATGGAGGAATTCTCGATTCCTCCTTTCCTGACAGCCTCCTTCGGGGAGGCGGTAGCTTCCTTGTTCCCCCTTCACCTTCTTCCAAAGGCGCAACCTCCAGCATCCTGGTTAACACGGGATCCGGCGTGGTCTCAGGGAGGGGGGCGGACACCTGATTAGCTTTGCTTTCACTATCCACTCCTCTTTAAGGGACAGCTGTTTTAAGGGCAATTTTATGATAAATATACGGATGGCGTGTCCGGGTACAGGACTACTTACGTGAGTATCCAGGCGATTGCAGCTCAGACCTGCATCCTCGGTCGAGTCCGGACACATTTCTTGTGATCCAAAGAACAATTTGTACATACCCATGGGAGTCGCGCCCGTAAAATGTTGGAGAGCTCGTTGTCCCTCCGGACTAAACTCCCACATGAGGCGGGGCGACGCTTGCGGGGGCAAGGTGCGGCGAATCAACATGACCTGCGTCACTGCGACTAGATTAATGTCTCTCTCTAGGAGATCTCGAATGCCGCCCTGCAACAAGGGCACGTCCTTGGACGGCCCCCAGTTAAACCCTTTATTGACCCATGAAGCTAGCTGTTGTGGGGGACCGGAGCGAAAGGCAGGTGGCGCCACCCACTTGGTGCCCCTGGGAGCTGTGATATAAAACCACTCTCGTTGCCATAAGCTGAAATCCTCTTGAAAAGAGCCCTCGGGCCATGGAGCGTCAGCATTCTTGCTTATAACAGCGCCTCCACACTCCTCGTGCTGCCCCTCGATCATCTTCGGCTCTACTTTGAAGGTCTTAATGTCGGCGTTCTGGGAACGGGGGTACCCAGACTTGCCTGCCTGCGGCCTGCGGCGTGGCTCAAGGGGTGGCCCAGTACGGCCCATCTTCATCAGCACAAGCTCAAGACCCTCGCGAGGGGCCAAGCCTCGCGGGGCGGATGACAGGAAGCTTCCTCAGGCATGGCCTCGTCAGGCTGGCTCGCGAGGAGGCGGAGAGATCAAGGCGGGGTACCTCACGAGGTGCCCATGACGCAAGCCATGACGACCAAGGGCGCCAGGCGGGCGCCAGCCCGCGCAGTGTCCTCATTTCCTCTTTGGTGCAAAGGGGCAAGCGCAGCGAGCATCAAGCGAAGGCATCCGCTTCGTGCAACAAGACCAAGACCGCCGCAACGGCAGGAAGGAAGTCATCGTGGAGCCCAAGCCAAGCGCCACCACTGTGAGCCTTTAATAGGCGAGGACCAACTTTAGTCAGGATAAGTGTACTAGTTTTTCCCCTTCAAAATGGCCAATTGTTGGCGCCCTTCCCACTCAATATCTGAGAAGAGGCCCAGGGCCTCTGCCTATAAATAGGACTAGCCACCCACAGGGCACAGAGGCCCAGACCCAGGGCTTGATCCGGCATAGAGAGATCAATCGCAGAGAGAGAGAAGCGACTGAACTCCCCATAGCAGTTCATCGCACCAGCCAAGAACAGACCCTCGCGAGGCTGTTCTTCCTTGTATTGTTCATCATCGGCCCAAGAGGCAATCCACCACACCACACACTGGAGTAGGGTGTTACACCACAATGGTGGCCCGAACCAGTATAAACCCTGTGTCTCTTATGTTGTTCTGTTGGTAGTTTAGATCCTAGCGAGGCGACGAGGTGCAGGTAGGTAGTGGGCGAAATCTTCGCGCGCACCCCAGGGTTCGAACCTAGAGGGTCTTCCAGAACCCGAAATCCGACATTTGGCGCGCCAGGTAGGGGTGCGCCGGAATCCGCCTTCCGCCGCCCTGTTCTTCGCCGACCATCGCATCCATGTCAAACGCTCGTCGGGCCCGCACCGAGCGCCGAGCCGCCTCGCTTCTGCTGCCGCTTCAGACGGCCCTCGTCGGCGGCCGCTTCGCCTGCTAACGCCGCCACCGGCTCGACGGGAACGAGCAGCAAGCATCGCCCCAAAGCACTCGCTCAGGAGGCGAGATGGCCAGATCGCTACTCCTTCACTCGCCCTAGCTGGTTCTTCGTCCCGCGCGCTCTGCGCGCCCATGGAGGCTCAAGCCGCACTCATCGCGGCAAACGAGCTCCTGCGCTATCGCCCTGTCGACGACGTCTACGAAGAGTGGCTTGACCGCGTCGCCGAGCTCGTCCGCCCCGCAGCGGGCTCCCCCGCGCCGTCCTTCTCGCTGCACCGCGCCCCGCCCTGCGCTGGCGATGAAGCTCCAGGGGTGCCTCAGCCGCCTCCCCCTCAAGAAGCGCCTGCCCTAACGCTGCGTGGCCCCTGGGCGGAACCCACTCCGTCCGGCGCCAGCGCAGCAAGAGCAGAGCTGTCAAGAGGTCCCTCGCCCCCAAGAAGCTGCCCGAGTGCTCCCTGCACCGGCTCGTCACGACCACGCTCCTGCTCCAGCATGCCAAGACCCCGCGCTGCTCCTAGCTGCAGCGCAGGGGGACCCGCAAGACCAGGCTCTTCATCGCCAAAGGCCTCCCGTGGCCATAGTAGGCTGGCGCGCCTTCACCGCCGAGCTGCGCAGCGTCGCGTGGCCCGGCAAGTTCAAGCCAGACCTGCCTCCTCGCTATGACGGCACGGCCGACCCTGCGGAGTTCCTTCAGCTCTACGAGCTGGGCATCGAAGCCGCCAACTGGGACGAGGAGGTCATGGCGAACTGGTTTCCCATGGCACTCAAGGACGGAGCCCGCACCTGGCTCCTGAACCAGGCTCCTGGCACGATCTCCTCTTGGGACGAGATGCACCCCCGCTTCATCGCCAACTTCCAAGGTACTCGCGACCGGCCTCCTGCCGTGAGCGACATGCGCCGCATCAAGCAACAACCAGGGGAGACCCTGCAGAAGTACATCCAGCGCTTCAACAACGCACGCCTCAAGATTCCCAAGGTGACCGAGGAGGCCATCATCTCAGCCTTCTCCGACGGTGTGCGTGACGTCAAGATGAAGGAGGAGCAGGTGATGCATGAAGATCTGTGCACTTCCTTGGAGCTGTTCAACTTGGCGACCAAGTGCGCCAGGGCTGAGTAAGGACGCCTTTCCCTCCTCGAGCTGCCAGCCGCAGACCCAGAAAAGGTCAAGGCGGTCGAGGACATGAGCCCGCCAAAGACCCTCAGAGAAATGCAGAAGCTCACTGGGCGCGTGACAGCACCAGGACGCTTCATCTCCAAGTTGAGGCAGCGAGCGCTGCCTTTCTTCCAGCTGATGAAGAAAAAGGGACCCTTTGAATGGACTGAAGAGGCCGACAAGGCGTTCCAAGATCTCAAGAGGTACCTAACCAGCCCTCGGTAATGGTGGCCCAGCGCCTCAGGGAACCCCGGTGCTCTACCTTGCAGCCACTCCCTACTCCACCAGCGCAGCCCTGGTGGCGGTTAGGGAGGAGCGTCGGACCAAAGCCGCGGCAGCTGCCCGGGTCAAGGCGAAGCAGGATCAAGGAAGAGCCACAGAGACCACTACCACAGCCGAGAAGGATCAGCCGCCGTAGGGGAACACACTCGGGACAGAAGAGACCCCTCCCCCTGGCGACCAGCCACTGGAGGCTCCACTGTCTCAGGAGGCGCCACGGTCTCCGGAGGGCGCCATCGACACCAGCACTCCCAACCTCGTTGAACACCTGTACTTGCCAAGACAAGATGTTATGGGACGCGAGGGCGCGGTACCCCATGCCTCAGAAACTCCTCCTCGCGCTATTGGTGGCCTCGCGCAAGCTGCAGCATTATTTTTAGGGCCACCCCATCAAGGTTGTCTCAGCGTACCCCTTGGAAAGGGTGCTCAGGAGCCCTAACTCAGCTGGAAGAGTCGATGAGTGGAACATTGAACTGCAAGCGTTTCAGCTCGAATTCAGCACAATCAGAGTCATCAAGGGGGCCGCATTGGCGGATTTCGTGGCAGAATGGACGGAGGCGCCGGGCCTCAAGGCTGATGAGGATCGATCCCTCTCCCCGAGAAGCGAGGCGCCGGACGGTTGGGTCATGTAATTCGACGGGGCATTCTCCAGGAACGGCGCGGGGGCTGGTGCGGTGCTTATATCTCCTACTCAAGACAAGCTCTACTACGCCGTGCAGCTCTGTTTCCAAAGACGGAGAAAAGGTCTCCAACAACATAGCAGAATATGAAGGCCTAATAGCAGGCCTGAAGGCCGCAGCTGCCCTAGGAGTGAAGCGCCTTACCATCAAGGGTGATTCACAACTCCTCATCAACTTCTCCAACAAGGTATACGATCCGAGGGATGAGCACATGGAAGCCTACCTCGCGGAGGTCCGCAGGATGGAGAAGCGATTCTGGGGCCGGAGTTGCGGCATGTGCCCGTGGCACCAATCAGGAGGCCGACGACATCGCCAAACGAGCATCCAGGCGGCTACCTCAGGAGCCTGGCGTCTTCGAGGAGCGGCTCTTCAAGCCCTCGGCCATGCCGTCACTGTCAAGCGTGGTGCAGCCTCGGGAGGAGCTCCCCCAGCCACCAGCCTCGGGAGCCCCGGTCTGTGGCCCGGCCTCAGGAGCGCGCCTGCTCTTGACGCTGGAGCCTCAGGAGGGGTGCTGGATCACAGAGCTCTGGAGCTACTTGACGCGAGGGACCTTGCCGGAGAAGGAGGAGGAAGCGGAGCGTGTGGCACGGCAAGCCACAGCATACTGCATCAGGGATGGAGAGCTCTACCGGAAGCGACCCAATAATGTGTCCCTATGCTGCATCTCCAAGGAGCAAGGGAAGGAACTGCTGGCAGATATACACGATGGAGACTATGGGCATCATTCATCATCGCGGACCCTCGTTGGCAAGGCGTTTCGCAGCGGGTTCTATTGGCCCACTGCGCTCAATGATGCCGTTGAACTGGTGAAGGCTTGCGAGGTCTGCCAATTCCATGCCAAGCAGATCCATCAGCCGGCGGGAGGTCTGTAAACTATACCCCTCTTGTGGCCATTCGCAGTCTGGGGGCTGGATATCCTGAGCCCATTTCCTCGGGCACCAGGGGGCTATCGCTACCTCTACGTCGCAGTGGACAAGTTCACCAAGTGGGCTGAAGTGGAAGCCGTCCGCACCATCCCCGCAGATTCTCCGGTCAAGTTCATCAAGGGCATCGTGAGCCGGTTCGGGGTGCCGAACCGCATCATCACCGACAACGGTTCGCAGTTCACCAGTAACCTCTTCAAAACATACTGTGCTAACCTTGGGACGCAGATATGCTACGCCTGGCGCATCCACGGAGCAACGGTCAGCCGAAAGGGTTAACGCGGAGGTCTTGAGAGGCCTCAAGACCAGGACATTCAAGAAGAAGCTGGAGGCCTGTGGCAGAGGTTGGTACGACGAGCTTCAGTCCGTGTTGTGGTCCATCCGCACGACCGCGACCAAGCCAACTGGCGAGACCCTGTTCTTCCTGGTTTATGGAGCTGAAGCGGTCCTCCCTCACGAGGTCAGAGGTCGTTCCGCACGGGTCCTGGCATTCGACGAGGTGCAGCAGGACGCCATGCGGGGGATGGACCTCGTGCTGGGGGAGGAGCATTGTCGGGAAGCCGCGCTCCGAGCGGCAAGATACCAACAAGCACTGCGGCGATACCACTACCACAACATCTGCCCCAGGACTCTCGAGGTAGGGGACCTCGTGCTTAGGCGGGTTCTCTCCAGGGAGGGACTGCATAAGCTCTCTCCCATGTGGGAGGGCCCGTTCAAGGTTGTTCATGTTTCCAGGCCCGGCTCCAGACTTGGAGACTCGGGGAGGGTGCCCGTCCGTAACGCGTGGAACATCCAGCACCTCCGGAGGTTTTACCCCTAAAAAGGCCCAGAGCCTATGAAGAAGGCGAACGCCTGTGAAGCGATGCGTCTTGGAAAAGGCCCAGAGCCTGTGAAGAAGGCAAACGCCTGTGAAGAGCTGCGTTTTGGAAAAGGACCAGAGCCTGTGAAGAAGGCGAACGCCTGGGAAACGCTGCGTTTTGGAAAAGGCCCAGAGCCTGTGAAGAAGGCGAACGCCTGTGAAGCGCTGCGTCTTGGAAAAGGCCCAGAGCCTGTGAAGAAGGCGAATGCCTGTGAAGCTATTGCGTTTTGGAAAAGGCCCAGAGCCTGTGAAGAAGGCGAAGGCCTATGAAGCTGTTGCGTTTTGGAAAAGGCCCGGTGCCTGTGAAGAAGGCAAGCGCCTGTGAAGTTCATCTTTCTGAGAAAGGCCCGGAGCCTCTGAAGAAGGCCAATGCCTGTGAAGCTCGCCGCCCGTGACACTCTCACATAATAATGAGTTGGGGTTGTACACGCCCCGGAGTCTCAGGAGCGCCGGCCTCAGGCCCTGGGGCTCCCTCCCAAGCCCAGTGGCAGCACTTAGCTCCGCGCTGGTGAGAAGACGTCGAAGACTAGATTAGGTGCCGGACGCGGCTTTTCTCATTTGCTTTCTGCAGTTGGCTTGTTCATTCCCATTTGAATTTTTAGCGAAGTTGTTGACATCTTTGGCTTGTGACTCCTTGCCTTTTCGCTCCCCTGCCTCGATTTCTCTCGCGCAAGTCTCGCGAGGAAGCAGCTGAGCACCCTCCTGGCGTTTTCTGCCCTTATCGTTTGAGGCTTCCCTACCCGGGTCCACTACAGGAGCACCCCTCTAGTCCGTGCCCCACGGGCACCGCGACACGAACACAGGACCTTCTAGACTAACCTTCGCAGGACATGAAGCGTTCGACGAGGCCTTGGCCTCGGGAAGCAAAGGCCACGACAGGCGCCCCCGAGCTAAGTAATTTCTACGCGTAGGCATGTGGCACAAAGGCATAATACCGAAATAGCGGAAACAGTACAATAATTAACAGCAATAGTCCAAGCACGCCCCCGCGGGGCCCTACACTACTGTGTCTTTACGCAGAAAAAAGAAAAAGAACAAAACAGGCGCGACTCGCCCGACACCAACTCGCGGGGAGGCTCGAACTACCTCCGAAGCTCAGGCGGACTCCATCTCGCGCTTTACCGAGGCGCGACGGCGGGCAGACCCGCTACCTCCCTCCAGGCGGGCGCGGCGGCACGGAAGCTGATCGCGGCCACCGCTGGAGGAGCCGCTGCCCGAAGAAGGGTCGTCAAAGCTCGATGAACCCCGAGCGCCGCCGACCACGCGCGCGCTGTCGTCTTCATCGTCGCTGGGGCTGGGCCCACGGCCGCGGTCGTCGTTTTCAGGGCAGCATCCAGCGCGACGACCGTCTTCCCCGAACACCCTCACGTAGAGGGTGGCATCGCCGTCGAACTTGAAGTGCAGGGTGCACCGCCGGCTCAGACCACGCGCGTGGGCAAACGTTTGCCAGCCACGGGTCAGGGCCACGCTCCCGGCTGCAGAGACCTCCAGCGAAGCCCAGGAGGCCCGGCTGCAGCAACCATCCGCCTGAAGCCAGAGGCCGCCCGGGGCACCGGCCGGAAGCTCACCTAAGAGGAAGCGAGGAAGCTGGAGCCGGGGTCTTTGAGCCGGCTCCGCCGACCACACTAACGAACTCCGCAGCACCTCTGCCGAGTGGAAGCGTGGCCTAGGGGGTCGCGCGGCCGTAGCGCGCCACCCAGCAACGGCTTGCCGCCCGTCACCGCGCGGGAGATCACCTCCATGGCCGCGAGGAGCCACCATGGGAGCCACAGGGTGTTTGCGAGGACGGCCTCGACCGCGCTTGGGCGGGGGAGAGTCAGGCTCCACCTGGCGGGCCTTTCCTTTTTCCGCGGCCGAGAACCTCTTCGGCGGAGCCATTAAGAAGGAGAAGCAAGAGGGAATGGACTAGAAGGGCATGCACCGTTCCGTACTTATAGACGGGGAAGGCCAACCGGCGACCTCCATGATCACAGGTAATCATGACCCGCTTTGCATGCAGGGACTTGTCAATTTGTGCAGTTGTCGAGGCGTCGTGGGGAAGCAGGAGCGCCCATGTCCAATCAACCGCCACGTGGCGCCCAAGGCCGCAGGCTGTTAGGGCCCGCGGTGCTTCGCACTTGCCCCTTCGCTTCTCTGCTCAGCCAAGTCCAGGCGCGCCTTTGGCCCGGGAGCTATCGCTGCTTCGGGAACGGGGTACCCAGACTTGCACGCCACGGCCTGCGGCGTGGCTCAAGGGGTGGCCCAAAGACGGCCCATCTTCATCAAAGATAAGCTCAAGACCTCGCGAGGGCCAAGCCTCACGGGCGGACGATGTGAAGCTTCCTCAGGCACGGCCTCGTCAGGCTGGCTCGCGAGGAGGCGGAGAGATCAAGGTGGGGTACCTCACGAAGTGCCCATGACGCAAGCCATGACGACCAAGGGCGCCAGGCGGGCGCCAGCCCGCGCATTGTCCTCATTTCCTCTTTGGTGCAAAGGGGGCAAGCGCAGGCGAGAGCATCAAGCAAAGGCATCCGTTTCGATGCAACAAGACCAAGACCGTCGCAACGGCAGGAAGGAAGTCATCATGGAGCCCAAGACGGCATCACCACCAGAGCCTTTGACAGGCGAGGACCAACTTTAGTCAGGATAAGTGTACTAGATGTTCCCCTTCAAAATAGCCAATTGTTGGCGCCCTTCCCGCTCAATATCTGGGAAGAGGCCCAGGGCCTCTGCCTATAAATAGGACTAGCCACCCACAGGGTAGAGAGGCCCGGACCCAGAGCTTGATCCGGCATAGAGAGATCAATCGCAGAGAGAGAGAGAGAGAAGCGACTGAACTCCCCATAGTAGTTCATCGCACCAGCCAAGAACAGACCCTCGCGAGGCTGTTCTTCCTTGTATTGTTCATCATCAGCCCAAGAGGCAATCCACCACACCACACACTGGAGTAGGGTGTTACACCACAATGGTGGCCCGATCCAGTATAAACCCTGTGTCTCTTGTGTTGTTCTGTTGGTAGTTTAGATCCTAGCGAGGCGGCGAGGTGCAGGTAGGTAGTGGGCGAAATCTCCGTGCGCACCCCAGTGTTCGAACCTAGAGGGTCTGCCGGAACCCGAAATCCGACACTTAAGCCACAATCCGAAGTGAGGAGTAATGCGGAGGAAGGCTTCGCACACAACGGTGAACGATGAGATGTGGAGGATGGACTCCGGAGCCAAGTCGTGGAATTCCAGCCCATAATAAAACATGAGCCCCCTCACGAAGGGGTCCGTCGGGAAGCCTAGCCCCCGAAGGAAGTGAGACGCGAACACCATGCTCTCACCAGGCTTGGGAGTGGGAATAACCTGCCCTTGAGCAGGCAGCCTATGCGAGATTTCGCGGTTAGATACCCGGCATCTCTCAGCTTTTAGCACGTCTTCTTCCGTAACGGAGGAAGGCATCCACCAGCCTTGAAGGCCGGAGCCGGACATCATCGAAGGTCCGAAGCGCCTGAATCTGGAGCTTTGGGTGTTGGAACTCGAGGCGAGAGGCGGATTTGATTGAGATTGAAAGAAAGGACTAGAGCCTTGGTCTCTTTATCAAGAGGTTGAATACCAAGAGCCCTCCCCGTGACCATTTGGGACTCACCTTCGATTGAGGAAATATACCAACGGGCACGATTGGGTTACCCACGCCCGTATTGATGAGAATCCCGGAATAAGGGGACACGATCTCTGCTTCGACAAGGCGTGCCAAGGAAACCGCCTCGCTAAATGCACTGAGGTGGGACAGTAAAACGATTCGACTAAAGGCTTGGCTGTGGTGTGATGTCACGCTGCGAAATACGTCAGTAGATTGGATTTGTGTAAATATTATTCTATCAACGGTGGTATGTGGAACTTATTTTGCAGAGCCGGACACTATCCTTGTGTTCAAAATCTTCTATGAAGTATTCGGAGGAGGAACCCGCCTTGCAATGTCGAAGACAATCTGCGCGCCGGACTCGTCGTCATTGAAGCCTGGTTCAGGGGCTACTGAGGGAGTCCTGGATTAGGGGGTGTCCGGATGGCCGTACTATAGCCTTTGGTCGGACTCCTGGACTATGAATATACAAGATTGAAGACTTCGTCCCGTGTCCGGATGGGACTTTCCTTGGCGTGGAAGGCAAGCTTGGCGATACGGATATGAAGATCTCCTCCCATTGTAACCGACTCTGTGTAACCCTAGCCCTTTCCGGTGTCTATATAAACCGGAGGGTTTTAGTCCGTAGGAGGAACAACAATCATACCATAGGATAGCTTCTAGGGTTTAGCCTCTCACGATCTCGTGGTAGATCTACTCTTGTACTACCCATATCATCAATATTAATCAAGCAGGAGTAGGGTTTTACCTCCATGAGAGGGCCCGAACCTGGGTAAAAACATTGTGTCCCTTGTTTCCTGTTACCATCCGCCTAGACGCACAGTTCGGGACCCCCTACCCGAGATCCACCGGTTTTGACACCGACACCAAGCTTGCCTTCCACGCCAAGGAGATTCCCATCCGGACACGGGACGAAGTCTTCAATCTTGTATCTTCATAGTCCAACAGTCCGGCCAAAGGTTATAGTCCGGCTGTCCGGATACCCCCTAATCCAGGACTCCCTTAGTAGCCCCTGAACCAGGCTTCAATGACGATGAGTCCGCGCAGATTGTCTTCGGCATTGCAAGGCGGGTTCCTCCTCCGAATACTTCATAGAAGATTTTGAACACGAGGATCGTGTCCGGCTCTGCAAAACAAGTTCCACATACCACCGTAGAGAGAATAATATTTCCACAAATCTAATCTGCTGACGTATTGCGTAGCGTGACATCACACCCCAGCCAAGCCTTTATTCGAATCGTTTTTCACACCCTACCTCAGCGCGTTTCACGAGGCGGTTTCCTTGGCATGTCTTGTCGAAGCAGAGATCGTGTCCCCTTATCACGGGATTCTCATCAATATGGACGTGGGTAACCCAACCGCGCCATTGATTACGGTGCTTGGGGGATAAGCGAGTTTTACCAGGCTGGTGGGGACGCATAGTTTTGTCCGCCCATATAAAGGGATAAGGATTCACCTTTTTCTACCCACGCCTTCTTCCTCCTTGCTCACCCATTCTTCGCACACTCGAGCTCCAGCACCCAAGTCCACATTCCCATCCTCAACCTTCTCCAACAATGTCCAGAGCGGGAGGCAAGTGGATGGTCTCCTCCGTCACGGAGGGACACATCAAGAAGCTGAGGGCAGCCGGATACCTGCCCGATGATATTGCACACCGGCTCCCAGATGCGGGGCAGCTCATCCCCACCCCCAGGCCCACGAGAGGGTAGTGTTCCTTACCCATTTCCTCCACGGGCTAGGATTTCCCCTTCACCCATTCGTCCGGGGGTTCATGTTCTACTACGGCCTGGATTTCCACGATCTGGCCCCGAACTTCATCCTCAACATATCGGCGTTCATCGTCGTGTCTGAGGCCTTCCTCCGCATCAAACCCCACTTCGGCTTATGGCTGAAGACCTTCAATGTCAAACCGAAGGTGGTGAGTGGCTGCCAGGCGGAGGCGGAGGCGCCATGGTGGGCAAAATGCCCAATGTCACATGGCTCGAGGGCTCCTACGTGGAGACCATAAAGGGGTGGCAATCGGGGTGGTTCTACATCACCGAGCCGCGCGGCACCACATGGGCGGCGGCCCCCGAATTTCGATCCGGAATCCCTACGCGGCTCACCTCCTGGAAAGAGAAGGGCCTGCCCTAGGGTAGTCCGGGAGAGCTGACTGGACTCCAAACATGTATCCAAAACATGGTGAACAAGAAGCTCAAGCTTGTCAACATAGTCCAGGTCATGCTCATCTGCCGGATCCTCCCGTGTCAACAACAGGCGTTCAATTTGTGGGAGTTCGATCCGGCCCAGCACCAAACTCTGAGCGAGCTCTTCGACACAACACAAGAGGATGCTTGGAAGGTGCTATTTAAGGGCGCCGAGGTTCCCCTCCCTTACCGAGGATCATGGATTCAGTGAAGCGCCAAGCCAGCGCGGTAAGATATTTTATCTCTTGTAGGGTATTCATTTTTCATAGTTTAACTACGTGCGGGACTTGAGCTTCCATGCCTTTGACAGGAATGGGTGGAGACATCGGGGCAGATTGATTGTCCAGCCCCCCTACCCGAAGACCTCACGACGCCTCTCTCGACGGAGATGCTTACTCCGGCTCCTTATGAGGTGCCGGAGAAAAAGGTCAAGAAGAAGGCCACGGGAACCCGAAAGAGTTCCCGGTGCCAGGTGTTATCGGACTCATCGTCCGATGACTCCGAGACGCACTCCTCCCGTGGAAACGAGGAGGAGGCTGATAAAGGTTCTTCCCCTCCAGCCGGGGAAGATAAGAAGAGGAAGGCCGCCCCAACTAGAGAGGCCGGAGGGTCCAAGAAGGGAAGGAATCTCCCTCTGGACTACTCCACCACCGTCGCCGATAGCGAAGACGAGTGGCCAACCAGGGCCAAGCCCTTGGCAAGATCGTAAGTATTCGGACACCAGAGTAACTCGTGGCACCGTTTAATTGCACAGCTTCTTCTAACACCGGACACGGTTATGCAGTCCGTCCCGGGCCCGCATCGACGTATCCTCGTCGAGCGGTTCTTTGGATCCATCGGCCATGAGCAGCGGAGGATCACTTCCGACTGCCTCCACCCCTCGCCCTACGGACAACACCGAGGTGTTGTCTCAAAGGGCACCAAGCCGAGGGGAGGTAGTCCTGGGGGTGCCACAAGGCGACCTTCCGGACTACAGGCGCAAAGGGAGCAAGGCTCCCAAGGGCTCCAAGTTCGGCCCAGGGCGTAATACCGCACCGGAACCTCCAGTGGTTCCGGACTCCGGCAGGCGGCCCCCCACTAAGAGGGGCAAGCCTACCGTGTCGGTGACCTCCGTCCAACCGGAGGCACCGGATAATTTGCTGGAGGTGCTTAACGGCGCCTCCATCGACGAGGAGCACCACACTATTATGAGTGCGGTGATCCAGAAGGTTCAGTCCGCCAAGAGCAGGCTGACAGAAGCTGTACAGCCTTTTAACAGGCTTTGAGGTAAGTATTAAAAATATACGAAAATATTACCGCACAGACAGTAGCCCCTGATGCCCTGTTTGGTATTCGCAAAGAAAAGCCAAATAGGGGATCAAATAATATCTGCAGGAGTCTAATACAAGTATGTCTATATGCGAATGCAGGCTTCAGCCGACCTCTGCCAGACCGGATCATGGAGGTCGCCAAGATCGAAGGTAACCTCGAGCGGTCCGAGAAAGAGCTCGGCCTTGCCAAGAAGCAGCTCGAGGAGAACAAAGGTAAGTAATACCTTGTGTAAGTATATAAAAAGATGCAGTTGTAAAAATGACAGGATCATTGTGGATATACCAGGGGCCACGACCGAGGTGGTGACCCTGAAGCAAGCGCTGTCCGAGGCCAAAAACAAAGCGTCCGCGGAGCGCACCGAGCGGGGGAAACAAGAGGCGCGGGTGGCGGAGGTGCAGCAAGAGCTCCAGACTCTCGTGAAAAAACACGAGAGTTTGGAGCTTGAATCAAAGACGCGAGAGTCCGAGCTTGCCTTGGCCCTCGAGAGCGCTAGGCATGCCAAGGCCGAAGCCCAAAAGGCCCTCCAGGAAATTGAGTCGATGAAGAAGATAGCGGCAGGTAAGGCATTCATTATGCAAAGCAAGCACGTGAAAGTGAATTACTTGTTACTTACCCGGGTCCGGAGCTCTCCAGGAGCATTCACAGATTTGCCCCGCAGTGTGTCAGATACCGCAAAGCACTACCAAGCCGAGGAGGGGATCTCGACGGAGAAGGTGTTCTGGTCTTAGTATACTGAGGCCGAACACCCGGTGCCCTTAAGCGACCAGCTGAAGCAATTGGTCGAGCTCCATAAGGCGGCCGAACAGGCCATGAAGGGTCTTATAGTTCGGTTGTGGCCTGGAGAGGCCATGTCAGGGAGCTACTTCGGGCTGGTGAAGCGGCTTGTGGATGCCTGTCCTTGGCTTGAGGTCATCAAGCACTCCGTCTGCATCGAGGGCGCCCACAGGGCGCTTGCCCGTGTTAAAGTACACTGGGGTAAGATGGACGCTGAGAAACTGGTGAAGGATGGGCCACCGCAGGGCAAGGAGCATCGCCACCCTGAGATGTACTATGAGGGTGTCCTGAAGGGTGCCCGCCTTGTGGCGGATGAATGTTCCAAAGATGTAATTTTTGAGTGAACTCGCGTGTGTGATCATGTACGCTGAAAACTTGTTCATATGCGCTATGCAACGCTCGTTTGAATTTCAAATATTACCTTCTGTGCGGCCGTTTATTAAATCTGAGAGATGGCGAGTCGTCGGCTTCTGCCCACATGCCACGAGTGTTGGGTTGTTCGGGATAAACCTGAGCTCTCTTTTTCCCATTCTAGGGTCCTTCGAGGGAGGTGCTCAGCACAACGAACAAGGCAATCGGATTATAATGCTTTATCACTCTCACTTAGCCAGAGAATTCTATAATTTTAAATTTTGGCGAAGCCCCTAGTATTCGGAAGACCGAGTTTGGGGCGCTATACTCGCCTAAGCCGGACAAAGCCGACTCCTCGCTCTAAGCGGCATAAGTCTTTAGGGACTCGAAACCTCTCGAACAGCGACCAGCTCTCGCCTTATCATGACAGTCAGTTTTAGCTTTCTCTACTGAGGTGCTTAGCCCAGCTGAACCGGGGCACAATCGCAGTAGTTCTCCCAGTGCTACCTTAGCCGATATAGCGGAACGTAAGGTACCAAAACATGGGAGCCGGGCAAACCCGACTACTGACCCAAGACATGATTCGGAGCTGATGCATATAATGCTATAAGTTTGGGGTGCCGCACTTGTGTAAGTGTTCGAACTTCTCATGCCGTATTATGGGGTGCTTAAGCCCCTGGCGCATTGACCGTACCAAAGTGTACGGGTGCTAAATGTCATGAATGAACACACACACACACACACACACACACACACACACACACACACACACACACACACACACACACACACACACACACATATATATATATATATATATATAAGGGAAGGAATAGAGAATGCAATAATAGACTGAAGCTATGCATTGTTTTATTCGAGAAGGTGCATTAAAGCAGAGCGATACAAGTAGTGCGATAAGCAAAAAATGGGACTATTTGACATGTCCCCTCTGGGGGCAAGCTGCGGAATGGTATTTAAAGTAGGTATTTTGCTCGTTATAGAGACCACCTGGGGGTTCCATGGTGCGACGTAGATTTTCTGCCTCCCTGGTTGTTGTATCGTGCGTTCGGCAATTATACTGCCGGACAGGGCTTCCAGAGAGTAAAGTCCTGAAAGAGAAAAAATAACAAAGTAGGAAGCCCCTAGTGCGGTTGAGCCGCGTTTTGGGGCGTGCCGTAGTCGTGCCCCTCCCCCTGTGCCCATGGTATTTTCAATGCGTAATTATGTACGCGTGGCACGTATGTCGTTGTTTGGCTGGGGCTGGGGTAGGGGCTGCATTGCTATGCAAGCTCGGAATGTGCCAGGCGGTCTTGTTGCAGATTACTCCCGGCGCGCTTGAAGGCGTTCGGGCGTTTGATCGCCGGACTGGAGAATTGCCTTGAGAGGCTTCTTTGTACTTCTGCTGCGAGGGCCGCAGTGTGCTCCTCCATTCGGAGAGAGCGCTCTGTGTTTCCATTGACTGTGATGACCCCCCGAGGTCCTGGCATTTTTAGCTTGAGGTATGCATAGTGCGGCACCGCATTGAATTTTGCAAATGCGGTTCGCCCGAGTAGTGCGTGATAGCCAATGCGGAATGGGACTATATCGAAGATTAACTTTTCAGAAATTATCCGGGGATCCGAAGACCACTTCCAGTGTGACTGAGCCTGTGCAATGGGCCTTTACACCTGGTATGACGCCTTTAAAGGTCGTTTTTGTGGGTTTCATCCTTGAGGGATCTATACCCATTTTTCGCACTGTGTCCTGATAAAGCAGGTTCAGTTGCCGCCGTCCATAAGGACTCGAGTGAGGTGAAATCCGTCAATGATTGGGTCTAGGACCAATGCGGCGAATCCGCCATGGCGGATACTAGTGGGATGGTCCCTGCGATCGAAAGTGATCGGACAGGAGGACCATGGGTTGAACTTTGGGGCGACGGGTTCCAATGCGTATACGTCCCTTAACGCACGCTTCTGCTCCCTCTTGGGGATGTGGGTTGCGTATATCATGTTCACCGTCCGCACTTGTGGGGGAAACCCCTTCTGTCCTCCGGTGGTCGGCGGTCGGGGCTCCTCCTCGTCGTTGCTATGTAGCCCCTTTTCTTTGTTTTTGGCATTTAACTTGCCGGCCTGCTTGAACACCCAACAATCCCTGTTGGTGTGGTTGGCTGGCTTGTCGGGGGTGCCATGTATCTAACACGAGCGATCGAGTATACGGTCCAAACTGGACAGGCCCGGAGTACTTCGTTTGAATGGCTTTTTTCGCTGACCGGGCTTGGAGCCCCTGAATCCGGCATTGACTGTCGTATCCTCTGTATTGTTGCTGTTTATGCGACGCTTGTGTTTGTTGCGATGTGACTTACCATTGCCGTCCTTGGTATCCGAACTACCAGGGTTCTTTGATATGTTATTGCTGCGAGCCAGCCAGCTGTCCTCTCCCGTACAAAAGCGGGTCATGAGCGTCGTGAGGGCTGCCATAGACTTCAGCTTTTCCTGGCCAAGGTGCCGGGCAAGCCACTAGTCACGGATGTTATGCTTGAAAGCTGCTAGGGCCTCTGCATCCGGACAGTCGATGATTTGATTTTTATTGGTTAGGAACCGTGTCCAGAATTGCCTGGCCGATTCCTCTGGCTGTTGAATTATGTGGCTCAAGTCATCGGCGTCTGGTGGTCGCACATAAGTGCCCTGGAAGTTGTCGAGGAATGCGGCTTCCAAATCTTCCCAACAGCCAATGGATTCTGCTGGCAGGCTGTTGAGCCAATGCCGAGCTGGTCCTTTAAGCTTGAGTGGGAGGTATTTGATGGTGTGTAGATCGTCACCATGGGCCATGTGGATATGCAGGAGGTAGTCTCAATCCATACCGCAGGATCTGTTGTACCATCGTATGATTCAATATTTACGGGTTTAAAACCCTCTGGGATTTGATGATCCATTACTTCATCTGTGAAGCATAGGGGGTGTGCGGCGCCTCTGTACTGGGCTATATCACGACGCAGCTCGAATGAGTCTTGTCTGCTGTGTTCGGCCCGGCCGGATTTACTTTTACTGTATCCGGCGTGATGGTTATCGTCTCTCGCAGTGAGGCGCCCTCGTGATCCGTAGATCGATCTTGCTTGCTTTGCTTTATCCTCCAATATGTCTCGCAGGTCTAGCACATTTCCCTGTGCCTTTACATTTTTCTATGAATGGCGACGGGGGGCGGCTTGAGCTTTTTGCTGAAATATCTCTATCGCGGCCGCGAGGTGGCTGATCAGCCCGTCATACGCTGGGGATGTAGGTTTTAATGCTTCCTCCTCTAATCGGGTAGCAACCTGCGCTTTAGGTAGCTCTTGGAGGGGCGTTCAAGTTCATATTCCTCGGCCGCAAGGACTTCAGTCCATCTGTCAGCCAGCAGGTCTCGATCGGCTTTGAGCTGCTGTTGCTTTTTCTTAAGGCTATTCGCTGTGGCCGTAGGCCGGCGCTTGAAGCGCTCTTGTTCGGCGGGATCCTCAGGCACGACAAATTCATCATTGTCGAGGCTTGCCTCGTCTTCGGAGGGAGGCATGTAATTGTTGGAAATATGCCCTAGAGGCAATAATAAAATGGTTATTGTTGTATGTCCTTGTTCATGATAATTGTCTACTGTTCATGCTAATTGTATTAACTGGAAACCGTAATACATGTGTGAATACATAGACCACAACATGTCCCTAGTAAGGCTCTAGTTGACTAGCTCGTTGATCAATAGATGGTTATGGTTTCCTGACCATGGACATTGGATGTCATTGATAACGGGATCACATCATTAGGAGAATGATGTGATGGACAAGACCCAATCCTAAGCATAGCACAAGATCGTGTAGTTCGTTTGCTAGAGCTTTTCTAATGTCAAGTATCATTTCCTTAGACCATGAGCTTGTGCAACTCCCAGATACCGTAGGAGTGCTTTGGGTGTATCAAACGTCACAACATAACTGGGTGACTATAAAGGTGCACTACAAGTATCTCCGAAAGTGTCTGTTGGGTTGGCACGAATCGAGACTGGGATTTGTCACTTCGTATGACGGAGAGGTATCTCTGGGCCCACTCGGTAATGCATCATCATAATGAGCTCAATGTGACTAAGAAGTTAGTCACGGGATCATGCGTTACGGAACGAGTAAAGTGACTTGCAGGTAACGAGATTGAACGGGGTATTGGGTACCGACGATCGAATCTCGGGCAAGTAACATACCGATTGACAAAGGGAATCGAATACGGGATTGATCGAATCCCCGACATCGTGGTTCATCCGATGAGATCATCACGGAACATGTGGGAACCAATATAGATCCCGCTATTGGTTATTGGCCGGAGAGGTGTCTCGGTCATGTCTGCATGGTTCCCGAACCCGTAGGGTCTACACACTTAAGGTTCGATGACGCTAGAGTTGTTATGGGAAATAGTATGTGGTTACCAAACGTAGTTCGGAGTCCCGGATGAGATCCCAAACATCATGAGGAGTTCCGGAATGGTCCGGCGGTGAAGATTGATATATTGGAAGAAGGGTATTGGAGTCTGGAAGTGTTCTGGGGGTACCAGGCTATGGCCAGCATGACTGAAAGGTGTTTCGGGAGCCCCGGCAAGTGTTGGAGGGCCTCATGGGCCAAAGGGGAAGGGCAAACCAGCCCACTAAGGGGTGGTGCGCCCCCCCCCCCCCACAGCCTTTCCCACGTTACTTGGGGAGGTGGGGCGCCTCCACCTGGCTTGGGAGGCAAGCCTCCACCTGCTTGGCTTGGCGGGCAAGTCTCCCTAGGATTCTCCCTAAGGAGATCCAATCTGCTTGGCCGCCGCCCCCTAGGGGAAACCCTAGGGCGCCTCCCCCTCTCCCCTTGCCCCTATATATAGTGTAGGGGTGGGAGGGAAGCCGCACCCCTTCCCTGGCGCAGCCCCTCCCTCCTCCAACTCTTCCTTCTCCTCCATAGAGCTTGGCGAAGCCCTGCAGGAATACCACAAGCTCCACCACCACACCGTCGTGTTGCCGGAGTTCTCCCTCAACTTCTCCTCTCCCCTCGCTGGATCAAGAAGGAGGAGACGTCCCCGGGTTGTACGTGTGTTGAACGCGGAGGCGCCGCCCGTTCGGCGCGAGATCGGATCTTCCACGAT
This sequence comes from Aegilops bicornis, assembly GCA_021605145.1. Classification (NCBI taxonomy): domain Eukaryota; kingdom Viridiplantae; phylum Streptophyta; class Magnoliopsida; order Poales; family Poaceae; genus Aegilops; species Aegilops bicornis. Next base: position 376,286,564 of record CM038669.1, on the reverse strand, counting down.
TTGAATCGCCGTGAGTACGACTCCATCAACCGTGTTCTTGTAACGCTTCCGCTTAGCGATCTTCAAGGGTATGAAGATGCACTCCCTCTCTCTCGTTTCTAGCATCTCATAGATTGATCTTGTTGACACGTAGGAAAATTTTGAATTATTGCTACGTTCCCCAACAGTGGCATCATGAGCTAGGTCTATGCGTAGATTCTATGCACGAGTAGAACACAAAGTAGTTCTGGGCAATGATTTGTTCAATTTTCTTGCCGTTACTAGTCTTATCTTGATTCGGCGGTATTGTGGGATGAAGCGGCCCGGACCGACCTTACACGTACACTTACGTGAGACAGGTTCCACCGACTGACATGCACTTGATGCATAAAGTGGCTAGCGGGTGTCTGTCTCTCCCACTTTAGTCAGATCGGATTCGATGAAGAGGGTCCTTATGAAGGGTAAATAGCAATTGGCATATCACCGTTGTGGCTTTTGCGTAGGTAAGAAATGTTCTTGCTAGAAACCCATAGCAGCCACGTAAAACATGCAACAACAATTAGAGGACGTCTAACTTGTTTTTGCAGGGTATGATATGTGATGTGATATGGACAAAAGGATGTGATGAATTATATATATGTGATGTATGAGATTGATCATGTTCTTGTAATAGGAATCACGACTTGCATGTCGATGAGTATGACAACCGGAAGGAGCCATAGGAGTTGTCTTAATTTATTGTATGACCTGTGTGTCAATGAAAAACGCCATGTAATTACTTTACTTTATTGCTAACTGTTAGCCATAGTAGTAGAAGTAATAGTTGGCGAGACAACTTCATGATGACACGATGATGGAGATCATGGTGTCATGCCGGTGACGAAGGTGATCATGCCGCGCCTCGAAGATGGAGATCAAAGGCGCAAGATGATATTGGCCATATCATGTCACTTTATGATTTGCATGTGATGTTTGTCATGTTTACATCTTATTTGCTTAGAACGACGGTAGCATAAATAAGATGATCCCTCGCTAAAATTTCAAGAGATGTGTTCCCCCTAACTATGCACCGTTGCGAAGGTTCGTTGTCTCAAAGCACCATGTGATGATCGGGTGTGATAGATTCTAATGTTCTCATACAATGGGTGTAAGCCAGATTTACACATGCAAAACACTTAGGTCGACTTGACGAGCCTAGCATGTACAGACATGGCCTCGGAACACAAGAGACCGAAAGGTCGAACATGAGTCGTGTAGTAGATACGATCAACATGAAGATGTTCACCGATGATGACTAGTCCTACTCACGTGATGATCAGACACGGTCTAGTGACTCGGATCATGTATCACTTGGATGACTAGAGGGATGTCTATCTAAGTGGGAGTTCATTAAATAATCAGATGAACTTAATTATCATGAACATAGTCAAAAGGTCTTTGCAAATGATGCCGTAGCTTACGCTTTAGTTCTACTGTTTTAGATATGTTCCTAGAGAAAATTTAGTTGAAAGTTGATAGTAGCAATTATGCGGACTGGGTCCGTAAACTGAGAATTATCCTCATTGCTACGCAGAAGGATTATGTCCTTAATGCACCGCTCAGTGAGCTGAACCTCGAGCGTCGGTTGTGGATGTTGCGGACATCTGACATACACGTTTTGATGACTACATGATAGTTCAGTGCGTAATGCTAAATGGTTTAGAATTGAGGCACCAAAGACGTTTTTGAAACATCGCAGAACATATGAGATGTTCCAAGGACTGAAATTAGGATTTCGTGTTAGTGCCCACGCCAAGAGGTATGAGACCTCTGACAAGTTTCTTAAGCCTGCAAACTAAGGAGAAAAGCTCAATCGTTGAGCATGTGCTCAGATTATATGAGTACTACAATCGCTTGAATCGAGTGGGAGTTAATCTTCTAGATGAGATAGTGATGGTTCTCCAAAGTCACTGCCACCAAGCTACTAGAACTTAGTGATGAACTATAACATATCAGGGATAGATATGATGATCCTTGAGCTATTCGCGACACCGCGAAAGTAGAAATCAAATAGGATCATCAATTGTTGATGGTTAGTAAAACCACTAGTTTCAAGAAGGGCAAGGGCAAGAAAGGGATACTTCATGAAACGACAAATCAGTTGCTGCTCTAGTGAAGAAACCCAAGGTTGAACCCAAACCCGAGACTAAGTGCTTCTGTAATAAGGGGAACGGTCACTGAAGCAGAACTACCCTAGATACTTGGTAGATGAGAAGGCTGGCAAGGTCGATGAAGTATGTTGGATATACATTATATTAATGTGTACTTTACTAGTACTCCTAGTAGCACCAGGGTATTAGATACCGGTTTGGTTGCTAAGTGTTAGTAACTCGAAATAAAAGGCTACGGAGACTAGCTAAAGGTGAGATGACGATATGTGTTGGAAGTGTTTCCAAGGTTGATGTGATCAAACATCGCACACTCCATCTACCATCGGGATTGGTGTTAAACCTAAATAATTGTTATTTGGTGTTTGCATTGAGCATAGACATGATTGGATTATGTTTATCGCAATACGGTTATTCATTTAAGAAGAATAATGGTTGCTCTGTTTATTTGAATAATACCTTCAATGGTATTGCACCTAAAATGAATGGTTTATTGAATCTCGATCGTAGTGATACACATGTTCATGCCAAAAGATATAATATAGTAATGATAGTACCACATACTTGTGGCAATCGCAATTTGAGTCATATTGGTATAAAACGCATGAAGAAGCTCCATGTTGATGGATCTTTGGACTCACTGCTTTTTGAAAAGATTGAGACATGCGAACCATGTCTATTGGTATATATGCATGAAGAAACTCCATACAGATGGATCGTTTGGACTCACTTGATTTTGAATCACTTGAGACATGCAAATCATACCACATGGGCAAGATTACTGAAAGGCCTCGTTTTTTTTTTGAAGGATCAGTGACAGTGGGAGAGGCTCCCACTGACTTTGTATTACTCACCACATAATAATTACAAGAGTGTTACAATGGGTTTTAGGCCCCCCCGGCCATATGGGAATCAAAAGTAGGACTAGCGATCCAAATTTACAATAAATTCAGAAAGAAAAGGATGAACCTTCTCGGACGATTGTGAATCACCGGACCTAACAAATGTTTGAACCTGGCCAGCCACGCCATTTAACGAAAGTGTGGTATCCCCTGAAATGTTGATTGTTTCTTTCCATCCACGGGCTCCAAGCTGCAAGAAGAAAAATATCCATAAAGAGCGGTTGACGCCATTCCTCTTTGCCGCCATGTAAGATGGCTAACCGATTAGTTCCTCTGGCGAGTTAGGCCAACCTTGCTCCAACATTGTTTGGCAAAAGGGCACTCAAAGAAGAGATGTTCTACAGTCTCTTGGTGGGTTTTGGCAGAGCATGCAAGCGTAGTTGCCCCTGTCACAAAGAAAGTGTCGTCTCTTCAAAGATGTTCCCGGTATTCAAACGATCAACGAAGCAGCCATCCAAACATCTTAAACTTGATCGGACACTTGGATTTCCATAGCCATCCAAAGGCCTCATCAGCTTTCACTTGCCCGGGCAGTAGTCGTAGTATTTCTTTGATGAATATCGTCCAAGGTCACAGACCCAAACGTCGCATTTAATCAGGTTCAAGGTCGACATGCAGGGACCCTTGCTGGATTTCTCGACCTCCTCCCTAGCCCGGACCGAAAGGGGTAGAGTGAAGATCGTGGTCGGATCGGTGGTCCCGAGAACCTTGGCAATGGAGGCATCCTCATTGAGCAAAAGAGAAGGCTCATGGGTGCGTGTCCATCGAGCGGAACCGTAATCGATAAACGGACATCTTTCCAAAATAGAGAGCTGCAACCATCTCACAGGATGACTCTGGTGACCCCTCGGAAGGTTCCATTGAGCTGCATCACATCCTTCCACCGTAAGCGAACCCACGTGTTCGGGCGTGTGGTACCTTGTTCGGGTAGTATGCCTCCCATACTAGCTGGACCGAGGCACATCCTCACGGTTATAGAATTTGAACAAGTACTTTAGGAGGAGCGCGGCATTTTGCGCTTTGATATCGATAACCCCAAGACCACCGCACCGCTTTGCCGGCTGCAGACAAGCTCCTGTGCTGCAAGAGAATTGGCTTTGACACCGTCATCAGAGTTTTTGGCCCAGAGGCAGTATCGGCGAAGTTTGTCAAGATGCTCAATCACTTTAGGGTGCAGTTTGATCGTGCACATTGCATAAATTAGCATTGAGGTGATCACCGAATTCACCAGCGTCAGCTTGGCCCCCGATGACATGAGTGCTAGAGCAGTGGAGGTTTTCCTATCAAATGTAATGCACTAAAGGCATGAGATCAAGAATGGTTGGTCTCGTCGTCCCCATGGGGAGACCAAGGTAAGTGAACGGCAGGGTGCCAACGGAGCAGCCGAAAATCCTGCCAACCCGCCAAAGATGCGGTTGAGTCGACATTAATGGGTATGAGGGTGGATTTATGAAAATTGATCTTTAGTCCTACCGAGGCCGCATAATCCTCCAAGATAAGTTTCATGCGAGGCGGCCTGAGTAGGACACGCTTGCATAATCAGGATTGTGTCGCCGCCAGATTGCACCACCGGAAATCACTGCATTCTCACGAGGGAGGGGAGCTCCAGCAGACCTTGAGCGTAAGCGTCATTGATCGCTGCTCGAGCAAATCGGCCGCGAGGACAAAGATTAATGGCGAGAGAGGATCACCGACGACGCCACATTTGCATTTGAATTTCCGACCAGGAACACCATTCAAAAGGACCGATGAAACTCCCGAGCCAAAGATTGTTTCCATCCAACCAAGCCACTGTCATCAAAACCCATGTGTCTCATAATTTCCAACATGGGGACATGTTCAATCGTGTCAAATGCCTTGGCGAAATCCAGCTTGAGCAATATAATCTCCCGCCTGCACGAGTGGCATTGATGGATATATTCATATGACCATGCGAGACAATCTTGGATAGTCCGACCCTTGATAAAACCATCTTTGATTCTTGTGTATGATTTTTAGAATGACTCTCTGAAGCCGGTTCGCCAAGATCTTAGTAATGATTTTGAGGCAGCGATTCAAGAGGGTAATGGGTCGGAAATCATTGGCCGTTCCGGAGAGGAAATTTTAGGGATCGGGTGATAAACCCCTCACTAATGCTAGTGATATCAAGACCACCAAAGATGGAACGCATGATGAGGTCATAAAAATCTGATTTGATGATTTGCCAACAATACTTAAGAAAACAGCCGTTAAAACCATCCGGGCCGGGGGCTCTGTCATTTGGCATATCCTTGACAACCGCATCGATTTCATCAGTTGAGATGGAACAAGAAAGCAACTTGTTGGAAGTAATACATTTTGATGTGTGCAGTCCAATGAGTGCTGAGGCACGCAGTGGATATCGTTATGTTCTTACTTCACAGATGATTTGAGTAGATGTTAAGTATATTTACTTGATGAAACACAAGTCTGAATTATTGAAAGGTTCAAGTAATTTCAGAGTGAAGTTGAAGATCGTCGTGACAAGGGGATAAAATGTCTATGATATGATCATGGAGATGAATATCTGAGTTACGAGTTTGGCACACAATTAAGACATTGTGGAAATTGTTTCACGACTAATACTGCCTGGAACACCATAGTGTGATGGTGTGTCCGAACATCATAGCTGCACCCTATTGGATGTGGTGCATACCATGATGTCTCTTATCGAATTACCACTATCGTCTATGGGTTAGGCATTAGAGACAACCGCATTCACTTTATATAGGGCACCACGCAATTCCGTTGAGACGACACCGTATGAACTATGGTTTAGAGAAACCTAAGCTGTCGTTTCTTAAAAGTTTGGGGCTGCAACGCTTATGTGAAAAAATTTCAGGCTGATAAGCTCGAACCCAAAGAGGATAAATGCATCTTCATAGAATACCCAAAACAGTTGGCTATACCTCCTATTTCAGATCCGGAAGCAAAAGTGATTGTTTCTAGAAACGGGTCCTTTCTCGAGGAAAAGTTTCTCTAGAAAGAATTGAGTGGGAAGATAGGTGGAGACTTGATCAGGTTATTGAACCGTCACTTCAACTAGTGTGTAGCAGGGCACAGGGAGTTGTTCATGTGGCACCTACACCAATTGAAGTGGAAGCTTATGATAGTGATCATGAAACTTCGGATCAAGTCACTACAAAACCTCGTGGGGCGACAAGGATGCGCATTTACTCGTAGAGTGGTACGTAATCATGTCTTGGAAGTCATTTTGCTAGACAACAATGAACCTATGAGCTATGGAGAAGCGATGGTGGGGCCGGATTCCGACGAATGGCTCGAGGCCATAAAATCCAAGAGAGGATCCATGTATAAAAACAAAGTATAGACTTTGGAAGAACTACTTGATGGTCGTAAGGCTGTTGGGTGCAGATGGATTTTAAAAGGAAGACGAACAATGATGGTAAGTGTCACCATTAAGAAAGCTCGACTTGTCGTTAAGATGTTTTCCGACAAGTTCAAGGAGTTGACTACGGTGAGATTTTCTCACTCGTAGCAATGCTGAGAGTCTGTTGGAATTGTATTAGCAGTTACTGCATTATTTATGAAATCTTGCAGATAGGATGTCAAAAACATTGTTTCCTCGACGATTTTCTTGAGGAAAGGTTGTATGTGATACAACCAGAAGGTTTTGTCAATCCTGAAAGATGCTAACAAGTATGCAAAGCTCCAGCAATCCTTCTAAGGACTGGAGTAAGCATCTCGGAGTTGGAATGTACGCTTTGATGAGATGATCAAAGATTTTGGGTTTTTACAAAGTTTTTGAGAAACTTGTATTTCCAAAGGAGTGGGAGCACTATATAATTTTTGATGAGTATATGTTGTTAACATATTGTTGATCAGAAATGATGTAGAATTTCTGGAAAGCATACAGGGTTATTTGAAAAGTGTTTTTCAATGGAAAACCTGGATTAAGCTACTTGAACATTGAGCATCAAGATCTATAAGGATAGATCAAAAACGCTTAATAGTACTTTCAAATGAATACATACCGTGACAGGATTTTGAAGGAGTTCAAAATAGATCAGCAAAGAAGGAGTTCTTGGCTGTGTTACAAGGTGTGAGTATTGAGTAACACTCAAGACCTGACCATGGCAGAAGAGAGAGAAAGGACAAAGGTCGTCCCCTATGCTTTAGACGTAGGCTCTACAGTATGCTATGCTGTGTACTGCACCTAAAGTGTGCCTTGCCATGAGTCGGTCAAGGGGTACAAGAGTGATCCAGGAATGGATCACATGACAGCGGTCGAACTTATCCTTAGTAACTAGTGGACTAAGGAATTTTCTCGATTATGGAGGTGGTAAAAGAGTTCATCGTAAAGGGTTATGTCGATGCAAACTTTGACACTAATCCAGATGACTCTAAGTAGTAAACCGGATTCGTATAGTAGAGCAGTTATTTGGAATAGCTCCAAGTAGCGCGTGGTAGCTGCATCTACAAGATGACATAGAGATTTGTAAAGCACACACGGATCTGAAAGGTTCAGACCCATTGACTAATAACCTCTCTCACAAGCGAGATATGAACAAACCCCATGGGTGTTGGATTCATTACAATCACATAGTGATGTGAACTAGATTATTGACTCTAGTGCAAGTGGGAGACTGTTGGAAATATGCCCTAGAGGCAACAATAAAATGGTTATTATTGTATTCCCATGTTCATGATAATTGTCTATTGTTCATGCTATAATTGTATTAACTAGAAACCGTAATACATGTGTGAATACATAGACCACAACATGTCCCTAGTAAGCCTCTAGTTGACTAGCTCGTTGATCAATAGATGGTTATGGTTTCCTGACCATGGACATTGGATGTCATTGATAACGGGATCACATCATTAGGAGAATGATATGATGGACAAGACCCAATCCTAAGCATAGCACAAGTTCGTGTAGTTCATTTGCTAGAGCTTTTCTAATGTCAAGTATCATTTCCTTAGACCATGAGATTGTGCAACTCTCGGATACCGTAGGAGCGCTTTGGGTGTATCAAACGTCACAACGTAACTGGGTGACTATAAAGGTGCACTACAGGTATCTCCGAAAGTGTTTGTTGGGTTGGCACGAATCGAGACTGGGATTTGTCATTCCGTATGATGGAGAGGTATCTCTGGGCCCACTCGGTAATGCATCAACATAATGAGCTCAATGTGACTAAGCAGTTAGTCATGGGACCATGCGTTACGGAACGAGTAAAAGTGACTTTCCGGTAACGAGATTGAACGAGGTATTGGGATACCGACGATCGAATCTCGGGCAAGTAACATACCGATTGACAAAGGGAATTGAATACGGGATTGATCGAATCCCCGACATCGTGGTTCATCTGATGAGATCATCGTGGAAAATGTGGGAGCCAATATGGGTATCTAGATCCCGCTATTGGTTATTGGCCGGAGAGGTGTCTCGGTCATGTCTGCATGGTTCCCGAACCCGTAGGGTCTACACACTTAAGGTTCGGTGACGCTAGAGCTGTTATGGGAAATAGTATGTGGTTACCGAAGGTAGTTCAGAGTCCCGGATGAGATCCCGGACTTCACGAGGAGTTCCGGAATGGTCCGGCGGTGAAGATTGATATATTGGACGAAGGGTATTGGAGTCCGGAAGTGTTCTGGGGTACTGTGGCTATGGCGACATGACCGAAAGGTGTTTGGGGAGCCCGGCAAGTGTTGGAGGGCCTCATGGGCCAAAGGGGAAGGGGAAAACTAGCCCACTAAGGGGTGGTGCGCCCCCCACACCCTTTCCCACGTTACTTGGGGAGGTGGGCGCCTCCACCTGGCTTGGGAGGCAAGCCTCCACCTGCTTGGCTTGGGGGGCAAGTCTCCCTAGGATTCTCCCTAGGAGATCCAATCTGCTTAGCCGCCGCCCCCTAGGGGAAATCCTAGGGCGCCTCCCCCTCTCCCATTGCCCATATATATAGTGGAGGGGTGGGAGGGCAGCAGCACCCCTTCCCTGGCGCAGCCCCTCCCTCCTCCAACTCTTCCTTCTCCTCCGTAGAGCTTGGCGAAGCCCTGCAGGAATACCACAAGCTCCACCACCACGCCGTCGTGTTGTCGGAGTTCTCCCTCAACTTCTCCTCTCCCCTTGCTGGATCAAGAAGGAGGAGACGTCCCCGGGCTGTACGTGTGTTGAACGCGGAGGCGCCGTCTGTTCGGCGCTAGATAGGATCTTCCACGATTTGAATCGCCGCGAGTACGACTCCATCAACCGCGTTCTTGTAATGCTTCCGCTTAGCGATCTTCAAGGGTATGAAGATGCACTCCCTCTCTCTCATTGCTAGCATCTCCTAGATTGATCTTGGTGACACGTAGGAAAATTTTGAATTATTGCTACGTTCCCCAACAGTAATTATCATCCTCTACCTCTCTATCTGCCGCTCTCTCGGGAGGGCTGGCTTCTCCATCCTCCAGCGCTGAATCTTGCTGGAGGGAGTTGTCTTCGGCACTGTCCGTAGTGTTATTATCTCTTGTGTTGATATCATCGTTTTTTCTTTGGCGGGACTTAGAGCAGCGCCGCTGACGCTGACGCTTGGGTTGCTTCTTGGAGGGGTCATCCCCCGTTGTCCCGTCGCCATTGCCTTCTTTGGGTGTATCCACCATATATATATATCATATGATGAGGTGGTTGTCGGGCCCTGTGGGTGGTGGTTCCTGTTCGTCTCCTGCATCGTCGTCCATACCGTCGATGTCTTCGGAGTCGAAGTCGAGCATGTTGGTCAAATCATCGACAGTGGCTATGAACTGGGTGGTGGGTGGGCATCGAATTTATTCGTCATCCGCATCCCAATCCTGCCGGTCATAATCCGGCCAGGACTCTCCTGACAAGGAGAGAGACCTCAGTGAGTTTAGTATGTCGCCGAAGGGCGAGTGCTGGAAGACATCCGCGGCGGTGAACTCCATGATCGGCGCCCAATCGGATTCGATTGGTAGGGGCGCGGGTGGTTCGGAGTCCGGAGGAGAGTCCGGCAATTTGGAGTCACGGGCCTCGCGAAGGGTGAGGCTGGTGTTTGGCTCGATCACCGTTGAGACTGCGGCCTCCATGGCGAGGTCTAACCACCCGTCCATGGATGGCGCAATTAGCTCCGAATTGAAAGTCGGAGCGGTTGCAAGTGCGATCTCCTGAACACTGTCCGGAGGCAGAGCTAAATCATGCCCATTGTGACAGTGCGGCACACTCGTCAGGGGCTCGAATCCGGTGAAGATCAAGTCTCCGCAGATGTCGGCCGTGTAGTTTAAGCTTCCAAACCTGACCTGGTGGCCAGGGGCATAACTTTCAATCTGCTCCAGATGGCCAAGCGAATTGGCCCGCAGTGCAAAGCCGCCGAATACAAAAATCTGTCCGGGGAGAAAAGTCTCACCCTGGACTGCATCGCTAACGATGATCGAAGGAGCCATCAAGCCTAATGATGACGACACATAGGAACTCTCAATGAAAGCACCAATGTCGGTGTCAAAACCGGCGTATCTCGGGTAGGGGGTCCCGAACTGTGCGTCTAGGCGGATGGTAACAGGAGACAAGGGACACGATGTTTTTACCCAGGTTCGGGCCCTCTCGATGGAGGTAAAACCCTACTCCTGCTTGATTAATATTGATGATATGGGTAGTACAAGAGTAGATCTACCACGAGATCAGAGAGGCTAAACCTTAGAAGCTAGCCTATGGTATGATTGTTCTCTGTCCTACGGACTAAACACTCCGGTTTATATAGACAGCGGAGAGGGCTAGGGTTACACAAAGTCGGTTACAAGGAAGGAGATCTACATATCCGTATTGCCAAGCTTGCCTTCCACGCCAAGGAGAGTCCCATCCGGACACGGGACGAAGTCTTCAATCTTGTATCTTCATAGTCCAACAGTCCGGCCAAAGGTTATAGTCCGGCTGTCCGAATACCCCCTAATCCAGGACTCCCTCAGGCGCGCTTCATTATGATGCATTTCTCTCAATGCATTTCCACCACCAGAGAGACGTTAGACGCGTTTGGTTTAATGCTCAATTAATTAGGGCGTGGTAACCGCAATCAAGTCCACAATTTTCTCTTCATGTACTGTACTAGTACTACGGAGTGCATGCATGTGTGTACCTGTGGTGGAAGCACTTGCATGCATGTGTATCTGCATTATTCCCTCTAGTAATAGGCGCCGTGCTATAACTACCAATGCTATTGTTCAGGCCGATCGCTAGTCGCCTTGGTCCCACAGATTTTTTTCTTTTTTTACGGCGCTGTATAAGCGATGTGGATGGAGTAGTATGAGCGGATTCAAAGAAGAGTGTATTGATGGTTGCTTCTTGAGAGCAACTTACGATTAGGAAAGGTGGGGCTTATGATTTGACTGCTCATTACTCACTATTAATGCGGGTAAACGACCGGGCTGAGTCTCCCATGCGGTTGTGCACTACCCCTCAGTTCTTAAATATACTCCGGAGTATTTGTCTTTCTAGAGATTTCAACAGTGACTACTCAAATATTTGTCTTTTAGAGATTTCAAATGGACTGGCACATACGGATGTATATAGACATATTTTAGAGTGTAGATTCACTCATTTTGCTCCGTATGTAGTCACTTGTTGAAATCTCTGTTAAGACGAATAGAATATTTAGGAACGGAGGGAGTACACATACGAAGCAAAATGAGTGAATCTACACTCTAAAATATGCCCGTTTGAAATTTGTAAAAAGACAAATATTTAGGAACGAAGGAGTATAAATTTGTGCATGGCACATGGACCCGGATGATGAAGAGGCTTCTGGCAATGCTATCAAGCTTCCATCATTTGTTTACATAATTGACGTACTATACAAATAATTTTCCAGCGACATGAAATTGTACAATGGTGTGAGCTTTCAGCTTTTGTTTCGCGTGTCTTGCCATCGATGCTCTTTGGAAACAATAAAAACTAACTTCCTTGCTAATGCATGTCAATTATTAGCAGATCGAGCTAATAATTACATCTGGCTGAAGACAAAGTTGTGAGAAGGTGTTAAATTAAAATTGATCCATGCTTTCATTGGCGTAACGTCCCCCAGCTCTGTCTAAATCAACAAGGCATGTTGGGAAAAAGTAGTTATGCGGAGCATGCAACATTCCGATCATTTTGTGCAGTTCCACTAAAATAGAGCTGAGCGTCCCTGTTCCAAAGATATCAAGTGTGATTACGATAACAGAGGACTGCTGATGAAACAATAAACACACAAATAGAAGCTGGTCACCTTTGTAGTCTCTCTTAAGACTAACTAGTTGGAGAAGATTAGGCTCGGAGTTGGATGAGGAGGATAGAGCAAAACCAATCTCCCTTTGTGCGGTCGACCGAAATGTAGAGACGTTGCCCGTGTGACATTTTAGTACAACTGCACAAAACACTTTTAAGAGAAAAGTGATTTGTGCAGTTCACCAAAAGGTCGCAATAGCAACGAGGTGAAATGGATAGCCTTGTTTGCAAAAAAGAGGTAGAAAGGAAAAAATTACTGGCCAATAACAGTTGATGGCACATGCTGTCGGTGTCAAAACCAGCGGATCTCGGGTAGGGGGTCCCGAACTGTGCGTCTAAGCGGATGGTAACAGGAGACAAGGGACACGATGTATATACACAGGTTCGGGCCCTCTTGATGGAGGTAAAACCCTACTCTCGCTTGATTAATATTGATGATATGGGTAGTACAAGAGTGGATCTACCACGAGATCGGAGAGGCTAAACCCTAGAAGCTAGCCTATGGTATGATCGTTGTTAGATCCTCTGGGACTAAAACCCTCCGGTTTATATAGACACCAGATGGGGTTAGGGTTACACAGTCGGTTACAATGGTAGGAGATCTACATATCCGTATCGCCAAGCTTGCCTTCCACGCCAAGGAAAGTCCCATCCGGACACGGGACGAAGTCTTCAATCTTGTATCTTCATAGTCTAGGAGTCCGGCCAATGGTGATAGTTCGGCTATCCGGACACCCCCTAATCCAGGACTCCCTCAGTAGCCCCTGAACCATGCTTCAATGACAACGAATCCGGCGCGCACATTGTCTTCGGCATTGCAAGGCGGGTTCCTCCTCCGAATACTTCATAGAAGATTTTGAACACAAGGATAGTGTCCGGCTCTACAAAACAAGTTCCACATACCACCTTAGAGAGAATAACCTTTGCACAGATCTGTTGACGTATTCCGCGGCGTGACATCACACCACGGCTAGGCCTTTATACGAATCGTTTTTACTGTTCCACCTCAGCACGTTTAGCGAGGCGGTTTCCTTGGCACGTCTTATCAGAGCGGAGATCGTGCCCCCTTATTCCGGGATTCCCATCAATACGGACGTGGGTAACCCAACCGCGCCATTGATTACGGCGCTTGGGAGATAAGCGAGTTTTACCAGGCTGGCGGGGGACGCATAGCTTCGTCCGTCCATATAAGGGGATAAGGATCCACCTTTTCACCTACGCCTTCTTCCTCCTTTGCTCATCCATTTCCGCGCACTCGAGCTCCAGCGCCCAAGTCCGCACATCCCTCCTCAACCTTCTCCAGCCATGTCCGGAGCGGGAGGCAAGTAGATGGTCTCCTCCGTCATGGAGGGACAAGTCAAAAAGCTGCGGAAGGCCGGATACTTGTCCAGCGACATCGCGCATCGGCTCCCCGATGAGGGGCAGCTCATTCCTACCCCGAGGCCCCATGAGAGGGTGGTGTTCCTCACCCACTTCCTCCGCGGACTAGGTTTTCCACTTCACCCATTTGTCCTGGGGCTCATGTTCTACTACGGCCTGGATTTCCACGATCTGGCCCCGAACTTCATCCTCGACATCTCGGCGTTTATCGTCATGTGCGAGACCTTTCTCTGCATCCAGCCCCACTTCGGCTTATGGTTGAAGACCTTCAATTCCAAGCCGAAGGTAGTGGGCGGCCGCCAAGCGGAGTGCGGAGGTGCCATGGTTGGCAAGATGGCCAAAGTCCTATGGCTCGAGGGCTCGTTTGTGGAGACCATAAAGGGGTGGCAATCGGGGTGGTTCTACATCACCGAGCCGCGCGACTCTCAATGGGCGGCGGCCCCCGAATTCCGGTCCGGCTTCCCCACACGGCTCACATCATGGAAAGAGACGGGCCTGACGTGGGGTGATTCGGAAGAGCTGTCCGGACTCCAAACCTGCGTCCGAACCACGGTGGACAAGAATCTCGAGCTTGTCAATGTAGTCGAGTTATGCTCATCCGCGGATCTTCCCATGCCTACAACGTGCCTTCAAATTGTGGGAGTTCGATCCGGCACAGCACCAAACTCTGACAAGGCTCTTCGACACTACGTACGAAGATGCCTGGAAGGTGCTGTTCAAGGGCGCCGAGGCTCCCACATCCGCTATCGAAGATCGCGGATTCAGCTCGCAACGCCAAGCTACCAAGGTAAGCTATTTTGCCCTTTACGGGACTCTTGTTTTTCATAGTTTGACTCTATGTGGGATCTAAACTCCCTTACCTTTGTCAGGACTGGCGTAACACGTCCGGGTAGGTTAACTGTCCGGCCCCCTTGCCAGAAGACCCCAGCGGACGCCCGCTTGACGGGGCTGCTGGCCCCGGCACCTCACGTGGTGCCGGAGAAGAAGGCCAAGAAGAAGGCCACAGGGACTCGAAGGAGCGCCCGACGCCAGGTGTTGTCGGACTCATCGTCCGACGACTCTGAGGCGGAATCCTCCCCTGAGGACGGGAGGAGGAAAAAGCCTCTCCCCGGTGAAGAGAGAAGAAAAGGAAGGCCGCCCCGACTAGAGAGGCCGGAGGGTCCAAGAAAGGAAGGACCCTTCCTCCGGACTTCTCCACCAACGCCGACAACGACGAGGAGGAGTGGACACCAAGAGCCAAGCTCCTGGCGAGATCGTAAGTGTCCGGACTCCGGAATAGCTCATGACTTTTTATTTGTCGCATAGTGTCTTCTAACGCCGAATATAACCATGTAGCTCGCCCAAGGACGAGCTCGCCGCTTCGTCGAGCGGCTCCCTAGATTCGTTGGATGTGAATAGCACTTCACTTCCGACCGCCTCCTCTCCTCGTGGCCTTGAGCGACACCGGTGGAGTCCCAAAAGGGCCCCACCAGGAGGAGGTGGTCTGGACGCGCCAAAGCGACCTCCCGGACTCCGGGCGCAAAGGCGAAACCCCGAGGGCTCTAAGTCCGGTCTGTGCGGACTCCGTCTGGAACCTTGAGTGGTTCCGAAGTTCGGCAAGCGGCCCCTTCGTGAAGAAGGGCAAGACTGCGCCAGCCGACCTCCGTCCATCCGGAGGCACGGATAGCTTGCTTTGGAGGCGCTTAACGCGCCTCCATCGATGAGGAGCACTGCCTTTATTATGAGTGTGGTGATCGAAAGTTCAGTCCGCTAAGAGCAGGCTAAGCTGAAGCCTGTACCAGCCTTCTAACGAGCTTTGAGGTAAGTTTAGAATATGTAAAAATATTACCGCATAGGCGGTAGCCTCGATGCTTAGTTCGGTGTTAGGAAAGAAAAGCCGGATGAGGATCTAAAAGATATACACAGGAGTCTAACATAAGTATGTCAATATGGGAATGCAGTGTCTTGTCGACCTTTCTTGACCGATCTGGAGGTCAATGCATTGAAGCAGAGCCTCGAGCGGTCCGAGAAACGAGCTCGGCCTTGCCAAGAAGCAGCTCAAGGACAAGGAAGGTAAGTAATACCTTACTAAAGTAATACCTTATAGAAAGGATTTGGTTGCAAAAATGACAGGACTAACGTGGGTATTGTAGGGGCCACGAACGAGGTGGCGACCCTGAAGGAAGCGGTGTCCACGGCCGAAAGCACAGCGGCCGCGGAGCGCACCGAGCGAGAGAAGCAGGAGGCGCGGGTGGCGGAGGTGCGGCAACAGCTCCAGGCTCTCGTGGAAAAACACGAGAGTTTGGAGCGTGACTCGAAGACTCGAGAGTCCGAGCTCGCCTCGGCTCTTGAGAGTGCCAAAGCCGCTAAGGCCGAAGCCCAAAAAGCCCTCCAGGAAATTGAATCATTAAAGAAGATAGCGGTGGGTAAGGAATTCTTTATGCAAAGCAAGCATGTGAAAGTGGATTATCTATTACTTACCCGAATCCGGAGCTCTCCAGGAGCATTCGCAGATCTGCCTCGTAGTGTGTCTGATGCTGCCGCGTTCTACCGCGCCAAGGAGGGGAGTTCGATGGAAAAGGTGTTCTGGTCTCAAGATCTTTGAGGCGGACATCCGTGCCTGAGCAACCAGTGAAGCCGCTGGTCGAGCTCCACAAGGTCACCGAACAGGCCATGAAGGGCCTCATAATTGGCTGTGGCCATTGGAAGCCATGCACAGGAGCTACTTGGCTAGTCACGGCGGTGGTGGGCCTTTGTCCATGGATTGAAGTCATCAAAGCGCTCCGTCTGCATTGAAGGTGCCCATCGGGCCCCTTGCCCGATGCTAAAGTGCCTTTGGGGCAAGCTGGATCTTGAAGCTTGTGACGGACGGCCACCGAAGGGAAAGGAGCATCGCAAGCCGAAATGTACTATGAGGGCGTCTGAAGGGTGCCCGCCATATAGCGGTGAATGCTCCAAAGATGTAATTTTTGAATAGACTCGCATTTGTTATCACTGACGCTGAAAACTTGTTCATATGCGCTAAGCAACGCTTGTGAATTTAAAATATTACCTTACGTGCGGCCGTTTATCAAATTTGAGAGATGGCAAGTCGTTGGCTTCAGCCCCCATGCCACGAGTGTTGGGGTGTTCGGGATAAACTTGAGCGCTCTTGTTCCCATCCTTGGGTCCTTCGAGGGAGGCGCTCAACGCAACAAACAAGGCAACTAGACAATAGTGCTTGAACACTCTCACTTAGCCATAGAATTCTATAATTTTAAATTTCGGCGAAGCCCCTAGTATTCGGAAGACCGAGTTCGGGGCGCTATCCACGCCTTGGCCGGACAATGTCGACTCCTCGCTCTAAGCGGCATAAGTCTTTAGGGACCCGAAGAAACCTCTCGAACAGTGACCGGCTCTCGCCCTATCATGACGGTCAGTTTTAGCTTTCTCCACTAAGGTGCTCAACCCAGCTCAATCGGGGCACAATCGCAGTGGTTCTCCCAGCTACCTTAGCCGATATAACGGGCGTAAGGTACCAAAACATGGGAGCCGGGCAAACCCAACTATTGACCCAAGACATGATTCGGAGCCGATGCATATAATGCTATAAGTTTGGGGTGCCGCACTTGTGAAAGTGTTCGGACTTATCACACCATATTTTTGGGGTACTTAAGCCCCTGGTGTATTGGTCGTACCAAAGTGTACGGGTGCAACATGTCATGAATGAACATATATATATAGATAAAGAAAGGAGTGCAATAATAGGCAAAAGCTATGTATTGTTTATTCAAAAAGGTCTTGCAATGAAAGCAGAACGATACAAATAGTGCGATAAGCAAGGGATGGGACTATTTAACATGTCCTCTCCAGGGTAAGGCTGCGGGATGGTATGTAAAACAGATATAATGCTCGTAGTAGAGACCACTGGACACTCGGCGTAACTTTCGCTTCCACGGCTGTTGCATCGTGAGTTCGGCAATTCTAGTGCGGACGGGGCTTCGGAAAACGGAGTCCCGAAAGTAAGAGAAAAGAAGAAAGGAAAAGAATGACACAATCGGGGAGCCACAGTGCGGTTGAGCCGCGTGCAGGCGTGTGGTCGTGCCCCTCCCTTATGCCCATGGTATCTCCAAAGTGTAGTTATGTACGCGTAGTACCGGCTTCGCAATTTCGCGAGGGCTGGGGTTGGGGCGGATTGCTCTGGCGATGCTCGGATCGTGCCAGGCGTTCTTGTTGTAGGTTATTCCGGGCGCGCTTGACGGTGTCCGGACGTTTAATAGCCGGACTCGAGAATTGCTGTGAGAGGCTGCTTTGCACCTCCGCCGCGAGGGCCGTCGTGTGCTCCTCCGTTAAGAGAGAGCGTTCGGTGTTTCCATTGACCGTGATTACTCCTCGAGGGCCTGGCATCTTGAGCTTGAGGTACGCGTAGTGCGGCACCGCATTGAACTTTGCAAATGTGGTTCGTCCAAGCAGTGCGTGATAGCCGCTGCGGCACGCGGGACTATGTCGAAGATTAACTCTTCGCCGGAAGTTATCCGGGGATCCGAAGACCACCGAGTGTAACCGAGCCTGTACAATTGGCCTCTACACCTGGTATGGCGCCTTTAAAGGTCGTCTTTGTGGGTTTAATCCTTGAGGGTCTATGCCCATTTTGCGCCTTTGTATCCACGATAGAGCAGGTTCAGGCTGCTACCGCCGTCCATCAGGACTCTAGTGAGGTGGAATCCGTTGATGATTGGGTCAAGAACCAATGCGGCGAATCCGCCGTGGCGGATGCTAGTGGGGTGGTCCCTTCGATCAAAGGTGATCGGGCAGGAGGACCATGGGTTGAACTTGAGGCGGCTGGCTCCATCGCGTATCGTCCCTTTAGTGCACGCTTCCGCTCCCTTTTGGGTATGTGGGTTGCGTATATCATGTTCACCGTGCGCACTTGTGGGGGAAGCCCTTCTATCCTCTATTGTTCGCGGCGGGGCTCTTCCTCGTCATCGCTATGCAGCCCCTTGTCATTGAGTTCGCATTTAACTTGCCTGCTGTTTGAAGACCCAACAATCCATGTTGGTGTGGTTGGCTGGTTTTTCGGGGTGCCATGTATTTGGCACGAGCGATCGAGTATTCGGTCCAGATTGGACGGGCCTGAGTATTTCTTTTGAACGGCTTTTTCCGCTGACCAGGTTTAGAGCCTCTGAATCCGGCATTGACTGCCGTATCTTCAGCATTATCGCCGTTAATGCGGCTCTTGTGCTTGTTGCGATGCGACCTGCCATTACTGTCCTTGGTATCCGAACTACCAGGGTTTTTGGTCAAGTTGTTGCTACGAGCTAGCCAGATGTCCTCTCCCGCGCAATAGCGGGTCATGAGTGTTGTGAGGGCTGCCATGGATTTCGGCTTTTCCTGTCCTAGGTGCCGGGCAAGCCACTCGTCGCGGATGTTATGTTTGAAGGCTGCAAGGGCCTCTGCATTCGGACAGTCAACGATTTGATTTTTCTTGGTTAGGAACCGTGTCCAGAATTGTTCCGCCGATTCTTCCGGCTTTGAATTATGTGGCTGAGGTCATCGGCGCTCGGTGGTCGCACATATGTGCCTTGGAAGTTATCAAGGAATGCGGCTTCCAGGTCCTCCCAACAACCAATTGATTCTGCTGGCAGGTTGTTAAGCCAATGCCGAGCTGGTCCTTTAAGCTTGAGTGGGAGGTATTTGATGGCGTGTAGATCATCACCGTGGGCCATGTGGATATGGAGGAGGTAGTCCTTGATCCAAACCGCAGGATCTGTTGTGCCATCGTATGATTCGATGTTTACGGGTTTGAAACCCTCGGGGATTTGATGATCCATCACTTCGCCTCGTGAAGCATAGTGGGTGTCTTGGCGCCTCTGTATTGAGCTATATCACGGCGCAGCTCAAGTGAGCTTTGTCTCATCGTGTTCGGCCCGCTTGGAATTGCTGTATCCGGCGTGGCGGTTATAAATCACGCGTCGTGGGGCGCCCACGCGATCCGTAGATCGATCTTGTTTTCCTTGCCTTGTCCTCCAATATGTCTCGCAGGTCTGGCGCGTTTCCCCGTGCCTTGGTACTTTTTGAGCTACGCCGGGGTGCGGCTTGAATGGAGGGCCTAGAGGCCTCTCTATCGCGGCCACGGGGTGGCCGGTCGGCCGCATCATGCGCTGGTGATGTAGGTTTGGGTGCTGCTTCCTCTAATTGGGGTAGCAGCCTGCGTTTTGGGTATCTCTTGGAGGGGCGTTCGAGTTCGTACTCTTCGGCTGCAAGGACTTCAGTCCATCTGTCAGCTAGCAAGTCTTGGTCAGCTCTAAGCTGCTGCTGCTTTTTCTTGAGGCTGCTTGCCGTGGCCATAAGCCTGCGTTTGAAACGCTCCTATTCGGCGGGATCCTCAGGCACGACAAATTCGTCGTCGTCGAGGCTTGCCTCATCTTCGGAGGGAGGCATATAATTATCATCCTCCACCTCCCTGTCTGCCACTCTATCATGAGGGATGGCTTCTCCCTCCTCCTGTGCTGAATCCTGCTGGAGGGGTTGTCTTGACCTTTGTCCGAGGTGTTATTATCTCCCGTGCCGGAATCACCGTTTTTGCTGTGGCGGGATTTAGAGCAGCGCCGCTGACGCCGGCGCTTGGGCTGTTTCTTGGAGGGGCCATCCTCCGCTGTTCCATCGCCGTTCCCATCTTTTGGGATGTCCACCATGTATATGTTCGCCCACGAGGTGGCCTTCCAGTGCCCTGTAGGCGCTGGTTCTTGGTCGTCTCCAGCATCGTCGTTCATACCGTCTATGTCTTCGGAGTCGAAGTCGAGCATGTCGGTTAAATCATCGGCAGTGGCTACAAAGTAGGTGGTGGTTGGGCGTTGAATTTCTTCGTCGTCCGCATCCCAACCTTCCTGGCCGTAGTCCGGCCAGGGCTCTCCTGATAAAGAGAGAGACTTTAGTGAATTCAGGATGTCGCCAAAGGGCGAGTGCTGAAAGATGTCCGCGATGAACTCCATGACCGGCGCCCAATCGGATTCGATTGGCCGGGGCGCGGGAGGTTCGGAGTCCGGAGAGGAGTCCGGCACCTTGGAGTCACGGGATTCGCATAGGACAGGGATGGTGTTCGGCTCAATCGCCATAGAGATCGTAGCCCCCGAGGTGGTGTCCAGCCACTCGTCCTCGATCGGCGGAGTTGGCTCCGAGCTAAGGGTCGGAGCGGACGCTGGTGCGGCCTCGAGGCCTTTATTCGCGGCAGAGCTAGATCGTGCCCATCGAGGCGATCTTGGCGCTTGGCTGTGGCTCAAACCCGTCGAAGATCAAGTCTCCGCAGATGTCGGTCGTGTAGTTCAAACTCCCAAACCTGACCTGATGGCCAGGGGCGTAGCTTTCGATCTGCTCCAGATGGCCAAGTGAATTGGCCCGCAGTGCAAAGCCGCCGAATACGAAGATCAGTCTCGGGAGAAAAATCTCACCACGTCGTTGTTGATGATCGAAGGAGCCATCGGGCCTAAAGATGATGACACAGAGGAACTCTCAATGAAAGCACCAATGTCGGTGTCAAAACCGGCGGATCTCGGGTAGGGGGTCCCGAACTGTGCGTCTAGGCGGATGGTAACAGGAGACAAGGGACACGATGTTTTTACCCAGGTTTGGGCCGTCTCGATAGAGGTAAAACCCTACTCCTGCTTGATTAATATTGATGATATGGGTAGTACAAGAGTGGATCTACCACGAGACCGGAGAAGCTAAACCCTAGAAGCTAGCCTATGGTATGATCGTTGTTCGTCCTACGAACTAAAACCCTCCGGTTTATATAGACACCGGATAGGGTTAGGGTTAGGGTTACACAGAGTCGTTTACAATGGTAGGAGATCTACATAACCGTATCGCCAAGCTTGCCTTCCACGCCAAGGAAAGTCCCATCCGGACACGGGACGAAGTCTTCAATCTTGTATCTTCATAGTCCAGGAGTCCGGCCAACGGTGATAGTTCGGCTATCCGGACACCCCCTAATCCAGGACTCCCTCACATGCGACGACAAAAAAGAAGCATATTCCTTGTCCTAAGGAAAGATAATAACATGGTTGTGTTTGTCTAAAATGGTGTGAGGACGAGAATGCAATATGGAAAGTATGTCGGATAAGCTACGTTTTGGGCAAAGAACTATGGAAGATACACATGCAGCGACATGGGAAAACGGGCAGTGGAGCAAGGCCAGAGGGGATACCTGGAGGTCGTCGGGATGTAACTAGGTGAGCGGCGGCGGGCGGAATCTGCGAGCAGGTGGCGTAGGCCCTGCCGCGCTGGAGCTTGGTTAGAGAGAGCGGTGTGTACCGCAGATTGGGACATGCTGCCTCGGCGCCGTTGAACGGAGAAACGATGCACTTCCTCCCTTTCCCCCAACGGATGGGATGCGGCTGGATCAGGGACCAACGGTGAGAGAGAGAGAGAGGCCACCGCACTCCCTTTCCCCCGGCGAACGGGATGCGGTCGGATCAGTGACCAACGGTGAGAGAGAGAGAGGCCACCGCACTCCCTTTCCCCCGGCAGACGGGATGCGGCCGGTTCAGTGACCAACGGTGAGAGAGAGAGAGAGAGGCCACCGGAGCCTTGTGTGAGATACTCTGAAGATCGGACTACCTTTTCCTCCATAAATATCATTTTATATTCTGTGTACGTGCCATTGAGCGCTATAACTTTATTTAAAAATAACGCGGCAACGCGTCAAGTCGAACTTTGTTTCATGCACGCGTGGTACACGACCTCCCTAGGTAAACAACCGCTACAGGCGTTCAAATTAGCACGTGGGCTGCCATTTCGTAAAGAAATGAGCTCCACTATGTACCCACGCGGGTGTGGCTGGGCACGAAGCGTGAGTACGTGCATGGTGCACCTATTCTCTTCTTGTATACGTACACCACCTACGTGGGGTTGTGTGAGAGAGATACAAATCTAGAGAGATATAGTGTGTGGGTTCTTGGGAGTTTTTTTTTGTGGGGGGGGGGGAGGTCAATCAAAAATTTTAACATATGCAATGTGTGTGAAATAGAGTCCTGGATATAACATATATATACAGGGGGCGATCCACGAGAAGAGAGTGGAGGTATCATCGGCTTGAGGTGTCCATAGAATCGAAGAGAGGGATGATGTGTGTGTGTTCACGAGCGATCGATAAAGAGTGCCATCGAATTTGTGTGTGCCCACGTCAAAGATATAGAGTGGCTGGCCTACTAGAACGTGAGATGGGACATGTGCAGTTTGTCTCTGTGGCATGGATACCTACGTGCAGTGCTCGACTATCGGTGTGTGGTGGGGGAAGAGGGAGGCCCAATTAACTATAGAGGTACAATGGCTGGTATATGTGTGGAGGAGGAGAGAGGCCTACCTCATGTATTAAGGAGATCGATCTGCCTCATGTATTAAGGGAGATCGATCGGCATCCATGCATATGTGCAGGATATGAATAAGGTTGAGAGAGAGACAGAGCTAGAGTGTTGGAGGGGGTGGTAGTGGAGTTGCTTCTAACAAATGGTCGGATAGGCTTGCTAGACAAACGGAGGGCACGCCCGCAATATCAATAAGAGAGGAGATGGCTGCTTGTTGTCTATGCTGCGTGCGTGTGAGAGGCGGGTCGGGAGGCATGCACGAATGATGAGGGGGACGATGTGGCTGTGGTAAGCAGAAGTAACTCCATAGGAAGATCAATCGACCTTTCAAAGAGAAATGAGATAAATAACTTGTGAGGTACGTCGATCGATGGGGGTAGCTAAAGTCAATCTAGGTATATGTTGGGAGATCGATCGGTATACATGCATGTGTGTGTTAGAAGCAAATGAGGCACGGGGAGAAGGATAGAGAGAGAGGGATGCATGTAGGAGGTGGTACGAGAGGCATACTATATCGAGGGGGAGGAGTGTGCGAGTACGAGAATGATGAAAAGAGTGGTGGGAGTGAGGCATGGACGGTGACAAGAGAAGAGGGGAAGCTTTTGTTTGTGCTAGGCACACCTGGCTAGAGAGGCATATCGATCGATGTGTGCCGTAAAGAAGGAGCTAGGGGCCTACACACACCGTGGGTGAACGACCTAAAGTGAAAATACGAATTTGCGCGATGGAGCTAGAGAATGCTGAGGAGGGTGAGAGGGATGCGGGCGTGTGCATGCACAAGAGAAAGTTAGCGCTAGCTACAAAGATAAGAGGGTTGTGTGGGTGTAAAAGACGAATAGAGATCATATATACTTCATTATAAAAAGCGAATTCGGCTATTTGAAGAATTTATCATAGTGTTTCAAACCGACGGATGTGTGAATATATATAACGGTGAGACACATGGTGTGGTTATGAACATGGTATACTACATTTAATATATTTTATCTCTACTCTTATAAAAAAACGGAGTTGTTGATGATGGTGTGCTGCCATCCTGCATTATAGGCCGTCTGATTTATATCTGGCGGATAGCAAGGAAACTATGATGGTTGAAGTTGGCAACAATCATGATTGTAGACTCTTATTGAAATAGAGAAACGAATTCAAATTTAGTTCGAATTGCAGCGGTATTATAGACATTTGGAAAGCACTAAAATGTTGGTATGAATAGGTTACATGCATTATATAGCAAGCGAAAAAATTAATCGAACATAACATGGATTCATACTCCCTCCTTCCATCTATATAGGGCGTAATGAGATTTTTAAGACCGCCTTTGACTATGGACAAGATTAATAGTACATGACATGCACAATGTGAAAATTATATCATTGAAAGAACCTTTCACGGCATTTAATTTAACGGTGTGCTTTGTGTAAGTTGCATGTCATATATCATTGCTCTAATATTTGGTCAAAGTTAGCATCGAAAAACGCATTAGGCCCTATATAGATGGAAGGAGGGAGTAGCTTTGAATAGCATTTGTATAGTAAAATGGGGCAAGACTCTCTCTTTGTGTGGTGTGAATAGTTTTATTTTTTTTGTTTTCTTTTTGGTTGAGGGAAGTGCGAATTGATTTGGTACGTACAAGTACAATATTACGACACGTTAGGCTAGTCCCTAAAATTCAACCCGCGTCTTGCTCACAACCCGCGCCTTGCTATCCTGAAATTACAACGCGCACGAAAACTCCCTCCAGCTGCCAAATCCTGACACGCGAAATCCCCCTTCTAACCCTGAGCCGAAAGGGCCGCTAGTTCAAATTGGTGGGGGGTACTTTTGTAACACACCTTACATTTTGGACAAGCGCGTTCCTAAGTCATGCTTCACCCCCTCGCATCGCCCCCTTTTCGCCATTCGAAATCCCAGGCCGCCATAACCTCTCCGCTCCCGCATGAAACCCCACCCTCCTCCGTCCGCCATGTCACCGCTGCCCAGCCGGAGCCTCTTCCCCGACGACGTCATCCACCGCAACAGCTCGACGTCCCTCGTCCATCTCC
The DNA here is from genome assembly GCA_021605145.1 of Aegilops bicornis. Lineage (NCBI taxonomy): Eukaryota > Viridiplantae > Streptophyta > Magnoliopsida > Poales > Poaceae > Aegilops > Aegilops bicornis. Next base: position 376,261,562 of record CM038669.1, on the reverse strand, counting down.
CCGGATGAGGATCCGTCGTCCATCTCGTCGTCCCGCCGGTTCAGTCGCCCTGTCCTCCACCTCCAAGGAGCTCCTCCGATGATCGCCTCGTCTATCGCGGCTGCTCCATCCCCACAGCGTCGCCTTAACCTGCTCCACCGGAACCGCAGCCTCGCCGACTCCTCGGATGAAGCCGAGGCCTACTCGGCGCCACCAAAGAGGTTGTACACTCATCGCATCGCACCTTCTCCTTAACTCGACCTCCCGGTGCCGACGGTGCTCCATCCGGCACCCCCAGGGAGCGGCTACATCGAAGTCGGCGCCGTGGCAACATCTCCACGGCGGCTCTCCCCTAGTGCGAGGCCCCTTCGGCGGCGGCGTCCATACCAGCCGGATGTGCTGCTGCTGCTCCGGCTCTCGCTCGATCGCTTCGCTTCGCCCATACTGCTGCTCTCCCCTTGCTCGTCTTCTTTGCTCTGCTCCGATTAAGCCACCCTTGATTGACTGAATCGACTTTTGGGTCACCGATTTTCGGGGTTGGGGGCTCGCCAAGTTATGGAAGAACCACTGCAGCTGGGACGGGGCTCACGGAGAGGTACCCCACTATCTATCTTAGGGTTCAGGGTGGGGCGGGGGGCTAGAGGGCTGGCCGGGGTGGCGATGGCGAGTTGTTTCGGGGTGGCGAGGCGGCGCCCGGGGCGGCGGTTCGGCCGGTGGTGGCTGGCGGCTCAGGGGGGGTGCAGGTTGAAGATGAACTGCAGGCCCTCCCTAAACTACATGTCAAGTGCCTCTCTGCTACCATTGCATTCAGTTTCGACAGTAGCATTCAGATTCCACAGTAAATTTCAGTTTTGACAGTTAAGTTCAGAGTCAACAGTTTTTACCTCATCTGTTGTAGTCAGGTGGTTTTTGGTGATGTTAATTTTACAACCATTTTACATCATCTTTGGGAAATGCTATTAGAATCCCACTTGAGAGTGATGATGTCTGTCTTGTGTTGCTTCAGCCTTGACGTCTCTGACTTACGGAGCTGCTCCAACGGCGTAATCCATCCATCACAACAGAGCAAAGGCCCTTGACACCGCTTCTGATTCCTCAGATCTTCCTCCACACCTCCGATACCACCTGCCTCAACTGCTTCAAATGACCAACCCAATGATCTTTGAGGTCGACACGGCTACGGCAAAGAGGTTGTACACTTGTTGCATCACTTATTACTATACATTCACGTCGATCCACTAGGGCTATTTTGGTTCAACGGAAAAACATCGATCCACTAGTTGTTACCATCACTCTAAATTTCTGCATGCTCTCCTTACATAATCTCACCATATTTTTTTCGTATGCATGTCAGATATTGTACACAGTCATGTTGAACATGTAGACAAAAAGAGAAGAGTTTTGCACGGCAATACAATGTCATGCAGACATCGCTCCATGGTGGGTTCAATGGCAAACCCTCCCCACCCCTCTCCAGATTGTAATCCAGATGAAGATATACATTACGAGGGAGGATTAGGGCCTTGGCCCAGCGACTCCTATTTACCCCCCTAGGTGTTTGCTCTACCTTGGCATGATAATGTTAGTCATATCATGCATATGTTGCCTTGCAGTGCCTACTTTTGACATCATATATGTCATGTGCTTAGTTTAGACATGTTCTGTAATGCCACCTGTTTAGTTTCTATATCATATATGGGAATTATGCAGTCTCATGTCTTTTAGCCAGCCATAATATATGTGAAATGTGCAATGCCATTCTGTTTAACCAGGCATCATATATTTGAATGATATCTTGCCCATCCTTTTCTTCATTACATTTCCATTTGTCGACAATGTTTGTACATTAAACTACTCTTCATGTGAATCAGCCATTTGGGTGGGAGATGGAAAAAATCTGGAGTGAAAACAAGGCCTTGAGCGAGACAATACTACTTGTCAAGCAGATCTCTTGTTGGGTCTGATAGCTCCTCGGAGATAGATTGAGGAGCAGATGACGATCCTATTCCCCCACCGAGGTGTATGCTCTAACTTGGAACGGTTATACTGCTCATATCATGCATACGGTGTCTTGCATTGCATAGTTTAGACATCATATACACAATATTCAACACCATGTTCTTAGTTCAGACATCATATCGAATGCCCTCTGTTTAGCATATAAATCACATATGTGAATTAAATGATGCGATCCTGATTACTTAGATAACATGTAGGTGAATTATGTCATGCGATCCTCTTTAGTTATTCATCATATCTTTGAATTATGTTATGCTATGCTATCCAGTTTAGATAGACATCATATATGTGAAATTATGTCATGCTATCCGCTTTTAGTTAAACAATATACATGTCAAATATTTCATGCCCTCTTTTTCCACACTATCTATTGCATCTGTCTCTCGTACAATGTACGTACATTCAACTATGTTTCTTGTTTATCAGCCATTTGAATTGGAGCGGGTGATGCCAAGATTATCTAGCGGACTAAAACACAGTCTTCAAATAAGCGATGCTACCTCTTGGTGGAGATAGCACCCGGTTGTACATGCACAAGAACCAGCCCTACCACACATTACCCAAACTCTTGCATATTGTACCCCTAATTTGATGGACAGAACCAGCTTCACCCAATCTAACCACTACCCCAGCCGATAGTAACCCAGTTCCTATTGACACAGCACCATCTCCACCACAGAGCTCCCAAACAAGAGCAATTAGTAAGGCAGCTCCAATGCCCAAAGGGCCAGTACTATCACGGTGAACCCCAACTCCACCAGTTAGTACGCCTATTCCTGTGGAGGAAGCACAACCAGCTAGTCGTAGTTTAGCATCTATCGCATTTGATGTTGTTAAATCATATGCGTATCTTCCCATCTTGGAAATATTATCTTTGAAGATGAAGGAAAATGCCGATTCTGGTGTGTTTGTCCAGGAGTTATGTGTAAGTAATGTTATTCATGGCAATTGTTTTGCTTCGTCCCATACATCCTACCTCCATGATGGTTATAATACAACAAATTTTCCATTTTTCTCTATAGAGAAGGACCGATTTGGAAACTCAGGATGAGGTAACCTGTGCTAATACCTCTGCTGTCTTCAAGAATGCTTGGTGGTAGTATCGGAATTACCTGAAGAAAGCGTGCTTCACCAAAGAAAGAAACTCATCAAATTCCTTACGTTCTCCACGAGACACATTTATCGACGATGATTGGGAACGCCTTGTTCTCTTGGTCCCGAACCAAGAATGTGGTAAGGTCTATGAGCTCATTTTCTATTTTTAAGTATTATATTCTTGCGTCTTCTTGTACTACTGTTCATTCATGTAGAACAAGTGCCTAAACCTGAAGAACAACTGTTCTAATTTAAGATTCCATTGCTACCATAGGACATAGATATATGTTTGTTTGATGCTTTTATTATGTACTAGTACTTGGAAATAGAAAGACTTGGTAGCTTAATCCTGTCCACCTTACTAATGAACTGGTTCACCGAAATGAGTTTCATATACTAGTACATGCTAAACTTGTTATGTGTCTGATAGTTTCTTCTTTTAGAATCTTGTGAGAATATTGGGGAAGAGTGCCTTATTAAGCAACGGTAAAGGAAGTAATGCAGATAAGGTTCAGGATAGTGACACATCCTGTCTTGGTTTAGTGTTGGAGTTACTGGCCACTACCGCTTGCACAAGCTATTCAAACTCACTGTCTGAATCAGTTCGGTTTCTTGAGTCTCAACTACAAGCTGAAAGACATCGATCATCTGTCTTTGCGACAAGAAGCGGAAGGACTGCGAAAGTCCCCGGAGCATTCAGATGCATACTTTACGGTGCAACAAAGAAGCGTTGGAGGATTTTAGCGCCAAACAGGACAAAGCTAATCAGCTTGCTAAGCTTATTTCCAGCATGGTGGATACCCAGGATAACGTTTCTTGAGCTCTTCTGAAGTTGTTTCAGTTATGCTCTTGTTTTGCTGCCGCGTTTATTTGCACAGGTGGCCAATTGACACACCCTGATTTTCGTGTCACAACACTTAAGATGATAAATCATGATAAAATGTGGTTTGACAAAAACTTTTGCATTATTTGACTTTTTATTTGGAGTTGGTTTTCTCTCTGTGTTTTTCAAGTGCTCTTTAAGGTCAACACAACTCCACCTTCTATACTTCATCTCCTTGCCCCAAGCTTCTGCCCAATGATCATGCCATGTGTATAGAGCAATATAGTATTTTCTTACAAAAATAATTTGGCCAAAAAGTATTTTCTAAAATTAATTTTTCAAAAACCCTTGAATTGAGATTTGCACTGCAAGTACTTGATTTGTGGTATGAAAAATATTTCAAAGATTATATTTGAAACCTATTAGATATAGGATTCCCATAAACCACAAAATATAATTTTAAAAGTTATTTTCCTGTTTTATTTAAAAGCTTTTTCTTAAGGCCGGAAATGGTCTTTAATAGGGAAAAATTATTTTATTGTTTTAAAAATATTTGACAAAAATCAGGGAAACTCAGTGGGCATATATTTCCCATATATAAGAGTTTCAACACATGGTCATGTTCAAAACATTGGTCAAATCACCCAAAAACCCTTTCTGGATATTTCAAGCTTTTGAAATATTTACAAAGGAAATATTCCCCAAAAATTCCAAGAAAATTCTAGCATGTCATATATGACATGATTGATGATCTTGCCAAGTCTCATGTCATGGAGAACAGTATAACCCCATGAAACCCTCTCAAAACCACTTGGACCTTTTTCAAGTTTGAACAACTTTGCCTTTATCAAATATGTCCAAATGCTCTCACACTTTGTGAACATGCTCAAATGGTGTAATAATGCATCTAGACCAAGTGGCACAAGTTGGAGAACAAGTTAAATTGATCAAAGAGCCCCAAAACCCTTCTGACTGTAATCAAATTTGAACAAGTTTGTACTACCAACTTTCTCTCCTTGACCCCAACTTTTGTGAGCATGTTCACATGACCAAATGAGGCCACTACACCAAGTAGTGCATCAAGGAGAAGTGATATGCTCAACTAGATCTACACAAGTCCAATTCTGCTCATTTCTAGGGTTTACAAAAGTTGCATTGGCAACTTTGCCCAAATAAGCTCCAAATTGGTGGAAGGCCATATTTATATGTGTCATTTCACCCTATGGAGTCTCATTGCATTTGGAGTTCATTTGCTTAACCAAACAAGCATCAAACACCTTCTGCCACTTTACCAAAATTCCATTTTTGACCACTTCCACTAATCTCCATGACCTCAACTTTTTACCACATCTCCTCCTAGGCCCCTTTCACCTCTAGTAACAATGGCAAGTCCATAGCTCAATTATTGGATGGGTAAAACCCCACTTTCTCTCTCTGGACAGCCCCTTTCTCTCTCTTCCTCCTCTCCCTCCTCCCTCCGGTGGCCATCCAGGCATCCAATGCCCTCCCCATTTGTTTACTTCCCCTAGAGCCCCAGACACTAGAGGCCAAACCCAGAGCGCTGGAAAAATGGCCATGCCGGCCATATGCACGCTCTGGAGCACGCTACAGTGCACTCCCGCACTGTAGCCGCCCCCTTCCAACCGACTCCGGCCACCTCGGCTCTCCCCCTCATGCCAGCCGATGCTCCTCGACATTCGCAGCACGCCACGCCTCTGTCCCCCTCCTCCTTCTCCCTCCTCTCGCCTCAACTTCCTTGCAGCCGGTTGCCCTGAGAGCTCCAATGAGCGAACTCACCTTGGCGCAGCCTCTGGCCCCTCCCGCTCGTTCTCTTCGTTCACCGGTCGAGACCTCATCCTGAACGGCCGGACTCACCCTCGTGTGCCCACACGGCCTCTGGTCTCGCCTGTGATCTCGTCGGCGCACGAGTCCACGGTGGACCGGCGCCCGGCTATTAAAGCTCGCCCCAGGTCTCTTTCGTGGCATCCACCTCCTTCTCACACCCCCAAGCACGCGCCCGCACCACCCAATCAGCCTCGGAGAGCTTCTATGCTCGGGATCGACTGGAGATCCGCCGCCTCGGCCGACCGTTGATCTCGTGGTACAGGCCTCCTTTGCCCTCTCTCTCTCTCTCTCGATCTGGAACCGCCTCACCTCTCTGACCATTTCCCCTCTCTCCCCAACCTCGTTTACAGCAGAAATCGACCGGGGCGAACACCTCCCGAAGCTTTGCCGCCGTCCTCCTCGTCGCCGGCGAACCCCTGCGCTCCGGCGACCGCCTCCACCTCCACCCGAATGGCGACTCCGCCTGAGCACGAGGTGCCCTCGGATCGCCTCGCCGTCAACCACATGACGCCTTGTTAGCTCGCCTCCCTCTCTGGCTCGAGGTGGAAGGCGACGGCCGTGGGGCCCGTCGGTCGACCTCACATCTTGTGGTGGGCCCCACCCGTCAGGTTTAAAATTGCACGCGCGCGAACCGTTTTCCTGCATCCGTGGAAGGCGTATTTTGCCTTTACGCCTTCGACGTGGCAGCCTCGCGCGGGCTGAATCCCTTCTGGGCCTGCTGCACTGTGACCTTTCTAGCCCAGTGACACAGCGCAAGTTTTCCTTTTCTTTTCATTATATTTCAAATAATTCCACGAGATTAAATAATAATCCAAATGCAGTAATTCCAACTCCTAAATTCTTCTAAAAATCCCACCTATTTAATGGTGTAACTTTCATAAATATTCATCAAACTTTTCTGTACTGTTCAAATTTAAATTCAAATTTGAGCATTTAAATCCATCTTTGAAAATCCATTTCTTCTATTCTGCTCGCAAATCCAAAACTAGGAATTTTACCATTCTTAGATTTCCCCCTAGTATTTATCAAAAATGAGTTGACATTTTTTGAGCACTTTGGTTTTCCTGTTTTACTATTGCCTTATTTTCTCGTTATTTTCATACGACGATTAGATCCCGTACTAGATGAAGTTGCTGAAGAAGAAGAAGGAGAAGGATTTGAAGAACTTGAAGACCAAGGCAAGCAGCCCTTTGACCATGGCTATGAAACCCTTTTTATCCATGCCATATAGCACTTTTATTGCTTGCATCGGAGTCATGATATTGTGGTGACCACATGGGGTGGCTTGCCACCGTTACTTCCTCATTGATACCTGCATTGTGCATGACCCTACCTTCTTATGAGGGTTATGCGGTGGGAGTAGATAGGATGCTAATGTAGTGCTACGCAAAAGGGGCGGGTATATGCATGGTCAAGGAGGCAAAGTTTTTCAAAAGACTTTTGAAAACCCGTCGGGTGCCACTTATGCCCGAGGGAGATGATGGAATGGGTAACCACTTGATGACGAAGTGGTGTACCGAGGCAAGTGTGTGTTGTTTTCGAAAACGGATTAGATTTAAGATTTGTCGACTGTCCCAACCTTACGTGCGCAACCACTGTACCCTTATATGGGAAAGGGCATTATTGATTACCTAGGTTGATACTAGCTTGGAGCCTGCATTACTAGTGACGGGGGAGAGTTGGTGCTCTCTCTCGGGATGGGGTCGTGCCAGGTAGGGCGGCCATGACTGTTTTTACAGGGCATCGGATACACCGTTGTGTCCCCTCTCGGATGTTACGATCTCGAGTGAGTCTCGTATGATGTACATCGTGAGGATACGGAACAACGAGTGGACTCTTTGTTAGTGTCGTCTAGGGAAAGGTAGTGATCGGGTGCTTACCCCGGGTACTTGAGGTATCGCGGGTCATGGATGACACGGAAGTTCCCCGGATCTTGTGGGTAAAGTGTGCAACCTCTGCAGTGTAAAACTATTGAATAGGCGTGTCCACGGTCAAGGACAGTTAGGCGGTGCTGCTTAAACTACGTCCAGAGTTTACAACCGTGTGTGTGAGTTGATAAAACTACTTGGGTCAAGTCAAAGGACTTGACATGATTGATTTGGGTTGGTGCCCACTCTATTTATGTTGGTATCTGTAACCTGTCCTCATGGTTACTTGAATTCTCATGATGCATGTCCTACAAGTTGTTGAACATGTCATTGCACTCAAAACTAGCTTTCTGCAAAAATTTACCTATATCATGCATTGTTGTATCTCGAACCAAAACATGGTTTGCTTGCGAGTACATTCAAAGTACTCATTGGCTTGCCAATTGGTTATTTTATTGGTCGGGCATGAAAGAACAGGATATGATGAAGAATACTTGATTGTGAACATGCGAGCTAGACGCTTCCCGGTCGAGAATGCCCGTAGGGTTAAGGCAGATGACATGGGTCCGAAAGTTATCGACGAAGAATTCGGCTGCGATGTTATACTCAAGACTCGACCATAATGGTCCTACTTGTGTATGTCTGGTATGTATGGATGTAAGACTTACGTATTCAGCTTACGTGTGTTCATGAGCATTGATCTACGGGATCCTTTGACACGCGTGCATTCGGTGATCACGACTTATGAGTCGGGGTCCCCACAGAGCTGGTATCGGAGCCATCCTGACTGTAGGAAGCCTTAGTTAGCACGGTCGTTAGTGAGGGTAAAACTATTTCCAAAACTATTACAAGTTTTCAAAACTATCTATACTTCTCTTCCCTTCTCAGTTTTTCAAAAACTAAGGTATACTTTCCCCATCGATCTCTTCCCTTCAAAACTATTGCAAACGGTCGCTAGCACCCTCAACCCCACGACCACGGGATTCCTTGTAATCCTCGTGGATAGCCTAGAAGGAGTACACCTTGCCAAAAACTCACCCACCTCTTCTGAACCCAAGATTCGCGACACCACAACAAGACGATGCCAACAGAAGATACGCCTTTGAAGAATGAGGACATGAAGACCCAGAGGATGGTGACACCTTTGAATTCGCCCCAGGATGATGCAACCTTGCCCTATGACGATCAAGGTGTAAGATATGCAAGACCATGATAGACATCGCTAATAGAGAAACCATGTCCTTACCGTTGTTGTATCGACAACCACCGGTGGATGAGAACCTCACCATTTGGTCCGCCTCACTATAGTGAGCAGGAAAACGGTTCTCTTCATCCCCCGCTCTTGGTTTCGATGTTGTCATCAACATAACCGACGTGTTGGACCTCTACTATGCCTTGTTAATGTCCTTGCATAAAGGATTGCAAACCTGGTACCATCGACGCCTTAGAAGACAAAAAGGGATTGTCATGATTAAGAAGACAACAGAAGACCGAGTCAATGCACGCTTTCTGAAGCCACCTCCACCCCGTCGGCTCATCGGTGAGAGATTGTTGAAGATTCTTGAGCCAACCCGGATTGTTTCATCGAACATCTACAAGAGACGTAGCAACACCGAGGAAAACCCAGGGAGATCGCACGAGGCGCGAGCAAAGCACGACTCTTGAATCCGAGAACCCCTAGGGTAGGATGAGTCGTGTACCCCCTATCTTGTGATCGAGTCCGTATGATGGTTGAATTGAACCATGATTGTGTGTTGCTTGCTTTTATTTGTTTGTGTTTTGATATCATCGCCCTTTTGCCCTAGGCAACAAATGCATAACTATATCACCTGCCTTATTTTGTTGTTTGTGTTTGGCCTTTTGGCACTTGTTTGTTTGCACCTGCACTATAGAACCCCTTTAGGCATCCCCTTTTATGCTACTTATCCCTCTCATCTCTCTCCTCAAGCGAAGACCAGCAAGACAAGATGCACCAAGGAATGCGCTTTGGCGACCAACTAGCTTGAAGACTTTTGTTGCAGCCTCCTCGACCAAGTGAAACCCCGTAGAGTTATGTTTAACCCTCCAGACTAGAAACCCATTCCTAGACCCTTCGAGACTTCATGAGATACCCCAGTCCTTAACCATGTGCTTAACCCACAGAATTGCAAGAGAACCAGTTAAGCCTCTGTAAACCTTGCACAATACTGGGTTCATTATGGAACTAGTAGACATAGCGAACGAGCACATTATCATCCTAATGTAGCACCAGGACTGGCGATGCCATAAGGAAGACCAATTTGAGGATATAGGAATAGAGGACAAATGACTTGATGAGTTTATATCAATGACTTTGAGGAACCATCCGAGACTATTTGGTGGATTATGAGGTTTTCATGTTGGTAGATGAACTTGGTGGGATCATGATTATAGGGTAGCATAGCTTTCATTATCCCTGAGTAAATTGGATTTAATAGGACGATTATGATTGCAAACTGAAATTCTTGAGAGTATAAGGATTTGACTTAGCCAGGGGATAATGATAGGAGATAGTTGATATTACGACTATGACTTAGGGGAAAGTGTGGGAATTCTCGTTGGACGCAAGATTTGGATTTAAATAGGTGACCCTAGTGGAGTATGGATGCAGAGTAATTTTACATGGTTCGGAGTAAATTGGATTTAGACTGATGATCTTGATCATGATACCATGTTTCTCGGTGGACAATAAACTAAGAGATTGGATTAATTGTCGGGGTTGATTTAGGGATCTATAAAAGCTTGAGGTTGGAGTTTACATGACCATGATAATGGAAATTGGTGGGTGACTATAGCAAGGTAGCCCTTCCAAGAGTTTGGGGATTATAGGAACCTTAGGAGATCATGTGGAACACCATAACCATTGGATTTGTAGAATTAAATGGGTTATGTAGTAATTGATGGAAGGTAATGGGCTGTTGGAGTTGATTCATAGGAAGGAAACAAGATCTTGGAGTGGCTTACGACGCGTTTCCTTGGGATAGAAGTTCTTGGAAGAATAGGTTGAGCACTTGGATTGTCACGTTCAAGCTTAGCAGCTTATATGTTCTACCCATGGATTTTTAGGACATACATAGGAGTTTGGGGATTGTAGACATATATGATTTTGTTAGACCTCCTCTCGGGAGCCATGAGGATATGAATCACATGAGTGATGATTGGAGTTGACCTATATGTAATGATGCTATCAGTGATATGATGTGATTTGTTTAAAGGACTAAATAGAACAATTGGCATCTCAGAAACTGTGCCCAAGGATAAGATGATAAACGTTCACTCGCACACTAGATCCTTGAAACCCTTAAGCCCTACCAAGCTACAACAAGGTCGGATCATAACTTTGGGTCTTGACTCTAGAACGAATACACCTTGGTCCACACTCAACCATGACCACCACCAATGCCTTAGCCACTTTACGTACCCCATAGACTTCATGGAGTGCTTGGACAAGTTAGTTGTCATCTTTCTTTGATGACATACTTGTCTACCCGAAGACGGAAGAAGAATCGCTGAGCTGGTCAAGGAACATTTGAAGACCGCCATGCCAAGGAGGAAGAACTACCACCAACGTTAAGAAGTACACTCCCGCGTCAAAGATCATGTGTATTTGCGAGCCACTTCTCTCAAAGAGAACCAAGCATTTTCATGTTAAGAAAAACTCGCACCAAGATTTATCGACCTTCTCCAAGATCACTACAAGACGAAGAGCAAACTGCTACCAGCTGGAGTTACCACCTGAGTTACCTATTGTGCACAATGTTTTTCCACACGACACCACTCCGGAGACGTTCCCAACTCCCCAACTAGCCCGGTCTCTACAAGGACATCGACCACGAACCATCGACCCCAGCCCAATCTAACCTACCGCGAGCTACCCATTAGCAACCTGGATCAAGAGGAGTGTCATACATGAAGCCACACCATCAAGTACTTCAAGCTCAATGGAGCACTACAGGCGAAGCAACATGAGGACTTGAAGACTACCCTGCATCCAAGTTTTTGTATTCCTTTCCGCGCCTAGTTTGGGAATCTCAGGGACGAGATTCTTGTAAGGGGGGTAGGTCTGTCACACCCTGATTTTCGTGGCACAACACTTAAGATGATAAATCATGATAAAATGTGGTTTGACAAAAACTTTTGCATTATTTGACTTTTTATTTGGAGTTGGTTTTCTCTTTGTGTTTTTCAAGTGCTCTTTAAGGTCAACACAACTCCACCTTCTATACTTCATCTCCTTGCCCCAAGCTTCTGCCCAATGATCATGCCATGTGTATAGAGAAATATAGTATTTTCTTACAAAAATAATTTGGCCAAAAAGTATTTTCTAAAATTAGTTTTCAAAAACCCTTGAATTGAGATTTGCACTGCAAGTACTTGATTTGTGGTATGAAAAATATTTCAAAGAGTATATTTGAAACCTATTAGATATAGGATTCCCAAAAACCACAAAAATATAATTTTAAAAGTTATTTTCCTGAATGGTCTTTAATAGGGAAAAATTATTTTATTGTTTTAAAAATATTTGACAAAAATCAGGGAAACTCAGTGGGCATATATTTCCCATATATAAGAGTTTCAACACATGGTCATGTTCAAAACATTGGTCAAATACCTCAAAAACCCTTTCTGGATATTTCAAGCTTTTGAAATATTTACAAAGGAAATATTCCCCAAAAATTCCAAGAAAATTCTAGCATGTCATATATGACATGATTGATGATCTTGCCAAGTCTCATGTCATGGAGAACAGTATAACCCCATGAAACCCTCTCAAAACCACTTTGGACCTTTTTCAAGTTTGAACAACTTTGCACTGTCAAATATGTCAAAATGCTCTCAAACTTGGTGAACATGCTCAAATGGTGTAATAATGCATCTAGACCAAGTGGCACAAGTTGGAGAACAAGTTAAATTGATCAAAGAGCCCCAAAACCCTTCCTGACCAGAATCAAATTTGAACAAGTTTGTACTACCAACTTTCTCTCCTTGACCCCAACTTTTGTGAGCATGTTCACATGACCAAATGAGGCCACTACACCAAGTAGTGCATCAAGGAGAAGTGATATGCTCAACTAGATCTACACAAGTCTGTTTCTGCTCATTTCTAGGGTTTATAAAAGTTGCATTGGCAACTTTGCCCAAATAAGCTCCAAATTGGTGGAAGGCCATATTTATATGTGTCATTTCATCCTGTGGAGTCTCATGGCATTTGGAGTTCATTTGCTTAACCAAACAAGCGTCAAACACCTTCTGCCACTTTACCAAAATTCCATTTTTGACCACTTCCACTAATCTCCATGACCTCAACTTTTTACCACATCTCCTCCTAGGCCCCTTTCACCTCCAGTAACAATGGCAAGTCCATAGCTCAATTATTGGATGGGTAAAACCCCAGTTTCTCTCTCTGGACAGCCCCTTTCTCTCTCTTCCTCATCTCCCTCCTCCCTCCAGTGGCCATCCAGGGCATCCAATGCCCCTCCCCATTTGTTTACTTCCCCCTAGAGCCCCCAGACACTAGAGGCCAAACCCAGAGCGCTGGAAAAATGGCCATGCCGGCCATATGCACGCTCTGGAGCGTGCTACAGTGCGCTCCCGCACTGTAGTCGCCCCCTTCCAACCGACTCCAGCCACCTCGGCTCTCCCCCTCACGCCAGCCGATGCTCCTCGACATCCGCAGCACGCCATGCCTCTGTCCCCCTCCTCCTTCTCCCTCCTCTCGCCTCAGCTCGCACGCGCGCCGGCCGCCCGAGAGCTCCAATGAGCGAACTCACACGCATGCAGCCTCTGGCCCTCCCCCGCTCGTTCTCTTTATTCACCTGGTCGTAGACCTCATCCACGAACGGCCCGGACTCACCCTCGTGTGCCCACACGGCCTCTGGTCTCGCCTGTGATCTCGCCGGCGCACGAGTCCACGGTGGACCGGCGCTCGGCTATTAAAGCTCGCCCCAGGTCTCTCTCGTGGCATCCACCTCCTTCTCACACCCCCAAGCACGCGCCCACACCACCCAATCAGCCTCGGAGAGCTTCTATGCTCGGGATCGACCGGAGCTCCGCCGCCTCGGTCGACCGTTGATCTCGTGGTACAGGCCTCCTTTGCCCTCTCTCTCTCTCTCTCGATCTGGAACCGCCTCACCTCTCTGACCATTTCCCCTCTCTCCCCCGCCTCGTTTGCAGCCGAAACCGACCGGGGCGAACTCCTCCCGAAGCTTTGCCGCCGTCCTCCTCGTCGCGGCGAATCCACCGCACTCAGCGACCGCCTCCACCTCCACCCGAGCAGCGACTCCGCCTGAGCACGCAGGTGCCCTCGGATCGCCTCGCCCGTCGACCTGGCCGGCAGCCGGTGAGCTCGCCTCCTCTCTGGCTCGAGGTGGGAGGCGGCGGCCCGTGGGGCCCGTCGGTCGACCTCACATCTTGTGGGGTGGGCCCCACCGTCGAGTTTAAAATTGCAGCAGCGCTGAACCGTTTTCCTGCATCGGTGGAAGGCGTATTTTGCCTTTTACGCCTTCGACGTGGCAGCCTCGCTGGCTGAATCATACGGGCCTGCTGCCTTGTGGACCTTTACGGCCCAAAGTGACACGGTGCCGATTTTCCTTTTCTTTTTCTGTTATATTTCAAATAATTCCACAGGATTAAATAATAATCCAAATGCAGTAATTCCAACTCCTAAATTCTTCTAAAAATCCCACCTATTTAATGGTGTAACTTTCATAAATATCCATCAAACTTTTCTGTACTGTTCAAATTTAAATTCAAATTTGAGCATTTAAATCCATCTTTGAAAATCCATTTCTTCTATTCTGCTACTTCAAATCCAAAACCAGGAATTTTACCATTCTTAGATTTCCCCCTAGTATTTATTAAAAATGAGTTGACATTTTTTAGCACTTTGGTTTTTCTGTTTTACTATTGCCTTATTTTCTCGTTATTTTCATACGACGATTAGATCCCGTACTAGACGAAGTTGCTGAAGAAGAAGAAGGAGAAGGATTTGAAGAACTTGAAGACCAAGGCAAGCAGCCCTTTCACCATGTCTATGAAACCCTTTTTATGCATGCCATATAGCACTTTTATTGCTTGCATCGGAGTCATGATATTGTGGTGACCACATGGGGTGGCTTGCCACCGTTACTTCCTCATTGATACTTGCATATTGCATGACCCTACCTTCTTATGAGGGTTATGTCGGTGGGAGTAGATAGGATGCTAATGTAGTGCTACGCAAAAAGGGACGGGTATATGCATGGTGAAGGAGGCAAAGTTTTTCAAAAGACTTTTTGGAAAACCCCGTCGGGTGCCACTTATGCCCGAGGGAGATGATGGAATGGGTAACCACTTGATGACGAAGTGGTGTACCGAGGCAAGTGTGTGTGTTGTTTTTGAAAACGGATTAGATTTAAGATTTGTCGACTGTCCCAACCTTACATGCGCAACCACTCTACCCTTATATGGGAAAGGGCATTATTGATTACCTAGGTTGATACTAGCTTGGAGCCCGCATTACTAGTGACGGGGAGAGTTGGTGCTCTCTCTCGGGGACGGGTCGTGCTGTAGGGCGGCCATGACTGTTTTTCTGAGGGCACCGGATACACCGTTGTGTCCCTCTCGGATGTTACGATCTCGAGTGAGTCTCGTATGATGTACATCGTGAGGATCTGAACAACGAGTGGACTCTTTGTTAGTGTCGTCTAGGGAAAGGTAGTGATCAGGTGCTTACCCGGGTACTTGAGGTATCGCGGGTCATGGATGACACGGAAGTTCCCGGATCTTGTGGGTAAAGTGTGCAACCTCTGCGGTGTAAAACTATTGAATAGCCGTGTCCACGGTCAAGGACAGTTAGGCGGTCTTTGCTTAAACTACGCCCGTAGTTTACAACCGTGTGTGTGAGTTGATAAAACTACTTTGGTCAAGTCAAAGGACTTGACATTATTGAGTTGGGTTGGTGCCCACTCTATTTATATTGATATCTGTAACCTGTCCTCATGGTTACTTGAATTCTCATGATGCATGTCCTACAAGTTGTTGAACATGTCATTTTACTCAAAACTAGCTTTCTGCAAAAATTTACCTATATCATGCATTGTTGTATCTCGAACCAAAACATGGGTTGCTTGCGAGTACATTCAAAGTACTCATTGGCTTGCCACTGGTTATTTTATTGGCCAGGCATGAAAGAACAGGATATGATGAAGAATACTTCGGTGACGAACATGCGAGCTAGGACGCTTCCCAGTCAGAATGCCTGTAGGGTTAAGGCAGATGACATGGGTCCAGGTTATCGATGAAGAATTCCGCTGCGATGTTATACTCAAGACTCGACCATAATGGTCCTACTTGTGTAATACGGTATGTATGGATGTAAGACTCATGTATTCAGCTTCTGTGTGTTCGGTGAGCATTGATCTCGGGGATCACTGTACACGTGCATTCGGTGATCACGACTTATGAGTCGGGGTCCCCACACCAATTTTGACGGCCAGTGCATATGATATGCTGATTTTTTCCCTATATTTGCACTGGTGGCGAACTTTGATGCCCAGTGGATGTAATATGTGTAATAGCCATGATAGCCTAGCATTAGTTGCTTGCTTATTATTCCTTGTTGTCTTGTTTATTTGTTTGCTTGTAGTCATTGCAGTTCTTTTTCCGCGGTTAACTAGTGGTTGCAATAACCTATTTTTTAAAACTAGGCCACAATAACCATGGGCTAATATTTACTGTATTGACACTTTGGGCCTCCTACGGGTCAGAAGCGATGGGCCTTCTACGGGCCGTAGAAAGCGATGAGCCTTCTACGGGCCGTAGAAAAATGGGCCTTCTACGGTCATTATCATCAATGGGCCTTATACGGGCCGTATGATCGATTGCCAAACATGGGCCAATAACAAAGCCGCATTATGGTCAGAACAAAGGCTAGAGTTGGAATCGTCCGTTCATGGGCGGCCGTAGTAGCAGCCGTCGTTAATAGGCCGTGTTTGATGACGCTATGAAAACGGCCCAATGTATTAACGGACCACAAACGGGCCGATTGTAACCACGGGCTGAATTTGGCCCACAAGCGAAAAATAGCGATGGGCCGTAAGTAAACGAATGCTGGAAATGAGCCCAAGAATAAGTGGGTTGTGAGAAGGCCGAAAGATAACATGGGCTGGAAACGGCCCAACGGAATAACGGGCCGTTAATGGGTATAAAGTGATACACTGTTCATTACGGGCCAGTTTCACCACGGGCCATTAATGGGTGTAAAGTGATACACTGTTCATTACGGGGCAGTTTCACCACGGGCCGTTAATAGGCCAAGAGTTACATAGGGCCTCATATGGGCTGAAAGATGTCATGGGCCATACATGGGCCAGAAGTGAAAACGGGCTGGAATCATATTGGATGGCCCAGATGACGCTACTGGGCCTAATTCGAATAGGGCGTAACGGGCCTTAGGTTAGCGGGTTGTAAATGGGCTATATGCGAACAGGCCGTTAACAGGGTTTCCATGGGCCCGCCCGCCAGCTTTTG
The DNA here is from genome assembly GCA_021605145.1 of Aegilops bicornis. Lineage (NCBI taxonomy): Eukaryota > Viridiplantae > Streptophyta > Magnoliopsida > Poales > Poaceae > Aegilops > Aegilops bicornis. The sequence goes on along the minus strand of CM038669.1, from coordinate 376,244,405 downwards.
ACCAAGTCAAAAGGGCCGGCCTTTTCACAGGAATGGGCCTCTGTTGGGCCGTGCCACGTGTCGACGTATCATAGGCGCCTATCTTACCCACTGACGAGCTGACACGTGTTTCGTCCGGCCAATAAGAATTTTACATGTGAAAATTTCCCATTGGTCGGGGCTGTTAATGGGTTATCGGATCCAAAACCCGACCCGATAGCTTAACGGCGTTCCGTTACGGTGGATGCCACGTGTCGGTCACCCTTGACGAAAAGCACTTACGTGATCGCCGCGATTTATCATCATGGAAGTGGACACTTCCGTGATGATAATTTTGGTAATGTCATGGAACACTTCTCTGACGACACAGGTATGACTATCTTGATTCTGTCATAAATTTGTCATGGATGTACATGCATGACAAAAAACGCGACCTACTGTGACAAACACGTATCATCACGGAAGTGTATTTTTTTGTAGTGAAAACATGATCAGAACCTAGACTCCATGGGTGTTAGAATCATTACAATGTAATCTAGATTATTTACTCTAGTGCAAGTGGGAGAGTGAAGGAAATATGCCCTAGAGGCAGTAATAAAGTTGTTATTTAGTATTTCCTTATTCATGATAAATGTTTATTATTCATGCTAGAATTGTATTGATCAGAAACCTTTATACATGTGTGAATACATAGACAAACACTGTGTCCCTAGTGAGCCTCTATTTAACTAGCTCATTAATCAAAGATGGTTAAGGTTTCCTGACCGTGGACATGAGTTGTCATTTGATAACAGGACCACATCATTAGGAGAATGATGTGATGGACAAGACCCATCCGTTAGCTTAGCATATTGATCGTTCAGTTTTATTGCTATTGCTTTCTTCATGTCAAAAATACATATTCCTTCGACTATGACATTATGCAACTCCCGGATATCGGAGGAATGCCTTGTGTGCTATCAAACGTCAACGTAACTGGGTGATTATAAAGATGCTCTACAGGTATTTCCGAAGGTGTTTGTTGAGTTGGGATAGATCGAGATTAGGATTTGTCACTCCGAGTATCGGAGAGGTATCTCTGGGCCCTCTCGGTAATACACATCATAAGCTTGCAAGCAAATGACTAAGGACTTGGTCACGAGGTGATGTATTATGGAACGAGTAAAGATACTTGCTGGCAACGAGATTGAAGTAGGTATAAAGATACCGACGATCGAATCTCGGGCAAGTAACATACCGATAGACAAAAGGAATAATGTATGTTGTCATAACGGTTCAACCGATAAAGATCTTCATAGAATATGTAGGAGCCATTATGGGCATCCAGGTTCCACTATTGGTTATTAACCGGAGAGGTTTCTTGGTCATTTCAACCTAGTTCTCGAACCCGTAGGGTCCGCATGCTTAACATTCGATGACGATATTGTATTGTATGAGTTACGTGATTTGGTGACTGTCGTGGTTTTGTCACGGCAGATGTCCTAGAGGAAGGACTTAGTCGTGGAGCCATCGCGACAGGTTAGCTTAAAGGGGTTAAAGCGGACAAGGGACGCAGAGAATTTATACTGGTTCGGCCCCTTGCGGTGAAGGTAAAAGCCTACGATCCAGTTGTTGTGGGATTGCTTGGGTTTCGATGACCAGGGAGCGAATACGCTTTGCCTGGGTCTCGAGTTGTTGTGTGTTGTCCTTAAACCGCCATCGGGTCGTCCCCTTATATACATAAATTTGGCCTTGGCAGTTTCTGAGGTTCGAGACTAGCTCATAAACGTGTCCGACCCGGTCTCTACTTATTTTTGCCTTGTAATACAAGCTTACATATCAAGGTCGGTTTATGATTACAGGCCTTAATCCACCTTTGGGCCCTGGGCCTTCATAAAGCGCCATCACTTCGATCTTCATGGGCTTCAAGTGAAATGACTCTTCATAGGGACAACTGGGCCTTTCCTGGCCGGTTTACGCCCAGTAGTAATATCCCCAACATTAGGCCCCAAATTGATTTGAACTGGTTCATGTCAATCTTCAATACTTAAGAAAATTTCTTCTTCAACGTCTTCGCATAAGTCTTGTGAACCGCCATGACGTCATCTTCTAGGATCATGATAAACCGCCATGATGTCATCTGTTATTAAAAATTGCATAAAGCTCACCTTTATTAATGAGCCTCCGACAATCGAGGCGACAGCTCCGCCTCATATCCAAATTTTGGGCTCCTCGATTTTCGCGCCGGACACTTATCCTTTTGCCTTTATAAATAGGGCCAGGGGGTCTTTCCATTCCCCCCCCCTGCCTCTTCGCATCATCTTCTTCCTTGCGCCGTCCGACCTTCAGAACTTCTGCCGCCGCCGTCGACCTTCGTTTCCGCCTCAACAACGGCTGCTGCATCAACCTGACCGGACCAGAGAAACGCGGCGCTCCTCCGCTGTTCCCTCATCATCAGTGAGTTCTTCTTTTCCTCGCTCTAGATCCGCCATTAGGGTTTCAATGTTCATCGGAGTCTATCGAAGCTCCGCCGCCGTTCTTCCCTGTTCTTCTCATCTATCTATTATTATATATAAAAAGTACTTGACGGGTTAACCAGAAAAAAGAAATTAGTCTAGAAATTACCACAAAAATTCGAAACATCTAACCATTAATTTAATAGAGAAAATTATATAGCCATTAGATTAGATTTAACTCAAAATTTACCCACCGCTGCCATTATAATGGACCAGACCATCCTTTCTTCACCTAACTTTTTTTCTCTAAAAAATCCATCACGCAAGACCGTCCTTTCCTCCCCTAAATTTTTGCCTCTAAAAAATCCACCACGCATCAATCTAGGCTTCCAGCCTAGGAAAAAATTACTGTTATGACCTAAAAGGCTAACAAAATCCCGATTTGACCTCATTTCAAACAAAATTTCGTTTTTGACATCTTTGGGTGACGCCAACATCCCTGGCATCTGGGTTGGGAAGAAGACACCAGGAACCGTGGCGTCTGGCCCCTGGCCCGCACTGCCCGCCTGCCCGTTGACCTGCTGACGTGGCAAAGAGACCAGATGCCAGGAACGCATCCCCATTTCAACTTCTCCTGGCTGCGTCTCACGAACAGAGGGGCTCTGTTCGTCGCCCCTCCTCTCCCTCACACCACCCCCCTGATCTACTCCATCCTCCGCTCAAACTCGTATGACCCCCCCAAGGTTCTTTGAGGTATTCTCCCCCATTCCCTCCAAATTGTTTTGGTTTCCCCCTCTTTTGTTGGATGCATTATTTCACATTAGGTTATGTTAGATTAGTAGATGGTTTCTTTGTTTTAGGAAATAGTTTGTAGTTGATAGATGATTTGGTAGGTAGTGTAGTTGGTAGATGTTTGTAGTTGTCCACCAATAGACATAGTTTGTGAATTTTTTTGAATTATAGATGATGTGCATGTGCTAGTAAATTAGCTATATGTTGAATATATAGATGGCATAATATTTGTTTGAATATGAGAAGACTACTTTGGCAAGCAAATATATTCAGAAAAAATATTATATGTGTGAAGTGGTATGACAATATAGTTGAATATATAGATGGCATAATTATATTTGCAAAAGAGATGATGAAATTTGATGATTGTGTGTGACATGATTTGTTCAATAGAATGGCGGATGATGATTATGAAATTTATTTGATGGTGAAATTTGATATTCTAGATGATATGTGTGCATATGTAGAAGAAAGAAATGATGTGGTTATGTGTGACAAGAATGGTGTGTTCATATGGCATAACTTGAAGAATGAAATAGTATTGTTTGATATTGTTCATGTATTCATAGATGTTTGTGAATTTTTTTGTAGGATGGCGGATGGTGATGGACCTTGGTATGACGAATTAATCGATGAGTGGGATAAGGAGCATCGTGCTCGTGCATTGAGAAGGGACAGGTAAGAAGCAAGACTTATCAATTTTCGTTGTTTCTCATTTGTGTTCTTGTATTGATTAAAACATCACTTTATTTGCAGCTTGTAGTTGCTATGTGCATGTGGGGTCATTCCGCTGATGACTTTACTTACGACTCATGATGCACGAGCCTTACATTCGGAGATTGGGTCTTCTCCCATTCGTGTTGCAGTTTAAGCGACGCGCTCCGCCGGTGAACCACGCGGCGCTGACCGCACTTGTGGATCATTGGAGGTCGGAGACTCACTCGTTCCACCTTCCATGTGGGGAGATGACGATGACCCTAGAGGACATGGCTATGATAAGCAGCCTTCCTATCAACGGACAAGCTGTTACCGGTCGTGTCAGCATCAGTAATTGGCGAGAACGGACTGGCAATTTAATTGGTGTTCAGCCCGACGGCCCTCAGGAAGGCAAGGCCGATATCCCGAGAGTGAGGCATTCTTGGCTAAAACCGGTCAGAGGAAACACCAATCCGTGCCCTCAGGGTGCCAATGACGTGGTTGTGCAGTAGTACGCACGGGCCTATCTTTGGTATGTACTAACCAAGGTAGTCTTCTCATATGCAACCGAGAACTCAGCCCTCTGGATGTTCCTGGAGCTACTCAATAACTGGGATACCCAGTATAGATGGGGTTCGGCCACACTAGCATATTTGTATCGTCAGGTAAGAGATATTTGCAACCATTTATCTTGCATTTGTCATGCGCCTCCATATCTAACATGTTTGTTTGATTGCAGCTTGACTTGGCGTGTCGCAGAAGGAGATACGTCCTCATTGGCTGGGTTTGTTTGGAGCCTATCCGTGTGGATGTGGGAGCGGATCCCGGTTGGACGGCCCAATTTCAAGAACGCCAACATGCCAAACCCACGGGGTAATCATGACGGGGTGCATGATGATGATCCATATCGGTGCCATACGCTTGCTTACTATTGGGAACAAGTGACAGTCTACAGGAAGCGCGCATGTGCAATACAAGTGCTATATGAACGAGCTGGACACCTTGACTGCTGAGCAGGTGTTGAGAAGTTCGATGAGATAAAATTTAGTCAAGAATGAAACTTGTATCTAACAATGTATCTCTTTGTTTTGCAGGTATATTGGTTGCCTTATGTGGAAGATCGTGGCTTTGATCTTAATGAGATGTGCACGCAGCGTGATAGCCATCTTTGGCGGGCGAGGTGCCCAATGATATGCTTCTTCGCGATCGAGTGGCACTTTGTAGACCGTGGTGGCAAGACAATTTGGAAGAAGACAAGGTATTCCAATTGAGGAGAGCAAGGAGGAAACGCTATCTACGCATCGGTGAGCAAGCATGCCTTGAGTATGTAGTAGAGCATTGAATAAGTCTATGTTTGCTAATGCTTTGTCCCGTGCATCATTTGTAGGTTCGATCGAAGGAACAATCAGGATATATCGGATTGGGCAAACAAACAACATGCGTGGATAGAAATTTGGAATCAAAGAGACACGTTAGTGCAATCAGAGAATATACCTCACAATCAGTCAACATATCAGAAGTATCAAGTGTGGTATGTAGATCGTTACCGGTTAAAGCTAAAGCCTGGTTGGACTCATGAGGAGTGGTCGGAGTTGGTGTCTGAAGACCCGGAGACTGCAGAAGGTTATCATACCTTCAACACGGCTGTGAGAGACACCAGAGGGGCTCACGTTGACTATGCACCGATGCATGACAAAATGGTAGTCTGTTTGACCTATTCTAACATACTTGCATCATGTTGTCTTCTTTCAAATACATAAGTTTGGTGTGTTCATGAATTGCGGGCGTAGAGTTGCTTCGTAAGGCCAACGATGCCAATGTTGCACTGAGTCATCCACCTGGTGGTGGATTATCTAAGAGGACTCTTAGGAGCACGATGGAGGTGTGACCAATATATTATAAAAGTTTCTTTTCGCGGATTATTTATTTGCATCTCATATCATAGCATATTTTTTGTGTTGTTGCAGAAGTTCAAGAAGCGGTTCCATAAGATGGCAGCAATGCTTTCTTGACATGGTGCTCAGTACAGTGACGTGTATGCACCTGGTAGCCATGCCGCCAGAGCTAATAGACGGCGTTATCTCCAGAACGCTGAGGACATGGAGGAGGAGGTCCATGAAGAGGAGCCAGCACATCAAGAGGAGCCAACACATCAAGAGGAGCCAACACATCATGAGGAGCATGAGTATGATGCAACACATCAAGAGGATCATGAGTATGATGTTGATGCTCCACAACCATCACAACCGACACAAGGCAATGCTTGCTCTAGGAAAGGCAAAGCCATAGCTAAGACACCAGGCAAGAAAGGTAGAAAGAAGACATGGAACACACAATTCCATAGTCCGGAGTATCCTCATCAGCTTATCCCAACAGGAATGCAAAGATATAAGGCCAACATTGAGGCGGAGGAGGAGGCATACAACTAAGAGGAGGAGGAGGCTAGCGAAGAGGAGCCTACACTTGCAACTATCGTGAAGAGAGGAAGGAGGAAGTGAGCTTCTTGTTTGGAAGTGCATGAACTAGGTGACGTTTGTATGCATGAACTTGGTGTCGTGGTAAAAACTTTTTAGGTTGTCTTGAATTTGGTGTCTTATGTATGCACTTGGTGTGTTATGTATGCATGAATTTGTCGTGATGAAAAATCTGTGGACTTGTTGTCGTTTGTATGCAAGTTCTGTAAAATGTGCTATCTTCTGTGTTCTATGAACCTGTCATATTATTATACATGTGCTATCTTCTTGTGTCAAACAGCAAGTCCAAAATAATGTACAGGGACCCAGACGCCAGGGTCCTTGGCGTCTGGTTTCAAGTCAGGGGACCAGACGCCATGGTCTCTGGTGTCTGGTGGTCAACTGGAAGCAAAAGCAGAGTCCTGGACAGCCGAAACAGGGCAGCCAGACGCCAGGGTCCATGGCATCTGGCCCTGGTGTAGTAGTTTTTTCATTTTGTCACAGCATAGTTATAGATATTTTGTTCTAGCAAACACCTATAGTATCGAATGACAAACATTAGTGTTCACATAATAGCAAATGACAAACATAGTTATCACATAATCTCAAATTACACAAATAGTCTCGAATGAGAAGTTCATCACATACAATGTCTCGAATGACATAAGTAGTTCATGACCACGATGGTCCACGATAGTTGAAACGACATGAACATCACATATAACTTGGTTTCCTGTAGCAATGCAAGTCAACAACCCTTTTACATTCCCATTCTTAAAGCATTTCTTGAATCTTGTCATCATCAGTTATGTCAACCAATTTTCTTTCCCCGGGGCCATCTGACTGCTTCCTGCTGACGTAGTACACAAAATCCTCTTCTTTCAACCCTTGCTTCAACATGAATTTAGTCTTCAACCAATCGAAAGTGAGGTCCACTTCACTAACTTGCACAACACATGGAGACAAGCCTTGGACATGAACAACAGGGCTAAGCACCCACTGAGTACCCTTAGCCATCTACAACACACAAATCTCTTAGTACCTAACCTATGATACATTAAACCACGAGGAAAACAAACTAGGGTTTACACAACGGGGGTGGAGTTGATTTACCTTCTAGTTTCGAAATCCTGAAGATCCAACGGTGAAACCGGACCGATTGGTGAGAGATTTGAGGGGGGTTAGGGTACTGGATGAGAGTGAGTGGATGAGAGGGCTAGAGGTGAAGTGAGTGGAGATGAAAGGAATGAGAGGGGTAGAGGTGGAGATGAACAGATGAGAGGGCTAGAGGTGGGCCCAAAGAATCTTATCCACTCGAAATTTGCTCTCTGGATAGGGACCCACGCCAGGGTCTATGGCGTCTGGGTGTGCACACTTGCAACCTGGGTCACCGCGAAGCATAAGACAGATCAGACAGGTGTCTGGTCTCCTGCGTGACCAAAACGATCCAGACGCCAGGGACCTTGGCGTCTGGGTGTGCACATCTGCAAACTGCAGAGAAGCTCTCTGGATAGGTACCCAGACGCCAGGGTCTGTGGCGTCTGGGTGTGCACACTTGCAACCTGGGTCGCTGCGAGGCATCAGACAGATCAGACAACTGTCTGGTCTCCTGCGTGACCAAAACGATCCAGACGCCAGGGACCCTGGCGTCTGGGTGTGCACATCTGCAAACTGCAGAAAAGCTCTCTGGATAGGGACCCAGACGCCATGGTATGTGGCGTCTGGGTGTGCGCACTTGCAAACTGGCAAAATGCTCTCTGGATAGAGACCCAGACGGCAGGGTCTATGGCGTCTGGGTGTGCACACTTGCAAACTGGCAAAATGCTCTCTGGATAGAGACCTAGACGCCAGGGTGTGTGGCGTCTAGGTGTGCACACTTGCAACCTTGAAAAATGCTCTCTGGATAGAGACCCAGACGCCAGGGTTTATGGCGTCTGGCCCGGAGTTCTTTATTTTGCTAGTGTTTTAGCTTGGCAACTTGTTGCACACACTTTTAAACATTGGAAATCAAACAAAAATATGAACAAAGCATAGTTTGCACATAATTTCAAATAGGTTGCACATAAGTAGTTCATGACCACACAAGGTCTCAAATAACAAGTTCACACACGATGTCTCGAATGACATAAGTAGTTCATGACCACACAAGGTCTCGAATGACAAGTTCATACATTAAACAAAGTCTCGACAGTCCATCATCGACGCCGGTGCCTTTCCATTTGTCTACTGAGTAGTACGGGGCCACTTTCCCTTCTTGTCACGTGCCTCGTCCTCCTCTCGTGCATCGCGAGCCCTTGCAAGTTTTCTTGCCCTCTCTTCTTGACGAGCCTCCTTCTCTTTGTGTGCCCTCTCTTGCTCATGCTTCTTGCACTCGTTCTTCTCCTTCTCACGACGCTCATGCTCCAATCCCCGTGCAAAGGACTCCTCGAACAGGCGCTGCCTCCGTAAGTAATCTCGATGTTGGTCCTCTTGGACATCTTTTGGTACCTCGTGATCTATCCAAGTGAAGTACTTGCAAAGTGGAGGAGGCGACTACATAAAAATTATGTTTTTGTTAGTAATATGAGTTCAAACTTGATGAGGTTTTTTGTATGTACACCTAACATACGGTGGTATGTCATATGCGTTAGTTGGCCTTCGACGATCATGTGCATAGTTGGGACACACGAAAAACCTTCTACCTTCTGTCCATGACTTCTTGCGGTCCGTGGACACCTTTAGCTTGCAAACATCACCACACCAACATGGTGGTGTGGGCACATCATTCTCCTTCTCCTAGTCCAACCTGGCCTCCATCCACGTCTTCGGCATGTCCTCTTGGTCAGCGCCGCCCTGCCTCGGCCCGAACCGGATGAAGCCATGCCTACAAAAAGAACAATTGTTAGCACAAGACACAAAGAGAGTACATGTGTAAATACAGTAAATCAATAAATGCTAGGAATTGTATGAACAAATAATATACCATTATTATTAGATCAACCATCTGGATTAAGCAAATAACCGAAGGCCGATCCATTATCAACCATTCCTCTACGAACACCACCACCTCTAGCACTTGTGCTTCCTCTCCGACCACCACCACCTCTAGCACTTGTGCTTCCTCTCCGACCACCACCACCTCTAGCACTTGTGCTTCCTCTCCGACCACCACCACCTCTAGCACTTGTGCTTGCTCGACCACCACCTCTAGCACTTGTGCCTGCTCCACCACCACCTCTAGCACTTGTGCTAGCTCGACCACCACCTCTAGCACTTGTACTCCCTCTACGAACACTAGCACCGCTAGCACTTGTGCTCCCTCTACGACCACCACTACCACCTCTGACACGTGTGCTTCCTCGACCACCACCACCGTCACCTCTTCCACCTCGTTCACCATCGGTGCCACCTCCACGACTTGTTTTTCTTTTTTTGGTTTTCCTATTCTTGCATGTCCGCTCATTGTGTCCCCCTTCACCGCACACCCCACAGTTGATAGTGTCAGCCTCCATGAAATGACCGCTACCAAATTGTTTCATGCCAGCGTATCCAGCCAGGTCATCAATATCACCCCTGAACCTCTTAGTTCTCCTTCTACCCTTGGTCTCCACCTTAAGAAGAGGGTCTGGCCTAATATGAGGGCCATGGTACTCAGGCCACTGTGATTGGTCCAAGAAAGGGTGAAATCTTGGCGCCCATGTCAACCTAGTAGCTTCCACATGGAACACTTGCATCCGCATGGTTTTTCCATCACAAAAAGGTATGTTTCTCGCCTTCGCCGCCGTTATCAAATGCAAGCATGGCCAATGATACTTACTAGGCCTCTCGCACTGGCACCACCGAGTCTTCAGACGCACCTCAAATGCAGCACCACCATATTGTCTACCGTCTCGTGTTGTGCCACCTGGCTCATCAATTTGATAGATCATTTCAATTACATCGAATATGATAACTTGTTGCCGTGAAGACTTGCTTGCTTGTAACTGCAACCATTCATCAACCTTTTCCGGATAATCCCTTTTTTCACCTATCCATTTTGCAGTCTCTTCAGAATGCCTCTAAAAGTACTCATTAAGCTTGAAGGTGTACTCCACTATTGCAGTCACCGCCAATGCACGAGCACCCTTCAGCACATTGTTGAAACATTCTACCAGATTGCTCATCATGCCGCCATGTCGCCTACCACCATCGTCATGAGCGCGTGCCCACTTGTGCTTCTCGCTTAAATTCCTAGTTAAGAACTCTTTTCCCCCTTCGTTCACCGCTGCAAAGAGTTTGTTGTACCATGCATCGAAACCTTGGGTGGTGAAGGCCACACATACATGGGTAAGGTCTTTGTTGAGCTCCTTGATCTTACATGCCTGGTAAAAGTTGGCCACGAAATGCCTCATGCACCATCTGTGGTGAAGCTTTGGAAATCCTGGAATAACAATGTCCATTGCCTTGAGTATGCCATGGTGCCGGTCCGATATGATGCATACCTCCCTAGACCCAATCACGTTGTGCCTAACATGACCCATGAACCACTCCCAGTTGCCTTGGTGCTCGGAAGGCACCAAAGCAAATGCACACGGCAACACGTTGTCGTTTGATGAGTGCGCCATTGCTACCATTAGTGTTCCCTTGTATATACCGGTCAAGAACGTGCCATCTATAGACAAGACCGGACGACAATGCTGGAACGCCTCCACACATTGTCCATAACTCCAGAAGGCACGGTGGAACACTCCCTCATGATCCTCGACCACATGAAACATGCCCGGGTTCTTATGTGCAATCGCGGCCAACAACCTTGGGAGCTGGTTGTATGCTTCTTCATAACCACCATACAACATCCTAATAGCATTTTCCTTTGCCTTCCATGCCTTCCCATACTTGACTTCATAACAAAATTGTTTTTTCACCGTCCGCATGAGAAACCTCACTTTCACAGTGGGATCAAAGCCTATGTCTTTCATCCATTTGTATCTGAGATACTCAGATGTGAGTTGACGGTGTGTCGTTCAAAGTCGTTTAGATGGCGGTTTGCACCTATGAGTGGCAACACAACTTCTTAACACCCATTCTTCGGTTTCTTTAAGCTTTCTTGCACGAACCTTCCATGGGCATCCTTCCTGCTCACACTTCACGGTGTAACGCAACTTCATGTCGGAGTGCTCAACATAAATTGGCCTATGGTTTCGAATGGCATAGTCAGCCAACCAAAACTTCAGCATAGGCAAGCTCAGAAACTTCACTCCTTTCTCCAAATAAGCATTCTCGTCCTCATTCTCCACCCTTGGTTCTCCTAGATCCGGGCATGGTGTTGGCTCAATCGCCGTCATTCTCATTCCACCGTCAACAACAGCTTTATGGGCAAGGCTGAGATCTTTAAACAAGTGAGTTCTTTTTCTAAGCCCGTCGGCTCAAAGTGGATTTGGTTTTCCTCCTTTGTGAATCCATCCTCGTCCAACTGTTCAACTGGACCCTCGTCATCCGAGTCATACGCATATTGACGCCTAAAAGGCAAGTCACGATCCATGTCCTTTTGCGCTATGTACGCATCCAAGTCACCAACATCATTACCATGAAACCCTTCCTCTTGCTCTCCGTCGTCATCATAAGCATCTTCATCCTCTTGAATTACTTCGTCACTAGCACTCACCTCAACTTCATTTGCTTGGCTAGTTGGTGGTTGGCTAGAAGCATTGGGGGCATACAACTCAACCTCATTTGCTTTAATAGATGGTACACGGGGACGTGGTTGGCGATAAGCATTGGGGGCATCAACCACAACCCTATGCTCAACAAGTGGCACCATTGTCCTCTCGCTCATGTCATCCATTGGGGAAGAGACATGCCGGTTCAAATCAAAGGTAAACCAAGGAGATTCAACCTTGGTGGCAAACAATTCAAGTGACTTGTCTTCCGATTGGGAAACTTTTTCCTTGTATACATCCCAATGCAAATCCGAGGTGATAGGCATACTTTTCAAGCGAGATTTGGCTCCAACTCCAACATCATACCTTCCTATTAACTTAACATCAACATTGGTGTCCATCCACTTTAAGACTTGTCTCACTTTTGCAACAACATCCTCATAGCTAGGGCTTGTATCAAAAACCAATGGTTCCTCACCCGTGTCGGCATTGTTACTCAAGAATGTCTCCTTGTCCATGTAATGAACATTAACAAGTGTCTCCATCTAAAAATAACATGAATGCATTTAAGACTTCAATGAGAATTGGTGTTTATCCAAATACATCTCATTGTATCCAAATCATATCAACACTAAATTATTGGTGATGTCCACAAAAGTATCACTAAATAACACACACTAAGCAAAGTTAACCCTAATCACTAACTAACCCTAACCCCCAATCTTTCTACTCAACAAGCATATATTCCTACTACACACCATGCATATCACTATATTATCAAAGTTAACCAAGCCATTCACACTAACATAAGGGAGAAAACATGAACTAGGGTTCCACCAACATGTATAAAATGCAACCAAAATAACAAGATTTAACAAAAATAATTGGATGATTTGGGGAGATTACCAAGAGCAACAAAGTGATGGAAAGATCCACCTAAGGGATGCACCTTTTGGAGAGGATTTGAGGGGGAGCTTGAGGGTTGGGAGAGAGTGTGAGAGCTCCAAGTGTTCTTCAAGCTCGGGTTGCGGATTGGGGAAAGTGTGTGGGGTGGGTCCCACACACTCTCCCGTGGATTATCCAGTTACCAGGCCAGACGCCAGGGTTCCTGGCGTCTGGTCCCTTTGCCATGTCAAGAAGTCAGGGCAGGCGGCAAGGCGGGCCAGGGCCAGACGCTGTGGTTCTGGCGTCTTCTTCCCAACCCAGACGTCAGGGATGTTGGTGTCACCCAAAGAGGTCAAAAACGAAATTTTGTTTGAAACAAGGTCAAATCAGGATTTTGTTAGTCTTCTACTCCCTTCATTCCTAAATAATTGTCTTTCTAGAGATTTCAACAAGTGACTACATACGAAGCAAAATGAGTGAATCTATACTTTAAAACATGTCTACATACATCCGTATGTTGTAATCCATTTGAGATGGTAGAAAGACAATTATTTGAAAACGGAGGGAGTAGGTCATAACAGTAATTTTGTCCTCCAGCCTACATCCTTCCTACGATTGAGGGATGCAAAGAAAGGAAAGAGCCAAGCTGAAGGCACATGTCGCCTCCGCCGAGTTCGAGGTGTCCGGCTCGCACAACGCAGCGTCACCAGGTAGGTAGGTTGATTACTTCTCTTGAACATCCAAGCCATACATGCCCTTTTGTTTTTTCCCCATATCCTATGAAGACACTAATCTCACGATCAATTTTACCATCCATGTCATGTTCTTTGCACCAATCTTACAATCAATCTCACGGTCTGAAAAACAAAACTCACAATAGGTTGGACTCATATCCATGACAAGCAACCTCCAGCTTTTTAACTTGCCGTCCTTACGGCTAATGTAGCTATTATTCCAAATCAATATACACTGTCATAATGGCTTTCCCTAAAAAAAAGTAACTCTCACGAGCGAGTGTCCAAATCTCCTTGATTGTGCCATCGGCTCCATCGAGCAAGCAGACCACCTCCGGCAAAGTACCATCTACAGAGATCATATAGAACTGACATAAAATTTATTCTTTTCTCAAAAACAATACTTTTTGGGTATGCCAATACAACTTACATCTTCAATTCAAGGTATGACAACACAATGAAATAGCTTTTTAATCATGTCCTAAGTTCCCGTTGTGATTTTTTAGTCGTTATTGTAGATCAACTTTGCATCGTTGATTGCAGTCTTATAATATTCTTAGAGTTCAATCTTTCTTAACAAAACATAATCAGCAGTACAATCCATGTCCTTAATTTAAGGTGTGACAACACAATCAAGTACTGCCTCTGTAATATAAGACATTTTCTAGACTTGCCATACAAAACATTTTATATCAATGAACAGAGGCAATAGCCTTTAAGTTCAGATCAGACCCTAAGTTCACCTTGCGATTTTTAATTGTACATGAACTTGCCATCCTCAATTGCAATCTTATTCTTCACTAAACGTATGATTTTTATGGACTTGCATGTAACTACACCACTGGGGTAAAAGGTACTCACAATATTTGTGTTTTCAAATGAAGATTGGAAATTAACATCCACTGGTCTTGGAAGTTGATCTCCTTTCTACAACAAAGACGAAAATTTGTAAACAGAAAAAATATCAAAATCATAAATCTTCATAACCTTGAGCAGTACTACACAACGATTTTACAATATCTCATCTTCTCCATTGTGCAGGAAGAACCAAAGGAAATAAAAGGTGGGCCACATAGCAAAAATGTTAGAAATCTGCCAAGGTGGTTAAAAGTATCAAATATGCAATACAACAAGCTGATCCATTACTAAACATGAATCTTTAATAGGTGGTATTATAAGAAAAAGATTTAGCTTGGATTTGTGATTCAAGTACGCACACGTGGGTTAGTGGTTTAAGCTTGGACCGACAAAATATTTCAAATTATTTCTTACTGATGTGAGTCCAGTCAATAAACAATGACAAGTTAGGAGAGGAGAATGAAACTTCAAGACGAGAAAATGAGAAAACATTTGATCATAGATGGAGATGTGCCAGTGTGCACAACTATGCCAAAAGAAGAACCTCTGAACCACGTGCACGAAGAAAATTGTACAAACTTATTTCTTTATGTGTATTATCATCCACTATCTTTACTTACTGCTTTGAATTCAACTGCTAAACTTCTCTTACATGATGCACGACTGTAGTAAGGTGTACTGGAAACAATATTATAGATTGCTTCTGCTTTGAGCAACAATTGTGTTATCTATGTCTTCCATTCTTTTCCAGGCTTACAAAAGTTTCTTCAATAACCCAGTGTATTTGATGTACAAATATCTGATCTTACACAGTTTACCATCCACAAATGGTTAGCAAGACCGTCCGCCTATGCAGTTCCATATGATCTGCAACTAATTTAAAGTGGTGTATTAAATAAATAAAAACATGCTACATTTGGTCCTAACCGTAGCTATCAATTATTTCTTTGTCAAAACAACATGAGAACAAATTTCCATGTAGTATGGCTTAACCAAGACAGCGGCAAAATCAGCATTGTTGAATTGCCACAGGGAACCATATCATGTACAGACATTCATCATGTACTAGCTAAAACACTCAGAATGGCAAGGGATAAACTTTAAAAGGTGACTATCACAACATGAGATTAAGACGACATGACATGCCATCTGCAACTTCAGTTGCAGACTTGATTGTGAATGATACAAGGAAGAATATAAAAGGACGAGATATTATTGTTCAGTACAAGACATGAGACCAAAGAATATCAGAGAACCATTCAAAATTCATGGCTATGCAGTATATATTATTATTCCCCTACGGAGAAGATGGGTAGAGAGAAAATACACATTACACATTAAAAGAAGGTGCAAAGTGGAAGAGAAAGCATATAACAATGTTGGAATACTATGAGAATCATATACAACAACATACTAACATGTCGAAACACTTGCTGGTGTGTGAAAGCCCTAAATTGCAGTTCATTGCCCTTGCATATATTTTGCTGTACAAATAGACTGGATTGAAAGACATCAACGAAACCTAACGGAATTGTATGCTGACTTGCAAGACGCAATAGAAATACAACGGTTGACCAGGTATGAAGGAGAATACTACTGTTATGTGCCATCCAGCTTGACAGATAGCCCAAGATACAAAGCACAAAACTACCAAGATGCTATGTCAATATGTCAGTGGCTTGGATACACAGACCTATTTGTGACACTCACATGCAACGCAACTTGGCCGGAGATTCAATCTATCCATGCTACAGGAAATAGGCCAGGCAGCAGCAGAAAGATCTTATATTGTTAGTTTTCCTTTTTTTGCGAGGAGAAAGGTCTGATATTGTTGACCGAGTGTTCCACATAAAGCTCAAGGAGTTCACGAGAAACATAAGAGAAAGGGAATACTTAGAAGAAACACCCGCAACTAATATCCTATTGACTTGATCACACCTGTTATTTTCTTTTATATAGCAAATGAACTAACAACAAGGATGATGTGGTCAACAACATAGTCTACACAAAAATATTCTGAAGGTAGGAACTAAACACACACGTATAGATGCTACTAGCATTTTTAGATAACCACAAGTACATGGAGCAAAACTGACTTTTCTATGCTAATAACATGATATGGCAGGACAGATATAATCTACAACTCCCAGAAGTATTCGAAACATGCATCAACATTAAATGGAAATAACTCAGTATTATAATTTGTCGACACTATATATTATCAGATATTTTAAGCTTATCCTATTGTGCAATACAATAGTGACAGTATCCACAGATCGTTATAATTAATATGCAAAATGTAATAGCACCAATTTTCATAGCACTTATTAAAATTAATTCAATCTTCGGGAAATCTTAAAACTATAGCTAATCACAAATAAATTAATTACTTACTCTTATTAAATTTGTTGAACCTGAACGAGGGCAGAGGGGCATCTGCCGATGCAAGTCCCAAGTACAGAAAAAGGTGGAGGGGGCATAAATAAATTTACATCTTTTCACTAACAAGTTGTACCTTAATGCACATTATATTGGTTTAGCCATACACATGCAGAGACAGGATAAGAAACGAGAAAAAGATATATGAGAAAGATAGGAAAAGGGAGAAGCGGGGACCTCTAGGTGGAAGAATGAGTCGCCCAATTCAGGCTGCCACTGTCGAGGATGAAGACGACCTACCGGGCTGCCTTGCTCGGGGACAACCACGATACGAGGGAAAACAACGCCGCTAGCATCCTCACAATCGATGTGGATCCAAGCTGGTTCCGGGAGACGAGATCCATGCCCACATCGCCTCCAAGGACGCTAACGACGACGACACGTAAGATCGGCAAGCTCGCATCTGTCACACCTGATACAAGTGTATCGGTGGACACATGAGAGATGAGGAGAGCAGCCTAAGTGTAAGTGTTGGGCCCAGGCCTGTGTGGGTTATTGGGCCGCCTGTGGCCAGTATGGATGTACTACATAAATCAGTCTGTAATCCTGGATCGGGTAGGAAATGAGATAACACTGGAGTCTCTCTCTCTCTCGTTCCCCTTCGTCCACCTCCCTCCCTGCTCTCCTCACCTACTTCTATTCCCCCGTGCGATCGATCCCCTCCCTAGGGTTCATCGGTCGTCACAATTGGTATCAGAGGCCACAATTTGTTCCCTCCGCTGCCGATCCGCACCGTCGCCCCACATCCTCTTGGCAAATCGGTAACATCCACTGCATCAGGTGCGGATTCGCTTCGGTGAATTCAGCAAAAAATCCTGTGCAGGGTTCGATTTGCTTTCGGGCGGAGCCACGGCGCCGTCCAAGCCTTCTGCGCAGACGCGGCAACTCATGGCCGTGATGGAGAATCAGACTTCCAATCTCGCGGCCCTCATGGAGAAGCTGCTCGAGCGCTTCGACGAGGAGAAGGCGGAGGCGGGGAAGCGTGCCGAGGTGCAGGCCGCTTTCAATAGCCAGGTCTCCCACGAACTCAAGAGCCTCTCAAAACAGATCGGGCTCACCCAAGCCGAGGTCGACGACGTCCGTAAGGGGGCGTCCTCTTCACACTCGTCGGGCCCCTCTGCCAGATCTGACGTTGACGATCCGGCTGCGGCCATGCTTCAGACGCCGCCGCCCAAGGAGCGACCGCAGCATCAGGCACCACCACCGCCAACCGAGCCGCGCGTGGCTCCGCCTCCGAACGCGTTGCCACATCCGCAGGCGCTAGCCGGCGGTCAGCCGCGCGCACGCCTGGCCAACGACGGTCCACCGCTGCTTCCAGTACCTGAGCAGCCGCCACCATCGGAGCACGCCTACCACCAACAATCACGCGAGGATTATTTCTCCAAACCACCGAAGCACAGTTTCCCTCGCTTCGAAGGGGAATACCCGCGCGTCTGGCTGGATCGATGCCTGGCGTATTTTGAGCTATACCGTGTGCCGGAACACAGTTGGGTGACCACCGCAGCACTCTATGTGGAGGGGCATGCCGCTCTCTGGTTGCGGGCATTTCGACAGCAGCATCCGATTCTCCGCTGGGATATGTTCCGGAAAGCAATTGAGGAGGAGTTTGGACCGGACGAATTTGAGTCCCTGATGCATAATCTCTTGCAATTGCGACAGACTGGGGGAGTGACAGAGTACAGACAGCAGTTTGAGGTTCTCATGTACAACTTACTGGCCCTGGATGCAACCCTGAGTCCCAAATTCTTTGTTACACAGTTTCTGCTGGGGCTCAAGGATGAGCTTCGCGCGGCTGTACGCCTTCAGACACCAAACAGCATCACCCGGGCAACAGTTTTTGCAAAAATCCAAGAAGAAGAATTCGCGAATCTGCACCCCAAGTCTCGACCATTGCAGCAGGTCGACCGCCTCCATCGCCTTTACACTGCACCAACTCGGGACGCCCGGCAGCAAGAATAACCATGTTGCGGTGGCGAACCCACCGAATCGATCGCGGCAGCCAAACCGGTGACGACTTTGGCAGAGAGAGCGATTACGGGATTCTGAAGACAACATGGTCTCTGTTTATTTGTGGAGAGAAGTTTTCCAGAGCACCACTGCAAGCGCTCCGCCCAATTGTCGACCATCGAGGTTGGAGAGCACGGTGAAGTTTTATCCGATGAGGTCAGGCGTGCTTTCTGGAGCTGTTGGACGAACCGTGACCGAAAATCCGTCGTCTTTGTTCGTCAAGAAATGCGATCGATGGCACCGATGCTGCAGAAACTATCCGCCTGCGTGCCAAGGTTGGGAACCAAACCATGTTGTTGTTGGTCGATTCTGGTAGTACACACAGCTTTGTCAATGCATCCTTTGCTCAACGCATTGCGGCAACGACAACGGTGATACCAACAATTGCTGTTAGAGTAGCCAATGGGCAGAACTTACAATGCAATCGAACTTGTCCCGAATCTAAATCTGGACAGTCCAAGGTCACAAGTTCACTACAGACATGAGAGTCCTGCAACTCGGGGTCTACGACGCAGTTTTGGGAGTGGATTGGCTTGCTCAGCATAGTCCAATGCAGTGCGATTGGAAACTGAAAACAATACAGTTTGTCAGCGAAGGGGCAGCCGTCCATCTTACCGGCGTTCGCTCGGAGGAGACACCAGCCATCACAGCCTTGGATGCATCACAGTTGTGGCAGATGCAGGAAGCAAATGAGATTTGGGGAGCTGCTCTTGTGGACTTGCAGACCTTGCCCTCGCACAATGTCTGAAGCTCCTCTTCCCCCTGTTATCAAGCGCATCCTGACAGATTTCAGTGACGTATTCGAGGAACCAACAACACTTCCTCCTCACAGACAATATGATCATGCCATCAATCTCGAACCAGGAGCCGCTCCAGTTAACTGTCGACCTTACCGTTACTCTCCCTTGCAAAAAGATGAGATCGAACGGCAAGTAGCTGAAATGTTGCGCACTGGGCTGATCACTCACAGTATGAGTCCATTCGCGGCTCCCGTGCTCTTGGTGAAGAAGAAAGATGGGACATGGCGGTTTTGCGTCGATTACCGCCGCCTCAACACAGTCACGATTAAAAACAAGTTTCCGTTGCCGATCATCGATGAACTATTAGATGAACTCGCTGGGGCAGCATTCTTTTCCAAGATTGACCTGAGAGCCGGATACCACCAAATACGCATGAGGGAAGGCGATGAAGAGAAAACAGCTTTTAAAACACATCATGGGCATTTTCAGTTGAAGTCATGCCGTTCAAGGCCACCAACGGGCCACCAACGTTCCAATGTTTGATTAACTCAATACTCTCCGGGCCAAACCGTAAGTTTGTCATTTCATTTCTTGATGACATCCTGGTCTTCAGTTGCTCTCTACAGGAGCATGTGGAGCATCTTCGGACAGTCCTGGGCATTCTCCGGCAACACCAACTATATGCAAAACTGTCAAAGTGCTCATTCGCCCAGCCACGAATTGAGTACCTGGGCCATGTGATTTCCAAACAAGGGGTGGCCACGGATCCAAGCAAGACAAGCGCAATGCGTGATTGGCCTACACCAACAAATGCAACAGAATTGCGTGGTTTCCTCGGGCTTACAGGGTATTATCGCAAGTTTGTGCCCCATTACGGGATCATCGCCAAGCCACTGACCCAGCTCCTCACCAAGAAAGGATTTGCCTGGACCGAGCCGGCTCAAAGGGCATTCGATGCTCTCAAGGACGCAATGGTCAACACCTCGGTCCTCGCCTTGCCGGATTTCACACGCCCCTTCTCCGTCGAGACAGATGCGTGCGATACCGGTGTCGGAGCAGTGTTGGTACAGGATGGCCACCCCGTGGCTTATCTTAGCAAGGCCTTGGGGGTACGGAACCAGCGTCTCTCCATCTACGAGAAGGAGTTCCTCGCCGTGATCATGGCCGTCGACAAGTGGCGTTCCTATCTCCAGCGCGCCCCATTTGTCATCGTCACCGACCACAAGAGCTTGTGTACTCTGGGCGAGCAGCAGCTGGATACGGAGCTCCAGCGCAAGGCTATGTCCAAGCTAATTGGCCTCCAGTTCTCCTTCAAGTACAGGCGCGGCGTCGAGAACGGCGCTGCCGATGCCCTCTCGCGTGTCGGCCACCACTTCGCCATCAATGCTCTGTCCACATGCCAACCTCAGTGGCTACAGGAGGTGGCCAACTCTTACGAGACGGATGCTGATGCCCAAGATCTTCTCCAACGCCTGTCCATCTCCAGCCCTGACGAGCAAGGCTACGAGCTCCGGCAAGGCGTCATTCGCCTCCATGACAGGCTTTGGATTGGGGCCAACTCCGCCCTCCAAACCAAGCTGATCCACGCCTTCCACGCAAGCGCAGTGGGGGGCCACTCCGGCGTGACCGCCACTTACCAGCGCCTCAAGAAACATTTTGCATGGCGTGGCCTCAAACAGGCGGTCGAGGAGTTCGTGCACCAGTGCGCCATCTGCCAGCACGCCAAGCATGAACACATCAAGACGCCGGGCCTCTTGCAACCACTTCCTGTGCCCACGGAGCCCTGGCAGGATCTCACCATGGATTTCATTGAAGGCTTACCTGCGTCCGAAGGCTACGAAGTCATCATGGTCGTCGTCGACCGTTTCACCAAGTACGCACACTTCGTGCCCCTTCGTCATCCCTTCACGGCAGCAACGGTGGCCCGTGCCTTCTGGGACAACATCATCAAGCTGCACGGAGTTCCTCATTCCATCGTCTCCGACCGGGATAGCATCTTCACCAGTAACATGTGGCGTGCCATCCTCGCGGCTGCGGGCACCAAGCTGAGCTACTCCACGGCGTACCATCCACAGACGGACGGGCAAAGCGAGCGCGTGAACCAGTGCCTCGAGATGTACCTGCGATGCGCCGTCCACGACACACCCTCCAAATGGCGCAAGTGGCTGCCGACGGCGGAATTCTGGTACAACACTACGTACCACTCTTCACTCAACACTTCCCCTTTCCAAGCATTGTATGGGCAGGAGCCCAACCTGGGAGGTCTGCCGACGTTCACTGCCAACCTACCAACAGAAGCTGGGGAGGAGCTGGACTGGGCTCAACACACGAGGCATCAAGGCAGCTAGCACGCGCCTGCACAGGTTCAAGCGTAAAGCGCATAAGAACCGGACCGAGCGCTCCTTCAGCGAGGGGGATCAAGTTCTTCTCAAGCTACAACCATATGTGCAGTCGACAGTGGCCAATCGCCCATGCCCCAAGCTCGCTTACAAGTTCTTCGGCCCCTTCACAATTCTGCAACGCATTGGCACCATGGCTTACAAGCTCCAGCTACCAGAAGGCAGTCGTATCCATCCTGTCTTCCACGTGTCACAGCTGAAGCCTTTCACACCGGATTACTCGCCGGTGTTCTCCGAGCTGCCCCGCACACCGGACCTCACCGCGGCTCCACTCCAACCTGTCGCCATCTTGGATCGCCGCATGGTCAAGAAAGGAAACAGCCCCGTGGTTCAGGTACGCGTCCAGTGGTTATCGCTCTCTACGGAGTCTGCAACCTGGGAAGATTACAATGTGTTGCGCCATCGCTACCCGACGGCGCCATGCTTTGGACCGACGACGCTGCAGCTCATGGAGGGCAATCTGTCACACTGATACAAGTGTATCGGTGGACACATGAGAGGTGAGGAGAGCAGCCTAAGTGTAAGTGTTGGGCCGAGGCCTGTGTGGGTTATTGGGCCGCCTGTGGCCAGTATGGGTGTACTACATAAATCAGTCTATAATCCTGGATCGGGTAGGAAATGAGATAACACTGGAGTCTCTCTCTCTCTCGTTCCCCTTCGTCCACCTCCCTCCCTGCTCTCCTCACCTACTTCTATTCCCCCGTGCGATCGATCCCCTCCCTAGGGTTCATCGGTCGTCACAGCATCCTCCACGGCGCAGCTTCTCATGGAGCCCTACTAGGCTACTACCCCTCCGTCGCTGTTGACCGGCCTGAGAGATCGAGGAGGCGTACAGCGAGCCAAACTAGGCTCACCCCGTGGCCGCACCAGTGAGCCGAGCTGCAGGGGTGCGTGCAGGTGAGGACGACCAAGGTCACGGCAAGGAATCAAGACGGGAATTGAGGTGTTGTTGGGAATCTTGAGCTCGAGTGGAAGCAATTTTGGTGGAGCGAGGGGACGGAAGGACATGAAAAGGGGATTAGTCAAGAGCTACGTTTTTGTTTCACAATATTCAAGAGCTACGTGTGAGTGAGCTTAAAAAAAAGACCTACTACGTGTGAGTGTGTGAAGTTGCGAATGCGAGAGAAGTGATCCTGTTCGGCTTCCACCAGAAAAATGTGTGCAGTCTGTACATCTTCGTGATCCTGCTCGGCTTCAAAAATTTCCTACTAATCAGATTATGTACCGGTGGTGTTCACATACGTGTGCTCAGCCTAAATTATATACTCCTATAATGCTTTATGCTGTAAAATATTCTGAATATTACACGGCCGTAGAAAAAAACTCAAACCGGTAACCATCATTATTATTTGGACTATGCATACGAAAGTATCATTTCATGTCACCATCACAAACTATCAACACAGTCGTGCAGACGTATCCGGCAAACCCACGGCTACAACGAGGCACCCCAAAGAATTCAATAATAAAGTTTGAGCTCAATATTTTCCCAAATATGAAACGATAATTCCACATACCATCAAAACCATCAAATGGTGAAATCATGTTTACCATCAGCACTCGAGCACATGATAAAAATATCGTATATCTACTTTGTTAGTTATTTAAACTTTTTTCACTATAGCTTGCACGCATATTTTATTATAGGTGTCTAATTTTTGTGTCCGGCTATTTGAGAATAAAATACTAGATAATACCCCGCGCGTTGCTGCAGAATAGATTATACTATATGCTAAAATGATTTGATAGTATGAAAGATGATTTTTTGAATTTAATATGAAAACTAAAACCGAATATATAGATGATTTTTTTATAATTGTTGTTTATATTTAACAAAAGTAGCATTTTTTCATGCATGGTACATATGCTTTAGAATTGACAAAAATTAATGAGAGTTAATCTACGATTTTTATGGGAACGTGTCGTTAGCACTTCAGGCTTAATTTTTGCCTTTGGCGGTCTTGAACGATACTGAAATAAAGAAGACACTTGGTAAAAAATAATTGGAATCCAAATGGACTCTCCATGTTTTTCATAAGATCAAACAAAGTCATGATGGTGAGGTGGGAATGGGCTCGAACAATTTGAACAAAACTCCATAAGAGTTATGAAAGCATATGTACCATCTGCAATTTGTCTACAATTTGATCAAAGAACGTTGACTACAATCTGAGGAGTTCATCGATTACAAACCTGGACCTGTGCGATTCTGTGCTAGACAAAACTATGCAGAGCACCGGTAATAATGTTTCTTTGAGAAAGATACAGAACATTCAATCGTACAAATCCATGACTCTTTCCTCAATTCCTTTTACACGAAGACATGGACCAGTGGACTGTTCCTGAAAGTATAGGTCAAAACTTATCTGAACAAATGCAGCAGCACAAAAGATTCAATCCTTATATGTGATGGTCAATAATGGTGACCTTCATATTAGATAATGTAAAAGGAATCAAGGAAACAGTCATGGATTATATATTGTAGAGAAAAGTATACTTTTCATCCCTCAACTTTTGGTGAAGTCTAGATTTGGTCCCTCAACTCCGAAACCGGACAACTTGCACCCTCAACTAACGAAACCGGACAAGATTCATCCCTGGTCTTGATTTTGACCGGTTTTGGTGCTAACTGACCCCGGTTTTGACCGGTGCTGACTCAAATTCGCTTAATTTTTTCATATCCGTGAACTTTTTGAAAGTCACATACTCTTTTCAAATCCACATAGTTTTTCAAGTTCGTGCAATTTTTTCAAAAATAAACATACATTTTTCAAATCCGTGAACTATTTTGAAATTTGTGTACTTTTTTCAAATCAGTCTATTTTGTCAAGTTCATGTAATTTTATCGAATCCAAGTATTTTTTCAAATCCATGAAGTGTTTTTGAAATTGCGTACTTGTTTCAAATCCGCATAATTTGTAAAGTTCGTATTTTTTTCAAATCGATGTTCCTTTTTCAATCCATGAACTTTGTTTGAAATTCAGATACTTGTTTCAAATTGACATAATTTTTCAACTCCACAATTTTTTTTTGAATTTGGGTTAAAGAAATTCAAATCCGCGTACATTTTAAGTTCACACAAAATTTTCAAAAGCAAAAAAATGTACACGAATATGAATAAGTACGTCAATTTTAAAAAATTACATGAATTTAAAAAAAACATATGAACTTTAAAAAAGTACGCGGATTTAAAAAAAAGTATGTGAACTTAGAAAAAGTACGCGGATTTGGAAAAAGTACACAAATTTTTAAAAAGTTCACGTATTTGAAAAAACTACCTATATTTGAAAACATTAAGCGGAATTGGAAAAGTACGCCGAATTTGAGTCAGCACGGTCAAAACCGGGGTGGGACAGCACCAAAACCGGTCAAAACCATGACCAGGGATGAATCTTGTCCGATTTCAGTAGTTAAGGGTGCAAGTTGTCCGGTTTTGAAGTTGAGGGACCAAATCTAGACTTCATGAAAAATTGAGGGATGAAAAGTATGCTTTTCTCTATATTGTATCCCATTTACCTTGCTGATTGGAAGATTAACGCCAATGCTAGAGGAGTTCATCTTGCACATTACAATGAAATTCGAGAAGCTTCCAGTTGCCCTAGTGATATTGGGGAAACAAAAGAATCATGCGTAAGGAAAACTGCCAAAAGCTCCTCTTGTTCCTGTCGCACAACACTGCATGTGGACCAGCTCGCTGCGCTCTAGGCATGAACAAAGGGATGAGGGTCTGAAAGGCTGCACGACGGACAACGCCAAGGTTCTTTGTGGTGCCACGGCCGTGTGAAATGGGGTGTCAATGGCAGCCTCGACCGGGTGAAGACCATACGTACGGTCGGCCGAGCGAAGCAGATGCGGGGCGCCGGCTACCAGCTGCAGGCGTGCTGTGGTTCCGTCAGGCGCTGCGCGGTGGCGCAACATGTACCCCATCTTGCCGTGATGGCGAGTCGCATGCTTACGATGAGGCGATGGCTGCTTAAATCTAGCACTTTCTTCCGCATATGTAGGGTAATGGAGGGGGAGGTAATGAGATGTGGTGAATGCTGCTGTTTCATCTAGATATGTTGCTGCCGTTTCATGGGGCGTCGGTCGTGGCGGCGTCTAGCAGAAGACAAAACGACGGGGAAGGCGAACCCTCATCGACCTACTACGATAAGCCGGGTAGATTGATTAGATGCGTTAGTTTTTTTAGCGAAATTAGATGCGTTAGTTACATACTTACATGGTCTTTAGGTCGAATGACCAAGCCCATCTAGATAGATGGCACACGTGCAAAACCAAAACAACCTTACAATAACTGGCGCGTTGGACATTAGATGCAAAAATTCTTTTTTCTCTTTGATTCTAAGTGCAAAAATCCTAGCTTCATGCAGCCGTAGAGAAAACGAATCTACTACATGCCATGCTCTTTTTTTACACCGACATTCATGCAGCGGCGAGATAATTAGTGATTAGTGAGACGTGGCTGCACCATGGGTTTGATCGGTTGCTACGGCAGAAACGGAAGTACTGACCACCAGAACAGGTTTGCTGACATGGTATATGTGTTGCGGTTAGATGGCTGCATGTCAAGACATATAAATTAGTGGACCCACTTGATGATGTGGATAGCTTGCATGTTAAGATAAATAGGATAGTGGGGATGGATCTCTTAGGTATGTATGATATGTGTTCGCAATCACATCAACAACATCCTGTATATCCATGTTAGACCATAAAACGATGGTATAGATATTTGTGTGAACGTATCATATGTGGATAGATATGCCACATGCTGAAAAGAAAGAGTTAGATCATCTGCATGGAGATGTGATCATCTTGATGAATCAATTCCTTTCCAATGTCCAAAAAATAGGGAGATCAATGAGGTTAAAGCTGAAGATGAATAGAAAAGTAAGGGTGTAAATAAATTGTAATTATTGTTGGAGTTGGATGATCAACACAGTCGTCTCATTCACTTCTAGGCACACCCTAAATTTTCAAACATTTATATTACAAAATCTACGAGAAAGAATAAATATATGTACAAAAATTAGGCGGATTTTAGAGACCAAGGCTTTATTACTTGCCCATCCTCTCAAAGGCTAATGTTAGGCATTTTTGTAAATACTCTTCTATCATATACCCTTTATTTCAACAAGGGAAACAATGGTCTAGGTGTTTTAATGCTATTAAGAGTTAGCTTATAAACAAACAAATTTCTACATATCTTATTCTGGTAAATATAATAACCTTTGTACATTATATCCACATAAGACTATAACTTACTTCAAATCGAATTGGAATTTTAATAGCTTTGCCCGCGCTTCTCAAATTTCAACTTCATAAATCCTAGCCCGCGCATCGAGCGGGCCCACTCTGCTAGTTAGCACAAACGACTAGCTGGATCTGATATTTCTTATGCGGCCGTAGCCATAGTCCCCTTTTTCCCTTATTAGATCTGCTCCTTTATACAAAACTCATCTGAACTTGGTGAACTGTTCAAACACTTGAAACTAGGTCTGGTTTTTTTCTAGGTTTCTGTCACACTGCAGATCTGAAATTATCAAGCCAAACTGTGAAACTTGTTTCTCCTTCACTTACGCATCGTAGATCTGTATCTTCAATACCAGATTAGGCGGTTTAACCTTATAAAAAATGATGATCCAGTAGGTACCATTAGTCCCCTGTTTAACCGCCAATACATTGTCTTTTGTACTTTCTCCATTGTCAGATTCCGGTTTACCAATAACAAACTCTGGCTTACCAACATGCATATATCCTTGCATCGCTTTATTGTTGTCCATTATGAATCTTAAATCGGTAATAATTATGTTTCAGCCTCCGTTGAAATAAACAAGTCTATGAATGCAACTGGGTTCCTTCCCGGGTCACGGAAGATCAGTTAAACAGATGCATCGCCATGGGCTCTTTAGCCAAGAAAGATGTCATCCACTGGAGGGCCCCTGGCCCGGAAAATCCTCCTACACCCAAGGACGGAGAGGTAGTCATTTTTGTTGACCATCTGGGTCGAGGCTTTAGCCCTCCCGGTTCAAAATACTTCCGAGATGTGCTGGCTAGTTTTCAGCTTCACCCTCAGGACATCGGTCCAAACTCTGTGACCAACATCTGCCATTTCCAAGTCTTCTGTGAGGCTTATCTACAAGAGGCACCTACAGTTGAATTGTTTAGGGATTTCTTTCACTTAAACCGTCGCACAGAGTTCACAGATGGACCCAATACTGAATTGGGCTGAATGGCGGTTCAGAAAAGGAAGGAAGTCACTTTCCCTCATGCCAAGCTTCACAGTCACCCCAAAGAGTGGAACCAGACTTGGTTTTATTGCAAAGATACATCTCCAACTGATGAAAACCCCTTGCCGGGTTACCATCCTCACCGCCTTAGCAATACACATCCTTTTCCTCAAAGGTTAACTGCAAAGGAAAGGGCCATCTATGCCCCACAGCTGTCGAAGCTTAGAGCCTTTATGGAAAACTTTTTAACAGGTGTTGATTTTGCTCATTGCTGGATCTGCTGGAGCATTCTTCCCTTAAGTCAGCGCCCTGGTTTGATGTGTGAATACACAGGGAGTTTGACCGACCCTCAACGACATATTAATATTCAACTGACAGAGGCTGAAGTTGCTGAGGCTGTCAAGAAAATGTTGAATAAACCGTAGGCCGTCTGCGGCCAGACCGGACTAAGTCCTTTTTGCACCTCCAATAAACCGCCAGCTGTAAGAATCATATAACCTCTTTGTCTTAAGTTGCTTATTTCAAAATATTCTCTGAAATTTTGTATATTTTTGACAGGGTGATGATCCATTCTGGAATAAAAAACCACAAGATAAGGCGGCAAAACTACAAGACAAACCGGCAAAGCCACTTCGCCCAAAGACCAAGGTTGTTAAAAAAACCTGCCAAGAAAAGGACCACTGCGTCTTCCGATCCAAATGCTGATGCCGATGTAGCTAATCCGGACTCAGAGGTAGAACTTGACTCTCTTGGTTCATTTTTCATACACCTCATTGACAATGACTATTATCGACGACGTCAAGGCGCCAAGCTGATGATGCAAAGGTAATCATTCTTTCCTCCGATTCAGATCCTCTGCCCACATAAAAAAATCCGTCGAGCAAACCGGAAAGTAAAATTTTCTCACCCCATTGCTTACTTGGACCCAAACTTTCTTTTGAAGACGCGGCAACACGAAGCTCATCGCACAACCCGGCATAGTGGCCAGGTAGTTACCTCCGCCGGTTTACCGAATACTCCGGTTCGGAAACACCGATCAGAGGTCTCTTACACTCTTGATACTTCTTGCCCCAAGACGGGTTGTTTCCGTCAGCCTCTTAACCCGTTTGATTCAAATTATCAGGGTACTTCCCACTCATCTTCTAGCGAGTCATCAGCCACAAAGCTTCCACCCCTCAAAACGGTTCCTGGGCGAGTCATACCTTTAATTTTTACTTTCAATGCCTGATGCTTGACACAATATCTTGACCTTTTATATTTGTTTCTCTCAGTGCCAAGCCAAGACCCAGCAAAAAGGCTCGGTTAACTAAACCGGCTGACGATAACGTGGTTGTTGAACCGGAAAAAACTCCAGATCCTGAAGAAAACAATGTTGACGCCATGCTCAATGATCCGCCGCCTCAAGACCATGACTTCTTTGCTGAACAAGTAGAAGTTGACACCACAAGCCATGCTGATAAGCCAACCAGCCCTGTCTGAACTGATGACAAACCGGTCAGTCCAACTAAGGAAACTGACAAACCGTCGACTCCAGCGAAGGCTGCTGATGATAAGGACGATGATATCATGATTACTGGTATTGGCCACACCACTCCTGGCAATCCTGTCACTTTATCAAAGCATACTGCCAAGGACGAGCTTTCTGCTATCGGTAAAGGCAAATGGAACACCGATTTGTCAAGTTACGCCCATCTCAATGCTCAAGACATTCATTCCGGCTTCTTGAACTGTCTGTACACCAGTCGCGACTATGAAGCCGGTTTGGTAAACTTGATGAAGGGGCGATATGAGGTAACATAGCTGTTTTTCTCTTATGCCCAATTGCAGTTTATCAACTCCAGTAGCCCCCAAGTGACCGTTTATGATACCAATCTGAAATGCGACTTTGTAATATCTCAATTTTACATGCTTAATCTCCGGGGGCCGGCTTAACTGATGAAGATGAACCGGGAACGTGTAGAAGAAAAACCCACAATGTCATATTGAGCAAACATACATTAGCCCCCAAGTGCCAAGAGCAATACTTGTATTGTGCTTGGGACTTTGCAGAAATTTCTAATCCAGAGCAAATATGCATTAGCCCCCAAGTATCAGGTGCATAACTTGTTATGTGCTTGGTACTTTAAATATGTACTACCAACTCATCATACATCTGTCTCTTATAGGCTGAGCTAAGCAAAAAAGGAAGCTCAAACCGCTGATCTACAAGAAAACATCAAGTCCCAGCAAGCCGAAACCTCCAAAGCCAAGGATGAGCTATCCGGTGCTTTAGCCGTGATGGAAAAACTGAAGGAGAGCTTCAATAAAGAGCGGGCGGATTGGGACACTGAAAAATCCGCTTTACAAAAATGAACCAAAGATGCAGAAGCCGCTCTTAAACCGGTGGTAGATGAGCTAACTGGCGTAAAGCGGCAGATACATGCCATGACTTCTGCTGTATTCGGTAAACATCCTTGCTTTACACTTTTAACATATTACACTGGGGTGCGCGCGGTGATCCAACCTTCCACCGCCTCGCACTTCACCGAATCGCAGGGACCTAAACTACTAACGGAACAACACAAGAGACACAAGATTTATACTGGTTCGGGCCACCATTGTGGTGTAATACCCTACTCCAGTGTGTGGTGTGGTGGATTGCCTCTTGGGCTGATGAAGAACAGTACAAGGAAGAACAGCCTCGCGAGGGTCTGTTCTTGGCGGGTGAGATGAACTGCTAGGTGGTGTCCAGTTGCTCTAGCTACTGGTTTCTTGATAAGGATCCCGGATCTCTCTTCGTCTCCCCCCAGATGCCCTAGCTGTGAGTGTGGCTACTCCTATTTATAGGCGAAGGCCCTGGGCCTCTTCCCACATATTGAGCGGGAAGGGCGCCAACAATTGGCCATTTTGAAGGGGAACAGCGGGTACACTGATCCGGACTAAAGTTGGTCCTCGCCGCCAAAGGCTCGGTGATGACGCCGCTTGGGCTCCACGATGACTCCTTCCAGCCGTTGGGCTGGTCTTGGTCTTGTTGCACCGAAACGGATGCCTTTGCTTGATGCTCTCGCTGCGCTTGCCCCTTTGCAACAAAGAGGAAAGGAGGACACTGCATGGTCGGCGCCCGATCGGCGCCCTTGGTCGTCATGGCTTGCGCCATGGGCACCTCGCGAGGTACCCTGCCTTGAACTCTCCGCCTCCTCATGAGCCACCTGACGAGGCCGTGCTCGAGGAAGCTCCTTGTCGCCCGCCTCATGAGGCTTGGCCTCGCGAGGGTCTTGAGCTTGCGTAGATGAAGATGGGCCGTCTTGGGCCTCCTTCGAGCCACGCCCGCAGCCGCAGTGTGCAAGTCTGGGACCCCTGCTCCTGTAACGCCGGCAGTAGCCCCCGGGCCCACGGCGCGCCCGAACTTGGCCGAGTGGAGAGGTGAAAGGGCAAGTGCGAAGCGTCGCGGGCCCTAACAGCCTGCGGCCTTGGGCGACGTGTGGCGGTTGATTGGACGCGTGCGCACTGCTTCCCCACGATGCCTCGGTAACCACCCGGATTCGACAAGTCCCTGCATGCAGAGTTGGTCATGATTACCGGTGATCGTGGAGGCCGACGGTTGGCCTTCACAGGCTACAAGTACGGAACGGCGAGCGCCCTTCCGGTCTATCCTTTCTTGTCTCTCCTTCTTCTCCATGGCTCCACCAAGGAAGTTCTCGGCCGCAGAGAAGGGGAAGGGCCGTCAGGTCGAGTCTTCCTCTCCTCCGCCTAAGCGTGGTCGAGGTCGCCCTCGCAAGCATCCCGTGGCCTCCACGGCGGTACCCCGCGGTCGTGGAGGAGGCTCTCAGCATGGCGACGAGCGGCTGGCCATGGTCGGAGGGCATGCCCCGGCCTCGCGTCCCCCGAGGCCGCGCATCCATGCTGCTGAAGTGCTGCTGGAGTTCATGGTGAGGGCGGAGGAGCCGTCTGGCGTCCGGCTTCAGCTCCCGTGCTTCCTCCTGGGTGAGCTCCCAGATGGCGCCCTGAGTGGCCTATAGCTCCAGGCAGATGGCTGCTGCAGCCGGGCTTCGTGGGCTTCTCTAGAGGTTTCTGCTACAGGGAACCTGTTCCTGTCCCGCGGCTGGCAGACGTTCGCTCACGCGCGTGGTCTCCGCCGCCGGTGCTCCCTGCACTTCAAGTACGATGGCGACGCCACCCTCTACGGGAGGGTGTTCGGGGAAGACGGTCGACGCATGGGGTGCTGCCCTGAAGACGACGACCGCGGCCGTGGACTCAGCCCCGGCGTGGGTGGAGAGGGCAGCGCGCGGGCGGCTGGCGATGCCCGCGACTCCTCATGCTTCACCAGCTCTTCTTCGGATGGTGATTCTTCCAGCAGCGACCGCGGCCAGCCCCCACGCCGCCGCGCTTGCTTGGGGGGTGGCAGCGGGTCCGCTTGCCGCCATGCCCCGGTGAAGCGCGAGAGGGAGTCCGCCTGAGCTCCGGAGGCGGCTCGAGCCTTCCAAGAGAGCCGACACGGGGCGTGCTTCACCCGCTCGTCCTTTTTCTTTCTTTTCTCCTGCGCAAAAGGCAACAATGTGTGGCCCGTGGGGCGTTTAGGTTAACACCGTTAATTATTGTCTTGCTTTTGTTATCCCGATATTGTTCCTTCGCCAGGCGCCCATTCGCAAGTGAACCCCAGCCGTGGCTGGGGCGACTCAATCCAGCCCTGTGTTGGCGTTGTCTGCCCGTGAGGCATGGTCGAGGGGTGCTCCAAATGGACCAGGTGGCTGTGAAAACTTGAGCGATAGGGGCAGGAACGCCATGGGGCTCCCGAGGCTTCGCCTCACGAGTCCCGCGCAAGAGAAATCGAGGCAGAGAGCGAAAAAGATCAAGAACCACGGACCAAAAAGGCGATAGTTTCGATAAAAACTCCAAATGGGAATAACTAGTCAACTGCGAAAGCAAATGAAAAAGCCGCGTCCAGGCACCTAGTCTAGTCTTCGACGCCTTCTCACCAGCAAGGAGCTAAGTGCTGCCACTGGGCATGGGAGGGAGCCCGGGGCCGAGGCCGGCACTCCTGAGACTCCGGGCGTGTACAGCCCCAACTCATTATTACGTGAGAGTGTCATGGGCGGCGAAGCTTCACAGCGTTGGCCTTCTTCATGTGCTCCGGCCTTTCTTCCGGGAGCAAGCTTCACAGGCGTTGGCCCTCTTCACGGGCTCCGGGCCCTTTCCAGAGCACGACAGCTTCACAGGCGTTCGCCTTCTTCACAGGCTCTGGGCCTTTCTCGAAAAAGATGAGCTTCACAGGAATTCGCCTTCTTCACAAGCACTGGGCCTTTTCCAAAAAGAATGAGCTTCATAGGCATTCGCCTTCTTCACAGGCACTGGGCCTTTTCCAAAAAGAATGAGCTTCACAGGCATTCGCCTTCTTCACGTGCACTGGCCTTTCCAAAGAGAATGAGCTTCACAGCATTCTCCTTCTTCATGCACCGGGCCTTTTAGGGTAAAACCTCGGAGGTGCTGGATGTTCCACGCGCTCAGTATAGGTACTCCCTCTTGAGTCTCCAAGCGCACGGAGCCGGGCCTGGAAACATGAACAACCTTGAACGGGCCCTCTCACATGGGAGAGAGCTTATGCAGTCCCTCCCTGGAGAGGACCCGTCGGAGCACGAGGTCCCCTACCTCAAGAGTTCTGGGGTGGATGTTGCAGCAGTGGTATCGCCGGAGTGCCTGCTGGTACCTTGCCGCCGCAGCCGCAGTTTTTCGCTTGCCGCGCCTTCCCCAAAGACGAGGGTCGCCCCCGCATGGCGCCCCGCAGCTGCTTTCATCGAACGCCAGACCTGCGGATCGATGCTTGACCTCGTGAGGGAGGACCGCTTCGGCTCCATAGACTGTGAAGAAGGGGTCTCCCGGTTGGCTTGGTTGCGGTTGTGCGGATGGACCACAACACGGACGGAAGCTTCGTCGTACCAGCCTCTGCCGCAGGCTTCCAGTCTCTTCTTGAACGTCCTGGTCTTGAGGCCTCTCAAGACCTCCGCATTGGCCCGCTCGGCCTGTCCGTTGCTGCAGGGGTGCGCCACCGAAGCGTAGCATATCTGCGTCCCAAGGTTAGCGCAGTACGTTTTAAAAAGGTTACTGGTGAACTGCGAACCGTTGTCGGTGATGATGCGGTTCAGCACTCCGAACCAGCTCATGATGCCCTTGATGAACTTGACCGCAGAACCAGCGGGGATGGTGCGGACGGCCTCGACTTCGGCCCACTTAGTGAATTTTTCCACGGCGACGTAGAGGTAGCGATAGCCCCCTGGCGCCCGAGGAAAAGGGCCCAGATGTCCAGCCCCTGCACCGCGAATGGCCAATCGAGGGGATGGTTTGCGGACCTCCCGCTGGTGGTGGATCTGCTTGGCATGGAAATTGGCAAGCCTCGCAAGCCTTCACGAGTTCAACAGCGTCATTGAGCGCAGTGGGCCAATAGAAACCGCTGCAGAACGCCTTGCCGACGAGGGCCCGTGACGACGAATGGTGCCCACAATCTCCACCATGTATATCTGCCAGCAGTTCCTTCCCCTGTTCCCTGGTGATGCAGCGCAGGGATACGTCGTTCGGTCATTTCCGGTAGAGCTCTCCATCCATGATGCTGTATGCCGTGGCTTGCCGCGCCACACGCTCTGCCTCCTCCTCCTTCTCTGGCAAAGGTCCATGCGTTAAGTAACTCTTGAGCTCCGTGATCCAGCACCCCTCTTGAGGTTCCATCGTGAGGAGTAGTCGTGCTCCTGAGGCCGGGCCACAGGCTGGGGCTCCCGAGGCAGGTGGCTGAGGGAGCTCCTCCCGAGGCTGTGCAGTGCTCGACAACAGCGGCAGGGCTGAGGGCTTGAAGAGCCGTTCCTCAGAGACGCCCTGCTCCTGGGTTAATCTCCTGGAGGCTCGTTTGGCGATGTCGTCGGCCTCTTGATTGGTGCCGCGGGGCACGTGCTGTAGCTCCAACCCCTGTAACTGCTTTCTCCATCCTGCGGACCTCCGCAAGGTAGGCCTCCATGTGTTCATCTCTTGGCTCGTACACCTTGTTGGAGAAATTGACGAGGAGCTGCGAATCGCCCTTGATGGTAAGGTGCTTCACCCTGTGGCAGCGGCAGCCTTCGGACCCGCTTATAAGCCCCTCATATTCTGCTATATTGTTGAGACCTTCTCG
Source organism: Aegilops bicornis (assembly GCA_021605145.1). Taxonomy (NCBI): domain Eukaryota; kingdom Viridiplantae; phylum Streptophyta; class Magnoliopsida; order Poales; family Poaceae; genus Aegilops; species Aegilops bicornis. Next base: position 376,209,008 of record CM038669.1, on the reverse strand, counting down.
CCTGGCTGAAACAGAGCTGCACGGCATAGTAGAGCTTGTCCCGAAGGGAGATATGAGCACCACCCCAGCCCCAGCCACCGTCTGAGAGAACGCCCGTCAAGTACATGACCCAACCTTCGGGCGCTTCGCTCGGGAGAGGGATCGATCTCGCGGGCCCCGAGGCCCGGTGCTTCGGCCCATTCGCCACGGAATCTGCCATGCCCCCTTGATGACTCTGGTGGTGCTGAACTCGAGCTGAATGCTTGCAGCTCAATGTTCCACTCGGCAACCCTTCCGCCGAAGTTGGGGCTCCTGAGCACCCTCTCCAGGGGGTATGCCGAGACAACCTTGATTGGATGACCCTGGAAGTAGTGCCGCAGCTTGCGCGAAGCCACCAACAGCGCGAGGAGGAGCTTCTACGGCATGGGGTACCGTGCCCTCGCATCTCGTAACACTGTGCTGACGAAGTACACCGGGTGCTCGACGAGGCTAGGGGCGTCGGCGCTGGTGGCGTCTTCCGGAAGCTATGGTGCCTCCCGAGGCGATGGCGCCTCCGGAAGCTGGGTGCTTGGATGGGGGGCCTCTCCCGCCCTTGGTGTGCTCTGCTGTAACGGCCGATCTTCTTCCATTGCGGTGCTGGTTTCTGCGAGTTCCTTCTGATTCGGCCTTGCCTTGGCTCGGGTGGCCGTCGTGGTCTTGGCCTGACGCTCCTCCCTAACTGCCACCAGAGCTGCGCTAGCGGAGTAGGGAGTGGTGGCGAGGTAGAGTACCAAGGGCTCCTGAGGGCGCGAGGCCACCATCACTGGAGGGCTGGTCAGGTACCTCTTGAGGTCTTGGAACGCTTTGTCGGCCTCTTCAGTCCATTCTAAGGGCCCCTTTTTCTTCATCAGCTGGAAGAAAGGCAGCGCCCGCTCCCCAATCGGGAGATGAAACGCCCAGTCAAGCTACGCCCGTGAGCTTCTGCATTTCCACGAGGGTCTTTGGTGGGCTCATGTCCTCAACTGCCTTGACCTTTTCTGGGTTGGCCTCGATGCCTCGGTGGGACACGAGGAAACCCAGGAGCTTGCCTGAGGGAACTCCAAAGACACACTTCTCCGGGTTGAGTCGCAGGCTCACTGCATTGAGGCTCGTGAAGGTTTCTTCCAGGTCTTGTATCAAGGTCTTGGCCTCGCGAGACTTCACCATGATGTCGTCGACGTAAGCCTCCACATTCTTCCCGAGTTGTGGGCCCAAGGTGATGTGCATGAGCCGCTGGAAGGTTGCCCCCGCGTTGCGCAGCCCGAACGGCATGCATGTATAGCAGTACACTCCACACGGGGTTAAGAAGGCCGTCTTTTCCACGCCTTCCACCGCCATCTTGATCTCGATGATACCGGAAAAGGCGCCCAAGAAGCATAACAGGTCACACTCGGTGGTGGAATCGACGATCCGGTCGGCGCGAGGGAGCGGAACGGATCCTGCGGGCATGCTTTGTTGAGGTTGGTGAAGTCGACACATGCGCTCCTTTCCTCCCTTCTTTGGCACCACCACGGGTTGGCCAGCCAATCTGGGTATCGGACCTCGTGAATAACCCCGCGCTTCTAGCTTGCGGGTCTCTTGGACGATGAAGGCCTGCTTTTCGGTGGACTGCCTTCTCACTTTCTCGCTTCATCGACGCACGTTGGGGCACACGTTGAGGTGGTGCTCGACACGCCCGTGGAATCCCCGCCACCGATCGGGCTCCTGTGCAAACACCTTCTTGTTCGCACGCAGAACTTGACAAGGGCTTCCTCCTGTTCGGGCTCGAGGTTGGCGCCTATGGTGAAGGTGGCGCCAGGACCCATCCTCGCCGATGTGTATCTCGCTTGGTCTCCGCCTTTGTCTTGAGTGAACAACTGCTTCTTCTTGGTCGGCGCAGCCCCTTGGGCTTGGGGCTTCCGCATCGGGCGGAGCTCTTGCGCTGGCTGATCTTGAGGGTGAGCTCGAGCGCCGCGCAAGACCTTCAGATCCCCGGCACGGTGAGGACGCCGCTGCTCCCAGGCATCTTCATGAGGTTGTACCCCGGGTGGGTTGCGGCCATGAATTTGGCAAATGCTGGATAGCCAAGGATGGCATTGTAGGGGAGGCCGATTGGGGCGATGTCGAAGTCGACCAGTTCCGTGCGGAAGTTGTCGTAGGTGCTGAAGGTCGCCGGATTTGCCCCAAGGAGCTGGATGACCCTCCACCAACGCCCCAAAAAGGCCGCCTGGGCTGCAGCCGCTCCCAGGGTATTCAAAGGAGGTTGAAGGCCTCGGCCGAGAGTACGTTGAGGCCGGGCGCCGCTGGCCGATGAGGGTCCTGGTGACGGCAACCTGGCAGATGGTGGGTGTGCAGAGCATGGGGAGCGCACCCGAGCCGGCCGAGTTGGCGGGGTGGTCCCGAGAGTCGAAGGTCAGCCCGACCGAAGGCTCCGTCCAGCCCGAGGGAGCCCCCTGCCGCGTGGAGGTGGCGCCGACCCGGCGGACGAATGCCTTGACATGGCGGCTGGAAGGCGGCGCCTGCGAGCCGCCCAGGAGGGCCGCGACGACCGGAGGAACCGGCGCGACGGGGCGGGTGACGAGGAAGCTGTGTGGCTCCTCCCCTGAGGTCGCCGAGGAGCGCAGGGACGATGCTTGCTGCCCGTCCCCCGCCGGGCCGGTGGCGGTGTTGACAGCGGGCGGTGAGGAACGAAGAGGGAGCCCGCCGTCGGAAGCCGTCCGGGCGACATGGGAGGCGAGGGCGGCTCGACGTTCGGCGCGAGCCCGACGAGCGTCAGACATGGTTGCGGTGGTCGGGGAAGAACGAGGCGACGGAAGGCAGATTCCGGCAAGACTCTACCGGGCGCGCCAAATGTCGATTTCGGGTTCAGCAGACCCTTGAGGTTGAACAACTGGGGTGCGCAGCGGTGATCCAACCTTCCACCGCCTCGCACTTCACCGAATCATGGGACCTAAACTACTAATTAACAGCACAAGAGACACAAGATTTATCTTGGTTCGGGCCACCTTTGTGGTGTAATACCCTACTCCAAAGGTGTGGTGTGGTGGATTGCCTCTTGGGCTGATGAAGAACAGTACAAGGAAGAACAGCCTCGCGAGGGTCTGTTCTTGGCGGGTGAGATGAACTGCTAGGTGGTGTCCAGTTGCTGTAGCTACTGGTTTCTTGATGAGGATCCCAGATCTCTCTTCGTCTCCCCCCAGATGCCCTAGCTCTGAGTGTGGCTACTCCTATTTATAGGCGAAGGCCCTGGGCCTCTTCCCACATATTGAGCGGGAAGGGCGCCAACAATTGGCCATTTTGAAGGGGAACAGCCGGTACACTTATCCTGACTAAAGTTGGTCCTCGCCTGCCAAAGGCTCTGGTGATGACGCTTGCTTGGGCTCCACGATGACTCCCTTCCAGCCGTTGGGCTGGTCTTGGTCTTGTTGCAATCAAACGGATGCCTTTGCTTGATGCTCTCGCTGCGCTTGCCCCTTTGCACCAAGGAGAAAGGAGGACATCGGCATGGCTGGCGCTCGATCGGGCGCCCTTTGGTCGTCATGGCTTGCGTCATGGGCACCTTGCGAGGTACCCTGCCTTGAACTCTCCACCTCCTCATGAGCCAGCCTCGACGAGGCCGCGGCTCGAGGAAGCTCCTTGTCGTCCGCCTCATGAGGCTTGGCCTCGCGAGGGTCTTGAGCTTGCGTAGATGAAGATGGGCCGTGCTGGGCCTCCTTCGAGCCACGCCGCAGGCCGCATGCAGGCAAGTCTGGGGACCCCCGTTCCCAGAACGCCGACAATCCCATATGTTGCCGGTTTACTAACGCTTGTAATGACGCAGGAACTCGCATTAGTCATCTGGGCTCTAACATACAGAAGAAACTAAAAGCTGCCTACACTCTGATAGAGCAGTTGTACACCAGCGCGCAACGAATCATCTCCACCGCTTCTCACAATAAACCGCCCCCAACGTTAATCAAGGAGACCTTAGAGAGGCTGTCTATGTTGCCTGCCCGGGTAGAAGAACTAAAGAAATCTGCTGCAAGGGCTGGTGCACTGACTGCGCTAACCCGGGCAAAGGCATGGATGCCTAACCTTGATCTGGAGGATGTCAGCAAAGGCTATCCGAGCTTAAAAGAAGACGGATCAGAATTCGGAAATCAGGACCTCCGAGCTATAAACCAGGAAGTACGTCCACTGGCTTGCCAATTAGTTGAAGAAGTTGATCTTTCACATTATCAGGCGAGTTATGACATCCACAACAAATGGTTGCTGCACCAACTCCAGAGGCTCAAAATCTCATCCCGCCAATTTGTAAGCACACCTATGCCCCTGACATTGAACCGTTCATCCTTATAAGCGACGAAGCTGTGTTCCAAGCTCTAACTGGGTTCGACTAGACAACTATTGACTTCCAGCCGCTGGGTAGAGACGAAGATGATGAGACGGTGCAAGCTGATCCACAGCCGTCAGGTCAAGCTGGAGACGAATCATGATCCGGGGGCCGGTTTAGTCTTCCACGTGTTGCAATGCTTATTGAGAAACAATTATCATTTTGGGCACTGAAGCGCCTTGTAATAGGCTAGTTAAAACACTTGGTCTGTTATGCCTTCGTGCATATTTATTTTTGCCTGACACTTGTTAATCCGCCATGCTTAAGACATTATCTTCATACTCCATAGCGATTTACTCAAGCTATTCCTGCACACAAGAAGTTGATAGCGTCCTGGCGGTTTACCGTCGGACGGGTTATGATGCCCAGATATAGCCAGGGTTTATAACCAAGGCTTGGGAAAAGATAATCAATATGAAAATAATTGATACCTGAGACCTTGAGTCATAATGTTGGCTGACCAACTGTTGTAATGAGGGTAATAACCCGAATCTGGAGTAACACAACTCCTGTCAGATGATGTCGGTTTATAAGGAAACCGTTCCGGGTTTATAAACACCGGTTTATCCATATTTATTTCTGGCGACTTATAGTCAAAACCAGACCGGGCTGATAGTCTCCGGATTATAATTGATCATATACTGACAACTTGTAGTTGAAAGTCAAGCCGGGTTAATGAACGTCGGTTCATCAAAACATTAGAAATCTCATCCAAGGAGAAAAACTTAGCAAATAAAAGCAAATGAAACCCTTGTAGTCGAGGCTTTTCACGAGCTGCCAGGCCCCAAATTCGAGGCTTTTCATGGGCTGCCAAGCCACTGAGTTAAACCATTTTACAAAGCCTTTTAAGATGGTCCTCAATCCTTAACCAATCATCATTTTAAGTTGACAAGTTCAGGGTCTTATCAGAGTAACTTGTCAAAGTTCGATGGGTCATACCAGGTTTACAGGCGGAGTGACTTACTTAAAAAGGCGAGGCTAACCCGGGGTTTTAGGTGTATACACCAGGCTTCCAAGCCATGGCTTGATAGCCTATTACAAGTGTAGATTCTTTGTTCATTGTGACAACAAAGAATCGCCAAGTAACATTTTGAGCTGTGCTCAGTGGGTGCCTATGTTTGAGTTGTTGTTTTACAACACTCTCTTTGGCCCCGGAGTAATTGGCTTTGAGCCGTTCAAGAGGTGTGACTATGGTTCGGATACGACCAAGCCCCCAAATGATGTTGTGGCATTGCGCCGATCAAGAGGTGTAGCTATGGTTCAAATGCAACCAAGCCCCCAAGTGATTTTTATATAAAGCTTTGATAAGCTGAATCAAGGGGTAAACCGGACGCCGCTTTATGAACAAAAGCCCCATGTAACCACACATGATGTAAGAAAAACAACAGATGGCCCGCTTTAGCTGAGGTTCCAGTTTATTATATTGATCATAATATATACATTGTCATAACTATGTACAAAAGCAGAGCCTATGGCTCAAGTGTAGTAGGGCCGAAGATGAGCGATATTACACGGCCAGTGGGTCTCCTCCTCCGATTTACGTGAGTCTTTGCGCTCTCGAACATCGATTAGGTAGTATGACCCGTTGTGCGGATTCTTGCTGACCACAAAGGGTCCTTCCCAAGGGGGGGATAACTTGTGTATATCCGTCTGATCCTGGATGAGTCGGAGCACCAGATCGCCTTCTTGAGAAGTTCTGGTTCTAACCCGACGGCTGTGATAACGCCGCAGATCTTGCTGATAAATCGCTGAACGGGCTGCCGCAATGTCTCGCTCCTCATCTAACAGGTCAAGTGCCTCTTGTCGTGCCTTCTCATTGTCAGCTTCGACATATGCCGCCACACGAGGTGAATCATGACGTATATCACTAGGGAGAACCGCATCCGCTCCATAAACCATGAAGAAAGGAGTATAACCCGTAGATCTATTGGGCGTGGTATTGATGCTCCATAACACGGAGGGTAACTCCTCCACCCAACAACCAGGCGTCCGCTGCAAAGGAACCATAAGCCGGGGCGTGATGCCTCTCAAGATCTCTTGATTGGCCCTCTCCGCTTGACCATTAGACTGGGGATGAGCCACTGATGATACGTCAAGCCGGATGTGCTCTCGCTGACAGAACTCCTTCATAGCATCTTTGGATAGATTAGTGCCATTATCTATTATAATGTTGTGTGGAAAGCCAAACCGGAAAATCACCTTCTTGATGAATTGAACCGCCGTAGCTGCATCACACTTACTGACTGGCTCTGCCTTCACCCATTTAGTGAACTTATCAACTGCCACCAAAAGGTGGGTCTTCTTGTCCTTGGATCTCTTAAAAGGCCGAACCATATCCAGCCCCCAAGTTGCAAACGGCCAAGTGATTGGAATCATCCTCAATTCTTGAGCCGGTACATGAGCGCGTCTTGAGAATTTTTGACATCCATCACACCTTTTGACCAAGTCCTCGGCATCAGCATGAGCTGTCAGCCAATAGAAACCGTGACGAAACGCCTTGGCTACAAAAGATTTTGAGCCGGCGTGGTGTGACCACAATCTCCTTCGTGGATCTCACGCAAAATTTCGCGGCCTTCTTCAGGAGATACACAATGTTGAAACGCCCCTGTCACACTGCAATGGTGTAACTCTCCATTGATAATAGTCATGTACTTTGACCGCCGGATTATCTGCCTGGCCAAAGTTTCATCCTCTGGTAACTCGCCCCGGTTCATATATGCCAGATATGGAACCGTCCAATCCGGATAACATGAAGAGCCACCACCAACTGAGCCTCCGGATCAGGAACAGCTAAATCCTCTTCGCCAGGGAGCTTGACGGATGGATTATGCAGCACATGCAGGAAAACATTAGGTGGAACCGGTTTACGCTGGGAACCCAACGGCTTAAAGCGTCCGCCACTTCATTCTTCCACCGGTCCACATGATCAACCTGATAACCTTTGAAGTGACCTGCAACAATATCCACCTCTCGACGATACGCTGCCATGAGTGGGTCCTTGGAATCCCAAGTACCGGACACTTGTTGAGCCACCAGGTCTGAGTCATCGAAACACTTAACTCGGCTTAGATTCATCTCCTTAGCCATCCGAAGACCATGGAGTAAGGCCTCATATTCAGCTGCATTGTTAGTGCAAGGGAACATTAAACGGAGAACATAACAAAACTTATCACCTCGTGGGGAAGTTAATACGACTCCAGCCCCCGAGCCCTCCAATTGCCTGGACCCATCAAAATGTATAGTCCAATAAGTATGATCCAACTTCTCCTCTGGCGCCTGTAATTCTGTCCAGTAATTGATGAAATCCACAAGTGCCTGAGATTTGATCGCCGTTCGGGGCATATATTTTAACCCGTGAGGCCCAAGCTCAATAGCCCACTTAGCAATCCGGTCGGTTGCTTCTCTGTTCTGGATTATATCCCCCAAAGGAGCAGAGCTGACCACAGTGATGGAATGACCTTGGAAATATTGCTTAAGCTTCCGGCTTGCCATAAAAACTCCATACACCAGCTTCTGCCAATGTGGGTACCTTTGCTTAGACTCAATAAGTACCTCACTGATATAATAAACCGGCCATTGAATCGGATACTCCTTTCCGGTCTCCTTGCGCTCCACCACAATAGCCACGCTAACAGCTCGGGCGTTAGCTGCCACATATAGCAACAATGGCTCCTTATCAACAGGAGCAGCAAGAACCGGCGGATTAGCAAGCTGCCGCTTTAAGTCTTGAAATGCTTCATTGGCGGCGTTACTCCAAACGAAGTTATCTGTTTTCTTCAGCATCTGATATAAAGGGATGGCCTTCTCCCCAAGGCGACTGATAAACCGGCTCAACGCGGCAATCCGGCATGTCAGGCGTTGAAAATCATTAATACACTTAGGTTTAGCCAAAGAAGTTATAGCCTTGATTTTCTCCGGATTAGCTTCGATGCCTCGGTTATATACCAGAAAACCCAAGAGCTTGCCTGCCGGTACACCGAAGACACACTTGGCCGGATTAAGCATCATTTTATAAACCCAGAGGTTATCAAAGGTCTCCTTAAAGTCATCAATCAATGTCTCCTCCTTTCTGGATTTTACCACAATATCATCCACATAGGCATGAACATTGCGGCCGATCTGATCATGAAGACAATTCTGTACACAACGCTGATAAGTCGCCTGGGCACTTTTGAGCCCAAAAGGCATAAACACATAGCAGAAGGCTCCAAACAGAGTTATGAAAGCTGTCTTCTCCTGGTCCTTAATTGCCATTTTGATCTGATGGTATCCAGAATAAGCATCCAGAAAACTCAAACGCTCACAAACCGCCACAACATCAATGATTTGATCAATACGCGGGAGGGCAAAAGGATCTGCTGGACAAGCTTTGTTCAAATATGTGTAGTCCACACATATATGCCAAGTGCTGTTCTTCTTAAGCACCAGCACCGGATTAGACAGCCACTCAGGATGCTATACTTCAACAATGAACCCGGCTGCCAAAATCCTGGCAACTTCCTCACCAATAGCCTTGCATCTTTCTTCATTGAACCGGCGAAGAAATTGCTTGACCGGTTTATACTTGGGATCAACATTGAGAGTGTGCTCAGCGAGTTCTCTCGGTACACCTGGCATGTCAGAAGGCTTCCACGCAAAGATGTCCCGGTTCTCATGGATGAACTCGATGAGTGTGCTTTCCTATTTCGGATCCAAGTTAGTGCTGATGCTAAACTGCTTGGACAAATCGCCAGGAACGAAATCAACAAGCTTAGTCTCATCAGCCGATTTAAACTTAAAGGCCGGATCATGCTCTGTAGTTGGTTTCTTCAATGAAGTCATATCCGCCGGATCAACATTGTTTTTATAAAACTTCAACTCTTCTGTTGCACAAATCGACTTAGCATAAGCTGCATCACCTTCTTCACATTCCAAAGCGATCTTGCGGCTCCCATGCACTGTTATAGTTCCCTTGTGACCCGGCATCTTGAGTTGCAGATAGACATAACAGGGTCGTGCCATAAACTTAGCATAAGCCAGCCGTCTAAACAGGGCATGATACGGGCTCTTGATTTTCACCACTTCAAAAGTCAATGTCTCTGATCTCGAGTCATGCTCATCTCCGAAAGCCACCTCCAGAGCTATCTTACCAACAGGATATGCCGATTTACCAGGCACCACACCATGGAACACCGTATTAGACGGCTTAAGATTTTTATCTATTAACCCCATGCGGCGGAAAGTTTCGTAATAAAGGATATTGATACTACTTCCCCCATCCATGAGTACCTTAGTGAACTTATAACCTCCCACCTGAGGTGCCACCACCAATGCCAGGTGACCCGGATTATCAACCCAGGGTGGATGATCCTCTCTACTCCACACGATCGGTTGCTCAGACCAGCGCAAGTAACGGGGCACCGCCGGTTCAACGGAATTCACTGCCCTTTTATGAAGCTTCTGATCACGCTTGCACATGCTAGTGGTAAAGACATGATACTGCCCACTATTCAACTGCTTTAGGTTACTTTGATAACCCGACTGTTGCTGCTGCTGCTGCTGATTGCCCTGATGATTATAACCACCTTGGTTGCCCTGATTGCCTTGATTTCTATGTCCGCTCTGATTACCGTGAAAACCTGAACTGCCTCCGCCGTAACCCGGACTGTGAGATCCGGGGCCTGAACCGCCACCCGGTCCATGATCATACCGAAAAATCGGATTTTTTGAACTCCTGCATGATATAACAATCCTTCCAGAGGTGCGTGGCCGGTTTATCCTGCGACCCGTGCTTTGGGCAAGGCTGATTCAACAGATAAGACAAGCACTCTAGATTAGGGCTTGGTCCTCCATTACGCCGGGGCGGATTACCCTTACGCCGCTAGCCCTTGTCCTACGCGTTGGTATTAGCCACAAAATCTAAAATGTTATCCGCTTTACGTTTACTGCTATTTCCATGACCCGCCGGGTTATGCTGCTGCTCCTTGGTGTTGCCGCTCTTCTTTCCCTTCCCTGTCTTGTCATCGTCAGACCCGGGATCCTTGGTACTATCAGAGTCGGCATACTTCACCAGAGCTGCCATAAGTGTTCCCATGTCATTACAATGACGCTTGAGCCGTCCCAACTTCAACTTCAGAGGTGCAAACCGGCAATTGCCTTCCAATGTCAAAACTGTTGTATCAGCGTTGATGCGGTCCGATGAATGCAAGATCTCCGAAACCCGGTGCACCCAATGGGTTGTTGATTCTCCTTCCTCCTGGACACAGGCAGCTAAGTCCACAATTTACATGGGCTGCTTGCATGTATCCTTGAAATTCTAGATAAACCGGGCCCTCAACTCGGCCCATGACCCAATGGAGTTAGCTGGCAAGTTTTTCAACCAAGTGTGAGCCGTTCCTTCCAACATCATGGTGAAGTATTTAGCACACGCCTCATCATCTACAACTAGCATCTCCATTGCCATCTCATAGCTTTCGACCCATGACTCGGGGGATAAATTGGTGGCATAGTTCGGCACTTTACGTGGGCCCTTGAAATCCTTGGGCAGGCGCACGTTGCGCAGTGCCGGGACGAGACACGGCACTCCCAAAGCGCTGGAGGTAACCCCTTGTTCTACCGACGTGGTTGGGCGAACCGGAGTGAGTTGGCGGGCCTCATGCCGCGCTGCTAATTCGGCCTCTCGGCGTGCCCTAGCGCGATCCACTACATCCTGAGGATCACCGCCGCCACCCGCCGGGTTATGACCATGGGGCGGATCACGGTTTCGCGCACTGCTTGATACGGCCGACTCATCAATGTGCCTGCTGTAACTCCAGCTTGGGTGGGGAGTGGAATGGATCCTTTCGCGACTATATGAGTAAGCCTGCTGTTGAGTCAAAGCTGTCTGAAGGAGCTCCCTAGCCCGTCGTGTCTCGGCCGCTACTGGGGACTCGCCTTCGATCGGGAGAGCCGCCAGTCTCGAAGCGGCCGCGACAATGTTATCCATTGGGTTAGAGTAGTGTCCCGACGGTGTTGGGACGTGCTGCGATGGGACAAGGTTCTGACGAGGTGGATCTGTTGGACGCAGCTAAACCGGCGCTCCCGTTCTAGGTGCCTCTGTCCGGTTTACTACTGGCGGATTACTGGTCCCCGCTCCTGGGGTATTGAAGAGGTTCCTGGCGTCATAAACCGGCGGCAAGTGAGACCGGCACCTTCTCCTCATGACATCGTTTGACGCGCTCTGATCCAGCATAAGCCGGTAAGCATGTGCATCCCATGCGGCTCGTTCCGCAGCCATCCTGGTATCTTCAGCTGCTAGGTCAGCCTTGGCCTGGGTTATCTGATCTTTCACCTTCGCAATCTCCGCATTATGCTCATCTTGATTCGCCGGATTAACCTCCGCCATCAGTGCTGCCAAGGCGTCAAATAAATCAGAGAAAACCTGAGCCGACGGTCGCACAGGGCCTCCTGCCCCGGCCGTTGTCGCTCCTACTGGTCCGGAAATCATCACCACCGCGGTCGAAGAGTGGACCACTGGCTGCGTACCGGCCATGAAGATCGCAACCCGGATTGGGAGATCAAAGGGGTCCGGAATACTGTCGCCATCGGAACAGCCCCCAGTCTGGCCATCTTGCAATTGGTACAATGACTCGGTCTCTCCGGTCGATGACTCGTCGCTGGAATAAACGACGGTTTCACCACCAGATTCCGATCTATCTTCAGATTCTACTCCGTGGATGACTCCCACGAAGGCACGCTTCATGACAGGCTTAATCCGGGCAGATCCCGCACGCTGAGCCGTCTCGATGATGTCGGTGCAGATGTTCGGCTCAGGGCCCGGTTCGCCGATTTTTCCAATGAAAACGTGGATGCCGCCTAAGGGGACCCGGTACCCGTACTCAATTGAGCCGGCCTCGGGGCCCCAGCCTGCGCCGTCGATGTAGAGCTTGCCGCGACGACTCTTGGTCATCCGGCCCACAGCGTATCCCTTGAGTTCTTTGAAGCTGCCCTCTAAGAACTCGAAACCATCGTGCGATAGCCCCACGGTGGGCGCCAACTGTCGTGGTTTTGTCACGGCAGATGTCCTAGAGGAAGGACTTAGTCGTGGAGCCATCACGACGGGTTAGCTTAAAGGGGTTAAAGCGGACAAGGGATGCAGAGAATTTATACTGGTTCGGCCCCTTGCGGTGAAGGTAAAAGCCTACGATCCAGTTGTTGTGGGATTGCTTGGGTTTCGATGACCAGGGAGCGAATACACTTTGCCTGGGTCTCGAGTTGTTGTGTGTTGTCCTTAAACCGACGCCGAGTCGTCCCCTTATATACATAGGTTGACGCTCGCTGGTTTACAGGGTTCCGAGGCCGGCTCATAAACGTGCCCGGCCCGGTCTCTACTTATTTCTGCCTTGTAATACAAGCTTACATTTCAAGGTCGGTTTATGATTACAGGCCTTAATCCACCTTTGGGACCTGGGCCTTCATAAAGCGCCATCACTTCGATCTTCACGGGCTTCAAGTGAAATAACTCTTCATAGGGACAACCCGGACTTTCCTGGCCGGTTTACACCCAGTAGTAATATCCCCAACAGTGATTGAATGTTGTTCGGAGTCCTTGATGAGATCAAGAACATGACGAGGAGTCTCAAAATGGTCGAGAGGTAAAGATTGATATGTGCTACCTCTTGAGCACTGCGTTGGTTTTCCCTTGAAGAGGAAAGGGTGATGCATCAAAGTAGCGTAAGTATTTCCCTCAGTTTTTCAGAACCAAGGTATCAATCCAGTAGGAGGCCACGCTCAAGTCCCTTGTACCTACACAAACAAATAAGAACCTTGCAACCAACGCGACAAAGGAGTTGTCAATCCCTTCACAGCCACTTGCAAAAGTGAGATCTGATAGAGAAGATAAGATAATATTTTTGGTATATTTATGATAAAGATTAAAAGTAAAGAAAGCAAAATAAACAGTGATAGAAATAGCTTGTTGACGGGAGATTAATATGATGGAGAATAGACCCGGGGGTAATAGGTTTCACTAGTGGCTTCTCTCAAGATAGCATAAGTATTATGGTGGGTGAACAAATTACTATCGAGCAATTGATAGAATTGAGCATAGTTATGAGAATATCTAGGTATGATCATGTATATAGGCATCACGTCCGTGACAAGTAGATCGACTCCTGCGCATCTACTACTATTACTCCACACATCGACCGCTATCCAGCATGCATCTAGAGTATTAAGTTCATAAGAACGGAGTAACGCTTTAATCAAGATGACATGATGTAGAGGAATAAACTCATGCAATATGATATAAACCCCATCTTTTTATCCTCGATAGCAACAATACAATACGTGTCATTTCCCCTCATCACATCGGGATCGAGCACCGCAAGATTGAACCCAAAGCTAAGCACTCCTCCCATTGCAAGAAAGATCAATCTAGTAGGCCAAACCAATCTGATAGTTCGAAGAGACTTTTAAAGATAACCAATCATACATAAAAGAATTCAGAGAAGATTCAAATATTGTTCATAGATAATCTTGATCATAAACCCACAATTCATCAGATCTCAACAAACACACCGCAAAAGAAGATTACATCGAATAGATCTCCAAGAGAATCGAGGAGAACTTTGTATTGAGATACAAAGAGGGAGAAGAAGCCATCTAGCTAATAACTATGGACCCGAAGGTCTGAGGTAAACTACTCACACATCATCGGAGAGGCTATGGTGTTGATGTAGAAGCCCTCCGTGATCAATGCCCCCTCCGGCGGAGCACCGGAAAAGGCCCCAAGATGGGATCTCACGGGTACAGAAGGTTGTGGTGGTGGAAATAGGGTTTCGTGGTGCTCCTCGATGGTTTGGGGGTACGTAGGTATATATATATAGGAGGAAGAAGTAGGTCGGTGGAGCCACGAGGGGCTCACGAGGGTGGAGGGCACGCCCAGGGGGGGTAGGCGCGCCCCCTGCCTCGTGGCCTCCTCGGTGATTTCTTGACGTCCACTCCAAGTCCTCTGGATCACGTTTGTTCCAAAAATAACTCTCCCGAAGGTTTCATTCCATTTGGACTCCGTTTGATATCCCTTTTCTGCGAAACACTGAAATAGGCAAAAAAACAGCAATTTGGGCTGGGCCTCCGGTTAATAGGTTAGTCCCAAAAATAATTTAGAAGTGTATAAATAAGCCCATTAAACATCCAAAACAGAATATATAATAGCATGGAGCAATCAAAAATTATAGATACGTTGGAGACGTATCAAGCATCCCCAAGCTTAATTCCTCGTCCTCGAGTAGGTAAATGATGAAAACAGAATTTTTGATGTGGAATGCTACTTAGCATATTCTTCAATGTATTTCTCTTTATTGTGGCATGAATGTTCAGATCCGAAAGATTCAAGATAAAAGTTTTATATTAACATGAAAATAATAATACTTCAAGCATACTAACAAAGCAATCATGTCTTCTAAAAATAACATGGCCAAAGAAAGTTATCCCGACAAAATCATATAGTCTGGCTATACTCTATCTTCACCACACAAAGTATTTAAATCATGCACAACCCCGATGACAAGCCAAGCAATTGTTTCATACTTCTGATGTTCTCAAACTTTTTCGATCTTCATGCAATATATGAGCGTGAGCCATGGACATAGCACTATAGGTGGAATATAATGGTGGTTGTGGAGAAGACAAAAAGGAGAAGATAGTCTCACATCAACTAGGCGTATCAACGGGGCTATGGAGATGGCCATCAATAGATATCAATGTGAGTGAGTAGGGATTGCCATGCAACGGATGCACTCGAGCTATAGGTGTATGAAAGCTCAACAAAAGAAAATAAGTGGGTGTGCATCCAACTCGCTTGCTCACGAAGACCTAGGGAATTTTTGAGGAAGCCCATCGCTGGAATATACAAGTCAAGTTATATAATGTAAAATTCCCACTAGTATATGAAAATTACAACATAGGAGACTCTCTACCATGAAGATCATGGTGCTACTTTGAAGCACAAATGTGGAAAAAGGATAGTAACATTGTCCCTTCTCTCTTTTTCTCTCATTTTTATTGGGCCTTCTCTCTTTTTTTTATGGCGTCTTTTTTTTATTTAGTCCGGAATCTCATCCTGACTTGTGGGGGAATCATAGTCTCCATCATCGTTTCCTCACATGGGACAATGCTCTAATAATGACGATCATCACACTTTTATTACTTACAACTCAAGAATTACAACTCAATACTTAGAACAAATTATGACTCTATGTGAATGCCTCTGGCGGTGTAACAGGATATGCAATGAATCAAGAGTGACAGGTATGAAATAATTATGAAGGTGGCTTTTCCACAAATACAATGTCAACTACATGATCATGCAAAGCAATATGACAATGATGAAGCGTGTCATAATAAATGGAATGGTGGTAAATTGCATGGCAATATATCTCGGAATGGCTATGGAAATGCCATAATAGGTAGGTATGGTGGGTGTTTTAAGGAAGGTATATGGTGGGTATATGATACCGGCGAAGAGGTGCGTGGTATTAGAGAGGCTAGCAATGGTGGAAGGATGAGAGTGGGTATAATCCATGGACTCAAAATTAGTCATAAAGAACTCACATACTTATTGCAAAAATCTATTAGTTACCAAAACGAAGTAGTACGCGCATGCTCCTAGGGGGATAGATTGGTAGGAAAAGACCATCGCTCGTCCCCGACCGCCACTCATAAGGAAGACAATCAATAAATAAACCATGCTCCGACTTCATCACATAACGGTTCACCATACGTGCATGCTACGGAATCACAAACTTTAGAACAAGTATTTCTCAAATTCACAACTACTCAACTAGCATGACTCTAATATCACCATCTTCATATTTCAAAACAATTATCAAGTATCAAACTTCTCTTAGTATTTAATGCACTTTATAGTTCTTATCTTGGATGCCTATCATATTAGGACTAATTTTATAACCAAAGCAAATTACCATGCTGTTCTAAGGACTCTCAAAATAATATAAGTGAAGCATGAGAGATCAATTATTTCTATAAAATATAACCACCACCGTGCTCTAAAACATATAAGTGAAGCACTAGAGCAAAATTGATTAACTCAAAAGATATAAGTGAAGCACATAGAGTATTCTAACAAATTCCAAATAATGTGTGTCACTCTCAAAATGTGTGTACAACAAGGATGATTGTGGTGAACTAAAAAAAGACTCAAATCATACAAGGTGCTCCAAGCAAAACACATATCATGTGGTGAATAAAAATATAGCTCCAAGTAAAGTTACTGATGGACGAAGAAAAAGAGGGGATGCCTTCCGGGGCATCCCCAAGCTTAGGCTTTTGGAATGTCCTTAGATTTTACCTTGGGGTGCCTTGGGCATCCCCAAGCTTAGGCTCTTGCCTCTCCTTGTTCCATAATCCATCAAATCTTTACCCAAAACTTGAAAACTTCACAACACAAAACTTAACAGAAAATCTTGTGAGCTCCGTTAGCGAAAATAAACAAAACACCACTTAAAGTTACTGTAATGAACTCATTATTTATATATATGGGTGTTAAACCTAGTGTATTCCAACTTCTCAATGGTTTATAAACTCTTTTATTAGCCATAGATTCATTAAAATAAGCAAACAACACACGAAAAACAGAATCTGTCAAAAACAGAATAGTCTGTAGTAATCTGTAACTAACTCAAACTTCTGGAAGTCCAAAAATTCTACCAAAATAGGAAGACCTAGATAATTTGTCTATTGATCTACTGCAATTGGAATCAGTATTTTATCACATTCTGGGGATTTTTAACAACTGTTTTAGTCAACAAAAAGTTTCTGGAATTTTCAGCAAGATCAAATAACTATCATCCAAGAAGATCTTATAGGTTTTACTTGGCACAAATACTAATTAAAACACAAAACCACATCTAAACAGAAGCTAGATGGATTATTTATTCCTAAACAGAACCAAAAAGCAAAAAAACAAAAATAAATTGGGTTGCCTCCCAACAAGCGCTATCGTTTAATGCCCCTAGCTAGGCATAAAGGCAAGGATAGATCTAGGTATTGCCATCTTTGGTATTAGGGAAGAAAAGGGAAAACTTATTATCTATAGCATTAATATTTCTATTCTGATAGATCACATGGCCATTAATGGTGGAAGAAAGATTAAGCACGTTATGAAAATTTGCATCTAAGCTAGCTTTTATCTCTTTGATAATTTCGTTTTGTTAAGAAAGCAAAAGAGAGGTAGAATCGACCTTCTCATTCATGGGGTGCCCAAATATGGTTTTCATCTTTTCATAGGTATCTATGGCATCCCCTTCAAAAAACCCTTCTTCAAAAATAGAGTCTAAGACATGCTTAAATGACGAGGGTAAGGCAACATAAAATCTTTTTAAGTATATTTCAATTTGATATTGGGGTACATAGCTAGCCCGGATTCTTACTAACCTATCCCAAGCATCTTTCAAAGACTCATCAAGTAAATAACGAAATATTCCGGAATCATCTTCATCAAAATTATTCAGACTCTCATTGATGATCCCGGTAGGTCTTTCTATAGCATCATTGTTTATGAGCTTAGAGAGGACAGAGGGATTATCCAAGGTACTAAAACCCGGGAGAGAACCCCTAACCATTTTTGATTCAGACATGGCGAAAGAAGGTCGAGCGGAAAAGAGGGCGAATAAAATGGCAAGGGTGAAGTGGGAGAGAGGAAAACGAGAGGCAAATGGCAAATAATGTAATGCGAGGATAAGAGTTTGTGATGGGTACTTGGTATGTCTTGACTTGTGCGTAGACTCCCCGGCAACGGCGCCATAAATCCTTCTTGCTACCTCTTGGGCACTGTGTTGGTTTTCCCTTGAAGAGGAAAGGGTGATGCAGCAAAGTAGCGTAAGTATTTCCCTCGATTTTTGAGAACCAATGTATCAATCCAGTAGGAGGCCACGCTCAAGTCCCTTGTACCTACACAAACAAATAAGAACCTTGCAACCAACACAATAAAGGGGTTGTCAATCCCTTCATGACCACTTGCAAACGTGAGATCTAATAGAGAAGATAAGATAATATTTTTGGTATTTTTATGATAAAGATTAAAAGTAAAGAAAGCAAAATAAACGGCGGTAGAAATAGCTTGTTGATGGGAGATTAATATGATGGAGAATAGACCCGGGGGCCATAGGTTTCACTAGTGGCTTCTCTCAAGATAGCATAAGTATTACGGTGGGTGAACAAATTACTGTCGAGCAATTGATAGAACTGAGCATAGCTATGAGAATATCTAGGTATGATCATGTATATTGGCATCACGTCCGTGACAAGTAGACCGACTCCTGCCTACATCCTACTACTATTACTCCACACATCGACCGCTATCCAGCATGCATCTAGAGTATTAAGTTCATTAGAACGGAGTAACGCTTTAAGCAAGATGACATGATGTAGAGGGATAAACTCATGCAATATGATATAAACCCGATCTTTTAATCCTCGATGGCAACAATACAATACGTGTCGTTTCCCCTACTATCACTGGGATCGAGCACCACAAGATTGAACCCAAAGCTAAGCACTTCTCCCATTGCAATAAAGATCAATCTAGTAGGCCAAACCAAACTGATAATTCAAAGAGACTTGCAAAGATAACCAATCATACATAAAAGAATTCAGAGAAGATTCAAATATTGTTCATAGATAATCTTGATCATAAACCCACAATTCATCGGATCTCGACAAACACACCGCAAAAGAAGATTACATTGAATAGATCTCCAAGAGAATTGAGGAGAACTTTGTATTGGGATCCAAAGAGAGAATAAGCCATCTAGCTAATAACTATGGACCCGAAGGTCTGAGGTAAACTACTCACACATCATCGGAGAGACCATGGTGTTGATGTAGAAGCCCTCCGTGATCAATGCCCCCTCCAGCGGAGCGCCGGAAAAGGCCCCAAGATGGGATCTCGAGTCTGAGAAGGTTGCGGCGGTGGAAATAGGGTTTCGTGGTGCTCCTCGATGGTTTGGGGGTACGTAGGTATATATAGGAGGAAGAGGTAGGTCGGTGGAGCCACGAGGGGCCCATGAGGGTGGAGGGCGCGCCCAGGGGGTAGGCGCGCCCCCCTGCCTCGTGGCCTCCTCGGTGATTTCTTGACGTCCACTCCAAGTCCCCTGGATCACTTTTGTTCCAAAAATAACTCTCCCGAAGGTTTCATTTCGTTTGGACTCCGTTTGATATTCCTTTTCTATGAAACACTGAAATAGGAAAAAAATAGCAATTTGGGCTGGGCCTTCGGTTAATAGGTTAGTCCCAAAAATAATATATAAGTGTATAAATAAGCCCATTAAACATCCAAAACAGAATATATAATAGCATGGAGCAATCAAAAAATATAGATACGTTGGAGACGTATCAATATATAGGATGATAGTATTCGGACATCGGAAGTATTTCGGAGGGCACCGGGTACATATCGGGTCACCGGGAGGGGTTCCGAGCACCCCGACAAGATGGGAAACGCACTAGCCACCAAGGGCTGGTGCGCCCCCCATATGGGCCAAACCAAGGGGAGAAGGAAAGAGGGGAAGAGAAAGGAAATGGGGGATTCGGCCTCCCCATTCCCTCCCCCCTCCTATTTCCTTCCCCCTCTGGTAAATAAGGAAGGGGGGCGCCGGCCTAGGAGGAACCCAAGTAGGATTCGGTCCTACTTGGGGCGCCTCCTAGCCTCTCCCCTCTCCCTCCCACCTCTCTCTCTCTCTCTCTCTCTCTCTATATATATATATATATATATATATATATATATCTGGTTTTCGGAACAGAATATTATTTTGTTACCCTTTTTGAACTGACGGTTTCAGGTGGTTGTACTGATGTTCTCGAAACGGTTGAACTCATGCTTTCAGTTGTGTTTAACAGATCGTCTTTTTTAGTTCAAAAACTTTTTATAATTTTTTTGTCGGAACGGGGCGTGTAATATATCGTTGGAAAGCTCTTGACAACCACATTTCAAGTATATTGAACGTTTTTGCAAAATCATTATGGTTTAATAGCAGTTTTGAAAAAACCGTTTTTTTCAAAACCGAAAACGTGAATCGTATTTTGAACTCAATTTTCAAACCGTTTGTCGGAATTGAGCAAATAAGATGGCGTTGGAAAGCTGGTGAAAATCCGCATCTTTCATATATGTATTGTTTTTTCTAATTCTATATGATTTAAGAGTAATTTGAAAAACGGTGAAATTCTGGGTGAAAGGTATTTTCGCGATTTTTTGCAATCGGTTTTTCGGATTGACACAAATGATATGGGGTTGGAAAGCTATGGAAAATGCGCAACTTTTTCGTATAGAAATGTTTTTCTAATTCCTTACGGTTTAAAAATGAATTCGAATACGGTAAAATTTGATTTTGAACGCGATTTTTTTTAAAAGTTTGTCGAAATATGGCAAATAATATACCGTTGGGTAGCTATCGAAAATGCAAAACTTAGTCATGTTGAACATTTTCTCTACTTTGCAACCATTTAAGAGTAATTTAGAATACGGCATGACAGATCTTGCTGTTTTGTCGTTTGAAAAACAGAGTAGTCGTACTGATATATGTGTATATTTGTACTGAGCTATTTTTTGTAGAGTAATTTTGAATAGTTCCGAAAAAGGTACTTGTACTGATGCTTGCATGGGTTTGTACTAAGCGTGTTTTCACTAACTAGACTTTACTCTGTTTTTTCGGTAATATTTTTCTCATAAGTTTTCAACGGTTTACTGTATTGTCGCCTCTGTACTTGTATGGTTTGTATCATCGAACTGAAATATATTTTATTCAAAAAGAAAATGTGTTTGTTTTGTTTTTTTAACTCGACATTTTTTTGATAATGTTGTTATGAACTTCTCTCATTTTACGACTTGTACTGAGGTACTTACTAAGCAGGATTTTCATGGGGTTTCTTTTTTTGCTTGAACTTTACAATTTGAATTTCTGTCGTTTCTTTCCGAATGGACCATCATTTTTAACTCGTACTGAGGTACTTACTACGCCCGAACTGGGGTGGCTGTCGCGTGTCTCGGCGTGTTTTGAACTCGATGATATTTTTTCATCAATTTATCGCCCATTTTTCATCACACTTGAGAGAGTGATTAATAGGTTTACTTATTGGCCAGTAACACATGAACTCCTCAGGCAATAATACATGAACTACTAGGAACATAAATTTTCATCGAGCACTCGAAAACATAAAACATTACATAAAGAGAAGCACCGAACAGTGAATGTAAAAATAACTCCCACATCCATCATATATTGGGAGCTTCCACTTGAATAGGAAAATTTGTTTATCCCTCACCAATTGAAACACGAAACCTGAAGAAAAGAAGTATTGGTTTCTCATTTACATAATAACAAACAAGAGCACAAAATCATAGCTTTTCATCAATGTCAGCATGATGCATCGTTGCATTTTTCTCGTTGTTGTTGTTGTTGTTGTTGTCTTCTTGGACTATTGAAAGTGCTCTTCTTGATCATTTATTGTCATGGCCAATAACGCCTGAAAGTGCTGTTCTAGGTCTCCACTCTCCCGAAATCCCTAAAACATTAAAAATCAACAGATTTACACAACGAATATAGAAATGCACAAATGAATCTCCTCAAGATCAGTGATGAAGGATGCAATAAATATCATCGACCAAATGCCAAAGCGTATTATAAATGAGATACATGCTTCTCAAGCCTTAACGAAGGCAATTTTTTTTTGATTTTTTAATGCATTATAGGCAAGAACGGATTCAAGTCAGAACTGATGTGATTTATTCCATCAAACCACTACGAAAGTTTCTCTACACTGTTACGGTTTTAACACACAAGTATTGGACTGTTTGCTGCCTTTCCATTATGAATTGATGGCGTAATACATGTTGAACTGTTACTCAAGAGCGAAATTCAGAAATACATATATATTGGCATACTCCAAATAAGTGCATTTTCAGGAACAAAACTTTCTGAACCTTCTATACGAAAGAACTTGAACAATCGGTCCAAAACATAATTCAAGTTGAACGATCATTTTCCTTACTGAGTGTTAAGGAAAATGAAACAAGAGACGAGCTCGACGGAGAACTTGGACTGAAGAACTTGCACACGGCAAGCTGCAGGGGAATAGGAATACACGTCCAACCTTGCCATCGATGACGGACTTGCTTGTTGCGCATTCCTGCTCCGATTGTTGTCGGATTGTTTTTGGATTTTAAGCAGCAAATGATCAGACTGAGAAACTAATGATCCAAACTAGTATATTTATCTATCATAAGAAGACAGAATTATGAACTGATGAAAAATTATATCATGAACTGATACACATGGTATAGATATAATTTCTCTGGACAAGAAAAATGAATTCTCCAACCAAGAATTGTATTGCAGAGACTAATTAAGCTCTGTTTTTTGTGGCCATCTAGCAACAACATTCTTACACACATGGTGCACACAAACTGTCATTGCACAACAAGAAACTACAATTAATTAGCCTGCGATGCTCTAGTTCAGCTACACATCAACAATTCATTGTTTTTATGTATACCACCAACGGTGGAGCCAGGAAATAAACATAAGGGGGCCGAACATCAAGGAAAACTCTAAAATGCAACTAAGATCATGGAATATATAGGAGTTACACTGAGTATAGCAAAATATGTACTATTATAGCCGTAAGTGTTGATAATATAGGCAAGATTTTTTTGGATCAAAGGACACGACCCCATTTTTATTATAAAAATGGAAATGGTGTCTTATCCTACAGAGACTAATCTCCAGATTTTTTTTATGTTGCAACCAGTACTTTGAAACAAAACTATATCCACCAATGAATGTTGTGAATTAGGATACCAAAATGCAAGATCTTTCATATTGTACCAGTGTGGCTGCTTCCTGATGTGCTTCAAAGTACAAACTCAAGAAAATAGAACTAGCAAGATTTTGTGTCGCCATCAAAACAAAACAAAAGGATTTAGCCTCGTCCCAGATTTTGGCTTGAAAAATAGAGTAGTTGAAATGAAGGAAACTACACGAGTGAGAAAGAAGCACCTGGTGTGTCTGTGTCTGTGAACTGTAGAGTGTGGCTGTGGGAATGAGAGAAAAAGTCAAAATGGTTCTCAGTTTTCACCGATTGGGATCTTCTGTAAACAATACATGTATTTCATTTGCTAAAATGGTGTAGGTCACATAGCTCTAGGCATGTTTAATCAGGGGTCTTCAAACATTTTCTGCAGGTTGGGGGGAGCTGTGGCCCCTGTTGGTCCCCCTGGCTCCGCCGTTGTATACCACCTTGGCACTGGTACTTAGCATCTGTCATTGCTACAGATCAACCATGGCACTGGCACTTAGCATCTAAAAACACACAGTGGAATGTTCAACAAACAACTAGTAAAGCTGCGGGTAGAAGAAGGCATGTATGCATCAAAGACTGCAAAGATGGGCCTATGGATTACCACTTTTCCTAGATTTTGAACGTATGATTTTTCTCTTCATGAACTTACCCATGTTTTCTAAGCAAGATGTGCACTCCCCAAAACAGAGTGTACTTACTAAGCATCAGTAATCGAAATTCAAGCATTGTGTGTGTGTAAAATATACTTTTTTGAACCCAAGTGAACCCTAGTTTGTAGGCTTAACCTTTCCATGTAGATGTGCGTAGACATGAAAAGGCTATGATGACAAAAGTGTTGTATACAGACTCCACAAAGAAGAAGAATCTTTTTGCCAAATGAATCATACAAAATATTAACCAAAAATCATTTGTATACACATTATCCAGATATCTCATAAGCCATTTTGTGTACAACATCATTATCAAGCACAAGTGCTATAGGAAGAAGATTGAAACACAAAATAAATTGGACTTACCAATGGGAAGTCGATGAACTGAAAAGCATAGAAGATGAATTTGTGAATCTGGCTTTTTGATGCATCCTGCAAGAAAATAAGAACAAATATAAAACATGAGGTTTGCTAGGGGGGCTGCTGGTGGAAGGAGTAGTCCAGGGTAGCCTCGTACAGATGGTTGGCGCAGACGCATCCGGAGGAGGGAACCGAAGCCATGCTGCAGGGAGGCCGGTGGCGGCACACGGGACAGAGAAGCCAGCCAAGGTCCACATGTGAGGTCGGAGGTTGCGGATCCCAGGCGTGCGGCAACGGGTGGAGGTCGGAGCCAGTGGATGCTCGAGCATGGGAAAATCCTTGAACTTGGCGTACACCAGTAGTAGCACTTATTGGTTCTCCGCCACCTAAAATGCGTAACACACGTAAAATAAGAATTGCAGTGATCCAAAATTAGATTCTGAACTGAATGTGTCACTTGTGTGTGATCATTCCTTGTGAATATTCCATCAAACAGGTTTGGTGTCACTTGATGCAAGAACACAAAACAAGCATACGGAAAGCTATAGTTCTTTCATTCAGCTATTTTCTGAACTGAGCAGTGCATTTCTCCCTCTCAACATCTGAAAAATTCCAATTATCTGACGGTAACTATATTTGAACTCTGAACTACTATTGTAACTATTTTTTGAACTGTTTTAGTTACTGAAGTTTTTGTGGTCTAGGCCCTAAACCACAGTATGTGTTTCTATTTTTTGTTTAACGAACTGTAGAATTTTTTTGAACCGAACTGCTACCGCAATGTATACATATCTAAGTGAATTATTTTCCATCAACTAACTGATTTCACTTTTTATGTTGAACTGCTACAAATCTAATGCAAGCTGGAACTCCTCCTGCATAACAGACAATACAGAGGCTGTTCAATATGATTGCAAGTTTAGATTGGTGATGGTACTTACTTTAGATGAACCATATATAAAAAATATGTACTCCGGTCTTTCTCCACAAGAACAAACAATGATATAATTGTTCTTATGCATAAAAAAGAACTTGGAATTCTGCTTACATGATTCATGTGCGGCACAATTATAGAGTACAAAGTAAGCTAGCATAATAGTTGAGTTTAATGGCGAGAGCCAGATATTTGGACATATTGGGTACATATAATGTACTATGTCGTGAAATTGTCCTATCGAAAAGGACAATCTCATGAGCTGAGCTTTCGGCACAGTTCACAGGCTTGTGCACAGATGGCAGTTGATGCTTCAAGAAGTGGAAACTATATCAAACTTTTTTTAATGAATCTAGATCAGGAAACGAACACCTGACCCTACTCATTTAGAAATATTCTAAACTGCATAAAATAAACGCCAGCCTGTCTTACAATTTATGAGTCTGATACCAAGTTACCAACCAAAGAAAAATAAAATTTCTCTAAACAGGGAGTTAGAAAATGACTGGACCACATGAGCAGCTTCATTTTTCAACACTGTAATAATTAACATGTTTTCTAGAAAATAAGTTCGCTACCCAGGGATTTAGAAAATGACTGTACTATGCTGTGAAATTGTGTTGTCGAAAACGAAAATCTGATGTGATAAGCATTAGGCGCGGTCCACACACTTTTATGATGGCTACAGATGCACATGATGCTTACAAAAAATCCTACAAAGGTGTACACAGTTATACCAAATCTATTTTTGCTAGCAACTGAAAAAGCCTACAAAGGTGTACATAGTTATAGCAAATCCTGTGAGAGGCATTTTGATCATACCCATTTTGATGATACGTTGTGTCAACATGTGCATAGGAAAACCACCTCTGCATAATGAGCAATTGATCAATTTCTCCTTTTGCTCACTTCTTTGTCCCTGCCTCAAGCGAAACCAGACTTGACATTAGTTACAAACGAACATGTACTGATGATATTTTTGCGGCCTGCACTCAGCTCCTTGAGCGACCGACCACAAAACAAGAAGTTGCACTATTAAGCAGGAGGTCCTCAACCCCGTGACTCCTCCAGCAGGCTTTGATATACCCAGAATGCATCTTCCTCATCAGTCCAATTCATGTACTGTGAACAGAGGAAGGAAGGATCAGCAAGTTCAATGTTTTCAGGCACTAAGGATCCATGAAGTTCAAAACTAGAGGAAACTAGAGGAAAGGTTCTAACCTCCACCAAGTGCGATGAGCGAGCCACGCCACAGGAGAGCGACAACGTGCTCGAACGGGCGTTG
This sequence comes from Aegilops bicornis, assembly GCA_021605145.1. Classification (NCBI taxonomy): domain Eukaryota; kingdom Viridiplantae; phylum Streptophyta; class Magnoliopsida; order Poales; family Poaceae; genus Aegilops; species Aegilops bicornis. Next base: position 376,182,597 of record CM038669.1, on the reverse strand, counting down.
CTGGTTGGAACCAGCGGGATCCAGATCACTGTTTTTGTGATGAACCGCCTGCGGAGGTGGCGTTGAACGGCCTGCGGTGGTGGCTGTGATCGGCTAAGGCGCACCTAAAGACATGCCAGCATAAAAATATATATCTTAGTGTTACAAGAGATAATACAAGCAAAGATGCATTCCAGTTATACGAGCAAATGAAAAGAAATTCAGCCATACAAGCCTAATGAGTTATTGTTGTTTGTATTTCCCAAAAAGAAATGAATAATCACATGTAATTTCCAGGAAGGGAAGAAAAATTCAAAATCTTTCGCAAGTATATGTGATAAACAGATACAACGTATCCATTGAACTGATATGTTTTTTTCTCAATGAACTTCTCGGTTGGCGGTGGTGAATAGACTGGGGTGGCGGCTGTGAATGGCCTGGGCGTTGTGGTTCCTCCAAATTGCATTATGTTGAAACCATTTTTTCTAACTTATCTCGGTGCCATATCTGACCTTCCATCTTTTGTTTTATTGAACTGAACAAAAACAAGAATTTGAGCTTAATTGAAGTTAACTAAAATTTAGAAACTGAACTTTCTTTTAATTATCGGCATCCACCAAGCAATGTGCAAAGCGAGAAAAGATCTGTTATCGCCTGTGTGCCCCGACCGGACCGTTGTGCAGCTCTTGGTGAAGATGGTGGCCACCATTCTACTTTGATCATGTCGGCCGACCTGCATTTGTCGGCAATTGTGGTGGATGAGCTCGTGGCCGAGGGCGACCAGCAGGGGCTCCACATGGAATATATTTTTGCCAATGACCTTTTATAACATAAGTACTAGAATTGTTACTCGCTTATATATATATATTTCATGACAAAATCAATCAAAGTTAAGAAAAGGCAGGCGACTGCATTAGTACTAGAACTGCTACTGTTTTGTACATGTGCTAAACATTTGCTCAAACATGTTGTAACATCCACATTAGAGCAGTTTAGCCTATCGTGTGGAAGGCCTCTCTTACAGCTGCTAAGGCATTGGCTCGCTCCATGCTGTTGTTGGCAAAGAACATCTCCTGGACTTGGCGTACACCAGCAGGAGAACTTCCCAGATTCGACATGCGCATCAAGACATATACAAAAGAACAACACGCATCATGATTCAAATGACATACAATAGCAACACACAGCCGTGAGGTACCAAAAACACAACACTTACATGCATTTTTATAAAGCTTTATCTCGCATAAAACAATGAGAGGTTCCATCTGAACTAAAACTGTTGAAATGGAAGAGCTCCCTAACTGAAAAACACTCGAACTGAAGAGCTCCAAAACTGTTTCTTTATGGTGGAAAACTTCTGCACCTATACTTGTACTTATGCGACATGATTGTGTCTGTCGAATCTCTAATGTTCTGAATGTGTTACATGAAAAGAGAAAGGGAGAGGAATCACCAAGGACACAACACACTAACACACACAGACACATCCAACGTTTTTTGTCTCGCGTTTTCATGAGCAAACCTGGGGGAAATGTGCAGTGGGGGCTCCAGTGTCATGAGTAGAAAAGCATCACGATCAAAACTGAAAAAACTTCAAATGAAATTAGTAGTGGGCATTTACCGAGCAGATCAAAGGAGCTGGCCGGAGCATCAATACCAACCTGGACGTACTGGACGAGGGCCTCGATCTTCCTGTGTATGCCAGCGCGTCCATCCCCCATTAGAACCACGGCAGAGCAGCGAGCTCTACCAGATGCGGCACCGAGGGGCCCGGGCTGCAAACCGATTGGGGGTGGAACAAAGAGACACTTGGTGCTGGCCGGCCTGGGCAGCAAGATTTGGACTGATGTAGCGGCTTGTGGAGCCCTCGCTGGAACCTGGCAGAGCGATGGTGGAGGAGCATCACCGAGGGAAGACAGAAGGAAGCGGAGGGCGGTGCGCCGATATGCCTGGATTCGGCGGCGGATCCCCACCGGTAGGAAATGGAGTGGTGGTGCTGCAGCATGGTGGAGGTCAACTGGGTTCGTGGGGGCATGGTTCTCGCACGGCCGGGCATTGGTGAGGGGATGCGGCACGGGATGGGGCGGCGCAGGATGGGGAGGCCGGGAAGCGGCGAGTGGGTGGCTGTGAGGCGGCGGAGCTGGGGACGGGCGGTGGGCGCGGGGGGGCAAGGCGGGTTGTGGGTGGCAGGGGTGAGCTGGGTTGGTCTAGTTGATTTTTCTGATGGGGGAATTTATGGATCGTCATTTATATACGGTTTATTCATTACTGTAATGTAATAGACCAGCCCTACATATATATATATATATATATATATATATATATATATATATATATATATATATATATATAGGGTAACGCTTATTCTAAGCGTGAGTGTAGAATAGCTTATTCTACACCCTAGTAACTTTATGTACAAAATCTAGTAAAACGTGTACAAAATGTAGTAATTCGAAAATATTTTTATAATCTAATTTTGTAATTTACTACATTTTTACAAAAATTACTATATTTTACATAGTGTGTTCCCGTATTTTGTATGTGCCGTTACCGAGGTGTAGAATAAGCTATTCTACACTCACGCTTAGTTTAGCGTTATTATATATATATTCTGCACACCACTTCGGCACTGCATGCACAACAGAAGCGAACTGTATCATTTTGACGACGAGCACTGCAATAGAGAATAGTGAACTTCGCGTCAAAAAAAATTGCACGCAGTGTTTTTCTGGTACTGTTTTCGCTCTAGTTTTTTAACCGTTTATCGGAACGAGGCGTATAATATACCGTTGGAAAGCTATGGATTAGGCGCAACTTCGCCATGTTGAACACTTTCCGAGATTCCTTGCGCTTTAAGAGCAGTTTCAAAAACGGCGCGGCGGACGACGAGTGGCAATGAGCGTTTTTTCGCGATTTCTTCTAAACCGCTCGTCGGAATGAAGCAAACGATACGCCGTTGGATAGATATCATCGTGGCGCATCGTTTCCATATATAAATCTTTCTTTAATTCGTTACGGTTTAAGAGCAGTTTCAAATTTACTAAACTGCGGAATTCTGTTTTTCAAAAAAATTCAAATTTTCGGTACTGTTTTCGCTCTAGTTTTTGAACCGTTTGTCGAAACAAGGCGTATAATACGTCGTTGGAAAGCTATAGACAAGGCGCAACTATTTTATCTAGGAATGGTTTTGAGATTCCTTACGGTTTTAAGTTAATTTTGAAAATCGTGCGGCGGAGGACGAGTGGCAGCGGCCGTTTTTTTTGAAATTTTTACAAACCGGTTGTCGAAATGATTCAAATGATATGCCTTTGGAAAGATATCGACGAGACGGAACTTTTTCATGTAGAACACACTCTCTAATTCCTTACGGTTTAAGAGCAGTTTTAAAATTAGCAAAAAGTGGACACTCTGTTTTTTCGTGACACCAAAATCGTCGTTGGACAGAAGAACGCACTGCTTCAGACTGAAAACCGCACTGCAGTAGGCCGTCAAGTGAACTTCATGATTTCTTTTTGTCGAACATAAACTTTCTCGCAAAAGTTTTTGTTGTCTTTTTTTCAACTTTTTTTTGAACGAGAGTGGACCGCAACACTACCGAAAGTGAACCTCATGAGTTTTTTTTGTATTTTTTTCATACTTGTTAACTTTTTACGCGCGTTGACCAAGCGAGTGAACCTTTCATCGGACAGAAGAACACACTGCTTCAAACGGGAAACCGCACTGCAGCAGGCAGTCAAGTGAACTTCATGATTTCTTTTTGTCGAACATAAACTTTCTCGTACAAGTTTTTGTTGTCCTTTTTTCAACTTTTTTTCAAACGAGAGTGGACCACAACACTTTCGGCAAATGAACCGCGACACATGTCAAAGTGAACCTCATTGCTATCTTGTCGTTTCACTAAAAAAATCACACTTTAGGCGCAAGTGAACAACATCGCTCTCAAAAGTGGACCATATCGGAAGACCAAATGCACTGCATGTGTTTTGATGTAATCGACAGGTTCTTGAAACACACGAAACAAATTGCACTTCATACATAGGGGTAATGAGCTACTACACAAAGCGGAGTGAATTGCTTTTTTGTGTGTGTTTTTCATACAAGTTTATAAGACATTGGTACTGCAGAAACATCTGGTACCGAGCAGGACAACACTAGGCAGAGAATGCATCTGTAGTTCACTTTTTTCTGTTTTTTTATGTTATCACCTCCGGCAAAAACAACAACACTGAACAGCAAGACGCGACCATCCAATCTACTAGCCAGCATGCCACGCCGTCGTTTAATTTCCTCCCATATAGAGTACTGTATTTGCCCACCGTTGTTGCAGTCCACTAGCAATCAAAAATCAAACATCAGGAAAAAATAAGGAAAAAACATGAAATGCACGCATGCGAGGGGCTGAGCCGCGGGATTGCACAATGCGGACTCCAACGCCACGAGCGCTGGACTGCAGAAGAGCACGATGTGCGCCCCGCGCGCCGTGGCACGAACCATTCAGCGGTCCCGTCGCCTGGTCCAGCACCACGCCGACGACCAACGACTTCAGCAGAAGGAAGGAGGCGCAGGGAGTTCGGAGGCCAGCACCTCGCCCACCTCCAGGCACCTTTTCTGGTCGTGTACTTCCACGAGAGGGCGAGAGAGCTGCAGGTGCCCATACTATGGACTGCAGTGACATGCGAAATCTGGGCACTGCTGATTTCCTGTAAACAAGGAAACCTCGCGCGTGTGTTCGTGCCATTCATATGGTGGCTCTAGCGACGACCCGATTTGGCAGGCTCGTCGGGCTTTGGATCCCCTTTCAGAGAAAGAGACAACGAGGGGAAGGGGCCCCGGCGGCGCGACCATGGTCGAAGGCGGTGGGGCGGGTGTGTCCGTGGTGGCCGGGTTGGGGGCCAAAGCGGTTTGGAGTGGGGAGTGTGCGGCGGCGCGCTGCAGTGGCCACGGATGGGAGGGCGAAGTTGGAGGAACAGGGAGGAACGGGGAGGGGTGCTGGGGTCGGTTGCCAGCCCGGATCCATCAACGGGAGTCCACAACCAGCACTGGGATGGGCGGTGGCGGCCGGATCCGGTCGTTGAGGCCACGTCGGGGATTGGTGGTCGCCTGATCTGGTGGTGAAGCCCTTGGATGGGAGCCGCTGGAGGTGGAGGGCTGTGTTGCGGTGTAGGAGGCGTGCAGCAGCGGCGATGTAGCGGCGGTGGGTTGTATGGAGGTGGGGTGGGCGCGGCGAGGCAGTGCGTCGCTGTGGGAGGAAGGTGGCGGCGCGCCTTTGGGGAGGAAGGTGGTGGTGGGCGCGGTGGGGCACCGGCCGGGTAGGAGGCAAGTAGGGCGGTGGGTGAGGTGAGGCGTGGATGGAGCTGGTTCTGGGGGGTGGCTGGGTGGGCGGCGCCGCTACGCAGTGGAAAGGTAGGGGAGGGGATTGCGGGGGTGGGTTTGCATGAGGAGGAAGAAGGTGGGAGGTGGGGGTGGTGGGTGGGGTTTGACCGGCAGAGTGCGCGATTTCATTAGTTTGGTTCGGTGCGTGTTTGCACGTGTTAGCAGAATAAGCGTTTTGGTGTGCAGAATAAGGGTCTTAAGGGTGTTATCATAATAGACCCACCCTATATATATATATATATATATATATATATATATATATATATATATATATATATATATATATGTGAGGGGTGCCCTTGATACGTCTCCAACGTATCTATAATTTTTATTGTTCCATGCTGTTATATTATCATTCTTGGATGTTTTATAATTATTTTATAGTCATTTTATATCATTTTTTGGTACTAACCTATTGACATAGTGCCAAGTGCTAGTTGCTGTTTTTTGCATGTTTTTACATCGCAGGAAATCAATACCAAACGGAGTCCAAACGCAGCGAAACTTTTTATGGAATTTTTTGGACCAGAAGACATCCGATTGGTCAAGAAGCGACCGGACCTCAAGCGGTCGATCTACGTGCATCAGTGTCATCCTCGGATCAAGAATCTTGACACGCATAAGATTTGAGGATTTATAACAGAGTAGCAATCCCGCACTTATTACATCGAATGTCTCAAAAGAGAAACTTATTACAATAAATATGGCTTAAGGCCATCTAATTCGATAACAGCGGAAGGCTTGGAAGATAAAGTCAGTCCATCAACTCTAACGACATCACTGAGTGAAAGACCACGACCTAAGGCACCTTACTCGTAAATGCGAAAAGTTCGCAACATGATACATTGCGGTCGAAACGGGTCAAGACATGGAATATCTTTGGCAATGTAACACAAGAGAGTAATGAATGTAATAAAGCTATCACTACATGCATATATGGTCGGTGGAGGTCAGTATGGTTAATAAGTTTTATGGAAAGCAAATTTTTCCCTACAACAAAGGAACAAATTTTATTTAACTATCAAGGTAGTTGTTAAACATTGAGAAGGTTCACCCAACTCAAACCCAATTAAGCATCATCATTAAACCCAATCAAATTATATTAAGAGTGATGAGATCCACATGATAATCCAAGAACTAGATACTCAAGATGTCCATAACCGGGGACATGGCTGACCATGATTAGTTTATACACTCTGCAGAGGTTTGCGCACTTTTCCCCACAAGACTCGATCTCCTCCGTTAGATTTCTCGCACTACAAGTTGTTTGAGAAATGGATGACCGAGACACAGTCTTTCCGAAGAGGTCCCCTTAACCGATAGATAGGCCTGTACACCTACAATCCCCTACATCTGCTAGCCCATCATGGAAAGGTTTCCCAGAACTTACTCAACTATGCCAGAGCCCATAATGCATTGTGGCTGCACACGGAAGTTTCTAGCATGAATAATCTTATGATCCCTTTGAGCCTGGGTGGCAGTCCATAGGAGAATCACACGGTACCCCAGGATTTCCAAAAATACAGACAACACTGGGTTCCCCAGGTGCCTCAATCCACCCAGATGTGTATTAAAGTTGCCACCTTAAGTTAACCATTAATTAACAATACTCACATCTATCATGGATACACTCAAACCCAAACCACGTCTACGAGCATAGCATAGCAATATAAGCGACGTAGAAGTAACTCCCAAAGGTTTGATAATAAACAGGTGAATAGGTACTACCTCATCTACTTCCCAAACCCACAATTTAAATCAGATCCTAACCATGCAATTGTTTGAGTATTGATCTAATGCAATAAAACTGGGTAGTAAAGAGGTATGATCAAAGTGTTACTTGACTTGCTGATGATCCGTGAAACCTAGAGACTCGTAGTAGCACGCTTCACACTCCGGGTACTCTATCGCAAACAAACAAGCATACAATAAGCAATCAAGCAATGCTGCACGGGTAAAACTCAAATAAGAAGATCTAACCAGAAAGTTCAACTTAAGAACTCCGGTTTGCAAAAAGAATCAAATCAAACGAAGCAACTGAACTCAAACTGCGAAAGAAACAAGCTTCGATTACTAATAGGGACTAAAGTCAAATTTTACAGTAGCAAAAACTTGTTTAAGTTGATTAAACAGAAAGAGGGTTTCGAGACGAAACTCTAGGCGCTTGAATCACCTGATTCTGATAAACGAGCGAAAAGTTAAACTAAAACGAAAATCGGATCAGAAATCACGATCGAAAATAATCACGAAAAATCCGAGAAAAAGAAAAACTGACGAACAGGCTAACGAACGAACGTTCGCTGTCTGCGGCTAAACGGTGAAAATCGTTCGTTAAAACGAACGAACGAACGGGCGTTCGCTAAATAACTAAACCGGAAGAAAAAAAACCGATCTAAAAAAAGGAAACTAGGGTTTCAAAAAAACTGATCGGTTTTCTCATGAAAACCGAGGCGGCGGCGGCGGGCTCCGTGGGTCGGGCGGGCAGACGGGCGTCGGGGCTCGGGGGACGGCCGGCGGTGGGCGGCAAGTGGCCCATGGCGGGCGGGCGACGGCTAGGGTTTATGAGTGGGTCACGGCATGGGCCTCCGCGTCTTATAAGGGCCGGCCAGGCTAGTGTCCAGGTCGGACACGGCCCGGTCAGGTCGGTTCACTTTTTTTTAAATTATTCCGTGCATAAAAATAAAGAAAAGAAATACTAAACGGACTCCAAAAATCCTGAAATAAATTTTCCCCGTCCTCTAAAAATCTACTGGACAAGGTGAACATTTATTTGGGACTGTAATGCAATTTTGAAAAACGCATATTTTTCCTAATTCAAATAAAATAGCGGTAAAACTCCGAATAAAATTCTTATTCGATTTTAATATTAAATCTCCAAAAAAAATTATTTTGTGGAAGTCATTTTATCCTCTCTCTTTTATTTTCATAAGAGAAATATTCAAAGAAAAAATAATTAAAATCAAACGATCCTCTTTTCAAAAATTCGAGAAAACTCAAATATGAAAATAACGAAATTTCCAACTCTCTCCGTGGGTTCTTGAGTTGCGTAATATTTCTAGGATCAAGCCAAAATGCAATAAAATATGATATGCAATGATGATCTAATGCATAACTTTCCAAATTGAAAATTTGGGATGTTACAAACCTACCCCCCTTAAGATGAATCTCGTCCTCGAGATTCGGGTTGGCTAGAAAATAGGTGAGGGTGATCCTTCCGTAGGTCTTCCTCTCGTTCCCAAGTGGCTTCATCTTTGGTATGGTGGCTCCACTGAACCTTGCAAAACTTGATTACTTTGCTGCGTGTGACTCGGCTGGCAAACTCGAGAATCTTGACTGTTTTCTCCTCGTAGGTCAAATCGCTATCCAATCAGACGCTTCCAAAGGGCATCAGATCTCTCAGAGGAATGTCAGCCATCTCTGTGTGGCACTTCTTCAACTGAGAAACGGTGAACACATCGTGAACTCATGACAATCCTTCGGGCAATTCCAACTTGTAAGCAACTTCTCACATACGTTCCAAAACTCTGTATGGTCCCATAAAACGTGGTGCTAATTTTCCCTTAACTGCAAAACGCTTCACTCCTCGAAGGGGTGATACACGAAGATACACTATGTCTCCGACTTCGTAAACTATCTCCTTGAGTTTAGAATCCGCATAGCTCTTCTGCCTGGACTTGGCTACCTTGAGTCTATCGCGAATCAGCTTAACCTTCTCTTCAGACTCTTTAATCAAATCCGGACCAAACAACTGACGGTCTCCAACTTCATCCCACATCAACGGTGTCCTGCACCTCCTTCCGTACAATGCTTCGAAAGGGGCCATCTTCAAACTGGCTTGATAACTGTTGTTGTAAGAGAACTCTGCATAAGGCAAATTGTCGTCCCAACTAGATCCATAGTCTAATGCACAAGCTCTCAACTTGCCCTCCGGAATCTGATTGATTCTCTCAGTCTGTCCATCCGTTTGCGGGTGAAAAGCTGTACTGAACTCTAGCCTGGTTCCCAAAGTTTCATGCGACTGATTCCAAAACATTGAGGTAAACTGGGTTCCTCTGTCTGATACAATGTTCCTCGGGACTCCATGCAGACATACGATCCTGGTCATGTATATATTTGCCAACTTAGCACTGGTGTAAGTGGTCTTCACTGGGATGAAATGAGCTACTTTCGTCAAACGATCGACTACAAACCATATCGAGTCATAGCCTGAACGAATCCTGGGAAATCACGTGATAAAATCCATGCCTAGCTTATCCCACTTCCATTCGGGTATCGGCAATGGTTGTAGCAACCCTGCTGGCTTCTGATGCTCTGCCTTTACTCTTTGACATACATCACAAACTGCTACATACTCTGCAATATCCTTCTTCATTCCGGTCCACCAGAAACTATCCTTCAAATCCAAATACATCTTGGTATTACCTGGGTGAATTGAATATGGCGAATCATGGGCCTCCTGCAGAATCAGCTTCCTGATCTCCTGATCATTTGGCACATATACACGGTCCTCAAACCATAAGGTATCGTGCTCATCCTCACGAAATCCTTTAGCCTTTCCTTTGCTCATCCTTTCTTTTATCTCGGCTATCTCCTTGTCCGTCTTCTGAGCTTCTCTGATCTTATCCATCAAAGTAGATTGAATCTCCAAAGCTGCTACATAGCCTCTCGGAACTATCTCCAAACATAGCTCGCGAAGATCCTCTGCTAACTCCTTGGGTAACTCTCCGGTCATGAGGGTATTGACATGACTCTTGCGGCTCAACGCATCGGCTACTACGTTAGCCTTTCCAGGATGATAATGTAATCTCATATCATAATCCTTAATGAGTTCCAACCATCTCCTCTGCCTGAGATTCAACTCCTTCTGCGTGAAGATATACTTCAAACTCTTGTGATCTGTGTATACCTCATAGTGGTTTCTGATGAGATGTCTCCAAGTCTTCAACGCATGCACTACAGCTGCTAACTCCAAATCATGCGTTGCATAATTTAACTCATGGGGTTTAAGCTGTCGTGAGGCATATGAAACAACTCTTCCCTCCTGCATAAGTACGGCTCCTAGTCCTCGACGAGAAGCGTCGCAATACACTTCATAATCCTTGCGTTGATCTGGCAGAATCAACACTGGTGATGTAACCAAGCGTTTCTTCAACTCCTGAAAACTGGCCTCACATTCCTCAGTCCATTTGAACTTGGTGTCCTTCTTTAACAACTCCGTCATAGGCTTTGCAATCTTCGATAAATTCTCAATGAACCTCCAGTAGTATCCTGCGAGTCCAAGAAAACTCCGGATCTCTCCAACTGACGTGGGTGCCTCCCAATTTGTTACAGTGACAACTTTAGTGGAGTCTACCGCTATTCCTTCTCTGGATATAACATGTCCAAGGAATCCAACTTCTTTCAACCAAAACTCACACTTGCTGAACTTGGCATATAGCTGATGTTCTCCGAGCTTCCCAAGTACTAAACGCAAATGCTCTTTGTGCTCCTCTTCATTCTTCGAGTAGACCAGTATATCATCAATGAACACCACGACGAACTTATCCAAAAACTCCATAAACACCTTGTTCATCATGTTCATAAACTAGGCAGGTGCGTTAGTCAGGCCAAATGACATAACGGTATACTCGTATAGCCTGTACCTCATGGTAAAAGCTGTCTTAGGTATATCCTGCTCTCGAATCTTCAGCTAGTGGTACCCTGATCGCAGATCGATCTTGGAAAACACCTTAGCTCCTTGGAACTGATCAAACAAATCATTTATCATCGGTAGTGGGTACTTGTTCTTGATCGTCACCTCATTCAATCCTCGATAATCAACAACCATCCTTAACGATCCATCCTTCTTCTCCACTAGAAGCACTGGTGATCCCCAAGGTGACGAAATTGGGTGAATATAACCTTTATCCAGTAACTCCTTGATCTGCTTCTTAATTTCCTTCAAAACCTTTGTGGGCATTCTGTACAGTCTCTTAGATATTGGCCCTGTGCTTGGCAAAAGCTCAATCAAAAACTCAATGTCTCTATCCAGTGGCATGCCTGGCAACTCTTCTGAAAATACATCCGGGAAATCCTTCACCATTGGTACTTTCTCCTGTACAACTCCTGATAAGGAATTTACTTGAGTCCTATTCGGCACATGTCGGGATACATACTTGATCCTTCTTCCTTCTGGGGTGGTGAGCAAAATCGACTTCTTTGGCGCAATCGATGTTTCCACCATACATCGATAGCCAATCCATACCCAGAATCACATCCAAACCTTGCGACTCCAAAATTATCAGATCTGAGGGGAAAACATGCCTACCTATGGTCAATGGCATCTGAAAACATCCTTGGCTTGCCATATACTCTGCTCCTGGTGAGCTCACTAACATTGGTGTACTAAGAACTTTGGTGGGCTGTTTATACTTATCCACAAATCCCCTTGATATGTATGAATGCGATGCACCAGTATCAAAAAGAACGACGAAAGTAAATGACTTAACCAAAAACTTACCTATCACTGCATCTGGTTGGGCTTCAACCTCCTCCACGTTAATGTGGTTCACTTGTCCCCTGTTGAATGGGTTGGGCTTCTTCCCAGAGCTTCCATTGCCATTTCCATTCTTAACTTCAGGACATTCATTGGCGTAATGTCCAGTCTTCTGGCACTTGTAGCAAGTAACGTGTCTTAGAGCTTTCTTGGCGGGCGTTGCCAGGTTGGAACGGTTCTGTCTGTTGCTTCCTCCGTACCATTCCTGTTCTTGGGGCCACTATGGTTGTGCGAACTTCCTCCAGTGTGGCTGTGACCTCCATGGTTATGCTGAAGGGGTACTCCCGAGTTCGGGGTGAAACGGGGTCTCTGCTGAGCTCCAGAATTATACTTCCCTTGTCCATACTTCCTTTTGCGGTTGTCAATCTGCTGCTGCTTCCCTTCAATCATGAGAGCTTTATCTACCAACTCCTGGTAGTTATTGAAATTTTCCACCATCAACTGCATGCTCAGCTCATCATTGAGTCCTTCCAGAAACTTCTCCTGCTTAGCTGCATCCGTAGCGATGTCATCTGGGGCATAACGTGCTAGCTTACTAAAGTCATCCACATACTGGCCAACGGTGCGCCCTCCTTGCGTAAGTTGCGAAACTCATGCTTCTTCACGGCCATAGCTCCTGTTGATACATGGGCAGTGCGAAAAGCTTGCTGGAACTGGTCCCATGTAACAGTGTCGATGGGGTAAGTGGCTGTGAAATTCTCCCACCAGGATGCTACGGGTCCATCAAGCTGATGTGTGGAAAAACGCACTCTCTCCGCATCTGTGCATCCTGTAGTGGTCAACTCCCTTTCAATCTTGCGGAGCCAATCGTCTGCAACTATCGGCTCGGTGCTACTGGAGAACACCGGTGGATTCAGCCTTAGAAAACGAACTAAGTGATCAACAGGTGGTGGTGGTGGTGGGTTGTTGTTGTTGTTCCCCTGATTCTGATTCTGGACTAGTATCTACACCAATGCATTCTGCTACTGGATCAACTGAGTGAGCTCCGGTGGGAAAGCAAATCCATTGTCGCGTCTCGGAGGCATCTGCTGGGTTTAGAAAAGGTGAGAAAACAGAGTAGAATGAGGTCTAGGGGGAAAACACTACCCATATGCACATGAGACAAACACAAACATATCACTCAATCAATCAAGTAAGGGCATACAATCGGTCTAGAACTATAGTTACAAAAGTGCTCGGACTATACTATATACATGGTGGAATACTACTACTGATATGGTGGTCGACTAGAAATATTGATCGGTCAAAGAATCCATGATATCTACTCCAGCTTCATCAACATAGACATCTTCGCTATCGTCGGGGTCCGAGTCGGTGTCGTCGATGATGATGTAGTTCTCCGGGCAAGTGGAACCATCATCTTCTCCTCCTGGCGCGGGGTCTCCCATGAATACTCCCAGCTTCCTTGTCAGGTCGTCATTCTTATCCACTAGTACGACGATTTCCTACTCATAATCTTCGTGTGTAGCCTTGAGTTCTTCGTCTAGCTCCGTGATCCTTGTCATCGCCTTCTTCAAACCTGTCATGCCTGCGCACATCAGGTTCTCCTAGCGTCGAATGTGTTGGTTTAACTCCTGGATGAAAGCTGCAATCGATCTATCCTTCCTGGTGGTGATCATCTCCCATTGCTCATCTCGGCGCCCACAAATCTGGTAGATAGTATCCTTGAGATCCTTGTGGTAAACATCTCCAATGATTCCCATGGTGATGTGGGCTGCCATACTCTTTCCTAGACTCCAGGTTGGTGCATCAAAGGAAAACTCTATGGGCTCAGTGACTGACTTGAATTTCCTTCCTGGAACTCGAACTTGAATCATCCAGCGCTCCTCTTCTGGTAAAGTGGCGTTGTAAGTCCCGGTGAAGCTTGGTATTCCGATGTTCAGGTACCTAGTGACTTCCTTCAAGTGGCGTCCAAAAGGGGTGTCTTCATCCGGTTGCGTGGACTAGATCCTTGCATCCGCCATCCTAAAGAGTAGAAAAAAAGGAGAGGAGTCAGAAATGAGAAGAAAGTAGTGATCTAGGGCTTTAGCTTAGTGGTCGTGTCCTATAGTCAGCGTGTGCTCTGATACCATCTTGTAGCGACCAGACCTTAAACGATCTCTCGTGCATCAGTGTCATCCCTGGATCGGTAATGCTGACACGCACAGTACTTGAGGATTTATAACAGAGTAGCAATCCCACACTTATTACATCGAATGTCTCAAAAGAGAAACTTATTACAATAAATATGGCTTAAGGCCATCTAATTCGATAACAGCGGAAGGCTTGGAAGATAAAGTCAGTCCATCAACTCTAACGACATCACTGAGTGAAAGACCACGACCTAAGGCACCTTACAAATAAATGCGAAAAGTACTGCAACATGATACATTGCAGCCCAAAAACGGGTCAGCACATGGAATATGCTAGCAACATAACACAAGAGAGTAATGAACAGAATAAAGCTATCACTACATGCATATATGGCTGGTGGAGGCTGTATGGTTAATAAGTTTTGCGGAAAGCAAATTTTTCCCTACAACAAAGGAACAAATTTTATTTAACTATCAAGGTAGTTGTTAAACATTGAGAAGGTTCACCCAAATCAAACCCAATTAAGCATCATCATTAAACCCAATCAAATTATATTAAGAGTGATGATATCCACATGATAATCCAAGAACTAGATACTCAAGATGTCCATAACCGGGGACACGGCTAACCATGATTTGTTTATACACTCTGCAGAGGTTTGCGCACTTCTCCCCACAAGACTCGATCTCCTCCGTTAGATTTCTCGCACTACAAGTTGTTTGAGAAACGGATGACCGAGACACGCTTCTTCCAAGAGGTCCCTTTAACCGATAGATAGGCCTGTACACCTACAATCCCCTACATCTGCTAGCCCATCATGGAAAGGTTTCCCAGAACTTACTCAACTATGCCAGAGCCCATAATGCATTGTGGCTGCACACGGAAGTTTCTAGCATGAATAATCTTATGATCCCTTTGAGCCTGGGTGGCAGTCCATAGGACACACGGTACCCCGGGATTTCCAAAAATACAGACAACACTGGGTTCCCCAGGTGCCTCAATCCACCCAGATGTGTATTAAAGTTGCCACCTTAAGTTAACCATTAATTAACAATACTCACATCTGTCATGGATACACTCAAACCCAAACCACGTCTACGAGCATAGCATAGCAATATAAGCAACGTAGAAGTAACTCCCAAAGGTTTGATAATAAACAGGTGAATAGGTACTACCTCATCTACTTCCCAAACCCACAATTTAAATCAGATCCTAACCATGCAATTGTTTGAGGATTGATCTAATGCAATAAAACTGGGTAGTAAAGAGGTATGATCAAAGTGTTACTTGCCTTGCTGATGATCCGTGAAACCTAGAGACTCGTAGTAGCACGCTTCGCACTCTGGGTACTCTCTCGCAAACCAACAAGAATACAATAAGCAATCAAGCAATGCTGCACGGGTAAAACTCAAATACGAATATCTAACCAGAAATTTCAACTTAAGAACTCCGGTTTGCAAAAAGAATCAAATCAAACGAAGCAACCAAACTCAAACTACGAAAGAAACAAGCTTCGATTACTAATCTGGACTAAAGTCAAATTTTACAGTAGCAAAAAGTTGTTTACGTTGATTAAACAGAAACAGGGTTTCGAGAAAAAACTCTAGGCGCTTGAATCGCCTGATTCCGATAAACGAGCGAAAAGTTAAACTAAAACAAAAATCGGATCAGAAATCGCGATTGAAAATAATCGCGAAAAATCCGAGAAAAAGAAAAACTGACGAACAGGCTAACGAACGAACGTTTGCTGTCTGCGGCTAAATGGTGAAAATCGTTCGTTAAAACGAACGAACGAACGGGCATTCACTAAATAACCAAACCGGAAGAAAAAACCGATCTAAAAAAATGGAAACTAGGGTTTCGAAAAAAAACCATTCGGTTTTCTCCACAGCGGCGTGGCTACCTCTGGTGAGGTCCGGCGAAAGCGGGCGGCGGGAGGCTCCTCCGTGAGGTCGGCGGGGGAGACGGCAGCGTCGGGGCTCGGGCAGCGCCGTATTTGAGAAGCGGCAGCGGTCTTGACATGTGATGGCTTGAAGCGCGGCAATGAGAGATCGGGCGTCTGCTAGGGTTTGCGGGTGCGGGGTTGCGGCTCGGGCCTCCGCGGCTTATAAGGGCCGGCCGGGCTAGTGTCCAGGTCGGACACGACCCGGTTAGGTCGGTTCACTTTTTTTAAGTTATTCCGCGCAGAAAAACAAAGAAAAGAAATACTAAACACACTTCAAAAATCCTAAAATAAAATTTTCCCATCCTCTAAAAATCTACCGGACAAGGTGAACATTTATTTGGGACTCTAATGCAATTTTGAAAAACGCATACTTTTCCTAATTCAAATAAAATAGCGATAAAACTCCGAATAAAATTCTTATTTTATTTTAATATTAAATCTGCAATATTTATTTATTTTGAGGAAGTCATTTTATCCTCTCTCTTTTATTTTCATAAAATAAATATTCGAAGAAAAAATAATTAAAATCAACTGATCCTCTTTTCAAAAATTCGAGAAAACTCAAATATGAAAATAATGAAATTCCCAACTCTCTCCATGGGTCCTTGAGTTGTGTAGAATTTCTAGTATCAAAGGAAAATGCAATAAAATATGATATGCAATGATGATCTAATGCATACCATTCCAAATTGAAAATTTGGGATGTTACAATAATGATCATTGCGTGGATATCGTCATGATTATCAGAACATTTATGAATTGCCCAACAGTAATTTGCTTACCCGCCGTTTGCTATTTTTCTCGAGAGAAGCCACTAGTGAAATCTACGGTCCCAGGGTCTCTTCCTTATTATATTTGCGTTTGCGATCTATCTTTATTTTCCTTTATTTTCAGATCTATTGAACCAAAAACACAAAAATACCTTGCTGCACTTTATTTTATTTGGCGATCTATCTATCAATTTATTACAACTTTCTCACGTCCACTTGCCAATTTCTGGCGCCGTTGCCCGAAAGGGATTGACAACCCCTTTAACACGTCGGGTTGCGAGTATTTGTTATTTGTGTGCAGGTGTCGTTCACGTTGTGTTGTGTGATTCTCCTACTGGTTCGATAACCTTGGTCTCGTCACTGAGGGAAATACCTACCGTTGTTGCGCTGCATCATCCCTTCTTCTTTGGGGAAATACCGACGTAGTTCTAGCACACACCAGACAATTGCCTAGCCATGTGCAGTGCCCCCCTCCATCGTTTACTCCCTCAGTCATATTTTCGTTATTTCGTAGTGCTTGGCGAAGCCCTGCGAGGATCACTTCACATCACCGTCACCATGCTGTCGTGCCGACGAAACTCATCTACTACCTCGACGTCATGTTGGATCAAGAAGGCGAGGGACGTCATCGAGCTGCATTTGTGCAGAGTGCGGAGGTGCCGTGGGTTCAGTACTTGATCAGTTGGAGCACAAAGAAGTTCGACTACATCAACCGCGTTGAGAAACGCTTCCGCTTACGGTCTACGAGGGTACGTAGACACACTCTCCCCCTCGTTGCTATGCATCTCCATTGATAGATCATTTCATGTGCGTAGAATGTTTTTGTTTTCCATGCAACGTTCCTCATCAGTGGCATCATGAGCCAGGTCTATGCGTAGATGATATGCACGAGTAGAACACAAAGAGTTGTGGGCGATGATAGTCGTACTTCTTACCACCAACGTCTTATTTTGATTCGGCGGTATTGTAAGATGAAGCGGCCCGGACCAACCTTACATGTCCACGTACATGAGACCGGTTCCACCGACAGACATGCAACTAGTTTTGCATAAAGGTGGTTGGTGGGTGTTTGTTTCTCCTACTTTAGTTGAATCAAATTTGACTGCGGTCGGTCCTTGAAGAAGGTTAAAATAGCAAACTTGACGGAACACCGTTGTGGTTTGATGCGTAGG
Organism: Aegilops bicornis; assembly: GCA_021605145.1. Lineage (NCBI taxonomy): Eukaryota > Viridiplantae > Streptophyta > Magnoliopsida > Poales > Poaceae > Aegilops > Aegilops bicornis. The sequence goes on along the minus strand of CM038669.1, from coordinate 376,164,750 downwards.
TAAGAACAGTTCTTGCTAGAAGCCCGTAGCAGCCACGTAAAACTTGCAACAATAAAGTGGAGGACGTCTAACTTGTTTTTGCATGGCATGTTGTGATGTGATATACGTTATTGTATAAGATTCTCATGTTATGAAATAGTTATCGGCAACCGGAAGGAGCCTTATCGTTGTCTCTTTATTGTATGAAATGCAAACGCCATGTTGATTTACTTTATCACTATGCGTTAGCGATAGTTGTAGAAGCAATAGTTGGCGAGACGACCACAACACAATGATGGAGGTCAAGGTGTCGAGCCGGTGACGATGGAGATCATGACGATGCTTTAGAGATGGAGATCAAAAGCACAAGATGATGATGGCCATATCATGTCACATATTTTGATTGCATGTGATGTTTACCTTTTATGCATCTTATTTTGCTTAGTACGACGGTAGCATTATAAGATGATCCCTTAACTAAATTTCAAGGTAAATGTGTTCTCCCTGAGTATGCACCATTGCTACAGTTCGTCGTGTTGAGACACCACGTGATGATCGGGTGTGATAGACTCTACATTCACATACAATAGGTGCAAGACAGTTTTGCACATGCGAAATACTTGGGTTAAACTTGACGAGCCTAGCATGTACAGACATGGCCTCGGAACATTGGAGACCAAAAGGTCGGACGTGAATCATATAGTAGATATGATCAACATAGAGATGTTCACCATTGATGACTACTCCATCTCACGTGATGATCGAACATGGATTAGTTGATTTGGATCACGTATCATATAGATGACTTGAGGGATGTCTATCTAAGTGGGAGTTCTTAAGAATTTGATTAATTGAACTTAATTTATCATTAACTTAGTCCTGATAGTATTTGCATATCTATGTTGTAGATCAATGGCCCATGCTACCGTTCCCCTAAATTTTAATGCGTTCGTAGAGAAAGCTAAGTTAAAAGATGATGGTAGCAACTACACGGACTGGGTCTGTAACTTGAGGATTATCATCATTGCTGCACAGAAGAATTATGTCCTTGATGCACCGCTAGGTGACAAGCCCCTCCCGTTAATATAGATGCTTCGAATGTCTGGCAGACCCGATCTGATGACTACTCTATAGTTCAGTGTGCCATGCTCTACAGCTTAAAACCGAGACTTCAAAGATGTTTTGAACGTCATGGAGCATATGAGATGTTCCAGGAATTGAAGTTAATATTTCAAGAAAATGCCCGAGTTGAGAGATATTAAGTCTCCAACAAGTTCTATAGCTGAAAGATGGAGGAGAACAGTTCTGTCAATGAACACATCTCAAAATGTCTGGGTATCATAATCACTTGACTCAGCTGGGAGTTAATCTTCCATATGATAGTGTTATTGGCAGAGTTATTCAATCACTGCCACCAAGCTACAAAGGCTTCGTGATGAACTATAATATGCAAGGGATGGAGAAGACAATTCCCGAGCTCTTCGCAATGCTCAAAGTTGCGGAGGTAGAAATCAAGAGGGAGCATCAAGTGTTGATGGTTAACTAGACGACTAGTTTCAAGAAAAGGGCAAGGGAAAGAAAGGAACTTCAAGAAGAATGGCAAGCAAGTTGCCAATCCTGGGAAGAAGCCCAAAGTTGGACCCAAGCTTGAAACTAAGTGCTTCTACTACAAAGGGACTGGTCACTGGAAGCGGAACTGCCCCTAGCATTTGGGAGATAAGAAGGATGGCAACGTGAACAAGGTATATTTGATATACATGTTATTGATGTTTACCTTACTAATGCTCGTAGTAGTGCCTGGGTATTTGATACTGGTTCGGTTGCTCATATTTGTAACTCGAAGCATGAGCTACAGATTAAACGAAGATTGTCTAAGGACGAGGTGACGATGCGCACCGGGAATGGTTCCATGGTCGATGTGATCGCCGTCGGCACGCTACCTCTACATCTACCATTGGGATTAGTTTTAGACATGAATAATTGTTATTTGGTGCCAGCGTTGAGTATGAACATTATATCTGGATCTTGTTTAGTGCGAGACAGCTATTCATTTAAATTGGAGAATAATGGTTGTTCTATTTATATGAGTAGTATCTTTTATGGTCATGCACCCTTGAAGAGTGGTCTATTTTTGTTGAATCTTGATTGTGGTGAGATACACCTTTTCATAATATTGATGCCAAAATATGCAAAGTTGATAATGATAGTGCAAAATATTTGTGGCACTGCCGATTAGGTCATATTGGTGTAAAGCGCATGAAGAAACTCCATGCATATGGGCTTTTGGAATCACTTGATTATGAATCATTTGATACTTGTGAACCATGCCTCATGGGCAGGATGACTAAAGTTACGTTCTCCGGAACAACGGAGCGAGCTAATGACTTATTGGAAATAATACATACTGATCTATGCAGTCCAATGAGTGTTGAGGCACGCGACGGGTATCGTTTTTTCTGACCTTCACACATGATCCGAGCAGATATGGGTATATCTACTTAATGAAACACAAGTCTGAAACATTTGAAAAGTTCAAAGAATTTCAGAGTGAAGTGGAGAATCGTCGTAATAAGAAAATAAAATTTCTACGATCTGATCATGGAGGTGAATATTTGAGTTATGAGTTTGGCCTTCATTTAAAACAATTTGGAATAGTTTCACAACTCACGCCACCTGGAACACCACAGTGTAATGGTGTGTCCGAACCTCGTAACCATACTTTATTAGATATGGTGCGATGTATGATGTCTCTTGCCGATTTACCACTATCATTTTGGGGTTATGCATTAGAGACAACTGCATTCATGTTAAATAGGGCACTGTCTAAATCCGTTGAGACGACACCGTATGAACTGTAGCTTGGCAAGAAACCTAAGTTGTTGTTTCTTAAAGATTGGGGTTGCGACACTTATGTCAAAAGGCTTCAGCCTGATAAGCTCGAACCCAAATCGGAGAAGTGCGTCTTCATATGATACCCTAAGGAAACAATTGGGTACACCTTCTACCACAGATCCGAAGGCAAGATCTTTGTTGCCAAGAATGGAACCTTTCTAGAGAAGGATTTTCTCTCAAAAGAAGTAAGTGGGAGGAAAGTAGAACTTGATGAGGTAATTGTACCTTCTCTCAATTTGGAAAGTAGCTCATCAAAGAAATCCGTTCCCCTGATTCCTACACCAACTAGAGAGGAAGCTAATGATGCTGATCATGATACTTCAGGTCAAGTTACTACTGAACCTCGTAGGTCAAACAGAGCATGTTCCGCACCGGAGGGGTACGGTAATCCTGTTCTGGAAGTCATGTTACTAGACCATGGCGAACCTATGAACTATGAAGAAGCTACGATGAGCCCAGATTCCGATAAATGGCTTGAGGCCATGAAATCTGAGATGGGATCCATGTATGAGAACAAAGTGTGGACTTTGGTGGACTTGCCCGATGATCGGAGAGCCGTAGAGAAAAAATGGATCTTCAAGAAGAAGACTAACGCTGATGGTAATGTTACTGACTACAAAGCTCGACTATTGCAAAAGGTTTTCATAGCGATGCTTTTTCACCCGTTGCGATGGAGTTGACGACGATGAGACTTTTTCACCCGTAGCGATGCTTAAGGTTGTCCGAATCATGTTAGCAATTGCCACATTTTATGATTATGAAATCTGGCAAATGGACGTCAAAACTGCATTCCTTAATGGATTTCTTAAAGAAGAGTTGTATATGATGCAACCAGAAGGTTTTGTCGATCCTAAAGGTGCTAACAAAGTGTGCAAGCTCCAAATGATCCATCTATGGACTGGTGCAAGCATCTCGGAGTTGGAATATACGCTTTGATGAGGTGATCAAAGCATATGGTTTTATACAGACTTTCGGAGAAGCCTGTATTTATAAGAAAGTGAGTGGGATCTCCGTAGCATTTCTAACATTATATGTGGATGACATATTGTTGATTGGCAATGATGTAGAATTTTTGGATAGCATAAAAGGATACTTGAATAAGAATTTTTCAATGAAAGACCTCAGTGAAGCTGCTTATATATTGGGCATCAAGATCTATAGAGATAGATCAAGACACTTAATAGGACTTTCACAAAGCACATACCTTGATAAAGTTTTGAAGAAGTTCTAAATGGATCAGTCAAAGAAAGGGTTCTTGCCTGTGTTGCAAGGTGTGAAATTGAGTCAGACTCAAAGCCCGACCACTGCATAAGATAGAGAGATAATGAAAGTCATTCCCTGTGCCTTAGCCATAGGTTCTATCATGTATGGTATGTTGTGTACCAGACCAGATATGTGCCTTGCCATAAGTCCGGCAGGGAGGTACCAAAGTAATCCAGGAGTGGATCAGTGGACAGGGTCAAGGTTTGTTTCTTCACATCTCCGCAAAACTCGATCAAGGTTTCTCAAGAAATCATCAAAAGAAGTTCCATATACGGAAAAACATCCATGAAAACCTCAACAATCTTTTCACAAAAATCAGATAATATAGCCATCATGCATCTTTGAAAGCTAGCAGGTGCATTACATAAACCAAAAGGCATACGTCTATAAGCAAAGGTATCGAAAGGGCAAGTAAAAGTGGTCTTTTCTTGATCCTCTTTTGACACAAGTATTTGAGAGAAACCAGAATAACCATCTAGAAAGCAAAAATGTGTATGTTTGGATAATCTTTCTAGCATTTGATTGATAAAAGGTAAAGGGTAATGATCCTTTTTAGTAGCTTCATTTAATTTGCGGAAATCAATTACCATTCTATGACCTGTAACAATTATATGTGGGATCAATTCATCTTTATCATTAGGAACAACAGTAATACCTCCTTTCTTAGGGACACAATGGACAGGACTTACCCACTGACTATCAGCAACGAGATAAATTATACCTGCCTCCAGAAGCTTTAGTATATCTTTCCTTACCACTTCTTTCATCTTAGGATTTAACCGTCGTTGGTTACCAACAACTGGTTTAGCGTCTTTCTCCAATTTTATTTTGTGCTGGCATAGAGTGGGACTAATGCCCTTAAGATCATCAAGAGTATTTCCAATAGCAGCACGGTGCTTCTTCAGAGTTTTCAATAATTTCTTTTCTTCATGCTCTGAAAGGTTAGCACTAATAATAACATGTTATATCTTCTTTTCATCAAGATAAGCATATTTAAGAGTATCGGGTAATGGTTTAAGCTCGAACACGGGATCACCCTTGGGTGGATGGGGATCCCCTAGTATTTCAACAGGCAAGTTGTGTTTCAAAATAAGTCCCTGTTTAAAGAATACCTCATCTATTTCCCTTCTTTTATTCATAAACATATCATTTTCATGGTCTAGCAAATATTGTTCTAAAGGATCAATTAGGAGGCACGGAAATAGAAGCAAGATCAATAATTTCATCTTTATTAGGCAATTCCTCATCATGGGGTTGTCTACGAAATTTAGCAAAGTTAAACTCATGAGACATATCCCCTAAACCAATAGTAACAACATCCTTTTCTCAGTCTATCCTAGCATTAACAGTATTCAAGAAGGGTCTACCAAATATAATGGGACAAAAGTTATCTTGTGGGGAACCAAGAACAAGAAAATCAGCAGGATATTTAACTTTCCCACACAAGACTTCAATATTGATACGTCTCCATCGTATCTACTTTTCCAAACACTTTTGCCCTTGTTTTGGACTGTAACTTGCATGATTTGAATGGAACTAACCCCGGACTGACGCTGTTTTCAGCAGACTTTCCATTGTGTTATTTATGTGCAGAAACAAAAGTTCTCAGAATGACCTGAAACTCCACGGATCGTCTAGTTAAAAATAATAAAAAATCCTCGCCAAAGATGAATACCAGGGGGCCCACACCCTGTCCACGAGGGTGGGCCCCCCCCCCCCCACTAGGGCGCGCCCCCTACCTCATGGCCCCCCTGAGGCTCCTCCAACTCCAACTCTATATATTTGCTTTCGGGGAGAAAAAAATCAAGGAGAAGAAATCATCACGTTTTACGACACGGAGCCGCCGCCAAGCCCTAAAACCTCTCGGGAGGGCTGATCTCGAGTCCGCTCGGGGCTCGGAGAGGGGATTCGTCGCCGTCGTCATCATCAACCATCCTCCATCACCAATTTCATGATGCTCACCGCCGTATGTGAGTAATTCCATCATAGGCTTCTTGGGCGGTGATGGGTTAGATGAGATTTATCATGTAATCGAGTTAGTTTTGTTAGGGTTTGATCCCTAGTATCCACTATGTTCTGAGATTGATGTTGCTATGACTTTGCTATGCTTAATGCTTGTCACTAGGGCCCGAGTGCCATGATTTCAGATCTGAACCTATTATGTTTCATGAATATATGTGTGTTCTTGATCCTATCTTGCAACTCTATAGTCACCTACTATGTGCTATGATCCGGCAACCCCGAAGTGACAATAATCGGGAGCACTCCCGATGATGACCATAGTTTGAGGAGTTCATGTATTCACTATGTGCTAATGTTTTGTTCCAGTTCTCTATTAAAAGGAGGCCTTAATATCCCTTAGTTTCCATTAGGACCCCGCTGCCACGGGAGGGTAGGACAAAAGATGTCATGCAAGTTCTTTTCCATAAGCACGTATGACTATATTCGGAATACATGCCTACATTACATTGATGAACTGGAACTAGTTCTATGTCACCCTATGTTATGAATGTTACATGATGAACCGCATCCGGCATAATTATCCATCACTGATCCAATGCCTATGAGCTTTCCATATACTGGTCTTCGCTTATTTATCCCGTTGTTACTGTTACAATCACTACAAAACACCAAATATATTACTTTTTCTTCCGTTACTCTTTTGTTACCGTTACCACTACTATCATATTACTTTGCTACTAAATAATTTGCTGCAGATATTAAGTTATCCAGGTGTGGCTGAATTGACAACTCAGTTGCTAATACTTGAGAATATTCTTTGGCTCCCCTTGTGTCGAATCAATAAATTTGATTTGAATACTCTACCCTCGAAAGCTGTTGCGATCCCGTACACTTGTGGGTTATCAAACATCTCTAACAATACCAACTGGGGAAATAGTGTCTCTATTGGCAAGCTTAATCGTAACATCAATTTCTTCTATCTCAGCAGGTGCAATATCGTGCATAATTTCTTTGTATAAGGAATGAGGTATTGCACTTGCACTAGCACCCATATCGCATAAGCCATGATAACAATGATCTCCTATTTTAACAGAAATAACAGGCATGCCTACAACAGGTCTATGTTTATTTTTAGTATCGTGTCCAGCAATTCTAGCAGTTTTCTCACAGAAGTAAATAGCATGCCCATCAATATTATCAGCCAAGAGATCTTTAACCATAGCAATACTAGGTTCAACTTTAATTTTCTCAGGGGGTTTGGGTGTCTTAATGTTACTTTTGTTGACCATAGTTGATGCTTTAGCATGATCCTTTATTCTAACAGGGAAAGGTGGTTTCTCAATATAAGCAGTAGGGACGATAGGATCATTATAAGTGATAGTCCTGTCTTCAACTTTAATAGGTGAAAATACTTTTACTTCAGTGGGAGGATTATATTTAAACCACTTCTCCTTAGGGAGATCAACATGAGTAGCAAAGGATTCACAGAAAGTAGCTACTATCTCAGAGTCAAGTCCATATTTAGTGCTAAACTCACGAAAAACATCGGTATCCATAAAAGATTTAACACAATAAAACTTAGGTGTTATACCTGACTCCTTACCTTCATCGAGATCCCAATCTTTAGAGTTGCGTTTAATTCTTTCCAATAAATCCCATTTGAATTCAATAGTCTTCATCATAAAAGAGCAAGTACAAGAAGTATCGAGCATGGAGCGATTATTGAGAGAAAGTCGAGCATAAATTTTGTTGAATAATCATTTCTCTTGAGAGCTCATGATTGGGGCATGAATATAACATTGACTTAAGCCCCCCCCCCCCCAAGCTTGAGCGATGCTTTCTCCTTCGCGAGGCCAAAAATTATATATATAATTACGATCACGATGAACAAGATGCATAGGATAAAACTTCTGATGAAATTCCAATTTCAATCGATTGTAGTTCCATGATCCCATATCATCACATAGCCTAAACCATGTCAATGCCTCTCCCTTCAAAGATAAAGGGAACATATTCTTCTTGATAACATCCTCGGGCATACCTGCAAGCTTAAATAATCCACAAACTTCATCCACATAGATTAGGTGCAAATCGGGATGTATCGTTCCATCTCCTGTAAAAGGATTAGCTAGCAGTTTCTCTATCATACCAGAAGGAATTTCAAAGTGAACATTTTCAGTAGGTTGAGGAGCAACCCTTTGCTCTACTGGTCGGGGTGAAGATACCCCAAACAAGCCTCTCAAAGGATTACTTTCCATAGTAACAAGTGACAGTAAATTTTGGCACACTATATAAAGTTTTCCTTACCAAATTCCACCTACCAAAGGCGTTTCACTCCCCGGCAACGACACCAGAAAAGAGTCTTGATGACCCACAAGTATAGGGGATCTATCGTAGTCCTTTCGATAAGTAAGAGTGTCGAACCCAACAAGGAGCAGAAGGAAATGATAAGCGGTTTTCAGTAAGGTATTCTATGCAAGCACTGAAATTATCGGTAACAGATAGTTTTGTGATAAGGTAATTTGTAACGGGTAACAAGTAATGAAAGTAAATAAGGTGCAGCAAGATGGCCCAATCCTTTTTGTAGCAAAGGATAAGCCTGGACAAACTCTTATATGAAGGAAAACGCTCCCGAGGACACATGGGTATAATCGTCAAGCTAGTTTTCATCACGCTCATATGATTGGCGTTCGTTACTTTGATAATTTGGTATGTGGGTGGACCGGTGCTTGGGTGTTGTCCTTTCTTGGACAAGAATCCCACTTATGATTAACCCCTATTGTAAGCATCCGCAACTACAAAAGAAGTATTAAGGTAAACCTAACCATAGCATGAAACATATGGATCGAAATCAGTCCCTTACGAAGTAACTCATAAACTAGGGTTTAAGCTTCTGTCACTCTAGCAACCCATCATCTACTTATTACTTCCCAATGCCTTTCTCTAGGCCCAAACAATGGTGAAGTGTCATGTAGTCGACGTTCAGATAACACCACTAGAGGAAAGACAACATACATCTCATCAAAATATCGAACGAATACCAAATTCACATGACTACTTATAGCAAGACTTCTCCCATGTCCTCAGGAACAAACGTAACTACTCACAAATCATATTCATGTTCATAATCAGAGGGGGATTAATACGCATAAAGGATCTGAACATATGATCTTCCACCAAATAAACCAACTAGCATCAACTACAAGGAGTAATCAACACTACTAGAAACCCACAAGTACCAATCTAAGGCTTTGGGACAAAGATTGGATACAAGAGATGAACTAGGGTTTGAGAGGAGATGGTGCTGGTGAAGATGTTGATGGAGATTGACCCCCTCCCGATGAGAGGATTGTTGGTGATGACGATGGTGATGATTTCCCCCTCCCGGAGGGAAGTTTCCCCGGCAGAACAACTCCGCCGGAGCCCTAGATTGGTTCCGCCAAGGTTCCGCCTCGTGGCAGCGGAGTTTCTTCCCGAAAGCTTGCTTATGATTTTTTTCCAGGGTAAAAGACTTCATATAGCAGAAGATGGGCACCGGAGGCCTGCCAGGGGGCCCACGAGGCAGGGGGGCGCGCCCAGGGGGGTAGGGCGCGCCTCCCACCCTCGTGGCCAGGGTGTGGGCCCCCTTTGGTGGATTCTTTCGCCAGCATTTTTTATTAATTCCAAAATTAACTTCCGTGAAGTTTCAGGACTTTTGGAGCTGTGCAGAATAGGTTTATAATATTTGCTCCTTTTCCAACCCAGTGTTCCAGCTGCCGGCATTCTCCCTCTTCATGTAAACCTTGTAAAATAAGAGAGAATAGGCATAGGTATTGTGAAATAATGTGTAATAACAGCCCATAATGCAATAGATATCGATATAGAAGCATGATGCAAAATGGACGTATCAGTCACCGAGCTGAACGTGTGCAGAACGTGGAGGTGTCGTGCGTTTGGTACTTGATCAGTTGAAGCGCGAAGAAGTTTGACTACATCAACCGCATTGAGAAACGCTTTCGCTTACGGTCTATGAGGGTACGTAGACACACACTCCCCCTCATTGCTATGCATCTCCATGGATAGATCATTGCGTGTGTGTGGAATTTTTTTTGTTTTCCATGCACCGTCCCCATCAATTTTATGGTGAAATTTATGCCACATGTTTAGCAAGGGAGCTGGGTGTTTCACCTTGGCCTTATGACCCTATCCTACCCACGCAGTACTTAGACTTTGACGCCATTAAATGCCATAAATTCCTTAGTGGTGAAGCCCATAATTTTACATATAACATGTTGTTTAATAAAAAGTCCGTTGTGGACACCTTTTGCCTGCGCCTGCTCCCTTTGATGTTCACGGCAAGGGAAGATATTATGTTCTTGAGAGTGAGGCCCGAGTGCATAACGCGGAGGTTGTGGCTTCTCGGTGGGCTGAGGCAGCTGCACCTAGGGCCTCCGTGAGCTATCACTCCGACTACTACGTAGGCTACTGACAGTGATTACCAAGTTAGGCCAAAAGCCACTGATACGTCTCCAACGTATCTATAATTATTGATTGCTCCATGCTATATTATATACTATTTTGGACCATATTGGGCTTTATTTTCCACTTTTATATTACTTTTGGGACTAACCTATTAACCGGAGGCCCAGCCCAGAATTGCTGTTTTTTGCCTATTTTAGTGTTTCGAAGAAACGCAATATCAAACGAATCCAAACGTAATGAAACCTTCGGGAACGTGATTTTCTCACCGAATATGATCCAGGAGACTTGGACCCCCCGTCAAGAAAGAAAGGAGGTGGCCACGAGGGCGCGCCCCCTGCTTCGTGGGCCCCTCTTTGCTCCACCGACGTACTCCTTCCTCCTATATATACCTACGCACTTCAAACGATCGACACGGAGCCAAAAACCTAATTCCACCGCTGCAACCTTCTCAGATCCACGAGATCCCATCTTGGGGCCTGTTAGAGTTCACGGAAGGGGAATCCACCACGGAGGGCTTCTACATCAACATCATAGCCTCTCCGATGAAGTGTGAGTAGTTTACCTCAGACCTTCGGGTCCATAGTTAGTAGCTAGATGGCTTGTTCTTTCTTTTTGGATCTCAATACAGTGTTCTCCCCCTCTCTCATGGAGATCTATTCGATGTAATCTTCTTATTGTGGTGTGTTTGTTGAGACTGATGAATTGTGGGTTTATGATCAAGATTATCTATGAACAATATTTGAATCTTCTCTGAATTCTTTTATGTATGATTGGTTATCTTTGCAAGTCTCTTCGAATTATCAGTTTGGTTTGGCCTACTAGATTGGTTTTTCTTGCAATGGGAGAAGTGCTTAGCTTTGGGTTCAATCTTGCGGTGTCCTTTCCCAAAGTGATGAGGGGCAGCAAGGCACGTATTGTATTGTTGCCATCGAGGATAACAAGATGGGGCTTTTATCATATTGCATGAATTTATCCTCTACATCATGTCATCTTGCTTAAGGCATTACTCTGTTTTCTTGAACTTAATACTCTAGATGCATCTTTGGATAGCGGTCGATGAATGGAGTAATAGTAGTAGATGCAAAGGTGAGTCGGTATACTTGTCTCAGACGTGATGCCTATATACATGATCATACCTAGATATTCTCATAACTATGCTCAATTCTGTCAATTGCTCAACAGTAATTTGTTCACCCACCATAGAATACTTATGCTCTTGAAAGAAGCCACTAGTGAAATATATGGCCCCCGGGTCTATTCTCATCATATCAATCTTCCATCTCTTTATTATTGCTTTGCTTTTTTACTTTGCTTTTATTTTACTTTGCATCTTTATACCAAAAATACCAAAAATATTATCTATCATGTCTACCAGATCTCACTCTCGTAAGTGACCGTGAAGGGATTGACAACCCCTAATCCGTTGGTTGCGTGGAGCTATTTGTTTTGTGTAGGTACGAGGGACTCGCGCGTAGCCTCCTACTGGATTGATACCTTGATTCTCAAAAACTGAGGGAAATACTTACTCTACTCCGCTGCATCACCCTTTCCTCTTCAAGGAAATCCAACGCATTTCTCAAGAGGTAGCAGGAAGATTTCTGGCGCCGTTGCCGGGGAGTCTACGCAAAAGTCAACATACCAAGTACCCATCACAATCCCTTATCTCTCGCATTACATTACTTGCCATTTGCCTCTCGTTTTCCTCTCCCCCCACTTCACCCTTGCCGTTTTATTCGCCCTCTCTTTTCCGTTTGCCTTTTTCTCCGCTTGCCTTTTTTTGCTTGTGTGTTGGTTTGCTTGCTTGTCACGATGGCTCAAGATAATACCAAATTGTGTGACTTTACCAATACCAACAATAATGATTTCCTTAGCACCCCGATTGCTCATCTTACCAATACTGAATCTTGTGAAATCAATACTGCTTTGTTGAATCTTGTTATGAAAGATCAATTTGTCGGCCTTCCTAGTGAAGATGTCGCTACTCATCTAAATAGCTTCGTTGATTTATGTGATATGCAAAAGAAGAAAGATGTTGATAATGATATTGTTAAATTGAAGCTATTTCCTTTTTCGCTTAGAGATCGTGCTAAAGCTT